>JASDFA010000006.1:37227500-38477500 GCA_035772735.1 Datura wrightii
CGACAAAAATTGTACCATGATATCAAAGAAAACTACTGGTGGCTAGATAAAAAAAAGAAATTGCTGAATTTGTAGCCCAGTGTCCTAACTGCCAGCAGGTGAAAGCAGAACATCAGAAACCAGGCGGTTTGACTCAGGACATAGTTGTGCCTCTCTGGAAGTGGGAAGCAGTAAATATGGATTTTGTGGCAGGATTACCCCGTACTAAACATGGACATGACTCTATATGGGTGATAGTTGACAGATTGACCGAATCAGCTCATTTCCTGCTAGTGGAAACTACTTTCTCGGCCAGATTATGCAGAGTTGTATATCTGAGAAATAGTCAGGTTGCACGGAGTACCAGTATCCATTACTTTAGACAGAGGAGCACAGTTTACGGCTAGATTCTGGCAGTCGTTTTAGAAAGGTCTGGGAACGCAGATTAATTTGAGCACAACATTCCACCCTCAGGCAGATGGACAGGTGGAATGCACAATTCAGACGCTCGAAGATATGTTGCGAGCGTGTGTGTTAGATTTCGGTGGTAGCTGGGTTGAGCATTTGCCCCTAATCGAGTTTGCTTATAATAATAGCTATCACTCAGCTATCCAGATGGCACCTTTCGAGGCTTTATACGGGAGAAAATGCAGATCGCCGATTGGCTGGTTTGAAATAGGAAAAATCAGTGTTGATTGAGCCAGACATTGTTCAGCAGTCAGAGGAGAAGGTAAAACTTATCAGAGAATGCCTACTGACTGCACAGAGCCGCCAGAAGTCATATGCAGATGTGCAGCGTAGAAACCTGGAATTCAAGATGAACGACTGGGTATTTTTAAAAGCATCACTGATGAAGGGGGTGATGAGATTCGGCAAGAAAGGTAAGCTCAGTCCAAGATTTGTTGGGCCTTATCAGATTCGTCGAAAAATAGGCCAAGTGGCAGATGAGTTGAACTTGCCTCCAGAGTTAGAATCCGTTCATCTGGTCATGTATCCATGTTGAGGTAATGCATAGGAGACTCGTCCAGAGCAGTCCCAGTCCAGGATATCCGGGTTACAGAAGAGCTGGCCTACGAAGAGGTTCCAATAGCTATCCTAGACAGACAGATTCGCAGATTGAGAACTAAAGATATTGCGTCTGTCAAAGTATTGTGGCATAACAGGAACCAAGAAGAGATGACGTGGGAAGCGGAGGAAGATATGAAAGCTAGATATCCTCACTTATTCCAGGCCTAGCTAGGCGACAGGTATGTCAGTATTGTTACCTATGCAGTACCTTACAGTTGTTTATATATAAGTGAGAGAGATTGATGTTTAGCTATCAAATGAATCTTGTAGTATCGTGTGGAGTACCTGTATCGGACTTTTCTGTGTTTCAGGTTTTTTGGGATAGTCCATATTACAGGGGAAACTCTGCTGAAATTTTCCTAAGAACAAGTTAAGCTAATTGAGTAGTCCTATATATAGCAGTTTACATTCGAGGACGAATGTTCTTAAGGGGGGGAGAATGTTACACCCCGTAAATTCCCGGCATATAGATAGCCTATTCGCGTGTTGGTTAAGAGTATTTGAAAACCATAAATGCTAGAAAAAGGCCCGGGGGAAGATTGGATAAGCGCCAAGTCGGCGCGTCACAAGGCAAAATGCGACTTATAAATTGCATTCCAGGAATGCAACTTATAAATCGCATTCCAGGAATGCGACTTATAAGTCCCAATTATATAAAGCCTCCAACTTCGATTTTTCATTAAAGTTTCTTATAATTTCCAGAGAAAAACAGAGGGTAAGCAGAGAGAAAGAGGAACAAGGATTATTTGATAATTTCCTTCCGATTACGCTGTCAAATGCGGTCCAAACTCGAATTAACCTCAGGTACCGAGGTATTTAGCAGCAGGGAGCATTCCTATGGATTTTGTTTCACGAAATACGGCCGACGAATCATCGAGCTACCGAGCTAAGGTAAGTAGAATTGCTCCAAACTAGTGTCTATGTGCTCCTAGCTGTGAAGTGAATACTTCTCCCTTCTGCACTTCTGAAAAATAGCGAGTTTTCGACCGTCTTTCGATAAGCCTAAGTTTAGGCTACAATTATATCGAAAGTAATGTCGTTCTTTAGAATAAAGCTATATTTAGTATTAATTAGCGTATACATGAATGCAGTTGGGAGAAATAGCTGGAGTATTGACCGAGCCTCGTCCGACAGACGGATAACTCGAGGTTAAGGTATGTAAAGCTAGTTCCTTCGGCAAGTTAGTAGCTTTAGCCTTGTATAGCACAATAAACTCTGTAGTAGAATTCTCGGAGTTGAATGTTAAGTATTGTGCAAAGTTCAGTAAACCTAGTTTGCGTTGTTAATTAGTAAGAATTAGCTCAGTGTAGAAACAGATCAGAAAAAGAAGTAGAATTCATATAGTCTTTTTAGTTATACATGCTTGCTATTTATATGTGCTATTTGTTTGTTGAGACTTGTTATGGCATGTGGGTGTCCCGTTGCATCCCCACCGCCCCTGGGTTATAGCTGTGTCGATACCATATTCAGATACCGCCACTAGCTGGGCGATGTCGTCCGCCTAGAGGACGATGATGGCCGACCACCGTGATAATACGGTCCAGATTACCCTGCTTGCAGGGGCAGTTCAGTTTACTCTACGCAGAGCCAGATTACCCTGTTTACAGGGGCAGATTACTCTGTGTGCGCTTGTGGCCGGGGGCAGTTTCAGATACAGATTTTTATAAAATTACCCTGTTGCGTGCTTGCACCCAGGGGCAGTTTTAATTACACACCCCGTGTGCACTTGCGCCCAGAGGCAGGAGTATTCGGACTCAGACACAGTTTATTGTCAGAGGCCAAGGCCTGAGCTACGTACCCAAGGTGACCGGTAGGAGGAGCTCACAGTTATCAGATGAGTGGAGTGACTTATTTTTGGTTGGTTTAGACCCGGGTAGGGGTAAATAGATTGTGTGTTGGTTGGCACCTTCTGGCTTATGGGGGTCGGTCAGGTTATGTGTGTATTTATATGTATATCTATATGTGCTGTTAGATACTGATAAACAGTAGGACGAAACGTCTTCAGGTACGCTCAGTTTAGTTACAGAATAAATAAACTCTCCCCAGTTATCCTCAGCTAGATAGACTCAGCTACTTCCTGCTTATATGTCATGTTACTGTTGTTATTCATTTCAGTTGTGTATTTCAGTTGCTTTACATGCTCAGTACCTACGGTACTGACGCCCGTGGGGCGCTGCATTACTTGCCTGCAGGTACTTACAGACGAGGAGCCGATCCCTCATGATCCTAGCCAGCGCAGAGTTATCAACTCCTGTCATCCGGAGTTTGATATTCAGAGGTGTATTTCATTTTCTTTTGTTGTACAGTACGGGTAGGTCGGGGCCCTGTCCCGATCATTTCTATTGTCATTCCTAGAGGCTTGTAGTCTGTATATATTTCCCTGTGGTCAGTTGATCCGGTCGTGTGAGGCCGTGCAGGTGTATAGCTGTTAGTACTTTTGTTTCTTTTATGTTGGTCGTGTGGGGTCATAGCTTGATAGTAGTGGTGACCTTGTCGGTCACGTAGCTTTCCATTATTTCATTGTTGAGTTACAGATAACTAGACAGCATGGTGGCCTTGTCAGCCCGCATAGCCTCCCCTATATTGTTATGTTTCTGGTTAGCTGTTAGTACAGGTTCAGGTGGCTGTAGGCCTAATCAGTCGGAGGCTGTATTTACAGCCGTTATATAGCCCGTTGTTTCCCTGAATCTGAGTTAGAGCCAGCCAGGCACCAGATGTGCTCAGGCTCAGTAGTCTAGCAGTTCAGGTCCTAGTAGGGCACCAGGTGCCAGTCATACCCCCAAGGCGGGGCGTGACAAATATTGACGGTTAGTAGGCATATGTGTGGGTTGTATCGAGTAAAGCAAGCTTGATGCGTTTGGGAAAAAGCTGCGAAAGCAGGGTCAGGCGAGGCCGAACGACAAGGTACCAGTGCAGCGCGCCATCCTGTCTGTGTGCTAGGCAGCGCAGCTCGCCAGGCAGGCCAGCACATTGAGGGGCACGGTGCGGCAGGGTGCTAGGCGCAATGGGCAGCGCAGGGCGCCACTCCTGCCACCGCCAATATATATATATATATATAAGTCCTATGCTATGTTTATTTCATTTCATTCTTAACATAAGACCTACGACCAAAGTAGAGAAGGCAAGTAAGTTTTGTAAAGTTTCCGTCAAATTACACTACCAAACGCCGTCAAATGCAAATTAACTTCAGGTAACAAGTCCTAAGCCTACGGAAAGAATTTTTAGTGAGTTTTTTATCAAATATTCGCATGGCACACCAGAACTCCATCAAGTAAAAGTTGTCATAATTGTTTCAAATTGAATCCTAATCGGCCATAGGCATTAGGTAAGAACTTCTCCCTTCTGAACTCTCGAGAAATTGCGGGTTTTTGCCGAGTTATTCAAATTTGAATTATAGTTGATATTATTATCAGAATTTATCATTATTTGCCGAATTTAATATCGAAATTAACCCTATTCTCGCAATATAAGGGTTGCAGATGGATAGAACCGTCAGTTACAAGTTGAAACTCGCCAATTAAATGAAAAGTCAGCACTTGAGGTATGTAAGGCTACCCTTTTCATTAAGTTACGTTCGTCGTAAAGTTAGTACGACTTGTCTATCTATAGTAATTTAGAGTAGACCTATTGTTATAAGTTATTATGAATTGAATTAGGATGATAATGATGATATAGTAACACTCGTTAGGGTTAATCCTAGCCAGCTTGATTGTTGCTTACGATATTCGGGGTTTAGATGTTGTTGCCTATAGGGTTATGCTCGTAGGAGTGGTATGATGTCCGGAGGGGCTAAAGTGAGGCCGTGAGGGCCGTATCCAGTTTTCAAAACATACATTATGACCCATAGTTGAGCCAAGGCTCGGGGTCCAGCTATAACAGTCTCATTATGACCCATAGTCGAGCCAAGGCTCAAAGTCCAACTACAACAATCTTATTATCACCCATAGTCGAGCTGAGGCTTGGGGTATAGCAACCGCAGTTACATTATGGCCGATAGTAGAGCCAAGGCTCGGGGCCTAGTTATAGAATCTACAATATGATCCATAGTCGATCAAAGGCTCGGGATCTTGTCACAGCAGTCACATGATGACCCACAGTCAAGCCATGGCTCGGGGTCTAGTTACAGGAGCCCAGACGACTCAGACACAAATACAGAGGAAGCCTATTAGGCTTGGAAACAACATCAGTGAATAAGTACTCTCGGGTTACAGTATGTTGATGAACCTTTAGTAGCCAGATAACAAAAATGTATAGTGTTTGTATTTGTCAGGGCTTATGGGGGCCCAGGTAGGTTATTCTGTGTTGTTTGCACCTTCCAGGCTCATGGGGGCCCGATTAGATTCTTGTTTGTGTATATATACTTGTTACTTAGATATTTCAGATGGCTATATTTCTCAGGTTAAACTCCTACCTCCCTTTATGATAACTTTAGCTTTATCAGATTTCATTCAGTTATTATTTTACTGCCTTACATATTGTACTGACACCCATCCTTGAGGTGCTGCATTACTTTCCTGTAGGTGCGGATAGGCACAGTTCAGGGCATTCTTAGTCATCAACTAGAGTTATCAACTCATTCAAAAAGCTCCTTTCCTCTAGAGTTGATAATTAGAAGAGGTTTATTCTTTTGTTGTATATTTTATGGGTAGGTCGGGGCCCTTTCTCAACCATTATTCCACTCTTAGAGGCTTGCAGGATACAGATGACCAGCTATTAGTTTTTTTGTGGACCTTGTAGGGTCCATATATGTTTTATTTCGTGCGTTGGTCGTGTGGGGCCTAGTTAACTATCAGCTAGTAGCCTTGTCAGCTATAACATAGTTATAATTTTCTAGTTTCATTTAAGTTATAACTAAACAGCGTGGTGGTCTTGTCGTCCTGCATTGGATCCCTGTTATAACGTTGTTGTTGGTTAGTTGTCTTCTTTTATAGGTTGCCTTGTCAGCTAGAGGCTCTATTTACAGCTGAGATATAGCTTGTCGTTTTCTTGAACTAAGTTGAAGGCATGCACCAGGAGTGCACAAGCCTACCCATGTTAGTCCACATCCCAGTGTGGCACTAGGTGCCAGTCATACCTCCCAAGGTGGAGCGTGACAACAGTGTTGCTCAAGGAAATACAGAGTGGAACAGTGATGCTTCCTGGGGAGTAGGCAAGAGAGCAGCTGGGTAGACAGAGGTTGACAGTGTGAATGCTTTGGCAGCCCAGTTAGCTTCATTTCAAAACTAGATGATGACTCAGTTCAGCAAGCCGAGCATGGCACAACCGCAGACATAGGTAAATGCAATACAACAATCTCTAAGCTGGTGTGAGATATGTGGCAATAGTGGGCATTGTGCAGACTCTTGCAGATAAAATCCAGAGTGAGTGAACTTTGTGGGTACTATACCGAAAGGTAATCAGAACTATGGGAACACCTCAATGAAACTGGAAAAATCATCAAATTTCTCTTAGGGTGGTAATCAAGGGCAGAGTCAGACTTATCAGACTTATCAACAGTAGTACAAGAAGCAGGGTAGGGAGACTACTGGGTCAATCTAGCAACATTGAGGAGATATTATAGAAAATCATGGCCAGTCAAACTTAGATGGCAGCTGATCATGAAAAGATGGCCTCGGAATTAAAAAATCAATAGCTGGCCACCAGAAATTTGGAGAAGTAGATAGGTAGTTAGCAGTTGCTCAACATAATAAAAGGTAGGGGGGTTTACCTAATGATACTGATCCAAACCCAAGGAAAGTCATGGCCATCAGTCTGAGGAGTGGCAAACAGTTGGCTGATGCATCAACAAACGAGAAAGAATATGAGGTGCATATAGAGTTGGTTAGATCAAGTCCATCAGCAGACAAGAGCACAGAGAAGAAGGCTGTAGAAAATAATGCACAATCAACATTGCAGCCAATACAGAGAACAACCCCACCATTCCTTCAAAGGCTAAAGAAGAGCAAGAAGGATGATTGTTTCTAGAAGTTCTTTGATATTTTCAACGAACATCACATATATTTTCCTCTAATTGACCTTTTACAGGAAATGCCCTAGTACTTGAAAGATGTGATGGAAAATAAGATGAGGCTGGTGGATGTACAGATAGTAGCAGTCACTGAGGAGTGCATTTTTAGGGTAATGAGCAAGATGCCCAAAACGCTCAATACCTAATGAGTTTTACCCTACCGCACAAATAGGTGGAAAAGATGTGATGAAGTCCTTGTGTGATCTAGGGGCGGTAGTAAACTTGATGTCCTTGTTACTATTCAATACCCTTGGTTTAGGAAAACCAAGACCACTAGAGTTATGCTATAGCTAGCTAACAAGTCGAGGGTGGCCCCGGAGGGGATTATTAAGGATCTGCCCATCAAAATAGGTAAATTCAGCATACTTGCTGATTTTATAATTCTGGATTTTGAGGTTGATGAAAAGGTACCCCTCATCTTGGGATGCCCATTCCTAGCCACGGGAGGAGCTGTGATTGATGTCAGCTGGCACCCAGAAAATGAGGGTGAATGATGATGAGGAGAACATCAGAGTGTACCACGAAATCAGCACCCCAACACACTACAGAGATCTTTGTAAGATTAATGTATTGACAGAGAATTATTTTGGGGTGGAATATTGCAAAAGTCCATTTTTGAAGGATTTAAGGAAAAAAGAGCCTAAGCCTATAACTTAGAGGATATTGAATGATGGAGAAGTGATGGATGATAAGAGGGAAAGTGTGGATGCTTTTCCCTCAAAATTCAAGAAAAAGAGGAGATGGTTCCCCATAGGGAAGAAGAGTTTGAGAACATCCTGAAAAGGGTGATTCACATCGTGCCGCGACATTAAATCAGGCGCTACTTGGGAGGCAATCCAAGTTGTACCACAGGTATAATTTTCTTTTGTTTTAAATTTTGAGTATTATCACTTTTGTTTCTGTTTTTGTTGGTTAGGAACAGATTCAAGGGAAGTCTGAGTACCCATAGAAGCAAAAGCTAAGGAGCATGACAAAGCATTAGTGTGGGGTCATTGACCCAAGTGTTAAAAATGGATGAAAGTATGTTGTTAGCTAGGTCTAGAGGTCATAGGAAGTATCCCAAACCCTGATATAATTTTTATTATATGCTTTGGGGACATAGCATATTTTAAGTGTGGGGTGAGGGAAATTTAAATTTTTTTATGTTGATTTAGGGTGAATGATGTGCCTTGTCTGAAATTGTTTGATGTGGAAGTTTAAGTTGCGAACAGTTCACCCACTCTTTGGTTTTTCTTTTCGGTTCTTTTCCAAAGGAGGGCACTTTGAACCGTGAATAATATTTTTGATTTGTTTGTAAATAGCTATTTTAGTCTTAGTTAAGGACTTTTACCAACAATGGATGGATGACAACCATCTTGAGGAAAAATTAGACAATAGGGTGTTGTTTGTGAACCCTTAACTAATTGATTATTTGATCCTATTGTTGTTGTACATGATTGTAAGATGAAAGTGGATGCTAATTGTGAAGCATGTTGAGAAATTATATGACTTTGTTGAGACACCTAGTCTCTTGAATATGACTTAGTATGATTATTGCTTAATTTTGAATTCATGTGATTAGCTGGGTTGAGAGTCTATATGGGTCTGTCTTGACTTGAACATGTGCACTAAGTGTAAGGTTCTTCATATAATCCATGCAATTATGTAATGTCTAGAACTTGCCTGGTGTGTTTGCAAAGCGAATGAGGGATGTTAATTTTAGGAGATGATATAGACATTTCTTTGAATAAGCTTATTTTCATCCTTTGCTTTACCTACCTTTAATGCATAATCCTAGTTAGCCCCATTGAGCCTTTAGCCTATTCTTCGTTAGCCACAATAAAAGCTTAATCTTTTTCTTCCAATAGACTTGAATTTGATCCAACACCTAAGCACTTAAGTGAAAATGCAAAATAGTTAAAGGAGTAAGAATCTTCAAAACTAGGGAAATAGTTGGTTGTGGAAGTTGGAGAAAAGATTAGAGGTACAATATCAAAATGCATAAGTATCGAAAGGGAGTAGAAAAGAATAAAAGAATGAAAATGTGTTTGATGTTTAATTCGTCCCTACTAATGGCATAAGTGTGCTTAAAGAATTGGGGAAACAAAAAAGAAATTGAAAGTATAAAAAGCAAGGGGTAAAGCAAAAGAGGAAAATGTGCTTAATGAGAAAAAAAGTGATGTATTAAAGCGCTTAGAGAAGATAGTCACTATTTCCGGCCAGAATAGTACCTACCCGTGCCTTAACCTACATTACAACCCATAAAATCCTACTTGATCTTACTCATAGATGTTCCTGTATTAGTGGAGTAATACACTAAGGGCAAGAAAATGAGTCATTATGTGTTGCATGTGAATTCTTTGTGAGAATAAGCGTACTTGTATTCATATACCCATACATGTTATAACTTGTAAATTTGTGAGTGAAAATGGGTATCTCTCTTGTTGTGAGGATACATATTTGTGGAAATATATGATTCAGATTGGAATTCTTGATTGGTTAATGTGCATAAGTTTGCTGTGGTTGTAGAGTCAATTCTGGAGGCTAGGAGATCTTAACTTAGTTGTCATGATTTTAATTGTGTAAAATATAACATGCTCTCTTTGAACTTGCCATCTAAGGAAGTCATTGTAGCCTTTACTTGAGTCATCTTTCTTCGATTGGTGATGTGTGAGTCCTTCATGTACATGAGACGTAATGGATTTGTTCGAGGACAAACAAGGCTTTAAGTGTGACGCAGTGATCTTGGGCACGTGTACATGCCTAAGTAATAATTTATACCCAATATTTAGTCATTTTTGCACCTTATCTTAATTATAATCTCATGTATTTTGATTGAAATGGTGTTCATGAACTGATGTATGTGATTAGCCTTTGTTGTAGGTGGAAATGCAAGCTAAAAGAAGCACTTGAAGTCATCAAAGTGCCATGGAGAAGAAGTGGGGTGTTTAGAGCTGTTTCACAGAGCAAGGAAGCAAGTTGGGACGTTAAGGGACTACAAAACAGTGAGCATCCGCATTGATAGCATGTCATGGAGGCACTTTGGCGCATTAGTCAGCGTGGCATGCTAAGAAAAACATCACTTGCTCAAAGTAGTGCAGCATGCATTGGAAACATGTCATGGAGGCAAATATCCACAATAGCCAGTGTGTCACGGAGGAAAATCTCCGCGATAGCTAGTGTGACATAGAGGCAGTCCACCACAGAAAAGTTTCAACAATTATAAAAGGAGCACTTAGCAGTTTATTTGGATATCACGTATTACTTTTGGAAAATAGATGAGGAGCAAGTGGAGGAACATTATGGACTTCTTTATAGGGTTCTTTTCTTTCCTTCTTTTTCCACTCGTGTATTTCATGAATTTAAACATATTGATGAATTGTTGTATTATCATGAGTGGCTAAAACCCATCTTCTAGGGTTGAGGCCACATGACATGATTGTATTTGTTTAAATTTTGTTTGGTTCAAGTATTCATTGTTGTTAGATCTTGCATTCTTGTTTTTATCCATTATAATGCTTAATCACCATTTAAATGCACTTGTTAATCATAGGCAAACTGAAAAGAGCAAAACCTAGGATGGAATTAGGAAACCAAGAAGTGAATTCAAGCCTTTAGGGCAAATTCGCGGTTGGGATAGAAATATACCTAATTCTCCTCGCTTGGTTCTAAAACGGGAAGATAACTAGACATCTCACTTGGAATTGTCATATCACCGCTCTTTGATATAGTTGTGAAGCCAAGTAAGGTTAAATGGTTAGAGGTTCTAATGTACATAACCAAGGGAATAACCTGTAGAACACTCCACGTAGATAATTGCTTATGAATTAGGTTGTCACTTCCCCGCTCAATGATGTAATTGTGAGGCTAATTCCACTTTGTTTAGAGGCTCGAAAAGCATGAACATTACATTTATCTTGTGAGACAACAAATAAAGTCACATACTTGAACCATTGTGAATTGTATCTATGCATAAATGTTAAGCCTTAACCCTGGATTCTTCTCATTATTGTTTTTCACTTGAAATTATGATCGTCTTAGATTTTGAAACAAACAAGTCTTAAATCTTGGAACATTACCACTTTTGAGTTTTTCAATTTGATACTTGAACTTGTTAATTCACTTAAAATTCAGTCCCTGTGGGTTGACATCCGACTCTTAAGAGTCACTATATTACTTGCACGACCGCATGCACTTGCTCGTTCGTCGGAGTGCAGTCAACTGAAAAGAAATGAGATGGCCATAAGAATGATAGAAGTGGTTTATATGTTCCTCCAGGTGTCACAAAATAGAATCTATACATTCAAGGATACAAGACATTTTAGCTAATGTGTTGAAATAGGTTGAAGCTAATGAGGGCCACTTCAAGGAGTTGCAAGTGGATATTTCTTAGATCAACCAAAAGGTTGAGTTGCATGCTATTGCTATCAAGCAACTTAAGTAGCAAATTGGTAAGTTGTTAGTTTCACTCAATCAGAGGCAGAAAGGTACACTTCCTAGTAATACAGTTCAAAATTTTAAAAATGACAGTCATTGTATAGCTATAACTACTAGAACTAGAAAGGTGATAGTTGACCCTCCTATGTCAATGTTGTTGATGAGATAGTTGAGCCCGAGTTGATTGATGATAAAAAGGTTGCTAAGTCTGAGGAACAGGTTGTGGTTGAGAATGCAGCTAAAAAGATGACTCCTAGTCATGAAAAAAAGACTGTATCAAGTAAAGGGAAGGAGAAGGAGGTCCCTCAGAAGTTGACTCCGATTCCATGACCTCCTCCACCTTTCCTATAGAGATTGAAGGAGAGGATCGGGGAAGGGAGTATCACAAGTTTATTTCAATGTTGAAGTAATTATCTATAAATATCCCTTTAGTAGAGGCACTTGAGCAGATGCCTGGCTATGCGAAATTTATAAAGGAACTTGTCACTAAGAAGAGGACTGTGAGCTTTGAGCCTAAGGACAATTTGCACCATAGGTAAATATCATCTCCATCTCTTGTGCAGAAAAAAGAAAGACCAGGAGCTTTCACGATACCTTGCACCATTAGAGCTTTTAATTTTGCTAAGGCTTTTTGTAATATAGGTGCTAATATTAATCTTATGCCACTGGATGTATTTAGACAATTAGGCTGGGGAGCCCCCAAGCCAACTACAATGCGGCTTCTTATGGAAAATCTATCAAGACCCGAACATAGGCCCGGATCGAGACACGGGACAAGGAGCCTTGAGAGACTCCAAGTCGAGCCGTGGCATGAACATACATCTAACTCAATCAAATAAGTGGAAGACTTAATATAATAAACATAGTGATCTTGAGCATAATTACGTGCCCAAGAGCTATTTTATAACTTACTTTAGTCGTGTTTGTAAATTTAATTAATTACATTCTCATGTGATTTTGAATATTTTCATGCATAAGCTAACCGACATGATTAGCCTTTGTTTTGTAGGTGTGAAATGCTTAGGAGGGACTAAATATGATGGTTAAAACATGAGGAAGAATCTTAAAAGAGAAGGCGAAAGAGTCGCACGATGTCGCACTAGGGTATACACATGCCGGGCCACATAGCATGCCACGCAGCACGGCCAGCGCGCTGAGCACTGTGCCACGACAAGGAAGATGTGCATTCAGTAGCATGTCATGGTAGGCATCTGCGTGCACCAGGAATGCCATTCCAATGAAGTCGCGCGACAGGCCCATGCCACGGCCAAGCTGCTCCCTGTTCAGTAGTATGCCACGGTAGGCAACGCGCATAGCCTGCGTCCATGACATGCAACTGCCGAGATTTCCAATGATGCTGCGTGTTTGCTCCATGTCATGGAGCAATATCAGGGAGTTAGGGTCCGTGACACGGAGGCAGTCCACGGCCAACCAAAATTGCAATTTTTCCATTTAATATATATAGAAAACTTAGCTCCTAAAATCATTTTATCAAGAAATTTCTTTAGAACAACGGAAAGGAGCGAAGGGAGAAAGGAAGAACTCTACCTAGGGTTCCTTAACGTTCATTCTCTTTTATATATTCTTGTAATTACTCTACTTGAATCATGTTTTTAAGTATTTGCAAGAACATGAATGGCTAAACCCTTCCTCTAGGGTTGAGGCTACATAATATGATTGTAAATGAATGATTCTTTGTTGGTTTGAGTTTTAGTTGTTGTTTTGTCTTACATTCTTTATTATTATTATTATTATTGATCACCATGAAAACAAACGTGCTAAGCTTAGGTAAAAGTTTGAAAGAGTAACCTTAGGCTAGAACACAAGGATGTAGGGAGCAAGTTCTTATCTTTACGATAGGATTAGAGGTTAGGATAGAAACTATACCTAATTTTCCTTTCTTGGTTATTAAAATGGATGAGCTAGACACCGACTTAGAATTGTCACATCACCGCTCTTAGAAGTAGTTGTGAAGCTAAGTTAGGTTAAATGGTTAGAGTTACAAAAGTCTATAATCAAGGCTACAAACTCTGTAAATCACATCCACGTAGTTAAATTGCTCAAGAATTAGGACGTCACATCCCTACTAAACGATGTAGGTGTGAGACTAGTTTGTCGTGTTTAGAAGCTCGAAAGACCATGAACATAGCATTTTAATTATTTGAGACAACAACTGAAGTTTTCATACTCGAACCACTGTGAATTGTAGCATTGCATGATTATTAGGCCTTAACTCTAGTTGCTTCTTATATTGTTTCTAATCTATTTTGTTATCACCCCTAGACTTAATTAGAATTTTTCAAAATATCTATAATCAACACTTGTGAAGATTAAATTAACACTCGAACTAGATAATTCCCTGAATTAGTCCAGTCCCTTTGAGTTCGACATCTGGTTCTGAAAAAGGGCCATTGTATTACTTTTATGATGGCGTACGCTTGCGTATGCGATGGAGCGCGAATAAGTTTTTGCCGTTGTTACCAGGGACTAGCGAAGTTTAGTGAATTTTTCTATTTTTATGTCATTTTTGATTTCCTTAAGTGTGTAAAAACTTGTCTTAGTCTGCTATATTGTAAGTAATTGGTTGTCTTTGCAGAACTGGCAAGGAATAGAGAGCTGTTGGAATATTTGTTGGAACCTGAATGCCAACTACATTTGCTCAGGAGGAAAGCTCTATAGCGAAAGTTGAAAAGGCTACAAGAGTAGTTGCAAAAACATCTACCAGTGGGGAAACAGAGTTGTTACCTAATCAAATGGTAGCCCGACCAGTTCGCGAAGTGGCAATCCCACTAGAGATGAATGTGACCTCCTGTATCCGCAAACCGGAGCCTGGAGGGAACTTTAAGCTTAAGCAGAGCATGCTGCAGCTATTACATTCTAGTGTCCAGTTCACTAGAATGATTCATGAGGACCCACAACAGCACTTACAAAACTTTCTTTAAATCAATGACACTGTCGTCCCCACTGGAGTGCCAACTAATTATTTCCGACTCACACTTTTCCTATTTTCATTGTTGGGAGAGGCTAAAAGGTGGAGGATGAGCCACCCAATTCTATTACTTCTTGGGACGACTTATCAAAGAAGTTCCTCATCAGATTCTTCCTCTTAGGCAAGACTGCTCAAGCTCAGAAGTGAAATATTAAGCTTTAAGTAGAGGCCTGAGGGGAACTTATATTTGGCTTGGGAGAGATTCAAGTCGTTGTTGAGAGACTGCCCCCATCACCAGCAGTCCAATGAGATGTTAGCTCACACCTTTGTATAGAGTCCAGACCAACACATGAAGATCCTATTATACTTTGCATCATGTGGGCAAGCACTGGAAAAGACATATGACGAATTGTACACTCTATTGAACAGAATTGCTTAGGGAAATCCGGAATGGCACAGTGAATCATCAAGAAGGTCAGGAAAGAGCGCAGGGATGATAGAGGTGGATGGTGTCAATGTCCTGGTGGCACAACTAGCGTCATTTCAGCATCAGATGATGACTCAGTTCAACAAGTTGAGTATGAACCAACCACAGAGATAGGTGAATGCAATTCAGCAGGCTCCGAGTTGGTGTGAAATCTGTGGTAACAATGGGCACAATGCAAAATATTATAGCGAAAATCCGAAATCCATCAATTTTTTAGGGAATGTTCATAGAAACAATCAGAATTATGGGAACACCTACAACAAGAATTGGCAGAGTCACCCAAATTTTTCTTGGTGTGGCAATCAGAGTCAGAGCTACCAGAAACTTCTGCAGCCACAGTATCAGCAACAGAATAGGCAGAATGGTGGTCAATCGAGCAGCAATAGCATTGAGGATATGTTGTAGAATTTTTTTGGCTACTCAGACCCAATTGGGAGAGAATCAAGAACGAATGACTTCAGATTTAAAAAATCAGCAGTTGGCCACTCGCAATCTAGTGAAGCAGATGGGTCAATTAGAAGCTGTTCAACACACCAGACCTCAGGGAGTGTTACTCAGTGACACAGATAAAAACCCCTGACATGATAATGCCTTCAGTCTGAGGAGTGGCAAGCAAATGGCTGATGCACCACCTAAAGAAAAGAGAAATGAGGTGCAGCCGAAATTGGTCAGACATGGTCCATCTACTGACAAGGGAGGTAATCAGATTGTTTTGCAACACAATGCACAATCATCATTGCAGCCAGCATAGATACCACCACCACCATTCCCGCAAAGACTCAAGAAGAGCAAGGAGGAAGAATTCTTCAAGAAGTTCTTTGATATTTTCAAAGAACATCATATCAATTTTCCCTTACTTGATGTTTTGCAGGGAATGTCCAAGAACACTAAGTACTTGAAAGATGTGGTGGCCAACAAAGTTAGGTTGGTGGATGTTCAAACGGTGGCACTGACTGAGAAGTGCAACTACAGGATAATGAGCAAGATACCAAAAAAGCTCAAGGACCCAGGGAGTTTAACCCTCCCCATACAAATTGGTAAAGCTGAAGTGATAAGAGCTCCCTGTGAGTTACGGGCAGCAGTAAGTCTAATGCCCTTATCTATGTTTAACACCTTAGGGTTAGGTCAGCCGAGGCCAACACGAGTGATGCTGCAGCTGCAGCTGGTAGACAAGTCCCATGTGGCGCCAGATGGAATAATTGAGGACCTTCTTATAAAAGTGGGTAAGTTCATTATACCCACTAATTTCATCATTCTTGACTTTAAATTTGATGATAAGGTACCCCTGATCTTGGGACAACCATTCATAGCCACTAGAGGAGCAATTATAATTGTAACAGCAGGGACCCTTAAAATGAGGGTCGATGATGAAGAAGAGCTCTTCAGAGTTTACCAAGAGATCAACCCACCCACACACTACTGAGACCTTTGTAAGTTCAGTGTGTTGTCAGAGGCTGAGTGTGTGGTGACAGATTGCATGGGTCCACTGCCACAGGAGATAATCACATTTCAGCCCGAAACCAATGGAGGGCTTAAGTAAGAGAAGAAGTTAGAAGAAGATAGGGATAGAGTGGGGTCTATTCCCTCGAAAAAAAGAAGAATATGGTTCTCAAAAAGGAACACTGGTTTGAGGATGTCCTGAGAAGGATAGTCCATATCGTGCCGCTACGTAAAATCAGGCGCTGCTTGTGAGGCGACCCAAGGGTACCACATATACAATTTTATTTTCCTTTTGTGTTGGTTTTGTTTATTTTCACTTTTTGTTGTTGTGGTGGTGATTTAAGCATAGATTGAGGGAAAGTATGAGTACCCTTAGAAGAGGAAGCTAAGGAGCATGAAAGAAGATGGATGTGGGGTTGATTACCCATTTGTGCAGAAATGAAAGAAAACATGTTGTTAGCTAGGCCTAGAGGACTTAGGGAGTAATCTCACCCTTTTTATATGGTAATTTGATGCTTTGGGGACACAACATGATTTAAGTGTAGGGTGAGCGAAATTTCAAAATTTTGTGCTTAATGATTTCAGGTGGAGTTAGTGGTTGATGAAAATTTTTTGACTTGAGCATAATTCACCCACCCGTTGGTTTTTATTTTTGGTTCTTTTTCGACGAGGGGCACTTTGAACCGAGAAATACAAATTTTCATTTGTTTGTACATAACTTTTCAGTTATAGTTAGGGACTTTTCCCGATGATGGATGGATGACGACCGTCTTTGTTTTTGTCAATAGGTTTTTGTTTTTTTTAAACCTTAGCTGATTAATGGATTGATGTTCTTGTTATGTTCTATACATGATTGTGGGATGAAAGTGTTGTTAATTTTGAAGCATGCTTAACAGTGTTTAACTCTGTTTGAGACACCTAGGCTCTTGAATATGACTCAATGTGCTTAAAGTTGAATACTGCATTCTTGGGATTAGCTGAGTTAAGAAGTCTACTGAATTTGTCTTGAATTGAGCATGTGATGTTAGTGTAAGGATTTTGAATATTCCATGCTATTGTATAGTGTCTATAACTTTCCTAGTGTATATACAAAGCAAAATGAGAGATGTTGATTATAGGAGATGATTTAGGAATTTCTTTACATGAGCCTAATTTGTATCCTCTGCCTTACCTATCTTGAATGTATGATCCTAGTTATCCCTATTGAGTCTTTAGCCTATTCTTTGCTAGCCACAAAATGAGATTAACCTTTCCAATTTCCTTGAATTTTATCCAAACTCCTAAGCGCTTAAATGAAAATGTAAAAGAAGTTAAGGAGTGAGAAATTTGAATGAGAAGGAAAATGTAGTGGTGAGAGTTGAAGAGAAGACTAGAGGTGCACTTGTGAAAAAATTTTAAAAAAATTGCATAAGAGTTAGTAAGGAGTAAAAGAAGAAAAAAGCTAAAAAAATTGCTTAAGTACTCCTTAGTAATAGCTTAAGTATGCCTAATGAAATGGGGAAATAAAGAGGAAAATGGAGTTGAAAAGAATAAAGGTGAAGTAAACGGATAGATACTCGTAATGACAGGGTGATGTATTAAAAGCGATTAGGGAAGACAGTCACTATTACTGGCTATAATAGTACCTACCCGCCCTTAGCTTACATTACAACCCCCTAAGTCCTACTTGATCTTACTTTCGAACATTCCTAAATTAGTGGAGTAAAACACTAAAGACAAGCTTATGGGTCAATACATGTCGCATGTGAATTCTTTGTGAAAGTGAGCTTATTTCTTATTGATACACCCATATATGTCATGAATTGAAAACTAATGGGTGAAAACAATGGGAAACTCTCTTGTTGTGAGGGCATATGTTTGGTGAAGGATAAAATTCATGTCATATTTCTTGATTGGTTAATTTGCATGAGTTTTGTTGACGTTGAGAGTCGATTCTCGAGGCTAGGAACTCTTAATGTCGTTATATGTGATTTTAGTGTTTATATCTTGCATGCTCTATTTTTAACTTTCTATCTAAAATAATCGTTACAGCCATATCTTGAATTGTGTTGCTTCAATTAGTTATGTGTAAGTTCTTCATGTGCATGAGATGGAATGAAGTTGTTCGAGGAAGAACAAGGCTTTAAGTGCGGGGTAGTGATTTTGGGCATAATTAAGTTCCCAAGTGCTATTTTATAACTTAGTTTAGTTGTGTTTGTAAATTTAATTAATTACATTCTCATGTGAGTTTGAATATTTTCGTGCATAAACTAACCGACATGATTAGTCTTTGTTTTTTAAGTGTTAAATGCTTAGGAGGGACTAAATATGATGGCTAAAGCATGAGGAAGAAGCTTGGAAGAGAAGGTGAAAGAGTTGCATGATGTCGCACTAGGGTATGCACATGTCAGGCCACACAGTGTGTCACGCAGCACGGGCAGCATGCTGAGCACCGTGCCACAGCAAGGAAGCTGCACGTTCAGGAGCATGTCACGACAGGCATTTGCGCATGCTAGGCATGCCATTCCAGTGAAGCTGCGCGACAAGCCTGTTCCACGGCCAAGATGCTCTGCATTCAGCAACGTGCAATGGCAGGCAACGCGCATAGCCTGCGCCCATGACATGCAACTGCCGAGATTTCCAGTGATGCTGTGCATTTGCTCCATGTCACAGAGAAAGATCAGGGCGTTAGGGTTTGTGACACGGAGGCAGTCCATGGCCGGCAAAAATTGTAATTTTTCCATTTAATATAAATAGGACACTTAGCTCCTAAACTCATTTTATCACGAAATTTCTTGAGAACAACAGAAAGGAGCGAAGGGAGAAAGGAAGAACTCTACCTAGGGTTCCTTAATTTTCAGTCTCTTTTATCTATTCTTGTAAGTACTCTACTTGAATCATGTTTTTAAGTATTTGTACAAACATGAGTGGCTAAAACCTTCCTCCAGGGTTGAGGCTACATGATATGATTGTAAATGCATGAATTCTTTGCTGGTTTGAGTTTTAGTTGTTGTTTATTCTTTATTATTATTGTTTTTGAACTTAATCACCATGAAAACAAACACGTTAAGCGTAGGTAGAAGCTCGAAAGAGTAACCCTAGGCTAGAACACAAGAATATAGGGAGAAAGTTCATATCTTTATGATAGGATTAGCGGTTAGGATAGAAATTATACCTAATTTTCCTTGCTTGGTTATTAAAACGGGATGAGCTAGACACCAACTTAGAATTGTCACATCACTGCTCGTAGAAGTAGTTGTGAAGCTAAGTTAGGTTAAATTATTAGAGGTACGAAAGTCCATAATCAAGGCTACAAACTCCATAAATCACATCCACATAGTCAAATTGCTCACGAATTAGGACGTCACATCCCCGCTCAACGATGTAGGTGTGAGACTAGTTTGTCGTGTTTAGAGGCTCGAGAGACCATGAACATAGCATTTTAATTATTTGAGACAACAACTGAAGTTTTCATACTCGAACCACCGTGAATTGTAGCATTGCATAATTATTAGGCCTTAACTCTAGTTGCTTCTTTTATTGTTTCTCGATTATTTTGTGATCACCCCTAGACTTAATTAGAATTTTTTGAAATTTCTATAATCAATACTTGTTAAAATTAATTTAACACTCAAACTTGATAATTCGCTGAATTAGACCAGTCCCTTTGGGTTCGACATCCGGCTCTAAAAAAGGGTCACTGTATTACTTGTACGACCACGTACGCTTGCGTGTGCGTTGGAGCGCAAACAAGTTTTTGGCGGAAGTCCAATCCTAACATAACATTGGAACCAGAATTCACTTCATACACGACAAGATGATTACTACATACAGTCTGAAAGACTCTACATAACTGATGGGATGATGGGACAACACTCCCAACTAACCTAACAACCTTGAAAACTGAAAATACGTAAACATAACTGAATAGAAGAGGGGCCCTTGACAGATGAGGACTTACTAATACAAACCGGATGCTAACTTAGGAAGTTGGCTAGTGATGAGGCTGAGACTGAAGATCGGAGCCTTTATCATAAAATTATATGGCATAGAGTATGTGATCAGTATGTGGAATGTACCGAGTATGAAAGGTAAGTAAAGTCACTTATATAAGTAAAATCATTTAAAACATGCATAAGGTAAAAAAAAATTAAGATAAGAATCTGAGAGTAGGGCTTGCATGCTATTTTTCTGAAATCATGATCTGAACATAACTAAACATCAAAACTGAGTCGAATGTCCCAAAGTAGAAATTTGAAAATCGCAAGTAAAAACTGAACATTTGGTTCAAACCTGCTTTAGAACATACATACATATATATATATATATATATATATATATATATATATATATATATATATCATGAATGATGAACATGCATAACTGAAATAATGAGGAACAATGGGAGACTTTTCATATAATCAACATTACCACGATAGACCTTACGTGGTCCCGACTATCACATTCAAGTGGGTAGAGCCGTCTGAAGCCTTGCCAGGGCTAAAGACGCTACCATGATATCAATATCAAGTAGAAGGCCCCTTGGGCTAGGGGAAAGCTCACATACGAGGTCCCAAAATAATCTAATCATACCTATGTTGGCGCGTAGTTTTGAGGCATAGGATTGACTGAACCTTAATCTACTCGGTGCTAGACACTACTCCGAAAAAATTAATATGCTCTCTATCGTTTTACAATGAAGCTAATTATTGTCTATTTATGAAGCTGAATAATCATATACATCAAAAATCTGAAATAATACATGAGGAGCCTTGGCTAAAACCATACCACAAGTTGAACATAATTGAGAGTCTTAACTACAAAATCATGTGGTAAAGTAATTAACATGGAATCATAAATCATACTTGAGCATATGGGCTTTCTCAACATTTAAACATGCTTGAAAATACTCAATTCTCCTGAATTCATGATCATAGACATGGGTAACTTGAAACAATGCTTTTCATCAATAATATATCATCATACTTGAACGTTCATCATAAATCTCTACTTTCATGAACTTTTCAAGGATGGACATTTTAATTTGTAAAGCTTGAAAACATTATTATAATTGAAAACAATGTAAAACTTGCCCATGAATCATAATTCAATAATAGAAACATGCTTAGATCATACCCATGGTTGAAACTTCGAAAATTCATGCGTTGGGTTAAAACCCCATAGGATCAACATATAGATTTTTATGAATTAGAGAGGGATTGGGCATGGGTGTGAACAAATTCACCAATTCATAACCTTACATACTTGAGAGAATCTGATTGTATAATTCCTCTGATTGCTCAATGAAGAATTGAGAAGAATTTGAAAGGAATTAAGCTTGATCACCCCTCTAACTCTTCTAAGTTGGCATGCATGAGTAGGAATAGACTAGAGTGAACTTACCCCTCTTAAAACTCATCATTCATAGATTAAAATGACATAGTTAGGCCTTAGGATCATAGGAATTATGGATAAGCCATTACTAAATTCGCAGAAAATAACTGACTATTAGTCCCCATGAAGGACTGGATGAGTCGTTACCAAGGATCACGACTCATGGTCTTCATCATTGTGTGCACTACCTAAAATTCATCTGCGACTCACCATGGGGAACCATACGAGTCGTTACTAGTGACCACGACTCATGGTCACCACTCGTTACCTCCACTACCAAAAATCTCAAGATCCTAATCAATTTTTGACCACGACTAACCTGACGAATCGTGGCATCTGACCACAACTCCTTGTGACCATTCGTGGGGTATACTGCCAACAAGTGCTCTTCCTTCACCTCAACCCTGGCCACGACTGACACAACGAGTCGCGGGGCTGACCACGACTCGTGGTTAGGTCCATGGTCATCCAAAACTCAGAAATTTCCAGCTTAATCCTAGCACCTCACCACGAGTCACTTCACGACTTGTGGTCTACCCCATGGGTCACAGAATGACTTGTTCTGTGACCTGGTGTAGAAAATCCTATTTTCTTCGTTTCAACTATTGGGTCTGATCTTAGGGCTTTCAGGGTTTAACAATATCCCCCCCCTTGGAAGTATTCGTCCTCGAATGTTGAAAATCATATAGAAAAGCAGAGAAATGTAATCTTCATACTCAAATACTGATCATATAGGCTGAAAACTAACGAAATGACTAACTCTGATTTAAACTACATGTCTGAATTGAATTCATGAATCATACATACATCCATATACATGAAAGAAACTGGGGAACATGAACTGAACGTGGAAGTGAATAGAGTTTTACAACAAAAACTGATACCTCAAGCTGGAACTGAGCTTGTAGGGAATAAATGTGGGTATCTAGCCATCATATCTTCTTCGGCTTCCCACATAGCTCCCTCAATATGCTTATTCCTCCATAAACTTTAACTAAAGCTACTTCTTTACTTCTTAGCCTTCAAACATGACGATCCAATATTTCCATCGGAACCTCCTCATAACTAAGGTTGTTTTCCACACCTACACTCTCCACCGGAACCATTAGAGCTGGATCCCCCAAACACTTCTTTAAGAGAAAAATATGAAAAATAGGATGAACGAAAGCTAATTTTGGGGGAAACTCCAACTCATATGCCTCCTTGCCAACTACTTCACAATCCGGTAGGGGCCAACATAACAAGGGCTGAGTTTTCATTTCTTTCCAAACCTCATCACTCCCTTCATAGGAGACACCTTCAGAAACACCCAATCATCCACTTTGAACTGAAGCTCTCTCCTTCTCACATTAGCATAGGACTTTTGGCGACTTTAAGCTATTTCCAACTTGTCCTGTATGAGATAAACTTTCTCCATGGCCCCGTGGATTGAATCTGGCCCTATCATCGTAGCATCACCGACTTCAAACCATCAAATAGGCAATCTACATCTATGCCCGTAGAGAGTCTCAAATGGAGCCATCTGAATACTGGAATGGTAGCTGTTATTGTATGCAAATTCAATAAGAGGCAAATAGTCATCCCAACTACCCTTGAAGTCAATCACATATGCTCTCAACATATTCTCGAGAGTCTGAATTGTCTGCTTCGCTTGACCATCCATCTGTGGGTGAAATGTTGTATTGAGCTTAACCTGAGTTCCAAGTCCTTTTTGAAATGATCTCCAAAACTGAGAGGTAAACTAAGTACCTCTGTCTGATATGATGGACAAGGGAACTCCATGCAACCGAACTATCTCTCGGATGTAAAGTTTGGCATGATCCTCTGCTGAATCAGTGGTCGTGACCATTAGAAAATGAGCAGATTTGGTCAACCTATCCACAATCATCCAAATGGAGTCATACTGCCGATGAGTGCGAGGCAACCCTATGATAAAGTCCATATTGATTTCTTCCCACTTCCATGTAGGAATACTGATATCCTGAAGCACACCTTGCGGTCTTTGGTGCTCAACCTTCATTTGTAGACAGTTTGGACACTTAGCTACCAATTCTGCAATGTCCTTCTTCATGCCATTCCACCAATAGACTTCCCATAGGTCACGGTAAATCTTGGTGGCACCTAGATGTATTGAATACCGAGAACCGTGAGCCTCATGCAACATCTTATTTCTCAAATCATCAATGTCCGAGACACACAGGCGGCCCTGATATCGAAGCACACCATCTCCCCCTTTAGAGAAGACCTCTATCTTCTGATCCTAAACGACTTCCTTTAACATTATAAAAATACGGTCCTCATTTTGTCTAGCTTTTACATCAGTCACCAAGGACAATTCTGATCCGTTCTGAATAATACACAACTATCGGTAGAGTCAACCAAATGAACTCCCAACCTTACAATCCAATGCACATCCTTCACCAACTCCTTCCTCCCCTCATCCACATGGGACACACTCTCCATAGAGAGTTTACTAAGTGCGTCTGCTACTACATCAGCCTTACTGGTAAAGGACACTCATATCATAATCCTTGAGTAGCTCCAACCACCTCCTTTGGTGTAGATTTATATCCTTATGTGTAAACACATATTGTAGGATCTTGTGGTCTATAAACACATATACCTAGACCCCACACAAATAGTGTGTCCATATCTTCAAGGAAAATGCCACCACCGCCAATTCAAGATCATGGGTTGGGTAATTCCTTTCATGAACTTTCAGATGTCTGGAAGTGTATGCTATAACTTTACCATTATTCATCAATACTCATCCAAGAATAATTTTAAAAGCATCACAATACACCACAAATCCATCAGTACCCTTCGATAGGGTTAACACCGGTGCTGATGTAAGTCAAGTCTTCAACTCCTATAAGCTTCTCTTACAAGTCTCCGACCATTGGAACTTCACCTTCTTTTGGGTAAATTTGGTCAATGGCGCTGCAATAGATGAAAAACCCTCAATGAATCTCCGGTACTACTCAGCTAAACCCAGGAAGCTCCTGATATCAAAAGGATTCACTAGTCTCGACCAATTCTTTACTGCTTTTATTTTCTGGGAGTCCACCATTATGCTCTCATTTGACACCACATGGCCCAAAAATTCCCTTGAGTTCAACCAAAACTCGCACTTGCTGAATTTAACATATAGTTGACTATCCTTGAGAGTCTGTAGCACCACCGCTAAATGAGCGGCATGCTCCTCCTCGCTCCAAGAATATATCAGGATATCATCAATAAAAACATCAGGAACATATCCAAGTATGGCTTGAAAACCCTATTCATCAAATCCATAAAAGCTGTAGGAGCATTTGTTAATCCAAAAGACAAACTACAAACTCATAATGACCATACTATATCCTGAAAGCTGTCTTCGGGATGTCATTCTCCCAAACCTTAAGTTGATGGTATCCGAATCTGAGATCTATCTTTGAAAAGCATGTTACACCTTGATGCTGGTCAAAAAAATCATCAATCATAGGGAGAGGATACCTGTTCTTGATGGTGACCTTGTTCAACTGTCGATAATCAATATACGTATGAAGAGAACCATCTTTCTTTTGGACAAAGAAAATTGGTGCACCCCATGGGGATTTGCTCTGTTTGAAACCCTTGTCTAATAGGTACTTCACTGCTCCTTCAACTCCTTTAACTCATCTGGAGCCATTTTGTAAGGAGGAACAGATATACGATGTGTATCGGGAAGAAGGTCAATACCAAAATCAATCTCCCGCTCGGGAGGGATTCTCGATATATCATCTGGGAAGACTTCTTGATACTCACATATTACTAGGACTAACTGGATAGTTGGGGTCTCGGACGTAGCATCCTTAACCCAAACTAGATGGTATACACAACCTTTAGAAATCATCCTTCTGTCCTTAAGGTAGGAAATGAAATGACCTACAGGCACAACTGAACTACCCTTCCATTCTAGGACTAATCTGAACTCTACTGCGCGGGTTCTACAATTAACTGAGGCATAACATGCAAATAGCCAATCCATGCTGGTGATAACATCAAAGTTGGTCATGGCTAACTCTACTAGATCTGCTAAGGTGACTTTCAGAAGGACTGTGACCGGGCAACTTCTACACACTTGTCTAGCTACAACTGAATCACCCACTGGAGTAGTGACTGAGAAGGGTTCTGATAAGATTTAGGGACTGACTCTGAAACTACTAGCCACGTAAGGTGTCACAAAGGACAAGGTATCCCCTGGATATAAAAAAGCATATACATCAAGATGAAAAACTCATAACATACCAGTGACTACATCTGGGGAAACCTTCTACTCCTAGCGGGATGCTAAGACATAAAATCTATTTTGGCGCTGACAGCTGCTTGTGCTGGTAAATGCCCCCTGCTAGGCTAGGCGTGCAGCTGGAGCTGCTGAAGTGGAAGTTGGGCCTCGACCCCTATCATGGCCCTGTCTAGCTGTTGGGTCTTTGAGCATATGTCTGGGCTTCCCACACCCGAAGCAAGAACCTGTACCTGCCAAACATTGACTCGTCTGCCTCCGGCCATACCTATCGCAAATGGGGACACTGGAATCTGCGGGCCTGCTTCTCTGACCCCTAAAGCCTAATGCTCAACCTCTCCGGTTGTGCCTAGGTCTAGATGGCACACTCATCACTGAAGATGCTGGGGCTAAAGATCTCTATTGGGACTGTAGTCTATGCCCATGAACTGGTCTCGACTGAGAGAACCTATAGCATTTTATCCTGGCCCTCTTGGCCTTTCTCCCCCTTAGATGCGCCACCTCCATCTGTTGGGCATACAAGACTATCCGAGGAAAATCCATATCTTGATGGTGCATGGTGGTTCTGCAATCCTTATTTAGATAGTCCGCCACCCCATGAACAAACTTGGTCACTCGAATCCTCTGATCAACCACTAACTCTGGGGCATACTTTGATAAACGAGTGAACTCTAGGGCATATTCTTGCACTGCCATCTTTCCCTATTTTATATTCATGATCTCAGTTGCTTTCAACTCCCTCATCTCATGAGGGAAGAACCGATCTAGAAAAGCAACGGGAAACTCCTCCCAACTGATAGGGCCTGCTCTGGCTGCCTTACTATCCTTCCTCTATTTAAACCAAATGTGTGCAACCCCCTTCAACTAATATGGTGAAAAATCAGCACACTCTTCTCCATTCACCCCCATGACCTGGGTGATCTTCAAAATCTCGTCAATATACTCATGTGGATCCTCATCCACCTTTGACCCAAGATACACTGGTGGGTTCATCCTTAGGAAATCCATGACTCATGCTGCTGCTGCATTCCCATTCTGTGGGACATGCGCCACCGCATGTCTGTTCACCTGGGCAGTCAAGGCCTGCACTAGAATATGAATAGATGCCCTGTATTTAGCGTGGGAAACTGGCTCCGATGCATGGTGCTCATGAGCTGGTGGGGCCTGTTGGTGCCCGTCTCCATTGCCATCCTCGAGGAAATTTCCATTTCCATTTCTTTTGCTGTTAACTATGCGGGGAGGCATGATTCTACAACGCGAATAACACGAGTTATAAGGATAGAGATACATTTCACCGCATGATACAAATAATGAAAGAAGGGAACATTTCCTAAATGTCTCATAGCCTCTTCGTCATAAGTGTGGCGCAGTTCACACCCATGAAAAATATTCTACTTAACGTGACTTTCAAACACCCTAGGACACTTCAACACCTATGGCTCTGATACCAAGTTTGTCACAACCCGAAGATAGGCTCAGATCGAGACACGGGACAAGGAGCCCCAAAAGACTCCAAGCCGACACATGGCATAAACATACATCTAACTCAATCAAATAAGCAGAAGACTTAACATAGTAAACATAGCAGAATTATGATCATAACATAACATCTGAATCAGAATTCACTTCATACATGATGAGCTAATCACTACATACAATTTGAATGCCTCTATATGACTAATGGGTTGATGGGACAACACCCCTAACTAAAAATGCATAAACATAATTGAATAGAATGGGGGCCCTCGACAGATAAGGACTCACCAATAGAGACTGGATGCTAACTCCGAAAGATGGTTGGTGACGAGGCTGAGTCCTAAGATCAGAGCGTGTATCATAAAATGATACAACATAGACTATGCGGTCAGTATGTGGAATGTACAGAGTATATAAGGTAAGTAAAACCACTTAAATAAGTAAAATCATTTAAAACATGCATAAGCTAAAACACAATTAAGAAGAATCTGAGAGTAGGGTTTGCATGCTATTTTTTAAAATCATGATCTGAACATACTAAACATCATAACTAAATCGAATGACCCAAAGCTGAAATATAATAATCGCAAGTAAAAACTGTATATTTGGGTGAACCTTCTTTAGAACATACATATATATATATATATATCATGAATGGTGAACATGCATAACTGAAATCGTGAGGAACAATGGGAGACTCGTCATATAACTGACATTACCACGATAGAGCTTATATGGTCCCGACTATCATACTCAAGTGAGCAGAGCCATCTAAAGCCTTGCCAAGGCTAAAGAATCTACCATGACATCAAAATCAAGAAGAAGGCCCCTTGGAGTAGGGGAAAGCTCACATAGGGGGTCCCAAAATAATCTAATGATACCTATGTTGGCGCGTAGTTTTGAGGCATAGGATTGACTGACCCTTAACCTACTCGATGCTAGACACTACTCCCGAAAACATGCATATGCTCTCCATCATTTTACAACAAAGTTGACCATTGTCTATTGACGAAGCTCAATAATCATATACATAAAAAATCTAAAATAATACATGAGGAGCCTTGGCTAAAACCATACCACAAGATGACCATAATTGGGAGTCTTGACTACAAAACCATATGGTAAACTAATTAACTCGAAATCATAAATCGAACTTAAACATATGGGATTGCCCAACATTTAAACATGCTTGAAAATACTCAATTCTCTTGATTTCATGATCATAGACATGGGTAACTTGAAAACATGCTTTTCATCAATAATATCTAATCAAACTTGAACCTTCATCATAAATCTCAACTTTTATGATCTTTTTCATGGATGGACTTTTTAATTTGTAAAACTTGAAAACATGATTATAATTGAAAACAATGTAAAAATTTCCCATGAATCATAATTCAATAATAGAAACATGCTTAGATCATACCCATGGTTGAAACTTTGAAAATTCATGCGTTGGGTTAAAACCCCTTAGGATCAACATATAGATTTTCGTGAATTAGAGAGGGATTGGGAATGGGTGTTAACAAATTCACCCATTCATAACCTTACATACTTTAGAGAATCTTATTTTATAATTCCGCTGATTGCCCAATGAAGAATTGAGAAGAATTTGAAAGGAATTAAGCTTGATCACCCCTCTAGCTCTTCTAAGTTGGCGTGCATGAGTAGGAATAGCCTAGAGTGAACTTACCCCTCTTAAAACTCATCATTCATAGCTCAAAACGACATATAGGCCTTAGGATCATAGGAATTATGGATAAACCCTTACTAAATTCGCAGAAAATAACTGACTGTCAATCCCCATGAGGGACGGGATGAGTCGTTACCAAGGATCACGACTCATGGTCTCCATCATTGTGTGCACTACCTAAAATTCATATGCGGCTCACCATGAGGAACCATACGAGTCGTTACCACTGACCATGACTCAGGGTCACCACTCATTACCTCCACTACCCAAAATCTCAAGATCCTAATCAGCTGCTGACAATGACTAACCCGACCAATCATGACATATGACCACAACTCATTGTGACCATTTGTGGGGAACATTGCCAATAAGTCCTCTTCCTTCACCTCAAACCTGTCCACGACTGAAACAATGAGTCACGGGACTAACCACGACTCGTGGTCTACCCCAGGGGTCACAGGACGACTTCTTATGTGACCTGGTGCAGAAAATCCTATTTTCTTTGTGTCAACTCTCGGGTCTGATCTTAGGGCTTTCGGGGTATAATAAGAATGCATAGTGAAAAATCCGCTGGGCATTCTCTATGATGTATCAGTGAAAGTTTAGTCATTCATCTTTCTGGTGATTTTGTCATTTTTGATTATAAGGTTAATATTGAGGTCCCCTTAATCGTAGGGCAACCATTACTTGCCACTGGATGTGCATTAGTTGATATGGAAATCGAATAATTGAAATTCTGGTTGAACAATGGAGAAGTTACTTTTAATTTGTGCTAGTTAATAAAGCAGCCAAATGACATGCAAGTGGTCTCAGTGATTGATATTGTAGATGTGGAGTCTCTAATAATCCCTATTGAGGAGAGATTGAGTGTTGAGGCACTAGTTGCAATTATCATAAATTGTAATGCTGATGAAATAGATGGGTATGATGAGATTGTTAGTGCACTTGCTGGTATGGGGTTGTATACTTATGCTCCAAAAAAGATTAATCTTCACTTAAAGAATCATACAACTCCACCAACCAAGCCTTCTATTGAGGAGCCTCTGGTCTTGGATATTAAGGCGCTTCTATCTCATCTTCGGTATGTATCCTTGGGAGCTGGAAACACCTTACCTGATATTAAGCAGCAGATTTGGTTGAATGGCAAGTGGAGGCTTTAGATTCTATTCTGAAGAGGTACAAGAGGGCTATTAGATGGTCCCTTCCAGATATTATTGGTATTCCACTAGATATTTGCACTCATAAATCCATCTTTAGCAAGACTGTATTCCTAGTATTGAGCATCACGTTGGTTGAATCGACCTATGCAAGAGGTTTTCAAGAAGGGGATCATTAAGTGGTTGGATGTGATCATGGTGTATGCTATTGTAGACTGAACATAGGTAAGCCCCATCCAATGTGTGTCAAAGAATTGTTGAGTCATTGTGGTTCCAAATGCTAACAATGAACTCATTCCATTAAGGTTGGTTACAAGTTAGAGAGTGTGAATGGACTATAGGAAGTTGAATTAGTGGGCATAGAAAGACCATTTTCCTATATTTCATGGATCAGATACTTCATCGTCTTCCAGGTAGATGTTGGTATTATTTTCTTGATGGTTATTCATGGTACAATTTGATTTCTATAGCCCAGAAAATTAAGAGAAACCAACTTTACTTTCCCTTATGGGACTTTTTCATTCAAGAGGATGACATTGGGGATGTGAAAGGCACCTGCCACATTTCAGCGTTGTATGATGTCAATTTTCTTTGACATGGTGGAGGAAATCATATAAGTTTTTATAGATGATTTTTCTATGGCTGGGGACTCCTTTGATGCTTTCTTGACTCATCCAAGCAAGGTGCTGCAGAGATGTGAAGAGATCAATTTGGTATTTAATTGGGAGAAATGCCATTTTATGGTCAAGGAGGGTATTGTGCTTGGCAACAAGATTTCTAGCAAGGGAATTGAGGTCGACAAGGCGAAGATTGAGATAATTGCTAGCTTGCCACCTTAGTTTCTCTGAAAGGCATTAAAAGTTTTTTGGGTCATGCAGGGGTCTATTAGAGGTTTATCAAGGACTTCTCAAATATTGAACATCCCAAGTGCAAATTTCTCAAGAAAGAGATCGAACTCAGTTTTTGATGAGGCTTGACTAAAAGCCTTTCAATGTCTAAAAGAGAAGCTAACTACTGCCCCTATTATAGTTGGATCGGACTGGTCCTTACCATTTGAGGCCATGTGCGATGCTAGCTGAGTGGCCCTAGGTGCTGTTTTGGACCAAAGGTGAGAAAAGATATTTCATCTGATTTGCTATACTAGCAAAGCACTAAATGCAGCCCAGAAAAGTTATATTGTGATTGAACAAGAGTTGCTAGAAGGGATGTTTGCATTTGAGAAGTTTCTAGCATATTTGCTTGGAACTAAAGTTATAATTTATACAGACCATGCAACTCTTAGGTACTTGATTTCTTAGAGAGATGCCAAGCCACGACAAATTAGATGGGTACTTTTGTTGCAAGACTTTGAGTTCGAAGTGAAGGACAGGAAGGGGACAGAAAATAAAGTGAATGATCACTTGTCTAGACTTGAGGTAGATAAAGTGCAGAAAGATGAGGGTGATATTGATGACACATTCCAAAAGAAACAGGTTTTGGCTACATCAAAGGATCTAATTCCATGGTTCACTGGCCATGGTAATTATTTGGTGAGCCATACTTTTTTCGCATTTGTGATATTGGAATAATTTAGAGATGTATGCCTGAGGTTGAAATGATGAGCATATTGGAGGCTTTTCATGCATCCCCTGTTGGGGGTCATCATAGTGGTATCTGTACTGCCCAAAAAATTCTGCAATGTGGATACTATTGGCCAACCATTCACCAAGATGCTTATGATTATTCAAAAGCTTGTGATGCATGCTGAAGGAAAGGAGGAATATCAAGAAGGAATGAACTCCCTCTCACCCCTATTCTTGTTATTAGGTTGTTTGATGTTTGGGGTATTTATTTGATGGGTCCATTTGTGAGCTCGTATGGGTTGAAGTATATACTTGTAGCTGTTGACTAGGTATCAAAGTAGGTGGAGGAGGCTCTTGTGCTTCCCAACAATAAAGGCAAGAGTGTTACAACGTTCTTGAAGCAAAACATTTTCTCTAGGTTTGGGACCCTAAGGGAAATCATAACTGATGGGGGTTCACATTCTTGCAATCGGTAGTTTTGGACTCTGCTTGAGAAGTATAGTGTGAAGCATAGTGTGGCAACACCTTCTCCTCGATAATCTAATAGGTAAGTTGAGGTCTCCAATGAGGAGATAAACACAATCCTTGCGGAGACTGTGAATGCAAATAGAATGGATTAGTTTAGGAAGTTAGATAATGCGTTGTGGCCACACCAAACTACCTTTAAGACTCTTATAGGTATGTCATCTTATCAACTTGTATATGAAAAATTATGTCATCTACCGGTTGAACTTGAGCTTAGGGCTATATGGGTGCTCAAGAAGCTGAATTTGAATTGGGGTGATGGCATGAACTTGAGGCTTGATTAGTTGAATGAGCTAGATGAATTCCGTCTTACTATGAAAGTTCATCTCTTTACAATGAAAGAATGAAGATGTATCATGACCATAAGATAGAATAGAAAGAGTTTAGTCTATGTGATTTGGTGGTGCTGTTTAATTCGAGACTTCACTTGTTTTCTAGCAAGTTAAAGTCTAAGTGGTTGGGGCCATTTCGAGTGGTATAGGTGTTCCCATATGGTTCAATTAAACTTGAGAATCATGAAGGTAAACGATTCAAGGTATATGGTCAGTAGGTGAAGGTGTATTTGCGAATGAACCAGGATGTCAAAGTAGTGGACCTTTTGGTCCTGGGGGATGTTTGATTAACCTAGGGACTTGAGTCATGCCGCAATGTTAAATCGGGAACTTCATGGTAGGCAACCCAAGGGGGTATCTTGGTAAATTATGAGTAATTAAGATACCCACATCGTTCCGCAATGTTAAATCAAGCACTACCTGAGAGGCAACCCAAGCTATAATTGTGATTTTAGTATAGTGTTCACATTTGCTAAAGTGTGCAAGTGTGCTTGGAATAGGGTAATAGGAGTTAGAGCAAAAAGCTAGGGCAAAAAAAATCACACAATGAGTCGCTAAGTAGCTTAACGACTCGTGGCCTCCAATCATGACCACCAAAGCAAAGGATTGCAAGTTCAAATTTTTTTTAGAAAAGATGCTCTCCACAAATCAATGAGTCACACGAGTCATTGGGTCATTCATCCCAACAAGGTCTAAAAGGTCACACTTTAGGAAAAGGACTAACGAGTTTGGGCATGATCCATTATGACAAATAACGAGTCATTGCCTGGACTCATCAAGTCATATGTAAGTTTTCTGATATGGAACATAATGGGACACCTGACGAGTTGTGGCTTATTCTAACGAATTATTAGGAAGAGTCGTGATCATCAGTTAATAGATTTAAAAATTCTAGGGAACCTAACTTGACCCACGATTATTTTTTCTGGGTTTGGCTTTAATACCTTGAGCCAACCCACCTCCTCTTTTATTTGCTACTTTGAAAGAAAAACCATATCTCCCTCCATAACCGTTACTCCTCTCACTCCGTTTATCACTCCATTAATCCCACTAATCACACCAAAAATTTTACACCAATTCACTGCCAAAAAAATCAACATATGACAAACCTTCTCTTTCAAAATTGCAACTTGTGGAGTAGCATAGCATAGAACCAAAATCTTCATCCTTTCAAGCATCACATCTCACTCTGAGTAAGTAATCCCTTTTTATGTTTCTTTGATCACTGAGAGAGATTATAACGACCCGTTCGTCATATAGGGGAAGTAAGCACGGAACACCCTCTTTTCACCTACGTTGATAGTGGAAATGTGTTGGGTGAGTGATAGTTCAAACTTGAAAAGCGGAATGGTCTACGTGCAAGGAATGAGAGCTACTAGTTACCAGGGGACTGCTGAAAAGCGAGAAAAATTGTTGCAGCATGACCGTTACCACCGTCGGATGCCCGCCGTAACAGACAAAGAGAGTAACCATTGGATCCACTGTGGCAGTGTCCTGGCCTCCATAGTGGGTCCGCTGCAGTGGAAATGTGGCTGCTGCAGTGGACGACGGAAGGTAGCAAGTGGACTTTAAGTGGGATTTCATAGGTTTTACCCCATTATTCTAAGCATGAACTTTTAAAAACAAAGGGCAATTTTCTCAAGGGCAATGTGATTCTCCTTCCCAAGGTAAGAATTTTGGTTTGTTCCTTATACTTTTGATTCCCTAACCCCATTGAATCATGGGGGGAGGGGGAACTCTAATGGTGGAGTTCCTAAATGAAGAACCCTAAAATAGTAAAACTTGGGTTAATAATTAAAGAACTAGTGGGTGTTGGTTCCTAGGTCTAGAAGGGAATAATGAGCACCTCTGAGGGGATGGTGAATGCATGTGTATAAGGGTAGGGTAATTGAGACCCACATTTTGATAAAGTAAGACCATTATCCCTAGTAACTTCTAGTGAGGGGTTAAGGAGTGGGAACTCCATGACTCGGGGTAGGAATGATTGTTATGTGAGTAGAACATGATGAATTCCTTGGTGGGTAGCGATTGAGAAAGTGTTACTGGGTAGAATTGGGGAGCTTAAATTTCCTAGACCCTTATTTTAAGAGTAAATAGTTTATTACTTTGTAATTTTTATTGTAGATTTCAATCGTTCTGAGGCATTGAGGAAACACAAGGCTCCAGTGGAGTAATTGGAATTCGAATCCTCCAATCGAGGAAGGTTAAGATTTAAAAGGAGTTATACTTTATATAATAACATATATGTTTACGGGCTAATAAAGTGTTTGGTTGGTCCTCGGACACTAGTTATTATTAATATATTAGATGTTAATTCAATTGATGAAGTGAACTTGTTATGATGTTGTTACTAAGATGGTTTGAAATTGGGTGTTTTGAGATGTTTTATGTGTTTTTGTAAAGATAATCAAGGTGGAGGTAAGATTAGACCTTCTAAGAGTCATTTCAATTGACTTAGTGATAATATACCGAATTATGAGAATGAAAGTGGATAACATGATTGTCTTTAAATGAGTGGATCTTGCTCGAGGAGAGCATCCGGGAGAGCGGTTATGATAGAGTGGCTCATTTTTGAGGGGAGCATCCAGGCGAGCAGATGAGTGGGAGCGGGTACTATGACAGTTCAGTACGTAGATTTCTAAAGTCTCCTGTAGGTCATGACTAGAAGGGTAGAAATATGACATTCTGGCATATATGTACAATGATGTTCACTTTTGAGTGTTTACAGTGACGTGACAGAGGCATGTTCCCAGCGCATTAAAAATGTTACAATACCAATATAGAGCTCTGAGTATAAAGAATGGTTTAGAATTATGAGGCCATGATAAAATTGAGATAATTATTATGTAATTAATATGTGTTAGCAATGTTGATGTGCTTGTTATAACTTGTTATTATTCGTAAAGTCATGCCAGAGTCCGTGATGAGTTGAGGGATTGGTGGTAAGGAGCCATTGCATACTTTATGTGGTCAGTGGTATATTAATTGTTGTATTTACGGAAATATATAATTTTTATGGATGTAATAAATTAAATGTTGAGAATGGTTAAAGGAGAACTGCAGGTGTTCAGTTGAGTCGAGTTACTGCCAAGACTGTACCGTCACAATGGTACTATTACCGCCGTGGTGACACCTTTGCCACATTCAAGCACTACTGCAGCAAGGCCTAATCCAGTGAGCAAGCCAGTTGAACCCCTTACCCTGATTGATTTTATAATGAGTACTATTTAATGAATTTGTGTTTTGGCATTTGTATGTTGTTATTTCACCGTATATACGTTATCATTTAAGGTTGGATGATGATGCTTGATGTGTTGTGGGTTTATAACACTTTCGACACTTAAAACTTAGAAAAATGCTTGGTCTTAGATATGTTTATACGGATATGTGGTGCTTTTACTTTGTTTTCATAGAAATCATATTTTGGAGTTGAATTCTTGAAAAGGAGAGGAAAAAGTGTAGAAAGTAGGTCAAGTGCAGTCCTCAATATAAGCCGTACCAGGCCATTGTGATGAGGACCAGAGGATATGCACAAGTGTAGGTACCAAGTACGACTCATGGTATGAGTCATACAATTATGGTATGAGCCGTACCAAGGAGTGTGGAAAGAAGAAAAAGTTTTCACTTTCCTGAGTTCCTAGTACGAACGGAATACGAGTCATGACAACATCATACAACTAGTACCAAGGAGTTGTGGTGGAATCCAGTGAGTATGTTAACTTGGCCGATCTCAAAGTACGAATAAAGACCACGAGTCGTGACAACAATGTATGGACCGTACCATGGACTCGTGACAAATTCTAGAGGATTCCAGACTATACAAGAGAAGACCACGATAGACATTGTATGACTTGTAGTTGCATTGTACGAGTCATACCTTCTCCTAGGACTTAGAAGATTTCAAGACATCCTATCATAGTACGAAGGAAAGCCACGACTCGTGGCTTCATGCTACGACTTGTAGGACTTGGGGGAAGTAGTTTTAGTAGTTCCCTATTATTTTAGGAAAGATTTTTAATTATTTGTATAAATACTTTTTTAGGTTATTATTTTAGACCAATTCATGATTCTTGAGTTGTCCAACAATCTTGGACACCAACTACATGAAATTTCTTGGAGTTTTCATTCACCGTTCTTGAATTGATGATAGTTTTGATTGTGCTATAACCACTTGAGTTTTTTTCAATCATCATTGTAAGTTGTTAACTATGATTTCTTTCATGAAATCTAATTCTTTTCTTGGAATCATGAATAGCTAAAACCTCGACGACTAGGGTTGTAGGAACTGTAATAGAATAACTAAATAGGGTTAACATAAGGTGATTCGAAACCAATATGCAATTTTGCACTATTTATATCTTCATCACAAATGTTTCTTAATGATATGCAATGTAAGGACTTGCCCAAATTCTCTACTTGCTTGAACCTAGAGAGCTAGAGATTAGGAAAGGAGAAGAACAACAAAGCCTTGAACTTTAAGTTTCATTGAATAACTTGAGTTCTGCTCACAAGATAGTTAATATGGAATAGTTGATAACAGTTCAAGTGAAAACACTCAAGAGACCTAATCTGGTGATTGAGTATAGTCATCCAATAGGGACAAATCATTCATTTGGCTGAATATATGTTATCAATTTCGCATGTTAAGTATTGGGATAGATCACTAGTTTAATAATCCAAAGTTGTTATGAATCCATGGGAAACACTTTCCTAGTTAACTTCATAAATTTAATCACAATATTAATCTACCACTTTCTTACATGGTTCTTTCTTTAAAACCGCCCATTAGGACATAGCTATACTAAAAGCATAAATACTAGCATTGTTCTACATCATAACCATATTCCCTGTGGGATTGATCCCAACCAAACTGGGTTTTTTATTGATAACATCTGCGTCATACTTTTACAGAGGTGTGATGGGTGTTATAAAAAATGGGGCCATTGCTGGAGAATACGACTTAGGATTAGATTATTTCTTGTGTTTAACTTTTGGTCTTTGTTTCATCATTTATGTTTTCTTTTGTTTTTGGATCCACCCAGGTTTTCAGTTGGTGAATGCCAAGTACTCAGCAAAAGAGGGAAACCCTTTGATTCCACTTGATCTTGAGCTAGAACGAACTCTAAGAAAAGTGGAACACAAAGAAACCAATGAGCATATGCAAGCCAGCAGGCAGAATTAGCTCGACAAGATGCCCTACAAGTGGCAGAGGGTACTCATGAGGAGGTGGTTAATGCTGACTGTCAGGGAAGGGGTAATAGAGGCCGCGGGCATCACCAGTTCTACAAGTATGCTCCTCAATATGATGATGGTGAGGATCCGGATATTAATGAGGTCGCATTGATAGGAGCAATTGTACCCCCACCATGCCTGCTGAGCTAAAATTTGACATCACCAGCACCATGATTCAGTTACTCAACATGAAAAGGGTGTTTAGTGGTAATGCAGTTGAAGATGCAAACCTTCATCTGATGAACTTTGTAGGTATATGAAAGGCATATAGGTTTCTAGGCATGAGCCAATACGCTATAAGGTTGAGCTTATTCCCATTCTCTTTATCTGGAAAGGCCACACTATAGTTGTAAGAGTTGCCCAACGAATACCTCATCAATTGGAGGGAGAAAAAACAAGCCTTCTTATAAGGTTCTTCCCACCTTTCAAGATGTTATAGCTAAGGGATGAGATATATAAATTCCAACATTTGAAGACAGAGGAACTTTATGAGACATGGTTGAGATTCAAGACGAAGCTGAAAAAGCTCCCAAATCACAAAATTCCAAATGATAGTTTGTTGAAATTCTTTTACAGGTCTTTGAATAGCAACACTAAGGCCGTACCAGATACCGTGGCAGGAGGAGCACTGATTAGTCACTTGTGGGAGCAAGCAGCTACAACACTAGACCGAGTGACCAAAACAAACAGAGCCTAACACACAAGGGAAGATGAAGTAGCTGAAGATACATATGCTATAGGGATGACTGCGGAGCAATGCAGGAATAAGGAAGAGCGCGATCAGGCATATGAGAACATCTTCAAACCTACTCACAGAGCATATTATGGGGTCTAGAGCTTAGAAGGTAAATGCAGTGCGAGCTTAGGGTTAGGAACTAGGGTATGAGCAGTCTGACTTTGAGGAGGAGGAAAACTTCTCGCTTGGAGAAGTAGGTGGTAGGTTTTCGGGTTTGGTCAGGAAACTTGGCACCAAGGTTCTGAAAATCAAGGTCCAAACTAGTACAGATACAACTACAACAAGAATAGGTACAAGGATAGGAGTAGAGGTTGTGAGCGAGAAGGTGAGTTAAGAAAGAATGATGGCTACCGCAACAACCGCATAGGTTTATATATTCCTCTAAGGGATTGAGAGGGTGACGTTGGACCCTCAAAGTTGGAGAGCGTGATGGCTGAGCTACTTAAGAAAGAAAAATCCATAAATGATCAGCTAAAGGACATTCAGCGAGATATATCTGGCATGAGCTAGAAAGTTGAATCGCATGCCACTTCGATCAAGCAAATTGAGCAACAGCTAGAGCAAATGTATGCATCCCTGAACCAAAGACAGAAGGGTACACTTCCTAGAAACACGATTTAAAATTTGAAAAATGATAATCACTGTATGAATATGATGAATAGGTGTAGGAAGGCCTCCATTAACCTCCTTTACCAGTTGTAATTGAGATACAAACACAAAAGGAGATTGAGTTGCACGATGAGGAGGACATGTTGAACAGGTTATTGCAAGTGAGGCTGAGTTAACCAAGGCTCCAAGTGATGCAAAGGAGTCTAGAGCTTTAAAAGGAAATGAAAAAAATGCCCCATAGATTCTCCGGACTATCCCTCGACCACCTCCACTATTCCCTCAGAGGATGAAGAAGAATGCAGATGACGGGAAGTCCTAGAAGATTTTTTTAATGCTGAAATAGTTGTCTGTGAACATCTCACTAGTTGAGGCATTAGAACAGATGCCTGGGTATGTCAAGTTCATGAAGGACCAGGTAACAAGGAAGAGGACCATGAGCTATAAGCTGGTTAGTAACTTGCATCATTGCAGACTCACGGGTCCTTGCCAAGAAGAATGAAGATCTAGGTGCCTTCACCATACCTTGTACCATCGGAGATTTCATGTTTGCAAGGGCATTGTGTGAATTTGGTGCTAGCATCACTTGATGCCTTTGGCTGTGTTCAAACAGCTGGGATTGGGAGCCCCTACACTGACTATAATGCAGTTATTGATGGCAGGCCGCATAGTGAAGAAGCTAGTGGTGATCCTACAGGATGTGCTAGTGAAGGTGGAAAGGTTTATCTTCCCAACAGACTTTGTGATCTTGGATTGCAAGGTGGATTTTGAGGTCCGTATCATCTTGAGGTAACCATTCATTGCCACTAGGAGAGACTTAGTGGTCGTTGATGTTATATCCCGTAGGATTCCCGGCACCTAGATGACCTATTCGCACGTTGGTTAAGCATATTTGAAGGCCATACGTGCTAAAGAAAGGTGGAGCCTCCGTGTTGGCTCCGTGACACGTTGGCCTTGTCTAGGCCCAAGTATATAAAGCCCCACTTCGGTTTTAATTCATTTAAACTTATAAAATTTCCAGTGAAACAGAGAGGAAAAACCAGAGGAGAGAAAAGAACGAAGAGGGTAATATAATTTCGTCTGATTATGCTGCCAAACGTTGTCCAAACTCAAATTAACCTCAGATACCGAGGTATTTAGCAGCAGAGAGCATTCCTACGGATTTAGTTTCGTGAAATACGGCCGACGAATCGTCGAGCTACCGAGCTAAGGTAAGTAGAATTGCTCCAAACTAATGTCTATGTGTTTCTAGCTGTGAAGTGAGTATTTCTCTCTTCTGGACTTCTGAAAAATAGCGAGTTTTCGACCGTCTTTCGATAGGCCTAAGTTTAGGCTATAATTATATCGAAAGTAATGTCGTTCCTCAGAATAAAGTTGTATTTAGTACTGATTGATATATATATATGAATGCAATTGGGAGGAATAGCTGAAATACTGACCAAGCTACGCCAGTTAGTCGGGAAATCAAAAGCGAACGTATGTAAAGCTAGTTTCCTCGGCAAGTTAGTAACCACGGTATAGTAAAGTAATTTAAAGGTCAGTAGAATGTTCAGAAGTCATGTATTATGTTTATTACGAATGTTGGTACGATATTAGAAGCAACATGTTGTAATTAGTGCGAAAACTTGCTAGCACGATATAGATTTTAATACAAGTGTTAGGAACTGCACAGCATGCTCAGTATGTGACATAATACAGAATGTTAGGACATTATCGGATTCAGCTGAAACCCAGTAAAACAATGTAATATCTGTAAGGCATCTCAGAAGTAGAATGATAGGTTAAAATGAAGTTTAGAAAGCATGTTAGCAATAGTAAATCATGTTATTATAGAAACTCAGTATACAGCATGGTTTTCAGCAGAGAAACTATATCTTGTTCAACGTTAGACTCAGCACAGTATGGCAGAAGATTATATTTATACATATATACTATCATCAGTTTCAGCATGTGTTAAGTACGTGTACATTACCATTACTAGTCCAGCACACAATATGTACGGATACTTTATTACCATTAGTTTCAGTATGTGGGATATATAGATAGTATTACTAGTTGAGACCGTTGTATTGTTTTGGGGTTGGATTACCTAACTCGTCCGCCAGAGGACGAGGATACGTCGCTCTACAGAGTGGCATGCCGTCCCACAGGGGACGAAGATGGGATGCCAGTTTTCCCCATATTGTGCCTTGGTCGGCCCTTACACACCCCTGTCGAGCGGATACGCCCGGGTGTTGATTCAGGAGTCCTCCGGACTCAGGTACAGTTATAGTCAGGGGCTCAGCGAGCCCAAGTGCATACCAAGGGGACCAGCAGGATGCTTATAGCTATTATAGGAGATGGGATGATCGGGGTAGGGGCATAGATTTTGTGCTGGTTGTACCTCCCGGCTTATGGGGGCCGGGTAAGGTTTGTGTGTGCTATGTTATGTTATGTTATGTTATGCCATGTTACATTAGATACGAGTAGATCGACAATAGAACGATACATCTCCAGGTATGACTCCTACTCCTTCCAGTATAGTTAAGAGTAGGCATAGTTTGTCATTATCAGACAGTTAATCTTTTCCTTCCTATTTCAGTTTCATCAGTTGTATTATTATTTTCAGATATTCCTTTCAGTTATTGCTTTACATACTCAGTACCAGCGGTACTGACGCCTGGTGGGGTGCTGCATTACTTGCCTGCAGGTACTCATAGACGAGGAAGCGATCCCTCGTGATTCCTGTCAGCGATCGAGTATTCAGCTCCTGTCATCCGGAGACTGAATTTTAGAGGTGTATTTCATTTTCTTTTGTTGTATAGTACGGGTAGGTCGGGGCCCTGTCCCGATCATTTCTATTGTTATTCCTAGAGGCTTGCAGTCTGTATATATTTCCCTAAGGTCAGTTGAGCCGGTCGTGTGAGGTCGTGCAGTTGTGTAGCTGTTAGTACTTTATTTCTTTTATGCTGGCCGTGTGGGGCCATAGCTTGGCAGTAGTGGTGACCTTGCCGGTCACGTAGCTTTCCAGTATTTTATTGTTAAGTTCCAGATAACTAGACAGCATGATGGCCTTGTCGGCCCGCATAGGCTCCCCTATATTGATATGTTCTGGTTAGCTGTCAGCACAGGTACAGGTGGCTATAGGCCTAGTCGGCCGGAGGCTGTATTTACAGCCGTTATATAGCCCGTTGTTTCCCTGAATCTGAGTTAGAGCCATCCAGGCACCAGATGTGCTCAGGCTCAGTAGTCTAGCAGTTCAGGTCCTAGTAGGGCACCAGGTGCCAGTCATACCCCCCAAGGCGGGGTGTGACAGTTGAGGTGGGCCAACTAAAGTTCAGGCTGAACAAAGAAGAGATCACCTTCAAAATATCTAGGTCCATGAAGAAACCCAATGAATTCTAGGTGGAGTTAGAAATAAAGGATGAATCTGAGTTTCTTGAAGAGCTTTGAGTAGTCAAGAAAATTGCATCATGCCACGACATTGAATTAGGCACTACTTGGAAAGTAACCCATAAGGAGGTTTGGTAAAGTCTGAGTAACCAAACCACCTACGTCGTGCCGCGATGTTAAATCAGGCGCCTCTTAGGAGGATACCCAAGTATCTTTACTAATTAGTAATTCAGTGTGCAAGTGAAACAAAATTGATAGCACAGGTGTTATACCCGAAAGCCCTAAGATCAGACTCGAGAGTTGAAATGGACAAAATAGGAATTTTCACACCAGGTCACAGGACAAGTCGCCTAGTGACCTGTCAGGAACCCCATGAGTCATTAATTGATCTGTGCGGAGAGGCTGGGACTTGGTTGAAATTTTATGTTCAGAGTGACCACGGCAAGTAACCACGAGTCGTGGTCAGCACCACGACCCATTAAGTTATCCATGGTCAAGAGAGGTTGGTGGATAAAGGATTTTAGGCAGTGCACCTAACGGGTCATCACCATGACTCGTTGGGTGCACCATGAGTCATGGTGTCCCCCATGGTGAATCTCAGGAGAGTTTTGGTAGTGTTCATGATGAATGAAGACCACGAATCGTGGCCAAGGACGATGACTCATCCAGAGCCTCGTTAGGACTGGTAGTATGTTTTTCTCTGTGAGTTTATTAAGGGATTTTCTATAATTTGTATGTTCTTAAGGCCTAAACTATGTCGTTTTAAGGTCCGAATGGAGTGTTCTAAGAAGGTTAAATCATTCTAGCCTATTCAAAACTCATGCATGCAAGTTAAGTATTTGGAGAGTGATCAAGCCTAGTTCATCAAGGTTCTTCCCCAAATCATCTTTAGGCAATCAAAGAAGTTGTGAAATTAGATTCTCTAAGGTATGTAGGGTTATGAATAAGTGTAATGGTCCACACCTATTCCCAATCCCTCTCTATTTCATTAAATCCTTATTGATGAATTTATGGAGTTTCTACCCAATGTGTGAATCTTCTAAGTTTCTTTCATGGGTATGATCTAAATATATTTTGAATTTTGAAATATGATCAATGGGCAGATTTTAAAGTGTGTTGAATTATAAAGTACATTTTCAAGTTTTTCAAATTACGATATGGCTATCCATGAAGTTCCTTAAAAAGTTGGGATCTATGTTATATGCATTCAATCATGATGAGATATATATGAGAAAAGTATGATTTCGAAACTACTCATGTCTATATCCATGATTTTGATTATCAAGTCTATTGCATAACATGTTAAATTTTTGGGCAAGCCCCATTGAGCAAGTATGATCCATGATTTATCTAGATTTCATGTTAAAAGCTTACCACATGGATCTTGGAGTCTAGACTCCAACTATTTTCAGCTTGTGGTATGATTTGACCCCTAGGTTCTTCATTTTATATTTTTAGACTTCATATAATATGCATGATTCAGCTTCTCTAAAAAAAATGGAGAGAATATACATGTTTTAAGTAGTAGTGTCTAGTACCGAGTAGGCTAAGAGTCAGTCAACCCTATGCCTCAGAAGTACACGCCCTTGTAGGATTATTTATATACTTCGGTACCTTCCTTGGAGATTCACCTTCCCCCAAGGGGCCTTGCGCTTTATATTGATATCATGGTAGTTCCTTTAGCCCTGGCAAGTCTTTTGACGGCTCTTCCCACTTGAGTGTAATAGTTGGGACCACGTAAGCTCTATCGTGGTATGTCAGTTATAAGATGAGTCCCCCATTGTTCCTCATGATTTCAGTTATGCATGTTCATTAGTCATAATATTATGTTTTCAATGGGTTTCACCTAATTCTCAATCTTACTTATTATTATCAGTTTTCAGATTTGGGTCATTCGATTCAATTATAATGTTCAGTTATGTTTAGATCATGATTTCGTAAAATAACATGCAAGTCCTAATCTCAGAATCTTATCTTAATTATATTTTAATATATGTATGATTTATGATTTTACTTACTTAGTTTTATTTACGCTGCACACTCAGTACATTCCACATACTGACTGCATACTCTATGTTGTATCATTTTATGATACAGGCCAATTGCGAGATTCTCAGCTTTAGTACTTCTCGCTCAGAGTTGGTGAATCCTCATCTTACGAGGGCCTTTTTATTCATTTATATTTTGTATTTTCAGTTTTCAAACTATACTGAGTTAGTTGAGGTCTTGTCCCATCAACTCGTCAATTTAGAGGCTTTTCGGACATAGTGTGTATTTAGTGTTGGACTCATGTATGTATTTAGATATTAAGATTGTTTAGAGTTTGTCTATGTTATTCATATTGATCTTTCTCTTATCTATGATTGAGTTACATGTATGTTCATGCCATGGATCGACTTGGAGCATCTCGGCGTTTCTTGTTTCGTGTCTCGATCCGGGCTTATGTTCGGGTCGTGACAAACTTGGTATCAGAGCATTAGGTTTTGAAGTGTCCTAAGGTGTCCAAAAGTTGCGTTAAGTAGAGTCTTTTTCATAGGTGTGAAGTGCACCACAATTATGACAAAGAGGCTACGAGACATTTGTGAAATATTCCCTTCTTTCATGATTTGAGACGTGCGATGGAATGTCTCTCCATTCCTTTTATTTGTGCTATATGCGTTTGTAGAAACATATCTCCTCAAGGAACCAACGAGAGTCAGCCAGCCCCACCAACTCCAACGGATCCCATGTTCGGGCAAGTTACAGATGCAGAGCTCGGGGTCGCTTTTAGAGTGTTGATATGAGCCATGATCGCTCAACCTAACCAGTAGACTATCACATCAGCGAACCCTACAAGAGAGGTGGCAGCTATTAGAGTTCAAGACTTCAAGAGGAGGAGTCCGACTAAGGTTGGTGGTTCGGGTATGGAGGGAGAGTACTAGGGTAAAGAAAAGGGAAGCAAAAGGCCCAATACTGAGGACTTGGAGAGTTTCCAGGAAGGGTCAAGTTGTGGGAGTCACTCTAAACCCCAATTGAGGTCTTTAGCTCAAGTTTAGATAAACAAGCCTAGGGTGAGGGAGATCACTTACCCTATTTGCGGGCGCTGTCAAAAGAAACACCTAGGAAGATGTTTGGTGGGATCAGATGTTTGCTTCTATTGTGGCCGGCACAATCATAAACATAGAGATTACCTAGTAGCCAAGCGGGATGGCCAAAGAGGCCGTGCTCAGGCCACCTCTTCAGCAGCCCTGTCCAGTTGGCCAGCTTGCCAAAGGTGTGGTAGGAACCACCTAGGGAAATGTTTAATTGGCAGGGATGCTTGTTTCGGGTGCGGTAAGCCTGGACATAGACTCAAGGATAGTCCTTCAGCTAGACTAGGTGATGGTAAAGCCCAAGCCTAGCTATCAGATCAGCAGCCCACCCATCTCAGCATTGCAGGTTGCCTAGAGCAGGTGGAGACCAACCACAGATGTAGTCACAGATACGTTATAGACTTCATACCGAACCTTGCGTATTGCTGAACCCAAGAACTACCGTATAAAGCACAAGATCCCTTTGTGCATTTTAGTATGAGATTTATTTTGTGGATATTAGGGAATGGTTACAAGTAGGAATTCTCTAGTGATAACCTTAGAGGTGAATGGGAAGTCCGGAGCTAGTGATATTAGTGTAATCGTAATGAAGGAGCCTCGAGCCTTAGAATGATGGCCTTAAACTAAAGGGGGAGATGGTAAATGAAGGGCCAAGTCAAGTCTTGAGTTCTCTAGTAAGGAATTTATAGAAATAGTAATTAAGGGTAGTTAATCCATTCTCCTTTAGGTGTTTCCCTTATGTTCGCTTAATGCTACGCCCAACTCATGCTTATGTTCAGAACCCCAAGATGATAGGTAACCCCATCAGTCAGCAATCCCAATATTACTCCATGACTCCGTAAAAAAGTTCAGCTTTATGTCATGACCCTCATTATGTATGTGAACTCATGTCTTTCAGCATGTTCAGTTTTATGCACTTAGTCTTAATATTTGCCTTATCGGCTCATAAGATCGTGCTTTATCAAGTACATGCTCAACGTAGATTTCTTAAATGATTTGTGCTCATGATTTCCTTACTCTAAGCCCTATGAATGTTTCCCCTTGATGGAGATGACGGTTAAAATGGGTACATTCAGGGTAACTCCCTTTCCCTGCCATAGGTGGCGGGCAAGTAAAAGTCTAGGGAGTAGTTGTTAGTCAAGCCAGGGAGTGTAATAATCCGCATGATCATTTTATGATTGTTGATCCACATCTCTGTGTTAAACCTTTTTGTATCTTTATTTTTTTATTCATGACTTGTGTAGATGGATGACACCGTTCCTGAGACGATCTAATGAAGAATGGGTGAGATTTTCAGTTTTTGGAGGGTTTGAAGTAAGAGGGGTTTGACCAAAGTCATTATTTTAGGTTAACGAGCTCGAATTTGGACTCTGAAAGCGCTGTTGGTTTTGAATGGTGATTTATGATTTAGTTATGTGGTTTGCATAGACCTCGAGGTGACTCGGGAGTGGTTTGAACCTTTGGTTGGAATTATGAGCTCTGAGGAAGCTAATTTTGACCTCGGTCAACTTTTGATCTAAACGACCTTATATCGGTGATTAGATCATTCCAATAGTTTCGGAAGGTGTTTTACGATTGAATTGCGCAGTTGATTGGTTTCTGAAGGATTTCGGATGTGCTTCGGGTGGATTTTAACATTTTGTCAGTTTAGCATGATTTTAAGCACATAAATTTGATAGCTTAGAGGTTCGGGACATTTAAAATTCTTAGCAGGAATCGTAGGAGTTTGTCTTGATTGACTCGATGGATGGTGGTGCCATTATTCAAAATGGATCAGAAACTTCCGTGATGACCGAGGTCAAAGTTAGGTAAGACTAGGATCCTATCTTGGTGAAGTTGAAGGAAGTCATTTATATCATAAGTAGAGGTTGTTTCCAAAGGGAGAGATGGTGTGATTCAATATCAGGATAGTTGAGATGATCATTCGCCTCTCATTGAGTTTGTGTATAACAACAGCTTCCACTCTAGTATCCAGATAGACCCGTCTGAGGCATTATATGGTAGGAGATGTGGGTCTCCTATAGGGTGGTTTGAGGTTGGTGAAGCCACCCTGATAGGGGATAGACTTAATTCATGAAGCTACGCAGAAGGTGCAACTTATCAGGGAAAGGTTGAAAACAGCACAAAGTCGACAGAAAACCTATGCTGATGTGAGGAGAAAATAGTTAGATTTTGCGGTGGATCATTGGGTTTATCTTAAAATTTCACCCATGAAAAGGGTGATGAGGTTTAGAAGGGAAGAGAAACTTAGTCCGAGATATTTGGGACCCTACAGAATTTTGAAGAGAATTGGCAGTGTGGCATATGAGGTAGAACTACCTCCAAAGTTAGCATCAAGGCAACTAGTCTTCCATGTGTCACTATTGAAGAAGTGCATTGGTGTACAACTTCAGTTGTGCCACTAGACAGTGTGGGAGTGAAAGATAGTCTATCTTATGAAGAATTCCCAATTCAGATCCTGGATCGTCAGGTTCATAATGTAAGAAACAAAGAAGTAGATTCAGTCAAGGTTTTGTGGAGGAATCAACACTTTGAGCGAGATACGTGGGAAGTCGAAGCAAATATGATGGCTAAATACCCGCATCTTTTCCCTTCCGGCTCAGTTTCAGTTTGAGGTATCAGATTCCTCCTTAGTACTCTATTTACTTTCATGTTCAGCTCATGTACCCCAGTTTCTTTCATATAAACGGATGTATGTGTGTTTCAGGAATTCAGTTTAGTCATATAGTTCAAATCGGAGTGAGTCACTCTGTTAGTTTTCGACATGTATGTTCAGTAATTGAGTATGAAGATTGCATTTCTCTGCTGTTCTGTATGATTTTAAACAATTGAAGGATGAATCTTCCCAAGGGGGAGATATTGTTATACCCCAAAAGACTGGGGAGTTGAAACGGAGAAAACGTGAATTTGTGCTCCAGGTCACAGGACGAGTCGTTTAGTGACCCAAAAGGAACCTCATGAGTCATTAAGTGACCTGTAGGGAGAGGCTAGGACTTATTTGAAATTTTATGTTCAGAGTGACCATGGGAGGTGACAATGAGTCCTGGTCAGCACAATGACCCGTTAAGTCATCTGTGGTCAAGAGAGTTGGGTGGATCAAGGATTTTCAGTAGTGCACCTAACGTGTCATCACCACAACTCGTTGGATACACCATGAGTCATGGTGTCCCCCGTGGTGACCCTCAAGATATTTTTGGTAGTGTTCATGACGAATGCAGACCACTAGTTGTGGCCAGGGACGACGACTTGTCCAGTCCCTTGTTGGGACTGGCAGTCTGTTTTTCTCTACGAGTTTATTAAGGGATTTTCTGTAATTTCTATTCCTATAAGGCCTAAACTACATTGTTTTAAGGTTGGAATGGAGTGTTTTAAGAAAGGTTCAGTCATTCTAGCCTATTCAAAACTCATGCATGCATGTTAAGGGTTTAGAGAGTGATCAAGCCTAGTTCATGAAGATTCTTCCCCAAATCTTCCTTGGGCAATCACAGAAGTAGTGAAATTAGATTCTCTCAGGTATGTAGGGTTATGAATGGGTGTAATTGTCCACACCCATTCCCAATCCCTCTCTATTTCATGAAATCCTTATTGATGAATTTATAGGGTTTCCACCCAATGTGTGAATTTTTTAAGTTTCTATCATGGGTATGATCTAAATATATTTTGAATGTTAGAATTATTATCAATGGGTAGATTTTAAAGTGTTTTAAATTACAAAGTACGTTTTAAAGTTTTCCAAATTATGATGCCCATCCATGAAAGTTCATGGAAAGTTGAGATTTATGTTATATGTATTCAAACATGATGAGATATATATGAGAAAAGTATGATTTTTAAACTACCCATGTCTATATCCATGATTTTGATTATCAAGTCTATTGCATAGCACGTTAAAGTTTTGGGCAAGCCCACGTAATAAAGTATGTTCCCTGATTTATCTAGATTTCATGTTAGAAGCCTACCACATGGTTCTTGGAGTCTAGACTCCCACTATTTCATCTTGTAGTACGGTTTGAGCCCTATCTCTTCGTGTTATATTTTCAGACTTCATATAATATGCATGATTCATCTTCGTTGAAAACCGATGGAGAATATATGCATGTTTTCGGGAGTAGAGTCTAGCACCGAGTAGGGTAGGGTCAGTCAACCCTATGCCTTAGAAGTACGTGCCCACGTAGGATTATTGATATTCTTTGGGACCTCCCTTGGAGCTTGCCCTGCTCCCAAGGGGGCTGGAGCTTGATATCGATATCATGGTAGCGCCCCTAACCCCTCACGAAGCTTTCGACGACTCTTCCCTCTTGAGTGTAAGCTCTATCGTGGTATGTCGATTATAAGACGAGTCTCCCATTGTTCCTCATGATTTCAATTATGCATTTTCATCAGTCATAATATTATATTTTCAACAGGTTTGACCTAATGTTCAGTTTTACTTATGATTATTATTTTTCAGCTCTGGGACATTCAATTCAGTCATGATGTTCAATTATATTAAGATCATGATTTCAGAAAATAGCATGCAAGCCCTACTGTCAGAATCTTATATTGATTATGTTTTATTATATGCATGATTTATGATTTTACTTACTTAGCGATTTTACTTACCCTGTATATTCGGTACATTCCACGTACTGAACGCATACTCTATGTTGTATTATTTTATGATACATGCTCTGATATCCAAACTCAGTCTCACCGATATCCAGATTCTCAGCTTTAGTACTTGTCGCTCAAAGTTTGTGAGTCCTCATCTTGCGAGGGCCCTTTTTATTCATTTATGTTTTGTATTTTTAGTTTTCATACTATAAGGAGTTAGTTGGGGTCTTGTCCCATCAACTCGTCTGTTTAGAGGCTTTTCGAACATAGTATGTATTCAGTGTTGTACTAATGTCTGTATTTAGATGTTAAGATTGTTTAGACTTTCGCTATGTTATTCATGTTGATATTCCACTTATCTATGATTGAGTTAAATGTATGTTCATTTCATGGGTCGACTTGGAGCCTCTTGGGGTTTCTTGTTCCGTGTCTCAATCCGAGCCTATGTTCGGGTCATGACAACAGGTCTGGACTACGAGCCTTAGTTTGACCCGTAACATGATTGTACGACCCGTAGTCCCAACTGTGGTGAATGGTAGAGACTTAAGATGGGAAGAATTCATACTACAGTTGTTCCTTAGGAATTGTATCTTTGTGGTATGAGTCGTACTACTCACCGTTGTAATTAACTTCCCTGAAAATGCCCAAGTGATGAAATCTGACCTACGGCTCATGGTACGGGTTGTGGCATGATAGTACGACTCGTACCATCCTATCGTAGGTCTCTAGGTATGTTTCCGTTGTATCGTGGTATGAGCCCATGGGAAAAGTTGTATGTATGCCTATCAACTCGTGGTACGTGTTGTAACGGGCATGTTAAATGGAAAAATACGAATAACCGAATTCGACCTAGATTCTTTTAAAAAAAGATTTCCCACAACTTATTTAAATAAAATTTGGACCTAAACTTCCCACTCACTCACAAACACAACCCATGATCATCTCCCCTCAATCCTAAATCATCTGTCACTCATGCAACATTCCAGTTGATCTTGAATTAGTGTAATTAAAGTTGCACAAGCTAGTCGAATTGCTAGCCCTAACCGGACGAAAGCAAGAATTTTTCAAAGAACTTAATCGTAGAAAGTAAGTGATAAACTCTCCATGTAAATTTCTTGCTATCATTGTTATTCGAATATGTACTGTGATTCCTCCACTCATGAACATGAGGAGGAGGAATGTAATAAGAGGCTAAACACAAATTCTTATCAAATGTTTAGAAGTTAAAAATGCTCAAGAACTTAAATTAATGTTCAAGGTATGAGTTAATGGGTAAAATGCATGATGAGGATTGAGTGGTTAGTTAAAAATAGTGTATTGTGAGTCAATGGGGTGAGGAATTCTGAGTATCCACCAAAAAAACAAGTTTGCTTGCATACTTGGTATAGCACAAGTAGTGGACAGGCTTTACTACTCATCCTACAACTCGTGGTACTGTACTACAACTTGTACGATGATCTGTTGGGACTGTCCCAGGTATGTAAAATGGAAAACCATGGTATGGGACATAGTATGATTCATGGCATATAGTAGAGACTCATACCAAGTGATCATACCAATAAATAGAAAGGGGAAAAAGCACATACAATATCACGACCCATGGTATGACTTATAGGACTATACTACGAACCGTGATGACGCGTCGTACTAGGGAACAAAAAGCATAAGTTTTCAAAGGATCATTGTACGACCATTAGTACAAACCATACCATCAAGGTATGAGTCGTATAATGAGTCGTAGTTTGAGATAGAATAGAATTTTCTTTCTTCCTTTTTCTGATATCACATGTACTAACCTTCCTTTCTATAAGTACCATGAGTATCAAGAAGAGAGAAACCAAGAAGGCCCAGGACAAGGAGGCCAGAGCTAAGATTGCTGCTCGATGGGTATTCAGGGATAAGGCCTCCACATCTAAGTAGGGAAAAGTCATTCCCAGTGACTAAGTGGAGGAATATCAAGTAGACACTGATGACACCGATGAGACATGAACCACTGGGGCACACACTAAGGCTTAGGCCGTAGCTACTGTAGGCACACCTGATGAAGCTCTCAAGTTTGAGGAGGGAGCTGAGGAGCAACCCTAGGAGTCCGACAGTGGCTCCAATGAGGAAAAGGGGTCAGATGAGGCTGACTCTCAGGAGGGGGAGTAGGAAGATGATGATGACTAGACCCCTCTTCTGGAGGGTTTCACTGTTAGATGGATTATGCTCGGTGCTCGTGGGGAAGTGATTGGTTGGTACGATGCTTGCTTCTGGTGTGTCAAACCTAGTCATAAGTGCAGATATTGTTCAGCAGCCAAATTGGGAAAAGGTAGATCCCCAACCACCTTTTCAGTAGCTCCCATAGCTCGTCTACCTCAATAAGGCGCGTTAGCTGGTTTAGGTAGTGGACAGCGCCTGGATTTGGAGGGCTTGCCAGATGTAGACACAGGTACATCGAGAGCTTTTCATGATAATCCTTGCATACTGCTAGGCTCAGGAATTATAGTATAAGGCATATGATTCCTTTAAGTGTATTGGTATCAGTTTCATTTCAGTGCATGGTATTGAATGATTAAAGGATTAGGTGAATGAAGGGATACCATAGCAGAAGTATGAAACCACCTGAAGTAACCTTAGAATAATAAAGGTAGTCAAGAGTTAGTGATTTCTGTCTAGCTTTAGGAAGAGGGCCAGAGCCTGAAAGTGATGACTTTAAGACATGGGGGAGATGCTAAGTCGAGAGGTTGAGTCAATCTTGAGTTATTTCTAGTAAGGAAGTTCCAAAAATAGTATCCATGGAATGTCAGTCCCTTCCCATTCAAATGTTCTCCCTTATGTATCAGTCAACGTTACGCTTTACTCATGCTTATATTTGGGTTCCCAGAATGATAGGTAGCCGCTTCAGTAAGAAATTCAAATCTTACTCCATGAATCCATAAAACTCAACTTCATGTCATGACCCTCGTTACTCAACTTCATGTCATGACCCTCGTTTGGTATGTAAATTCATATCTCTCAACGTGCTCAGCTCGATGAACTCGGTCTTTGAGATTTTTCCTTAATAGCTCAAAAAATTGTGTTATGTAAGGTATATGCCCAACTCAAATTTCTTGAATGATTCATTCTTACTATTTCCTTACTCTAAGCCCCATGTACATCTGCCCATGATAGAAATGATAGTTACAACATGTACGTTGTTAGCTATGAGAAGCCATGCGATGACCATAAGTGATAGGCTCGAAGAAGGTGGTAATGTACAAGTAAATCGTAGCATGGTGTAACTGGTGACTCTTGATTAGAGCTTGAACTTGTGTGATCTTCTTGTTTAAGGGGAATTAAGATTCTTAGTGGATAATTCGGGGTTGTTGGAGAACACAAATGGTTTTGTTGTGTACTTTGATGTTTGTAGGGTTGGTCTCCATTGTGTATTGGTGTGCCATGGTAAGGTCATTGTGTATGCCGATAAATAGCTTAAGACTCATGAGAAGAATTACCTGATGCATGACTTAGAGTTAGTAGTAGTGGTGTCTGCATTGAATATTTGGAGACACTACTTATATGGGGTGCATTTGGATGTGTCCATGGACCATAAGAGCCTTCAGACATTTTCACTCAAAAGGACCTGAATTTGTGACAAAGGAGGGGCTAGAGCTTCTCAAGGACTACGACATGAGTTTACTTTATCATTTGGGCAACGCCAATAGGGTGGTGGATGACCTTAGTAGGTTTTTCATGGATAGCGTGCCTCATGTTGAGAATTAGAGGAAGGAGTTTGCAAAAGATGTCCATAGGCTTGCTCGTTTAGGGGTTCACTTTGTTGAATCGACAGGTGGTGGCATCATTGTTCAGAATGATTCGGAATATTCATTGGTGACTAAGGTCAAGGCTAGGCAAGATGAGGATCCTATCTTGGTGAAATTGAAGTAAGAAGTTCGAAATAAGAAGGTGGAGGTCTTCTCCCAAGAGGAGATGGTGTGCTTTGATATTAGGGTCATTTATGCATTCCAGGTGTCAATGATTTGAGAGAACGGATGTTTCATGAGGCTTATGGTTCCCGATATCCTATCCATCTAGGTGTCACCTAGATGTACCGTGATCTGCAAGAGGTCTATTAGTGGAATGGCATAAAGAAGGACATAGAAGAGTTTCTGGCTAAGTGTTCAAACTCTCAACCAGTAAGAGTTGAGCATCAGAGATCTGGAGGTATGCTACAAGACATCAGTATCCTTACTTGGAAGTGGGAGGAAATAAATATGGATTTCATCACAAGAATGCCTCATACACATCGTCAGTATGACTCTATTTTGGTGCTTGTAAATAGGTTGATCAAAGCAGCCCATTTTCTACCAGTCAAAACTACCGATTCAATAGAGGACTCTGCTAGATTGTACATTCGAGAGTTTTTCCAATTTCATGGAGTGGTATTATCCATTATCTCAGACAGATATACCCAGTTCACCTCTTAGCTCTGGAGATAGTTCCAGAAGGGACGTGGTACTCAGGTCAAGCTCGGCACAACGTTTCACCTGCAAATAGATGGTCAGGTCAAGCAGATCATTCAAACTCTCGAGGATATGTTAATAGCATGTGTGACTGATTTCAAAGCTAGTTGGGATGATCACCTGCCTCTCATCGAGTTCGCTTATAATAACAGTTATCACTCCCGCATTCAAATACCTCCATTTAAGGCTCTTTATAGATGGAGGGGTAGATTTCTTATTGGTTTGTTCGAGGTAGGTGAAACTACATTGATAGGGCCAGATTTAGTCCATGAGGCTATGGAGAAGGTTCAACTTATTAGATATATGCTGAAAAAAGCCCAGGGTCAATAGAAATTTTATGCTAATATGAATGGGAGAGAACTTGAGTTTGAAGTTAATGATTGGGTGTTCTTGAAGGTGTCTCCCATGAAGGGAGTGATGAGGTTCGAAAAGAAAGGATAACTTATTCCCTGATATGTTGGTCCATATAGGATTGTGAGATGTGTTGGAAATGTGGTCTACGAGTTGGAGCTACCAGCAGAGTTAGCTTCGGTGCATTTGGTGTTCCATGTGTCCTTGTTGAATAATTGCGTCGGTGATCCATCTCTAGTGGTTCCAATAGAGAACATTGGAGTGAGGGACAGCCTTAACTATGAGGAGATACATGTTGAGATCCTTGATCGTCAGGTTTGAAAGTTGAGGAACAAAGAAGAAGATTTAGTGAAAGTCTTGTGGAGGAATCAACTTGTTGAGGGAGATACGTGGGAGGCCGAAGTAGATATGATGGATAGATACCCGCATTTAATCCCTTCAAGTTCCATTATAACTTGAGGTATCAGTTTCTTCCCTAATACTTTATTAAGTTTCATGTCAAGTTCATATCTCTCAGTTTCTTCCATGTTCTAGCATGTATGTATGATTCATGAATTCAGTTCAGTCATGTGTATCGATCCGGAGTCAGTCGCTCAATCAATTTTCAGCCTCAGATGTTCAGTATTTGGGATTGCAGTTCCTTTCCCTAGATTTTCAGTGTGTTTAACACACATTTAAGGATGAATGTTCCCAAGGGGGAGATCTTGTAATAATCAAAAGTTCCTAAGACTAGCCTTGGGATTGGTAATGTGATTACAAGAAAAAGTTGGAAACATATCTTAGGATGACTCATGGTACGAGTCATGAGAAGGACTAATGGATCGTAGGATGGAGCTATTGTTTGATGTTGAGCTACCCAGGTTAGATTCTATGGGTTGTGGTATGAACCATTATGGGAAATCACGGATCGTGATGGGCGATCATTAGAAGGTTGGAGGAGTTGGATTGGTAAGCCAAGAGAGAAAACCACGAGTTGTAGGTTGGTAGTACGACTCGTGGTCAGTGGTTGTTGCAAGTTACGGGTGTAGCAAGTGTGGAAGGAATGAGTCATGGTATGAATCTTGGTGGGGAACAATGAGTCATGGCTTGTACTCATGGGAAGAGGGCAGGGGAATTGGAAGTAGTTGCCACGAATGGGTCCAATGACTCATTATTGGAAGGTACGATTTGTTTGATCTATGGGAAACTTCAGAAGTCATGTGAAAACAGTAGAGATAATGAGAGGTAAACCCTAATTGTTTCTTCAAGGTACGACTCGTGGTGAGAGTCGTTACTTCTGGCACTGAGTATTTTTCTGTAAAATTAGTAAGGGCCTTTTCGTAATATAGCTCCTATGCCCTAAAATACATTGTTTTAAGCCTAAAAAAGGGTGTTTTAGAGGGATAATCAACCCTAACCTATTCATTCTCTTCCTAACACCCAAATTTTTGAAGATCAAAAGGGCTTCCAAATATCTCAAGTTCTCTAGGGTTCTTGCCCAAGCTCCACCTAGATTCAATTGGATATTGAAGATTAGTTGTTGAGTATCAATTCCAAGTATGTGGGCTTATCAATGAGAGTATTCTTTCACCCTCATGAAATTCTTCAAGCAAATTCATGATCACCCATTCCTCAATTTCCCATATTTGAAATTCTAGGAAATTTTGGGTTGTGCTATGAAATTTCTCCATAATTCTCTTATAAGTATAGTTGATTTGATATTAATTTGTGATCTTCACAGTTGGGGATTTAAGAATTCTTCAATTCTTCATGAAATTATGATTCATTATGTTTCAAGCATGATTAAGGCTAAATTCCTTTTTATAAAATTCTATGATTCTATTATGATTTCGATTCTCCTAAGCCCTAATTTATGATTTATGATTTATGATATGATTTCCTCCAAGTACTTTTCATAAATTTATGAATTTCAAGTGTGGTGATTTTCTTAAGCATGTATTTTCTTCATGATTTTTGAGTTTATGATTTTGGCTGACTCACGGGCCCTTATTTTATGGCTAGTCATGTATTTCAAGTATGATCACGTATGTTATGATTTAACTAATCCATGAACTTCATGTATGATTTCACAATAATTATATGAGCCATCATGTGCATTTTTTTAGGAGTAGTGCCTAGCAACGAGCAGGCCCCATGTTCAAGTAAACTCCGAGGTCTCAAAACTATGTGTCAATGTAGGTGTATACTCAGGCATAACCCTATAGGGTCCTTACGATTGATATCACGCCTTATATCATTCCCTTCCTTGGCAATCTTCGGACGGCTCTGCCCACTTGAGCGAGATAGTTAGGGTATCATTAAGCTCTATCATGATGGTGTTGGTTAAGACGAGTCATCCTATCATTTCTTATGTTTTATGCATGGCCATATATACAATACTTTGGCTCAAGTTATGATTTACAAGGTTTCTCTTATGATTATGATTATGACTAGTTTATGAACAATTTTGAAAACATTGAACCCTCATGTTTATATTATAATTATCAATTCATGTTTTGAACAATCCTACTCTTATGTATTTTATTAGTCCGCTTTTACTTACCCCGCATACTCAGTAAATTCCAAGTACTGACCACATACTCTATGTTGTATCATCTCATGATACAGGTCCGAGTGATCAGACCCAGCCCGATGTTTGTCCAACTTTCAGCAGTTCAGTTCAATGCCACTTGTCGGTGAGTCCTTATCTTTCTAGGACAATCAATTTAGCTATATGTTTATGTTATTCCAGTTTCAGAATTTAGAGAGCTAGTTGGGGGTGTTGTTCTATCAGCTCATCCGACAATTAGAGGCTTATCAGACATTATGTAGACTTTCAGCTTTGTCAAGTGTTGACCCTATTTATGATATTTATTGATGTTGGGAATAATTACGTGCCCAAGTGCTATTTTATAACATAGTTTAGTCATGTTTGTCAATTTAATCAGTTACATTCTCATGTGATTTTGAATAATTTTATGCATGGACTAACCAACATGATTAGTCTTTGTTTTGTAGGTATAAAATGATTAGGAGGGACTAAATGTAATAGTTAAGGCTTGAGGAATAATCTTTGAATAAACGGCAAAAGAATCGCATAATATTGCCTATGTGTATGCACATGTCGGGCCACCCAACGTGCCACGCAGCACGAGCAGCGCACTCAACAACGTGCCACGGCAAGCCAGCAGCGCACTAAGCTGCGTGCCACGCCCATTGCCTGTGCGCAAGAGGCCTGCGCATCCAATGATGCTGTGCGACCACCCCGTGCCACGCCCTGCCTTCTCTGCGTCCAAGTCGTGCCATAGAGTGCACAAGGCGCGATGGCCTCTGTGCCATGCCCGACGCCTATCGTCCATGCCTTGCCAATGCCAACTTTCCAGTGAACCTGTGCATTGCCTCCGTGCCACAGAGCTACTTCTGCGCAATGGGCAGCGTGGCACAGAGTTGTTCTATGTCCGGCCAAAAATTTCAAATTCCCATTTAGTATAAATTAAACTCTTAGCTCTAACAATCATTTTATCACGGAAATATTTTGGCAAAGCAGAGAGGAATGAAGGGAGAAGCGAAGAACTTCACCTAGGGTTCAAAGTTTGTCATTCTCTTTTAATCATTTTTGTAAGTACATTACTTTGATTATGTTTTTTAGTAATTTCACAAACATGAGTGGCTAAAACCATTTCTCTAGGGTTGTGGCCACATGATATGAATGTAAGTGCTCGATATTCATCTTCGGTTTGAGGTTTTGGTTGTTGTTTTGTCTTGCATTCTTAATTATTGTTGTTTTTATGCTTGATCACCATAAAAACAAACTTGTTAAGCTTAGGTAAATTCTCTAAAGAGTAACCTTAGGTTAGAATGAAGGAATGCAGGGATTAAGTTCTTGTCTTCACAATAAGATTCACGGTTAGGATAGAAATTATACCTAATTTGTCTTGCTTGGTTAATTGAACGGGACGATAGCTAGACACCTACTTAGAATTTTCAGACCACTGCTCGTAGAAGTAGTCGTGAATCTAAGCCAGGTTAAATGATTAGAGGTATTAAAGTCCATAATCAAGGGCATAAACCCCGTAAACCACATCTATAGTGTTAAAGTGCTCACAATTTAGGATGTCACACCTCCGCTCAATGATATAGGTGTGAGACTAGTTTGTTGTGTTTAGATGTTCAAAAGACCATAAACACTGCACTTTAACTTTGTGAGACAACAATTGAAGTTTTAATACTCAAACCATCATGAATTGTAGCATTGCATAATTGTTAGGCCTACGTCTAGATGCTTCTTGCTATTGTTTCTCGACTATTTTTTGATCACTTTTAGAGTTAATTACAAGTTACCAAAATCTTTACAATCAACACTTCTGAATGTTAAATTAACACTTGAACTTGAATATTCGTTGAAATAGTTCAGTCTCTGTGGGTTCAACATCCGGTTCATCAAGGGTCACTATATTACTTGTACAACCGCGTGCGTTGGGTCGCAACATTTATATTGTTCAGACTTCTCTCATTCATGTTTAAGTTATCATTCTGCTTGATGTATGCTCTTTAGTTGGTCATGTTCATGCCATGGGTCAATTTGAAACCATTCGTTGTTTTAGTTCCCGTGTCTCAGTTTAGGGTCCTATCTTGGATCGTCACATATCATGTCTAGATATGCCATTAACATACCGAAGGTGATAGAAAAGGAGATTCGGGGATAGAGATCTATCATTAAGAACAACTATCCCATTCCCGAGTCTCATCTATATAATATGCATAGAGTCAGGCATAAAAGTGATAGATGGGGTGGATGTTAGAGTAGGAGGCAACTGGACTGCAGACATCGGGTTGATCAGATATGTTATGAATTTAGTTAGTGGGTTAGACTCCCAACAGTAGTCCCACCACCACAGCCATTCGGGGGCGAGTAGGTAGACGCCCCCACCTCCGTTGAGTAGATTGATACATCCTTCACTGAAGCTAGACACACAACAGCTGCCCAGCATGTCCTCTATACCTCCACTGGCCATAGTAGGGGAGGTGCCTTTAGGTGGCATTTTGGTGGCCCACAACTTCCTATAAAAGCTAGCCAAGAGGCTGACATTAACCGAGAAAAAGGTCAATGTGATGATGGAGCAGGTCAAGCCTTCGGTGAACGCTGATATTGAGGAGGCTGTGAGAGGGCTACATAGAACTTCAGCTCAATAAGTGGCTAGCAGAGTAGCCAAATATGGGGAACTTGAGAGATGAGCTCGAACCGCTAAGGAGTCAAGTAGCTGAGATGTCATCTAGGTAGCCGACCATACTGCTAGCCTCCACTATGTCACTATTTGAGGATGAGCCGGATGAGGAGCTTGGTCTAGGAGCATTCTGGGCTCCTAAGATGGACAATGGAGATAAAGGAAAGAGAGAGCCGCAGAGGTAGTTGATAAGAAGACCTCGAGGAAGAGAAATAGAAGAGAAAGGAAAAAGCACAAGTGGGTAGTAGTAGTCAGTCTTCAGTCATGATGAGCACATGTCTGAGCTGCAGGAGCGAGCTAGAGAACTCGGGAGCTTAGCTGCTGAACCCGGAGAGCTTGCGGATGGCAAGAACCATTCGGGGATCCATATTCATACCAGATTGATTGAGAGGTCACCAAGGCAACCAGGACTATTGAGAGGGTTACTACAACCCCTGATACCACACCATTGAGTGCACTAGCCATTGTTGTCACCACGATTATAGTAGAGGGAAGTGTGCCTTCAAACTCGCCTCCACGGAATGACGGGAGTTCTTAGAGCACCACACGTATGTTCCTCTCTTATTTTTGTATTTCCTTTCTTTGGGGAAAAAGCATGCTTTTTAAAAGGGGGGTGCATCTGTAATTTGGTTTTTAATTGTCTGAGGGTTTTTGTTGCCGTATTTCTTTTTCTTTGGACATGCTATCTAGTAGAACCGGCCTATTTAGGTTGTTTTTCTTTGTTTAACTAGAAGTAGTTAAGGATTACTTACAACCAATAAATACACATGTGTTTGATGTTTTGAAGTTGTTGAAAAACTGACCCTTTTTAAGAATTTTTTGTGATTAGCTATGTTTATAGATGGTAAAGCATGACCAATGTAGATCTTTTAATGGACTTTGATATATTAGCATGACTAGTTGTAGCTTAGCTGCGCATGAACCAAATAGGTAGTGTGTAATGTGAACCCTGTACCATGTGTGAGCAAGGTTCTTACCTAGTTCAATGTTGTGTAAGTGATCTAAAACTTTCCCAGTTGATCTTTGCATAGGTTATAAGATAGTTGGTTAGGAAAGAATCATAGGTTGTTTTTGTATTAGCTCACTTTTAGCCTAAATTTCCCTACCAAATGAATAAGTTACTCTTCATCCAAATGTTTGAGCCGTAATTGACCATTTTTCTTTGATTAACCTATTCACCTTCCCACTTGTGTATAATGAACTTGTTTTGGCCCTAGTCCCTCCTTAGACATTGTGAAACTCAACTCAGAGAAAATGCATAAGTTGAGGGTGGCTATTGTAGGGGTACCTGAGTTGTATGGGGAAAGTAAAGGAGAAAAAGTTAGTCAATTAAAAGTAGGTGTGGTGAAAAAAAAAAGAAAAATTCAAAAAACAAAAAGAGATAAATAATAGAAAAGTGAAAAAGGAACCACACCCACTAGTTGAAAAATGAATGAAATGGAGAAAAGGGACGAAAAAATGAAGAATAGGTTAAATGGTCAAAAAGTGGATCCAAAGTTGTGTAGTGCCAAGGAGATTTAGTCACTATTTCCATATCTGCCACACTAAATCCGAACATTACATTACAAGCTAATAAATGTCCTATAGTGATCCTACCTTAAAAGCCAAAGTAAAAAAAATAAGGGCAAGCCTATGGTATTACCTATGCAGTGATTGAAACTTCTTTGTGAGAGTGAGAGCTTTTATTGATAGTCCCGGTTTTATACATATATATCTATATTGAGTGTGTTTAGGACTTCCTTGTTTGTGAAGGTACAAGCAATGCATTGCATATTGCCAGCATTCTGTGTAAACAACATTCGTGATAGCTCGATTATTTGTTAATAGTGGAGTCTCATCTCTAGATCCCTTTGTGTCATGATATGTGGTTGTGTATATGCATAGCCAACTTTTGAGTGAAAAGAGGGTCAGTATTTGATAAGTGGTCACATGTGAAAATTTTGATATTATTGGTTGTAGGTCTTTTATTTTACTTTCTAATTAAGAGTCATGTTAGAGTAGTGTTTTGCTTGCCTGAGGACATGAAAAAGTCTTAAGTTGAAGGTGTTGATGTGTTGTCGGTTTATAGTACTTTCAATACTTAAAACTTAGAAAATGCTTGGCTTAGGTATGTTTATACGGATATGAGGTTCTTTTACTTTGTTTTCTGGGAAATCATGTTTCGAAGTTGAATTCTGGAAAAAGAGAGGAGAAAGTGTAGAAAATTGTTACACCCGGAAAATTTTTGGTGATTATTTGATGTTTGTATGCTATGTTAAGGGAAGTATGAGTTGTATATTTTCCGTAGCTAACAAGGGAAATGTGTACGAACGGAAAATCATAGAGTATGTGAAGTTCATAAGTAAGGATCAAACTTTACATAATCATATATCCTAGTATATAACGAATTAGAAGCCCCACGACCTATCAAATTAAAGATCTTTGATTGTAGTTTTTAGAACATCGAACTGCTAGTCAATCGGAATTCGTAGTAAATCGTTATAGACGTTTTACCATGACACTATTGGGCAGTAAGGAGGCCACCGCCCTAAAAACGGCCACCACCCAACTTGCTTTATATTTTAAGTCATGACTTATCAAATCATTCTCCATGTTTTTAGAATTAAGGTGCCTTCTTATCTTCTGAAATTCTCGCAAATTTCTATCAAACAACTAAGGAAAACACTAAGCTAAACTCCATCAAACTAAAGCTAAGTGAAGGGGATCTACCATAAGGTGAAGGTGGTGTGTTGGTGGCTGTTTTGGCTGCACTTGGGCAGTGTTGCTATGGTGAATTTGCTGCGTTTTTTATGTTTTCCTAAGCTACATATACGTTCACTCTTGGTAGGGATTAAACACAAGTATAAAAGGTAAGGATTCTACTAATATGCTTTCTTGAATTCTTGATTACAAGACTAGAAGTTCGAGGTGTGTTTGGTGTGTTAGTGAACTGTTTTGTGGAGTTATGGACAGCAAGGTTTCTGTATTTTTGGATAAGAAGTTGAGGTCAATTACTCCTATTTTTAACCAAGAGCAAATTACCAACAAACGGTAAGTATTTCACCCCTTTTAAACCTCTCAAATTGTAAAGAGAAAATCTTGAAATTGGCAGCTAAGTGAGCTGCCGATGGACTATTTGTGAGCTAAGTATTGCTCATTTTCCTTAGGACTTTTGGCTGTTTATTTTTCTGTAATTATACTTCATATTTAGGGGAAGAATTACATCAAAACTAAGGTAAAATTTCCTCTTGTTTCTCCAACTAGTTGAGAAAATGACTAAATGTTGTTGATGCTGCCGTGTGTTGTTGTTAGCATTGTGACTGTCATTGTTTAGTTATTTTGGCTGCATTTTGTGCTATATATTAAACTTGTCATTGTCCTATAAAACCACTAGATTAATGAGGTTGACGGCTGATCATTTAAATAGGAAATCGGCTAGAGAAAAGTTCATCGGAGAAATGTATGTCAGGCGTTCTTTGTCTCTTGATTTTTCAAGCACGACTCATGCCGAGGATTAATCCGGCATTACCCTGTACTTGAGCTTCTGTAGTAGAATATTATGGTTCATCCTAGTTGTTAGAATTACTTGGTATTAAGTTGTGTATTTGCTAAATAGTTTGAACGCATGAATGTGAAGTGGAGAGGGCAATTGCCTTATATTATGGCCATAGTTGTTAATTTAGTCTGAAGTCCCCTTGGGGTGGGAACTATGAGTTGGTCCTTTACATTATGTTATGTATTTGTGGTGTAAAAGTTGTTTCACATTATGGTTGCTAAGAAATTCGGTAAGCATGGCAAGACGACGACGCGCAGACAAACCTAATAATTGAAATCGGGTTTTGACTCAATAAGGGCTAAGGAAGGTAACAAAATGGAATTTCCTTATGACAGTTACCTACCCTCTTATATTCATGTTTTAAGGTACCTAGGGCCATGAGATGGTTCCCCGATCCCTCTTCCTTAATCTAAGCGACTAATTAATGCGTTTCTTAATTCACCAATACATTAAACTCGGAAAATAGGCCCGAATGGATAAACTATTGATATTTCTATGGAACCATCTTTATTGGCAGGTTATACACAATATCTTGATATTAACAGGTTATACGAAAATCATGATATATATATATATATATATGCGTTTATGCTTACGTTCAAATTACGCGCTAAAGCAGTAAGGAACCTTTCGAAAGTCTCTATATGTTTATTAGAGCTCTTGAGTTATCTAGACCTTCTGAGAATTGCTTAAGGCTTTAAGTAAACACGTCATATTTTATTAGAAAGTTGTAGATGTGTAAGGAAATCAACCTAAGAGTAAAGGTTAAGGCTCTGGTAGAAATGGAGAGGTAAGAGTAAATATTAGACCTTTTAAGGTAAAATGTGAGTTATATGCCCTCTATCCATAGTTGATTTCAAGAACCTTTGAGAGATGTTAAATATGAACAAGACGATGTTTAAGAGATAAGGTTGGAAATTAGGTAAAAAGGTAAGTGCGTATAAGAAATTCTTGAATAATGGACACGAGAGTAAATAATTAAGTAGGGAATTATGAATCCTGCTTGAAAATGAATTTATGATGAATACGAAAAGTAAAGCCAAAGGTTGTTTTTAGATGATAAGTGTTACGATTTTCAATGAATTAGACAAATAACCAACAAGATTTACCCTGTTGAATGACAATAAGCAAAAAGGGTTATAAATAAAGTTGGTTATGTTCAGTCGTGTTAAGCTAATGGAAGGCCAGTAAAGAGTTAACTTCTTAAGAAATGATTAGAATCGAATATTTCAAGATAGTGACACAAGTTAAGGAGAATTTCTTCGTCGTCCTTTTTAAATAATTATTTTTGATTATTTGTTCTATGAGTTAGAGTAACTTTCTCAAGTTTTAAAGGATTTTTCTTCTTGGAAGCTTCTAAACTATTTATAATGCTGCTAAGCTTTACTAAGCTCCACATATATTGCAATGTTTCACATGAGTTTTTCCTACATTGTTTGAAGCACGACTATAAGTCTTTATTTATCTTAAGGCAACCCCTGGACAGTTGCCTAGCATTTGTATATTAAAGAGCTCCAGGTTTGAGATACACAAGTTATGTATTCCTCTTCATAAGTTAACTCGAGATGTGATATAATGTGCAATGAATGAGGTATGCTCACAATTCTTGATATGAAAGAATGAAAGTCAAACGAGTATAAGAACGAAACGAATTCTATGATTATTAATAGAAAATTTTAGGTTAAGTTATTCCTCTCTTTTCCTCGTGTTGGAATTGCTAGGAGATGTTTAAAATCATGAACGTATGTCTACACTATCTTTATGATATTCCAGTTCTAGGAACTTCCCTAGAATTCATTCAAAGATTGTGTATGTATTTAAATGTTAAATGAAAGATCTATATGTGTATGGCTTAATTGTAGTATTAGGGTCGTGGTAAGATCCTATAGATATTATAGCTACTAAGTCGGCATATTTCATGGTTGTTAGTAACCAGATAATTTGTATGATCCATATCATCTCCATTTATGATTGCGATTGAGATTTATTTTATTTTACCCTTGTGTGGTACACCAGCTAGAGATATCTTTATTTTATCCCAGTGTGGTACACCGGTTGGAGATATTTTTATTTTACCCCGGTATGGTACCGGCTGGAGATATTTTTACTTTACCCCGATATGGTACACTGGCTGGAGATCTTTTTATTTTACCCCATTGTGGTACATCGATTGGAGATATTTTTATTTTACCCCGGTGTGGTACATTGGCTGGATGAATTTTATATATGGATTTATGGTTGGCTGGTCGCTGGCATTACAGTTATAGTTTCTTTCTTTTGCATATCTTAATTGCATTTTCATCTCATTATAGAGTTATTATCAGGTTTCGAATTCCAGGTTGTTACCATTCCTTATTCCTGGTTCAGTTATCTTGAGTTCAGTTATGTTATAGTAAGTTGTTATCAAATACAGGTTGCAGAGTTCCATGTTATATTTATCATTTATATGATTATATGCTAAGTCAGTTATTACAGGATTGTTATCTCATGGTTACAGTTTTAGCCTTACATACCAGTACATTTCATTCGTACTGACGTCCCCTTACTTGGGGACCTTCATTCGTGCCACAGGTGCATGTAGAGGTCAGGATGGCCAGTTGAGTAGCAATTCGTGAGATCGATAGATGGTTGGTATGCTCCTTTATTCTTAGAGCTAGGGCTTAGTTATTTATGCTTGAGGTTTTGAGATGCAGGTATGGGTGGGTTGGAGCCCTGTTCCAACCATCAGTCAGTTTACTCTTTAGAGGCTTTGTGGACTTAGTGTGTATAGTGTTATTTAGTTTGTGGCCTTGTCAGCTTGTTGTTGCCTTGTTTAGCATAGTCATAGACTTGGTTGCATTTCAATTGTTTACAATGTATTGTTGAGACCTTATGGGTCTAGTTTATACTCCAGTTGATTGTGACAGGTGGCTTAGATGTCCTAAGTGTTACAGTTACAGATGTCATATAGTCGGCTTCTCGATCAATCATGAATCGAGTGTCAGTTGTGCCCTACCCAGTTTTGGGGCATGACAAAAATGGGCGAAGTGCAGTCCTTAGTATGAGTTGTACCTTAGAGGTACAAGCCATACCAGGTAGCCGTGATGAGGACCAGAGGATATGCACAAGTGTAGGGGCCAAGTACAACTCTTGGTACGACCCATACCAAGGAGTTATGGAAAGAAGAAGAAGCTTGCACTTGCCTGAGTTGCTGGTACAAAGGAAATGCATGAGTCATGAAAACATCATACAACTCGTACCAAGGAGTCATGGTGAAATCCAGTGAGTATGTCAAGTTGGAAGGTCTTCGAGTACAAACAGAGACCACAAGTTGTGACAACAATGTATAGACCGTGCCGTGGGCTCGTGAAAAATTCCAGAGGATGTCAGACTTACAAGAGCAGACCATGATAGGCATTGTATGACTCGTAGTCACATTGTACGATTCGTACCTTCTCCAAGGACTTAGACGATTTCAAGACTGCTTGGCATAGTATTAAGGAAAGCCATGAGTTATAGCTTCATGCTACGACTCGTAGGACCTAGCGGCAACATTTTTAGTAGTTTCCCTGTTAATTTAGGAAAGGTTTCCAATTATTTGTATAAATAATTTTTTAGGTTATTTTCTTTACAGATCATTTCATTATTGTTGAATTTGTGATTCTTAAGTTGTCCTACAATCATGGAGACAAACTACATGGAATATCTTGGAGTTTTCAATCATCGTTCTTGAATAGATCACAATTTTGATTGTGTTATAATCAATTTTTTCTTCAATCATTGTTGTCAGTTGTTAATCATGCTTTCTTTTATGAAATCTAATTCTTTTCTTGCAATCATGAATAGCTAAAACCTCCACAACTAGGGTTGTGGGAACCATGGTGGAATACTAACTAGGGTTAACGTAAGGTGATTCTTAACCAATACACATGTTTTTATTGTTCATCTCTTCATAAATATTTCTTAACGATGCACAATGTTAGGGCTTTCCTAAGTTCTCTACTTGCTTGAACCTAGAGAGTAAGGATTAGGAAAAGAGAAAGAACAACAAGGCCTTGAACTATAAGGTTCATCGAATAACTTGAGTTGCGGTCACAGGATAGTTAATTTGGAATAGTTGATAATGATTAAAGTGATAACACTTAAGAGACCTAATCTGGTGATTGAGTATAGTCATCTAATAGGGAGGAATCAGTCGTTTGGATGAATCTATGTTATCAATTCTACAGGCTAAGTATTGGGATAGATCACTAGCTTAATAACCTGAAGTTGTTATGAATCCATGGAGAACACTTCCCTTGTTAATTGCATAAATTTGATCACAACAACAATCTACCACTTTCTTACTTGATTCTTTATTTAACCCCCCCCCCCCCAATTAGGAATTAATAGTACTGAAAGCATAAAACTAGAATTATTCTACATCCTGACCATATTTCTTTTGGGATCGACCCCAATCTAGTTGGGTTCTTTATTGACAATGTCCTCTTCATACTTTGACAGGGATGTGATTTGAGCATTATCAATGCCTACCAGTACAATGTGTCGTACTGATGCTACTCATGCACTTCTTTTATGAGTGTTGATCTCGATCCAAGTAGTTCATCTCGACCCCTTCTGCATGAGCAGTAGTGAGATATTAGAAGGTGAATGGATCTGGATGTGCTGCTATGATTCCCATCGCAGAAGATGTGTTCTGTTCATACATTAAACTATTGTTTTTCTTAATTTACTCCTCTTTTATACCATGTTAGGCAGATGTCCTTATGTACAATGACTTTCAGGTTCTGAGGATGTATTAGAAAAATTCGGCATTTATTTTTCGTTCATTTGTTTAAGGCTTCCAATATTTATTAATGTGATTTATTGATATTATTGCGGAGATTGGGTAATCAACTGGGAATTTGTTGGTTCTCCCACCAGAGGGGAAAGTATGGGTGTCAATCACTTGGGTCATGACAGCGATACTCACCATGGGTTCTCACACTATAATTGAATAGTTTCTAGAACCCTAGGTTGATATTGAGTAGGAGTGACATTTGACCAATTATTCTATGAAATAAATAGATGGGGTTGATTAATTTTGGGCAAATGGATGTTTGATGAACTTATGGAAATGTGTTTGGACTTGTTTTGAGTAAAGGTTGGATTAGGTGTCTCATATCCATCGAGTCAGCGGGCATTACGATCTATAATTTCTTTGGAAATTAAGCTTGGATTGTTTTGCCTGCCTATATCCCAAAAAACTAGGCAAAAAAATTAAGAAATGGTGAAGCCTGAGTAACCCATAATTGGAAAAGTGATGACGCCTCACTTGACAACTCGTAGGGTCACTTAACGTGTCGTCAAGTGAGCTGTTCTCACTGACTTGAAAACACCATGTCACAAGATGTCATGACCCGATAGGAGACCGGATTGTAGACACAGGAAAAGGGACCCGGAGAGACCCCGAGTAAACCCATGGCATAAGCATTTACTTACTCATTTAATAAACATAAAGGAAACATAATTATAAACTCAGCGGAAGTCTAACTTAACATAACAACAGAATGAACATCTAAAGCCGAATATATGTCTAAGTCTGATAAGCCTCTAATCCGGATGAGCTGATGGGACAACACCCCCAACTAGCTCAGAAGTACTGAAACTAAAAATACGCTCAAAATAATTGAAAGTTTAGTCCTTAGAAGATGAGGACTCACCAAGCAGGCAGGTGCTAGCTCTAATAAGCGGCTATGAATAGGGCTAAACCTGAGAATCGGATTCTACATCATGAAACAATGCAGCATAGAAGGTATGCGGTCAGTACGTGAAATGTACCGAGTATGCAAGGTAAGTAAAACCTCTTTGATAATATAAATCATTTAAAACCATTCATACATACAATAAACTTTGAGAGTAAGGAGGAAACTACATGCGTTCTTTCTGAAGTCGAGCTCTTATCACAACGTATTCATGCATGGCTTTAGAACATCATAACTGAATCGGATGACTCAAAGCAAAATCATAACATTTGTATCAAAAGCTGAAAAATGAGTCAAACCTTTCTTTTTAAACATGCATGCATGAGATAATCATCATGAGTAATGGATATGCAAATTCGAATGATATAGACTGTGGGAGACTCGTCAATTAACCGACATACCACGATAGAGCTTACGTGGTCCCGACTATTACGCTCAAGTCGGCAGAGCCTTCCAAAATCTTGCTAGGGCTAGGGACGCTATCATGATATTGATATCAAGTTGAAAGGGGCCATTTGGGCCGGGAATAGCTCACAAGGGAGGTCCCAACAATATAATAAAATCAACCTACGTTGGCGCGTAGTTTTGGGGCATAGGGTTATTAACCCTTAGCCCGCTCGGTGCTAGACTCTTCTCCAAAAACATGCAATGCTCTACATCATATAAATACGGAGCTCAACATCATATAGTGACAAAGCTCAACATGGAATCATGCATAAAATCACATCGTAAGAAATGAAGCTCAACATTGTCTATTGACAAAGATCATTATGAAATCATACATGTACTAGACATCATATAAATATGAAGATCGACAATGTCGTCTCGACAAAGCTTAGGATAGAATCATGCTTAGACTCAATATCATGTGAAATGAAGCTTAATGACAACATACATCTAAATTATGGATTCATGCATATGAGAAACTTTACTATGACATGTACCACAAGCTCAAAGAATAGTGGGAGACTTTACTCCGAAATCATGTGGTAAGCCTACTTTAGAAATATCACTTCATCATCATAAATATAAGGGCTTCGGCCAAAACCTTATCATTCTTGAACTCATATAATTCATTTGAAAACATTATAATTTAGGAGATTTCATTCCAAAACAAAGTAATAAAGTCAATTCACGAAAATCGTCATTAATTCTCAACATTGGGCACTACACAAAGATTCATCATACTTGGTTCTATTTAATCTTCTTTGAAAACATCATAAAAAATCGTGGGTAAGGTTGGAACATGCTTTTCATGATCTACTCCATCATTATCACATTCTATTAGGAACTCCCCACACATGGGTGTTTTAGATTCAATTTTTAGAAAATAATTTTTGTAAAAAAAATTAAGTTAGGATCCGCCCAAGATCGATAAATCATCAATATCAACTCAATTTAATCATACCCATGAGTAGAAATATAAGAATCATGTAATTGAATGAAAACCCATACTTGATCATCACAAACAATTCACAAATTGATAGGAAATGTGCATGGGTGCGGAAGAAAGCACCTAGTCATAGCCTTACATACCTGGGAATGAAGAATCTTAACTCCTCCTAATTACCCAACTGAGATTTCTCTTGAAAACCTTGAAATTCTCTTCAATTTTCTCCCCTCAAGCTTTCAACCTTGCATGCATGAAGAAATGGCCTAGGATGGGTTTTTCTCTGCTTAAAACCCTCTATTACGAGCTTAAAATGACGTAGTATAGGCCCTTAAAACATAAAAATTACGGAAAAGCCCTTATTGAAATCGCTGAAAATAACTGTTAGGGGGTCCTAACGGACGACTTGACGACTTGACGACTTGTTACTAGGACACACGATCCATTTGTTCACCCGACAAGTACACTGCCTCATCATTAATGAAAATTCAATTGGCTTAGTAACGACCCTCCTAATGGGTCGTTGGGACTGACGACAACTCGTTAGGTACCATCCGTTAGGTACACCGGATAAGCTTTACTATCCTTCTCTAGGAACACCCCACTATTGACATGACGACTCGGGGTATCTGACCACGAGTCGTTACATCGCCCGCGGGGACCTCAAGTCCATCATCCTCTAAGGACTTTCCTGCGAGTCACTTGACGACTCGTTAAGCCTCCTGACGATTCGTCCAATAACTCGTTCTGCAATTGCTGTAACATTTTTCAATTTTCCTCCTGATTCACTTCCCGGTCCGATTCTTCAATTCTAGGGGTGTAACAATATCTCCCCCTTGGGAACATTCATCTACAAATGTTAGAAACAAGAAAAAAACAGAAACAAGCAATTATCATACTCCAATACTGATTATTTTAACTGAAATTTCACGGAATGACTGCCTCCGAAAAGAACCACATAGCTGAACTAAATTCAAGCATCACATACATTTATCATAATATAATTAAAACTTGCGCACATGAACTGAACATGGAAACTGATTAGAGAATTAGGGCAAAAACTGGTACCTCAAGTTGGAATTGAGTCGGTAGAGAACAAATGTGGGTATCTAGCCATCATGTCCGCTTCAGCCTCCCATGTAGCTCCTTCAATATGTTGATTCCTCCATAAAACCTTAACTGAAGCTACCTATTTTTTCCTCAGCCTTCGAACTTGTCGATCCAAAATTTCAATCGGAATTACTTCATAACTGAGGTTGTCTTTCACACCAACGCTGTCTACCGGAATTACCAAGGCTGGATCACCCAAGCAGTTTTTCAAAAGCGATACATGGAATAAGGGATGAACTGAAGCCAATTATGAAAGCAAGTCCAACTCATACTCCACCTTACCAACTCTTCTCACAACCCGGTAGGGGCCAATATAGCGGGGACTGAGTTTACCTTTCTTTCCGAACCGCATGACTCCCTTCATGGGAGATAACTTTAGAAACACCCAGTTGTCTACATCAAACTCCAATTCTCTTCTTCTCACATCAGTAAACGATTTTTGATGACTCTGAGTGGTTTTCAACCGGTCCTTTATCAACTGAACCTTCACCATCCCCTCATGAACCAAATTGGGTCCTACCACAGCTGCCTCACCAACCTCGAACCATACGATGGGAGATCTGCACCTTCGCCTGTAGAGAGCCTCGAACGGGCAAATTTGGATACAAAAGTGGTAACTATTACTATAAGCAAACTCGATCAAGGGAAAATGATCATCCAAACAACCTTTGAAATCCATAACACATGCTCTCAACATATCCTCAAGGTCTGAATGGTTTGTTCTGCTTGGCCTTCCGTCTGGGGATGAAAACTCGTGCTTAGCTTAACCTGAGTCCCGAGCCCCTTTTGAGATGAACGCAAAAATTGAGAAGAAAACTGAGGACCTCAGTATGAAATAATAGACAAGGGCACTCCATGAACCAAACCAACTCCCTATTCATATGTTGGTTGAAAGTTTTAGAGGGCCATACATATAAGGAAAGGGCCCGGGGAAAGGCCAAACGAGTGCAAAGTCGGGATTTCATGGGAGGAGGCTGAACCAAGTTTCCCAGAGAGGAAAAGTGGCACGGAGCAGCCCCCTCCGTGCTACCCAAAGTGGCTCGGAGTAGAATCGGCGCGATGGGCAGAGTGCCACGTTGCCTTGTCTGCCGCCTCAAGTATATAAAGGCCTCACACTTAGATATTATGTAATTATTCATATAACTTCGACCAACAGAGGTAAAAACGAAGGAAAACCTTTGGAAATCATCTGATTACACCGCTAAACGCCGTCCAAATCAAAATTAACTCCGAGTAGTGAAGTATAAGGCTGCAGAGAGCATCACTACGGAGTTATTTTCGTAAAATATGCCCGGCAAATCATCGTCCCGCCGAGCCTAAGTTGGTGGAATTATTTCAAACTAGTGTCAGTATGATCATGTGACTAAAGTAAGTATTTCTCCCTTCTAGATTCCCGAGAAATTACAAGTTTTTGATCGTCTTTTGATAAGTTGAAGTATAGTCAGTATATATATATATATATATATATATATATATATATATATATATATATATATATATATATATATAAGTTATTATTTTCTTTGAATATAGTAATAAAGTATCCCTATTCTTCCGTTAATATAATTACAGTTGAGAAGGGAAGTTTAACATGAGCCAAAACTCGCCAGTTAATCGGTAACAGCGAATGAGGTATGTTAGGGCATTTTCTTTCGGCAAGTTAGTTTCTTCAGCATAGTAGTCCGGTATGAATCCTAGTAAAGCATGTCAGGAGTATGTTATCATGTCTAGTTGTTGTTGTTAGTTGAGACTCATAAATTGTATTGTTTTGGGCTGGATTATACCTGTGTAGCTTCTGTGACTGCCCCAGGGTTAATAGTTGTGTCGTCGCCCGCAAGGGGCGAGATTACGTCGGTCTACGAAGTGGCATGCCGTCTGCAAGGGATGAAGATGGGGATCCAGATCCTTATATGCCATGGTTGGTCTTATACACACCCCCGCTGAGGTTTACGCCTAGGGTGTAGATATCAGGAGTCCTTCGAACTTAGACACAACTACAGTCAGGGGTCGAGTGGGCCCAATTGTGGACCCAAGGGATCGGCAGGACGCTTATAGCTGGTAATTGACTCAGTATGACCTGTATAGGGGTAGATATATTGAGGTGTACTCACTAGGGTTAATGGGGGCCCGGGTAGGTTATTATGTGCTGATTGTGGCATCCGGCTTATATGGGCCAGGTAACGTTTATGTTTACTTTAGTTACTGATAGTTGGACAGTAAGACGCCTTATTTGTCAAATATGACCCCTACCCTCCTTATTACAGTTATGTTTAGCCCTAATTTCACTACTTCAGTCATCTTCAGTTCGGTTCCTTTACTTCAGTCATTGTCAGTTCTATTTCCCTACTTTCAGTTATTTAAAGTTACTGCCTTACATATTCAGTACCTGTGATACGTGACGCCCTCTTCTGGGGCACTACATTACTTTCCTGTAGGTACAGATAGATGAGGAGCAGGTCCCTCGTAGTTCCAGTCAGCCGTACAGAGCCGTTAGCTCCCTTCTTCTGGAGCTTATGTGATAGAGGTTTACTTCTTTTGTTTGTACAGTATGGGTAGGTTGGGGCCCTGTCTTGACCATCTTATTACTCCTAGAGGCTTGCAGATTTTGTTACTTCCCTGTGGTTAGATGATATCGGTCGTGTGGGGCCCATATATGTTTTAGATTATGTGTGTTGGTCGTATGGGGTCCTGTTTAGCTGTTGATTGGTGGCCTTGTTGGTCCGCATAGGACTTCCTACGATTGTTTGCCTCTGGTAAGCTGTTTACTTTCACAGGTGGCTATAAGCCTTGTCGGCCGGAGGTTGTTAGAGTCAGCCCTGCACAAGAGGTTCTTAGGCTCAGTCAGCTCAGTAGTTCAGGTCCTAATGAGGCACCAGGTGTCAGTCATGCCTCCCAAGGTGGGGCATTACAAACTTGGTATAAGAGCAGGTGGTATCCCAGAGAGTCTGCAAGCCGTGCTAAGTAGAAATCTTTTCTATAGATATGTTGTGCTCCACATACTATAGGTAGGAGGCTGCAAGGCATGATAGGATGGTTACTCTTTCTTCTTATTCAGTCGTGCTATAGAGCAGTACAGTATAGGGTTGAGTCCCTAAACTCATTATATTCTTTTTTATAGAGAAATGTCGAACCAACAGCACCCTACGATAAGCAGGAGGCTAGATGTAGCAGCAAGAGAGGGCACCAGTAGGGTGCCTCAGCCTCGGTCAGAATCTGCCCAATCTGAGGATGATATGGAGGTATCATCTCGACCTCCCCAACAGTCTCCACCACGTCAAGAGCCGTTTGGGACGGTCGGTGTGACGGCACCACCTCCGGTTGTTTCTATACCCGTACCATCCAACTAGGAGGTCAAGAGCACGGTGGTTATGCTATCCCAGATGATGGCTACTCAGCGCCAGCCAGTGCCACCTACAATTGTAGAATCCTTAGGAGGGCCTGGTAGCTCGAGGGACCGAGAGTTCCTAGTACTAAGTCCCCCGCAATTCACTGGGATAGATCGGACCGAGGACCCTCAAGACTTCTTAGACCAGATGTAGAGGATTTTCAGGGTGATGTACGCTACACCTACAGAGTCGGTTGAGTTGGCAGTATTCCAGCTACGAGACATTGTCGTGCTGTAGTATGAGAGTTGGTAAAGGTCTCGAGGGAGAGATATTTCCCCTCTGACCTGGCCCAGCTTCTCATAGGCTTTCTTTGATCATTACCTACTGCGGGAGATTCGACAGGCCCGGGTTGATCAGTTCCTACACTTGGATCAGGGGTCGATGAGTGTCCGGGAATATGCCATGCGGTTTGATTCCTTGGCTCGATATGCACCAGCTTTTGTGGACACAATGCCAGCTAGGGTACACCTCTTTATTATGGGGTTGAGCCCAGAATATGTTGAGACATGCATCACAGCCACACTGCGAGAGGATATGGATATCGCCCGTGTGCAGGCTTTTGCTCAGAATATTGAGGGTATCAGACAACGACAACGGGAGATTAGGAGGACAAGTCAAGAGCAACGCCGCAGGGACAGATCGGGTGAATTATAGGAGGAGTCACGGGGAGGACCTAGGCCACGGTTATCAGATAGGCCGCCTAGACCCCCGCATTCACCGCAACGGCAGAGGAGCAGATCTAGTCGCCAAGGGCAGCCAGATCCCGGTGAAGGTTCGTCAGCAGTAGGTTCACAACAGCAGAGGGATTGGAGCAGAGTGGGTTTACAATACCACTTTTTCCTATTTGCAGTAGATGCCACTCTGGAGCATGCAGGTATGGTTCCACAGCATGCTACATTTGTGGACAGGAGGGTCACCAGATGAGGAATTGTCCAGCTAGGGGTCAGGGTGACCGGGATCGACAGGATAGGTCCTCCGCAGGATCATGAGCTCCAGCATCCCCGGCAGGGCGTAGGCCCTCAGTATTAGCTGGCAGAGGCCGAGGCAGATCAGGGGCCTCCAGTTCAGGTGCCAACCCAGATCGTACTTATGCACTACCGGGGCGACAGGAGTCAGAGTCGTCACCAGATGTTATGACAAGTATTCTAAACATTTGCTCTCATCCTGCTTATGTGTTGATAGATCCAGGATCCACCTTGTCCTATCTTACACCGTTAGTGGCTCGGAAGTTTTGTATTATACCGGAATTGCTTCGGCGAACTTTCAAAGTGTCTACACTTGTTAGTGACTCTATTATAGCGAGAAGGGTCTATTGGGGTGTACAGTAGAGGTTGCCAGTCACAGACTATGACAGACTTGATAGAACTAGAAATGGTTGATTTTTATGCCATTATGGGTATGGATGGGCTAGCTCCATGCTATGCCTATGTCGAATGTTGGACCAAGATTGTCCTATTCCATTTTCCAGGGGAGGCAGTACGGGAGTGGAAAGGTAGTACAACCATGCCAAAAGGTAGGTTTATTTCCTATCTTCGGGTGAGAAAATTAATAGCAAAAGCGTGCAGTTATCATATTGTCAGGGTTTAGGATGTTCGGGCAGAGCCTCCGGCCCTTCAGTCTATTCCAGTGGTTAATGAATTTCCCGATGTATTTCCAGATGAGAATCCTAGTATTCCACCAGAAAGGGAAATTGATTTTGCAATCTATCTATTACCAGGAACTCAGCCTATATTTATTCCGTAATATCGGATGGCTCCTGCTAAACTCGGAGAACTAAAGGAACAATTGAAGGATTTGCTAGACAAGGGCTTTATCAGGCTGAGTACCTCACCATGGGGTGCGCCAGTTCTGTTCGTGAGGAAGAAGGATGGCTCCCTCTGTATGTTCATAGATTATCGGCAGCTGAATAAAATCACTATCAAGAATAAGTACCCGTTTCCCAGAATAGACGATCTATTTGATAAGTTATAGGGAGCGAGATATTTTTCAAAGATTGACTTAAGGTCAGGATATCATCAGGTCCGAGTTTGTGATAGAGATATTCCAAAGACTGCCTTCAAGACAAGATACAACCACTTTGAATTTCTAGTCATGTCCTTCGGACTGACAAATGCCCCAATAGTGTTCATGGACCTTATCAACAACATGTTTAGACCATACCTGGACTTGTTCGTGATAGTATTTATCGATGATATTCTGGTGTATCCCCACTCAGAGGCAGATCAACAGGATCATCTACGAACAATGTTCCAAATTCTCAGAGATCGCCAGCTATATGCAAAATTTTCTAAATGTGAATTTTGGCTGAATTCAGTAGCCTTCTTAGGCCATATTGTGTCAGATGCTGGTATAGACGTAGATACGCATAAGATAGAGGCAGTGAAAACATGGCCTAGACCTACCACTCCGATCGAGGTACGTAGTTTGCTGGGGTTAGCCTGGTATTACGGAAGGTTCGTGGAAGGATTTTCCACTTTAGTAGCACCTTTAACCAAACATACACAGAAGGCTACAAAATTCCATTGGACTGAGGCATGTGAGCAGAGCTTTCAGGAACAGAAAGACATATTTACATCAGCACTGGTACTAGCATTGCCAGAAGAAATAGAGGGTTATGCAATCTATTATTACGCTTCAGGTGTTGGGTTAGGATGTGTTTTGATGCAACATGGTAAGGTGATTGCCTATGCTTCCATGCAGCTGAGGAAGCATGAGAAGAGCTACCCTACCCATGACATGGAGTTAACCGCGGTGATTCATGCCTTGAAAATATGGAGACACTACATGTATGGTGTCCACGTAGATATTTTCGCTGATCACAAAAGCCTGCAGTTTATTTTTACCCGGAAAGAGTTGAATCTACGGCAGCGTCGCTGGTTGGAGCTGTTAAAGGATTATGAGGTGAATATTTGTATCACCCAGGAAGTGCCAATGTTGTAGCAGATGCCTTTAGTCACAAATCCATGGGAAGCCTGACATATTTACAGCCCAAGCGGCAGGAATTGGCTCGAGAATTTCATCAGCTAGCCAGTTTAGCCGTTCGTATAGTAGAATCAGGAGACAATGGAGCAGTAATCATAAATACCGCAGTGTCATCATTGGTTGTGGAAGTGAAAGAACGACAACATGAAGATCCTAACCTGGTTCAGCTTAGAAATAGGGTCCAGCAAAGGGAAGTGACAAATTTCCAGGTAACCGAGGATGGAGTTTTGAGATATAAGGATCGCCTCTGTATTCCAGACGTGGCAGGGCTTCGCCGGCAAATTATGGGCGAGTTACACTATGCCCGTTACTCTCTCCATCCAGGTTCGACAAAAATGTACCATAACATAAAAGAGATTTACTGGTGGCTGGGAATGAAAAAGGGGATAGCAGAATTCGTAGCTCAATGTTCCAATTGCCAACAGGTGAAAGATGAACATCAGAAACCAGGTGGACTGACACAGGAAATAGCCGTTCCTTTATGGAAATGGGAGGCAGTTAATATGGATTTTGTAATAGGGTTACCTCGTACCAGGCGTAAATATGATTCTATCTGGGTAATTATTGATAGGTTGACAAAATCAGCTCACTTTCTGCCAGTAAGGGCTACCTTTTCGGCCAAAGATTATGATGAGTTGTATATTAGAGAAATAGTCTGATTGCATGGTGTTCCATTTTCAATTATCTCTAACAGAGGGGCACAGTTTACAGCTAAATTTTGGTAATCTTTTTAGAGGGGCCTGGGGACGCAGGTTAGCCTGAGCACGACCTTCCATCCTCAGATAGACGGGCAGGCAAAACGTAAATCCAGACGCTCAAGGATATGTTATGGGCGTGTGTGCTAGATTTTGGAGGCAGCTGGGATGAACATCTACCGCCTATTGAGTTTTCCTATAATAACAGTTATCATTCAGCAATTCAGATGGTGCCTTATGAAGCGTTATATGGGCGGAAGTGTAAGTCTCCAGCTGGTTGGTTTGAGGTAGGAGAGTCAGCATTGATTGGGCTAGATATTATTCATCAGTCAAAAGAGAAAGTAAAGCTTATCAGGGAACGTCTGTTGACTGCTCAGAGCCGCCAGAAATCTTATGCTGATATGCGGTGAAGAAACCTAGAATTTAATATGGGTGACTAGGTATTCGTGAAGGTTTCAGCGATGAAGGGTGTGACGAGATTTGGTAAGAAAGGCAAGCTCAGCCCGAGGTTTATTGCGCCTTATAAGATTCCCCAAAGGATAGGCTAAGTGGCTTATGAATTGTATTTACCTCTAGAATTAGAATCCGTTCACCAAGTTTTTCATATATCAATGCTGAGGAAGTGCATAGGGGATCCCTCCCGGATTGTCCCAGTCAAAGACGTCCAAATCACAGAGGAGTTAGTTTATGAAGAAGCTCCGGTATCCATACTAGATCGGCAAATCCGCAGACTAAAAACTAAAGATGTTCCATTAAAGTGTTATGGAGGAATAAGAACCGAGAGGAGATGACCTGGGAGGCAGAAGACAATATGAAAACAAGATATCCTCAGTTATTTCGGACTTAGTCAGATTGTGCAGCTAGAGGTATGTTGTTGTTGTTGTTTCATAAGTTGCATTATATACATGTATATGTGAGATAATTGACATCAGTCTATTATGAAGTTAACGCTATAGTATTATGTGAAGTACGTGTATTGGACTTTTCTGTGCTTCAGGGTTTTTGGATAGTCCATATTACAGGGGAGACTCTGTAGAAATTTTTCCAAATTAAGTAATTGCAAGGTTAAGGTTCTTGCAAGCAGAAGTTAACATTCAAGGATGAATGTTATTAAGGGGGGAGGATGTTACACCCCGTAAGTTTCTAAAGTTTAGTAGGCCTATTCAAATGTTGGTTGAGGGTTTTAGAGTGGAATATATACGAGGAAAGGGCCAGGGGAAAGGCCGATCGAGCACAAAGTTGGGATTTCACGGGAGGAGGCCGAACCAAGTTTCCCAGAGGGAAAAAGTGGCACGGAGTAGCCCCCTCCGCGTTACCCAAAGTGGCACGGAGCAGAATCAGCGCGATGGGCAGAGTGCCACGTTGCCTTGTCTGCCGCCTCAAGTATATAAAGGCCTCACACTTAGATATTATGTCATTATTCATATAAATTCGACCAGCAAAGGTAAGAACGAAGGAAAACCTTTGGAAATCATCTGATTACGCCGCTAAACGCCGTCAAAATCTAAATTAACTCAGGGTAGTGTTGTATAAGGCTGCAGAGAGCATCGCTGCAGAGTTATTTTCATAAAATATGCCCGGAAAATCGCCGTCCCGCCGAGCCTAAGTTGGTGGAATTATTTCAAACTAGTGTCAATACAATCACGTACCTACAGTAAGTATTTCTCCCTTCTAGATTCCCGAGAAATTATGAGTTTTTGATCATCTTTCGATAAGTTGAAGTATAGTCAGTATTTATATATAAGTTATTGTTTTCTTTGAATATAGTATTAGAGTATCCCTATTCTTCCGTTAATATGATTACAGTTAAGAAGGGCAGTTGAACACGAGCCGAAACTCGCTAGTTAATCGGTAAACAACGAATGAGGTATGTTAGGGCATTTTCTTTCGGCAAGTTAGTTTCTTCAGCATAGTAGTCTAGTATGAATCCCAGTAAAACATGTGAGGAGTATGATATCATGTCTAGTTGTTGTTGTTAGTTGAGACTTGTAAATTGTATTGTTTTGGGATCAATTATACCTGTGTAGCTTCCGTGAATGCCCCAGGGTTAATAACTGTGTCGTTGCCTGCAAAGGGCGAGATTACGTCACTCTACAGAGTAGCATGCCATCCGCAAGGGAAGAAGATGGGGATCTAGATCCTCATATGTAGTGGTTGGCCTTATACACACCCCCACCGATTGTTTATGCCCAGGGTGTAGATATCAGGAGTCCTCCGGACTCAGACACAATAATAGTCATGGGCCGAGCGGGCCAAGTTGCAGACCCAGGGGATCGGCAGGACGCTTATAGATGGTAGTTGAATCAGTTGTCCTTGATAGGGGTATATAGATTGAGGTGTACTCACTAGGGCTAATAGGGGCCGGGTGGGTTATTATGTACTTATTGTGCCTTCCGGCTTATGGGGGTCCGGTAAGGTTTATGTTTACTTTAGTTACTGATAGTTGGACAGTAAGACGCCTCGTTTGTCATGTATGACCCCTACCCTCTTTATTACAGTTATGTTTAGCCCTGATTTCACTACTTCAGTCATCTTTAGTCTGGTTCCTTTACTTCAGTCATTGTCAGTTCTATTTCCTTACTTTTAGTTATTTACAGTTACTGCCTTACATATTCGGTACCTATAGTACTTACGACATCTTCTGGATCCCTGCATTACTTTCCTGTAGGTACAGATTGACGAGGAGCAGGTCCCTCATAGTTATAGTCAGCCGTACAGAGCCGTCAGCTCCCTTCTTCTAGAGCTTGTGTGATAGAGATTTACTTCTTTTGTTTGTACAGTATGGGTAGGTAGGGGCCCTATCCTGACCATCTTATTACTCCTAGAGGTTTGCAGATTGTGTTACTTCCCTGTGGTTAGATGATATCGGCCATGTTGGGCCCATATGTGTTTTAGATTATGTGTGTTGGCCGTGTGGGGCCCTGTGTAGCTGTTGATTGGTGGCCTTGTCGGTCATAGTTCAGTTTAGCATCTTATTTTACTTTCCATTTATAACTAGATACCGTGGTGGCCTTGTCGGCCTACATAGGACTTCCTATGATTGTTTGCCTCTGGTTAGCTTTTTACTTTCACAAGTGGCTATAGGCCTTGTCGGCCGGAGGTTGTATTTACAGTCGCTATATAGCCCGTTGTTTTCTTGATTCTAGAGTTAGAGTCAGCCCTGCACCAGAGGTGCTTAGGCTCAGTCAGCTCAGCAATTCAGGTTCTAGTAGGGCACCAGGTGCCAGTCATGCCTCCCAAGGTGGGGCGTGACACATACAACTTAGAATAATCACCTGCTGAATCTGTGGTCTTGACCGGTAAGAAGTCTGCAGCCTTGGTCAACCTGTCCACCACAACCCAAATGGAGTCGTATTTCTGGCGAGTATGAGGTAGACCTGTAATGAAGTCCATATTGATTTCTTCCCACTTCCAAGTGGGGATGGAGATATCCTGAAGTACACCTCTGGGTCTTTGATGCTCGGCCTTCACTTGTTGACAGTTTGGGCATTTTGCTACAAACTCGACAATATCCTTCTTCATACCATCCCACCAATAGGTTTCTCGTAAATCTTGATATATTTTCATGGATCTTGGATGAAGAAAATATCTGGCACTGTGTGCCTCCTTCAATATCCGAACACTCAAATTATCAACGTCCGAAACATATAGTCGACCCTGGTATCGTAACAAACCATCTCCCCCTTGGGAGAAAACCTCCACTTTCATACTCCACACCGCCTCCTTTAGCTTACTCAATATTGGATCCTCATTTTGCCTGGATTTAACATCAACTACTGAGGACGATTCCGACCCGTGATGTACTAGAACACCACCGTCGGTTGAATTGATCAATCTAACTCCCAGCCTCGCAAGTCGGTGGACATCTTTCACCAACTCCTTCTTCCCCTCATCCACATGGGACACACTCTCTATTGAGAGCCTATTAAGCGCATCCGCAACCACATTAGCCTTGCCCCGGTGGTAAAGGACACTCATGTCATAATCTTTAAGCAACTCCAACCACCTCCTTGCAAGCTCTTGTGCTCCGTAATACATCCATGTGGACCCCATACAAATAATGCCGCCATACCTTCAATGCGAACACCACCGCGGCCAATTCAAGATCGTGGGTCGGGTAATTCTTTTCATGCACATTCAGTTGTTGAGAGCCATAAGCTATCACCCTCCCACGCTGCATCAACACACACCCAAGTCCAATTCTAGAAGCATCATAATACACCACAAAAACATCGCAACCCTCGGGTTGGGTCAATACTTATGTCGAAGTAAGTTGAGCCTTCAACTCTTCGAAGCTTTTCTCACAAGCCTCCGACCATTAAAACTTTACCTTTTTCTGAGTCAACTTAGTCAAAGGCGCTGCAATGAATGAGAAACCCTCCACAAACCTCCGATAGTAGAAAGCTAAGCCAAAGAAACTCCGAATATCCGAAGGATTCACCGGTCTAGGTTAATTCTTCACCGCCTTAATTTTCTGTGAGTCTACTTTTATGCCTTTGATGGATACCACATGGCCTAAGAATGCCACGGAGTCCAGCCAAAACCCACACTTGCTGAACTTTGCATACAATTAGTGGTACTTGAGGGTCTAGAGTACTACTCTCAAGTGAGCGGCATGCTCCTCCTCGCTCCGAGAGTATACCAAGATGTCATCAATGAACACGATCACGAACATATCTAAATACGGCTTGAACACCTTGTTCATCAAGTCAATAAAAGCTACATGGGCATTTGTTAGTCCAAAATACATAACTACAAACTCGTAATGACCATACCATGTCCTGAATGTCGTCTTTGGGATATCACTCTCCTAAACTCTAATATATTGATACCCAGATCTGAGATCTATCTTCGAGAAACACTTAACACCCTGAAGCTGATCGAACAAATCATCAATCCTGGGTAAGGGATACCTGTTCTTGACAGTGACTTTGTTCAGCTGTCGATAATGAATTCACATACGAAGGGAACCATCCTTCTTTCGAGCAAATAATACTGGTTCGCCCCATGGAGACTGGCTCAGTGTAATGAAGCCCTTATCTAGTAAATCCTTTAACTGATCCTTCAACTCTTTTAGCTCGGCTGGAGCCATCCTATAGGGAGGAATAGATATAGGATGCGTATCGGAACGAAGGTCAATCGCGAAGTCAATCTCCTGCTCCGAAGGAATAAAAAATCATCAGGAAAGACCTCCAGATACTCACATACTACTGGAACTGACTGGATAGTCGAGGTTTCGGACTCCACTTCCTTAACCCTAACTAGGTGATACATGTAACCCTTGGAAATCATCTTTCTGGCCTTAAGGTAGGAAATAAATCGACCTACAGCCACAGCTGAATTACCCTTCTTCTCCAAGATTGGCTCACCCGGGAATCTGAGCTCTACTGACCGGGTCCTACAATTAATGGAAGCATAATAAGCATAAAACCAATCCATGTCGAGAATAACATTGAAATCGGTCATGGATAACTCTATTATATCTGCTGAGGTAACCTTATGGAGAACCAAGACCGAGAAATTTCTATACACCCATCTAGCTATAACTGAGTCACCTATTGGAGTAGAAACTGAAAAGGATTCTGACAAGACATCAGGACTGACTATGAAGCTACTGGCTATAAGGTGTCACAAAGGATAAGGTGGCCCCTTGATCTAAAAATGCATAAACGTCAACATGGAAGACTCATAACATACCAGTAACCACGTCCGGGGAGACCTCCTGCTTCTAATAGGGTGCTAGGGCATAGAATCTGTTCTGGTGCTGACCACCAGCTGCACTGGTAGATGCCCCCTGATGAGTTGAGCGAGGGAGTGGGGATGCTGAGCTAGAAGCTGGGACACGGCCCCCAACCTAATCCTGTCTCACTGTTGGAAAATCTCTAAGCATGTTTCTGGGTTGCCCGTGCTCGAAACACACACCCGATCTTGCCAATCACTGGCCTATATGCCCTCGGCCACATCTATGACAAGCTGAAACACCTGAATTTGTGAGCCTGCTGCTCTGACCCCTTGAGCCTGATGCTCTCCCTTTCTAATCACGCCTAGGCCGAGATGGAACACTCAAGGCTGATGCAGCTAGGGCAGATGATCTCTGGTGGGCCTGCTGATGGTGCCCACCGCTGGACCTCTGTTTGGAGAATCTGTGGTCCTCAGTCCTGGCCCTCTTGTCCTCTCTCTCTCTCGAATGTGCTGCCTCCATCTGCTGGGCATACAACACCATTCAAGGGAAGTCCTTATCATGACGTAGCATAGCAATCCTACATTCCTTATCAAAGTAACCTGCTATCCCATGCACAAACCTGCTCACTCGCGCCGTCTAATTAGCCACTAACTCAGGAACATACTTCAATAAGCGGGTGAACTCAAGGGAATAGTACTGTCATCCTCCCTTGCTTCATATTTACGAACTTAGCTGCCTTTAGCTCCCTCGTCTCTCGAGGGAAGAACCCATCCAGGAATGCAACATGGAACTCTTCCCAAGTGACCGAACCTGGTCCAGCAACCCTGCTGTCTTTCCATTGGCCAAACCAAATATGCACAACCCCCTTCAACTGGTAGGAGGCCAACTCTGCACACTTTACATTGCTCACCCACATAACCAGGGTGATCTTGATAACCTCATCCACGAACTCGTGCGAGTCCTCATCGACCTTGGACCCAAGAAACTCCGGCGAGTTCATCCTCAAGAAGTCCCTGACTCGAGTCACTGCTGCATTACCATTTTGCAAAACATGCTCAACAACCTACTAATTGACTTGAGCGGTCAAGGCCTACGCAAGCATCTGGATAGCGGCTCAGAACTCAGCATGAGCAGATGGCTCCAGTGCCTAAGGCTCCTAAACCGGTGGGACCTGCTGATGCCCACGACCCATGCCATCCTTGTGGCCTTCACTGTCTCAATTTCTCCTTCCATTCATCCTTCGAGGAGGCAATTCTGCAATCGCGAATAGCACAAATTATAGGGATAGAAAGACTCTTCATTGCACGACATAGATCACAAAAGATGGGAAAATTTCATAGAATGTTTCGTAGCCTCTTCATCGTAAGTGTGGCGTGCTTCACACTCATGAAGAAGACTCTACCTAACGCAGCCTTAAGACTCCCTAGGACACTTCAAACCTATGGCTCTGATACTAAGTTTGTCACGACCCGAGAGGAGACACGGATCGTAGACACAGGACAAGGGACCCTGAGAGACCCCAAGTTAACCCATGGCATAAGCATTTACTAACTCATTCAATAAACATAAAGGAAATATAATTATAAACTCAGCGGTAGTCTAACTTAACATAACAACAGAATGAACATCTGAAGATGAATACATGTCCAAGTCTGATAAGCCTCTAATCTGGACGAGCTGATGGGATAACACCCCAACTAGCTCAGAAATACTGAAACTGAAAATACGCTCAAATAACCAAAAGTTTAGTCCTCAGAAGATGAGGACTCACCAAGTAGGCAGGTACTAGCTCTGATAAGCGGCTATGAAGGGGCTAAACTTGAGAACCGGATCCTGTATCATGAAGCGATGCAGCATAGAAGATATGCGGTCAGTACGTGGAATGTATCGAGTATGCAAGATAAGTAAAAATGCTTTGATAATATAAATCATTTAAAACCATTCATACATATAATAAACTTTGATAATAAGGAGAAAACTACATGCGTTCTTTCTAAAGTCGAGCTCTTAACACAACGTATTCATGCATGGCATTAGAACATCATAACTGAATTGGATGACTCAAAGCTAAATCATAACATTTGTATCAAAAGATGAACAATGAGTCAAACCTTGCTTTTTAAACATGCATTTATAAGATAATCATCATGAATAATGGATATGCAAATTCGAATGATATAGGAAGTGGGAGATTCATCACTTAACCGACATACCACAATAGAGCTTACATGGTCCCGATTATTAAGCTCAAGTGGGCAGAGCCGTCCAAAACCTTGTTAGGGCTAGGGATGATACCATGATATCGATATCAAGCTGAAAAGGGCCACTCGGGTCGGGGATAGCTCACAAGGGAGGTCCCAACAATATAATAGAATCCACCTATGTTGGCGCGTATTTCTGGGGCATAAGGTTATCAACCCTTAGCCCACTCGGTGCTAGACTCTTCTCCCAAAACATGCAATGCTCTACATCATATAAATACAAAACTCAACATCGTCTAGTGACGAAGCTCAACATGGAATCATGCATAAAATCACCTCGTAAGAAATGAAGCTCAACATTGTCTATTGAAAAAGCTCATTATTAAATCATACATGTACTAAACATCATATAAATATGAACCTCAACAATGTCGTCTCGATAAGGCTTAGGATTTAATCATGCTTAGACTCAACATCATGTGAAATGAAGCTTAATGACAACATACATCTCAATTATGGATTCATGCCTATGAGAAACATTACTGTGACATGTACCACAAGCTCAAACAATAGTGGGAGACTTTACTCCAAAATCATGTGGTAAGCCTACTTCAGAAATATCACTTCATCATCATCAATATAAGGGCCTGGCCCAAAACCTTATCATGCTTGAACTCATATAATTCATTTGAAAACATTATAATTTGGGCAATTTCACTCCAAAACAAAGTAATAAAGTTAATTCACGAAAATCGTCATTCATACTCAACATTGGGCACTACCAAAAGCTTCATCATACTTGGTTCTATTTAATCTTCTTTTAAAACATCATCAAAAATCATGGGTAAGGTTGGCAACATGCTTTTCATAATCTACTCCATCATCATCACATTCTATTAGGAACTACCCACACGTGGGCGTTTTAGATTCAATTTTTAGAAAATAATTTTTTAAAAGAAATTAAGTTAGAATCCCCCCAAGATCAATAAATCATAAATATCAACTCAATTAAGTCATACCCATCATGCAATTGAATGAAAACCCATATTTGATCATCACAAACCATTCACAAATTGATAGGGAATGGGCATGGGTGTGGAAGAAAGTAACCATTCATAGCCTTACATACTTGGGAATAAAGAATCTTAACTCCTCCTAATTAGCCAGCTAAGATTTCTCTTGGAAACCTTGAAATTCTCTTCAATTTTCTCCCCTCAAGCCTTCAACCTTGTATGAGAAATTGTCTAGGATGGGTTTTTCTCTTCTTAAAACCCTCTATTACGAGCTTAAAACGACGTAGTATAGACCCTTAGAACTTAGGAATTACGGAAAAGCCCTTACTAAAATCGTTGAAAATTACTGTCAAGGGGTCCTGACGGACGACTTGATGACTCGTTACTAGGTCACACGATCCGTTGGTTCACCCGTCTAGTACACTGTCTCATAATTCACGAAAATTCAATTGGCTTGGTAACGACCCTCCTAATGGGTCGTTGGGACTGACGAGGACTCGTTAGGTACACTGGATAAGCTTTACTATCCTTCTCTAGGACCACCCCACGACTTACATGACGACTCGTGGTGTCCGACCACGAGTCGTCACATCACCCATGGGGACCTCGAGTCCATCATCCTCTCAGGCCTTTCCCACGAGTCACTTGACGACTCGTTAGGCCTCCTGACAAGTCGTCCAATGACTCATTCTGCAACTGGTGCAACATTTTCCAGTTTTCCTCCTGATTCAGCTTCAGGTCTGATTCTTAAATTCTCGAGATATAACACAAGACTCTCAGGAATGAGACATTTAACGAGTTATGGGTTCACTCACGACTCTTTGGTTGATTCGTTTTGAGTGGGATAAATTGGGCACCTTCAGAAGCTAGACTAATAGATGACTCAACGAGTTGTTTTCTCAAGTAACGGCTCATCAAGTCACTCATTTTGACTAAATACCGAGCAGATTTTAGTTGTTAACTCAATATATTACATAACGAGTCGTTACCACAAGTGACAACCTCTCAAGTCCCTCATCTAATATATATCAGTTAATTATTTGTCAACTTATTTTGAGATTTTGGGACTAATTCTACTTCGATAGGTACAATGTTGCCAAAAGGAAATACACGGAAAGGAAAAGCCATTACTCCCTCCAAGAAGAATCAGTTAGAAAAGGAAAAGCCATCGACTCATAAGATGATTGATGAAATAAGCACCTCTGAAGAGTCAAGTGGCTCCGTGGACGAGTACCTAATTGAGAAAAATAATTGGAGCGGTGCTCGAATAGTGCAGACCAAAAATCCAAGAATCTCTACAACCATGGTCGAATCTCCAGCTCTAATTACATATGCCATGTCTAGAGAAGAAGGGGAAGATGATGGAGACTCATCACAAAAGGAAGAAGGTGGTGAATCCAGTGCTGCTAAAGGATGTGAGTCCCCCACCAAGGACTCAAGTTCTGCTAACATTGAGACCGAGACCTTGGGAGCATCTCCTTCGAGCAGGGCACAACCTGAGCATCTAGTTCAGATATGGATAGTTCCAAGCATGCGGTTGATTTTTAACCGTGACATACTGAGAGTGAAAGAGGCAACCCAAAGAGGAGTATCTATGAGGATCCTTGCCTGATCACTATCGGGATCAAGGATGTTCCTAAGATATAGATACTAGTTCAATTGGATGAGTAAACATCCAGACAAATATAGCCCAGTGATGGTCTGGGAATTCTATGCCACATATGCTTCCAGATTGCAGAATCAGGCCTCTGACGGCTATGATTAGAAGAAGCAGCTTTGCATTGCCCAGTGTCTCGATTCGGGGTACCTAGGCGGACATATCAGAGTGTACCATCTCAAGCATGTTGTGTGGTGTAGATGTTGAGCCTCTGACCAACACGACCATATTTGACTATTGGTTGAGTGTCCTGAAGAAGATTAAGATTAAGAGATTGAGTGCAGAGGATAAAAAGATGCACTAAACAGGGCTAGCGTGGATCATAGCTGCAAAGGGGACAAATGTAAAATGGTTGACAGTGTAGGAGTCGCATATAAAAAGGAGACTCTAAACTTCAGGGCAAGATTCTAGTGGTCACTAGTGATAATCTATTGGGTTCGATCGGTAATGATAATATTATGGCCCCAGATCATGAAGCACTACTAGCCAGCATCATGGAGGTCTACAAGATCAACTTCTCAAGATACATTGATGAGGAGATTCGGGAGAGATCCATACTTGATAGCACCAACATTTCATTCCTAGGTTTGGCGGCTAAGCTGTGTCAGGAGTCGAGGATAGCAAAGTCGTCTAGTGTCAATTAGTTAGTGAATGTATTAAAGATCACAGACATTGGGATGATTAGAGATTATACAAACTCAGTCTCCAAGGACAAGAGTCAAATGGCGATATCAGCAAGCAATGCATGGACTTTTTGATGGGGGTGATGATGACGCTTAATATATATCTCCCGATTAAGGGAGGTAGCAACAGTCATTGTCAGAAACAAAAATACTCTATGAGTATTAGCGTCAAATCCCACAGAAAATTGAGCTAGATTAACCAAGGGAAGTATAAAATTCTAATTTCAAACAAAAAAAGGCAAGTTTGATTGTTGCATGCAATGGGAATGAACTAGGGATGTGCTTTTGACGGGCATTGATTGGATTAGGGTTAATTAACTAGTCTCAAACATCAATTACAGCACGAATAATGATGGCTAAGGCTACATGCGATATTTCTCAACCACTTGGGTGAATTTGCCTTGGGTTTTCGCAAACCCCAAGGTTACAATTATCAATCAGCTACCAAAAACTTGAGGAAAAGCTGAGCTATCTATACCCTCAACCCTTTAGTAGAGTTTGAAAATGGGTTTTGACTATCTCTAGCTCAACCCCACATATACACAACCGAAGTCCTCACTAATGCTTCCTCACCCAGATCTTACTTCTCTTATTCAAGCAAAAATAAGATAAGAATAGTATATCAATGTTTGCAACCATTAATTTTAGCATTCAAACTTGGAGGAAACACCAGATTCATACACTATAATTGAATTTAAGATTAAATGAACAACACCCAGTCCGTTATAATCCCCAATCATGCAGACATCCCTAGCGACTAAATTAGCTACTCATGGATGAAGTTAAAGAGAAGATACCCATGGGTAATTCATTAACATTTATCATATTGAATTGAAATTTATTCTTTCAACAATCTACTATAATAGTGTATTTTTCTCAAAATAGCAAAGAAGAAGAAGAAGAACAATGTACTCTCCTCTTTCTCTCTCTACTTATATCTACAATTCTCTACACCCTGTAAAAGTTATATATTGGTGTGTACAATTGGGGTAATTCTGCATATTCCTTTTTTACGTAGCTTTCCTCAAATGCTCTTGGAAGCTTCCACATCAAATTCGTTCCAAAGTGGACATTTTAGCCCTATCAACGATTTGGTCACTTGTGTTGCACTTGCATTTCGCAAGTGCCTATCCGCGAGTCACAGCTGCTTCGCAGTCCCAACAATAATGCCTGGCATGTTTTGCGGCTATACCTACGTTTTGCAGGTGCCAACCTAAGCTTTACAGGTTCCTTTCTGCTCAACATCAGTGCTTATTGCATTTAAAATGCAGGTGCCATTCTGCGAAATGCATGTTCCTTACTTCCAGAAAAGTGCTTTTTATTCAATTCCTCTGTTTTCCTTATCTATGTTCAATACCTGCAAAATCAAAGAGAAAAGGCATAAAACCTTCTTAATTTATTTGAAAATAATGCAAAAGCTCATGCTTAAAGCCTAATGAGTTGGTAATACCAATTCATTAAGTCCCTAAACTTGAACCCTTACTTGTCCTCAAGCAAGATATTCTCTCACAACTAAGAATTAAAGGTGGACCCCCTCTCCGTCAAAAGAAATGAGATTATCGCGGATACACACATTAATTAACAAAATTTTCCCGACGTAGAGGCAATCAAGAAATTAAGCATCCACATCACAAGAGCTGCATTAGGGACTACTAAAGCTTAAGATATCCCCAAAATCTCAAACTGACTCAAGAAAAATAAAAATACTCAAAGCATGTTGCACAAACTTAATTGGTAACCATAAGCATTTGGCATATCTATTTTTCACTCTTTTTAATTCAAATCAGGGGCATATTCAAACAAATCAGAATCAAGAAGCATATCAAGTCATTGACAATCAATATTCAAAGTTTACTTCAAAGTTCACTGCATAACTTGTCGTATCCATACCTCTCAATGGAAAACACAAGTTTTAGCATTTATTCCAAGGAAATGATGCCACTCACCACAAGAGAGAATCCCATTCACACAGATGCAATTCAAACGTAGCGATTATGAAATGATGCAAAGACGATTACTCTGTTTAGGAAATTCAAGTGCATATACAATCGACCCATAGATTTTCCCTTTATGTAAACGCCACTAATGTAGAGTTGTTTCACTTTAAATAACTAAGGACTTGCGCATCATAATGAAGGCTAGGGGTTAAAGGTAGGACAACTTTTATCTCCAATGACTAGAACCTCCCTAATGCCTTTTGTGGAAGCATTCAAACATCCTGTCACTATCGAGTACGCCAAAAGGTAGGTTTATTTCCTACCTTCAGGCAAGGAAGTTGATAGATAAGGGATGCATTTGCCATATAGTCAGAGTCCAAGATTGCGGGTAGAGCCTCCGACTCTCCAGTCTTTTCCAGTGGTTAATGAATTCCCTAACGTATTCCTAGATGAGCTACCTAGTATTCCTCCAGAAAGAGAAATAGATTTTGCAATTGATTTGCTACCAGGAACTCAGCCCATATCGATCCCTCCGTATCGTATGGCTCCTGCTGAACTCAGAGAACTAAACGAGCAGCTGAAGGATCTATTAGATAAGGGATTTATTAGGCTGAGTATTTCACCTTGGGGTGCGCCGTTTCTATTTGTGAGAAAGAAGGACGGTTCCCTGCGCATGTGTATAGACTATCGGCAATTGAACAAGGTTACAGTCAAGAATAAGTATCTGCTTCCCAGAATAGATGATGTGTTTGATCAGTTATAGGGGGCCAGATATTTCTCCAAGATTGACTTATGGTTTGGATATCATCAGGTTTGAGTTCGTGAAAGGGACATTCCGAAGACTACCTTCAACACCAGATACGGCCATTTTGAATTCCTAGTCATGTCCTTTGGGCTGACGAATGCTACGAATGCTCCCGTAGTATTCATGGACCTGATGAACAGCATCTTCAGACCATACCTAGACCTGTTATTGATAGTGTTTATTGATGATATTCTGGTGTATTCTCGCTCAGAGGCAAACCACCAAGATCATTTGCGGACAGTGCTCCAGATTCTCAAGGACCGTCAACTATATGCCAAGTTCTCTAAATGTGAATTTTGGCTGAACTCAGTAGCCTTCGTGGGGCATATCGAGTCGGATGCTGGTATACAAGTAGACACACAGAAAATAGAAGCAGTAAAAACATGGCCCATACCTACCACTCCGACCGAAGTACGCAGTTTTTTGGGATAGGCAGGGTACTACAAAAGATTTGTTGAGGGATTCTCCACCATAGTGGCACCTCTGACTAAGATGACGCAAAAAGTAGTAAAGTTTCAATTGATGGAGGCATGTGAGCAGAGTTTCTAGGAATTGAAAGACAGGTTAAGCTCCGCCCCAATGTTTGCATTGCCAGAAGGTACAGAGGGTTATGCAGTTTATTGTGACGCTTCGGGTGTTGGGTTAGGATGTGTGTTGATGCAGCATGGTAAAGTAATTGCTTATGCTTCTAGACAGTTTAGGAAACACGAAAAGAATTATCCTACCCATGACCTGGAACTAGCCGCAGTGATCCACGCCCTAAAGATGTGGAGAGATTACTTGTATGGCGTCCATGTGGATATTTTCACTGATCATAAGAGCCTACAGTATATCTTCACTCAGAGAGAGTTGAATTTATGGAAGCATCGCTGGTTAGAGTTGTTGAAACATTATGATGTAAATATTTTGTATCACCCAGGAAGAGCCAACGCAGTAGCAGATGCCCTTAGCCGTAAGTCTATGGGGAGTTTGGCGTACTTGCCACCCGAGCAGCGGGAATTGGCCCGAGAAATACACCAGTAAGCTAGTTTAGCCATTCATATAGTAGAAACAGAGGACAACAGAGTGGTAATTCAGAACACCGCAGTGTCTTCATTAGTTGTGGAGGTAAAGGAACGGTAGTATGAATATCCTGACTTGGTTCAGCTTAAAGACAGAGTTCAGTTAGGAAAAGCGCCGCATTTTCAGGTAAGTGAGGATGAAGTGTTGTGATGTAAGGGTTGCCTTTGTGTTCCAGACATTGCAGAGCTTCGCCAGTAGATTATGGGCGAGGTACATTACGCCCGCTATTCTCTCCATCCAGGCGCAACGAAAATGTACCACGATATCAAAGAAATCTACTGGTGGCCGGGTATGAAGTGGGATATAGCAGAATTTGTAGCCCAGTGTCCTAAATGCCAGCAAGTAAAAGCTGAACACCAAAAACCAGGCGGATTGACTCAAGCATAGCTATGCCTCTTTGGAAGTGAGAAGCAGTAAATATGGATTTTGTAGCAGGATTACCCCGTACCAGGCATAGAAATGACTCAATTTGGGTAATTGTTGACAGACTGACAAAATCAGCCCATTTTCTGCCACTAAGGTCTACTTTTTCTTGTGAAGATTATGTTGAGAAGTATATCAGAGAAGTCAGACTACACGATGTTCCAGTTTCCGTTATCTCTGAAAAAGGGGCACAATTTACAGCCAAATTTTGGCAATCATTTCAGAGAGGCATGGGAACACAGATTAACCTGAGCACAACTTTTCACCCTCAGACAGATGGGCAGGCAGAACGCACTATTCAGACACTCGAGGATATGTTGCGAGCGTATGTGTTGGACTTTGCAGGTAGCTGGGATGAGCACTTACCACTTATTGAGTTCACTTATAATAACAGTTACCATTCACTTATCCAGATGGCGCTTGAGGCATTGTATTGGCGAAAGTAAAGATTGCCAGTTGGCTGGTTTGAAGTAGGAGAGTCAGCATTGATTGGACCGGATATTATTCATCAGTTAGAGGAAAAGGTAAAGCTTATCAGAGAACGCCTACTGACTACTCGGAGATGCCAGAAATCGTATGCTGATGTGCGGCGCAGAAACATGGAATTTAATGTGAATGACTGGGTATTCTTAAAAGTATCTCTAATGAAAGGGGTGATGAGATTTGGCAAGAAAGGAAAGCTCATCCCGAGATTTGTTGGGCCTTATAAGATTCGCCGAAGAATAGGCCAAGAGGCATACGAGTTGAACTTACCTCCAGAATTAGAGTCTGTTCACCCAGTTTTCCACGTGTCTATGCTGAGGAAGTATATAGGAGACCCCTCCAGAGTTGTCCCAGTTCAGGATGTCCAGGTTACAGAGGAGCTGGCTTATGAAGAGGTTCCAGTAGCCATACTAGACCGGCAGATTCACATATTAAGAACTAAAGATGTTGCTTTTGTCAAGGTATTATGGCGTAACAGGAACCGAGAGGAAATGACTTGGGAAGCAGAGGAAGATATGAAAGTCAGATATCCTCAGTTATTTTAGACTTAATCAGCCAGAGGTACGTTAGAATTGTTGTTTTATGAGTTGCATTATATTTATGTGTATAAATGAAATAGTTGACTCCAGTCTATTGCATGATGAATACTATTGTACTGTGTGGAATACCTGTATTGGACTTTTCTGTGTTTCAGGATTTTTGAGGTAGTCCATATTACAGGGGAAACTCTGCCAAATTTTTTCAAGAATAAGTCGAGTAAGTTGAGATTCCTCTGAATAGGAGTTTATATTCGAGGACAAATGTTCTTAAAGGGGGGAGGATGTTACACCCCATAAATTCTTAACATTTAGATGGCCTATTCGCATGTTGGTTAAGAGTTTTAGAATTCCATACGTGCTAGAAAAAGGGCCCGGGGAGAGACGAACAAGCACCAAGTCAGAGTGTCGCAAGGCAAATGCTACTTATGAATTGCATTCAACAAATGCGACTTATAAATCGCATTCGACAATTGCGACTTAAAGGTCCCAAGTATATAAGCCCCCACATCAATTTTTATGTGATAATTATCAATATTTCCAGTGAGTAAACTATAGAACAGTAGAGAAACAGAGAGGACGAAGGTTTCCATTAAAATTCCTTCTGTTTACACTGTTAAACATGGTCCAAACTCAAATTAACTTCGGGTAGCAAAGTATAAAGCTACAGGGAGCATTCCTATGGAGTTAGTTTCGTGAAATTCGGCCGGCGAATCATCGTCCTTCCGAGATAAGGTAAGTGAAATTTCTACAAATTAGTGTCAATATACTCCTAGCCCTAAAGTGAGTATTTCTACCTTCTGGACTTCCGAGAAATAGCGAGTTTTCGGCTTTTTTTCGATAACTCAAAGTTTGGGCAGTATATATATTCAGAGTAGTGTTTTCTTCTAGAATATTGATGAATTTAGTTTTATTTTCTATGAATATAAATGCAGTTGGAAGAAATAGCTGGATATTAGCCGAGTTATGCCAGTTAGTAAAGAAGTCAGCAACTGAGGTATGTAAAGCCAGTTTCTTCAGCAAGATAGTAATTCTTGTATAGTAAAATAGAATAAATTCTAGAAGAACATTTCAAAGACGAGTATTATGCCCATTGTGAATTCAGTAAGCATGCTTGAATAATTACTATGTCATATTCAGAATAAAAGTATGTAAATTAGTATCAAACAGCGAGATATTATTCCAGACTCAGTATAACTTAGTATTAGATTCAGTATAATTCAGCAAGGGATTCAAAATAGAATATCAGAACATGGACAGTATTATCAGATGTAATATATATGTTATATGTGATTATTGTTGATTGTAGAGACCTAATTATTCTATGTTGGGCACCCTTAGAGCTTCCTTGCCGCCCCAGGGTTAATAGCTGTGTCGACTCGCCCGCCAAAAGGTGAGGATAGGTTACTCTAAGGAGTGGCATGCTGTCCGCCAGAGGATGAAGATGGGATGCAGCATTCCCCATAGCAGGCTGATTAGCATTATAAAATACCCCTGTCGAGCGCTTGCGCCCAGGGCACAGATTACAGATTACAGATCACAGATCTCAAATTACAGTTTATAGGAGTCCTCCGGACTTAGATACAGCTACATTCAGGGGCCCAGAGAGCCCAAGTTGCATACCCAGGGGGCCGGCGGGATGCTCATAGTTACTAGATGAGTGGAGTGAATTGTTATTTTTGGATGGCGACCCAGGTAGGGGTATATAGATTGCATGTTGATTGGTACCTTCCGGCTTATGCGGGCTGGTATAGGTTCTTGTATGCTATATGTGTTATTTATTATTTTGATAGATAGAAGGACGCCGCATTGACAGGTATGATTCTCACCTTCTCTCCAGTATAGTTAAGCTTAGTTTAGATTCTGCCATCCCAGACAGTCTTAGCTATCTTCTGTTATTAAGTAACTATCAATATTACTGTCTATTTTCAGTTATGTTTAGTTATTTCTTTGCATACTCGGTATGAGTATTACTGACACCCGTTTGGGGGCGCTGCATTACTTGCCTGCAGGTACTCATTGATGAGGAGCCGATCCCTTGTAATTCCAGCCAGCACACAGAGTCATCAACTCCTGTCATCCGAAGCTTGACAGCTAGAGGTTTATTTCTCTTTTTGTTATACAGTACGGGTAGGCAGGGGCCATGTCCCGACCATCTTATTATCATTCTTAGAGGCTTGCAGATTGTATATTCCCTATGGTTAGTCGTACCGGTCGTGTGAGTCCGTGTGTATGTTTTTGTTTTTTTATGATGGTCGTGTGGGGCCTTGTATAGTTGATAGTTGGTGACCTTGTCGGTCACAGAGAAGTTTAGCATTTAGTTCAGCTTTTCAGTGAAACTAGTCAGCATGGTGGCCTTGTCGGCCCGCATAGGTTCCTTTATACTCTTGTGGTTCTGGTCAGCTGTTGTTTTCTTATAGGAGGCTATAGGCCTAGTCGGCCGGAGGCTGTGTTTACAGTTGTTATAGCCCGTTGGTTCCATGAATCCAGGGCTAGAGCCAGCCTAGCACCAGAAGTGCTTAGGATCAGTAGTCCAAAAGTCCAGATCTTAATAGGGCACAAGGTGCCAGTCATGTCTCCTAAGGCGGGGCGTGACAGGGTAAAACCCCATAGATTCATCAATTAGAATTTTCATGAATTGAGAGAGAATTGGGCATGGGTGTGGACTATTGCACCTATTCATAGCCTTACATACCTGAAGTCATCACCGATGCTTTTCACACAGACCAATGGTAAAAGTAAACATAATCCATGTATCCTCACAACAAATGAAGTCCACACTGACAGATATAGTGTCAGATATTGCATGAGACTAAACAAGCGAGACACTCACTCTCACAAAGAAGTTTCAAGTACTGTGTATCAGATACCATAGGCTCGCCCTTATTTTCTCTGCTTCGGTTTATCGAATGGTCATATTAGGATCACTATAGGACTTTCTATGGCTTTTAATGTAGGATTTAGGGCTGCACATGATAAATATGAGAGATATTTCAGTGACTATCCCTTCCTTGGCACTGCCTACATTGGCTTCACCATTCACCTATTACACCATCTATTCTTTTCATTCCTTTTCCTCCCTTTTCACCTCTTTTATGTGCATTTGTATAGGTGTGGTGTGTCTTCAACTTTTTCAAGAATTATTATTTTTTTTCAAGATTTTCAGCTTTTTCATCTTTTTTTTTGTCACACCTCACCTCATTTTTAACCTTTTCTCTTTTCTTTCCCTGTTTCTCGTTCCCACCATTCATGCACCCCTACTATTGCCACCCTTAACTTAGGCATTTTGCCTATGTTGAAGTTCACAATGTCCAAGGAAGGACTAGAGCCGAGACAGGTTCATTATAAAAATGGGTACGGTTCATCGGTTAATCAATGAAAAATGGTCTATTAAAGGCTCAAAATTGGGATCAAGGGAATCATATGATTTTGGTAGGGCCATTTAGGCTAAAAGTGAGCTTAACAAAGAACGGTCTATGATCATATCCTAACCAACCATCCTTAGCCTATGTAAAGACCATCCAGGCAAGTTTTAGATCTTCAACATAGTACTGAACTAAGTATTACACCTCACTGACTCATGGAACATGACTTATATTCACTTTACCTATCTGGTTTACATATGGAATAACAAGACTCCTAGTGCTAATAAAGAAAATTACATCAAAAGATCCACAAAAATCATGCATGCAGTCACAAATACATAACTAATGCATCAAAAATTTTAAACAAGGTCAATTTCAAAACTACTACACTTTTATTGGCCGAGTACTTCTAAGTTATTTCCCAATTGAACAAAAATCACAAAATAAGAAAATAAAATTCTAAACATGTCGGTTCTACTAGATAGCATGCCCGAGAAAAAAGAAACACGGCAAGAAAAACCCTCGGACGAATCAAAAGTCTCAAAAATCACAACTACACCCCCTTCCTTTTTTGAAAATTTAGCTTCATCCCCGAAGAATGAACGATAAGAACAGAGGGAAGGGAACATACCTGTGGCTACTCAGACTTCACCATTCATGGGTTGCCTCACATGCAGTGCCTGATTTAACGTCACGGCATGACGTGACTTTCGTTACTCTTCAGGAATCATCAAGGTATACTACCTCTACTCCTATTAACTCTTCCACATTTCCCAGATACATCTTTACTCTTTTCCCATTCACTTTGAACCTTTTTGCTTCTTTATTCTCAAGTTCCACTGCATAGTTTGGGGATGGCTATTCTATTCTGTAGTGTACCATCCATCTGGATTTCAACTTTCTAGGGTGCAACCGGAGCCTTGAGTTGAATAGTAGGACCAAATCACCTTGGCTAAACTCCCTTTTTGCAATCTTCTTATCATGGTAAATCTTCATCCTTTCTTTATAAATGTTCGCACTCTCATAAGCTCTAAGTAGGAACTCATCCAACTCATTTAGCTGGTTAAGCCTCAGTTTGGCTGCTTCATTTCAGTTCATGTTCAGCTTTTTCAGAGCCCATAGTGCCTTATGCTCTAGTTCAACCGGTAAATGACATGCTTTTCCATAAACAAGTTGGCACGGAGATGAAACAATGGGGGTCTTTTGCATTGGTTTTGAATCACTTTTGTGCAACCCTAGCTCATTAATCCACCACGGTTTCCACAACCTTAGCTATGGAGGTTTTTGCCTCTCATATTTGCAAGGTTGTGATTTGCATTCATAATTAAACACATAAATCAATACTTACAATTATGGATGAGAGAAAAACCTCTTTGATTATATCTGAAATACTCAAGAACAATTCACAAAGATCAAGAAGAAATCAAGAAAAGGTTGATCACAAGCTAATCAACACAATTCTATGTTCTCTCATGTTCTACAAAAACTTCTAATCTTATTCTCGCTTCTCTCTACTGAAAATAAAACATAAAACTTTTTTATATAGACCTAAGAATCCTTTTCCTAAAGTAACAGGGTAAATTTCCATAACTGATGCCGCGTGAGCCACGACAAATCCTACGACCCGTAGTAGAATTGTACGGGTCGTACCTGCTATATGTATGCCCTAGGCTGGCTGAAATTTGGCTAAGTGTTGCGCCTTGGTACGACTCGTACATGCTTCCTACGAGTCTATTGTTCTTCCATGCCTTGACTCTGAGAATTCTCAATTTTTCTAAAGTTCTTCAAGAGTGTGATGTTATGACTCGTACTGTCTATCCGTGTCAGGAATCAGCCTCTTGTGCAAATCTTATGAATCTTTCCATGACTCAATGCTACGACCTGTACAAGCATTTTACGACTCGTACTGAGAATTGTAGGATGCATTCTTCATAACTCAGCCATTTGAAACTTTTCACAATCTTCAATATGACTCGTAGCATCAACCTACGACTCGTATTGAGACTAGTGACTAAAGCACATTTTCTGCACTTTCAGGCTATCATTTGCACATTCTTACTCCAACACCTATTTGTCCTATAATCAAAGAAAAAGTGCTTTATATACATATAAAAATACCTAAGTCCGTGCTATTTTCTTAGTTTTGAGTGTCAAAATGTTGTAAACTCATACCACATCAATCTACACCTCCGCTTGTAGAGAGCCTCAAACGGAGCCATCTGAATGCTGGATTGGTAGCTATTGTTATATTGAAACTCAATGAGAGGAAAATTATCATCCTAACTACCCTTAAAATCAATCACACATTCTCTCAACATATCCTTAAGAGTTTGAATGGTCTGCTCGGCCTAACCATCTGCCTGCGGGTGAAATGTTGTGCTAAGCTTAACTTGAGTACCAAGTGCATTCTAAAACTAGGAGGTAAACTAAGTACCTCTATTTGATATGATGGACAACGGAACTCCATGAAACTGAACTAGCTCCCGAATGTACTACTTAGCATAATCCTCCGCTGAATTGGTGGTTTTGACTAGTAAGAAATGAACTTCCTTAGACAACCTGTCCACAACCACCCAAATAGAGTCATACCATCAGCGAGTACGAGGCAACCTTGTGATGAAGTCCATAGTGATCTCCTCCCATGTCCATGTAGAGATACTAATATCTTGAAGCATACCTCTAGGTCTTTGATGCTCAACCTTCACCTGTTGACAATTCAGGCACTTAGCCACAAATTCTGCTATGTCATTCTTCATGCCATTCCACCAATAAACTTCCCATAGGTCACGATACATCTTGGTGGCACCTGGATGTATAGAGTATCTAGAACCATGAGCCTAGTGCAACATCCGATCTGTCAAATCGTCAACATCCAAAACATACAAATGAGCCGATAATGAAGCACACCATCTCCCCCTTTGGAGAAGACCTCCATCTTCTATGTCTGAACAGTTTTCTTTAACTTTACCAATATAGGATCCTCGTCTTGTCTAGCTTTAACATCAGTCACTAAAGACAATTCTGACCCATTCTGCACAATAACTCTGCCAGCGATTGAGTTAACCAGAGGAACTCCAACCGTACAAGTCGATGCACATACTTTACTAACTCCTTTTTCTCCTCACCTACATGGGACAAACTCTCCATATAAATTTTACTAAGAGCATCCACCACCACATTAGCTTTATTCGAATGGTAAAGGACACTTATATCATAATCTTTGAGTAGCTCTAACCACCTTCTTTGACGTAGATTTAAATCCTTCTGGGTAAACACTTATTTTTAGGCTTTTTTGGTCTATAAACACATCTACATGGACCCCATACAAATAGTGTCTCCAAATCTTCAAAGAAAATACTATCACCGCCAGTTCGAGATCATAAATCGGATAATTCTTTTTATGGACTTTCAGCTGCTTAGAAGCATAAGGTATAACTTTACCGTGCTACATGAGTACACAACCAAGGACGATCCTTTAAGAATCACAATATACCACAAACCCATCGGTACCCTTGGGTAGGGTCAACACCAGTGTTGAGGTGAGTCGCACTTCAACTCTTGGAAGCTCTTCTCACAAGCCTCCGACCATTGAAATTTCACTTTCTTCTAGGTCAATTTAGTCATTGGGGGTGCAATGGATGAAAACCCCTCAACAAATCTCCGATAATAACTAGCTAAACCCAAGAAATTCTTGATACCTAAAGGATTCACCGGCCTAGGCCAATTCTTCATCGTTTCTATCTTTTGAGAGTCTACCTGTATACACTCACTTGACATCACGTGACCCAAAAATGCAACTTAGTTCAACGAAAACTCATATTTACTGAACTTAGTGTACAACTGGCGATCCTTAAGAGTTTGTAGTACCACCCTCAAATGAGCGGCATGCTCCTCCTCTCTTCGAGAGTATATAAGCATGTCATCTATGAAAACAATCACAAACATGTCAATATATGGCTGGAACACCCTGTTCATCAAATCCATAAAAGCTTCAGGAGCATTCTTTATTCCAAAAGACATAACTACAAACTCATAGTTACCATATCGAATCCTTAAGGCTGTCTTTGGGATGTCACTCTCCCGAACCTTGAGCTGATGGTATCCGGATCTGAAGGCTATCTTTGAAAAGCACTTAGCACCCTAAAGCTGGTAAAAAAAAATCTCAATCCTGGGTAGAGGATACCTATTCTTGATGGTTTCCTTGTTCAATTGTTGATAATAAATGCACATCTAAAGAAAACCATCCTTCTTACGGACAAAAACAACTGGTGCACCCCACGGGGATTTGCTAGTTCTGATGAATCTCTTGTCCAAAAGGTCTTTCAACTGCTCCTTCAACTCCTTTAGCTTAACTGGAGCTATTTTGTAAGGAGGAATAGATATAGGTTGCATATCGGGAAGAAGGTCGATACCAAAATAAATCTCCTGCTCCGGAGGGATTCCTGGTAGATCATCTAGGAACACTTCTGGATACTAACATACTACTGGAACTGACTGGATAGTCAGGGTTTCAGATGTAGCATCCTTAACCCTAAACATATGGTACATGCAACCCTTAAAAATCCTCTTTCTGGCCTTAAGGTAGGAAATGAAGCGACCTACAGGCACAACTAAACTACCCTTCCACTCTAAGACTAGTTCACCCAAAAATTTGAACTCTATTGTATGGGTTCTATAATTGACTGAGGCATAACATGTGAATAACCAATCCATGCTGAGGATAACATCAAATCGGTCATGACTAACTCTACTAAATCTACTGAGGTGACTTTCTGAAGGACTGTGACACGTAAATTTCTATATACCCATCTAGCTATAATTGAATGAACGACTGGAGTAGAGACTGAGAAGTGTTATGACAAGATTTTGGTACTGACTCCAAAACTACTAGCGACGTAAGGCATCACAAAGACAAAGTATATCCTGGATCTAATAATGCATATACATCAAGGTGGAATACTCATAACATACTAGTGACTACATCAAGGGAGACCTCATGCTCCTAATGGGATTCTAGGGCATAGAATTTGTTTTGGCATTGTCTGTCACCTACACTAGAAGATGCCCCCTACTAAGGTGCGCGTGCTGGTTGAGCTGATGAACTGGAGGTCGGGCCTCGGCCCCTATCATGACCCAGTCTGGATATTGGGCAATCTCTAAGCATATGTTCGGGCTTCCCATACCCGAAACAAGCACCTGAACCTGCTAAACCCTGACCAATGTGTCTCCGACAACATCTGTTGCACCCTGGAGTGCTAGTCTCTATGGGTTTGCTACTCTGAGCTCTCGAGCCTGGTGCTCGTCCCCTCTAGTCACTCCTGGATTTGGATGGCACACTCATAGCCGAAGGCTCTTGAATGAAGATCTCTGGTGGGACTGCTAACGGTGCCCACTAGGTCTCTGTTGGGAGAATCTGAAGCTATCAGTCTTGGCCCTCTTGGCCTCTCTCTCCCGCTCCCTCATCTATACCGCCTTATCTGCTGGGCATAAGGACTATCCGAGCAAATTAAATATTTTGATGAAGCATAACGATCTTGCAATCCTTGACTAGGTAGTCCACTGCCCTACGCACAAACTGGCTCACTCGAGCCCTCTAATCTGACGCCATCTTAGGTGCATACTTGGACAAGCGAGTGAACTCCAAGGCATACTCCTAAACTTTCATTTTGCGTTGATTTAGTTCATAAACATAGCTGCTTTGATCTCGCTCATCTCATGAGGGAAAAATCGCTCCAAAAAAGTGTCCTAAAACTCATCCCAACCAATACGGCCTGCCCTAATGATCTTGGGCATAATTGCATGCCCAGGTGCTACTTTATAATGCAATTTAGTCTTGTTTATCTAATTATTTATATACATTCTCATGTGATTTTATGTAAATGTGAATATATACTAACCAACATGATTAGTCCTTGTTTTTGAAGGTTAATAATGCATTTAAGGAACTAATTCATGATTTGGTGAAGTGGAGGAATGGAATCAAGAGCAATGATCTTGGGCAAATTTATATGCCCAAGTGATACTCAAAAGTACCATTTTCGCCTTGTTTATCTATCAATGTGTATACATTCTCATGTAATTGGTAATAAAATGTGAATTTATACTAACCAACATGATTAGCATTGTTTTGCAGGTAAAATGTAATTTTGGGAAGCTTAAATGCATGTTGGATGATATCGGGGTTGGACTTGGATGTGATCACGGACAAGGCAGTGGACAGCATGAAATAAAGGGGCTCCGCGATGGAGCCGTGTCACGCTGCCATCGCGGAGGCCTTCTGCCTAGAAAGGGAAATTTCGCCCAAATTCCAGAGAGGGTCCGCGTCTGGTCCGTGGCACGGTGGCTTGGCTCCGCGTTGCACGCCGTGCCACGTTGGGCCTTAATTCCTAGACCCCCAGTTCCAGTGAGGGTCCGCATCCGTAGCGTGTCAAGGAGGCAGTGCTCCACGATGCACTCCGTGACACGTTGCTCGTGATTCCGGGAAAAATTCCCAGCAGTATAAATAGAACACTTAGGTTCATTTTTTTCAATATTCTGACTTGGTGGAGCAAGAACATGGGTTACAGGCAGTTGAGGGACGAAAATATCAGGGTTTTTTCTCTCTTTCTTTCTTCTTTAATTCAATTGCTTGTATGATTAACACTCATTTAAAGATGTTTAATCCACAAATGAGTGGCTAATTCCTCTTCTTGCTGAGGTTATGAACAATTGTGATGAAATGTGATCATTGATTCTTTGGTTTTTCATCTTTTCTTCCATGGTTGTTCTATTAATTCATGTTCTTACTGAATTAATGTGTGGCCTACGTTAATGTATATCTAAAAAGTCCGGTTTCACTCGAGAGAGCAAGAAATTGGAAAGTTGTGAATTAATAGGATATGTTCTTTACTTGATTTGGGAAAATTGGGAATTGATTTACTTTCAGGATAGAAATATACCTAAAAGTCGTATTAGTCAATTTAGGAACCGGGTTTTTATGGCTAGAACATGAATTGTATTTAATCACAGAAATGTAGGTGGATGATTCATGATTCTTAAGTGAGGTTAAATACGAGAGTTTTAATCTCTTGGCAATTATTCTTGGCTAGCAACCGAAGGAAAAGATTAACCAAATTATAATGATAATTAATTTCATTACATGTTCGTTTAACCTCAGAATGCTCTCATTCATAGTTCAGACTCAAAGTGGATAATTGTTTTAGCTTTAGTATAAAAATTATAAAACAAACTATCAAACTCTTGGTTACACTGTTGTCTGCATTTTAAGAAGTAAAATATAGTACACTTGAGCAGATTGCACTTCATCCGAGTCTCTGTGGGATTGATACTTGGCTTACTAAAGCCACTTACTACTTGTTCGACCACGTGCACTTGCGTGTCGTTTTATACACCCACAAATCACACTGAACAAGTTTTTGGCGCCGTTGCCGGGGACTGGCAATTGGTAAAATTGTTTTCTTAGTGTTAGTTTACAAATTCTATATAAGTGCTGACAACTTGGTCTTAGTGTTTGTTTTAATTCTTTTTTATTTTATTTTTTTTCTTTTTAGGATATCTTTATTGACATGACATCGTGGAATACAAATGGTTTAAATTGTGGATACTCATATTTTGGCGAATCTTGTCTGAATTGCGGAGGACACCACTCGTGGCAACACTGTAACACGTGCAATATATGTGGTGGTCAAGATGGCCATTGGGATGGCTGTCCGAATGCATATTCCCCTCCCCCAAGCCCCTACTATGATCCTTCTGTTATTTTTGTTGAATATAGGCATGCTGAAAATGAGAACTTGGGACGCCAAGCTCAAATAGAAGACATGCTGAAACAACTCCTGGAGCAATCAGAAGAAATGAAGGAGGCGATGGAAGTATTGAGAATTCAGCAAGAAGAGAATGCAGAGGCTCTATAAAGGATGAGCGTCAAAGTCCCGGAGATGATTGCTGAGGCTGAAGCTTGTGATAAATTGTAGGTAACGGTTTTAGCCGATATTCAAGAGGAACTACAAGAGGAAGACAAGGGTGAATTTTTGGATGAAGCCCAACAATTAGAATCTCTTGAGTGTCCCCATGATGGGCTCACACTTATGGAAAATCCATTCATGGAAGAAGAGATAGAGTATCCCCCAGTTGACATTAATGGAGAGATAGATGTCGACGCTGAGAAGGTGTATACAAGTAAGGAGGTCAAGCACAATGTAGTTTCAGAGTTAAGGTTTATTGGACCACACTCGAAGCATTTTTCAACATTAAGTTTGGTTGACAACCGAGAAATAGAGTCTTCCAAGCTTATAGAGAAATGTCTAGAGGAGGACCAAGCCCCGTATATTTTGAAATTTGCTAACTCAGAGAGACAAAATGACTTCGCTTATTTAAGGACCAATAAGTTCAAAAGGCAACATCTACTGCTTGGTCCTTACAATTTTTCACCACCACCCCTGGAGCATAAGAGGAAATTAGAGAAGAAATTAGGGGTGAGATTCATATCCTCAAGGTGGAGGAAAAAGTGGGGAAACTTGGTACGTCGTGCCGCGACGTAAAATTAGGCGCTGCTTGGGAGGCAACCCAAGGGTACCATGGGTACCATTTTAATTTCTTGCATTTAAGTTGATTTTATTTATTTTTCATCTTGTGTTGTTTTGGTGGAAAGTTAAGCACAGATGGAGGGGAAGTCTGAGTACCCGTGGAGGAGGAAGCTAACAAGCATGGAAGAGAAAAAGTGTGGGGTCGAACACCCACTTGTGCAAAGTTGAAGAAAGGCATGTTGTTAGCTAGGCCTAAAGGCCTCAGGGAGTATTTCTCACCCTCTTTAAATGTTAAGTTGATGCTATCAGGACATAGCATGATTCAAGTGTGGGGTGAGGAAAATTTTAAAATTTTTGTGCTTAACGATTTTTGGTAAATGTAATGCTTGTGAGAAAATTTGAAAAAAAAAATTTTTTTTTTTTGTGAGTCAAGCATGACTTCATCACCCGTTGGTTTTTCTTTTCGGTTCTTTTCGGACGGGTGGTCTTTGAATCGAAGAATAAAAATTTTTCTTTGTCTGTATATAACGTTTTTAGTCATAGTTATAGACTATTTCCGACGATGGATGGATGACGACCGTCTTGAGGAAAATTAGTCAGTAGGTTAGTTTTTGAACCCGTATCTAATTGATGGCTTGATGTTCTTGTTATGTGCTATGCATGATTGTAAGATACAAGTGTGGTTAGTGTTGAAGCATGTAAGAAGTGTATAACTTTGTGTGAGACACTTAGGCTCTTGAATTTGACTCAATGTGATTGAAGCTTAATTTTGAATTCTTGTGATTAGCTGAGTTAAGAGTCTGCGGAGTATGTCTTGAATTGAGCATGTGCCATGAGTGTAAGGTTTTTGATTATTCCATGCTATTGTGGAGTGTCTAGAACTTTCCTGGTGTGTATATAAAACGAAATGAAGGATGTGGACTGTAGGAGATGATTTAGGCATTTCTTTAAATGAACCTAATTTTTATCCCTCACTTTACCTACCTTGAATGTTGAATCCTAGTGAGCCCCATTGTGCCTTAAGCCTATTCTTTGATAGCTACAACAGAAGCTTAATCCTTTTTCTTTCATTAGCCTTGAATTTGATCCAAAACTCCTAAGCGCTTAAGTGAAAAAATTCCAAAAGAGTTAAGGAGTGAGAAGCGTGAAAAAGAAGGAAAAGTAGAAGTTGTGAAAGTTGAGAAAAGGACAAAGGTGCACTTGTGTAAAAATGGTTGATTAGTAGTAGGGAGTAAGAAAATAAATGAATCAAAAAAAAAATTGCTTAAGTACTCCTTACTACTAAGCTGAGTGTGCTTAAACAAATGGGAACAAGAAAAGAAAATTCCGGATTGAAAAGAATGAGGAGGAAGTAAGAAAAGAGATGTCCTTAATGAATGTTGGATGTATTAAAAGCGCTTGGGGAAGATAGTCACTATTACTAGCCAGAATAGTACCTACCCGTCCCTTAGCTTACATTACAACCCATTAAGTCCTACTTGATCTTACGTTCAAACATCCTTAAATTAGTGGAGTAAAACACTAAGGGCATGCTTATGGGTCATTACATGATGCATGTGAATTCTTTGTGAGACTGAGCGTAATTCTATTCATTTACCCATACATGTTGTGATTTAAAAATTTGCGTGTGAAAATGGGTAACTCTCTTGTTGTGAGGGCACATGTTTAATGAATGATATAATTCATGTTGGATTTCTTGATCAGTTGATTTGCACGAGTTTTCTAAGATAGTGTGTCAATTCTTGAGGTTAGGAAGTCTTAACATAATTGTATTTCATTTCAATGATTAAATCGTGCATGCTCTATTTTTAGCTTGCTATCTTAAACAATCATTGTAGCTGTAGCTTGAATTGTCTTGCTAAAACTAGCTATGTGTAAGTCTTCATGTGCATGAGATGTAAAAGGTTTGTTCGAGGACGAACAAGACTTTAAGTGTGGGGTTGTGATCTTGGGCATAATTGCATGCCCAGGTGCTACTTTATAACGCAATTTAGTCTTGTTTATCTAATTATTTATATACATTCTCATGTGATTTTATGTAAATGTGAATATATACTAACCAACATGATTAGTCCTTGTTTTTGAAGGTTAATAATGCATTTGAGGAACTAATTCATGATTTGGTGAAGTAGAGGAATGGAATCAAGAGCAATGATCTTGGGCAAATTTATATGCCCAAGTGATACTCAAAAGTACCATTTTCGCCTTGTTTATCTATCAATGTGTATACATTCTCATGTAATTGGTAATAAAATGTGAATTTATACTAACCAACATGATTAGCATTGTTTTGCAGGTAAAATGTAATTTTGGGAAGCTTAAATGCATGTTGGATGATATCGGGGTTGGACTTGGATGTGATCACGGATAAGGCAGTGGACAGCATGAAATAAAGGGGCTCCGCGATGGAGCCGTGTCACGCTGCCATCGCGGAGGCCTTCTGCCTAGAAAGGGAAATTTCGCCCAAATTCCAGAGAGGGTCCGCGTCTGGTCCGTGGCACGGTGGCTTGGTTCCGCGTTGCACGTCATGCCACGTTGGGCCTTAATTCCTTGACCCCCAGTTCCAGTGAGGGTCCGTGTCCGTAGCGTGTCAAGGAGGCAGTGCTCCACGATGCACTCCGTGACACGTTGCTCGTGATTCCGGGAAAAATTCCCCGCAGTATAAATAGAACACTTAGGTACATTTTTCAATATTCTGACTTGGTGGAGCAAGAACGTGGGTTACAGGCAGTTGAGGGACGAAAATATCAGGGTTTTTTCTCTCTTTCTTTCTTCTTTAATTCAATTGCTTGTATGATTAACACTCATTTAAAGATGTTTAATCCACAAATGAGTGGCTAATTCCTCTTCTTGCTGAGGTTATGAACAATTGTGATGAAATGTGATCATTGATTCTTTGGTTTTTCATCTTTTCTTCCATGGTTGTTCTATTAATTCTTGTTCTTACTGCATTAATGTGTGGCCTACGTTAATGTATATCTAAAAAGTCTGGTTTCACTCGAGAGAGCAAGAAATTGGAAAGTTGTGAATTAATAGGATATGTTCTTTACTTGATTTGGGAAAATTGGGAATTGATTTACTTTCAGGATAGAAATATACCTGAAAGTCGTATTAGTCAATTTAGGAACCGGGTTTGTATGGCTAGAACATGAATTGCATTTAATCACAGAAATGTAGGTGGATGGTTCATGATTCTTTAGTGAGGTTAAATACGAGAGTTTTAATCTCTTGGCAATTGTTCTTGGCTAGCAACCGGAGGAAAAGATTAACCAAATTATAATGATAATTAATTTCATTACATGTTCGTTTAACCTCAGCATGCTCTCATTCATAGTTCAGACTCAAAGTTGATAATTGTTTTAGCTTTAGTATAAAAATTATAAAACAAACTATCAAACTCTTGTTTACACTGTTGTCTGCATTTTTAGAAGTAAAATATAGTACACTTGAGCAGATTGCACTTCATCCGAGTCTCCGTGGGATCGAAACTTGGCTTACTAAAGCCACTTACTACTTGTTCGACCACGTGCACTTGCGTGTCGTTTTATACACCCACAAATCACACCGAACACCTAACTTCCCTGCTATCCTTCCATTGCTTAAACCATATGTGCGCAACCCCTTTCAACTGATATGAGGCTAGATCGGCACACTCCTCTCCTATCACCCCCATAATCTGGGTGATATTCATAATCTCATCGATAAACTCGTGTGAATCCATGTCCACCTATGACCCAAGGAACTCTGAAGGGTTAATCCTCAGAAAGTCTCTGACTTTTGCCACTGCCACATTCTCGTTCTGAGGGACATGCGTTACCGCCCGCTGATTGACCTGGGCAATCAAGGCCTAAGCTTACATTTGAATTGATGCCCTGAACTCTGTGTTGGAAACTAGCTCGGGTACATACACCTCATGGGCTAGTGGGGCCTGCTGGCTCCCTATCTCCATTGCCATTCCCATTTCCGTTTCTTCATCCATTAACTCTGCGAGGAGGAATGATTTTACAAATATATATAGCATGAATTAGAAGTATAGATTGACATTTCATCACATGACTTAGATCATGAAAGAAGGAAACATTTCCTAGACATCTCATAGCCTCTTCTTCATAAGTGTGGCACGCTTCATACACATGAAAAAGACTCTACTTAATGCAGCTTTCAGAAAACCTAGGACACTTCAAAACCTAATACTCTGATACCAAGTTTGTCATGACCCGAACATAGGCCCGGATCGGGGCACGAGGTAAAGAACCCCGAAAAGATCCATGTTGACCCATGGCATGAACATAACATCTAACTCATTCAAATAAATGGAAGATCTACATAATCAACAAAGCAAAAGTATTAACATACATAACATCTGAGTACATACATAAATCTGGAGTTGAATACATACTATGCCCGAAAAGCCTCTAATACTAACGAGTTGATGGGAAAAGACACCAACTAACTCATTATAGTCTGAAAATTGAAATTATGAAACACATTTGATAAGAAAGGCCCTCGAAAGATGAGGACTCACCAACTTTGATCGGGAAGTATGAATGTCAGGAATCTGGCTAGCGGTGGGATTGAGTCTGGATATCGGAGCCTGCATCATGAAATGATATAGCATAGAGTATGCGGTTAGTATGTGAAATGTACCGAGTATGCAAGGTAAGTAAAATCATAAACCATGCATATCATAAAACATAATAAAGATAAAACTCTGAGAGTAGGGCTTGCATGATATTTTCTAAAATCATGATCTGAACATAACATAATATCATAACTGAATCGAATGACCCAAAGCTGAAAATTGATAATCATAAGTAAAACTGAATATTGGGTCAAACCTACTAAAAACATAAAATCATGACTGATGAATATGCATAACTGATATCCTGAGGAACAATGAGATACTCATTATATAACCGACATTACCATGATAGATCTTACATGGTCCTGACTATCACACTCAAGTGGGCAGAGCCATCCAAAGCTTTGCCAGGGCTAAGGACGCTACCATGATATCGATATCAAGTTGAAGGCCCCTTGGGGTAGGGGAAGCTCACAAGGGAGGTCCCAATAATCTAAACATACCTGCGTTGGTGCATAGTTCTGAGGCATAGGGTTGACTGACCCTTAGCCTACTCGGTGCTAGACACTACTCCCAAAAACATGCATATTCTCTCCATCGTTTTTCAATGAAGTTGACCATCGTCTAGTGACAAAGCTGAATAATAACATACATGCATAATCTAAAATCATAACATGAGGAGACTTGGCTCAAATCATACTACAAGCTGAACATAATTGGGAGTCTAAACTCCAAAATCATGTGGTAAGCTAATTAACATGAAATTAGAAAACATACTTGATCATATGGGCTTTCCTAATACTTAAACATGCTTTAAATAGACTTGATCATCTGAAAATATGAACATAAACATGGGTATTTTGAAATTATACTTTCTTCATAAACATCTCATCACGCTTGTACACATACTTCATAGATCTCAATTTTCATGTATTTTCATGGATGGGAATCATAATTTAGAAAACTTGAAAACATAATTTATAATTTAAAACATTATAAAATCTTCCAATTAATCATAATTGAACATTGTAACATCTTTAGATCATACCCATGATTGATACTTAGGAAATTCATACATTGGGTAAAACCCCATAGATTCATCAAATAGAATTTTCAGGAATTGAAAGAGAATTGAGCATGGTTTTGGACTATTTCACCCATTCATAGTCTTATATACCTGAAGAGAACTGATTTCCCAACTTCCTCGATTGTGTTACGCCCCGAGTTTACACCCTGGATGGAACACTGTACTTGAAGCCACAAGTGACTCCAAGTCAAACCCTGGTCTATCATACACTGGTATTCTGAGTAACATAAGAATACATACAACAGAAATTTAAAGCAGAAAATATAAATACTTGAAAATATTAGAACAAAGTTACATGTCTAATAAAACCAATCTGAGTCTAAAAAACAAATCTACATCTGAAAGCTACTAAGTTTGATGAGCTACTGGGACAAACCCCCAGCTAACTCAAATCTAAATAAAAAGAATTAAAGCATAACTAAAGCAAATAAGCTCCGTGCTCGAAGGATTAGGACTCCCCAATTGGGATAGCTGAGTTCTTCGGTGAACGGTCGCTAACGGGGCTGACACTATGATCCTGCAACTGTATCATAAAATGATACAGCGTAAAAGTATGCATCAGTACTTTGAATGTACTGAATAAGTGAGAGGAACATAACACAATAGAATAAATAAAAATGTTGAACAAAAAAGACATGCAATGACCAAATAAAACTACTAAACTAACTAATTGAAATAACTGAGGTGGTCTGATGGACCCTATCTGATGATCAAAGCATGTTCTAAATCTGGAATACTGATCTGAACTGAACTAGACTGAGACTAGACTAAATTGACTAGTGGGAGAGTCTATAACTGTGTCACGCCTCGAGTCTACACCCTGGACGTAACACGGTATTTGAAGCCACAAGTGACCCCAAGTCAACCCCTGGTGTATCATACACTAGTATCCCAAATAAAAAAGGCGTAGCGGAAGCTTTGAATTGATAATGTAAAAGCCTTTCAAAAAATGAACTAACATAAATTTTACAAAAAATCTGAAATTTGAATGTACTCTATGTCTGAAAGCCTTCTAACTGATGAGTTTTTGGGATAAGCCCCCAGCTAACTCTAAGTCTAAATAAAACTGAAGATAATAAAATAAGGCCCTCGAATGATGAAGACTCACACTTCAACTGCAATTGAGGAGGATCTGAAATGTGGCTGCTAACGCTGTTGAATCTGGAAACCTACAGCTGTATCATGAAACGATACAACATAAAAGTATGTGTCAGTACTTTGAATGTACTGAGTAAGCAGGAGGAAACATAAATGAGGTACAAAGTCTAAACTGAAATGACATGTAATGTCCAACAAGCAAACTGATCTGAGCTACTGATATATATATATTGGAATGGTCAAGATGACCTTGTTTGGTGGTCAAAGACATGCCCTAAGTCTGAAAATTTTGAGTCTACAATACTGTACTAAGATGAGATAACTAATTTGAGTCTGATTTTGATAACTGAGAGGCACCATTGATACCACAAAAAAAGACCGAAGTCAAACTGATCAGTTGACAATTTATGAATAGTTCTGAAGAGGTTCTACATTCTACTAAACTGAATTACTAAGTAGCTAATAGAGGACTCACCTCATTCCAACAACATAGGAATTCCATAATATAGAAAAATCTTAAGAACTAAAGAAATCTCATCCGACAAGGCTAAAATCATTCTTATCAATGGAATGTTTGCTCATCATATATAATAAGGATTACAAGGAATTTTTTTGTCCAAATCATACTTCATTCACTAAGTGGGAAAAAACAATCAATTAATCATCATACAGAAATCTAGGGCTTCAATTCACTTTTGTACCAACACTAGTAATTTAGTTAGGAACTGATGAAGATAATATGAACAATCGACATGGGTATTATTCCAGGTGGAATTAAGGAAGGATAACATGTAATTCATTCGTATTCGAAAACTCAGGGCTAAAACTAACAGAGAAATTATGGGAAGATTTTAGGGGAATCAAGGGAAGGACAATACCCTTGTTGAATTCCCACATAGTTGATTAAAATCTCCCGGAGAAGGAGCTTGAACTGCTGCAATAGATGAGAAGCCCTAGTCTTGCTTATGAGTCTCCTGGAGGAACTCTTCGATAACATATAGAGAATGAACGTGGGAATAAGGGGAGGAACCATTCAAACCCCTTAATAAGTCTAAAATTACGTCCAAAACAACGTAGTTTAAAGCTTAGGAGAGTAGATTACTAGATAACCCTTAGAAAATCGGTGGGAGAAACTTCCAAGTGACCCTAACGGGTGACATAACGGGTCGTGGTGGCTGACCACGACTCATGGTAACTCCCATCAGGTACACTTCCTAGGCTCCCTAGTAGGTCATCACGAGGGACCTAATGAGTCGTGGTCACTGACCATGACTTGTGGTCACTAGTCGTGGACCACACTGTCACACTTTTGAAGATTAAATGCTAAGCTTGGTAATGAGTCACCTAACAAGGCGTTACCACTGACAACGACTCGTTGTGATACTCGTTAGGTGCACTGGCTAAAAACTTATTAGGGCTGGCAACGGGGGACGTAACGAGTCATTACAGGTGACCACGACTCATTGTTCCCACCGTTCAAGTACACTGACCAACTTATAAATTCCTCGACTCAAGCCTGACCAAGAGTAGCTTAACGGGTCGTGGTCAGTGACCACGACTCGTCAAGTCTCTCGTTGGGTGCACTGCTTCTTATTTTTAATACTTACTCCTTCTCATGACTGACCTAAAAAGTCATTGGATCTCATAACGACTTGTTATGTGAGTTTTCCTGTAGCATTTCTGCAGCTTTTCCATATTTTCTGATTTAAGTCCCGAATTGAGTTTTCAGGGGATTACAAACCGACATGTAACCACGTGAGCTTGACGTGGAGTTTGATGTATACACCCCACCATAGGACCCAATATACCTTGACAAGGTATAAAGGAATGAACTAGGTGATCAAAAAAGTCTAGGGCCAATCAAGCCAATAAATATTGTAACCTACACTAGCAACGTAGTTTTGGGAACCTAGGTGCGCTGGAACCCCGGTCCGCTCGGTTCTAAGTTCTACTCCCACTGGATAATCCTATACTGAATACTAAGTTGATAGCTAGAAATTGGGGTCCAAGACAAGTCAGGGATACATATCTGAAAGTACCCTGAAAGTCTTATCGGACCGGATTCTAAGACTAGGTTCTAAGATTGGTCAGAGCTACTTATCTAGAAGCGTCGTAGTCGTCTAAGAACAAACTTTAATCTGAACTGTGGTCCTAAGACTAATTAGATCTATATATCCAAGGTGTCATGACCTCCTAGTGGACCAATAAACTGAATTCTGAATCTGGTTCTTATAATTGAAAGGTAATACTGACACCTCGGGAAATTTTATAGTCAAACTGATCAGCTGACATTTCTGACTAACACTGAGTATTCTCACATTTTAACTAAAGCTAGGCAATCATGTATCTGACTAAGAATTTAGCATATAGAATAATGTGGTAATTCACCACACTGATATAATTAAGAAAATTTCGAGGTTAATTACTTTACCAAGGTTCTAGTCTTTTCTACTCTCGAAGACTAGGTCTAAACTCAATATACAGGGACAAACATCAATACTATCACTAACTAGTGGAAAATATCCATAATTAATATAACATAACAATTCCACATAGATTAAATGAAGCATTACCAAGAATTTCTTAACATTCAAAAATCTGCAGGGCTAGATTTCACTGTTATGGGAATAACATCAATTTAAACATGAACTAATGGAAATCATATATGAAATAATCATGGATATAATTCTATATGAATTCAAGGAAATCTGACATATACTTTCTTCACATTCGAAAGCTTAGGGCTAGGATTTTATAGAGAAACTAGAGAAGGGTTTTGGGGCGTACCCAGGAAGAACTATCCCCTTGTTGAATTCCCACATACCTGAGTTAGAATTTACTTAATAATATGAGGAGAAGTAGGCTTCTCTAGTGCTTTCTCTGAGAGTCCCTGAGAGAATTCTATGATCTATTTTTTTGAAGGTTTGAGTGGAGAATGAGGAAAGAAACTGTTTAACTCCACTAGTAAGTCTGAAATTAAGACTAAAACGATGTAGTTTAAAGTTTAGGAGGAAAGAAAATTACTGAAAGACCATTGAAAATTTTTTATACCTCGGTAGCCCAAAGATCAGACTCAGAGTTGAAATGGGAAAAATGTGAAGTTTGTTGCAGCAACTTAGAATGAGTCGTGAGACGACTCGTAATGATAGCCCACGAGTCGTTAGGTGACTTGTGGGGAATGCCTTGGGTCTTGTGAGGAGTACTAACGTGTTGACACCCCACGGGCGAGACCACGACTCATGGTCAGGCCCCACGAGTTGTTTGGTAGCCGTGGGGAAGGGAGATAACAAAGGGAAGAAATGTTGAGGCAATGTACTTTACGGGTGGTGACCACGAGTTGTGGTCACCCATGACGAATCGTGGCTTGACCCATGACGAGCCTAGTTGAGCAGCTGAAGAATTGCACATGACGGTTGACACCACGAGTCGTTTCCCAAGGCCACGAGTCGCCAGGTCATCCATTAGGACCACCTGGCAGTTATTTTCTACGAATTTAATAAGGGCCTTTTCGTAAATTCTAAGTTCCTAAAGCCTAAACTATGACGTTTTGGGGTATGCATAATGGCCTTTATGGGGTTAAGTTCAGATTACTCATTTTCCATCCAAGCATGCAAAGTAGAAGGGATTTTAAAGGGCGATCAAGCTAGAAATCTTCATTTTCTTTCAATCTTCTTTAGGGAATTAAAGGGATAGTAAGATTCAGCCTCTATCAGGTATGTAGGGTTATGAATGGGTGTTTCCATTCACACCCATGCCCATTCTCTATTAACTCATGAAAATCTATCAAAAATCTCATGGGGTTTTGAATCCAATTTTTTGAAAATCTAATGAGTTGCTAATGGACTTTATGATTTATGAATTACATAATATTTTATGAATTTTGATCAGATTTCAAAATTTATTTTACTTATAAAATTAGTAATTTCAAGTGCTACTAAGCTAAGCCTATTTAAGCATGATCCATGACGAATCGATTCATGATCTTCTCTCCAATTGATGATATTTATAAGCCTAGCATAATTTATGATTTTAAATATGGATTTATCCAATTATCCATCATGATTTGATGATTTACAAGCTATATGTATGGTCTAAAAGTATGCAGAAAACCTATGATTCATGAATTATATTTTTGGCCGGCTCACGGGCCTTATGTCTTTGCTAGTTCACATATGTACAAATATGTTTATGATTATTATAATTTAACTAGCCCATGAATTCATGTATATTCTACCATGAGCTCTATATATGTTTTGGGAGTAGTATTGAACACCGAGTAGGTTCGGGGCCTAGGTTCTTCCCCAGATCTCATTAACTACATGGCACCGTAGGTATGTTAGGACGTCCTTTGTGATTGTCCAAATCCCAATTGGCCCTTTTCATGGTGATATCATATTTTCATGGTTCTACCCTAGGCAAGGTATGAATAGCCTCCCGACTAGGTTTACGAGTCGGGCTCCATGTTTTCTAATATGGGGTATGTCGGTTAAGAGAATCTCCCACTGTTCCTAATGATTTATGCATGCCTATGATTATGTATATTCTCTCAAGATATGTTCAATATGAATTTTTCTCTAATGATCATGATTTCGAGTGTATTTCGAATGTTTTAAGAACCTTGAGCCTTATGTTATGTTGCGATATTTATGATATGAGCATGATGTCCTACTCTTATGATCTCTTATGAATGTTATATACATATTTTAAATGTCAGTTTTACTTACCTTGCATACTCGGTACATTTCACGTACTGACCGCGTACTTTCTATGTTGTATCATTTTTTGATATAGGACCCGACTCTCAGGTTTATCCTTATATATTGATCATCTCAAAGTTCACTATCGTATTTTTGGTGAGTCCTCATTTTCCAAGGGCTATTTGACTAGACCTTATGTTATTTTATGTTACAGTACTTGGCCGGGTAAGTTGGGGTTGTTGTCCCATTAACCCATCTTATGCAGTAGAGGCTTTCAAACAATATGTAGTACTCAGCTTGCGTGTATGTCTAGAGATTTCCTTATGTTATGATATGTTATGATCATGTTTACGTTTCCGCTATGTCTTATGCTCAGTCTTCGCTTAAAGTGAAATAAGTTAGATGTATGCTTATGCCATGGGTCGACTTGGGACCTTTCGGGGTTCCTTGTACCGTGTTATGATCCAGGTCTATGTTCTGTTCATGACAAACATGGTATCAGATCCATAGGTTTGAAGTGTCCTATGGTAGTAAAGCCGCGTTGAATAGAGTTTTTTTCATGGGTGTGAAGTGTGCCACACTTATGATGAAGAGGCTACGAGACATTTAGGAAATGTTCCCTTCTTTCATGATCCATGTCGTGCGATGAAAAGTCTTTCTATCCTTCTAATTCGTGCTATTCACGATTACAGAATCATAGTCTTCAGAAGAATGAACGGAAGAAGAAATAGAAACAGTTAAGGCCACGGAGATAGCAATGATCATGGGCATCAACAAGCCCCACCTATTCAGGAGCCCCAAGCACTAGATCCAGTTGCCCATGCGGTGTTTCTGGCGGCTATCCAGATGTTCGCATAGGCCTTGATAGCTCAGGTCAACCAGTAAGCTGTTGCGCATATCCCACAGAACGACAATGCGGTAGTGAACCGGCTTAGAGATTTCTTGAGGATGAACCCTCTGGAGTTCCTTGGGTCCAAGGTGGATGAGGATCCACATGATTTCATCAAAGAGATTCTAAAGATCACCCACGTTATGGGGGTGACCAATGAAGATTGTGTTGATTTAGCCTCCTATCAGCTAAAGGAGGTGGCTCACATATGGTCCAAGCAGTGGAGAGATGCTAGGGCAGTGGGTACAGGCCCTATAGGTTGGGAAGAGTTCCACGTGGCATTCTTGGATTGATTTTTCCCTCAAGAGATGAGGGAGCTCAAGGTGGCTGAGTTTGTTAACTTGAAGTAGGGTGACATGTCCATTCAGAATTACGCATTGGAGTTCGCTCGTCTATCCAAGTATGCGCCAAAGTTGGTGGCGAACCAGAGGGGTCGGTTGAGCCATTTTGTTCATGGAGTTGCGGACTATATGGATAAAGACTGCAAGATTGCCATGTTTCATCGGGATATAGACTTTCCCAGCATTGTGTTGCATGCGCAACAGATGGAGTCGGTATATCGGAGGCAGAGAGAGGCCAACAGGGCTAGGACTGAAAATTACGGGACTTCTTAGGTCAAATCAGGGGGTGTGCAGTGTAAGTAGTCCCAACACAGGTCTATTGCTCTAGCACCATCATCAGCAGTACATCATCTTGATGATAAGGTGATCGGAGAAGCAGAGCTACAGATTCGAGAGCCAAGGTGGCATGCAGATGGAGCACACCTTCCCAGTTTGTGCCGGATGCAGCAAGAATCATCCCGAAAGGTGCCTAGTCAGCTCGAATGCTTGTTTTGGGTGTGGCAAACCCAAACAAAGACTCAGGGATTACCCTTCAGCTAGATCAGGGGTCGTGAAGCTCATATGTCAGCAGCCATTTCTGCTCCAGCAGCACGCCCCCCTTAGTAGGGTGTCTCGACTAGTGCAGTCAGTGGTCAGCGTCAAAATAGATTTTATGCCCTCGCCCCGCGTCAGGAGCAGCAGACTTCACCAAATGTGGTCATTAGTATGTTGCGAGTTTTTCATATTGATGTTTATGCTTTGCTAGATCCGGGGGCTACCTTGTCTTTTGTTACTCCTTACATTGCTAGTAGCTTTGGAATTAGTCCCGAGACTCTATCAGAATCATTTTCAGTTTCTACTCTTATCAGTGATTCGGTTGTAGCTAGGCAGGTGTATAAAGGATGCCCGGTCACTATATTGCATAAGGTCACCTCTGTAGACCTTGTAGAGTTAGCCATGACTGACTTTAACATTATTCTTGGCATGTATTGGATGTATGCATATTATGATTTTGTAAATTGTAGAACCCGTGCGGTGGAATTTCATTTTTCGGGTGAATCAGTTTTTGAGTGGAAGGGTAGTTCGACTATACCAGCAGGTCGATTTGTTTCATATATTAAGGCTGGAAGGATGATTTCTAAGGGTTGCATGTATCGTCTATTCAGGATTAAGGATGTCGAGTCCAAAACTCCGACTATCTAGTTAGTTCCGGTGGTGTGTGAGTACCCAGAAGTTTTTCTAGATGATTTACCAGGTGTTCCTCCTAAGAGGGAAATTGATTTTGGTATTGACCTTCTACCCGATACACAACCTATCTCCATTCCTCCTTACAGGATGGCTCCAACCGAGCTAAAGGAGTTGAAGGATTAGTTGAAGGACCTATTAGATAAGGGTTTCATCAGACCAAGCAGTTCTCCATGGGGTGCACCACTCTTATTTGTTTGAAAGAAGGATGGTTCGCTTCGGATGTGCATTGATTATCGGCAATTGAACAAAGTCACCGAACGGGTATCTTTTATCCAGGATCAATGATTTTTTTGACAAGATTCAGGGTGCAAGGTCTTTCTCAAAGATAGATCTCAAGTCCGGGTATCATCAGCTCAGGGTTCGGGAGTGTGATATTCCGAAGACATCCTTCAGGATGCGATATGGTCATTATGAGTTTGTAGTTATGTTTTTTGGAATAACAAATGCTCCTGCAACTTTTATGAACCTGATGAACAAGGTGTTCAGGTCGTATCTGGACATGTTCATGATTGTATTCACAGACGATATCCTAATATACTATCAGAGCGAGGAGGAGCATGTCGCTCATTTGACTGTAGTGCTCCAGACTCTCAAGGATCACAAATTGTAGGCAAAATTCAGCAAGTACGAGTTTTGGTTCGACTTGGTATTATTTTTGGGTCATGTGATATCCAATAAAGGTATAAAAGTAGATTCTCATAAAATTGAGGAGGTGAAGAATTGGCCTAGACAGGTGAATCCCTTGGATATTAAGAGTTTCTTAGGTTTAGCTGGATACTATCGGAAGTTTGTTGAGGGTTTCTCATCTATTGCAGCACCTTTGACCAAGTTGACTCAGAAAAAGGTAAAGTTCCAATGGTCGGAGGCTTGTGAGAAGATCTTCCAAGAGTTGAAGACTCGACTTACTATCGCACTGGTGTTGACCCTACTCTAGTGTACCGATGGTTTTGTGGTGTATTGTGACACTTTGAGAATCGGATTCAGGTGTGTATTGATGTAGCGAGGAAAAGTGATAGCATATGCCTCTAGACAGTTGAAGGTCCATGAGAAGAATTACCCGACCATGATCTTGAGTTGGCTGTAGTGGTGTTCGCATTGAATATATGGCGAAATTACTTTTATGGGGTCCATGTGGATGTGTTTACGGACCACGAGATCTTACAATATGTATTCACACAGAAAGACCTCAATCTACGACAAAGGAGGTGGTTAGAGCTACTCAAAGTCTATGATATGAATGTTCTTTACCATCCGGGTAAGGCTAATGTGGTTGCAGATGCACTTAGTAGACTTTCCATGTAGAGTGTGTCCCATGTGGACGAAGGGAAAAAGGATTTGGTGAAAGATGTGCATCATCTCGCAAGATTAGAAGTTAGGTTGGTTGACTCTACCGATGGCGGTGTTGTTGTGCAAAGCGGACCTGAATTGTCATTAGTGACTGATCTGAAATCTAGACAAGATGAGGACCCAATTTTGGTAAAGTTTAAGGAAGTCGTTCGAAAGCAGAAGGTAGAGGTCTTCTCCCAAGGGGGAGATGGTGTGCTTCGGTACCAGGATCGCCTATGTGTTCCAAATGTTGATGATTTGAGGAGCCGGATATTGCATGAGGCCCATGGATCCAGTTATTCCATCCATCCGGGTGCCACTAAGATGTATCATGATTTACGAGAAATCTATTAGTGGGATGGCATAAAGAACGATATTGCAGAATTTGTAGCCAAGTGCTCGAACTGTCAGCAAGTAAAGGTTGAACATCAAAGTCCGAGAGGATTACTTCAGGATATTAGCATTCCTACTTGGAAGTGGGAAGATATTAACATGGACTTCATCACAGGACTACCTCGTACCCGCCGACAATATGATGCCATTTGGGTAGTGGTAGATAGGTTGACCAATGCTGCACATTTCGTACCGGTGAAAACCACAGATTCAATGGAGGATTATTTCAAGCTGTATATCTAGGAGTTGGTTTGATTACATGGAGTGACCTTGTCCATTATTTCAAACCGAGTTACTCAATTTACCTCTTAGTTTTGGCGGTCTTTCCAGAAAGGGCTTGGGACTCAAGTTAAGCTCAGCACAATATTTCATCGGCAGACGGATGGTCAAGCGGAATGGACAATCCAAACTCTCGAGGACATGTTGCGAACATATGTGATGGACTTCAAGGGTAGCTGAGAGGATCACTTACCACTAACCGAGTTCTCTTATAATAACAACTATCACTCCAGTATTCAAATGGCACCGCTCGAGACTCTTTATGGGTGGAGATGTAGATCGCCCATCGGTTGTTTTGAGGTTGGTGAGGTAGTTATGATAGGGCCAGATTCGGTTCATGAGGTTATGGTGAAGGTTAATATGATAAGGGATAGGCTAAAAACCGCTTAGAGTCATCGAAAGTCCTATGTTAATGTGAGGAGGAGAGAGTTGGAGTTCGAGGTGGACGATTGGGTATTTCTGAAAGTGTCTCTCATAAAGGAAGTGATGCGGTTTGGGAAGAAAGGAAAACTCAGTCTCTGCTATGTTGGTCCCTACTGATTTGTGAGAAGAGTTGGTAAGGTAGCGTATGAGTTGGAGCTACCCTCAGTTATCTTTTGTGCAGCCTGTGTTTCATGTATCACTTTTGAGGAAATGTTTGGGAGATCCAGCTCTAGTAGTCCCGGTGGACAGCGTTGGTGTAAAAGATAGCCTTAGCTATGAGCAAGTTCTGGTGGAAATATTAGATCATCATGTTCGGAAGCTAAGGAACAAGGAAGTAGCTTTAATTAAAGTATTATGGAGGAATCGGCATATTGAAGGAGCAACATGGGAAGCCAAAGTGGATATGATGGCTAAATACCCACATTTATTCATTACCGGTCCAGTTCCGACTTGAGGTATCAGTTTTACCCTATAAATCTATTTAGTTTCCATTTTCAAATCATGTGTTCAGGCTTCTTTTTATGCATATGGATGTGTATGTGAAGCATGAAATCAGTTCAGCTATGTGATGTGAATTGGAGGTAGTCATTACATTAGTTCCGGTTTAAATGGTCAGTATTTGGGTGTAAGGATTATATGTCTTTGTTTTATTGTGTTTTTTCCAACATTCGAAGAAGAATGTTCCCAAGGGAGAGATATTGTTATACCTTGGGAGCCCAAAGATTAGACCTGGGAGTTGAAACGGGGAAAATGTCAAGTTTGTTGCCGCAACTCAGGACGAGTCGTGAGGCGACTCATGAGGATAGAAAACGACTCATTAGGTGACTCGTGGGGAATGCCCTGGATCTTGTGAGGAGTACTGGACGAGTTGAGACCCCACAGAAAAGCCACGACTCGTGGTTAGGCCCCATGAGTCATTAGGTCAGCCTGGGGAAGGGAGATAAGAACGGGAAGAAATGTTGAGGCAGTGTACTTCACGGGTGGTGACCACGAGTTGCGGTCAACCATAACGAATCGTGGGTAGACCCGTGATGAGCCCAGTTGAGCAGGTGAAGTATTGCACATGACGGTTGACACCATGAGTCATTTCCCAAGGCCACGAGTTGTCAGGTCATCTATTAAGACCACCTGGTAGTTATTTTCTGCGAATTTAGTAAGGGACTTTTCATAATTCTTAAGTTTCTAAAACCTAAAATACGATGTTTTGGGGTATGAATAATGGGCTTTTATGGGGTTAAGTTCAGATTACTCATTTTCCATCCAAGCATGCAAAGTAGAAGGAATTTTAAAGGGTGATCAAGCTAGAAATCTTCAATTTCTTTCAATCTTCTTTTGGGCATTCAAGGGAAAGTAAGATTCAGCCTCTATCACGTATGTAGGGTTATGAATGGGTGTTTCCGTTCACACCCATGCCTATTCTCTATTAATTCATGAAAATCTATAAAAAATTTCATGGGGCTTTGAATCCAACTTTGTGAAAATCTTATGAGTTGCTAATGGGCTTTTATGATTTACGAATTCCATCATATTTTACGGATTTTGATCAGATTTTACAATTTATTTTACTTATAAAATTATTGATTTAAATTTCTACTAAGCTAAGCCTATTTAAGCATGATACATAATCAATTGATTTATAATCTTCTATCCAATTGATGATATTTACAAGCCCGTCATGATTTATGATTTTAAATATGGATTTATCTAATTACCCATCATGATTTGATTATTTACAAGTTGTATTTACGGTCTACAAGTATGCATGAGACCAATGATTCATGAATTATGTTTTTGGCCGACTCACGGGCCTTATGTCTTGGCTAGTTCACGTATGTACAAATATATTTATGATTATTATAATTTAACTTACCCATGAATTCATGTATGTTATACCATAGGCACTATATATGTTTTGGGAGTAATATCGAGCACCGAGTAAGTTCGTGGCCTAGTTTCTGCCCAAAATCTCATGAACTACGTGCACCGTAGGTTTGTCGGGACCTTCTTTGTGACTGCACCCAGACCAATTGGCCCTTTTCATGGTGATATCACACTTTCATGGTTCTACCCTTGGCAAGGTACGAACAGCCTCCCGACTAGGTTTACAAGTTGAGCTCCATGTGTGCTCATATGGGGTATGTCGGGTAAGAGAATCTCCCACTGTTCCTCGTGATTTATCCATGTCTATGATTATGTAAATTGTATCAAGACATGTTCAATACGACGTTTTTTCTCATGATCATGATTTCGAATGTATTTTGAATATTTTATAAACCTTGAGCCTTATGTTATGTTGTGATATGTATGATATGAGTATGATGACCTACTCTTATGATCTCTTATGAATTATATATATATTTTTTAAATATCTGTTTTACTTACCTTGCATACTTGGTACATTCCACGTACTGACCGCATACTTTCTATGTTGTATCATTTCATGATATAGGACCCAACTCTCAAGCTCATCCTCATATATAGATCATCTCAGAGTTCACTATCGGCTTATTGGTGAGTCCTCACGTTCCGAGGGCCATTTGACTAGACCTTATGTTATTTTATGTTTCAGTACTTGGCGGGGTTAGTTGGGGATGTTGTCCCATCAACCCATCTTATGTAGTAGAGGCTTTCAGACAGTATGTAGTACTCAGCTTGCATGTATTTCTAGAGATTTCCTTATGTTATGATATGTTATGATCATGTTTACATTTTCGCTATGTCTTACACTCAGTCCTCTGCTTAAAGTGGATGAAGTTAGATGTATGCTTAGGTCATGGGTCGACTTGGGACCTCTCGAGGTTCCTTGTCCCGTGTTACAATTCGGGTCTACGTTCGGGTCGTGACAAAATTCGTAAGGAAAAACTGAGTATCAGTCCTCACGGGTGACCTAACGGTTCATGGTCACACTCGTGGACTACACGGCCTTTAGCACTCTGAAGGTCACCACGAGGGACCTAATGATCTCGCTGGGTACACTGACTTTGATTCTTACCCTGCTTCATTCAGTTGTTAACGACCCTCCCCACGAATCGTGATGACTGGCCATGACTCGTAGGGTCCTTCTGTCAAGTACACTGCCTCTCTTCCTTCTCTTTTCTTACTCACCCACCCCACGACTAACCTAACAAGTCGTGGGGCCTGACCATGAATCGTGACGACATTCATGGGGACTCTCGTTTCCCCAAACTTCAACTCATCACCTAGGGCCACACCATGAGTTACTTAACGACTCGTCGTCACTCCGCACGGGTAACAGAACGACTCATTTAATGACCTGGTCAAAATTTTCCAGTTTTCTCTGATTTTAGTCCCGGGTCTAGTCTTTGAGTTTCAAGGGCATTACAATATCTCTCCCTTGGAAACATTCGTCCTCAAATATTGGAAAACACATAGGAAAATAGAGAATGGCAATCTTTATAACCAAATACTGATCATGAAAGCTGAAAACTAGCGGAATGACTATCTCTGAACTGACTCACAAGTCCAAATTGAATTCACTAATCATGCACATGTTCATTTACATGAAAGAAATTGAGGCATACTAATTAAAAGTAGTTTTGGGAAGCGAGTTGGTTCCTTAAACTAAAACTAAGTCGGAAGGGAACAAATGGGGGTATCTGGTCATCATATCCACTTCAGCCTCCCATGTAGCTCCCTCAACATGCTGATCTCTCCATAAGACCTTCACTGAAGCTACCTCTTTATTTCTCAGCTTACGAACCTGAAGGTCAAGGATCTGGACTGGGACCTCCTCGTAAGAGAGACTATCCTTTATTTCTACACTGTCCAATGACACAATTGAAGTTGGATCACTAATGCATTTCTTAAATAGTGACACATGGAATATTGGGTGCATAGAAGCCAACTCTGAAGATAATTCCAGCTCATAGGCTTCTTTTCCAATTCGCCTCAGAATTCTGTAGGGTCCCACATATCTCGGACTGAGGTTTTCTTTCTTTTCAAACCTCATCACCCCTTTCATGGGTGAAACTTTCAGATAAACCTAGTCATCTACAGCAAACTCCAATTCTCTTCTCCTCACATCAGCATAAGATTTCTGACGGCTCTGAGCTGTTTTCAATCTTTCACTGATGAGTTGTACCTTCTGTATAGCTACATGAACCGAGTATGGACCGTTATTGTAGCTTCACAAACCTCAAAGCATCCAATAGGAGACCTGCATCTTCTACCATACAATGCCTCCAACGGGGCCATTTGGATGCTGGAGTGATAACTATTGTTGTACGCAAACTTGATAATAGGAAAGTGGTAATCCCAACTGCCCTGGAAATCGATCATTCGTGCTCTCAACATATCTTCTAGGTTCTAAATAGTCCACTCAGCTTGCCCATCTATCTATGGGTGAAGAGTTGTGCTAAAATACTTCTAGAAATGTGAGGTGAACTGGGTACCTCTGTTTGAGATGATGGATAATGGCACCCCATGAAGTGTGACCAACTCCCGGATATAAAGTCTAGCATATTCCTCAACTGAATCCATAGTTTTAATTGGGAGTAAATGTGATGACTTAGTCATCCGGTCCACTACTACCCAGATGGAATCATGTTGCCGACAAGTTCGAGGTAGACCCGTAATAAAGTTCGTATTTATTTCTTCCCTCTTTCACGTGGGTATGTTGATATGTTTGGCCATACCTCCCGTTCTTTGTTGATCTACCTTGACTTGCCGGCAGTTCGAGCACTTGGTTACGAATTCAACGATGTCTCTCTTCATGTTGTTCATCCCCCAAATTGTGGTACATTTTAGTAGGACCGGGGTGGATGGAGTATCTCGAGCCATGTGCTTCATCCAATATCTGTTGTCTCAAGTCATTGACGTCTGATACACACAGTTTTCCCTAATAACGGAGCACAGCATCTCCCCCTTTTGAGAAAGCCTCAACCTCCTTTCTGAGAACCGCTTCCTTGAGTTTAAGTAGAATGGGATTTTGATCCAGTTTGGACTTAACTTCAACAACCAAATAAGAGTCTGACCCGCTTTTCATCACCGCTCCACCCTCAACTGAGTCAACCAACTGCACCCCTAACCAAGCTAGTCTGTGAATATCCTTCACCAACTCCTTTTTGCCTTCATCGATATGAGCCACGCTACACGTAGACACTCTGCTTAGGGCATCATCCACCACATTGGCTTTGCCCAGGTGATATAGCATGCTATGCATAATCCTTTAGGAGCTCTAACCACCTTCTCTAGCGAAGATTCAGGTCCTTCTGACTGAATACATACTAAAGGCTCTTGTGATCGGTAAAAACATCAATGTGAGCCCCGTATAGGTAATGTCTCCATATTTTTAATGCAAACACTACCGCTGCCAACTCCAAGTCATGAGTTGGATAATTTTTCTCATGAACCTTCAGTTGTCTGGGGACGTAGGCTATCACCTTGCCCTGTTGCATCATAATGGAACTGAGTCAAACTCTGGAAGCGTTGCAATATACTACAAATCCATTCGATCCTTCTAGTAGAGTCAACACTGGGGCAGTAGTGAATCGAGTTTTTAACTTTTAGAAACTCTTCTCATACACATCTGACCATTGGAATTTCACCTTCTTCTGAGTAAGCTTAGTCAGTGGAGATGTTATAGAAGAAAATCTTTCTACAAAGCGTCGGTAATAACCAGCCAAACCCAAGAAACCTCTAATTTCGGTTGGAGAGGTAGGTCTGGGACAATCTTTCACTGTTGCTATCTTTTGAGGAGCAACCTGAATACCCTCACCCGAGACCACATAACCTAGGAAAGTCACGGACTTCAATCAAAATATGCACTTACTGAACCTAGCGAACAGTTGGCGGTCTATGAGTATCTAAAGACCTATCCTCAGGTGATTAGCATGTTTTTCCTCATTTTTGGAGTATACTAGAATGTCGTCGATAAATACAGTGATGAACATATCCAGATACTGCTTGAAGACTCTGTTCAGTAGGTTCATAAAGGCTAAAGGGGCATTTGTTAGTCCAAAAGACATAACCACAAACTCAAAGTGACCTATCAAGTCTTAAAAGCTATTTTTGGTATGTCACACCCTCTAACCCTTAGCTGATGATACCCCGAAATGATATCTATTTTGGAGAAACAGCTGGCACCCTAATGTTGGTCGAACAGGTCATCAATTCTAGGTAGGGATACCTGTTCTTAACTGTGACCTTGTTCAACTGACAATAATTGATGCACATTTTGAGGGTACTGTCTTTCTTTCGCACAAATAGCACTGGAGCACACCAGGGAGAGATGTTGGGTCTGATAAAACCCTTATCAAGAAGATCCTTTAGCTGCTCCTTCAACTCCTTAAGTTTAGCTGGAGCCATTCTATAAGGAGGGTGGAGATAGGCCTAGTGTCTAGAATAAGGTCTATGCCGAAGTCAATTTCCCATTTAGGAGGAACTCCGGGAAGATCTTCGAGGAACAGATCTGGAAACTCGCTGACAACAAAAATTGACTGGATAGTTGGGGTCTCAGAGGCGGAATCCTTGACCTGAACTAAATGGTAAATACATCCCTTAAAAATAAGCTTCCTGGCCTTAAGGTAGGATATAAACCTACCCTTTGTCACTGAACTACTGCTCGACCATTCTACAGCTGGCTCATTAGGGAACTAGAACCTGACAACCCTGGTTTTGCAGTTGACTAAGGCATAACTGGAGTGTAACCAATCCATGCCACGAATGAGGTCAAAGTCGAACATGTTTAACTCTACAAGGTCATCTGGAATTACTTTATTGCAGACTAAGATTGGACAATTTTTATACACCCGGCTGGCTCTAATTGACTCGCCAACTGGGGTGGAGACTGAGAAGGGTTCTGATAGGTCTTCTGGACTGATATTGAACTGAACTGCTACATAGGGAGTCACGAATGATAGTGTGGCCCTCGGATTAAGTAGGGCATATACATCTAGATGGAAAATACGTAACATACCCGTGATCACATCTGGTGAGTTCTCCTGATCCTGACGAGATGATAATGCATAAAAATGATTTTTGCATTGACCACCTTTCGTAGCTGATGTGTTAGCATGCTAAGTCGGTTAGCCTACTGGAGCTGCTAAGGTAGTGGATTGTGATCTCCCCCATCCTGCTGATGGGCATTCCTTAAGCTGATTGCCAAGATATCATCAACTAATATAGCCCTCTCGACCCTGAAGACACTCTCCTGCTTGCCGCACTTAGGGCAAGCTAGATACTTATTTCCAGCACTGTAGCTTTGAGACTGAGAGCCAGATGTTCTACCCCTCCGATCCTAGCAGGACCAAAAGGTAGGGGCGCTGGTTGAGCTGGGTGTTGGAGCCCTCTGCTGTTGCTGTGGGTGGTTGCTACTACCAGACCTCTGATGGTCAGATCTGACTGGCCAGTCCTTGCCTGCTTATTCTTTATCTCCATATCCCTTAGTTTTTTGGCCTCAATCTATTGGGCATAGACAATCAGACTAGAGAGGTCGATATCTTTGATCAGCATTGTTGTTATGCACTCTTTAGGGACCAGGTTTGACACTCCATTTATGAATTTTAGCATGTAAGCCCTTGGCTCGGCCACCATCTCTAGAGCTTATTTGGACAACCTGGTGAATTCCAGAGCATACTCTTCTATGGTCCTGTTTCCCTGTCTCGGGTTCACAAACTCTGCTAACTTGGCCTACCTAAGATCTCAAGGGAAAAATCTATCTAGGAAGGCTGTGTTGAACTCCTCCCACTCCACTGGTCCTGCTCCCGCCGGCCGCCCCTTTTTGCACTATTCATACCAGACCTGGGCTACCCCTTTTTGCACTCTAGCTTACAACAACTTTCATGATACATGTCCAGCTCAAGCATTCCATGATTGAGAAAATCATGTCAACAAAATTAATTATTAGCTTTTACCCAAGACAGCTAAATAAACACCGCTGCACAATAAAATAAGTTCAAACTAACAATAACTAGAGTCTAGAGATTCAAACTAACAATAAACACTCCAAGGAATCAGTTCAAACTAACAATAAACACTCCAACTCTCCAAGGAATCAACAATTCAGCATGGTTATATGTCAAACAGTGAGAGAACTAGTCATGACCCATGAATTCCAGTGTAAAAACTAAAAACTCACTGACAAATCACAAATGACAATTGTTTCATTTCGCATTTTCGCTGAGAAAGACAGAGTCACAGAGACTTGAAAACATTAAGAAATAAGAAGACAGCACTCAGCAGTAAGCAACTATTACTAAATTTCAATTTTCAACTCTTTAAAATCGTAAGACTATGGTTTTATTTATCTTTGTATCACCTACCGGCTACCGAGGCCTGTTCTATACTTCTATCACATATTCACATTCTTGAATCTTGATTAAGGATAAGTGGATAACTTACAGTTACAGAGATAATAGAAAGAGATAGCGGGCTAGCGGCTGCCGGCGAGGGATGGGCCGATCAGCCGATGGGCGATGGCTGACGGCTGGTGACTGGTGAGGCAGAGAGTACTGACTACCGAGTACGTGCCGACGGGCGACGGGCGACGGGCGACCGGCGACGGGCGACGGGCGACGGGCGATGGGCGACGGCCGACGGGCTTCTCTCTGAAGTTCTGATTGATTTCTGTCTACTGTGTGAGTACTACTGAGTAGTGAGTACCGTCTAGTAGACCTGTAGACGTAGTAATAGTTTATTAGTTTAGGGTTTTTTATTTTTTTATTTAATTTAATTATTAAATATAAAAATAAAATAAAATAATTTTATTATAAATTCGGTTATTCGGTTTAACCGAAAACCGGTGAACCGTAACCGAAAAAAAACTGAAAACCGAATTACGCTATAAAAGAAACCGAAACCGAACCGAAAAATCGAAAAAACCGAAACCGAAAAACCGAATTAATTCGGTTCGGTCCGATTTTTCGGTTTTCGGTTTTTTTGCCCACCCCTACAACACCATATATATAAAATATTTATCTCTCTTTTAATAACTGGAGATAGATTTATTGTTCTTTCCATGAAAATAAATGGAAAAAAAATGAAGTTTATGAATACTGTAGTTTTTTTTATAAAATGCATTTATAGATTTTTCACATTTTGAAGGTATTATTTTAGGAATACACTCTCTTAGTAAACATCTTTAAGGAGTATAATTTTCTACCTATTCGACAATTTTAGAAATTTGTAGGAACTCTTAGATTTAGAAAGAGGAAACTGAAAAGCTGACATCAAGTTTTCTGGATTTGATATTATGAAAACTTAGACGATGATGATGATAATATCAGATGACTTTAGGAGTAGAAAAAAAAAGAATCTACATAGCATCTCTGAGAAAAGGATGAGATTTTACCACAAAAATAGGACAATCAAAGAAATCATGCCGCCTTAAAGTTACAAATAACATATAAAAGTTTCTAAATAATACACAACTCTTAGTAGAAATTTATGTAAATTTTTATTTTAATTTGAGTTTTGTACATTAAATATTTCTTAATTAGATAAAACTTAAATACTTTATACATTACAACTAAGAATCTATGAGTACCATTACTTATTCATTCGACAATTTTAATAATTTGAAGGCCGAATGGTTAGCTTTAAAAGGACAAAAATTGAAAGGCAAACACCAAAGTTTTTTGGATTTGTTGTTATGAAGATTTAGCTGATAATAAAATCAGATGACTAGATAAAAAACTCTTGACAAGTTATATAACCATTTTGAGAAGAAGAGTGAGATTACACCACAAGAATACGACAATCAAAAAAATCATGTCGTTTTAAGGTTACAGACGACATACAAAAATTTTTAAACCGGGGACAACATCTCAGTAGAAATTTATGTATTTTTTACATTTAATTTGAAATTTGTACGTTAATACTCTTTAAATATTATTTAATAAGATAAAACGTAAAATACATTTAAATAAGTATCTACTCTAAATAAAAAATTATTAATTAACTCAAATATGTGCTATTTATAAATATTTTTTCTCATAAAAAAGAAGAAGAATTCTTAAATAATTATTATCATGTTAAATTTTTGATAAATTGATTAACATTTTTATAACCGCGCAAAGCGCCGACAAATTTTACTAGTTTTTTAAATATTTAAGATGTCTCACATCGGCTAATGTAAAGGAAAATCAAAAGTTGGATGGCTTATAAAATTACATCAAAGAAAAACATATGTATTCGACAGTGTCAATGTACAACTCTGCATTCTCGGGGCCCCTATTTAGGCTAATATTGTGACATATTGTCATTTAATTATTTTCTAATATTTCAGAATTTGAAATCAACTAAAATTTAGCTTGTTAAATCTTTCCTTATTTGAACTATACAGGCATTCTAATATTAAGGACTTTAAATTCAATTAAAATTTTGTCTTTAATATATTCTTTACTTATATGTACATAACAATAAATATTTTATATTACTTTTTCTAAAAAACTATAAAAAAAAATTGTCCAGAAGCATTCCAAATTCAATCTATATCTACTAAAATTAGGCATAAACAAAGTGATGTAGCACCTATCTATAACCTCCAATTATATTTTTTTAATTCTTTTTTTAACAAAAAAAATCTCTCATTTTCACTATATAATAATAACGCGATGATTTACTTTAAAGTATTTTCCATTTTAAAAGATTAGTATTCAATGAAATAATTATGCGTCCAAACTAAGGGTGGCAGCGGACTGAAACTGGAACCACCGGATCTGTTTTTTCATAAACGGATCGGGTCCGGGACCCGATTGACTGGAACCGAATCTATCAGTACGGGATCTTCGGCTACCGGGTCTACCGGGTAATCCCCCTTGTCCGAACCGGTCCATGTATTACCAGTGTGGGACCGGGTCCAATTATTTTTTTAATTCATTTCTTTATATTTTTTTAAATTTTTTTTTATAATTTATTAATTATTAGTCCATTAGTCTAATTATTAGTCTATTAAGAATTTAAGTTAATCATTTTTTGATAAAATTTTTTTAAAGCTATAACTTATAAAGTTAATAACTTATGAACTTTTAAATATTTTAAATAACTTATTAAATATTTTAAAGTTAATACTTATGAACTTTTTTACAAAACTAACTAATTTTTTTACAAAAGTCAAAACTAATTAAATTTTTAGCTTATTAAAGTTTTGGTAAAATAGTAAATAGTAATAAATTTATGAAGTAAGTTACTAAGTTAGCAAATTAAATATAAATTAAATTTGAAGTAATTAATACTAAGTATCTATAAAATGAGTTACATTAAATAAAAGACAATTATTAAAAAAAATTAAGGCGAATAGCCTATGAATTTATTCAAATAAATAAAATATGTATTACAAAATATTTAGAAGACTAAAAGAGTATCTAATCTACGCAGCCACCTTCTAGGAAGGGTTCTGTTTCAATTAGGTCTCTATTATTATACTAATATCTAAAATCTCCAAAATGTTGTTTTCGTAACTTAATTATCACATCCTCTAAAATATTTTCTGGAATTGGTACTCTTCCTTATTCCTCCATTGCGTCCATGCCGTCATCGTTATTTGCCCCAAATACTTCATCTATTTCATCTTCGATTTGGGCCGATAACTTTAGCAGTCCAAAGTTTCTTCGTTCGGCATTTACATTTAACCAGTCTTTGAATAACACCGATATTTCTAAATTGTCTTTTGCCAAAGAATACCAGTAGTCTCCAATAATAGATCTTCCCACACTGAAAGCTTGCTCTAAAGCTACTGAAGACGCTTGAATGGCTAAGACATCTCGAACCACCCTTTAAAGCCTTGTATATTGTTCCCTATGGTTCTTCCACCACGCCAAAAGGTGCGGCTCTCCATTTGCATCTATGATATTATCTCGTGCCTGCGAAATATATGCATCAAATTCATTATTGTTAGATTATTCTAGACCAAGGTAATCATCCATCAAGTCATCAATATCTTCTACCCTAGGCCTAGAACTAACATGCCACGTCGGTGGAACATTTTGTTCGATTGTTCTATATACATTATATAAGTTTCTAGCTTTAGGTATTATACTACTCTTACACATCTCAAGGGTTGACAATTCATCCGGTTGAATTTCTAAATTTGTATAAATAGCTTCAATCATTTTTTTAATACCTTGAGCTTTATAAAAAGGGTTGAATAAATTAACAGTCAAACAAATTTGGGGAATAGGAAAAAAATATTTTTTGAATTTTTCAATCATATATTGATAGGGTCTTTAAATATTTTAATTTTTTAAATATTACAAATTTCCTTGAAATAGCAGTAATATTTACTAACACTGAAGAAATGGTCGGATAATAATGACCAGATATTGCATTTGTAGTTGTATAAAAAAAATTCAAAAATTTAATAAGTTCATAAACTTGAGCCCAATCATCATCACAAAGTCTTAAATAACTATCCGCATTATGAGCATTATAAACTAATTGTATAGGCATGCGATAAACATAAGCTAATTCAAGCATTTCATATAAAGAGTTCCATATAGTAGACACTTCTTTTGGAACTTTTCTATATTCAAGCTGACATTCTACACAATGATTTTTATATTCAAGAAATCTAGTCTTTATTTTCGCTTTAAAAATCCAAGCACAAGCAAGTCTAACTTTTTGACAACTAATTCCAAAAGTATCAAGACCATCTTTTACAATTAAATTAAAAATATGTGCAGCACATTTAACATGAAAGGCATCATTACCAATTGGACAAAGTCTAGGTTTTAGAAAATCAACTGCTTTCAAATTATTATAAGCATTGTCTAAAGTGACACCCATTATTTTATCACAAAGATTAAAATACTGTAAAATACCTCCTATTGTAAAAGTTATGTAAGAACCGATTTTACTCTCTTCTACATATTTATATCCTATTATTCTTTTTTGCATATTCCATTCATGATCAATCAAATGAGCGGTAACAGTAAAATAATCATTATCATTAATACTACGACCCATATCAAAAGTAATAGATATTCTACCATCAAAATATACAAAGAGACAACGAAGATAATGATAGTGTTCAGCTTGATATTTAAAAATATCATTTTAAATTGTGTTTCTAGAAAAACCTTGAAAAGATGGATTATATACCTCCCGAATATAATGAATTAAACCGGGATGTGAAGAAAACTGAAAGGCAAACCACAAATAACTACTATTTTAGCTAATTCTTGACGATCTTTTTCCTGACTATATGTGACATTTGTGCTTGGGCTAGCCGGATTAGTCCTATTTAAAACAGTTTGAACCATGTTAGACCCTCCTACTCCTATAGATCCTTCAGGCAAAGGTGTACCTTTTTTTAGCCTTAGCAACAGCTTTTAGGTGAGCAAATTCTTTATTACACGATCTCAAGTATTTAGTTAGCAACCCCGTCCCACCTTTTGATCTCCCAGTCAAATATTTTAATACTTTTTTAAATTTAAACAAGTAGCAATAATTTTTTCATTATTTTGCTCCATAGATTGCCAGTCTAATGACATTTTAGGACGTTCGGCCCTAGTGGCCCTAGTAAATGTAGGTAATTCCGTAACCGGACTAGTAGGGGTAGGGGTCTCCTCTAACTCTTCTTCTTTTACCTCTTGAGAATCCTCCAAGTCTTCTTCAAAATTAGTATAAATTCTATCTATGAAATCATGGTCTAATTGAGTAATAGAATTAACATCATAAGATTGTTGACGTGGTATATAAGTTTCATCAACATAAGTTTCATCTACATTACCAAATCTAGGCGGTGGCGGTGGTGGTAATGATCTAGAACTATTTCCACGTCCCTTATTAGTAGCACCCATAATTCTTTTACCTCCACTTTGTTTACCGGCATCCATATTTAAAATATAAAATAAGCAAATAGAGATATTAAATAAATAAAAAATGAATAACAAATTAACAAGCAATATAAATATAACAACAAAAAAATTATAAGTAAATAAATAAAGAGATTAAAATTGAAATGAACGCAAACGTTAAAAGCCGAAACTAAGAGATGACAATTGAAGCTTGCAAATGGCTTCAAAAAAATCTTCTAACTCCAACTAGCCAATACCACAAAATATAAAATTAAAAGATTAGAGAGTAGAAACTAGAGAGAATTTGTGAGTTTGAGTCTTTGAGAAAATAATAGAGAGAATTGAAGATTTTGTGAGAAAAACAGAATGAATATGGGATATATTTATAGTGTAGATGTGTTAAGGGGGTAGGAGGGTGTTTGGGGGAGGGGGGAATAGCTGTTAGGAGCCCTTGGTGGGCCCCACTGCCCTTTGCCAAACCGCTCCCAAACGGTAACTACACACAAAAAAAAATTAATTTCTTACCGTTAATCGATATCGGAACCGGCCTGGAATCGGGTCTATCGGTACTGGTTCAACCGGTATATTTGCCTATTCTGCACCGATTCCCCTACCCGAACCTCTTATACCGGTTCCTACCGAACCTACTGGAACCAGGTCTTACCGGTACCGGGTCCGTTATCGGAACCGAACCGGACCAGGTCGGACCCGATTCCCTTGCCACCCTTAGTCCAAACCAAATAACAGACTATAAACAAGCTTTTCATTTTTAAACTACTGCATATCGTTTGGTGAAATATTACCATTTGACTGTCAATCAATTGTAAATATTTGTAGAAACAAATAGAACTTCCATGTGCAACATTTTCATACATTTAACAAAAATCTGATTAATCTTCTCCATGATAAATACAATTTAAATTGACAAAATCATTTCTGGTTGAGTACCTTTAAACGAAAACTAAAAGAGCCACCTAATCATACATAAATTTGGTTTAATACAACACCAAATAGTAACAGATGCATATTAAGCTCTCTGAATGTCGTATTCAGATTGTTTTTCTTCAACTTCCAGGTCAGGACACTTGTATCGACAAATGAGAATAAAATAAAGGAAGTTTACAACATTGAAGAAAGCAAGTAACCAGTAGTAATAATCTAGGTGACCCTTGTTAATATCACTTGACAACCAGCTAATTCCACCTCCATATGCGGTAACACTATCCAAAACATTCACCAAAAGACTCCCAAAAAGCCAGATACAGCCATCCCAAGTGTGAAAATAGCCACAACAAAACTAGACATGCTTTTGGGAAGCTCAGAGTAAAGGAACTCTACCAATCCGATTGCATTGAAAGCATCAGCTAGTCCAAGAAGCACGTACTGTGGCACGAACCACATAGCCGACATGTTTAGTGATGCAATATTTGGACTGTCTTGTGGATCTTTCTGATCAATTGCTATGCCCCGCCTTATGTTTTCTGTTATTGCTGAAAGTGCCATTGCTGCAGCGGAGAGAACTAAACCAATTCCCATACGAAGAAGGGGGCTTAAGCCTCCTGGATGTCCAGTATATCTGGCCTTTATTGGCACGAGAGCACGATCATAGAAGCCAATCCACATCACTAGAGTGATCAACATAAAGACAGAAAAAGATCCGGCTGGTATTTCAAAATCCAAGAAGATATGTCTATCCATTGTCTTTGTTTGGAGTGTGGAAAACGAAAATTGGCTTAAGCTCAACTGAACCATTATGTTACTGGACCACATGGGAACAACTCTAAGAAGACACTTCAAAGATACTACTTGTTCTACATTACAAAGTCTCCATGGATTTGAAGTGGATCCATCAGGATTTATATCTCTTTCACGATCTTCAGTTATGCAAGCTTTATTTAAACACCTACACGAAGATCATTTTAACAGCTAGGTAAATGTTTAACCAATGTAACTAGTGAAGTAACCAAGATTGTTATCATATGGTTATCTCCTATTGAATCATACCTGAAGCTGTTTGTCAAGGCTTGAATTTCAGAGTGGGGCAATTGATGATAATAGTTCTCACGGTTAACAGCGTGAAGATCGATATTTCTTTTTCTAACAGCAGCAACAAGTACTTGAAAGAATCCAGTAAACAAGCTTTCACTAGCACTAACTTTGATATACAGGGAAGAACCCGAAAGGAAGGCTGAAACAGAGAAAAGCATAAGGACAGCCGGAATCCCGAACCAATTTGCCAACCAAACGCATCTTGAATATACACAATTAAGGTGGTTGCAACAAGGGTTGACATTCCAATATTAGCATAGTACCAGTTGAAATAACTTTCCATAATCCTTTTGTTGTTGGGATTTTCCTTGTTGTCCAATTGATCAGCACCAAAGGCTATAGAACAGGGTCTAATGAAACCAGCTCCCACAGCAATTATCCCAAAAGAAAACACTAATAAAAGGAATTGTGCTGATGTTGGTCTGCTGCATTCATTGATCCGGAATTGATCACAAGGTGAAGGCCTCAGTTGTGGAACCATAGTGGTTAACCAAAGAATAGTCATTCCCTATGATGAAAAAAAACAGAAAATTTGTCTCAGTAAAGTTGAATTCTACATCACTAGAAATGTAATTTTCCAGAAACCTATCCACTGATGAATGAGGTTCTTGATTGTTTTCCCATGAATACGTTCTTCAACTAATTACTTGTTTGATATATCAGAGGCTTCCAGTTGTGACTAATACTACTGTCATAAGTAATTCTTTTGGTCTTGATTGATACATTGAAAGTCATTTGGCTTAACACTATTGATACTATTGTTCATAAAGGAAATAAACTCAAAGAGCAGAGTTATTGGGACATACAAAAAGACTGGAGATGGATCCAATAGCAACAGCACTGAAGCGACCCAAGAAAGAATCAGAAACAAAGGCACCCAAAAGGGCAAATCCATGGGAAAGAGCAGACCACATACTCAGTATGCTTGTAGCTGTTACAGCTTCTAAATTATAAACTTTCATCAAGTATATCACCATGTTTGGCTGCAATCCATAACTTGCCACTTTCTCAAGTGTTTCATTCACTGCAAAAATTAGTAAAAGCAACCACAAAAATTGATTCTTGATTAAAGTGTAACAAAAAAATTAAACATAATCGAAGAAACACCATATATGAAGATTTTGCATGACTTATGATGAAAGGCATGGTTTTGAGACCACCCTTTGTATAAGATTTTGGCAAATGATCTAACAAGATCTCTTCTTCCTCTATAATTGCCATCTTTTTGATTTATTCTTTTTCTGATTTTGTTCCAATATGCTTGCAAATGGTGAAGAGAAAGAGATAAATGTCACTATAGATCTTAGTGCTTTTTCCCCCTTGTGGAGCATCTAGTATCAAATATCTTCTTATGAGAGGTGGCATTTTTAGATTAGGAAGAATCACAAATTAAGTAGGCACCTTTTCATAATTCAACCAGTGTAATAATTATACAAGTAGTCAAGTGATCTTGATTAAACTTTTGACTAAGATATTTATATTTTATTACTTCTTATTTGAAGAAATAGCTACATTAACAAAACAGAAAGAAATGAACATTCAAAATTTTGAGACATTAAAAATTAAAGAAAAAAAGAAAGTATCCATGATCATACATTAATGAGTTGGGGTGGTAACTGTATTACTAATTCAGTGCTTATTGATTCATGTGAATTTTGATGATTAACAAATAAAATGTACTCATAATTATTTTGTCATATTATGTAACTGTTTTATATTTTAATCAATATGTTTGGCATAGGCCAATAAGTGTTGACTGTTGAGTAGACATTTGGGCTGAAAGTTGTACTGAACTAGGTAAGATGAGTGTTTATTATCTCTTGAAGGAATAGGAATGCTTAAATGTAATATTGGTAGGGTTAGACAAAGTCCATGCGTGTGTATAAGTTGCACTTAAAGGAATGATCTTGATATTATTATGTGTAAAATTGGTATTTCAGGATTTATGTTTTGTTGAAAAAGAACAAGAATTTTATTAGGACTAACAGAAGGAAAATTGTGTGATTGTCTTTAGTATGTTTTTAAGGGGACAACTTCCTTTTGTATAAGATCTTTAACAATTTGTTTCCTTGTTTATGTTGGACTTCTTATGCTACTAATGTGATTACGTATAAATAATCCAGGTTAGTACTAGTATTGTCACCTCAAACATTCCCTCAACAGCCGTGATCTCAACCATTCATTGTTGAGAGTCTGAAAGGCAAGAAATAATTAAGCTAGACAAGTGTTCCTCGTGAAAGATATGTCAAGTTGTTTAGGCTATTGAGTTGTAACTTTTTTTGCTAATTCAAGAAGCACTTGTAAAGTTATACTTTCGGAAAACTTTGGCTTCAAGTTAGAGTTAACTTGAGGGGTTAGCAACCCTTGAGTGATTGTTGTAGTGAATGGATTTAGGGCAAGCTCTTAGGTTATGAGTGTTGTATCATAATGAGGCACTTGGCAACATGCTCATCATGTTGACTTGCTCATGCTTCTTGCTATGCAAGTCAGACTTACTATAGTCATATATGAGCTAGTTCATCTAATACGCAATCAAAAATGCAAAAAGGAACGCGCTTCACGTGCCCCTTTCTCTAAACCTTATCTCTTCCATTTGGATTTTCTCTGGCGATTGTGGTGGCTGTTGGGCTCAACTCCGACCACTCTAATGAACCTCCCCTGAATTTCAATTTCATCATGAAGACTCTGAACTTTGCAAATTCCCTTTTGGTTTCAAAAAAGACTAAGACCCGCCAGACCTATCTTGACTTTCAGACCACCAAAATCCATAAAGGCCGGCTAGCTGTCTTTTTTACACCACAGGAGGTGGAAGCACTGGCGAATATGTGTCAACTTACTATCATTGGTAAAGTCTCCCATCGAAGAGATCTTATTAAAGATATCTGAAGAGGTTTTGCGGCTAGATTCCCCTTACGGGACACTATCAAAATCGGCCATTACAACCCTAAGCATATTTTCTTGGATTTCTTAGAGGAGGAGGACTTCAAACACATCTATCTACTTTAGAGAGAAGATCACTATATTTGGGTCACCAATACGTCTTATGTGATGAATAAAGGAACTTAATTCAGAGGAGTAGACCTGCTTGGTACCAATTTGGATCCATCTCCTAGAGCTTCCATGGCATTATCACTACTGGAGCACTACCCAAAGAATACAGTCCTGATTGGAACTCTTTTGGCAATTGATAAGGCTACGGATACCAAATTGAGACCCAAATTTCTAAGATTAGAGTTGAAGTTGATTTGGATAAATTTCTTAGGGATTTTGTCTAGGTTGAAATCAAGGGTAAGGATGGGCAGTGAAGAATTTGATTTTAAAATAATTGGTAAAATATGATTTTGTACAAAGATTTTTGCTTTATTTGCAAAAACCAAGGGCACCGTGACGATCAATGCTTAAAGAGGAAAACTACTGATGAAGAGAATAAGAAAGATACTTTCTCTGCCCCACTAATACTACAAAGAACAACTATGCTACTGATGTATGGAGTGAAAACAAGGTTGATCTGATAAGGAAGGAACAAGTTGCTAATACAGACAGGACTATGACAGTTGCTAACAAAACAAGAAAAAAAAACAAGTCGTTCCATAAGGATTGGAATGTCAACAAGAATAAGCAACCAGTTGAATGGATGGCGAAGAAAAACCTACAAAAGAGAAATTTTTAATAATAACCTCAATTGGAGAATGAAACACAGAAAAATTGCACAAGGCCAATTAGTGGTTGAAATAGCTGCTTAGGAAACTAAAACCAATCAAGGGTAATTTGCCCCTCTCTTAGCTCGTACAGCTATTACCTCTAAGAAATTCTTTCAACAATTGAAAATATTGGGACAGAATTGGACAACAATGAAGTAGTTGTTAACGGCGGAAAAGAACTTCAAGAAGTGGATGTCCAGGATAAAAATCCTCCCCATATATCCAATCAAGACACAAAATTACCAACAACCCTTTGAAGACGAATATCACTCTCCAACAGTTGGAACATAGAAAGGAAGACGGAACTATGATCTAGTCTACAGGCAAGATCAAGAAGGAACATATGAAGAACTCATCCCATTCACTTCACTAGGATAAGCAGAATAATGTCACCCCTAGGAGGACTCAAGATATTTCTAAAGGTATTCAGATTCATGAAGGCAGACAATTATCGAACCATTTTGAAAGTCGGTTACTAATTCAAAACTCATGAGAGTTACTCCAGCTATACTGAGAAACAAGGGACCAGTTTAGGGACTCACATTTTTAGAATCCACAATGAAGTCCAAGGAACAATCTAAGAACCTTGAAGATCAACAATCTCAAATGAAAGAAATAAAAGGGATTAACTTTTTTGTAGAGCTTAATTATAATGAAGACATAGATATAGCCATATCACATAATGATTTAAACTAAAACATCAAGGATGCAGAGGTATAAAAGAAGAACTGAGAGTATATATTAAAGACTCAAGTGACTATGAATCCAACCTAGGTGAAGAAAGGGACAATGATAAAGAAGACTATCATGAAGAGGAGGAATATAAAGAGTGTAACTCCACTAATGAAGATGACCTTCTTAAAACTTTTTCTTCTAGACTATTTGGCAAGGAAAAGAGAGTGAAGATGCTATTATTCAATAGGATAACAAGCTCATTATGTCAGGAAACCTCTATCTGAGAGGCAAAAAAAGAATTTATTTAGTTCAGCCCAAAGGAATGACAAATCTTGGCCCTATCAAAAAGAGCTAAGATTAATGCCTCTAAAGTAGGTGCAACTCCCTCAAATATTTTTAATGATTAATACAATCTTGTAGAATATTAAGGGGATTAATTCAAGAGGAGATTTAAAAGATTAAAGTTCCTATCTAAAATCCACAAACACAGTTCAATCAATTCAGGAACCGTTTGTGAATTCTAGTAAAATATAGTACAAAAAGGGTCTGGCTTTTGATAGTTGTCTGGTAAATTATAATGGCACGGTGTGATTTTTTAGGACAGCTGGATTCAATTCAAAAGTAGTCATGAATGATGAACAATAGATCACATTGAAAATCTTAAACATTACTACTGATGAGGTTTTCTTTTTCACCTTTGTATGTCTCAAATCGAAACATCACTTGAGAACTCAATTATAGGAGAGCTTGAGGTATTGCAACAGTCTTATCCAAGGACCTTGGAGTAAAGTGGATATTTCAATTTCATTATCAGTCCAGATGAGAAAAAAGGAGGTAAACCACATATAATGGAAAAAATCTGAGAATTTATTGCTTGTATTAATGATTGTGGCACGGTGGATGTGGCTACACAGGGGTCCGATTCACTTGGCACAACACTAGAGGCAAACATCACAGAATATAGAAGAGTTTAGATAGAGTATTCTTCAACTATTAGTGGACAAATTTATTTTCTAGAAGTGACTTAGAACATTAGGTTAGCACAGGTTTTGATCATACACCTGTTCTAGTGAAGTAATTTGCATTAAACTTTCAAGGGATAAAATACTTCAAATTTTTATAATTTTGGACAGAACAACCAAACCTTAAAAAATGCGGTTTAGGATGCTTGGAACATTGAGGTTACAGGGAACAACATGGGACTCTATTATAAGTCTTTTTTCATATCAACTTTGATGGCTACATTGACTGGCTTTTCCTAATCTGATATCATGCACTATCTTTTGTATTAGTAAATGTTCTCCACTGTAAATTTATCTTTAACAAACCTTGATTGTTGTGGTAAAATCAGTGTTGGTAGCAAATTCACTTGTCTAAGAAGTGTACTAGTGATGTTTCTCAAGTTAATAGGTCTCATGTCTAAAAAGTATTGATTTCTTTCTTCTTAGGAATCAATACCAGATCTATATAGGTGATACACCTCGGTAGCTCATGGACACAGAAGAAAGAACTCACTATTATTGTATATTTTTGGCAATTATATCTGAATATGCCTTAAAAAATCTCCCTGTATAACTATCTGGTCCCCCTACACTATCTGCTGAAACCAAACACAGCCTTTTTAATCCTCCCTTCTTTTGGAATTTTATGAATTCTGGCATTCTCTTCTTCTGAAATCATCCTTGGGATAAGTTGTAGCATTCCAAAGTCAGTAGGAATATTTTTCTCACTAAATTATTCTGCGTAGAATATGATTACCTCCTGAGCTATGTCCTCCTCTCTATCCAACCAGACTCCTCTATGATCTTGGATTTTCTTCAGTTATAATCTTATTCTCTTTATATTTATATATAGCATGAAAGAAATTTGAGATTTCTATCTGCATTTGCAAATAATTGCATTCCAGCTATTTGCCTCCCGAGCTTCTCTTTTACAGCATAGAACTTGATTAATTCAGCTTGTACTTTCTGTAGTAATTCCTTGTTTTTGCTAGTAGGATGTTGTTCAAATTTCTATGCATGTACCTATACCACATCCTCCAAAGTAGTTATCCGTTTGAATATGTATCCATGTGTCCCTATTCCACTTAGATAAAGCCTTACTCACGTTCTCTAATTTGTTGTGGAAGTTAAAGAAAGGGTCAGGATTGTGCCATTCTTGCCAGTTTTCTTTTTGACAACATTCAAGAAGGTCTCATGTTTTACCCAAAAGTTTAGAAATTAGAATAATTTCTTTATAGGCCTAGTGTCTGCATTGGTAGTTATAGATAATAAAGAGTGATCTCATCCCTATTTAATCAGATATTCCACTACTATGTTAGAAAATAAATTTTGAAAAGCTTGATTTTTCAAGCATCTATCTATCCACTTGAAAATGCATGTGTCATCTGATTTTTCATTCAACCAAGTATATACTTTCTTGAATCCCAAATTTGTTAACTAACATGTGTCAATACAATGCCTGAAATCTTCTTTTTCTACAAATGGTACTGGGAGTCCACCATATTTCTCTGTCTCATCTGTAATCACATTAAAATCTCTATCAATTAATCGTAGTGAATTCATATTTGATGCAATATTAAATAAATCATCCCACGGTGTGATTCTGGCATGTCTATCAGTGCTAGTATATATGGTTGTTACATAAAACTCCTATCTTTATTAACATTGTGAGTTTAAGAGATAACAGCTACTCAGTGTCCATGTGTACTTCCATTTGTATGTTATCTTCCATAAATATTAATATTTTGGCATTTATATTATGACAAGCAGAGCCCATGTTTAACCAAAGTCTATACATGTTAATGTATCTAGAATGTTGAAATGGCTCCATTAAAGCAATGAAACTGAACTACTTTTTTCTGTTTAGTAAAATTACTCTTTCAGAGTCATGTTGTGTATTAACGGACCTTATATTTCATATAAGTGATCATGTTATTAGAAAAAAGTCTTGACATATGCTTTCCTTGTTACAGCACATTCCACTGCCTCAGAAGGTACACTTTTATCCCTTGTTCTGTTTTGTCTCCCTTCTTTGTTGCCTTTGCCATTTGTCGAGGAGATACATCTCTCATGTTGTGTTCATGGAAGTGTTTTCTAGGTCATCATTATCTCCAATATCTATTTTTTTCTCTGAGTTTCTTTTTCAGTTTTCATTTATGTCTTATTTATTGATTTTAGGATTCTTAGCCACCAATTTTTTATTTTCTGCTCCATTCTCCTTGCTTGTCTATTTCTTTGCCTCTTTATCCTTCTTTTTATTATTCTGTGTTTGTGTTTGTGTATCTTGTTGGGTCATGTTGCCTATCTTGTGTATCTGCAACAACTTACGTACCTATTTCTATTAATTTTGCAAAGATTCTATTGTGGTGCATTATTTGATTCTCATATGAAATTTTCTGTCCATTATTTGGAGGTTTTTATGGGGATATGTTTCTCTGAAGTTGCTTCTGTCACTTCATCATATGAAGATTCTTCTTGGTTTCATTCTCAAGTGGAGTTATATCTTTGTCCGCTGTAGCTGATTTGTATATTGGGTTTGAAGATTGTCTCAACTTTCCATGTTTTTGCTCTGATTGTGTTTACTATTATTGACCTTTTCATTTCCTTTCATCTGCTGCTCCTCAGATGTACATGTTGTTGGGTAGAGTTTTATTTTGTGTGGTTTTTATCATTTGTGTTGTTGTTCTCCTTGTTATCTGTTGCAACCAGTATTGAATCTTCCTTTTGCATTGCTTCTACCATCTTGTCCCCTTCTTTTCTTTTTTTTTTCAAATGATGTCTCCACCTATGTTTTGGTTGTTTCTTTTCGTTTGCCAATATTGTCTTTCTATTTTCTCCTTTGTCTCCTCTTACATCTTCTCAGTCAGGTCCATGAAAGTCTCATATTTGTTGTTGTATTGGCCACCTTCTTCTCCTTATCATTATTGTCTTTGTGTTACTGTTCTCTTTGTACCCCTTATTCCTAATCTATCTCCTTGCCCTTTTTTTTTATTTTACATCACATTCTAGCTTTGATTACCTTTTCAAATTTCTATCCCCCCCGCTACTTTGGAGCATTTACTTCCTGTTTGTCTATAGGTTAATTGTCTCTCTTTTATTTTTTCCTTCTCATTCGCCTGTATTTTTCTTTTCTTCTCTTCTATTTTTGGTTTATGTTCAGGGTGCAACACCCAACAACCTTTTATGTCATTCTTGAAGCTTGGGCGTATACAGTATTTTAAAAATTAGTCATTAAATTATTTGTTATTTTGATTTCACTAACCTATGTCTTCATCAAGATAGTTTATTTGAATTCTGTTTGGCAATTTCTTTAATAAATCCACTTTCACTTTAACCCAACACAACTAGGTCTCGTCTACTTATGGTATTATCAATCACCACGGGATCGTCTTGGAGCCGATTTTAAAACGAGTTATGTAGATATTAAATTCTTTAAAAGTAATACTACGTCTGATAGCTAGTAATTAAGAGGTATGTTATTCATGTATAAAATTAATATGATATTTGATTTACAATTTAAAATCCTGCATTACTAATACATGTATAAGTTATGAGAAAATGTATGTATTATCTTATGCAAGATAAAAGGTGGAATAACTTATACATGAAAAACTAATACATGAATAATTAAACGTTGGATAACTAATTCCTGCATAAATTAATACATAGATTTCCTCATAATTAATTCATGTATTAATAATACACACATAATTCTAACCAGTTACCAAACGGCCAGTAAAGGTTTACAATTACATTGGCATGGAGTACAATGATTCTTTACAAAATAAGTTTGTTGGTAATATTGGGAAAGATATCCATGCGATGGCTATAGTAGTTTCTTCCTCCAAATTAAATCATGGATCCCATTTAATCTCCAATTAAATTGGTATCCCCTTCCGCAATTCATATAGGTCTGGACGATCATACGAGTATATAGCTACTATGACAACTTGTAAATTTTATCTCACCATCAACATTTCAAACTCCTTCTTCGTCCATATAATTATTGATTTGCCATGCAGGAAAGTAATAGGCGTAATCTCAATAGGCTCCAAGGTTTTCTATGCAGTGCATTGTGAAGAGTTGTTGCATAGTTAGTTGTAGTAGAGTTGGTGGTAGCATTATTAGCATTTGTGGTGGTGATGATTGCCAAGCCAACCGCAGTAGGAGGTTGGCCACTCGCCAGCACTGCCGTAGTCGGTGTGAGAACTTGGTTATAGATCGATATTATGTACGGTTTAAGTTTAAGCTCTAGAATTTTTGTTGGTGATGCCTCATCCTTGGTTCGCTGCTTTCTTCTTTATTTTATTTTTGTTGATGCCTTATTCTTTTCGGAGAACAAGAGTTGCTTTCAGATTCAAAATAAATACTATAGATGACAAATTCAATAGGGAAAAAAATCTTGCACTAGGGATTTAGTGCATCCTAAAGAAGCTCGAAAAAGAGAGAGGATGATACTTTTATTTATAGAGAACGAAGAGAAAGGAATTTAGGTGTGTAAACTAATAATTTCAAGATGTATTTTGCATTAGTAAGGTATTCATTTTAATATATAATAGTAGGTATAGATGAGTAAATAATTTGACCTACATAGATATTCGTGTTAGCCCAAAAAATAATAGTAAAAATTATGTGTGATAACCGTTTTCAGGTCTACAATTGAAAATTTATCATTTTTATTGAAAATAGAACTTGGACAGAAATTCCCCCAACTTAAAAAGTTTCAGCAAAGAGCCATTTATTCATCTTTTATACTTTTTCGAAAACACTTTTACACTATTCTGAATTTAATTTTTGTAATTTAGAACTCCTGATAGTGTCCCGGAGTTCAGTTTTTTGTAATTTAAACTTCCATGACACTGTTCTAGGTTTAATTTTTTCTAACTTACATCTTTTCCTTTTTTCACTTGCAAATGTCTTCTCTTATTATTGATTTAAAGGGTAAACACTTATTTTTCCTGTCTTCAAATTTTTTATTCTTTCCTAACTCAGTCCCGGATCCTATTCTTGAAACTTCAACATAGTATGTTGGAATTTCACTTGTAAAAAGTTTAAATTTTAAGCAATTATGCTAGAGTTTTACGTCAAGTGAGTTTTGAACTCCAATGCATTGCTGGAGCTTCACGTATAAGAACTTCAAACTCTTGAAATTTCTTCGGGCTCTAGCTAAAAAAATTTTATTATATATTAAAAAATAATAATTTTTCAAATACATTTGAAGCAATGGTTATTTTTTAATTACAGGTCCAAAAATAGTTATTTATAAATTTTACATAATTCAATAGATAAGGGGTAGATTGGGGGTTGGGGGGGGGGGAGTCACTAACAATCACTTTTGTGTATTTTTTTAATGTAAAAATAATAATTAGTAAGCGTTTGGACATGCGATTTCATCTCATAATTTGAAATCATGAGATGAAATCCCAAATTCTCAAAAAATCTTAATTTGGGATTTCAAATCGTGAGATGGACTTTTTCAAATATAAAATTTGAACCACAATTTTATATTTTGTAAAAAAAATTACAATTTTATATTTACCAACCATTTATTTCAGATGTAAATAAAATTTATTGTTAGTATTATTACTCTTACTAACATTTATTAACCATTTATATAGGATATAAATTTACCAACTATGTGGGAGGATTATATTAAAGAGTAGTACATTATGATTCATGTTCAATTTTACCTTTTATTGAACTAAAGTTCGATCAATAAATGTTGTATTTTTTAAAATGCTTTCTGACACATTGTATTATACTTTGTTATGAACTTTTACTTATTTGGTAAGATTGTATAACAATTGGAGAAATTTTGATAGCTTTTACAACTTATGGAGTTTTTATGTTCATGAGAAAAAATACAACTTAAAATTTCACATTGCATGTCCAAATAAAACTTCAATTTCATCTCATAAGATTTCATATCATAAATTCAAATCACAATTTATATTGTTTTTTTAAAAACACTTAAATAATGATAATTAAAACTTCAAGATCAATATCCAAATATTTAATTTTGTAACTTAAAAACTCTAGAGAGTATCCTAACTATGTTGGAGTTTGTATCAAAAGTAAATAGAAGCTTGCGGCCAGTGGTTAGTGATGTTGGGATTTGAAAATAATAATTTGATATATTCGCGCTTGAAAATCATCATTAAGAAAATATAATAGACATATTTCATATATGAGCTCTTTTTTTTAACCAAAATTTTTGGATCAGGCCCCCTTTTATTTCAAAAATCAGAAAATTAAGCCCATTATTACATGCTACCTGGCCCAAAACAAAGGTCTAGCCTATATATTTGTTTATCCAGTCATTCCGATCGGATCCTTACATCTGCTCAAAAGAAACACCTGAAAAATAGGGTTTTCTAATCTAATCATGGATCCGATTCAACTTGCAATTTGTCCTCCTTCATTTGTGAGTGATAAATCGGCCTCCTTTTCTTGTGATGTCAGTGCAGCTCAAAGAGGCAAGTTTTCATTTTCTCCACTCCTTTCATCCTTGTTCTTTACAATCTCTTTGTTACTATGTACAGGTGGCCTTCTAGTGGTAATGGTTACTTGGAGGTGCTGATTCATGTAGCCCAGAATGGTGACGCCTTGAAGCATAGATGGGGAAATCGCGTGGCCCTTATCTCCTTTTTCTGTCAATTTTCTCTAGGTATAGAACTATCTTGCACATCTGACTATGTTGCCCACTTTTTTTGCTAGAGAATCCTTTTTGTACGCTGCACTAGGTAGCTTATTTTCACAATAGGTACTTGTTATTGCAAGACTTGATGTAAATATTCTTACTATGAAACTGTTATGGATGAATGTGTCCCTTGCTAGTTCGATATGTCCCTTATCCTTCTTGCTTTAATTCTCAGATATGGAATCTAATCCTTTTCTGTGTTGAGAATCTGCTAGCATGTGGTTGGTAGTTGATTGAAATTTATAAATCTGTGTCTGCCATTGATATTAAAAGCATAGTTAGCTAATGTATCTGCCAGTTGATTCGCTTCTATGAATGTTTGTTGGATTTCTGTGTTTAGTTGATTCATCATTTTGAATATGTCATACATTCTGTCAGCCAACTCCCAAAAGATCTTTCATTTCCTTAACAACATCTTTTTTAGACTGAGTGAATCAGTCTCTAAAACAATGTTGTAGTTTAGATCAGTGCAATGTCTCACAGCACTCCACACAGTTATCACTTCTTCTTACATATTAGTATTTACTCCAATATTCTTTGCCTCAGGATACATCAAATCCCCTTCTGTATTCCTTATACAAACCCCATATGTACTTCCCCTAGATTACCTCTACATGCCCCATCAGTGTTGCATTTGACCCACTGTACCTTTGAAAATTCCCATCTAACTGTTCTATAGTGGAGTTTAGGTTTATACGCTTGAAGATAAAATAGCATCTCTCTGCATTATGAAGGAATTTCGATCCAAAGATATTTAAGCTTTACAAAGTGATAAACAGTTTGCTGACATAGCTTAAAAATTCTTTGAAAATATCACATCTTTCTCATGCCTCCTAGTATTCCTCCTCTTCCAAAGCTCCCATACAATAATAGCAAGAATGGACTTATAAATTCCTTGCATCTTAATAGGAACTGGAGCATCCCAGCACTTGACCATGACTTATTGTAGATTCAATCCGTCAATATTTATACCTGCACAAGTAGCAACTACTTCCACAATTTATTGATCGTGAAATTTGTTAGAAATAAATGGTTCATAGTCTCCAGATGGTATACACTGTCACAACAATGACATCTAGATACTATTTTCATCCTCATTCTCTTCAGATTATCATCAGTTGTGATTCTCTCCTTCAGAATTCTCCACAAAAAGAAACATATTTTAAAAGGCAACCCTTTTATGCAAACATTTGACAACCAACCAGCCTCCTCCTTTTTCCTCCTCATCAACTGGTATACGGACTGGACTGAGAACAATCCATTTGTATTTCCGATCCACTAGGTCTTATCCTTCTCCTCAACTCCTTGTGGAAAGATACACTCCACAATGTGAGTTTTCATTTCCTTAGAGAGTTTACTCCTTAATTTCTCCCTGCTCCATCCTCCATTGATATTGACCTCTCCATCATCATTATTGACTTCCTCAGTGTAATATAGTTCCCCTTATTGTGTCCAGTTATCAAAACAGAAATTGGTTGTTCCTTCTTTAATCCTATGAGATGCCCCTCTTCCAATTGCCACAGTAGGGTGAGCCTTTTTACAATATTTATTTCACATATAAGCACTCCATAGTGAACTTGTAGAAATCCTGAAATTCCATCATAATTTTGCAACAAAAGCTCTGGATATAACATGCAGAGACCTGAAACCCAAATCCCCTTCACTCTTACGAAAACACATGTCTTCCTTATCTACCCAGTGATTTCCTTTATTTTCTCCAAATTTACTCCAAAAATATTTAGATAGCTGCTGATGTATCTGCTCAATAGTCCCCTTAGGAGGATTCATAGCTGAAAGAAGGTAAATAGGCATGGATTGGAGTACATGAGCAATCAGAATAAACCTTCCTCTATATGTTAAAAACTTATTTTGCCACATCAAAATTCTTCTTGATATTTTCCTCACCAAATCCTCAAAATAGGATTTTTTTTCTTTCAACCACAAAACACAGGGCATCTCAGGCATATAAACGGAAAAACCCCCTGGTTTATGTCTGTCCATCTCTTCAGATTATGTCCTATCGCCATTGATTTCTTCTCGTGAATGTAAAATAAAATTTTGCTCTTGTTAATCCTTTGTTCATAAACCTACTCATATTCTGTCAATACTCTCACCATTTTCTTTACTAATTTTCTATCTCCTGAGATAGAATTGTGTCATCTACATAGTCTAGGTGATTGATATCTGAACTCCACTTGGGCATCCCATAACCCTTTAAATTAGGGTCATCACGTAGCTTATTCAACTCTCTTGACAATACTTCAATGGCAATAATAAATAACATAGGTAATATTGGGTCACCCTGCCTCAAACCTCTGGAGGACCTGAAGAAACCATAAGATTGTCTATTTACTAGCACAGAATAACAATTGTTGGATACTAATCTCCATACCATATCAATAATGACCTCTGAGAAACCAAATTTTCTCAAAACCTTAATGAGAAAGATCCATGACACTCTATCATACGCTTTTGTCATATCATGTTTTACCACAATATGATGCCACTTATTTCTCAAATTAATATCTCTAATGATTTTCTATGCTAGAAAAACATTTTCAGTTATACTCCTTCCTTTGAAAAATCCAGTTTGATTTTCCTTAAAATAATAAGTGGCAAACATTTTTCCATTCTTTCATGTAATATTCTAAATAAGATATTGTTTGCAAAAGTGCTCAAATTGATTGGTCTAAGATCTGAGAAGCACTCTACCCTCTCTTTCTTGGGAAGACGAAACAAATTTGTGTGAGTAATGAACCTAGGGATTTCATAACCACAAAAGAAAGTTTTGACCATTCTAGTAATGTCTTCTCCTATAATGTCCCAACACACTTGAAAAAACATCCCTAAGAACCCATATGGTCCACTGGTACTATCCCCATTCATCTCAAAAATTACCTTTTTAACTTCGTCCATATTTGGTATCTTGGTCATTTCCTCATTTTGTTCCTGTGAAATTAGAGAAGGAACATTCTCTAACATATCAAAGTTACCTTCCATTCCATCCTCTTTGAACTGCTCTGAGGAAAAATTAATTGTTGCCTCCCCTATGGCTTTTAAAGAACTCACAGTATCTCCTTCACCCACCTGAATTTCACTGATGTGAAGGTTCCTTCTCCGACTCCCAACATAAGAATGAAAGAATTTTGAATTTTGAATTTTTGTCTCCCTCAGAGAACCATCTCATTCCTGCCTTTTGTTTTCAGAATTCCTCTTCCATATGCCTATACCTCTTCAAATTAGCTTCAACTTTACTCAGATCCATCCTGTTCTCTGGTGAAGGTTGCATCTCAAGCTAAATTTTTTTCACTTTGATAATATGCTCCAATGTTGCAATTTGCTGAAAAATATTATCAAAGCACTGTTTGTTCTAGAGTGCCAGTGCCCTTTTGACTCTACTAAGCTTTACCTTGAATTCCCCAGAAGGGTTCCCCATAAAATAGCTCTCCAATTCTCCCTCACCAAGTTCTTAAACTACTTATGCTTAGTCCAAAAATTGAGAAACTTGAATGATTTAATAACTGGATCCTCATTAGTGTTGCAAATTATATGAAGAGGTGCATGATCGATCCTTGCCTTATCAGGTTATGTACTTCACTAGAAGATAGTAGATCCAGCAATTCCTGATTTATCACAACTCTATCCAATCTTTTGAAAATACAATCATCTTTCGCTCTTCCATTACACCAAGTAAGCCTGCTACCACATGTCTTTTAACTCCAATGCATAATTGTTGAGGCATTGAGCAAAATCCACAGCCTCATTTTGCATGAAAGGTAACCCTTCTTGCTTCTCCTCCTCACTTATAATAACATTAAAATCCCCTCCAATAATCCAGGGTTCATGAATACTTTTTGCCAATTCCTACAAGTTGTCCCATAGTTCTAGCCTTTCTAATACATTCCACCTGGCATAGATTGTTGTGATCTTAAAGTTCCTTCTATGACCACTAAAAGACACGGTTAATTGCTGACTTGTATCCTTGAGAACTTGACCATCCCAATCATCTCTTTAAAACACCTATATCTTTGACGAACTATTTGCTAAACCATGTTGAAACCCCAATCTTCTTTTGTAGTTCTCTAGCTTCTCAAATACTTGAAAGGTTCCATTAGGGCTATAAATGAATAACGATGTCTTCTGTTCAATTCTATTAATCTCTCAATTGAATTTTGAGAGTTGACTGAACTAATATTCCAAAATAGTAGCTTCCCAATCATTGGTCACTACTAGATTGCCTATCCTTGTTACTCCTTGTTTAAACCTGTAAAGGTATAGTAGAATGCCCAACTTTACCTTTTTAGGTTCTATTCTTCATTTCTTCTATTTTCCTTGGTGATAGATGTCATGCCCCGCCTTGGGGGGTATGACTGGCACCTGGTGCTCTACTGGGACCTGAACTGCTGGACTGCTGAGCCTAAGCACTTTTGGTACCTAGCTGGCTCTAACTCTGGATTCATGGAATCAACGGGCTATATAACGGCTGTAAATACAGCCCCCCGTCCGGCTAGGCCTATAGCCCCCTGTTCAACCACAACAGCTAACCAAAACCATAACAACATAAGGAAACCTATGTGGGCCGACAAGGCCACCATGCTGACTAGTTTTCACGGAGAAGCTGAAACAGGAGTTAAACTACTCTGTGACCGACAAGATCACCAACTATAAATAGAATAAGGCCCCTCACGACCAACATAAATAGCTAGAACATACACACTGCCTCTCACGACCAATACAACTAACCACAAGGAATATATAATCTGCAAGCCTCTAAAAATACTGATAATATGGTCGGGACAGGGCCCCGGCCTACCCATACTGTACAACAAAAGAAAAGGGATAAACCTCTAGCTATCTAGCTCCGGATGACTGGAGCTGATGACTCTGTGTGCTGGCTGGAATCACGAGGGATCGTCTCCTCGTCTATGAGTACCTGCAGGCAAGTAATGCAGCGCCCCAGACGAGCGTCAGTACCGCTGGTACTGAGTATGTAAAGCAACAACTGGAAAATAACTGAAGACAAGCAATATAACTAATAGAGCTGAAGTAGAAGGAAATAGACTGTAACTGACTGAAAGTATGAGTTCAAGACTATACGCAACTATACTGAAAGGAGTAGGAGTCATACCTGGAAATGTAGCATTCTAGTATCGATCTATTCATATCTAGCGTAACATGGCATAATATAACATAACATAACATAGCATAGCACACATAAACCTTACCCGGCCCCCATAAGATAGGAGGTACAACCAACACGCAACCTATACCCCTACCCCGGTCATCCCATCTCCCATAGTAACTATAAGCATAATGCCGATCCCCTAGGTATGCACTTGGGCTCGCTGAGCCCCTGACTATAACTATACCTGAGTCCGTAGGACTCCTGAATCAACACCCCAGACGTACCCATTCGACGGGGGTGTATAAAAGCCGACCAAGGAAAAATATGGGGAAACCGACATCCCATCTTCGTCCTTTGGGGGACGGCATGCCACTCCATAGAGCGAAGTATCCTCGCCCTCTGGCGGACGAGTCGATACAGCTATTAACCCTGGGGCGGTCATGAATGCTAGGTAATCCAACCCCAAAACAATACAGTCAGGTCTCAATTAGTAATACTAACTGCGTATACCACATGCGGAAACTAGTGATAATAATATGTATGTACATACTACATGTTGAGACTAATGACAGTGTTATATATGTATTTAATACAAGTTGAGACTGATAATGGTATATATAACCTTCTGTCATACTGTGCTGAGTCTAATACTGAACAAGATATAATTGTTCTGCTGAGAATCATGTTGTATAACTGAGTTTTGTAGTAAACATAATTTACTACTTCTAACATGCTTTCTAAACTTCATTTTAAGCTACTATTCTATTTCTGAAATACTCTACGGGAACTTATATTGCTTTACTAAGTTTCGACTGAACACGATAATATCCTAACATACTTTACTAAATCACATACTGGGCATGGTGTACTGTTTCTGACACTTTCTACTAGAAATTATATCGTGCTAGTAAGTTTCATGCTATACATGACATGATGCTTCCAACATCGTACTAAAATTTATACTAAGCATAATATGCGACTTCTAAAACATTCTACTGGCACTTGAGCTATGTTACTATACTGGAACTACTAGCTTGCCGAAGAAACTGGCTTTACATACCTCCATTTCTGATTTCCCAGCTAATTGGTGTAATTCAGTCAATATTCCGCTATTTCTCCCAACTGTATCCATATATATATCAATTAGGACTAAATACATTAATATTCTGAAAGAAAATATCACTTTTAGTATATATATAGCCCAAACTTTGACTTATCAAAAAACAGCCGAAAACTCGCTATTCTCGAAAGTCCAGAAGGGAGAAATACTCACTTTAGAGCTAGGAGTATATTGACACTAATTTTGAGCAATTCCACTTACCTTAGCTCGGTAGGACGATGATTCGCCGGCCAAATTTCACAAAACTAACTCCGTAGGAGTGCTCTCTGCAGCTTTATACTTCAGTATCTAGGATTAATTTGAGTTTGGACCGCATATAATGGTGTAATCGGAAGGAAATTTTAACGAAACCTTCGTGCCCTCTGTTCTTAGCTGTGTTCTCTGTGTATTCTCTAGAAATTATGAAATTAAAATGATTAAAACCGAAGTTGGTGCTTTTATACTTGAGGTTGCACCTCACCTCCGTGGCACGTTGGCCATCGCGGAGGAGGTCTGCCAGCCTCCTTTTGCGATGGTTCGACGTGTCGCTTATTCGGTCTTTCCCCAGGCTTTTTCCTAGCATGTATGGCATTCTAAAACTCTTAACCAATATGCGAATAAGCCATCTACATGTCGAGAATTTATGGGGTGTAACATCCTCCCCCCTTAAGAACATTCATCCCTGAATGTAAACTTCTACTTACAGGAATCTCAACTTACTCGACTTATTTTTAGAAAAATTTCGGTAGAGTCTCCTCTGTAATATGGACTATCTCAAAAATTCTAAAACTCAGAAAAGTCCAATACAGGTACTCCACCCAATACTAATAGTCATCACACAATAGGCTAAAGCCAATCTGTCTCATTATACATGTAATACAAGGCAATTTATAAAACAACAATACTAGCGTACCTCTGGCTGATTAAGTCTGGAACAGCTGGGGATATCTGACTTTCATGTCTTCCTCTGCTTCCCAAGTCATCTCCTCTCGGTTCTTATTATGCCACAGTACCTTGACAGAAGCAACATCTTTATTTCTCAACCTGCGAATCTACCTTTCTAGTATGGCTACTAGAACCTCTTCATAAGCCAGCTCTTCAGTAACCTGGACATCCTGGACTGGGACAACTCTGGAGGGGTCTCCTATGTACTTCCTTAGCATAGATACGTGGAAAACTAGATGAACGAACTCTAATTCTAGAGGCAAGTTCAACTCGTATGCCACTTGGCCTACTCTCCGCCGAATCTAATAAGGCCCAACAAATCTCGGACTGAGCTTACCTTTCTTGCCAAATCTCATCACCCCTTTCATTGGAGATACTTTCAAAAATACCCAGTCATTCACATTAAATTCCAGGTTTCTGCGTCGCACGTCAGCATACGATTTCTGGCAGCTCTGAGCAGTCAGTAGGCGTTCTCTGATAAGCTTTACCTTCTTATTTGACTGATGAATAATATCTGGCGCCCAATCAGCGCTGACTCTCCTACTTCAAACCAGCCAACTGCGATCTACATTTTCGTCCATACAATGCCTCAAAAGGCGCCATCTGGATAGCTGAGTGGTAACTATTGTTATAAGCAAACTCAATCAGCGGTAAATGCTCATCCCAACTACCTCCAATGTCCAACACACACGCCCGTAGCATATCCTTGAGCGTCTGAATAGTGCGTTCCACCTGTCCATCTGTCTGAGGGTGGAATGTTGTGCTCAAATTAATCTGCGTTCCCAGACCTCTCTGAAACGACTGCCAAAATCTAGCTGTAAATTGTGCTCCTCTGTCAGAGATAATAGATACTAGAACACCGCGTAATCTAACTATTTCTCTGATATACAATTCGGTGTAATCTTCAGCAAAGAAAGTAGCTTTTACTGGCAGGAAATGGACTGATTTCGTCAGTCTGTCAATAATTACTCAAATTGAATCATGTCTATGCCTGGTATGGGGTAATCCTGCTACAAAGTCCATGTTTACTGCTTCCCACTTCCAAAGAGGCACAGCTATGTCTTGAGTTAACCCGCCTGGTTTCTGGTGTTCCCCTTTTACTTGCTGGCAGTTAGGACACCGGGCTACAAATTCTACTATTTCCCTCTTCATACCTGACCACTAGTAAATTTCTTTGATATCATGGTACATTTTCGTCGCGCCTGGGTGGAGAGAATAGCGGGCGTAATGTGCCTCACTCATAATCTGCTAGCGAAGCCCTGAAATATCTGGAACACAAATGCGGCCTTTACATCGCAACGCTTCATCCTCAGTTACCTGAAAATCTGGCGCTTTTCCTTGTTGAATTCTGTCCTTAAGCTAAACCAGGTCAGGATCTTCATACTGTCGTTCCTTTACCTCCACAACTAATGACGACACTGCGGTGTTCTGAATTACCGCTCTATTATCCTCTGTTTCTGCTACACGAACAGCTAAACTAGCTATTGGTGTATTTCTCTGGCCAACTCCCGCTGCTCGGGCTACAAGTACGCCAAACTCCCCATAGATTTGCGGCTGAGGGCATCTTGCTACTGCGTTAGCTCTGCCTGGGTGATACAGAATATTTACATCATAATCTTTCAACAATTCCAACCAGCGACGCTGCCGTAAATTTAACTCTCTCTGGGTGAAGATATACTGCAGGCTCTTATGGTCGGTGAAAATATCCACATGAACGTCGTACAGGTAATGTCTCCATATCTTTAGGGCGTGGATCACTGCGGCTAGTTCTAGGTCATGGGTAGGATAATTCTTTTCGTGTTTCCTCAGCTGTCTGGAAGCATAAGCAATCACTTTACCGTGCTGCATCAACACACATCCCAACCCAACACCCGATGTGTCGCAATACACTGCATAACCCTTTGTACCTTCTGGTAATGCTAACACTGGGGCGGAGGTTAATCTGTCTTTCAATTCTTGGAAACTCTGCTCACATGTCTCTATCCACTGAAACTTTACTGTTTTCTGTGTCAGCTTAGTCAGAGGTGCCACTATGGTGGAGAATCCCTCAAAGAATCTTCTATAGTATCCTGCTAATCCCAGAAAACTGCGAACTTCGGTCGGAGTGGTAGGTCTGGGCCACATTTTACTGCTTTTATTTTCTGCGTGTCTACCTGTATACCAGTATCCAACACAATATGCCCCAAGAAAGCTACTGAGTTCAGCAAGAATTCACATTTGGAGAACTTGGCATACAATTGACGGTCCCTGAGAATCTGGAGCACTGTCCGTAAATGAGCCTGGTGGTCTGCCTCTGAACGAGAATACACCAGAATATCATCGATAAACACTATCACGAACAGGTCCAGGTATGGTCTGAAGATACTGTTCATCAGGTCCATAAATACTGCTGGGGCATTCGTCAGCCCAAAGGACATGACTAGGAACTCAAAATAGTTGTATCTGGTCCTAAAGGCTGTCTTGGGAATGTCTCTTTCACGGACTCGAAACTAATGGTATCTGGATTGTAGGTCAATCTTGGAGAAATATCTGGCCCCTTATAACTGGTCAAACAAATCATCTATTCTGGAAAGCGGATACTTATTCTTAACTGTAACCTTATTCAACTGCCGGTAATCTATACACATGCGGAGCGAGCCATCCTTCTTTCTCACAAATAGAACTGCCGCACCCCACGGTGAAGTACTCGGTCTGATAAAGCCCTTATCTAACAGATCTTTCAGCTGCTCCTTTAATTCTCTGAGTTCAGCAGGAGCCATATGATACGGAGGAATTGATATAGGTTGAGTTCCTGGGAATAAATCAATTGCAAAATCTATTTCCCTTTCTGGAGGAATACCAAGTAGCTCATCTGGAAATACGTCAGGTAATGCATTCACCACTAGAACAGAATGGAGAGTCGGAGACTCTACCCGAACATCCTGAACTCTGACAAGGTGGTAAATGCACCCCTTAGCTATCAACTTCCTTGCCTGAAGATAGGAAATAAACTTACCTTTTGGCGTAATTGTACTGTCCTTCCATTCTTGTACTGCCTCCCCTGGAAAGTAGAATTGGACTGTCTTGGTCCAGCATTCTACATTTGCATAGCACGGAGCCAACCAATCCATACCCATAATGGCGTCAAAATCGACCATTTCTAATTCTACCAGGTCTACTGTGGTCTGACGATTAGCAACCTCTACTGTACACCCGCGATAGACCCTTCTGGCTATAATGGAGTCACCAACGGGGGTGGATACTGAAAAGGGTTGCTGAAGAAACTCTAGTGCAACACTAAACTTTCGAGCCACAAATGGAGTAATCTAAGACAAAGTAGATCCTGGATCAATCAATACATAAGCAAGGTATGAGCAGATAGTCATCATACCTGTCACAACATCAGGTGACGCTTCTAAATCCTGCCTCCCTGGTAAGGCATATGTGCGGCTTGGACCTGCACCTACACTGGAGGCCCTTGATCTGCCCTGGCCCCTGCCTGCTGAAACTGAGGGCCTGCGCCCTGCCGAGGATGCTGAAGCTCGTGACCCTGCGGATGCCTTGTCCTGTCTATCCCGATCCTCCTGTCCTCTAGCCGAACAATCTCTCATCAGATAGATCTCTTGGCAAAAAATATAACATCTGGTGGAGCCATACCTGCATGCTCCAGAATGGCGTCGACTACATATAGGGCAAAGTGGTAGGGTATACCTACTCTGCTCCGCCCTCCTTTGTAATGGTGAATCTGCAGTCTGCGAGCCTCTGCCGGTCTCTGACTGCCCCCTGCGGCTAAATCTGCCCCTCTGCGGCTGTGGTGGAGGCGGGGGTCTGGGCGGCCTATCTAACAATCGTGGCCTAGGTCCTCCCCGAGCCTCCCTCTGTAACTCAACTGGCCTATCCCTGCGGCGTTGTTCCTGACTGGTCCTCCTAATCTCCCGCTGCCGCTGCCGCTACCTGATGCCCTCAATATTCTGGGAAAATGCCTGAACTCGGGCAATATCCATGTCCTCTTGCAGTGTAGCCGTAATACAAGTCTTAACATATTTTGGATTCAACCCCATGATGAAGCAGTGTACTCTGGATGCCATAGTATCAACAAAGGTAGGTGCATACCAGGCCAAGGAATCAAACTGCAAGGCGTATTCCCGAACACTCATGGCCCCCTGCTCTAAATGTAAAAACTGGTCCACCGGGGCCTGTCGAATATCCCGTGGCAAATAGTGATCCAGAAAATCTTCTGAGAAGCTGGACCAGGTCGGAGGGCAAACATCTCTGACTCGGGACCTTTCCCAGCTTTCATACCACAACATAGTGATATCCCATAACCGAAATGCTGTCAATTCAACCGATTCTGTAGGCGTGGCATGCATAACCTGAAAATTCTCTGCATCTGATCTAGAAAATCCTAAGGGTCCTCTGTCCGGTCCGTACCTGTAAACTGTGGGGGATTCAGATCCAAGAACTCTTGGACCCTCAAACTACCAGGCCCTCCTGACGACTCTGCAACTGTAGACGGCATCGGCTGACGCTGAGCAGCCATCATCTGTGCCAACATGACTACCGCACTCCTGACCTCCTGGTCGGAAGGTATCGGTATAGGGACTGCTGGAGGTGGTGTCGCCCCAAGTGGCTCCTGATGTGGTGGAGACTACTGAGAAGGTTGGGACGATACCTCTGTATTGTCCTCTGATCGAGTTGTTTCTAAACGAGGTGAGGCATCCTGTTGGTGTCTTCCCCTGCTGCAATATCCAAGCTCCGGCCTGTGATAGGATGTCGCTGGTCTGACATTATCTGTAACCAAAGAATATAGTAAGCTCTAGGGACTCAACCCTATACTGTACCGCTCTACAGCACGACTGAATAAGAATAAAAAGCAACCATCTTATCATGCCTTGCAGCCTACTACCTATAGTATGTGGTGCACAACACATCCATAGGCAAGACTCTACTTAGCACGGCTTGCAGACTCCCTAGGATACGACCTACTCTGATACAAAGTTTGTCACGCCCCTCCTTTGGGGGTATGACTGGCACCTGGTGCCCTACTGGGACCTGAACTGCTAGACTGTTGAGCCTAAGCACTTCTGGTGCCTGGATGGCTCTAACTCTGGATTCATGGAATCAGCGGGCTATATAACGGCTGTAAATACAGCCCCCGGCCGGCTAGGCCTATAGTCCCCTGTTCAACCACAACAGCTAACCAGAACCATAATAACATAAGGAAACCTATGCGGGCCAACAAGGCCACCATGCTGACTAGTTTTCACTGAGAAGCTTAAACAGGAGCTAAACTACTCTGTGACCGGCAAGGTCACCAACTATAAACAGAATAAGGCCCCACACGGCCAACATAAATAGATAGAACATACACACGGCCTCTCACGATTGGTACAACTAACCACAGGAAATATATAATCTGCAAGCCTCTAAGAATACTGATAATATGGTCGAGACAGGGCCCCGGCCTACCCATACTGTATAACAAAAGAAAAGGGATAAACCTCTAGCTATCTAGCTCCGTATGACTGGAGCTGATGACTCTGTGTGTTGGCTGGAATCACGAGGGATCGACTCTTCGTCTATGAGTATCTGCAGGCAAGTAATGCAGCGCCCCAGACGGGCGTCAGTACCGCTAGTACTGAGTATGTAAAGCAACAACTGAAAAATAACTGAAGACAAGCAATATAACTAATAGAGCTGAAGTAGAAGGAAATAGACTGTAACTGACTGAAAGTATGAGTTCAAAACTGTCTGCAACTATACTGAAAGGAGTAGGAGTCATACCTGGAAATGTAGCATTCTACTGTCGATCTATTCATATCTAGCATAACATGGCATAATATAACATAACATAACATAGCATAGCATACATAAACCTTACCCGGCCCCCATAAGCCTGGAGGTACAACCAACACACAATCTATACCCCTACCCCGGTCATCCCATCTCCCATAGTAACTATAAGCATACTGCCGGTTCCCTAGGTATGCACTTGGGCTCGCTGAGCCCCTGACTATAACTGTACCTGAGTCCGTAGGACTCCTGAATCAACACTCCGAGCGTACCCACTCGACGGGGGTGTATAAAAGCCGACCAAGGAAAAATATGGGGAAACCGGCATCCCATCTTCGTCCCCTGGGGGACGGCATGCCACTCCGTAGAGTGAAGTATTCTCGCCCTCTGGTGGACGAGTCGATACAGCTATTAACCCTGGGGCGGTCATGAATGCTAGGTAATCCAACCCCAAAACAATACAGTTAGGTCTCAATTAGTAATACTAACTGCGTATACCACATGCTGAAACTAGTGATAATAATATGTATGTATATACTACATGCTGAGACTAATGACAGTGTTATGTATGTATTTAATACAAGTTGAGACTGATAATGGTATATATAACCTTCTGTCATACTGTGTTGAGTCTAATACTGAACAAGATATAATTGTTCTGTTGAGAATCATGTTGTATAACTGAGTTTTGTAGTAAACATGATTTACTACTTCTAACATGCTTTCTAAACTTCACTTTAAGCTACTATTCTATTTCTGAAATACTCTACGGGAACTTATATTGCTTTACTAAGTTTCGAATGAACATGATAATATCCTAACATACTTTACTAAATCACATACTGGGCATGTTGTACTGTTTCTGACACTTTCTACTAGAAATTATATCGTGCTAGTAAGTTTCATGCTATACATGACATGATGCTTCCAACATCGTACTAAAATTTATACTAAGCATAATATGTGACTTCTGAAACATTCTGCTGGCACTTGAGCTATGTTACTATACTGGAACTACTAGCTTGCCAAAGAAACTGGCTTTATATACCTCCGTTTCTGATTTCCCAGCTAATTGGCGTAATTTAGTCAATATTCTGCTATTTCTCCCAACTGTATCCATATATATATATATCAATTAGGACTAAATACATTAATATTCTGAAAGAAAATATCACTTTTAGTATATATACAGCCCAAACTTTGACTTATCAAAAAACGGCCAAAAACTCATTATTTCTCGGAAGTCCAGAAGGGAGAAATACTCACTTTAGAGCTAGGAGTATATTGACACTAATTTTGAGCAATTACACTTACCTTAGCTTGGTAGAACGATGATTCGTCGGCCAAATTTCACAAAACTAACTCTGCAGGAGTGCTCTCTGCAGCTTTATACTCTGGTATCTAGGATTAATTTGAGTTTGGACTGCGTATAATGGCGTAATCGGAAGGAAATTTTAACGAAACCTTCATGCCCTCTGTTCTTAGCTGTGTTCTCTGTGTATTCTCTGAAAATTATGAAATTAAAATGATTAAAACCGAAGTTGGTTCTTTTATACTTGAGGCTGCACCTAACCTCCGTGGCACGTTGGCCATCGCGGAGGTGAGCCTCCATGACACGTTGGCCATCACGGAGGTGAGCCTCCGTGACACTCTGGCCATCGCGGAGGAGGTATGCCAGCCTCCTTTTGCGATGGTTCGACGTGTCGCTTATCCGGTCTTTCCCCGGGCCTTTTTCTAGCTTGTATGGCATTCTAAAAATCTTAACCAACATGCGAATAGGCCATCTACATGTCGAGAATTTACGGGGTGTAACAATAGATCCCCTGCATGACATGTATTGTTTATGTTCTCCTGAGTATCCTCATCTTCTGTGTGGTCCTATAAGAATTGTTTCTGCAAAGCTGAAGGCTCTTGTAATTATGGGACCTCTCTCCCTTTTCCGTCCTCTTCACCAGCATTGAAGGTTTTTAAGTATCCTCATTCTCCTTTGATTCCTTTTGTTCCTTCTCTGTCCTCTTGTTCTCTTCAGGCCTCCATACTACTATTGTTGTATGACCTTTTATTTCTTTGTTCTCTACTGCCCAGTGTGTTGTTACTGACCCTTGTGATATAGTGTCAGCTACGTTATCCATGTCTCTACTTGGTAAAGGAGTGTCATGTCCTCTCTTATCATCCATCTTCCTGTCATCTCTGTTCTTTGTATCCCTTGATTGTTGTATTTCTTTTTGGTCCTCCTCTCGATCTTTTAGTACCTTAAACTGGTTGGCATTATTGATTACTTTTGGGGGCTATTTTTGGCTCCACACCTGCTCCCTTCTCCATCTTTTTGATGCCTTCCCCTCCCATACTTCCTATTCCCTTGAGTTTGGAAATCTTCAATATTCTTTGAAGATACTTTCTCATAAGTTTCTATGTTCTGAATATGCTTCTTTGCTTTTTCTGTAACTGTTTGACCTTGATCCACGTTTCCCTAATCCTTTACAATCTGTTGTTGGTCCACATCCTTCTTTTTAGGGTACAACTCTGGGTGAAGAACAAAATCTTGATCATTATGCCCCTGAATCTTACAATTTATACAGTATTTGGGGACATGGTCATATTTGATCCTGATCCATTTCTATACCACTTCTCTTGTCTGCTTCCTTATACCAACATTAATTCTTTTTGGGAACCTCCCAACAGATCCACCTCCACCTTGACCCTAGCATAGTTAGGTCTAGTTTAGTTCCTCGTAGCCATATGAACTTGGAAAAACTTTCCAACTGCGGCAACAAGTGAAAATACTGCTTTCTTCGTGAAGAAATTTGGTGGTAGCGATGGAAAAGATATCTTGCTATTATTGTTGTTGTTTCCTCTTCTGGATCAAACAATGGATCCCACTTTAATGTACACATTGGATACGTCCATTATCTATGGGATAAGTAAAAGGTTGGTTTTGAGAGTAGGTTTACATAGTCTTCCATGGTTGATGCCCTTATCGATGCATGTCTATTTCTCAATAGCCCAATATTGTATTCTCCTTTCAACTCGGACTGTTTAGGGATCATTTTTCTAAGTTCTTGGATATCCAACCACCCAAATGAAAACTTTCCAATAACAGCGTATTGTAGGATTTTCTTGAAATTAATTATTTTAATTTAAAATAATTTAATTATGGAATATGTTTAATAATTTAGTTAAGTCTTCTAATTGAAGACCTTCCACTAGCTTAGAATAACTTTAGAAACTTAAATCTTACCTTATTTCAATTCACTAATGTCGTCGATGTTCATTCTTGCTAACTTTTTGCTTTGCAATGCGATTTTTGATTTTGCTAAATTTAAAATTTTAAGATATTATTCTAAAATTGAAACTTCCAAGTGAAATTTTAAAATATTATATAAGTATTTGAAATCATATTTATAATCTATACTATATAAAAATGTGAAGGTCCTTAGAAATGTTGATTGAATTTTTTTCCCGTCATTAAAAAACTCTATGATAGACAAAATTTTCATTTACTATTTTTACATAATTATTATTTAAAATTATTTTTTTTAATTATTCCATCACCTTATTTTATCATATTAGGTTTTTTTTTAGTGGTGTAACTCTATTGTGGTGTAAACCTAAAAAGAATTAGTTGCTACATAATTTTTTTCTTTTTAATAGACATGAATTTTTCTTCGTTATTTTATTATATTAGATCTTTTAGTTATGACATAATTCTATTTATAGCGTAAACCTTCAAAAAAATAAAATAAAGAAAATCCTTCTGCCTAAAAGTTTTTCCTTTTTATAATTTGGAAAAGTTTTTTCTCCCCCTTTTTCATCGTAAGGGAAAGGTTTTCTTTTTACTTTTTTCATAAAAGTTGTTTTTCCCCCCTTTTCATAGTAACATAAGGGTTTTTTTTTTTTTTTTTTGCCTTTTATTAATTTTTTTCTCTTTTGATAGTAATGTCTTAGTATTTTTATATTTTCAAATCCTTTTTAATTTATAAATTTTTCTTTCTATAAACAAAATTTATAAATATATAATTTAATTCATCAACTTTTTACATCAACACCTTTGATTCAATCTTCAACCTTATATGTTTTCGGGTCAATCTATCTTCTTCTTCTTCTTTTATGTTGAAATTTTTTTTTATATTGTGAATTTGAAAAAGACAATAATAATTTATGTGTCAGCTCAAGTTGTTTATATTCAAAATAATTTAACTTATATTGTCTCTTTTAGTTGAGTCTAATATTGATACTATGTTATCTCAATTAATTGAGTCTTATATTAATATTATGTGATTTAAAATTTGTGTAATTTATGGTTGTCATTCTTCATCTACTCATACATTCACAAGTTTCGTCTATTCAGGTAAAGTAGTCTCTTTATTTCATAAAATAATTTTTTTTATAAAATTATAAATCATTATAATTATAACTCTTGTGAACAATTTATTTTAGATAATCTTGCAATGGAATTTGAAAAAGATTTTGTGAATGAAATTGTGCCAATTAACAATTTAAGGCAATATGATTCTTCTTGGATAATAAAAGTTGTAGTAATTGAAGATGAATGAATAAAAGCGTATAAAAAGGGAACAAAGAAAGGCACTCGGACGACTATAACATTAGTTAATGAAGAGGTAATAATTCTTTTTCGTATTATATTTTATATTTTTACATATATGTTTGAGTTCTTATCCATTTTTATTACATTATGTGTGTGTGTGTGTGTGTGTGTGTTTCTTGATCATTAAAGTTTAATTTTATTGCAGGGCACAAAAGTTCATGATATACTTTTCAATAATGATATTAAAAAGTGAAAAAAATTTTACAACAAGACAAGATATGTTACGTCATAAACAGACGCATTAATAGTGTTAATCTAAATATTGTATCAGTAAACAAGGAGATTGAGGTTGGATTCAATGACAACTCTATAGTTTAGGAATGCAACAATCACTTTTCTACTGTTATTTTTTTAAACAATTTTGTTTCGTTTGAAGATACAATACAATCTTCCGATAGAACAATCTTTGGATAGATTCTTTAGATTTGATCAACTAATCTAATATTCAATATATGCATAATATTTTAATCATGTTTACTTAATATAATATAGTTCCTTAGAAATATTGATTAAATTTTTTGCCTTTGATTAAGACTGTACAATAGACAAAATTGTCATTTACTAATTATTTTAGGATAAATTAATTAAAGTTATAACTATTAAATTTTTACTAATTTATAAAAGGTAAGAACTCCTAATATTTATTATTTTAAAATTGACTAAAATTTTGCTTCTTAAATCTTTTCTTATTTGAACTATATTAAAGTCTAACATTTATGACTTTAAAATCAATTACAATTCTGTTAACTTATATCAATTCTTCATTTATAAAACTAATTAATTATTCATCACAATATTTTAATTCATGGTACGAGAAAATAAATTAAAGAGCGTAATTTCATGATGCATTAATACATGAATTCGTCCTCCTCCTTCATTTTATTTTTTTTAAATAAAAATCTTTATAGTCAGAAAAAAAAATATAGAAACACAACATACTTTAAGTTGTTTCAATTAATTGAGTGTTCTTGCTTCATTGATAAGCCGGAAAGATATGTGGCCATGAAATTCACTCTTTTTAGTTAAATCTGTATTATTTCTTACGTTATAATTTATGTGAAAGAGTTTGACTAGACACATAGATTAAAAAAGAGAAAGCAAAAATAAACTGAGTCGAAATCATCTTATAAAGGTAAAACGAAAAGTTTAAAATTAAGTTATTGCTAAAAATTTAAAGTATGAAGCTTCATAGGAAAAAATTATTAATTTTTTTACCTTTTTAAAAATAGAATTCACACTAGACAAAGTAGTTATTTAATTATTTTTTAAATATTTGAGATTTTAAAATTAACTAAATTTTATGTATTAAATCCTTCTTTATTAAAACATGTAAAACATATAAATATTTATATATGCATATAATGCACGCATTTAAGTGTTTATATAAAAGAGCCGATTTTTTAACCTTTAAATCAAACGTTATTTGTAGAACGTTTTTATTGATTGAAACAAGTATTAGAACAAACTGGAGAAAGAAATATTAGATTAATCAAACTATTAAACATAATTATTTATCAATTAGAAATTCATAATTTTTTTTAAAAATTCTTATATTGTTACACAAACACATCTTTTAAAATTATTTATGCTATTTTTATAAATTAATTCTTATTAATATAAGGGACACGCGCGAGGCAGGTTCACTTAGACTAGTATTCTAAAAGCGGAAAGCCTCAACGTTAATAATTGAAAGACCAATTCACCCATTAATTATTGAATGACCATTTTACCCTTCAATTTAAAATTATTTCTATAATATTTTATGTACTAAAAAGTAAAATTATATAGCAATAAATATTATTGTTATAATAAATATTATTAGTTCATTAAATACTTTTAAATAAATTATTTAGATGAAAATTATATATGTTTAATGGGAAAATTGATCTTTCAACACATTAGATGAAAATTGAATTTCTTTTATATATATATAAATTATTACTATTATTATTGTAAAAATGAAAACCTACAGAGTTGAAAGTTAAATGATAAGAATATTCATCAAATGTTGCATGGCATTTCTATTCTTTAAACTGAATTTAATTTTTAAAAAATTGATATAAAGATGAGTAAATTAAATAAAAAAGAATACAAAATAATAATTACTAGGGGTTGGAACAAAAAATTAAAGTAGATATACCTAGGGTGATGCATGTGTAGCATTTTTCATAGTTAATGGTCATGTCTATCTTTTTGATATTTGTTTCAGTAATACTTGACTTTCAAACTTCTATGTGACTTTTCATATTACAACTGTAATTCTTGCTCTGCAAATTTAGCTCTTCCAAGAAAGATTATTATATGTTACTCCTACAATTCTAGCTGTATGTAGGAGCTTTAAATTGGTGAAATAATATCGTAGATTATGATTAAAAATTGTGAGATTTGTTTATGCGATCATAAAGATAGATAAAAATTCAATTACTGAAACATCGTAATTTGATGTCTTAGTTTTTACTCTCATCGTTTCAAAATCATTGGTGTTTTGGCCTTTTGATTTTGTTTCAGAATAAGTGGTGTTTTACATAATCAAGAAGACACTAATGATGTTCTTCCAATTTTACCCTTATTTAAATGGAGAGAAATCTACATAACCAAGAAAATACAAAAGAGTTACATCTTTTTCAAAATATTTATTAAGGAAAGTTGGTAAAAATATATTTTACTTTTTAGGAATGAGTAGTTTTATTAAGGGGTATGCACAAGCTAAAAACACCACTTATTTTGAAACCAGAAGTACTTATCTGTAGAGATTAGAATTATGACGAGACTTTATTTCTATTTATATGGCTAGAAAATTGCTTCATTAATAACTTAGTTTTCAGAATTTTTGTATGTGCTCAAATATCGACTCTGTGTTACATTAGATTTTACTTCAATTTCAATTATCAAGACAAAACGAAAAAAGAAGGACCATTGTCTTAGAATTTCTTTAAATTATTACTAGCCATATGACATTGAAGCTTGCTTATGTGTTTCTTTCTTCTTTTTGTTTCTTTCTACTTGTAATTTCACATTTACGCTCTATATAAAGTTAATGAAAAGATCCATAGAATATTTTAATTTTCAAATTACAAATAATAAGATTTTTTACACCATAATTTTTAATATTTATAACTTAGAGGTTATTCTAAAATGTGTTTATAGATAAAAATCTAATATAATATTTTGGACATATTTTATTACAATTATTATGAGATCTAAAGACCAAAGTAAAAAAATAACAAAATTCCTTAACCTTTCAATCAAAAGTGTATCACTTTCTTAGAATTAATTACTTTCATGTTTCGCTATACATCGCAACACATATAATTTATGTTGATTCATTGCTTTTATTCACATTCAACCAATTAAAAATTTTGTCATGAATTTGGAAGAAATTATTATAGTACATGGATTGATTACAATCTTATAATTTCTAGTATTTTTATCTTAAATTCTCTTTTCGAAATTTTAAAAGTCATGTGAACATATTTGTGACTTTTAAATAGAACTTTTTTAAAATGACAAGTTAATTTTATTTTTCATAAAAATCTAATGTAAGTTATTTTCCTACTTCTACATTTTTATGGAATAATTGACTCAATTTTCTTTAATTATATTTTTTAAAATCCTGTCATATGACGTATATTATAATGTATGGAGATAATTGTGCAATTATTAAATTCTCAATTATCTCAGGCCGAATAACTATTTTGTTTCTATATAGCAATAATAAAGAACTCAAACATAAAAACTTACATGAAGAAATAATTTTATGATATAACATGTTTGTACCTCATAAAATCAACATTAATATAACAAAAAATAGTATCTAACAAAAGAAATTTAGTCATTTTTCTTTGCATGTTCACATGACATCTAGACATCGATTTTAACTTAAATATTTTTAATATTTATATAATTTTTAAATTGTATAAATCGATTGGAAATATACGTGCAAGATACGTATGAATAATTAGTTACGGTATAAGTGGGGGCTCTCAATTAAAATTTTAAATTACCAAATTATACAGTAAAAATTATAAGACTTTTTTCCTCTCCTTGAAAAGATAACTGACCAGTTTGTTCTATATTTAAAATTTTTATTAAATAAATAATTATAGCCAGACTAGACCAAATACATTATTAGAATTTATCATTTTCCGCTTCTTGAAGAAGTTTGATTATTAGTCCCTTTAGCTTCTATCATTAAGATCATTCATTCACAACTATTCATATATATCTGTCATTATAATCCCAAGTATATTATTTTATTTTTTTATTAAATTAAAATTTAATTAATATATAATTAAATATTTAAATATTCTATTATATCATATCATATTTATATATTTATTATTATATAAGTAAAAAGCTAAAAAGTAAAATAACAATAATAATAATAACAACAACAACAACAACATTATATTATACTAAAAGTGGAAAGCCCTTATCTTAAAAGTTGAATTACCATTTTTCCCCTGTTGTAAATTAAAATATAATAAAATATCTAATTAAATAGTAATATTTTACCATCAAATATCATATATATATATATAAAGAAATGAATAAATTCTTGATTTACCTTCTTGTTTTGTTGTTGTTGGCATTTTGGGTTTATATGAAATTTGCATAAACTTGATAGAAGCAGCCTCAAACCTGCAGATTAAATTTACTCTTGGCACGTGACTTATATTTATGCCCATCATGGTAACTCGTATTTTATGTATCTTGCACTTTTCTGCATAAATATTGAAAAAAAAATTATTTTTTATTTTATTTAGGTGGTCTTGTCACATTTTCTACTTAATCGTCATCAAAGCATGATTTATAAATTAAGGTAACCAAAATGCCAGCTTAATCATTTTGAATTTACACTTATCACAACTCTATATTTAATTCTTGAATATGGATATACAAGGGAGAAGACCTTAAGTTAGAAGTTAGATTATGAAAATGTCCTTCATTAAGAAAAAAAATTATTTATAAAAAAAATAATTTTAGTATATTAAATCATATACACATAGTTAAGATGCTCTAAGCTTTAATTGTCGCACAGTTTCAACTTTCACACCAAATATTCATATTTTCATCTTGATTTTTTTTTATGAATTAAATATGTAAATAAAAATAATATAATTTACACTTTAAAAAATAAATTTAATCCATATTATCATATTAATTCTACCTATTCAAATTTCTCATATTACTAATGAAAAAAAGACTTAATATAACAACCTGTGATTTTTTCTTGCAAAACTAAAAAAACTTTTGGTATTTTTCATCTACCTTATTTAATTGATAATGAATTATCTTATCTATTCTATTAAATTCTATTCAATAGGTTATATAGATATGATTTGTAAATCTAGAATATATTTATCAACTCACTGTTGGAAGAAACACTAAATGAAAACTGCAAATTTATCAGATAAGTTCATTTTTTTTAAAATTACATTTTATATATGAATATTCATAAAAAGGTAATTTTTTAGAAAGTTAGATTTTACTTAAAAGCTTGGTATTGTGAAATTATTCATAAAAATACTTTTTTATTTTTATGAGTCTAAATTTTTATGTGTTATTTTTTCATTATGGAGTGATTAAAAATACTTACAAATAAATCTTTTAAAACGTAGATTTGAAATCTTAAAATAAGACATATTCCAACAAGTGAAGATAATGTGAAGGTGTAAAAATTATTCACACTAACGAGTCATCGGGTATATCAAACACAACAATAACATTTTTTTCAAAAACAAGTGCACACAAAATTTGAAAACTCTTAATGTCCTTCTACAATAGAGACAATGAGATTTGGCCACACCTAAATTATTTTTATAATAATTATTATCACAAGCACACAGTTCAAAGTTCAAATTAAAATGATGTATTTATAAAGAAGTATGATATATTAACTTTTAATTCTCTTATATGTCATGCCTCATCATTTTGCTTGATTCGTTGCTTGAAGTTATTCAAGATGTTAATGTTTGATGTCTTAAATTTGGTTAAGTTGGTAAGAGCAATGAATAAATAAAAAAAATAATATAAGTATTCATATATTATATTTTAGTGATTTGCTATTTCTGATTATAGAATTATAAGTAGTGGATATATAAAATAAACAGTTGAAAACATAAACAAACATCAATGTGAACATACAACAAGGATATTTATAAAAATGTATCAAGTAACATATCAATATATTACATGTTTGCACCTAATAACATTAAAATGTAATTAATTGTACATTTTACCAATCTAATTAAATTTAATTGTTCAATTTTTCAAGTTCAGATAATATTTAATCATTTGTGGTTTAATAAAAAAGTTATTCGAACAAATTAATTATTCATCTATTCAACTTGTACCTTTTCATTTTAAATTTTATATTATCCATTATACTATAATTTTAATAAAATATATATCATATGTACAATTTGCATGGAACACACGTGTCCTAAACTAATTCCATAAAATGAACAAGGAAATGTCAGTTCATTTTATTTTTTTATCATCTTCTTGTCTTTTCTTTAGGCAGGTTACTTATTAGTTCAATCTTTTTTCTCACAAAAAAAATATGTTTTTTTATTTATAGCTCTTCTCATGTGACATGATATGGTATAATGACAAATACATCTTATTGTTTTACATGTTAATTGGCATTCTATTTCAAAATTTCTTTTTAATTTTTATTACTAATTTCAATTTGTTTTTAATTTTTTTTTTTAATTTGCACTTCTGATAAACTAATAGAACATGTATGGAAACTAATAGATTGGAGTATTTTTTTTTTTTACACTATCCAGTTATTTAAATAGATATTTTAAAATTTTATCATTTAAAGTACGTGATTTACCCCATTTATTTTATAGCAGTTTCTATGATCCAAATACACAATATCAAAACGCAAACCTACTGCTTTAAATGAGTTGAAGGTGACAAAAAAATTTTGAAATTAAAAAAGGTGACAAGTTTGACTAGCCTTGCTCTAAATTTCCTTTAAATCAGGATTAAGTTAAATGGGGTGTGAAGCGTAATATTTAAAATTTGTTAATCTTTTAAAAAATATAAATAAAACCCAACCCATTAATTCAAAACTCTAACCCCCTGCAACATACGTACACACACGTCTAATTCTTCTTCTCTTTCACTCAACCGTCGTTCTCTCTTCCTCTCTTCTTCATTGTGCTTCCTCTTCTTCTAAATTAATTTTTCTTCAGAAATCATCACGTCAGTGAACCCAATCGACGTCGGTGAGTCATTGACGCACACTACTCTGCTTAGAGGTAATTGTTTTTCGCACACTACTCTGCTTAGAGGTAATTATTTTTTCACTTCTGTCAAATATAACTCTGTGGTAAACAGTTCGGGTTTCAATTTTTCGACTAAAAATGGTGGTTTTTGGTTAAAGAAGAAGAACAAGAAGGGTTTCGCATATTATGTTGTTGGATGACTTTATTTGTTGTATTTATTGTTCTTGTTGTGTTTTTTTATTAAAATATTATCACTGATAGGAACTTGTTTTTCTTGTGATTTTTGTTGTTGTAGTCATAGTTGTAGGAAAAAATGGTGTGATGTTGTTTGATTTATTTTTCAACAGCTAAAGAAGTTGTTGCAGCAACATCCACACTTGTTTGAAAAAATCAGAAGATGCTGAGATTGTTGCAATAAAATATTGTTACAACCTCAGCAATTATTTGATTTTGTCAAATAAGAGGTTAAGTTGTTGCAACAACTTTCTCAACTGCTGATAAATCAAACAGTTGTTGGGGTTGTTGCAACAAGTCGTTTGAATTGGTATAACAAGTTTACAATTTGTTACAACAACCTCAGTATCTGTTTGATTTTGTCAAACAACTGTTGAAGTTGTTGCAATAACTCACACACCTATTGAAAAAATTATTATTATTTGCCAAACAAGAGTTGAAGTTGTTGCAATACCTTATTGATACTATTTTTGTACTCATTATTGTTTCATAATTTAGGGAATAAATAGGGGTTTGCAACTGTTTGATTTTTTTCAATAGTTGAGGAAGTTGTTGCAACAACTTCCACAACTATTGATAATCAAACAATTGATGTACTTGTTGCAACAACATCAGCAACTGTTGGATAAAATCAAACAACTGTTGGAGTTGTTTACCAACAGCTATGGAAGTTGTTGCAACAACTCACATATTTGTTGAAAAAAAATCAATATTTTCCAAACAAGAGCTGAAGTTGTTGCAACAACTTGTTGGTGTTGTTTTTGTATTCATTATTGTATCATAATTTAGAGAGTAAATAGGGGTCAGCAACTGCTTAATTTTTACCAACGGTTGTAGAAGTTGTTGCAACAACTTCCATTGTTGTTGGTGAATATCAAACAATTGTTGTACTTATTGTAATAACTTTAGCAACTGTTGGATAAAATCAAACAACTATTAAAATTGTTGCAACAACTCATACACCTGTTGAAAAAAATCAATATTTATTTTACTAGTTTGATTTGCAATAGTTGTTTTCATTGTTCATTTTGACTGAATGATTAAATTAATTATTGATTTATGTTTTGTCTCATATTTTACAAATAAAATAACTTCAAAAAGAGCAAAAAGTACAGGTAGAGGTGTTGCTGCTTCTAGAAGGTAAAAAAGAACTAAGACTCAAGCAGAAGAAACAAATGATAAACCTGAGAGTCAAGGTTATCTGGATGTGCTTGCTGATCAAGCAGGAGTCATAGTAGAAAATGAGGCCCCATCAAGCCAGAAGCAACATGATAACACTTTAGAGACCAAATAAGCTTCTGAAGTAGATGAAGATGATTCTCCCAAGAACAAACTGAAAGTAGACATGCTTCTAAAGATAATAAAGATAAAGAGGATGATGAAGATGAGGAAGGTGATAGCAAAGATGGAGAAGGTAATGATAACAATAATGAAGATGGGGAAGATGAAAATAATGATGATGATGATACTAATGAGAAAAACACAATAACTGATGATAAAAAAGAAGAAGAAAATGATGAGAATATCCGGTCTACTCTTGCCGAGGCATCTAGTAGTGGAAGAGATCCAAGCACAACTTCCACTATGATAGTTATAAAAAATATAAGGTTTGAAAATTATAAGTTGAAGATGCTAATGGATGTGTATGGGAATTTAGAGGGTGATATTGTGTTAGATATGGGTAGAGGATTTACAAAATTCAAAAAGATCTTAAGGGAAAATGATTTAGTGAAATTCTTTAAGAGAGCAGTTATTTTGGAAATTTTTTAGACCTACTGTAGATACCACTGCAAGATTTCAAATGACTATGGTATACAATCTCCTTCGACGCAGGATTATTTGTGATAAAAAATATGATATTTGGATTAACTACTGCGGTATGCCTATTTGTTTTGACATGAAGGAGTTGCTATTATGACAGGATTAACTGTCATTCTCCTCCTCGTGTTAGAGGAGCCAAATCGACAACCAATGGTGGGGATTTGTTCAAGTTAGTTGGAAAAAGTTACAAGAAAAAGAATATGTTTGAATATTTGAAATCCAAAACAGTTTCGAGGAATGTGAAGAATTCACTGTGCTTATTTTGGTTTGTGCACAGTGTTCTTTGTATAAAAGATGTTGGGAAGAACATCTCTTCTGATTGGATTAAACTCACCGTAGACTACAAAGCATTCAATGCCTATCCATGAGATCGAGAAAGCTTCAATCTCACAGTTGAATATTTGTTGAGGGAGTTAAAGGCAAACATGAAGACCATCAAACTATATGGCTTTTCCTAGGCTTTCATGGTAAATTTTATTAGCCAGACTATTTATTATTTTTGACTCCATCCATTATTCTGATCCTCTGTAACTTTATTTTTTCTAGGCTTGGGCATTTAAAGTTATTTCTCACCTTCGACATCAAGTTAAGGACTTTTCAGAAGAAGTGTCTTCTCCGTGGATCCTCAGATAGCTGGCTCCGAAGAATAACAAAGCAGTTGGTGTTAATCTATTTACCCTCCCTAGAGACTCGGTAAGCCTCATTACACAATTATATACCCTTGGAATCTATTGTTTCAACCTTAGTAGTTGTTCGATTTAATCAAATAAGAGCTGAAGTTGTTGTAACAATTTCCTCAGTTGTTGGGAAAAAATCAGGCAGTTGTTGGACTTGGTAAAATAACTCTAACAACTATTTGGTTTTGTCAAACAACTGTTGAAGTTGCTGGAACAACTCACTCAGTTGTTTGATTTTGTCAAACAAGAGCTGAAGTTGCTACAACAACTTCCTCGGTTATTGAAACTAAATCAAGCAGTTGTTGTACTTGTTGCAACAACTCCAACAACTATTTGATTTTGTAAAACAACTATTGAAGTTTCTGCAATAACTCACTCAGTTGTTTGATTTTATCAGACACGAGCTGAAGTTGTTGCAACAACTTCCCTAGTTGTTGGAAAAATCAAGCGGTTGTTGGACTTATTGCAACAACTCCAACAACTATTTGATTTTGTCAAACAACTGTCAAAGTTGCTGCAACAACTCACTTAGTTGTTTGATTCTGTCAAACGAGCTGAGTCCTCAGTTGTTGGAACAAATCAAGCAGTTTTTGGACTTGTTACAACAATTCCAGCAACTGTTTGATTTTTTCAAGCAACTGTTGAAGTTGCTGCAACAACTCACTCAATTGTTTGATTTATTCAGATAAGAGCTAAAGTTGTTGAACTTGTATTTAATCAAATTTAGAAGTCATTTGGATTCTTTCTTAGAATTCAAGACTCTCCCAAGGACAAATTACACGTTCGACTGATCAGCCAACTCAAAAATGAGCTGACTTTCAATTGGTAGTTGTTGATTCATTAGTTTTTTTATTAAACATTGATGAGCCAGAAGGTTCTATTGAAAGTCAATTTAATTCTTAGCAACCTGCTCGGGTATAAACCTACTTTTAGTAGGTAGCTATTGGTTCATCAACGTTCAATAAGATATTGATAAATCACCAGCTCCCAATTGAAAGTCAGTTCATTTTTGAGTTGGCGAATCAATCGAATGCGTAAATTTATTCTTAGATAGTCCTGAATGAAAAAAAAGTTTCAAGTAGCTACTATTTTGGGTTATCACAAGTTCTTTCTAGATTTAGTTTCTATGAACAAGATTTGATTTTATTATAATAAATTTTACATGTTAAATTGTTGCAACAACAACTCTTAATCCGCTGCCACACCAACTATTAATCTGTTGCAACAGCTGTTGTACTTGTTGAACCTTGTCCATTAAATTGGTTAGCTGTTACAATAGGTTCATAATTGTTGGGTGGTGACTTGTGTTTAATCAATTTTAGAAGTCTCTTGGATTCGTCTTTAGCATTAAATGCTCCCCTAAGGACAAATTAAGCATATGATGATAGGTAAACTTGGAGATAAATTGGCTTTCTATCGGCAGCTGCTGATTCATTAGTTTACTATTAAAGATTGATGAACCAACAGGTTCCTATTGAAAGTCGATTTATTTCTGAGCACCTTGCTTGAAAATAAACTGACTTTCAATTAGAAGTTGTTGGTTCACAATGTTCAATACAAAACTAATGAATCAATAACTGCCAATAGAAAGTCAATTTATCTCCAAGTTGACCGATCGCCAAATGCGTAATTTGTCTTTAGGGGAGCACTTGATGAAAAATTATGTTCATCCAAAAATTGATTCAGAGTTTTTTTCTTTATGTTCGGTGGAAATCACGTGTTATACTATATTTCAATAAATAGATATATGTGTTCTGATACAAGTCCATGTTTAAAAAATGGATAACATTGGGCCTAAGCTCCAAGGGGCTACTATTTTGGGTTATCACAAGTTCTTCCTAGATTTAGTTTCTAGGAACAAGATCTGATATTGTTGCAATGAATTCTACATGTAGAAATTGTTTGAGCAACTTAAGCAGTTGCTATATTTTAGTTGTTATTTTATTTATTTTGCATCATTTTAATATGTTTGTTTTTGACACATAGGTTGTGCACTCATGGATTGTTCCAACAAAAGAAGAGTTGAAGATAGAATTCCTTAGCAAGTTTGAGACTTTGGAATCTTACCAGGACCAAAAGTTGATAAGTTAAAGGAAGATTTGGCCGGAGTGACGGCCATCAGAAGGGATTTGGCCGGGGCGAAAAAGGATGATGCTGCTTCTAAAGCAATTAATGAAGTTGTGGCGAGTTATGCAGCCAGTGATGCAACAAGAACAGATGATGATCATCATAGTTATGGTGATGGACATAATCCACTTGATGCGGGAGGTGTTGGTGGCAGATATACTCTGGTTGTTAAGAAAGTTCGACATCAAGAAAATACTCCATACATATTGGGTAGATCTTCAGCTGTTGGTGTCTCAAAGGTGCCTTAAATGTAATGAAAATATGAATATGTTGCTTTCAAATATTGAGGCTTTGACAGAAGCACAAGGAGTGACAAAGGCAGTCATAAACAAGTTAATATCCAAGAGGGGTATCTACCCATCTTCAAGGATATCAGAGCTTTTTTACTCTTGTTGGTGTGAAGAGGAGGAGAAATCAAATTTCTAGGGCACTGGAAAGTACATAGAAAAAGACTGTTGATACTTTGAAGATGATGGCTGATCACCCAATGGAGCAACTACTAGTAAATCTTTACAAGTATGCAGATGATAAGAAGAAAAAGAAAATTCAGCAGATGATCAAAAAAAGAGATCAACCAAGATCCCGTACACAATGCATGAATTTAATTATCAAGACTTTGAGTGCATGACTAACATAGATAGGTGGTGGGAGGATTGGGTAAGTTTCTACAACTTCTATTTATATTCAAGTAAGCAGTTGTTATATTTTATTAAGCTTCTGCAGCAGATGCAACAACTGCTGCTTCTGTTGTAGCAATTTCATTGAGCTACCATAGCAAATGCAACAACTGTTGCATTTTTTGTAGCAACTCAATGAATTTGCTGAAACAGATGCAACAGTTGTTGCATCTGCTGCAATATATTTATTGAGTTGCTGCAACAGATGCTACATCTGTTGTAGCAATTTCATTAAATTGTTGCAGCAGATGCAACAACCCAATGAGTTTGTGCAACAGTTGTTGCATTTGCTGCAATATATTGCTCGATCGCTCGTATGTTATGATCAAATTACTATGTCGCTGTTAAAGAACACTATTAAATATAGCTTTGAGTCTTTAAAATGCATTTAATTCACTATATTTAACAATAAATATGATTGACAAGCAATTCATGATCAAATTACTCCAAACTTACTGCAACAAGTACAATAATTGTTTGAAAACTCATAGCAAGTTTATCAGTTGTTGCAGCAGATCGAGTTACTTATTTGAAATTGTCAAGAAAGTGCAACAGTTATTGGCACCTATCATGCCACTTGATTAAAACTTCACTGCAAGTGTATCAGTTGTTGCAGCAGATCAAGTTACTTGTTTGAAATTGTCCAGCAAATACAACAGTTGTTGGCACCTGTCAGGTCAATTGTTTGAAACTTCACAGCAAATTGATGAGTTATTGCAACATATTAGGTTATTTGTATGAAATTGTCCAGTAATTACAATAGTTGTTTGAAAATTCATAGTAAGTTTATGAGTTGTTGTGACATATTATGTTACTTGTTTGAAATTGTCTAACAAGTGCAATAGTTGTGTGAAAATTCACATCAAGTTTATGAGTTATTGTAACAGATTAGGTTACTTGTTTGAAATTGTCCAGCAAGTGCAACAGTTATTTGAAAATTCACAACAAGTTTATGAGTTGTTGCTAGGGGTGGGCATAACAACCGAAAAATCAAAAAACCGAACCGAACCGAACTAATTCGATTTTTCGATTTCGATTTTTCGGTTTTTCGATTTGGTTTCGGTTAAATTTTAATTTTTTCGTTCGGTTTTCTGTTTTAAAATTTCGGTTTTTCGGTTTAACCGAAATTTTACATATTTTTTTTTAAAAAAATTATAACTTAATTTCGAAAAAATAAAAATACTATACCCAACCCAAATCTCAAAGCCCATTTAGAGAATTATTTATATAATTGATACAATTGCTTAAGTTTTTTTTACAAATAACAAGTTTTATAATAGTTTTAGTATGTTAAGAAAATTCTTAATATTATTAATATGCTTTGAAAGAAAAATGAAATATATAATATTTATTTAACAAGAAATTAGGGACCATAGATTATTGAAATCTTAAAAGACCCTTAACTTTTTATTGGTTTTGTTATAAGGATATTAAGCATATGAGAAAATTTATTATCAAAAATTCAAATGTTATGTATGTACTACTAAATGTAAATCAATTGATCCCGCTATTTTCTTTATTTAAAAAGTTAAAATTAACCTTAGTTGAATTAAACTTTAGAATTCAAACTTAAAACAATTTATTTTGAATTTAAAAAGATAAAACAACTCATTTTTAATTAAAAAAGTAGCTCATTTTGTAAGTTAAAAAATAGCCCATTAATTAGGCCCATAATCGAAAAAATCGAATTAGAAAAACAAAACCGAACCGAACCGAATCAAATTTGAAAAAAACTGAATCGAACCGAATTAGTTTAGTTCGGTATTCGGTACACTACTTAAAAATCGAAAACCGAAAAAATTGAACCGAAATTTAAAAAAACCGAACCGAAAAACCGAATGCCCACCCCTAGTTGTTGCAACATATTAGGCTACTTGTTTGAAATTGTCCAGCAAGTGCAACAATTGTTGGCACCTGTCAGGCAACTTGTTCGAAAATTCACAGCAAGTTTATGAGAATATGAACCAAGTACCCAAACAACAACAAGAATAAGTTTTGTTATTGCAAGTAAAATCATATATGTTCCTATGTAGCAATTCTCTCCATGCATGTGGTTCTTTTGTGCCCAACCCTTTTACGTATGGAGCATTTATTTTTTTTGTCAGAAATAATTTCCCGATTGATGCCATCCTCTTCATCTACCTTCTTCTCAGTTTTTCTGGATCAACAAATGGAGGAGGTATTTCTCTCTCTAAAATCTCCACAGGAACTTCCCAAGATTCTTCAGATGGCAAGAGATTAATTTCCTCCAAGTATGCAATAAGGTAGGTCTCTACCTTATAATACGAAGAGGAGTACTCATAAATTCGCCTCCCATAGTCTTCACCATATTGGATGAGGAGCGCTACCATAACATGTGGATAAGGTATTTTATCCGGGTCAAATAGTCTACAAGTACAAGATTTGCAAAGCAAGTCGACCGTTGCGACTTTATCGGGATCGGTGACAATATATTTATTGTTGGAAGTTTGATGAACCAATAACTTGTTCCCTAAATTAATACATTTTGCAATAGAAGCTTCTATCGATAGGACAAAGACGGTTGGTGTATCGAGAAACTCTATATGCCTTTGATGAAATTTTGTTGCAACCCTCTTATTTATTTCATCAAAAAAGGCAGTAATGAAAAATTCTCTCATCTACAAACATTGTGTTAACCAAGTCAACAATATTTATCGTCATAATATTATACCTGTAGAAAATTCTCTCTCATATACAAACATTGCGTTAACCAAGTCAGCAATATTTATCGTCATAATATTATACCTGTAGAAAATTCTTCTCATATATAAATATTGCGTTAACCAAGTCAGCAATATTTATTGTCATAATATTATACCTATAGAAAATAAATAACTAAAATTTTTAATAATAAGAAATTTAATTTCATTAATATGTAACAACAGCTAATATAATAAGGTGTACCTATTACCCGAAAAAATGCCCTGCTCCATCTGTGAAATCCAACACATTCAAGATATTCGGTGATCCCAAAAACTATATATCTTATTTGATTGAAGTGATCATTGAAAACATCTATCTGATACGGTTTTGCATCTTTATAAAAATGGTAGACGACTTTTGCATTGTGAAATTTAGTTCGGATATTTTTCTCAAAGTGCCTCATGCAATAACCAAAATGTGCTGAAGGAAAGACAATTGAAACTGCCTTTCTAATACTTGGATGTTTGTCAGAAATTATGCACAACTCTGAGGTATCATGTACAAAACTGCTCATTTTTTCAAAAAAATATTTGTAGGAGACATCACACTCAGAGTCTACTACACAGAATGCCACAGGAAAAATATGATTCTCCATATCCAATGCAACTGCAGACAACAACACTCTACTGTACTTACTCTTCAAAAATGTCCCATCAATAGTTAGAACTTTTCTCATATGTGCAAAACCAAGAATACTAGCTCCATAGGCCACAAAAAATATTTGAATTTTCCATTTTCATCAACCTTAAATGTTCTCTTACTTTCCGAATTTACGGTCCTAAGCATATAGCCGTATGCATCGAGCACTACATATCTGTGCTCGTATGTCCCTCTTATCAAAGACTTTGTAATCTCACTGCCCTTCCAAACCTTTCAATAACTGACCTTGCAGCCCAACTCTATACGGAATGAATTCCTCATATCTTTTGTTGACGAGCCTCTACCCTCGAAAAATCTATCTTTGAAGTATTCACCAATAACTTTCGCTGTGGCATGTGGGTTATGACTCGTAAGATATTGTGAACCACATGTGTGTGACTTTCGTATTTTTTTTATGTGAAATCTATCAGAATTTTTAAGCTTCACAGCTCTCAGCCACCACCTGTGTCAGGATATGCACATCTCACACAATACATAGAGCGTGAATTGATCACAATTTTTAATCTAAACAGGATATGCACATCTCACACAATACACAGAGCATGAATTGATCACAATTTTTAATCTAAAATCTTTCTTTAAGCAAGAAAGTTTCAGTGCAACATCTAGTTCTTGCTTATTTTTGAATAACATTCCGTTGTAAAAATTTGTTTCATCATCTTAAACATGGTTGGACTGTGTTGATTGTGTAGTTTTCAATGTATAATTGGCAACTTCAAGAATAGGAATCTGTTCATCTCCACCACTTTCTTTATCTAGAATATCCATATCCACCCTATCACATTCATCATTTAACATATCCTACTGATTTTGAGATAAATTCTGGTTCTCTACCGACCCTACAATCGTGTATACCCTCAAAGTAAGTTTAGCTTTATCTTCTCAAAAAATACATAAACTAAATTCATCCTTTATTCTAAAAGGAGTCGTCCACTGCTTTTCTCCATAGCTATGCATGTAAGTGATGGCAAGATCTTTCAACTCAAAATTTAATTCACAATTGGTGATGATTTTGTTTACTAAATCTTCATACACGATATCTCTTTTCACAATCATCGCTACCGTTTCTACCACGTCCCTACCCTTTCAACGCCAAATATAGCAGTTGTTGGATTCGATCCATTCACCATGGCAATCAATTCCTGTTGTTATTTTGTCCCCTATTAATGGTCTTCAAAATACCTGAAGATATTTTATTTTAAATTAAAAAAATTAGTCATTACAAGAGAAAAAGTGTGATAAAATAAAATAACTGTATAATGGTTGCAACAACTGTTGAAGCTATTGCAACAACTGTTAGAATTGTTGCAGCAACTTAGAGAGCTGCTAAAATTGCAGCAACTGAGTAAGTTGTTGTAACAATTCACTGAACTGTCTCTGTTTTAACTAAAATATGTAGAAGATGTCCAACAATTCCAGCAGTTGTTGCAACAACTAATAAAAATTTAGAAAAGGATATAACAATTGTTGCAGTTGTTGCAGAAAGTGCAACAACTATTGCAACTTCTTTATAAGTTGTTGCGAAAAAATTAGAAGTTTTTTTTAAAAACAGATTACTCAATTGTTGCAACAACTAACAACAAAAAAGCAGCAGTTATTGCATTTGTTGCAGTAAGTACAACAACTGTTGCAATTGTTGCAGCAAGTACAACAACTGTTGCAACTTGTTTATAAGTTGTTGAGAAGATATAGAAGATTGTTTACTACAAAATACTCAATTGTTGCAACAACTAACAACAAAAGGTGTAGTTGTTGCTGCAGTTGTTGCAGCAAGTACAACAGCTGTCGAAGTTGTTGCAGCAAACGCAATAACTATGCAACTTCTTTATAAATTATTGTGAAAAAATTAGAAGCTTTTTTACAACAGATTACTCAAACAGCAAAAAAGTAGCAGTTGAGTCAATGTGTAAAAATAAAAAAAGATAGGGAGATTATTCAAAACGTGATCAAATATCTAATAATTAAAACTTGTGTTACTTTTTAAAATTTTGAGGGCTCCCCCCCCCCCCCCCCTTTTTTAGGTAAATAGACTTTTATATAAGTTGGGTCAAAGTGTAAAAAAATAAAAAGATGGGAGCTTATTCAAAAAGTGGTCAAATATCTAATGATTAAAACTTGTGTCACTTTTTCAAATTTTGAAACCTTTTTGTCACTCTTAATTCAATCTGCCAACCTACTGATTATATGCATTGAATGATAAAGAAATATTATAACTTGAAATTGTTCAATGTAACAACTAGAATCTATATATCTATATAAAGCAAGGCATAGTAAAGGTGATGTGGCACCTCTATATGGTCTAGAAGATCATTTATCTTTTTACTTCTTTTTTTGTTGAATTTTTCTTCTCTTTATTTTTGGTTTTTGTTAATCTTATTTTGAAAACAAATCTAAAATTTCTTATAATTACTCAATTAAATGAAAAACTCTAATTTTTTAAATTGTACATTTTTTTTTATAACTCATGCCTTTTTCATTTTCTATAATTAATGAAAAAAGGATGGTCTTAACTCTTACCTGCATATAAATTGTGTTAAAGAGTGTGTCAATCAGCGTGAATCACAAAGAAAAAATTAAGTTGATGGCTAAGTTGCCCAAAAAAAAACCTATATGTGAGTCTATTTATGTTGCATTTTCACGTTTCACCTTGCTTGAAGATGAGCTCAAAAAATTCAGGCTTATTGAGTATAGAATTTAAAGTTTTTGTTCTATATTTTTGGAATCTGAAGAATAACAAACAACAAGGATTGTGTTCTAGGCTTCTAACTGTATGAAACAAGTTGATTGAAATAGAGGGTATAAACACTTTTATGTGCATATATATATATATATATATATATATATATATATATATATATATAATTCCTTCTTTTTTTTTGGTTTTTCATTTGCATTTGTAATTGTATGCTCCAAACAATTGAATACAATATTTCTTCCTTATGATATCTTATGGGTATCCTGCATATGCAATTATGTATATCGTCTTATGATACATATAGGAGCAGAGTCAGGATTTAAAACTTATGAGTTCGAAATTTTAATTATTTTATGTTATTGGATTCTAATTAATCAATGGGTTTCTTAAGATAAATACAAGGTTTGAATCAAACTACTAAATTCAATCAAACACATAACTAAAAGTGTAGCTCTGCCCCTGAATACACATGAAAAAGTTATATTTTTATTAGTATTTGTCTGCTCATTTTATTAAACTTTATTTATCTATTGTATCGACATAGTGCATAATAATAATTTAGGAGCATATAGATTGCCTTATGGTTTTTCACGATTGGAAATGTCTATTGATCATAGTGCTTTAAGATCGAATATTTTTGCAAGATTTATTAGAATTTACTTTGCAAATTATAATTTTTTAAAAAAAAATAAAAAAAGACTCAATTTATATCTATATATCTATATAAAGCTAAAGTTTGAAGAGGTAAAGTGACACTCTCTAACTACAACAACAACAACAACAACAACAACAACAACAACAAACCAATGTAATCCCACCTGGTGATTTTTGAGGAGGGTAGAATATATGCAGACCTTACCACTACCTCAGAGGTAGAGAGATTATTTCTGGTAGACCCTTGACTTTAAGAAAGTGACACTCTCTAACTTTAATTATAAAATACAATATATACTCTATTACTATATATTCAAAAGATTAATTAATTTTTAATTGTAGCTCCATAATAATGAGGAAAGAAAAAGACATTGTTTCGCAAAACAAAAATTAAATTGCAGCTCCATAATAAATAAGCACAAATAGAGACATCGCTAATTCTGGTCATGTGAAAATACATAATAAAAGGGAAAGACATTATTATAAATAAGATTTATTTCACACCGTTTTAAAATTTAAATTAAGAAAAAGAAATGATATTGATTTAGAATTTTAATTACAACCCCCTTTAATTGTCCAGTATAAACAGTAGCAATTCCATTATATGTGTTTCTTATTAATTGTTTTCAATCTTCTCCGTTTTGGATCTTCTTTCTTCTTTTAACCACTTTCGTTTATGGTTATTAGAGACAGAGAGTACATAAAGAAAAAAATTAAAATGATAATCTATTAAATGGCTCGATCATTACATTAGCATTGTAGTATTTGATGTATTCTTCTCATGTTTGGTCCATGGATATTTTTCCCTTTTTAGTTATCCCTAGGAAGAAGAAATAATGAAGAATTGTTTTCAATATTTGTGTTAAATCAGCACTAATGATGAATATGATATTTTTTGTAGTCACTTGGTGAAGTAACTTTTCAAAATTTTAATTGTTTGTAATGAAATTTTTAGAAACAAAAGTTATATACTATCTAATTTTAAAAATCGAATAGTATTAAAAACATAGGCACATATTGTATATAAACATGATATATATATATATATATTTTAAAATAATTTTTTTATTTTGAAGAAGATATAATAATAAAGATACAAATCATCTAGCCTCTAATTCCAATAATGAAATTTTATATGAATATTTATAATTAAAACTTTTATGCATATACATAAAAAAATTTATTATATTTATTTTAACAAAATTAATATATTGCGCAAAGTGCAAATATATTCACTAGTAAAATTATAAGCAAGTTAACATAGACCAACAAAAAAGTAGGGAAAAGAATAATCAGAGATGTCCATAAGGGCAATAAGAATAACAAAGATATAAATATATTTTATAATATTTATAATAATATACTTCAATATAGTTTTATATATATAAACATATAATATTATTATGAGAATTATTATGACATTTTATTTAATTAATTTGTATTTATTTTTTAGTTGAATTGAGTGTGCTTATTTTGTGAATTAATTTGAAGTATAATTTTTTTTAAAAATTGAAGGTACTTAATTTTTTATTTCATTGAAGAGAAAAAGATTTACTTTTGATATGAAGATAAATAAAATGGGACTAATAATTACATAGATTATTTAAAAATAATATTTATATAAATGTGAACGATTTATAACTAAAATAATATTTATGAAAAAATTGTTATATAAAAATTAGATTTTAAAGCTTTCTTTTTTCTCTAATTAAAAAATTGTTAAAAAATCATTTTAAAAATTTAATTTATATTTCATATGTAGATATTTGAGTAAACTCACGGAAAGAAATAAAATGACCTTCACGAAAATGATAATTTTAATATTGAAGTAATTAAAATATTATAAATAAAAAACGATACTAATATGCTATAATTAATTCTTTTTAATATCTACAATGTAATTATCAAAAGTAACATTTGTACTCCCAATATCTCCGGGATTCACAATACCTTGGGCATTATTAAGGTAGCAAATTTAGTACGTATATATTGTTTACCTTCAATTTTGATCTTCCCGCGCCTCGTCTTAGCTGCTTATTAATATATATAATACATATTTAAAATTATATCTTTTACGTAATTTTTTAGTTTGCATTCATAATATTTTAATAATTAATTATCATAATTTTTAAATTTGCATAATTATTTTAAATTATAATTCTGAAATGTTTATTTGCATTTAGTTTCAATTCATCAATTTTCTTATGTTATTTAATTATATCATATATGGTATATTGTGTATTAACATATGCATACGTATTTTCAATTAAATGATCTTTATTTAAAAAATATAATTTACTTAATATATAATTTATTTATATTTAATTTTGTAATAATAATATTATATTATTTTATCATAAATTAAATTATTATATTAGCTATTTATTAATTTATTTTTTACAAGTGTAGTAAATTAAACTATTTATTAATTTATTTTACAAGTGTAGTATTTTTATTAATTTAATAGCAGCTAATTCAATTTTCCTCCAATCTATTTAAATTCTAGCCACTTTCTATTCAATTTCATTCAATTTATTTAAAATCTGACCATTTCCTTTCAAATGTATGTCAATTGTAGCCTCTTTTAATTTTTTCTGAGTACTATTTAAATACAGATTAAACTCTGCCCATTTAATAATCCTCAACCCGCTCCGTGACCCACAAATATCCGACCCAAATATCTTGATTTAATCCCAGCCTTTATTTCGATCTAATCCTACTGTCTAGATTAAATCCTATACTTTCCTCATCCCCATAACCCTTGACTTTTCATTCTCTTTACAACTCCAGCCGGCCTCCCTCTTCCTCTCTCCTCTCCGGTGAAACCACCACAACCTGACTGCCATCGCCGCTTCTCCCCTCTCTTCGCCGACGAGGACAAACCAAATCCCGTCGCTGCCCGTCTCTCCAACCTCTCGCGTCGACCACCACAATGGCCTCATTCCCTCTCCTCGTCTCTCCTCTTTCCTTGCCTGCCAGCGCCGCAGCTCCAGTCAGCGAGCATTCGGTGAGAAAGCTACCATCCATTGCCTTCTCTAGTTTCGTACAGCAACTACCGGCGAATCACCAGTGAAATAAAAGAGCACTAACACCTCTCTCTTCTCATCTCAACCAACTCTGGTCGGCACCTTTTTCCCCTCTGCCCGAAACAACCAGTGTTGCAACAGCACGCAGCGAGACACCCCGAAACCAGCCAAAAACACCCTTTCCCTCGTCTTCTACCCTTGTACCCTACTCGTCCACCATTCTTTCCGGCCATTGTTGGCCGGAAAGCAGCCGCCACTTTCGATCTTCTTCGGGGTCTAAGGTTTTGAACCTACTTTCATGATGGATTCTCATAAATCCGCCTCTAGTATGAATACTACCATGCTCGATATTTTACCATTTCCTCACTTACTATCTCTTTTGACAGACTTTAAATCTGGCACTAAGCAAATGAATTATTAATTATTATTTGTTGCGCCTCTAGATTAACAGATAATGAAAGTCTTTGTGTCTAGGTACTTTGCTTGATTTTTAGTGTTTGTGTCTTGTTTAAAGTGATTATTAGTTTGTATCTCTGCTCTCTTTCTCGATGAATTGCTATGAGTCCATAGACTCCATGTCCATTCCCAATACCCTGTGACACGTATAGCATGTGATTTGCTATGCCTTACATGTTTAAATTATACACCCGTATGATTTCATATCCTAGCTCAAGCAGTTTTTATTTATTTATTTATTTATTTTTGTGAAATCCTTGATAAAGTACCATAAATGAATATCAGTTCGTTGTATTTATTTGTGATTCGTTCATTTGTCCCCTCCCCTTTAATTCTTGTGTATGTGACAATTTGGACTTTTGTGCGTGTGGCCTTGATAGATTCCTATTATAAAGATTAGTTTGTTTTCTTCCCATATCAAAGTGAATTCGTATCAAATATGGTAGTGAAAATCCTCTATGGGGAATTTGTTTAAATTGTTTGGTACTTGATAGCTTATGGTAAGATTATCTTTAAATGATTTATTTTGCTATGTGACGGCCCTTCATTATTAATTATGGTAACCTTGAAATTATTTTCGAATATTTTAGAGCTCATGTTTGAGCAATCTTTGGTAAGATATTGATAGGATCTGACTTAATTTAAAATTTTATACGATTTCATTCTTGCTTTCTTTAATTAATTTTATATAAATATATTGGTAAAGTAGGATATTCCTCCAGTATATTGATATGATTTTATTAAGTTATGCCCTTTGATTGATTTTTCTAATTATTTTTTCCCATTTTATTTCCTTAATTGACTCTGTGACTTAGTCAATGATTGATTCTTGCCCCCTCTAATTATTTTAATATCCGTTAATTATGGTTAAAAAAAAAGATTTCTTCCCTTGATTTTATTTCAGTAATTCAGTTAAGTTATATATAGTAAGTAACTATTTGTGGTTTTTTTGAAAGATTCCTCTCTCCTTTAAACTTTTCAACCCTTTAAGCTATATAAGGAGGCCTCCCCCTATCGGATCATTCATGAAAAGAAATAGTTGTTCTTTGACAACATGACATGTGAAACATAGTTGATAGCCTTAAATATGATTTTATTTCACTAAATAGTATCATTGACTAGTGTTTTGCCTCCATTGCTACACTAATACTACTACCAAATATTTTGCTACATGCTCGGCTCTCTTCTATAATTCTAATTTCTTTATCTCTCCTCAACACAAGCACTGCTCAGAATCCTCGAGATTCTCGTGATCTTGACGTGTTGAGTGTGGGTAACAATCAAGGCATTTGTGACATTTGATTTCCTTTTACTTTTGTCATTTACCGGTTAGTTTATTTACTCTAACGATTCATTTATTTGTTAAATCTTGTTATTTATTCTTCCTAATCGCATCTCTCATCATGACTGTGTTATCGTGTTCTTTAACATGACCTGTCAAGTTCGAAATTATTGTTGCATCTACGGTTATACTAACCTTTAATAGGTCTCAGTTATTTTACTGTGGGATTCGATTGGAGAGTCGTTGGGACAAGAAATGACTCTTGGGAATTTAATTATTTTAGAATTATATTTTTATATATGTAATTTGTTTATTTATTTATTTCGTTCTTATTAGTTGTAATGTTTGTAATAAACTCTAAATATAGTGAAAAAGGGGATGATTAAAGGGGTGAGGATTATGTGCTAATTGTTCAACCTTTTTTAGTTCCAAGTTAAATATTTTCGCATGATTTTAACTATTTGCTGTTTTTCGTTCAAACTAAAATCATTGTCCAGATTCATTCGTTATTTGAATTGGGTGATGTGTTGCGAATTTTTTTATATAAATTCTTATGAATATAAGTGCTCTCCCTTAATATATAATTACTGGGAAAGTAAAGGAAATACGAGGTCTAATTCCAAAATTTTAAACCAAGTCAACCCGTTCCTCGCAAGCCGAGTTTCAAAAATAATTATCTATATTTATATGTAAATATCTTATGTGCTTATGTTTAAAATTTAAATTGTTGTTTAAAAATATATTATTATTATTATTATTATTATTATTATTTTTTTTTTTTTTAAACTTAATACCGACCTCCAATTAAATTATTGCTAAGGTTGAAGATCATGATTCATAATATCGTGTTGTTATCCCGACAAAGCAACAAACATATATATATTTAACTCTGTCATGTTTGTCTGACATCTTAAGTATATTTTAATAATTGATATAATTTATATTCTTAATCTTTACTTGCCTTAAGTTTAAGTTGTGTTAAAGTATATATATTATATTTGTTAATATTGTTTTAAATTTTTTTCTCCTTGCTTGGATTAATAATGACATTTCTAGTTGTTCATGTGCTTAATAAATAAGTTTGCATGTGTAAATTAATTTATAATTTAGGTTTTAAATTAAATGGGGAGTTAATATACGTTTGAGTGTTTACTGGTGTTGAAATTATGTTTCGTATACTTGCTAAATAATTTTAGTTAATGTCTTGTCTTTAGTTTTTTTTTTGTTAATTAGTAAATGAACTTTTTTAAAAAACTTATTTATTTTAGTGAAAGTTTATCTGATCACACGGTTAAGTTAATAAATCAATCTTGTTTAATCGCTTAGTAAATACCCCCACATAATGATGAATTCGTCTGGGACCCACAGTTGTGGACCTCGAAAAGTGCTTAACACCTTCCTTTCGAGGTAACTTGAGCTCTTACCCGAGTTTTGGTGACGTAGACTAGTTGAACAAAAGTTATCGTTTAGTTAGTTTAGAATGGTGCCCTAACACACCTTAATTCGTTAGATGACGACTCTCCTCAATTTAATAATTCTGAAAGGGTTGTCACGTGTCGAGTTCCGCTTTCCGAGAGGAAAATAAACCGCGATATATATTATTTCAAGAAAAGGTTCATGGATCTTTCATATTAATTTTTCAGTGTTGTTTGAAGATTTTAGCATAAATATATTTTTTTTAAATTTTATGACTCCAATTGAACAGCCACACTAAATATTTTGAAAATAAAACTATTAATAACTTTTTACCAAAGAATTAAAATGGTACCAATTCTGCAAATGCTATTTTCAGTAGATAACGCCTTCTTAATCTATATATCATTAAAAGAGGCTATACTTTGTAAAGACAAGATAAAAACTTTAGACGTGTAATATTTATAATCATTGTTGATATTGCTCATATTCAAATCTAATTGTATTTTTGGAATATACAAAATATATAAAATTTATGAAGTTGAATATTTAATATATTAGCAGGACTACAAAATTAAAATTATATGAATATTACTTTATTGCATTGAGTTTTATCATCAAAAGATTAGTAGCATTATAAATAAAACAACTCATAATATTAAATGAAAGAAATTCAATTTTAACAAAGTGTTAAATGGTGATTCAAAGTAAAACTTAAAAAGCACAGCTAAATAAATATTTCTTCCTCAATTAAAATTCAGTTGTCAGGTGGTTTGCGATGAAAATAGATATTGATCAAATAAATTTATTATTCATCAATTTGAATTCGATTTTTAAAAAATCAAATCTGTATAATTTATTAATGAATATTCTAATATTATATTATTATCTTAAAATATTTATACTAATTATTATGAGATACACGCTTGTGTTTGAAAATTAATTTATGCAAAAATAATTACAAAAAAGTATTCTTAAAGTTTAAACTTATTTAAATAAAATTTTAGATACTATTCCTAAAATTTGGAAACAGCAAAAAAGGAGAATCTCTTGCGTTTTTGAGTTGGACATACTTCTATCCAATATATATTTTTTTACATATTAAAAAGTAATTTTCCTTCAATTCTGTAAATATTGGCTATTTTTTAAGTACAGATTGTAAAATGACGCATAAAGTATTATTTTTATTTTTAGATTAGGCCCTTTTCCGACAAAAGAAAGCCGATACTTCGACCCATACTTTTCATTCACCATCACAAGATTTCAAGAAATGCTCTGTTTGTCCTATTATGCGCCATTTTCCGGTTGATTTTCTTAGCAGGCTGTGAATTTCACACACCAAAGCTCCTTTTTATTTAAAAATTTTCCTGTTGGTGTCTTCCAAGTTTTGCATAAATTTATAGTCCAACTGTTGATTTGCTTTTCGTTTTTCGTGGTCTTTTTACCGAATTGAGTGGTTCTTTCTTCATGGTTGCTGTTACTGCTCAGTACCCATTTGGCGTCTGCCCTCATTTCCATGGAAATGCAAGGGTGCTTTCCCCAGAAACGGAGTTCTGTGCTGTGAATTTTCCTTCCAGAATTGGATATTCAAGATTGAATCTTCACTCAAAGGTACTCTTTTCCTCTTTCTTTTTTCTTCCTCTTTTTATCATATGGACATGTGGTGTTGAGTTATTCTGGTCATGTATATATATATTTTGAAACTTGATGAACAAAGTGCGCTAGGAAAATCTCTGTTATAAAATGGATTTTATTGATTCTGTTAGCTTTATTCTCTGAGGTTCAGCTTAGTAAGTGTGTTGTTTGCGTGGAAAGAAGGAGATCATAGTAGACCCCTTAAGGCAAGGTAGTTAAAAGAGTTCCTTTCTAATGTTTTTTCTTATGCTGTAGCCTGTAAGGGACATAACCACACATAAAAAGGGTGTGTCCAAAAAACATGAAGAGGACAGCCTCTGTGCGTATTTCTGAAAAACTAAACGAAAAGAAGCATTAACCACAGTTTTAGTGATATTAGTGGTGGTGAGTTTCCTTCAAAAAGTAGGTAATGTGATGCAATTTTAGTTGGTTGAGCATTTGATGTGGAGGACTCATTATCCATGCCATAGCAGTTGCAATCGTATAGCAAGTGGGATCTCTATTTTTAACACGAGTAGGAGTATCATTCAATATTTGATCGAAAATGGTGATGTAAAGAGTTGGTATTGTTGAAGTATTGTAGAAAGGGAACTATATATTTGATGGGAAGGTCATAGTTTGGTCTTAGAGTGGGAATGCATCTACAGGCCCTTGTTCTTACCTAGTCTCCTAGTTGTTGGCCCAAGCCTCCTGCTAAATGCACCTCATCTTATGATTCAAGAGGGTTATCTCTACTTTGGATAGTATACTTACATAGTTGCATGTGAGAATATACTCAAGTAAGCATTATGAGGCTACTACGGGGTTGTTTGGGAATAAAGGATCCGGGTTCAACAACCTGCCTTGACTCCGGTCTGTAGTAAATGCAGTCAATTGTTAGGAGCTGGCACACTGCCCTTCGGTAAGAATGAGGATGAGTACTTTGCCGAGTGAAGTGATGGATATCCTGGTTGGATGCCAATATAGACCATAGCGCTTGGTGAGAGTACTCAGGAAATAGAGCATAGAATCCTGTTCTATAGCATGCTTTAACTATATCAATTTTGAGGATGGTTGTCAAGAAAAAAATAAATTTAGTAACGTATGGAGTGTCGTCCCACATTTCCCACTTTTCAAGATAACCCTTGGAGAGGTATTTTATTCTACATTTCATGTATTGGGTTTTCTATCGCTCAATTATAATCTTTTGTTGTCTCTGACACTAATGTATGCAACACAATATTAACACCAATCTGCCTATGCATATGCAATTTTAACATTCAACGTCATTGCTTGTCTATATGCCAAAATTTTTTGAATAACTGTTGTGTGGTCTCAACTCTTCTTATTTGCAGGGTCATGTTGCTGAAGTACATTCTTTGCCACATGCTGGTGATTTCACTGGTGAAAATGAGCCCACACCAATTCTTGATGCTATTGAAAGTCCCATAAACCTAAAGAATTTATCAATTAAGGTCAAATTATTATCATTGCTCTTCATTTGAGCCTTGAAAGTCTGGGGGCCGTATTGACTGACTATGACCAACTTGGTGCAGGAACTGAGACAGCTAGCTAATGAAGTTCGATCAGAATTATCTTTTATCATGGCAAAAGCTCAAAAACCTTCAAGATCCAGTCTGACCGTAGTGGAGCTGTCTGTTGCTATTCACCATGTATTTCATGCCCCTGTGGACAAAATTTTGTAGGACGTGGCTGAACAAGTAAGATCCACTTGGTAATATACCAGAAAATGGTAGATTTCCATTTCAATGAGTTATACTAAATAACACGTGAAGCTAGGAAATTATTCAACTCCCAACACTTGAGCATTGTTTAGGTTCCAATTTGAGAAAGTTTTCTCATGGTAAAAATTTATTTTGACATTTTGGAATTTGGACAGACATATGCACATAAACTTCTCACTGGAAGGAGGCAAATTATGCCAACACTTGGAGAACCAAATGGCCGTACTGTGGTAGCACCAGATTTTGAGAACAAATTTGACCCCTTTGGAGCAGGACATGGATGCAGTAGCATATCTGCTGGACTTGGTAGAAACCATGCTTCTGCTTTTCCCTTTCTCAGCTGAGAATATCCTACTTCTGCTTCTTCAATTATTTTTCAAAATTCCTGACCACTGAAGGTTACTCTAGGAAGTGCTTACTTGTTTTATAATATAATTCCTGTTATAAATTATTCCATAAAAAAGTTGCCTGCTAAATCCATCAAAAATTTAAAATGTTTGTCCAGTCTAGATTTGTATATTATTTTCATCAATCATATAATATAGATACTTAGACTGTAGTGTCACCTTCAATAGGAATGGCTGTTGCCCGAGATTTTAAGGGGAGGCGTGATCGGGTAGTCGCAGTGATCAACAATGAAACGACAATGGCAGGCCAAGTTTACGAGGCAATGAGCAATGCAGGCTATTTGGACTCAAATATGATTTTGATATTAAATGATAGTCAGCATTCTTTACACCCAAAGCTTGAGGAGGCCTCTAAAACACCTATTAATACTTTGTCAAGTACTCTCAGCAAACTTCAGTCAAGTAAACTTTTCCGGAGGTTTAGAGAACTTGCTAAGGTATGTCGCTGCTATATTCTGCAAAAGTATCAAAATACTTCTATCCATATTAACCAGTAAAGAGTCAGTTCAAATGCAAAATCCTAATTTGATATACATGTTGCACAAGTATTATGTCATTTTCAGGCACCCAAAAGAATTCAGGAATTAAATAAAACAGAAATGTTATGTTCTACTTTTCTTCATCGGACTTAATTTTCAAAAAGAGAGCAAGATAAACCTACTGTGGCTTGCAGTTAAGGTTTTTAAAATAGGTTATTCATCAGTTAAACTCACATAATCTACAGCAAAAGCTTTTATCTCCACCGCTTTTCAGTTTAGTAGCTCTACACTAACCAAGGTCAATCTTGCTTCTCTGTGCAATTATTTAATAAGGTAAAGTAAATTTCATTAATAACAAAGTACCAAGAATGTACTAAAAGCATACAAATTACAGCACAGCTGCACTTGTTACGTTCTCAAATCTTCTATAAAATCCATCTACTGCTCTATACCTTCTGCCATACTTCCCCTACACCAAAATTAAAATTTTTGAAGACATCTATTCTTAACACTAGCTGAACGTCTTACTCCTGTCCAACCAAATGGTCCAAAAGATGCAAAGAGGTATTGTTTTCCAGATTTGCTTTTTATTTTTCCTGACTTTCTGATTCTGCCAACAAATCAATGGATCTTTCACCTTCTTTGGGATCACCAATTGCACACCACTCAGAGTTAGGAATAGATCCCATAGCCGCTTTGTATGATTACAATGCAATAAAAGATGTTCTGCAGATTCCTGAAAATTTTCACAGAAAAAAGCATCTACTCTGAACAAAGGAATTCCCCTTCTCTGCTACACATGTTGAGTTAAACATGCATTTCTAGCTACAATCCAGCCAAAACAAGCTACTTTAGGAGGTGCTCGTGATTTCGACGTCTTCCATGGCAAAGTGAAATCCCAGTGGCCTAGCTCTGTGCTGTTAAATCTGAGAGTTGATGGTATTTATATTGATCTACTGATTCTGAGAACATTTTCTTGGGATTCCTTTTTCTTTTTGATGACCGAGCAATCCATCTGGAGCCAATCCTTTGGGTCAACGACAACATCTTATTGAGAATATTCTCTTCATTTTTCCCTTTTTTCCTTGTAACTTAAAGATGGTAATCGATCTCACATACTTATCAGAACAACTGAAAGATAGTAATTCGTTTGCAGTTTCTTTTTGAACGTAAATTGTCTCCATACTCACACTGTGAAAGACCTTTCAGGAAGTGTCTGGTAGTTTTTTGGGCACTTATGCCGGCTATGTATGTGTTGTATGGTAGTGAGATGATAGCAGGTTATCGTTATAGTTCTGTTTGTTGCTACCTTACATGATATTTTCATTTGTTTTGAAGTACCAATTTGAACTGTACAATAGTATGTCGTGCGGAAATTTTGAAAATACACTATAACTTAGCAAAAAACTAGATGTACCTGTATGGTTGCTTACACATGTACCAGCTAAGTATGTGTAGACGAGCCTATTTTTGTAGAAGGAACGTGCAGACGACTCTCTTGGTCATTGGTTATTATCATTGTTGTAAATAGTGTGAACTTTTTGTTATCTCTGATAAAGTTATAGTGGTAAAATTCTTGTCTTATCATGTAATTCTACTATTGTAATTCCGAATATCCACTGCTTTTTATAGGTATTAACTAAGAAAATCGGGAAAGGCATGTATGAATGGGCAGCCAAGGTTGATGAGTATGCACGTGGTATGATTGGCCCGCCAGGATCAACCCTCTTTGAAGAGCTTGGCCTCTACTACATTGGGCCTGTTGATGGACACAATATTGAAGATCTAGTATGCGTTCTGAATGAAGTGGCTTCTTTGGATTCAATGGGACCTGTTTTAGTTCATGTTATAACCAAGGAAGAGCTGGAAGTAGGAGACAATCAAATGAATGCAGTTGCAAATAAAATTATGGAAGGTTAATCTTGATCTCCTATCCTTCTCCTTTCTTTCACACATTAAGGGATTGTTTGATAGGGTGTATAAGAATAGTATTAAATAGGGTGTATTAGTAATTTTGAGATTAGTTATGCTGCCATTATTTTTTATCGATGGTTTGTTTTTTTGTATTAAATGAATCGGGTGTATTAGAATGGGGATAGTATTGAATAGGGTATATTAGAATAGGCATAGTATCTTGTATTGTTAATACCATGATTTACTATATATAATAATAGTACCGAATAGGGTGTACAACTAATACATGTGTTAGTTATATTACACTTAGGGGTTGTTTGGTAGGATGCATTAGAAAAAATAATAGATGCATTAACTTTGTGTGTTACTAATAATACCTTGTTTGATACACTTTTTCAATCTATGTATAACTAATGCTCTATTTGGTATTATGCTATGTATAATTAATAATGACAAATCATGATATTAGGCAAGAGTTTTTAATGCATGCATTAGCATTGTTAAAGACACAATTGCTCCTCAAAACCTTTTCCACATCCTTTTCACCGTATTTGTGGAAGTTATTTTTGTAAACAAATATTTTTTTCAAAAATTAAGTAAAGCATGTTATTTTTAATACACTCAGCATAACTAATACAAGCATTATTAATACCAACATTATTAATGCCAGCATTACTAATACACCTTATTCACTACTATTCTTGTGCACCCTACAAACGACTTCTTAAATTTGCAATCAAACATTGTACTAAAATTTAGTACCAATAATATTTTTATACACCCTACCAAACAACCCCAAAGGTATACTAAACCTGCTGGGGAACTCCTCTAATGCATATAGTGGGGGCAAAATTGATATATCATTTGAAGTTGGATGTTAAGTGTTTTCTGGATAAATTTTGATCAAAAAGGTCTTAACTTTTCAACTAAGTTTTGCTCCAAGGGTTACTCGTAAGAAGCTCAATTAGGATTTGGGTCTGCTCTTACAAGTTCTCCATGTATATTTCATATTTTATGGCTTTATATGCATATATATATACATATATCTCATTCATCAGTTGTCTTGTATTACACTATTTTGATAGTAAATAATTTAGAAGACATAGATGAACTTAAATAGAAAGCATGATTAGTAAGGATTCATATAACCGACCCCAACTTGCTTGGATTGAGGCATAGTTGTTTAATTTCAAAGCATCTTTCCATATGGATTTTAAAAACTAGTTTTGATCAATTGATTTTCCAAATAAGGGTTGAATAAAATCCTGATTATCATCACCATTCAGATCAATTTTGGAGTAGATTTCTAGTAAAGGTCAGGTAAGATCTAATCCTGATAAACTGATCCTTGTTTCTATCAAAAGCTATGTTGCTCGGACTCTTCAAAAATGCCTACAGGTGCGTGTTGGATTCTCCAAAAATAGTGTATTTTTGGAGAGTCTGACAGGGGTGCGGCATTGAAAGTGAAGAGTCCATACAACTTAGATCAAAAGTAATTTGATTTTCTACCTTTCCATATATTTGGAAGTGTTGTGAGTATTGTGAGCTGATGCTATAACACTTAATGGCTACTAGCTGCCCTACCTTGAGCTTTCAATAAGTTTTTCCTGAGTGAAGTTGATGAAAAAATCAAAAACTGGGCATAAATGATTTGTTGTAAGCTGTTTCTGCTCAGGAAGCAGGTCCGAGTGGAAGCTGATATTTTTCAGATGGAACTCGAGAAGTGTTAAAACTGTAGTAGAAAAGTTCTCCTGAATGGCAAAACTATGTATTATTACCATAAATGCTTCTAATTATTCACTTCTTTTTAATGGTCAAAGAAGGTGCTAGCTCAGACAGAATACCTTGTGGCACTCGAACATATGGTGATTGCTTTGTAAAGGCCTTGATATCAGAAGCAGAGAGACACAAAGATATTGTAGCTGTTCGTGCAGGCATGGGAATGGAGCCATCACTTCACCTGCTGAAGAATGTCTTTGCAGGGAAGTTTTTTGATGTTGGGATGGCTGAACAACATGCTGTGACATTTGCAGCTGGATTGGCATGTGGAGGGCTGAAGCCTTTCTGCATAATTCCTTCAGCTTTCCTGGATTGGCATGTGGAGGGCTGAAGCCTTTCTGCATAATTCCTTCAGCTTTCCTGCAAAGAGCCTATGACCAGACAGACACAGAGGATAAAAAAGTTACACAAGGCAGCTAGTGCAAATGTCTAATAAATGACCTGGTTCTGTTAACAACTCCAATGAAATAATAGGAAGGGTCTTATGCATCAACAACCAACTATCACTTTTATTTAACTGTGCACCTTTTTAGCTGTAGCAAGTAAAGGATCTATAGAGACAAGAAACACTCTATATGGTTGGTTCCAGAATTTGTTCAGTGGATTAAAAATCATTGAATGGTAGGTCTAGTCATTGATTCATAGACTTCACAATTCATTTTCTTTATCTTAACTGACACTTCCTACTATTGGAAGAGGAAATGGAGTGTTAAATAAGTGCTACTAACAAGCTAGTCCATAGGAAAAAATTTCACCTGGACATTCTTCTAGAATTTTCACATATATCATACTGAAGGGGATGGTTTATGCCCTGTTCTGGGAAGGGTTATCATTCTTTACTGTAAGCAGTCCCTAGGTTTCGTAATGGGGGTTGCAGTTTATCTTATAATTCTCTTTCAATATTCATGATATCTTTCTGGTCCCTTTGTTGATCTGACTTAGAAATTCATTTGAGATCAAGAAATGAGCACCTGAAGCAAGATCTTTGGTGGTTTTGTCTGCAAATATGTTTGTGCAAGATCTACAAAATCTCAAGCAAATGCAACCTTAAAGTCCTGAACATCTAAAAATATGATTAATTTACTTTTCCTTACCTATGTCAGATTGGGTATGTTTTTTTTGTCCTGCATCTTTGACTTCCGTGCATCATGTTCCTTAGTATTATATGTCCAGAAAGTAACTTCATTGTTGTTATATTTCTGAACAGTAGGTCACTCTGTATTTAATCAGCCTCTCCAGTGAGTCTGAAATCCTGTACTAGCTTGGAATTTGTTGTTTAGGTCCAAATAATCGTTTCGAAGAAAAAGACAGGTCTTATCCAGAGAAAAAAGAATAATAGGGAGAAAAGCTATATGTCCAACTTGGTTCAAACTTATGAAGTAAATTGGACTTCTGTTTAGAAGATGAAGTAAAGAAGTGGTTCAATAACTTTGAGAATGTCAATTGGGCATAAAGTATATAGGACCAACTTGTTGCACCTAAGGGTGTGACCTAGTGGTCAATGAAGTGGGTTGAGACCCATGAGGTCTCAGGTTCAAATCCCAGTAGAGACAAAAACACTATGTGATTTCTTCGTGGTGCGCGCAAGCTGGTCTGTACACCACGGTTATTAAATATATATATAGGACCATCTTGTTGAAGTAATTGAGATCAATGCTAAATGGTTGATGTGTTGATGAAAATTTTGGTTTATAACTTGGTATCATATTGTCATTGATGTGTAATTGTGTATCTTAACTTCATCAAATGAATAAACTAAGATTTCAATGTCTGCGATACGATGGATAGTCACAGCTATATGGTAAAATTGATCCTGTTCTGTACGAGTCTACAGGTTTATAGCTTTCAACTTCAATTTTTTCCAGGCACATTAATAGTCGGCTTTTATTTGGGGTCTCTAAGATGTATTGTACTGAGAAATGTTATCAATTTGAGCGTCAGCGTGTTAAAGTTTTCAATTTGAGCTTCAGCATGTTAAAGCACAATTTTCTAAAGTTCCCGACATGTTTTATTGGCTCCTTAGGTAATCCATGATGTAGATCGCCAGAAGGTTCCCGTGCGTTTCATTATTACAAGTGCTGGATTAGTAGGATCTGATGGTCCTATACATTGTGGGGCATTTGATATAGCATTTATGTCCTGTTTGCCAAACATGATTGTGATGGCTGCTTCCGATGAAGTTGAGCTTTCTCATATGGTTGCAACTGCCGCCCTTATTGATGACAGGCCGGTTTGCTTCCGCTACCCTCGGGGCCCCCTTTCAGTGATGGAACATTCATCTGGTAGGGGAATTCCCATTGAGGTGATATTTTGGCGCAGAGATCTAGAAAGGTTCTGATGCATTCATGATAATGGTAACTCAATAGTTTAGAACAAGTTTGATTTGAATCTTCATCTGATCTTTGTCAGTTTCTTTTACTATTTCAACTTTGTAATTTATAATTGACATTCCGTGTTTATTTTATAAAAACTATGAAGTATTACCCCCCATATATTACTAATGGATGTGACTTATTTAAATCATTTATCCAACAATCACTTCTTCAGATAATGTGATTGGTCTACATAACACAATCAAATAAGCCATTCATATTTGAATTTTATTAATTAGAGGTTTACTCCACCTTGCTTGAACAGGTTTGAATCTAATTTGCATATATACACTTTTTTAATTTGTGGTCGGGGAGCAGGTCGGCAAAGGGAGAATACTTACAGAGGGTAAAGATATTGCTTTACTTGGCTATGGCTCCATGGTACAAAATTGTCTAAGAGCTCAATCTCTTCTTTCAAAGCTTGGTGTTGAAGTGACTGTCGCTGATGCAAGATTCTGCAAGCCCCTCGACATAAAACTTCTCAGGCGCTTATGCAAGAACCATTCCTTTCTAGTTACAGTTGAGGAAGGCTCTATAGGAGGATTTGCATCACATGTAGCACAGTTCCTCTCACTTGATGGGCAGCTTGATGCAGGAATTAAGGTGATTTTCAAATCGTTAAATTTAGCACACAAGTTGCATTTCCACATTAGAAGTATGAGCTGTGTTCCCTTTAACTCCTCTGACTAGTGATTTAGTAATTTCTAATAAGAGTGCTAACCTTAGATATCTCCTTCCCCTCTCCCCCTTTCCAAACACACACTTTCCACATTACTAAATCTGAATGGACAACATTTACTTGGAATCTGTTTTCAAACTTCGTGGCTTCTTTTTTCTCCTTCCTCGATCCCTATCCCATAGATACAGTGTTTGAATCAATAGAGCTTTATATCATCTTAAATATTATTTCATCTATTATTATATCGTCTGAGATCAAATCTTAAACTTCTTTTTTGATGATCTGTTCTTAGTGGCGACCAATCACTTCGCCTGACAACTATATTGAGCAAGCATCACCAAAAAATCAGCTTGCTGTTGCAGGGTTGACTGGAAATCACATAGCCGCAACTGCACTGAGTCTGCTTGGCCGTACTCGAGAAGCTCTTCTTTTGATGTGCTAAATTTCATTTCTTTGTTCTTGTAAAGTGTAAATATCTAAGGCCTGCCCTTCTATACCTACTTATGAAGTGTAGAAGTGGAAAATACAGAAGATAGGAGAAGGGTGGGGGGTGGAAGAAAATAAATAGGATGAGAAAGTCTGACAGGAAAGTAGCAGTCTATTTTTCTGAGAATAGGTGCAACAATGTACCATAGACAGAAAATGTCATCCACTGGATGTGTTTTCTCCCCCAACCTTTCCAAGCTATAATACTCCTCATTTCTTGAAGTTTATAGTGACAAAATGGCCATTGGCTAGTTGCTTAAAATGGTATAATTTGCTGGTATATATGTAATGCCTGGAAAGGATGGAAAAAAGAAAGAAAAGAAAATTGACAAAGCTACTGCCATAACAATAATCTCTTGAAGTACTAGTTGGCATAAGAAAGTCACTGAGACATTGGGAGATTAAAAAAAGTAAATAATAATGGTGGAGCAATCATCAGTAATTTTCTGGAGATATATATATATATTTTTAAATGTCCCTTGAGACGAAGCACAACCAACAGATAAGTGTCCTAAAATACTCTCAAATTTGTGTACAAAATAAGATAACGAAAGTAAGTACATGTGAGGAATCCTTTATTATAAAAATATTAACTGATTCTCCATGCAAATAAGCATGAAAGGATATGTTGGCCCTTTGCTCTTCATCTAACTTGAAACATATATGCAAACATTCGAATTCTAAGATACTATTAAGTGCAAACTGTCGAATATTGTCCTAAAATTTTGCAAATTAATGAATTTTGGTTATGAAGGTGTCCGTCTATAAAGTGTTTGGGCTGCCAAGTTTCGATTCTTATTTCAACTGTGTACCATAAAATAATTATAATGTAAATAAAATAAAAAATACAGAAAATTACATAAAAATATTAATATTAGATTTTTAATTACAAGTTCTATCAATATTTTACCTTATTTACTTAAATACCAAATAAATTACAAAAATACCAATATTAATATATATGGTAGTTATCACTTTTAGCCAAGTAATACATAATTATCCCTTATTTGTAGCATAGATAATTAGGAAAAAAGAAGATTTTCGCGTGATTACAAAAATATCGGTATATGGTAGTTATAACTATTACTAGTTTATGGATACGTGTTTCACACGTGTACATTCACATTAAATAATTAAATATATAGTTAAGATAAGTGTAAATTTAAAATGATTGAACGGGCTTTTTGGTTATCTTAGTTTACTAATCATGCTTTGATGATGATTAAGTATAAAACGTGACAAGATCACCTAAATAAAATGAAAACAAAATTTTGTCAACATTTATACAGAGAAGTGCAAGAATTACATAAAATACAAGTTACCATGATGGGCATAAATATAAGTCACCCGCCAAAAATAAATTTAATATGCAGGTTAGAGGCTGCTTCTATCAAGTTTATGGACATTTTCTACAAACCCAAAATGCCAACAACAACCAAACAAGAAAGTAAAAAGCAGAAAATATATGAAAAACTATCAAAAAAAAAAAGAAGAAAAAATGCAACAACTTCATATTTCCTATTAAAAGGTTTAGTGTATGATCATGACACAAAAATATATATTTTTCATATTTAGTCTGCTTAATGGTATAGATCTTCATTAGAGCATTGTGTATAAATACTATTATAACCAGTAGAAGCTTAGAAGAAATAATTAGAAGGTAAAAGGTAATATATGAAATAATAATTAAAAAAAATATAAAAGTTGAAGTGCCTCTGTGGGTGAAATTTCCTAAACTTCCTTTGAATTGCTGGGATTCTAATTCCCTCAGTAGGATAGCTAGTTCCATTGGGACCCGTATGTATGCTGATGAATGTACTGCAAAGCAAACTAGGGTATCTTATTCTCGGATGCTCATAGAGGTCAATATCATCAGAAAGTTGTCGGATGAAGTTATAGTGATGGATCCACAGGGAAGGACTTTTAAGCAAACTGTGACCTATGATTGGAGGCCTATGTTTTGTGAGAAATGTCAGATTATTGGGCATATTTGTGGCACTGAAGCGGTAAACAATGAAAAGAAGTATGTTCCTACTAAGAAGGTAGCTAAGTAGTGGAGAGAAAAAGAGCCTATTCAGATGTCCACCAATGCAGAAGAGGAGCAGAATCAAGAAACCAATATAAATACAACTTTTCAATGCCTAATGGAGGAAGAGGAAAAAGATAATGAGGTAAAGTTGCTGACAGAAAATCAATTGCCACAATGATTGCTAAATTATGATGACTTTCTTGTGTTGGATGTTAGTAGATTCAAAAGTCCGAGGAATCATAATGAGAGAGGAACGAAGCATATAGACCCTCCTGATAAAAAAGGAATACTCATATGCTTGGCTACTGTGGAATATAAGAGAGGTGAATAAGAAGCATAAACAAAAAGAGTTCAAGAGAATGCTTCAAATAAAGAGAATAAATCTAGTTGGTTTGGTTGAAACAAGAGTAAAGCAGAATAGGGTAAAGCAGGTACTAGATTATATTTGTCCTAGCTGGGGACATCTGGACAACTACATGTCTGCTAGTAATGGAAGAATTTGAATCTGTTGGGATGTTAGCTGCTATTCTGTTGTCAAGCTTAAGGAGGGTGAGCAATTTCTGCATTGCTTAGTGAAGGGGTTAAATGATGATTTTGAATGTTTATTCTCCTGTATCTATGGCTGTAATACTGTGGAGCTGAGAAAATCATTGTGGATAACATTAAGAGATGTTGCTCAAGGGGTAAATAGTCCATGGATAGTGGGAGGAGACTTCAATTATATCCTCAGGATAGGAGCATGGGAAATCCAGTGGTTTTTGATGAGACTAAGAGATTTTGGAGCCTGTATGAATGATTTGTTATTGAATGAACTGACCTGGAAAGGAGATTATTATACCTGGTCAAATAAACAACAAGAAGGTTGCAGGGTTTTGTAGCAGGCTAGACAGAGTATTTGGTAATTCAGAATGGATGATGAAATGGTGTCATGTGCAGATTGAGTATGGTCTCCCACATATATCTGATCACTCTCCAGTACTGTTATCCTTACAAAATGATAGAAGGAGTATCAAGGTTCCTTTCACATTCTTTAATGTATGGGCAGATCACAAGCAGTTTCAAGACATTGTGAAATAAGTATGGTGTAAAGAAATGGCTTGGAATAAATTGGCTAATATTTGGTATAAACTAAAAGCACTAAAGCCAGTATTGAAACATCTCAACACAAAGGAGTTCATATCTACTACCCAGAGGATTGAGCAAACTGGAAATGCCTTGGTCCATGTTCAAGGACAATTGCAGACTCAATTCATTAACCAGTTGAAAGATCAGGAGAGAATTATGTTGCAAAATTTGGAGAAATTGTCTATGGTAGAGGAGAGCATTATGAGGCAGAAGTCCAGGGCAAGATGGATTAAACTGGGAGACATGAATACCAAGTATTTTACAGCTTTTTTGAAGGAGAGAACCAACAAGAAGATGATTTCTAGCTTAGTGTCTATTACAGGAGTGCAACTAACAGACTCTGATGCAATAAATACTAAGATCATTTCTTTTTACAAAGGTCTTATGGGAACTGTTGCAACTCATTTACCTGCTGTAGATAGACAAGTGATGAAGAGAGATAATAGATTACATCCTGAGCAAAGGATTCAACTAATACAACTAGTGACAGATCAGGAAATTAGTGAAAGCCTAAATGCTATTGGAGAGGACAAAGCCCCTGGATTTGATGGATTCAATGCAGTGTTTTTTAAAAAAGCATGGCATATTATTCAAGATGATGTCAAGGTTGCAATTAAGGAGTTTTTCATTACAAGTGAACTGCCTAGAGCCATAAATTGTACAACTATTACACTCATTCCTAAAACTTCTAACCCTACTACTATTAAGGAGTTTAGACCAATTGCTTGCTGTGCTATCCTATATAAAATCATTGCTAAGATATTAGCCAACAGGTTGCAGAAGGTGATATCAAGTATTATAAATGAGTCTCAGGCTGGTTTCATTCCGAGGAGGAAGATAGGAGATAATATCACATTGGCTCATGATTTGATCAAAGGGTATAAGCGAAAGGCCAGATCCCCTAGATGTATGGACAAGATTGGTCTACAAAAGGCATATGATTCATTGGAATGACCATTTTTGCAGCAGATTATGGAGGAGATTGGATTTCCAGACCAATACATTAATTGGACCATGACCTATGTAAAATCTGCAAGCTACAACATCCTGTTTAATGGTGAACCAACTGAGCCCTTTCAAGCAGCAAAAGGACTGAGACAGGGTGATCCATGTCCCCATTTCGTTTTGCTATTGGTATGGAATATTTAAGAAGACTTCTACTTGGTTTGAAGGAGGATAAAACCTTTCATTATCACCCTAGGTGTGCTAACTTAAACTTGAGTCATTTGTGTTTTGTTGATGACTTATTGCTCTTTTCTAGAGGTGATGTGACCTCAGTACAATCAGTGAGCAGATGTTTTAAAGAATTTTCTGCAGCTTCTGGTTTACAAGCTAATCAAGCAAAGAGTGCAGTGTATTTTGGTGGTATTTCTACAACTGAACAGGGGAGAATTATTCAGCTTCTGGGTTATACTACTAGATCCTTACCTTTTATATATCTTGGAGTTCCCTTGGCTTCCAAGAAAATATCTCTTATTCATTGGCAGCCTTTGATACAAAAGATCACAACAAGAATTTCATCTTGGACAACAAAGAACTTGTCCTACGCTGGTCGAGCCCAGCTTATTCAATCAGTTCTTTTTGGCATCCAATGTTATTGGACTCAGCTTTTTGTTATTCCTGCTAAAGTGCTACAAATTATTGATGCTCATTGTAGAAGTTACCTATGGTCGGGAAGTAGCTCTATAACTAAGAAAGCTTTAATGGTATGGGAGAAAGTATGCACACCAAAAAGTGTTGGTGGCCTCAACTTAATCAATATTGCTTTATGGAATAGAGCAACATTGGCCAAATCATATTGGGATATTGTACACAAGGAGGATAAATTATGGATCAAATGGATCCATACCTACTACGTAAGAGGGCAATCAATGGAAAGTGTTCAAGTACCAAAGCAAGCCTGCTGGATGATTAGAAAAATATTTGAATGCAGCGATTTTATCCAGCGCCTAGGAGGAAGAAAAGGTAAGAACATGAGCAGGAGTTTGTACTATCAGAGTTTGCCATAGATTGCAACTGTTTCATGGAAGACAATTATGTTTAATAATGTAGCAAGACCGAAAGCAAAATTTATTGCATGGCTTCTAATGCATGATCGTTTATCGAATATTGATAGATTATTGAAGTGGGAAATGCAAATGGATCCAGAATGTCCTTTATTCCATCAACATGAAGAGAATAGAGGTCACTTATTTGTTCAATGTGAATATGCTAAACTTGTGTGGAGTAAACTGATGCAGTGGCTGTTTGGCAAGAATGATGTGCCTGGAACGTGGGATGATCATCTCAAATGGCTTCTTAGCAACATAAAGGTAGGACAACAAATGCACAGTTGTTCAAGCTAGCATACTCGGAGATTGTATATGTTATATGGCAGGAGAGGAATCAATGATTATTTGAGAAGAGATGCAGAGATGGAATGAAAGTGGCAAGGGAAACTACATATATGATATGTGTTAGAACTCCTACAAAAATGCAGGAACGAGTACAAAATTTAGTGTATTAGTTTTATTAGTTTTGTTTTAGAGGAACCTGTAGGAAAGCTGGTTGTGTATAGACCAACTTTGCTTTGTATTTCTCACTTTTGGTAATCAATAAAGTTTACTTAATTACCAAAAAATTAATAAATAAATAAAAGTGTAACCTATAATAATTACTGGTAGGTGAAACAATCCTCCTCACTTATTAGGTTCAATAAAAAAAAAAATATATATAATATTGGATGGTAAAATATTACTATTTAATTAGATATTTTATTATATTTTAATTTACTATAGGGGCAAAATGATAATCCAATTTTTAAGATAAGGGCTTCCCACTTTTATTATATTATTATTATTATTATTATTATTATTATTATTATTATTATTATTATTATTATTATTATTATTATTATTATTTTTATTTATTTTAATTTTTTCACATTTTGGCTTTCTACTTATATAGTAATAAATATATAAATATGATATGATATGATAAAATATTAACATTTAAGTACGTATTAATTAAATTTTAATTTAGTGGAGGGGTAAAATAGTAATCTAACTTTCAACTTAGGGGCTTCCCACTTATATAATAATATGATCCATTGAATTCTTAATTATCCCTTATTTGTAGCACAAATAATTATGAAAATTATTTATTGGGTTAATTTTTTTTCCTTTTTTTAATAAAAATATCTACAAATTATGAGCAATAATTTTTCATATCCGTTTTTTTTTTAAATTTAACTGTGTGATTTTTTTTTCTACTAAATAATTTCTATAACTGCCATATACCCACATATCTACAAATTAGGAGTAATAATTTTTCATATCTATGTTTTAAAAAAAATTTAACCGTGTAATTCTTCTCTCTCCCAGACTAATTTGTTTCCTTCCACAATACTCATCTCAATATAACCGAAACTCTTCGTATAGATTATGGTTAAAATTTTAATTTTTAAGTTAACTGCCATTTTGATTAAAAATATAAAATATTTTAATTTATTTTCTCAAAAAACATTTATTTTATTGCGTATTTATCAATTCGTATTTCCTTGTTCATTTAATGGTGGATAATTTGTTTACATATTGGTATATCTTATTTGTTGAAATTTTATTTTTGAATTGTTTATTTTCATATGTGATAACTTATTATAATTTATTTAGAAGTTGGTATAAAATATTTTTATAAACTGGTCTTTTTATTTAACCACTAATATCTTTCAAATATTTGCAAAATGGTTAGAAGTTGGTAATACATTAGTTTTTTGGAAATAATTTCTATTTTTATGAATCCGTATTTTATTTGTCGATTTATTAGTTGACAAGTTATTTACATATTGGTGGTATAAATTATGGTTAAAATTTTAATTTTTAAGTTGTTAACTGCTATTTTTATTTATTTGATTTACAGTTGGATTTATATATGTTTAGAAATAGGTTTTAAGTGTTTTTATATATGTTCTTTTAATTTTTTTGTCTTATGTTGATTGGGTTTATGTAATGTTAATTTATGTTGATAAGTTATTTATTTTTTGATTTATTGATTTATTGGTAGCTAAGTTGTATATATATTGATTATAATTAAATATTTATAAAAGAGGACAAAAAAATTAATTGACTCATTTTAAATGAACTACATAATCACGCAGAATAAACTGAAAACGCGCAATTATGACAGTAAGTATCAACAGTAAAGAAGGCTTGTGCGCAACCGCGCAAAAAAATATTGAAATCGCGCATTATAAAAAATATAATTTTTGATTTTCTTGTTGCGAAGGAAAAGAAATTGTCAAGTTTGGTTAGAAATCAATTATGGTGTAGATTGGATATACATCTATTAAACTAAATAAACAAATATAATGATTATTTTTTCTTTTTTCATATCTATAAATTAGGAGTAATAATTAATCATGCTTTATTTTTTTTAAAAACTAAATCTGATAGTCTAAGTAAATATCTTTTTACTATATTTGAAAATATAAAACTATTGGTATTTCTTGTAATTATTTCTCCATAGTTGTATATTTATATATATATTTTTTCCAAATAGAGAAAATTCTTCTAGAGCAATAGTATTTGAATATTTTGTAATTATCTCCTTAAAATCATTGAACTATTTCTAGTTCTTTTGAGAGAACTGCAGTTTCATTATATCATCAGTTTCTGATTGTCTACTTTGAATATAGATGAGAATTTGAGAATTCCACAATCCGTGCTTCCTTATTGGACAATGTAAGATATTATCAGTGTATTACAATTTTCACCGTCTAGAATTTTATTTTCCTCTATATTTATTGTTTGTCTAGTAATATAGTCTCTGTCTGCCATTCGGGTTCGAATCCAGCCTCTATCTGTCGCTTAGTCATGAGCTCGTCGTACGTGGTTTGCCTAGTTCGGTTTACATCTCTAGTGCGGTTTGCGAGTTATTGCATAGTAAGCAGATTAAAGTGCTCACCCGAAGAGAAAAGACTATGGGTTTTTGTAGGGGTTCTAATATATATATATATATATATATATATGACTTTGACTTATATAAATATACTCATTATTGTGTAAAGTAAAAGAAAATTCTCGCATATTTTATATCTGTTCTTGGTTGCATTTCTGTCAAAATTTAATATGACATCAGAGCCAACAATCCTCTATTAATATCATGAAGCATGGGTGCTTTTTATCCATGAATATCTTTTCAATCCTCTAGGAATATACTAGCAAATGAGATTTTTTCATATCACAAGAAATTCGGTAGGGACTATTGAATGCTACGAGGTTCACCTAGTTACTAAATGTTTCTCTCGAGTTGAGGGATACAACTATCATGAAACATTCTGATAGCATTCAAAGGGAAAATGATGAATTGTTGAGCAAACATCAATTCCAGTAGATCTAAACTTAGAGAGCTTAGTATTGAATGAAATCCATGAGAGAGAAGAAGAGAAAGATGAGAGGAAATTGTCTTATTTTATTATCAAAGGGTAGAAAATGCCTCATCAAAAACTATTACAAACTACTAGCATTACAACTATATATACTATTGATCTAACTAACTATAATATAACTAACTAACTTCTATGCACCGACTACAACTCCTCTTAACTAACTAAATAATGTGACAATTGGCTTCTCCACTACCTGTGCCAACTGGCAGAGTTGCCACCATTATTGCTATGACAACTGGCAGACTAACCAACACCCCTCCTCAAGCTGATGGTTTGAACAGGTTCTTCAACCCCAACTTGGATAGTAAGTACTCATGTGAGATTCTTCTAAGGATCTTAGTCAACAGATCAGCCAATTGCTCTTTGGTAGACACATGATATATTTGAACTAAGCCTTGCACAATCTTCTCTCTTACAAAGTGAAAATCAATGTCTATATGCTTAGTCCTTTTATGGAATATAGGATTGGCTACAATTTGTATTGAAACTTTGCTATCATAGCGCATTTGCAAAGGTTGCTCAATGCCAAACCCAAACTCTTTGAACAACCCTACTAGCCAAGTCACTTCAGCTACTGTAGAGGCCATGGATCTAAACTCAGCTTCTGCATAGCTTCTAGCTACTAGTTCCTATTTCTTGGACTTCCATGACACTAAGGCATTGCCAAACATGACCATATAGCCTGTAACATATCTCCTTGACTCCATACAGCCACCCCAGTCAGAATCACAATAAGCTACCAACCTGTTTGAACTATCAAAAGGCAGTAGAAGACCAAGTCCTGGCTCAGCCTTTATGTATCTGACCACTCTTAAAGAAGCCTCCATATGGGACTGCTTTGGCTTATGCATGAGCTGACTCAACACATTGTACAACATAAGCTATATCAACTCTGGTCATAGTTAGATACAGAAGTCTTCCGACTAGCCTTTAGTATGAGCTAGCATTCTCTAGGAGCTGATCATTGCTCACATCAGATACATCTCTCTTAACATGCTCATCATAGTCAGTAGGTGTGAGCATCACATTGGCCTCCAAAGGTGTACTAGCAGGCTTAGCTCCTCCAAGTCCCATTTCAGAGATTAACTCCAAGGTATACTTCCTTTGGCACATATGAATTCATTGTTGAGCTCTGGAAAATTCTATGCCCAAGAAGAATTTCAACTCACCCAAGTCCTTCATTTTGAACCTTAGCTTCAAGTCATTTCTAGTCTGTAGGATCAGATCATGACTGCTACTAGTGACAAGGAGACCATCTACATATACTAATACCACAACAAGATGAGATCCAGTTCTCTTGGTAAAGAGAGAGTAATCAAAAAAGCTTTGCCTAAATCCAAGTTTCAGTAAGGCGTCAGTGAGCTTTCTGTTCCACTACCTTAGAGCTTTTTTGAGGCCATAAAAAGACTTATGGAGCCTACATACCTTACCTGTCCCCTATGGATACCAAACTCCAGAGGAACATGCATATAAACCTCCTCAAACAAATCACCCTAGAGGAATGCATTATGAATATCCATCTGAAAAATAGGCTGATGTTTAGCAGCAGCAAGAGCAACTACAAACCTGACTATCATCATCTTAGCCACAGGATAGAAAGTCTCTGTAGTCAATCCCCTCCTTCTGACTAAATCCCTTGGCCACTAGTCGAGCCTTGTACCTTTCCACCTCACCATTAGTTTTCTGCTTGATCTTGTATACCTATTTACAACTTATAGGCACCTTGCCTGGAGGAAGATCAACAAGAGACCAAGTGTGATTACCTTCTAGAGTCGCAACCTCAGACTTCATAGCTTCAACCCACAAAGGATCTCTAGTAGCCTCAACATAGCTACTAGGTTCAACAAAAGCAGAATAAGCAGCCACGACAGTACTATAAGAAGGAAAGAGTCTGTGATGCGACACATAATGGGAAACGGGAAAGAGGGAGGAGGAAGAACCTCTAAGGGATGCAATGTAGTCACTCATCTAGATTGATAAACCTATGAGATCTTCTAACAATAGGCGAGGAAGGTGCCGGAGGTGTGGATAGAGATGGTAAAACCACAGGAAGAGAATCGGGAGAAGGACTAGTGATGCTGAGATCAGTAGAACTGGGAGAAGGAACCTCCCTAGATAGCTCAGAGGGAGATGAAGGAGATGGAATATGAATAAAGCCTATAGAGGGATCATCTTAGAGGGTAATTACTGGAAACACATGAGGAAAGGGAGAGAAATATTGAAAAGGAAACACTTGCTCTTTAAAGATAAGATCTCTACTAATTACGAACTCTTTGTCATGGATGGTGAACATCTTGTACCCCTTCTATGTAAGGGAGTAACCAAGGAAGATAGAAGGTATAGCTCTAGGTGAAAACTTATCTGACTTTTTTAGACAAGTGACATATCCTAGGCATCCAAAGACTCTCAAGTGATCCAGAGCAGGTGGATGCCCATATAAAACTTCAAAACGCACTCTACCTTTGAGAGTAGAAGAAGGCAATATATTCAAGAGATAGATAGCTTTAAGAACACACTCTCCCCAAAATCTTAAGGGTACACTTCCCTGGAACCTGAGAGCTCTAGCAGTATCCAGAATAGACCTGTATTTCCTCTGAGCCACTCCATTTTGTTGAGGAGTATAGACACAAAAGCTTTGACGAATAACTCCAAATTGTTTAAGAAAAGTAGAGACTTTTGAATTAAATAACTCACATCCATTATCTGTTATGAGGAACTTTACTGATGCAAAATGAACATTTCTGAGCATTTGCAAGAAATCAGTTAAGGTAGCCACAACATTTGACTTGGAAGTAAGAAGGAAAATCGAGGTGAATCTAGAGTGATCATTAACTAGAGTAATAAAATATCTCTTACCATCAAAATTTGGAACTCTATAAGGGCCCCAAACATCCCCATGAATAGTATGAAAGTAGGCAGGAGCTAAAGTAAAACTATGAGGAAAAGGTAACCTTGTTTGCTTATCCAAGGGACAAATTGTACAGTGTTTATCAACATGTTCATCAATACAGTTCTTGTTAACACAACTCAATTTCTTCAAAGTGTCTAAAGGTACATGTCCTAGCCTCATATGCCACATGGATAAGCTTATTCTAGGTCTGAGTTTCATAGCAACAGGAGAGTTACAAAAAAACTTAGGATTGAGTTCAACTCCAGTACTTGGCTTCAAGGGAATGTATTGAGAGTTCACCATATACAATACTTGCTCATGTAGACCAATCTTCTTCACCCTTCCACTAAAGAGATCCTGAAAAATGCAGAAGTTGGGATAAAAATTGGCTGAGCATCTCAGTTCTCTGGTAAGTTTGGAAATAGATAGCAAGTTGTGCTAGAATTCAGGAATATATATCACATTATGAATTTTGTGATATTCCAGAATAGTAGAGGAACATAGAACTGACCTTGGCAACACTGCCAGTAGGTAAGGATACATTACCTTTACTAGAGTCAATAAGAGGTCTAGTCTCAGATAAAAGTCTAGGATTGTTAACCATGTGGTTGGTTGCACCAGCATCTACTATCCACTTTGCAAAATCAATCGAAGTGACATAATTTTTAGTATACCTGCAGATAAGGCAGTACCATTACCCTCATATTTCTGATCTAACACGTGTATGATCTAATTGTATTATGAAGGTGTAAAATCTGGTATATTTTGAAGCTGGGCAGAGGAATGTGGAGTAAGCTGTAGAGGCTGAGATGATCTAGCATAGTGGCCTGTGCAACTAGAGTTAGATGCATTTGCAGGACCTCTAGCTGAATTGTCTGAATTTCCTGAACAACCATATGTACCAGGGCCTGTGTGCATATACCCTTGAGAATTGTTTTCATAAGCATAGTTTGCTGGTCCTCCACCACCTGATGATGCTGGACCAGTTCCAGGTTTCTTCTTAGGATTGTGTTCAAAATCAGATGGATAGCCATGTAATCTGTAGCAAATGGCCCTAACATGTCCTATGTGGTGACAATTACCATAATAAAGATGTTGATTGTAATTCTTTGGTTTGAAATTATATCTTGTATTAGCTCCACTTTTAAATTCATTGAAACTGGGGTAATTCCGTGACTGTCCTGATTCTCCATGATTATTAGACTTGAAGTTCCTTTTGTTGTTGTAGAAAGTTTCTCCCTCACTTGCTTCTCTAACCTGGATATTTTTTCCCAATGCTCTTTGACTCTCCTCTGAGCTTACCATAGAATAAGCTTGGTTAATTGAAGGAGTGAGGCTCATCATTAGCATTTGACTTCTACCGTGTGCCTAAGAATCACTCAAACCAGTTAGAAATTGAAGAAGTCGTTGATATTCAAAGTATTTCACATAGTTCCTTGACTTTAGACAGTTGTACCCTGGTCAAGGCATAAGTGCATCAAACTCATCCCAACATTCATGCAGTCTAGAATAGTAGTTTGAAACAATGTTGGTTCCCTATGACATAGTATGAATCTCCTTGTGCAGAAAGTGAATTCTAGAATCATCAACCTTGTCAAAACGTTCCTTGAGATCTGTCCAAACCTTTGACGCACTTAATGCATAAATCACATTGCTTAACAGCTCGTTTCTAATAGAATTTATAATCCATGAGAGGACTATCGCATTACACTTCTCCCACAGATTATGTAGAGAGGGATGAAAAGTATCTTTAGTATATTTTTCATCCACAAATCCTAGTTTACTCTTCCCCAGCAATCCAAGCCTCATTGCTCTACTCCATACAACATAATTTTAGATCTAGTAAGCTAAATTGAAACCAGTGAGATATAATTTTTAGATCCAGTAAGATGATTGAAACCAGTGAGCTTCCTGAAGTATCAAAACGTTGGAGGTACAATGATGATGAAAGTCGATCTCAATCGACTGCAATGCTTCTTACTGAGTTCGATTAGCTTAAGTGATAGACAAATTTACTAATTTTCATGTGGGGGGTATGACGGGCACCTGGTGCCTGCTAGACTCTGGGCTGCTAAGCAGTCCAGCCTGAGTACATCTGGTGATTTGGCTGGCTCTGGCTCTATTTCAAGAAATGAACCGGCTATATAGCGGCTGTAAATACATCCCCCGACCGATTAGGCCTATAGCCACCTGCAATGCACAATAGCTAACCAAAACAATGACACTATAATCCGAAGCAACTGCTATTCACATTTGTGACCGACAAGGTCACTAACTATAACCAAAAGAAGGCCCCATGCGGCCATCATCAACAACTAAACACATATATACATGCACGGCCCCACACGACCGACTCCACCACCACAGGAAACATCAGACTGCAAGCCTCTAGGAAGTAATAATAAAATGGTCGGAACAGGGCCCCAACCTACCCAAACTGTAATAAAAAAGGAAATAGGAACAACCTCCGACTGTCTAGCTCCGGAGGATAGGAGCTGATAACTCTACTGACTAGATCACGAGGGATCGACTCCTCGTCTATGTGTACCTACAGGCAAGCAATGCAGCGTCCCCACAAGCGTCAGCACCACAGATACTGAGCATGTAAAGCAAATGGAATATACAACTGAAATGGGTAACAATAATAACATGACATATAAGCAGGAAGTAGCTGAGTCTATCTGGCTGAGGATAACTGGGGAGAGTTTACCTATTCTGTAACTAAATTGGGCGTACCTGACGACGTGTCGTCCTACTGTCTATTAGTATCTAATAGCACATATAGATATACATATAAATACACACAATACCTGACCGACCCCCATAAGCCGGAAGGTGCCAATCAACAGAACAATCTATTTACCCCTACCCGGGTCTAAACTAACCAAAAATAAGTCACTCCACTTATCTGATAACTGTGAGCTCCTCCTAACGGCCCCCTTGGGTACGTAGCTCAGGCCTTGGCCTCTGACAATGAACTGTGTCTGAGTCCGAAGACTCCTGCCTCTGGGCGCAAGCGCTCAACGGGGTAATCTGCTACTGTATCTGTGACTGAAACTGCCCATGGGTGCAAACACGTAACAGGGTAATTTTATAAAAAAAATCTGTATATGAAACTGCCCCCGGCCACAAGCGCACACATAGTAGTCTGCCCTGTAAGCAGGGTAATCTGGCTCTGCGCAGAGTGAACTGAACTGCCCCTGCAAGCAGGGTAATCTGGACCATATTATTATGGTGGTTAGCCATCATCATCCTCTAGGCGGACGACATCGCCCGACTGGGGGCGGTATCTGAATCTGCTATCGACACAGCTATAACCCAGGGGCGGCGGGGATGCTAATGGATGCCCACATGCCATAACAAGTCTCAACATGCAACACACATACACAACAAGCATGCTCAAATGAAAAATACTAATCATATTCTCTTCTTTTATTTCAAGGCCAGTCCGTTTTAAACAACTGATGCTATATTCTGTTTTACACTGTTTCTGATTGCTGGGCTAACTGCTACCTGGCCTTTATCTGTTTATCTGATTATTGTTATCCGTGATCTGAAGCTATATCAGTTTCTAGAGCCATATCTATTTCTGGAGCTATATCTGTATCTGGAGCTATATCTGTGTTTGGAGCTATTTCTATATCTGATTACCGATCTGATTATATATGGATATAACTCAATAACATAGAACATGCCATCTATAACTGGATATAGCTCAATAATATAGAATGTGCCATCTATTACCGGATACAGTCTCAAAAAATGTAATACATACTATCTATAATCTTGCTAATCCATTATACTTCTTTTACAACTTCCATTCTGGGTATTACGTAAGAACATGCTGAGCTACTAGCGGATACCACATTACTATCTGAAATCATCTGACTATCCGTTATTCTGATTATCACATGATACGTAATGATATACTAGCATGCTTGCTGGAAATTGTACTGAAATCGTTCCTGTACGCTGGGTATCTGTTAATAGCCTTTATTCTATTTATTTTCTAGACTGTACTTCCTGGCTTGCTGAAAGAATATCTTTACATACCTGATTTCTGAGTACCTGACTGACCGATGTGATTTCCGTCGGTACTTCTGCTGTTTCTGTCAACTACATTCATATACATGTCAATTAGAACTAAATATATTAATATCCGGGAGAAATTATCACTTTTGATATATATTTATCCCAAGCTTCGACTTATCGGAAAATGGTCGAAAACTCGTTATTTCTCGATAGTCTAGAAGGGATAAATGCTCACTGTAAGGATAGGAACACATTGGTACTAATTTAAAGCAATTCTATTTACTTTACCTCGGTAGCACGACGTTTCGCCGGCCAAATTTCACGAAACCAACTCCGTAGGATTGCTCTCTGCAGCTTTATATCTCGGTATCTAAGCTGGAACGGAGTTTAGACCGCGTTTTGAAGCATAATCGGAAGGAAATATATATAAAAGTCGTGGGTTTTGCCTTAACTTGGCTATACCCTCTGTTTTTTCTGGTTTTTATTGATATAAATGGAAAAACCGACTTTCCCCCCTTTTTTTTGCTTGCCTTCTAAATTCCTTAACCAACATTCCATTAGGCTATTTATTTATTTAAAATTTACGGGGTGTAACATCCTCCCCCCCTTAAAAACATTCGTCCTCGAATGACATTCTGACTTATAAAAATCTTAACTGGCTGACTTAACCCTAAAAAAATTTCGGCAGAGTTTCCCCTGTATTATGGACTATCTCAAAATTCCTGAAAAGCAGAAAAGCCCAATACAGGTACTCCACACGATATAATAATATTCGTATATAACTGTCTATAATCAATCGCCTGCTTTCATATATGAAATATAAGCATTCATATGGAAAAACAGTTCTAACATACCTCCTGTTTGCCTATGCCTGGAATAAGTTGGGATATCTGGCTTTCATATCCTCCTCGGCTTCCCAGGTCATCTCTTCTCGGTTCCTGTTATGCCACAATACCTTGACAGATGCAATATCTTTAGTTCTCAATCTACGAATCTGTCTGTCTAAGATAGCTACTAGAACCTCTTCATATGCTAACTCTTCTGTGACCTGGACATCCTGAACTGGAACAACTGTGGAAGGATCTCCTACGAACTTCCTCAACATAGATACATGGAATACTGGGTGAACAAACTCTAATTCTGGGGGCAAGTTCAATTTGTATGCTACTCGGCCTATTCTTCGCCGAATCCGATATGGCCCAATGAACCTTGGGCTAAGCTTGCCTTTTCTGCCAAATCTCATCACCCCTTTCATCGGAGACACTTTCAAATATACCCAGTCATCCACTGCAAATTCTAAATTTCTGCACTGCATATCTGCATAAGACTTCTGGCAGCTCTGAGCAGTCAGTAGGCGTTCTCTGCTAAGCTTCACCGCCTCTTCTGATTGACGAATAATATCCGGCCCAATCAGCGCTGTCTCCCCCGCTTCAAACCAGCCAACGGGTGATCTACATTTCCGCCCGTATAATGCTGCAAAGGGCGCCATCTGGATAGCTGAATGATAACTATTATTATAGGCAAATTCAATCAACGGCAGATGCTCATCCCAGCCTCCCCCAAAATCTAGTACATACGCTCGTAGCATATCTTCGAGCGTCTGGATAGTTCGTTCTGCTTGCCCGTCTGTCTGAGGATGAAAGGCTGTACTTAAGTTAATCTGTGTCCCCAGGCCTCTTTGGAACGACTGCCAGAATCTCGCTGTAAATTGTGCTCCTCTATCTTAGATAATAGACACCGGAACACCGCACAATCTGACTATCTCTCTGATATACAGTTCAGCATAATCCTCAGCAGAGAATGTAGTTCGTACTGGCAGGAAATGGGCTAATTTTGTTAATCTATCAATGATTACCCAAATAGAATCATTTCTGCGTCTGGTATGGGGTAACCCTGTTGCAAAATCCATATTTATCGCTTCCCATTTCCACAAAGGCACGGCTATATCCTGCGTCAGACCGCCCGATTTCTGGTGTTCTGCTTTCACCTGCTGGCAGTTAGGACATCTAGATACAAATTCAGCTATTTCAGCTTTCATACCTGGCCACCAGTAGATGTCTCTGATGTCGTGGTACATTTTCGTTGCTCTTGGATGGAGGGAATAGCGAGCGTAATGTACCTCATGCATGATCTACTGGCGAAGCCCTAAAACATTCGGGACACATAGGCGGCCCTTACAACGCAGCACTTCATCCTCAGTCACTTGGAAATCTGGCTCCTTACCTTTCTGAACTCTATCTCTCAGTTGGACTAAGTCAGGATCCTCGTACTGCCGTTCTTTTACCTCTGTAACTAACGATGACACAGCAGAGTTCTGAATCACCGCTCTGTTATTTTCTGTTTCTACTACTCGAACGGCTAAACCAGCTAGCTGATGAATTTCCTTGGCTAACTCCTGCTTCTCGGGTCACAAATATGCTAAACTTCCCATTGACTTATGGCTGAGGGCATCTGCTACTACATTAGCTCTCCCTGGGTGGTAGAGAATATTTACGTCATAATCTTTCAGCAATTCTAACCAATGACGCTGCCACAAATTTAACTCCCTCTGTGTGAAAATGTACTGCAGGCTTTTATGATCTGTAAAAATGTCTACATGAACGCCATACAGATAATGCCTCCAAATTTTTAGAGCGTGGATCACTGCGGCTTTGTCACACCTCGCCTTGGGGGGTATGACTGGCACCTGGTGCCCTACTGGGACCTGAACTGCTGGACTGCTAAGCCTGGGCACATCTGGTGCCTGGCTGGCTCTAACTCATATTTCTGGAAACAAAGGGCTATATAATGGCTGTAAACACAGCCCCCGGCCCATTGGCCTATAGCCTCCTGTACCTGTGCTAACAGCTGACTAGAAACATATCAATTTAGGGAATCCTATGTGGGCCGACAAGGCCACCATGCTGTCTAGTTATCTATAACTCAATCCTGAAGTACTAGAAAGCTACGTGACCGGCAAGGTCACCACTACTGGCCAATTATGGCCCCACACGGCCAACATAAAAGAAAGAAAGAGTACTAACAGCTATACAACTGCACGGCCTCACACGACCGGCTCATCTGACCACAGGGAAATATATACAGACTGCAAGCCTCTAGGAATAGCAATAGAATGATCGGGACAGGGCCCCAACCTACCCATACTATATAACAAAAAAACGGAACTGAAATACACCTCTGATATTCAGTCTCCGGATGACAGGAGCTGAATACTCGATCGCTGACAGGAATTACGTAGTATCGCCTGCTCGTCTATGAGTACCTGCAGGCAAGTAATGCAGCGCCCCACCGGGCATCAGTACCACTGGTACTGAGTATGTAAAGCAATAACTGAAAGAAATATCTGAAAAATATAATACAACTGATGAAACTGAAGTAAGAAGAATTAGATTAACTGCCTGATACTGTAAGTCGTACCTTTTCTCATTTATACTGGAAGAAAATAGGAGTCATACCTGGAGACATATCCCTCTACTGCTGATCTACTCGTATCTAACGTAACATGGCATAACATGAAATAGCATAACATGGCACACACAAACCTTACCCGACCCCCATAAGCCGGGAGGTACAACCAGCACAGAATCTACGCCCCTACCCCGGTCATCCCATCTCCTATAATGGCTGTAAGCATCCTGCCGGTCCCCTGGGTATGCACTTGGGCTCGCTGAGCCCCTGACTATAACTGTACCTGAGTCCGAAGGACTCCTGAATCAACACCCCGGGCGTACCCGCTCGACGGGGGTGTATAAGGGCCGACCAAGGCACAATATGGGGAAATCTGGCATCCCATCTTCGTCCCCTGTGGGACGGCATACCACTCTGTAGAGTGACGTATCCTCGTCCTCTGGCAGACGAGTCGATACAGCTATTAACCCTGGGCGGTCATGGATGCTAGGTAATCCAACCCCAAACAATACAACGGTCTCAACTAGTAATACGGTCTGCACATCTCACATGCTGAGGCTAACGGGGTAAGGTATCACATACATTACATGCTGAACTAATGATAGTAATCTGTACATATTTAATACGTGCTGAGGCAGGTAAATATATAAATATAGTCTCCTGCCAGACTGTACTGGGGCAAATGCTATACAAGATAGTGTTTCTGCTGGAAACTATGCTGTTTACTAAGTTTCTGTATTAACATGATATCCTATTCCTAGCATTCTTTCTAAACTTCACTTTAGCCTGCTATCCTGTTTCTGAGGTGCTTTACGGATACTGCATTGCTTTGCGGGGTTTCAACTGAATACAACAATATCTTAACATTTTGTATTACATCACATACTGAGCATGCTGAGCAGTTTCTAACACTTGTGTTAGAATCTATGTCATACTAGCAAGTTTCACGCAAGTTACACCTTGAGGCTTCTAATATCGATCAACATTTACAATAAACGCAATACTTAACTTCTGAACATTCTACTGGCCTGTAAATTGCTATACTGTATCAATATTACTTAACTTGCCGAGGGAACGAGCTTTACATACCTTCTCCTCGAACTATCCGGCTGTCGGACGAGGCTCGACCAGTACTTCAACTATTTTCTCCCAACTGCATTCATAAATATGTCAATCAATACTAAATACAACTTTATTATAAAGAGCAACATCACTTTCGATATATTTTATAGCCTAAACTTAGGCTTATCGAAAGACGGTCGAAAACTCGCTATTTTTCAGCGGTCCAAAAGGGAGAAATACTCACTTCACAGCTAAGAACACATAGACACTAGTTTGGGGCAATTTCACTTACCTTAGCCCGGTGGCTCGACGATTCGTCGACCGTATTTCGCGAAACCAAATCCGTAGGAATGCTCTCTGCTGCTAAATACCTCGGTATCTGAGGTTAATTTGAGTTTGGACAACGTTTAGCAGCGTAACCGGATGAAAATTATATTACCCCCTTCGTTCCTTCCCTTTTCCCTGATGGTTGGCTCTGTTTTCTGGAAATTATATGAGTGATTAATGAATTTCAACCGAAGTGGGGCTTATATACTTGGGCCTGGACAAGGCCAACGTGTCACGGAGCCAACGCGGAGGCTCCACCTCCATGACACGCTGCCATCGCGGAGGGGCTCTACCTTGGCTCCTTCCGCGATGGTTCGACAGGTTTCTCGTCCGATCTTTTCCCGGGCCTTTCCCTAGCACGTATGGCCTTCAAATATGCTTAACCAACGTGCGAATAGGTCGTCTAGGTGTCGGGAATTCTACGGGGTATAACAGGCTTGTTCCAAGTCGTGGGTCGGATAGTTCTTTTCGTGCTTCCTCAGCTGTCTGGAAGCATAAGCAATCACCTTACCATGCTGCATCAACACACAACCCAACCCAATGCCTAATGCATCATAATACACTGCATACCCATCTGTTCCCTCTAACAATGCTAGTACTGGGGCGGAGGTCAATCTGTCTTTCAATTCTTGAAAACTCTGCTCACATGCCTCCGTCCACTGAAATTTCGCTGCTTTCTGTGTCAGATTTGTCAGAGGTGCTACTATAGTGGAGAATCCTTCAACAAATCTCCGGTAATACCCTGCTAAACCTAGGAAACTGCGGACCTCAGTCAGAGTGGTAGGTCTAGGCCATGTCTTGACCGCCTCTATTTTCTGTTTGTCCACCTGTATACCAGCATCCGAAACGATATGCCCCAAAAAGGCAACTGAGTTCAGCCAGAACTCACACTTAGAAAACTTGGCGTACAGCTGACGGTCCCTAAGGATCTGGAGTACTATTCGTAAATGGTTCTGGTGATCTGTCTCTGAATAGGAGTATACCAGAATATCATCGATAAATACTATCATGAACAGATCCAAATACGGTTTGAATATGCTGTTCATCAGGTCCATAAACACTGCGGGAGCATTCGTCAGCCCAAAAGACATGACTAGAAATTCAAGGTGACCATATCTGGTCCTGAAAGCAGTCTTTGGAATGTCCCTCTCACGAACTCGGACCTGGTGGTATCCGGACCTCAGATCTATCTTAGAGAAACATCTGCCCCCCTGCAACTGGTAAAACAAATCATCTATTCTAGGGAGCGGGTATTTGTTTTTAACCGTTACCTTATTCAGCTGCCGGTAGTCTATACACATACGGAGTGAGCCATCTTTCTTTCTTACAAACAGAACTGGCGCACCCCACGGGGAAGTACTAGGCCTGATAAAGCCTTTGTCGAGCAAATCTTTTAACTGCTCTTTCAACTCTCTAAGCTCAGCTGGTGACATGCGATATGGGGGAATGGATATAGGTTGAGTCCCTGGTAACAAGTCAATTGCAAAATCTATCTCCCTTTCGGGAGGGATACCAGGCAACTCATCTGGAAATACGTCAGGGAATTCATTGACCACTGGAACAGACTGAAGAGTCGGAGGTTCCACCCAAACGTCCTGGAATCTAACTAGGTGGTAAATACATCTCTTTGCTATTAATTTTCTCGCCTGAAGGTAGGAAATAAACCTACCTTTTGGGGTAACTATGCTCCCTTTCCACTCTCGCACTGCTTCCCCTGGAAAGTAAAATCGAACCATCTTGGTCCAGCATTCTAAGTTGGCATAGCATGGTACCAACCAGTCCATACCTATAATGGCATCGAAGTCGACCATCTCAAGTTCTATTAAGTTTACTGTGGTCTAGCGATCTGCAACCTGTACCGTACACCCTCGGTAAACTCTTTTAGCTGTAATCGAGTCACCGACCAGTGTAAGCACTGAAAAGGGCTGCTGAAGAAATTCTGGTTTGATACCCAAATTCCGGGCCACAAATGGTGTAATATATGACAAGGTAGACCCTGGATCAATCAATACATAAATAGGGTATGAGCAGATAATCAATATACCTGTGACCACGTCGGGAGATGCCTCTGAATCCTACCTCCCTGGTAATGCATAGGTACGGCTGGGGCCTGCACCTGAGCTAGAAGCTCCTAATCTACCTCGGCCCCTATTTGCTGAACCTGAGGGTCTGCGCCTTGCTGAGGCTGCTGGAGCTCGTGGCCCCGCTGATGCTCTATCCAGACTATCCCGACTACCCTGTCCTCTGGCCGGACAATCTCTCATTAAATGCCCTTCCTGTCCGCAGTAATAGCACCTTGAGAAGCCTTGCCTGTAGGCTCCAGAATGGGGTCGGTGGCATATAGGACAAAGGGTAGGTGCAAATCTACTCTGTTCTTCCCTCCGCTGCTGAGGTGATGCTACTGTCCGTAAACTACTACCGGACTCTAACTGACTCCGGCGAACAAATCTGCCTCTCTGCTGCTGTACCGGAGGTAAAGATCTGGGTGGCCTATCTGGAAACCGTGGTGTCGGCCCCCTAGGGATTTCCCCCTGAATCTCAGCGGGTCTGTTTCTACAGCGCTGCTCTAAAGTCACCTGCCTGTCGCCCCGCTGCCGCTGTCTCAGGCCCTCAATTATCTGTGCGAAGGCCTGTACCCTGGCTATGTCCATGTCCTCTCTCAAAGTAGCCATCATGCACGTCTCTATGTAATCTGAATTCAGGCCCATAATAAAGCGATGGACTCTGGACGACATGGTGTCCACAAATGCTGGAGCATAGCGGGCTAAGGAGTCGAACTGTAAAGAATACTCACGGACGCTCTTGGCCCCCTGCTCTAAGTGTAAGAACTAGTCCATCCGGGCCTGTCTGACCTCCCGGGGTAAGTAGTGGTCCAGGAAGGCCTCTAAGAAGCTGGACCAAGTAGGAGGGGCTGCATCTCTTCCCCGAGATCTCTCCCAACTTTCGTACCACAAAACAACAATATCCCTCAACCGGAACACTGCTAATTCCACTAATTCTGCAGGGGTTACGTGCATGGCTCTAAATATTCTCTGCATCTGGTCTAGAAAGTCCTAAGGGTCCTCCGCTGAATCTGACCCTGTAAACTGAGGGGGTCCCAATGCCAAGAATTCTCTAACCCTAGAACTACCTGGCCCACCTAGAGATTCTGTTGCTGCAGGTGGTACTGGATGACGCTGAGTAGCTAGCATCTGGGTTAACATAACCACCGCACTACATAGCTCTTAATCAGATGAAGTGGGTGCAAGAGGTGTGGGAGGCGGTGCTGCCTCAAATGGTGTCTGGCGAGGCGGAGACTGCTGGGAAGGTCGAGATGACACCTCCGTATCGCCCTCAGACCGGGCTGAATCTGGCTGTAAGTGAGGCATCCTGCTGGTGCCTTTGCCCGCCGCTGTATCCAATCTCCTGCCTATAGCAGGGTGCCACTGATCTGCCATAGTATCTGTAGACAAAGAGGATGGTAAGTTTCAAAAGAACCAACCCTATACTGTACTGTGCTATGGCACGAGTGAGTATGAAAGAAGGGTAACTATCCTATTATGCCTCGCAGCCTCCTGTCTATAGTATGTGGTGCACAACACATCCATAGACAAGACTCTACTTAGCACAGCTTGCAGACTCTCTGGGACACGAACTGCTCTGATATCAAGTTTGTCACACCCCACCTTGGGGGGGGGGGGGTATGACGGGCACCTGGTGCCTGCTAGAGTCTGGGCTGCTAAGCGGTTCAGCCTGAGCACATCTGGTGCTTTGGCTGGCTCTGGCTCTATTTCAAGAAACGAACTGGCTATATAGCGGTTGTAAATACAGCCCCCGGCCGATAGGCGTATAGCCACCTGCAATGCACAACAGCTAACCAGAACAATGACACTATAATCCGAAGCAACTGCTATTCACATTTGTGATCGACAAGGTCACTAACTATAACCAGAAGAAGGCCCCACGCGACCATCATCAACAACTAAACACATATATACATGCACGACCCCACACGACCGGCTCCACCACCATAGGAAACATCAGACTGCAAGCCTCTAGGAAGTAATAATAAAATGGTCGGGACAGTGCCCCGACCTACCCAAACTATAATAAAAAAGGAAATAGGAACAACCTCCGACTGTCTAGCTCCGGAGGATAGGAGCTGATAACTCTGCTGACTGGATCACGAGGGATCGACTCCTCGTCTATGTGTACCTGTAGGCAAGCAATGAAGCGCCCCCACAGGCGTCAGTACCACAGGTACTGAGCATGTAAAGCAAACGGAAATATACAACTGAAATGGGTAACAACAATAACATGACATATAAGTAGGAAATAGCTGAGTCTATCTGGCTGAGGATAACTGGGGAGAGTTTACCTATTCTGTAACTAAACTGGGCGTACCTGACGACATGTCGTCCTACTGTCTATTAGTATCTAATAGCACATATAGATATACATATAAATACACACAATACCTGACCGAACCCCATAAGCCGGAAGGTGCCAACCAACAGAACAATCTATTTACCCCTACCCGGGTCTAAACCAACCAAAAATAAGTCACTCCACTCATCTGATAACTATGAGCTCCTCCTCCCGGCCCCCTTGGGTACGTAGCTTAGGCCTTGGCCTCTGAAAATGAACTGTGTCTGAGTCCGAAGACTCCTGCCTCTAGGCGCAAGCGCTCAACGGGGTAATCTGCTGCTGTATCTGTGACTGAAACTGCCCATGGGTGCAAACACGCAACAGGGTAATTTTATAAAAAAAATTTGTATCTGAAACTACCCCCGGCCACAAGCGCACACAGAGTAGTCTGCCCTGTAAGCAGGGTAATCTGGCTCTGCGCAAAGTGAACTAAACTGCCCCTGCAAGCAGGGTAATCTGGACCATATTATTATGGTGGTTAGCCATCATCGTCCTCTAGGCGGACGGCATCGCCCGACTGGAGGCGGTATCTGAATCTGGTATCGACACAACTATAACCCAGGGGGATGCTAAAGGATGCCCACATGCCATAACAAGTCTCAACATGCAACACACATACACAACAAGCATGCTCAAATGAAAAATACTAATCATATTCTCTTCTTTTATTTCAAGGCCAGTCCATTTTAAACAACTGATGCTATATTCTGTTTTACACTATTTCTGATTGCTGGGCTAACTGCTACCTGGCCTTTATCTGTTTATCTGATTATTGTTATCCGTGATCTGAAGCTATATCAGTTTCTAGAGCCATATCTATTTCTGGAGCTATATCTGTATCTGGAGCTATATTTGTGTCTGGAGCTATTTCTATATCTGATTACCGATCTGATTATATCTGGATATAACTCAATAACATAGAACATGCCATCTATAACTGGATATAGCTCAATAATATAGAATGTGCCATCTATTACCGGATACAGTCTCAACAAATGTAATACATACTATCTGTAATCTTGCTAATCCATTATACTGCTTTTACAACTTCCATTCTGGGTATTACGTAAGAACATGCTGAGCTACTAGTGGATACCACATTACTATCTGAAATCATCTGACTATCCGTTATTCTGATTATCGCATGATACGTAATGATATACTAGCATGCTTGCTAGAAATTGTACTGAAATCGTTCCTGTACGCTGGGTATCTGTTAATAGCCTTTATTCTATTTATTTTCTAGACTGTACTTCCTGGCTTGCTGAAAGAATAGCTTTACTTACCTGGTTTTTGAGTACCTGACTGACCAATGTGATTTCCGTCGGTACTTCTGCTGTTTCTCCCAACTACATTCATATACATGTCAATTAGAACTGAATACATCAATATCCGGGAGAAATTATCACTTTTGATATATATTTATCCCAAGCTTCGACTTATCGGAAAATGGTCGAAAACTCGTTATTTCTCGATAGTCTAGAAGGGATAAATGCTCACTGTAAGGCTAGGAACACACTGGTACTATTTAAAGCAATTCTATTTACTTTACCTCGGTAGCACGATGTTTCGCCGGCCAAATTTTACGAAACCAACTCCGTATGATTACTCTCTGCAGCTTTATACCTCGGTATCTAAGCCGGGACGGAGTTTAGACTGCGTTTCGAAGTGTAATCGGAAGGAAATATATATAAAAGTCGTGGGTTTTGCCTTAACTTGGCTATACCCTCTGTTTTTTCTGGTTTTTATTGATATAAATGGAAAAACTGACTTTCCCCCTTTTTTTTTGCTTGCCTTCTAAATCCCTTAACCAACATGCCATTAGGCTATTTATTCATTTAAAATTTACGGGGTGTAACATTTCAGCCTTCACTACAGAGAATAAAAACAACAAATAAACTGACATATTTGAGAGGAGAAAATCCAGATCTATTGAAAACTCAGGATCGATCAAATCTTCTGCAACTTCGATCAATCGAAGAATAACAATTCGCAACAATCTTCAATAATTGTAAATTCACAGCACACAACTCAACATATCTGATTACTTCACTAAAACAATGCTCGAACACCTTTTGATCGAACACCAACGCTCTGATACCATGATGAATTGTTGAGCAAACATCAATTCCAGTAGATCTGAACTTAGAGAGTTTAGTATTGAATGAAATCCATGAGAGAGAAGAAGAGAAAAATGAGAGGAAACTGTCTTATTTTATTATCAAAGGGTAGAAAATGCCTCACAAAAACTAGTACAAACTATCACTACAGGTATATATAACATTGATCTAACTAACTATAATGCAGCTAACTAACTTCTATGCACCGACTACAACTCCTCTTAACTAACTAACTAATGTGACAGTTGGCTACTCCACTACTTGTGCCAACTAACAGAGTTGCCACCACTACTGTTAAGACAACTGGCAGACTTCTCCACTACTTGTGCCAATTGGCAGAGTTGCCACCACTACTGCTATGGCAACTGACAGAATAACCAACAAAAAATTTCATTGAAGAACTTGAAGGGAACTCAGGAAGCTAGAGAGATTAAGATAATACCGATAAACTTTAATGTGAGATTAAGAAGGTACTTAATTAGAAAAAGAAATTCAAGAATGGACGCAAAAATTATGAGGAAGAGCAGACTAAATGCTACATATATTTCCATGGTTTAAGTCCAAAGGAAGGAGTCATAGAGCAAAACCTCTCAAGTTGATTTATGCATAGTTCATCCACACTATTTGAATTGAAAGAAATACAAGAATCTTTGAGGAGGAGAATACAATAGAAGTTTTGGCTAAAAGAATAGCTTGCATCAGCATTGCTAGGGTAGAAGGCTAGAGTAAAGTCTTGCATAGCCAATGCAAATACTAGATATAAAGTTTGTTAGTCCTCTCAGCTTTGATAGGGGCACTCTATTTAACAATGTATGAAACTGGCTGAGCAGATTGTGTTGATTTGCTCAACCTTGTAATTCTGTCTCTTGGTAATAAAAATCTAGTTAATCACCAAAAAAATTAAAAACTATCTTTAGACTAATAAAAATATCAAAAAATTAAATAATTACATACAACAAGAATTAGTTTAAAAAAAACTAAAATCACTAACTTATTTATTATTAATTTTAAAAAAACTAAAATCACTAACTTATATATTTTTATTCTTTTTTAAAAAAAAATTATTATTCTTTATTTTTTTCATCATAATCGAATTTCATGTTCAATTTTGGTTATTTTCTTTTCTTTTTTCTCCTTGTTCTTTTTTTAATTTCTCCACTTCTTTTATTCTCCTTTTCTGTTTTGTTTCGTTTTCCCTATATTCTTTATCTACTTTTCTCTTTTTTTTTCATTTATTTTTTTGTCAAATCATATTATTATTTATTTTTCACCATAATTTAACATACTCAATTTCCCCCCTTTTTGTTTTTTAATTTTTTTTCTAATTTTGTTTTAATTTTTTATTTTATTTTTTTGTCCATAATCTATTTTCATTCACTTTTTTTTTTGCTCATTTTCTTTATTATTATTAATTTTTTAAAATTTATGGTGATCTTCATTAAGGTCTGCTTTAGTCTTTCAGCGAGACATTCCTCAGTATCATCACAATATATTTATATACTGGCATGATATCATAGAGGGTTGTTTCAGTCCTTCAATGAGACTCTCCTCAGTCTTCCATGATACCATCACAGTATATCTACATACTGACATAGTATCATAGAGGATTACTTTCATCCTTCGATAGTACCAGCCAAGTATATACCATATACTGATATAGTATAATTAACGACAGATTCATCCCTTCAAATAATTACTACTCGGTCTTTTATGATATCCATATGGTATATCATATATACTAATAGGGTATCATAAAAGACTAGTGAGTTACTTTAAATAGTTTAAAATTAATACTCCTTGGTCCACTATGATGCCATATGGTATATATTATATACTGCCAGGGTATCAAAAAGGAGTGGTTCATTTCTCCAAAATAAAATATTCGTAAGTCCTCTATGATACCTACATTATATATACTGACAGGGTATCATAGATGACTGGTTCACTCCTTCAATAAAAACATAACCCAATCATTTATGATACCAACATGGTATATATCATGAGAAAAATTATATAATATAGCAACTATATGATAATATTTTACTATACATATCTATAATTATAAATAATTATAATTATTAGCTATATTTTAACTTAATAGCCATTTTTTATTTTAACCTTGTATTTACCTGTTAACCATATGTTTTTTGTCACTCAATCCCATTGGGTTCCATTGCTAATCATCAGGTCAACGGTCAATACGCCCCCCTCAATAAGCTTGATTTTTCGAGCTCAATTTTTATCTTCCCTGTTCATATCCACCATACAGCCAACCACCACTCTTTTCTCCTAATTCCTCAAAAAACATATAAGAAAAAATTCTCACTGGTAATGGAGTTCAAATTTCATCACTCTGATGGCTTCGATCGAGCACTCGACCCACTTATCCACCTTATATTCAACCAAATCTCCGACATCAAATTCTAATACACGTGATACAAGAGCGAATGGATACCAGAGAGAATGAATACAATAAAAATTAGAGCGAATGGATACAACCTAAATGCACGTATTAATACAACTAATACGGTCGTCTGACATCTCAAAAAATATATAAATACAAAAAGAGGGGTGAAAATACAACTTACAAAGAGATAGAGGATATAACCTAAATTCATGTATAAATATAATAAATACGATTGTCTAATACCTCAAAAAATATAGAAATACAAATAGAGAAGGGTGAAAATATAAATATAGAGAGAGATATAAATACAGTATACAGAAGGGGAGAGAGGAGGGGGGGGGGGGGAGAGAAAAAAGAGAAAGAGAGAGAGAGAGAGAGAGGAGAGAGGGAGAGATATGAAAGATTATGTATTAATTCTAGCGTGACTTTTGGTAATTTGTCATTTTAAAAAGATAGTATCTCATATTTCACTGAACATATTAATTAGTATATTTGTATCCAAATATAAAATACCTTAACTTTTTAAATGAATACATCCCATAGAAACTTAAAATATATCTATATTATAATTAATGTAAAGGTTGCTATAAGGGGCTATTATCGATCAAAAGTATGCCATTTATGTAAATTTCTCTATATCATATGCTGATAAGGTTTTGAATGACTGACTCCTATAAAATTTCATATATTGACTCTCCTAAGTTCTCCATGATACCATCACAGTATATCTATATACTGTCATGGTATCATTAAGGTCTGCTTCAGTCCTCAATGACATCATCACAATATATTTATATACTGTCATTTTATCATTGAGGTCTACTTCAGTTCTTTAGTAAGATACTTCTCAGTCCTTCATAATATTATCACAATATATCTATATATTAATATGGTATCTTTGAGGCATGCTTCAACCTCAATGATTCCATCATAGTATATCTATATATTATCATGGTATCATTAAGGTCTGCTTCAGTCTTCAATGATACCATCATAATATATCTATATATTTTCATGGTTACGTTGAGGTCTGCTTCAAACCTTCAGTGAAACACTCTTCAATCCTTCATGATACTATCACAGTATATCTATATATTGACATGATATCATTGAGGTCTGCTTCATCCTTCAGTGAGACACTCCTCAGTCCTCTGTAATCCCATCATTTTATATATATATATTGGCATGGTATCATTGAGGTTTGAGTCAGTCCTCAATGATACCATCATAATATATCTATATACTGTCATGATATCATTGAGATCTGCTTTAGTCTTTAAGTAAGACACTGTTATCCTATATGATGTCTATATGATATATATCATATACCGATAAGATATCATAGAAATGAATTTAAAAAAAGAAGGTAAAACAAAACAAAAAAGGATCTAAAAAGAAAAAAACAAAAACAAAAATAAAAAAGAAGCGTAGGAGAAAAAAAAGAAAGAAAAATTGAATAAAAGGAGAATATGAAATATTAAAAAAAGGAATAAAAGGAGAGTAACATTAATTTTTGAAAAAAAAGGAATCAAAATAGTTTTGTCAATATATAGTAATTGCTACTACTATGTGGGTGCATTAATTGCTACTAAAAATAGAAAAAGACAACAAAATTTAAAAATAGTTATAGTCTAATTATTTAATTTTTATGTTAATCTATAAATTATTATAATATTTTTAGCTTCTAAAGAAATAAAAATAGAGAAAGGAAAACAAAAGAAGATAAAGTAACCAAAAAAATAAAAAAAATATTAAGAGGAAAAATGTCATGCCCAACCTTGGGAGGCATGACTAGAATCTAGTGACACACTGGAAACTAACTGACCTGGCTAGGCTTATGCACGTCTGGTGCGTGCCTGCAACCTAATTCAAGAAAACAACGAGCTATATCTCGGCTGTAAATACAACCTCCGACCGACAAGGCCATATAGCCACCTGTAAAAGAAAACAGCTAACCAACAACCAACAACAAAAGGGAATCCTATGTGGGACGATAAGACCACCATGCTGTATAGTTTTAGTAGAATAAAAATTAGACAACTATAACAATACTACAGCCGACAAGGCCACTATCTAACAACTAAACAAGGCCCAACATGACCATCACACGAAATAAAACATGTATAGGCCCCACACGGCCAACAACAAAATGAACAACTGAAAATCTATAATCTGCAAGTCTCTAGCAGTGGAATAATGGTCGAGACAGGGCCCCGATCTACCCATAAACTACACAATCAAAAATAGAAAACCTTTTGACTATTAGCTCCGAAGTAAGGGAGCTGACTGTACTGCTGACTCTGCTGAAAGCTAAGGAGGTCCTGATCCGTATCTACTTGCACCTGCAGAAAAGTAATGCAGCGCCCTAAGGATGGACGTTAGTAAAATATGTACCGAATATGTAAGGCAGTAAAAGAAAATGACTGAATAATACTGATAATGAAGTTGAACAATTCAATAAGGGGGATAGAGAATTAACCTGATACAATCTTATAACCTATAGTACAACTAACAATAAATAGTACAAACAAGAACCTTACCTAGCCCCCATAAGCTCGGAAGGTACATCCAGCACAGAATAATCTGCCTGCGGCCCCCATAAGCCCTGGCGAGTCCACTTCAATCTATATGCCCCTAAATAGGTCAAAATGTGTCAACATGTAACTATAGTCGTCCTACCGGTCCCCTGGGTATGCACTAAGCCCACTCGGCTCCTGATCTATAGCTGCGTCTGAGTTCAGAGGACTCCTGAGAACTGCACCCTGGGCACCAAGTTCGACGAGGGTGTGCTGCCGATACGACATAAAGATAATAGTACAACCATGGAATGAACTTTAATATAGACCTTGGGCCTCTGCATCATCTCTGGAGATGGCGTATCGCTCCTTAGAGTGATGTCATATAGCCCCTTGCTGGCGACGACACAACTAGTAACCCTGGGGTTGGTCACAGAAGGCTATACTTGGCAGGGTCAATTCCAAACTAAACATAAAGTACTGGTCTCAACTAACAATAATAGCTATTCATAATAAACATACTTTTGACTTTCTTATGAGGGCTCAAGCTATATTACAATACTGTAGGAAGTAACTAGCTGAAGGAATTTGCCTTAACATACCTCGATTGCAGTTTCCCAAATAATCGACGAGTTTCAACTTGTATTAGTCAGCTCTTTTCAACTGTAACTTTAATACTGAAAGAATGGGTCTAATTTCAATAATAAATTCGGCAAAACAGTAACTTTGGATACTAATAGCAACTATAATTCAACTTTATAAAATGCAGCCGAAAACCTATAATTTCTCGGGAGTTCAGAAGGGAGAAATTCTTACCTAAAGCTTGTGATTGATTAGGAATTAATTTGGAGCAATTCTGACAGCTTCTACTCAGTGGAGTTCCGATTTTTCGAGCGTATTTTTGAGAAATAAATCCGTAGTAATGCTTCCCGTAGGCCTAAAACTCGTTACCCAAAGTTAATTTGAGATTGGACGGCGTTTGATAGCGTAATCAGATGAAAATTTACTAAAACCTCTGTATTTTCTCTACTTGGTCGAAGTCTTATAGTGAAAATGAGTAAACATTGAATGCAGGATATATGTGTATATATATATACATACATACTTGGGCGGTGTACTTTAGGGGCGCCTCGCGCTGGCCATCGCGGCAACCCCAGTGCCACACCGCCCCTCTCAAGGCACCAGCAGGCCTGGCGCGCCGTGCTGGCCCTGCACGTGCTGGTTCCGTCCGATCTTGCTTCCGAGGCTTTTCTACACACGTCATGCTCTCTTTATTTATCACAAATTTATGCGTACGCTTACTAATCGTTAATATTTATGGTGTGTAACATCCTCCCCTCTTAGGAACATTTGTCCTCGAATTTCATTCTCAAACATAAAGGAGTTAACTTTCTTAACCAAGATTTGGAAAAGTTTCGGCACAGTGTCCTCTTTAATATGGACTATCCGAATACCTAAAACGCAGAAAAGTCCAACATAGGCGCCTCGCAGGATGCTATAACAACTATTACACAATAAAAAGAGGGTAGCTACTCACAAAACGAATGGCATAAGCAGTAAAATAACAACTAAACTACAACCTTACCTTAACTGCATAATCTGGATCAATCCTGGAACAGGTGAGGTATCTAGATTTCATATCATCTTCAGCTTCCCAGGTCATCTCTTCTTTATTCCTGTTCCTCCATAATATTTTAACAGAGGCAACATCTTTTGTTCTCAACCTACGAACCTGCCAATCTACTATGGCCACTGGAACCTCTTCATAGGCTAACTCCTCAGTAACCTAGACGTCCTCAATTGGCATGACCCAAGACGGGTCCCCTATACACTTTCGTAGCATTGACACATGAAAGACCAGGTGAATGGATTCTAACTCTGGAGGTAAGTCTAACTCATAAGCCACTTGGCCTATTCTCTGGAGGATCCGATATGGGCCAATAAATCTAGGGCTAAGCTTGCCCTTCTTACCAAATCTCATCACGCCCTTCATGGGCGAAACCTTCAGAAATACCCAGTCATCAACATTGAGTTCCAAATCTCTACATCGCACATTGGAGTAGGACTTCTGGCGACTTTGGGCTGTTAACAGGTGTTCTCTGATGAGTTTGAATTTCTCTTATGATTGGTGAATCATATCAGGTCCTACTAACTCTGACTCCCCTACTTCAAACCACCCGATAGGGGATTTGCATTTTTGCCCATATAAGGCCTCATAAGGTACCATATGGATTGCCAAATGATAATTGTTGTTATAAGCACATTCAATAAGGGGTAAGTGCTCGTCCAAACTGCCCCCAAAGTCTAACACACACGCCTGCAACATATCCTTGTGCGTCTGAATTGTACGTTCTGCCTGCCTATCTATCTGAGGATAGAATTCTGTACTCAAGTTAATCTGTGTTCCCAAGCCTTTCTAAAATGACTATCGAAATCTAGCCGTGAATTGTGCCCCCATGTCAGAAATGATAGAAGTCGGGACACCATGTAATCAAACCATTTCTCTGATATATAATTCAGCGTAGTCTTCGGCTGAGAAGATGGTCCTAACTGGCAAAAAATGAGCTGATTTTGTTAATATGTCAACAATCATCCAAATAGAATCAAATCTACGTCTGGTACGGGGTAATCCTATCACAAAATCCATGTTGATTGCTTCCCATTTCCATATAGGTACCTCTATCTCTTGCATCGATCCGCCGGGTTTTTGATGTTCAGCTTTTACTTGCTGATAGTTGGGGCATTGCACTACAAATTCTGCTAGACCCTTTTTCATTCCCGGCCACCAATATATTTATTTTATGTCATGATACATCTTTTTTGAACCTGGGCGGAGAGAATAACGGGAATAATGTACCTCTATGATGATCTGCTGGTGAAGTCCTTCCACATCTGGAACGCAGAGGCGACCACTACATCTCAAAACCTCGTCTTCGTTTATCTCAAAAGCTGATACTTCACCTCGTTGAACTTTATCTTTGAGCTGTGCTAAATGAGGATCTTCATACTACTGTTCTTTCATCTCTACAACCAGGGATGATACTGTGGTATTCTGAATCATTGCCCCACTATCTCCCGAGTCTGCTATTCAGATGGCTAGGCTGACTAACTGGTGCAATTCTCGGTCCAGCTCCTGCTATTCGGGCCTCAAATGTGCTAAACTCCCCATTGATCTACGATTAAGGACATCTGCTACGATATTAGCCTTCCTTGGATGGTATAAAATATTCACATCGTAGTCCTTCAACAATTCTAGCCAGCGGCGCTGCCATAGATTCAACTCTTTCTGTGTAAAGATGTACTGGAGGCATATATGATCAATAAAAATTTCTACGTGCATCCCATATAGGTAATGTCTCCATATTTTTAAGGCGTGAACTATTGCCGCTAATTCCAGGTCGTGAGTGGGATAGTTCTTCTCATGCTTTCGTAGCTGCCTTGAAGCATAAGCAATTACCTTATCGTGTTGCATTAGTACACACCCTAAACCAACGCCCGACGCATAACAGTACACTGCATAACCTTCTGAACCTTCTGGAAAAGCTAGCACGGGCACTGATGTTAATCTATTTTTCAACTCCTGAAAACTCTGCTCACATGCTTCAGTCCAGTGAAATTTAGCTGCCTTTTGAGTTAACTTGGTCAAAGGCGCTGATAGAGTAGAAAACCTATCTACAAACCTTCTGTAATTACCCAGCTAACCCCAGGAAACTGCGAACCTCAGTGGGAGTTGTAGGCCTACGCCATGTCTTTACTGCCTCGATCTTCTGTGAATCTATCTGAATACCAGCATCTGACACAATATGACCCTAAAGGCCACAAAATTCAGCCAAAACTCACATTTAATTTTTTTTTGCATATAACTGGTGATCCCTAAGAATCTATAGCACTATTCGCAAATGATCTCGGTGTCCCACTTTTGAATGGGAATACACAAGAATGTTATCGATGAATACTATCACAAACAGATCTAGATATGGCCTGAAGATATTGTTCATCAGATCCATAAACACTATTGGGGCATTCATCAACTCGAAGGACATAACCAAGAATTCAAAATGACCATATCTGATCCTGAAAGCTGTCTTTGAAATATCTCTATCCCAGACCTGTACTTGGTGATATCCTAACCTTAAATCAATCTTGGAAAAGTACTTCGCCCCTTGTAACTGATCAAACAAGTCATCTATCCTGGGAAGTGGCTATTTATTTTTGATGGTAACTTTATTTAACTGTCGGTAGTCTATGCACATACGGAGAGAGCCATCTTTCTTTGTTACAAACAAAACTGGCACACCCCACGGTGAAGTACTCGGCCTAATAAAGTCCTTATCTAAGAAATCTTTCAACTATTCTTTCAGTTCTCTCAATTCAGCTGGAGCCATTCGGTACGGAGGAAAGGATATAGGCTGAGTACCTGGTAACAAGTCGATAGAGAAATCAATTTCCCGTTCTGGGGGGATACTAGGAATTTCATCTGGGAACACATCTGTAAATTCATTGACTACTAGAATGGACTGGAGAGTTGGGGATTTTTCTTGGACATCCTGAGCCCTGACAATGTGATAGATGCAACCCTTTGCTATTAAATTTCTTGCCCAAATATAGGGTATGAACCTACCTTTTGGCGTAGCTGCATTGCCTTTCCACTCTCGTATTACCTCCTCTATAAAGTGGAATCGAACATTCTTGGTCCAACATTCTACATTGGCATAACATGGCTCTAGCCAATCCATACCCATGATTGCATCAAAATCAATCATTTTTAGTTTCACTAAATCTGCTAAAGTCTGGCGACCAACAACCTATATCGTGCAACCCCGGTAGATCTATTTAGCTATAATAGAATCACCAATGGGCCTAGACACTGAAAAGGGTCGCTAAAGAAATTCTGGCATTATACCAAACTTTCGGGCCACTAATGGTGTAACATAAGACAAAGTGGAACCTCCGTCTATCAAAATATAAAGTGAATGTGAACAAATGTCCAACATACTTGTCACCACATCCAACGACGACTCCGACTCCTGTCGCCCCGATAAAGAATATGTGCGATCCGGACCAGTGCCTGAACTAGATGTCCCTGACTTGCCTTGGCCTCTACTGGCTGGAGTTGAGGGCCTGCGCCCTGCTGGAGGTGCTAGGGCACGTGACCCTACTGAAGTACTATCCTGTCAGTCCCGATCACCCTGACCTCTAGCTGGACAGTCTCTCATCATGTGACCCCCTTGTCCACAGGTGTAACAAGCAGTAGAACCATACCTGCATACCCTAAGATGACGTCGACTGCAAATAAGACAAGGTGGCACGGTAAGTTTGCTCTGCTCTGACCCTCTTTGCTGGTGCGAACCTGATTCTTGTGAGCCCTCCCTGGGTCCTGACTTCCCCCGACGGTCAAATCTACTACCCTGCTGCTACTATGGAGGTGGGTCTCTAGGTGTTCTGCCTAATAATCGTGGCCTAGGTCCACACTGAAACTCTGCTTGAGCGTCACTAGGTCTAGCCCTGCGGTGCTGCTCCTGATTTACCCTCTCTATCTCCCTCTGTCGCTGTCTGATCCCCTCAGCAAATGCTTGAATATGGGCAATATCCATGTCTTCCCACAGTGTAGTCGTAACACAAGTCTCCACGTACTCTGGAAGCAACACCAAAAATTAACCGGTGCACTCTCACTGGCATAGTGTCCACAAAAGCTGATGCATATCGGGCTAAAGAGTCAAATCTCAAAGCATACTCCCAAACACTTATCAACCCCTGCTCTAGATGCAAAAATTGATCTACCCGGGCTTGTTGAATTTCTCGCGGCAAATAATGGTCTAGGAAGGCCTCTAAAAAGTTGAACTAAGTCAGAGGGGAAACATCTTTACCTCAGGACCTTTCCTAACTCTCATACCATAACACTGCTATGTCCCGTAGTTGAAATACTGCTAAATTAATTGATTTCGCAGGCGTGGTATGCATTACCCTGAAAATCCGTTGCAGCAGGTCCAAGAAGTCCTGAGGGTCCTCATCTTAGTCCATCCCTATGAACTGCGAGGGACTCAGAGCAAGGAACTCTCGGACCCTCAAACTACCAGGTCCTCCCGAAGACTCAGCAACCATAGGTGCCACTGGCTAACGCTGCGTAGCCATTATTTGAGCTAACATGAAGACAACGCTCCTGACTTCCTAGTCTAAGGGTATCGGTATAGGAACTGCTGGAGGTGGTTCCAACATATCTACCGTTCTAGACGGCTCCTGGCATGGCGGAGAATGCTGGGGAGACAGAGATGAAGTCTCCGTATTGCCCTCAGATCAGGCTGGCTCTGACTGAGGCACCCTGCTAGTGCCTTCTCCCGCCGCTGTATCTAGCTTCTGGCTGGTCGTAGTCTGTCGCGTGGCTGACATTTCTCTATAGACAAGCAGAATATAGTAAGCTTAGGGACTCAACCCTATACAACACCGCTCTATAACACGACTAGAAGAGGAAAAAAAAGAGTAACCACCCTAACATGCCTCGCAGCCTCCTGTCTATAGAATGTGGTGCACAACACATCCATAGACAAGACTCTACTTGACACGGCTTGCAAACTGCCTGGGATACAATCTACTCTAATACCAAGTATATTACGCCTCACCTTGGGAGGCATGACTGACACCTAGTGCCACACTGGAAACTGACTAACCTGGCTAGGCTTATGCACGTCTGGTGCATGCTTGCAACCTAATTCAAGAAAACAACGAGCTATATCTCAGCTATAAATACAGCCTCTGACCGACAAGGCCATATAGCCACTTGTAAAAGAAAAAAGCTAACCAACAACCAGCAATAAAAGGGAATCCTATGTGGGCAGATAAGACCACAATGCTGTCTAGTTTTAACAGAATGAAAATCAGGCCACTATAACTGTATTATAGCCGACAAGGCCACTATCTAATAGCTAAACAAGGCCCCACATGGCCATCACACAAAATAAAACATGTATAGGCTCCACATGGACAACAACAAAATGAACAATTTAAGATCTGTAATCTGCAAGCCTCTAGGAGTGGAATAATGGTCCAGATAGGGCCCTAACCTACCCATAAACTACACAATAAAAAAGAGAAGACCTTCTGGCTATTAGCTCTGAAGGAAGAAAGTTGAATGTACTGTTGAATCTGTTTGAAAGCTAAGGAGGTCCAGATCCGCGTCTATCCGCACCTGTAGGTAAGTAATGCAGCGCCCCAAGGATGGGTGTCAGTACAATATGTACCGAATATGTAAGGCAATAAAAGAAAATGACTGAATAATACTGATAATAAAGATGAACAATTGAATAAGGGGGATAGAGAATTAACCTAATATAATCTTATAATCTGCTATACAACTAACAATAAATAGTACAAACAAAAACCTTACCTGACCCCTATAAGACCGGAAGGTACATCCAACACAGAATAACCCGCCAGGGCCCCCCATAAGCCCTAGCGAGTCCACTTCAATCTATATACCCCTAAACAGACCAAAATGAGTCCACAGGTAACTATAGCCATCCCACCGGTCTACTGGGTCCGCACTGAGCCTGCTCGTCTCCTGATTTGTAGCTGTGTTTGAGTCCGGAGGACTCCTAAGAACTGCACCCTCGGCACCAAGCTCGACAAGGATGTGCTGCCGATATGACATAAAGATAATAGTCCAGCCATGAAATGGACTGTAATACGGCCTTGGGACTCTACATCATCTCTGGAGATGGAATATCGCTCCTTGGAGCAACGTCATATAGCCCCAGGCGGGCGATGGCACAACTAGTAACCCTAGGGTTGGTCACGGAAGGCTATACATGGTAAGGTCAATCCTAAACTAAACATAAAGTACTAGTCTCGATTAACAATAGCAGCTATTTATAATAAACATACTTCTAACTTTCTTACAAAGGTTCAAGCTATATTACAATACTGTAGGAAGTAACTTGCCGAAGGAATTTTCCTTAACATACCTCGATTTCTATTTTTCAAATAACCAACGAGTTTCAACTTGTATTCGTTAGTTCTTTTCAATTGTAACTTTAATACTGAAAGAATGGGTCTAATTTCAATACTAAATTTGGCAAAAACGGTAACTTTCGATACTAATAGAAACTATAATTCAAATTCGTAAAATATGGATTAAAACCTATAATTTCTCGAGAGTTCAGATGGGAGAAATACTTACCTAAAGCCTGTGATCGATTAGGAATCAATTTGGAGCAATTCTGACAGCTTCTACTCGGCGGAGTTTCGATTTGCCAAGCGTATGTTTGAGGAATAACTTCGTATTAATGCTTCCCATAGGCGTAGAACTCGTTTTTCAAAGTTAATTTGAGATTGGACGGAGTTTGATAGCGTAATCGGACAAAAATTTACTAAAGCCTCCATATTCTCTCTACTTGGCTGAAGTCTTATAATGAAAATGAGTAAAAATTGAATGAAGGATATAATATACTTGGGCGGTGGATTAGGGGGGGGGGGCTCACACCAGCTATTGCGGCAACCCCAGTGCCGTGCCGCACCTCTCAAGGTACCAGCAACTTGGCGCGCCGCACTGGCCAATGCGCTGCTGGGTGGCGCGTCGCGCTGGCCTTGCGCCCGCTGGTTCCATTAGATCCTGTTTCTAAGGCTTTTCTACACGCGTCATGCTATTTTTATTCATCACAAATCCACGCGTACACTTGCTAATCGTTAACATTTACAGGGTGTAACAAAAAAAAAGGAAAAAAGAAAAACATAGAACACAAAAAATAATGAAGTTAGCAAATAACATTTATAATAAACAATAAAAGAAAATAAAAGGGTTAAAATACTAAATTTAAAAAGACAAAAGTAATAAATGAAATGCCAAACAAAAAAAATAAGAAAGGAGTCTTTCCAACGTGCAAAACTAAAGGGGCATTCCAGTAAATATTTTGGATCAACTGGGTATTGATAAAATTAGTAAAAAAATGGGTAAATCAAAGTAATTAGTTTATTTTGATGGGGCATTTTGTGTATTTTTTTCTTTTTATTTTGGTTTAAAATTTGATACTTCTTTCATTTTTGTTATATAGTTTTTAGAAAAAAGTATGATATTTATTTTTACTTGTTTTTCTAGTTTAAAGTTTATAGTTTAAAATTTTCTAGTTCGATTGTACTATTAAATTATTGTTATAAAAGTAAATTTTTAATTTGATGCTATTTGAGATAGGGTGTTCAATTATTTTTAATATACAGAGGTGTATTTTATTCTTTTTGACATAAACTTATGATCAACATCTTTTAGAGATTCTTTTCGTTGTATTTTTGTGTATTGACTATTTGAAATTTATCTTACAATCTTAAGAGAAAAATGATTTTTTTAAAAGGTAAGATTATATTCCTTGCTTTGTATCTATGGTTCTTACTCGATTAGTTGAAGAAGGTAATTAATATTATACCAACTATCATATTTAATTATTCAATTATGAGTCTAGATCACTTTTATCTAAATTCTTGAAATGAATCTTCGAGTAAACATGATTAGCTCTGATTCACTAATTAGGTATACTATAATTAATTAGGATTCTTAGCAATTACTTTTGAGATTTGGGGATTTATTTATCAAATTTTGCCTATCTTATTTTTCTAGTCTTTAATCTTTGTATTTTCTTCTTCCGCCTTATTTTCATTTTTCTTTATTCAATTCTTATTGAGTGGTATCAATGACGATTATATCAAGGTTTTGTTCTTCATAATTGAAATTTTTTTGACAAGTAAGAAAGAAAGAAGAAAAAATAAAAATCCTTTTTATAGTAGCTTAAAAGGTGTTGCCGAGCATTTCAATGCATCCCTCTGCATATCTTGGTATGACCCAATAATCAACTCCGCTCTATTGTTATACGGATCCACTCTAGAGTTACCCAGATTCCTTCACCCGCCTCTTTCATGCCCATATCGGGTTATACTACCCCCACGGATATAAACCAAGATGCCTCCCCTTGCTTCATGGTCGTTATCTAGTGATACTCCATTATCTACTTTCAGTCTAGCTAAATCACAACTTTCTTCATCAACTACTCCACCATTTTATCTTCAGGTCTTTGCTTTCGAGGCAGTAGATCTGAGCTCGATACTTCTAGTACGTGTCACTTTGTTGTACATAGTGAAGATACTCCACAATATGGGCAGAAAGACAGTTACCAGAGGCTCATCACCAAGCTTGAAAGGTTGGGGTATGATTTATCTTATTTTACACCTTATGTTTATGTTTATCTGCAAATTTTTTATTTTAGCCTTTAAACATTTTAGTTGTTACATTCCATGTTCAATCCAAGCCCAGAGACTATAAAGATCATTGCAGATGCTATTATTGATCTTTATGATAGCTCGTATCCTACTTGGGGCAATACTTTAAAGTCTCTCAAGCAACAAATCTTCAATATGTTTAAAGTGCATATAAATTTATTATTTTAATTCAAGTATTATACTTATCGTGATTGATTCCTAATGTAATCTTCATTTAATTTTTCTTGCACAAAAAATGTGTCTCCATGATGAAAAGATATGCATTAACTTTGAGAAGAAAGTTAGGCATAAACTATCCGACTTGTTTGCAGTTGCTCGAAAGAGAGGCATGAAGCCACAGTTGTGTCAATCCCATATATGGGAAGATCTATGTAGACGTTGGGCTACTCATGAGAAGTTTAAGTAGATAAGCGAACTGTAAAGAAAGACAGAGCATCTGAGAGGGGTGACTCTTTGCACATTTGAGGCGGGGGGGGGGGGGGGGGGAGGGATTTGTCAGCATAGAGGCTATTAAGAGGAGGCTGGTATTTTCTTCTTAAGTCTGAAATACTATTTTTTAAGAAAAAAATTAACTATATTGGAGTAAACTTGATTAAACCAATCTATTTCATTTGCAGAAAAAAGAATGGCGGAGAAAACTAATTCACGATGAGTTATTCAAAGCCACTCACATAAAAAAATACAAATCAAGATACATAGGTCGAGCCACGGGATGAGGCTACCTACGTAAGCCTCTACACTAGCTTAAAGTACTACTTATTATCTTTTACTTAATTTATATTCTAATTTTATCTTTTAATTTTAAGGTCAAAATATCAAAGTTCCTTGAGGAGTTCCATTATACTCGGGCAACCATTGAGCAGAGCGCACCATCACAGATTTCAAATGAGAATGATGAACAATGTTGGTTGGGTGTTGTTGATTACCCAAAGAGCATCTCATCGCTGCCAGTCTAGATTGCATGGTATAGGAACTTCTTCATAGACCTAGTCGAATAGGGTGAGGATGATTGTTATCGAGCAAAAGATCACTGAGCTATCTAGCCAACTAGCTATAAGCGGTAGAGGTCAAAGAGAGGCGTAGAGATCAATAGTATGAAGGGCTTGATGCTCAATTAGAACTTTTACTTGCTACATAGATATTTTTGATTTCCCCATGTGCTGATGGCACTATCCCCTAGCATTTATCTCCACGTGATTTTCTTGTAGGTGAGCACCTATCCACGATCGTCCTATCTGAGATCTTGTTGATGAGCTTTCTAGTAGTTCAGATGAAGATTAGGTGACAAACACCCTTTTATTTGTATTTGATACTTATTTATACTAACTGTTAAATACTTATTTTTTTTTTTATGAATTATATATTTGATGAATGCCTTATATGACTTGTTTAAGTGTTTTATGACTTGCCAGTGGATTTTCATTGACAATTGAAGGATTTTGAGTTGCAATCTAAAGTAGTTTGGGTTGAAAATGTTCTGTAGTATTATTGTTGTTTGTCTGATTAATCAATAACACGTAGTGTTGGAATCAACTGCTATTTATAATTTTTAATTGATATGTGGGAATTTATAAAATAGGCATTTCTTGCCAATTTTTTTCAAAAAAATCAACTAACAACCGATCAAGGTCAGTCGATTTTTTAAAATTTTTCAAAAATTATAAAATACTGATCAACCTCGATCAATTTTTAGAAAAAGAAATTTCAAGAATACCAATCTATTGAGAATATCGATATCTTTAAAAAAGTTAAAAGAAAATTGATAGCAGTTGTTCGGTACTTTTAATATTTTTATCATGTATCAGAGAGGTAATTTTTAAAATTCTAAATTCGACCAAGTGCCGTTGATAATATCAACCAAGCTTAGTCGATCTTTGATACTAACCAACAATTTATGGTGGTTTTTTGGTAGATATTCTCCAAAAATCGAGCAACCGTGATTTGGTTTAGAGGTCGGTGTTGGCCTTCTTTTTAGCAGTGTCTCTTTGAGCTTGACATCTAACTTCCTTGAGCTCCCATATTATGGTGTGATATCATTGGTGCTACTTATTAGTGTGCCGAAAATTTGCAATACATATTTACTTCATTTCATAGAGGTTTTCATGCCTTTAAGCATTAATCTAAGTCAAAACTAACCTTATTATGCTATTTTTCAGGAACCCAGGTGAATTGAAGAAAGGAGGAATCAAAGTCACCAGCCTTCCCAAAAGTGGAGCAAAGGACAGGCCGTCTCTTTAAAGGACGGTCTGTACTTTCAAATTTCTTAAAATTTCCTAAGTGATCCAGAATCACTTCCACGTGGTTGACAATTGACGAGGCAAGGGACAGATCGCCTTTCCAAAAGATGATCCATCTCTCAAAAAATAGACCACAAGACTGAAAATCATCAGAGTCAAAGGACGAGGCAAAGGATGAGGCAAAGGACAGTCCATCTTTCACAAAGACGGTTCGTTAATCAAGGGATGGACAGATACCAGACATAAGCCAAATTGAAGTGATGACTCAAAGGACAGTCCGTCCCTGCACATCTGGTATCCTTCGATTCTAACTGAATTAGAGGTTTTTGAGACTTCGTATAAATAATATTTTTCCTTCTTTTTCAGATATAGTTGAATAGAGTCTATAGTATAGTATAGTTCAACATAGTAGATAGATATAAAGTTCAATATTGCAATTGAAGATTGAAGATCAAAATCATTAATTCAAGTTTTCTTCTCATAATTGTGATTTCATTGATAAGAATATTCAATTACTTACTTTATTCTTCTCTTCTTTCCATGGGTAACTAAATCTAGATTCAGAGTTGCGAACCCTAATGATCTCAATTGGGTAAAATTGATTGTGGATTTAAGAATATTTAATTGATTTTGGGTTTATAAAATGTGATTGATGATGATAGTCATTCAATCACGCCCAATTACCTTTATTTTGCTTGAAAGAGCCAATTCAGATTGGGTTAGTATAAATCAATAATAACTCAAGGCTTTAACCATTTTTTAATGGGTTCTCCTAGACATAGGTTGAATCTAACTGGTAAAATACAATCGGGTAGAAGGGAGTTCTCTTTGATTTGATAAAATTAAGGTAGATTGACACCATTGGTGTTATTGAAAGATACCCATTGGTTTCCTAAGTGATTACTTGCATATTCATCAAAAGCCCATTCTCAATTTTCCCATATTGAGTGATTTAGGGGGGGTGATCCAAATTTGAGGTCACTTCCCTATTGTTTCTCATTATTGATTACAGTCTCAAGCATTTACGTTAATTAGTTATAGCTATATTTTTCTAACCCTAATTTGAATAGCATCTAAACTCTCAAATATGAATTGGAAACTTCTAGATAGTTTGGGTTTACCAAAGTCCCTATGAATTCAATCTCGACTCGTAGTTGGGTATTATATTTGTATCGACTGCGTACACTTTCGTATTGGAGTGGATTTGAGAAATGATCAAATTTATGACGCTGATGCCGGTGAGTTTGGCAGGGTCCCTGTCTAGCATTTTTGATTTAGTTTATTTGATTAGACATATTCTTTCACTTTTGCTTTGATTTGTTGTTTGAAGTAGAAGTATGTCTATACAACAAGGAGAGGTGGACAATGTGTTTGCATAGGTTAATGACGAGGTTGACTATGCAAGCACAATTGTATCTCCTAGGGTCAATTCTATGTCTTTCAAAATAAATGGTAGCATATACACTATGCTCAAAGTGTATGTCATGACATGAGCTTGGACCCCAGATCATAACACAGGACCTAGAATCACGAATGACTCTAAGCTAATCCATGGCACATGCATAACATAATTGGGAACATAAGCTAAACAAAACAATCATAAAGCATAACATAAGGCATAAGGGAAAGTCTAGGATTGTAACACCCCAAACAAACTCAAACCTTGCATGAAAAGTCAGGGGAAAACTAGAAAATTTTATCGTAGAACGACCCAGACAACGGATCGTTGTCACCTCTAACCGGACATTGTCTGAGCTGTTGTCAGCTTTGCAGAATCTTCCTCCGGGAACCAATGAGGCATTGGATGACTTGTTGAAAGGATTAACGAGTGGTCCTATCATCCGTTGCATCCCAAGTTCAGAAACCTACCTAACATCTCCCAGAAACAATGAGTGGAACTAACGGCTCGTGGTTCCTACAAAAAAGACATTACTTCCACCTGTAACCGAGTCCCAGGTCCTAGAAGTGCTGACCATGAGTCGATGCAACGACCTATTAGTTCTACAACGAGTCGTTGCGTTTCCTATTGTCTTAGGGACCAAATACCCCTACCAGTGAAAATTAGAGGTACCAAGGACCCGTTGGTTTGCCCAACGAGTCGTGGTATCCTCCCATGGTCCCATTCTAGTGAGTTCAATTTTTGAGCCCAGGATCAACAATTCATTCCAATTGGCCGTGGTTTCGACCAACGACCCATTGTGAGGCTCGTTGGATCTTGTCGGGCAGTTTTTCAGATTTTCTTTCAGGGTTATTTTAGTAACTTTTCAGCTTTTTAATCTCTAAACCATGTCATTTTGGACTCTTTTAGGGGAGAATTAAAGGGGTATAACAATGTTCCCTCTTCATTTCTCTCATTCTCTCGAAAGTCAGAATGTAAAAACAGTCACGAAGCACAGAGCAGGGCAAGAGTTTTGATTTCTTCTTCTCATAATTTCTCAAGGACTTTCTCAAGAATCCTTCACCAGGTATGTGGAAATTTAGCAAGGAAATTGTCCCTCCCTTGTGCCACAAAAATCCATCTAACTTTTCTTATCAGTTCTAAGCCATCGGTTTTTGAATGTGAGTAAATTATTAGTTAGATTCCGTCTATTTCATGTGGAATATTGTTCATGTTAATTGTTGCTATATTTCCACTATCTAATGATCGTGTTGATACTATTTCCTGTAAAAAAGGTTTTAGCCCTAACTCCATTATTGTAGTAATTAAGGTATTGCATAGTTGAGTAGATATTTATGTCGCTTGGCTCTATCAGTGTTGGAAATTTCATGTTATTATTATCAGTTAAATTCTCAGTCAGTTGCATGCTAGCTCAATTTCAATCACGATGTTGATATTTTCAGTATATTTCAGTAATGTCAGCTGATTAGTTTTACTATAGTCAGTTTTTAAGGTATTAGTAATGCCTCCCAGTTATCAATTCTAAGTTATAAGTTCTCAGTTCTCAGTTCTCAGTTAGTTCTACAGACGGTCACGATTCTTGCAGATAAGCAACTCTAACTAGTATTAGGACACCAGTTACAGTATTCGGTCTGATAAGACTATAAGGAAACTTCTAGATAAGTACCCCTGACTTAGTATGTGGCTCCAGCTTCGAGCTATCAACTTAGTAGTCATATTAGGACTATCCAGTAGGAGTAGGACTTAACGTCGAGCGGACTAGGGTTCCAGTGCACCCAGGTTCCCAGAACTACATTTCCACTATAGGTATTTTATTGTCCCAATGACCCCATACTTATGATCACCCAGTTCATGCCTCTATACTCTGGCAAGGTATATTGGGTCCTATCGATGAGGCATATATATTGAACTTCACGTTTAGCTCACGTGGTTATATGTCGGTTATAGAATCTCCCACCAGTCAATATAGTTTCAGTTTAGTTTAGTTAAGTTTAGCTCAACTTAGTATCTCAAATCCAAGACATGTCTATGACCATCAACCAAGCTCATTGTTGACCATATCAGTTATATTTTAGTGGTATCAATTTTTAGTATTTCAGTGGTCATTTCATGTCACTTCAGTTCGGTTACTTGTTCTTTCTGCTTATTATATCTCTCACTCAGTACTTCAAAGTACTGACGCATACCTTCTATGTTGTATAGTATCATGATACCGACACGAGTTCTCAGTCCCAACATCATCAGTAGTTTCCCTCAGACGATACCAGCAACAATATTTGGTGAGTCCTTATCTTTCGAGGATGATATTTATTTTCAGTTAGATTTTAGAGTTAGCTGGGGGCTTGTCCCAACAACTCATTATTTAGTAGATATATTTCAGTCATAGACACAGATTTTCAGTATTGTATTTCAAATGTATTGACTCTTGTCAAATCAGTTTTCTTAAATGATTTTATTTATTTAAAACTTCCGCTTATGTTTCCTCAGCTTACCAATGTTATGATAGACCATGGGTTGGCTTGGGGTTACTTGTGACTCCAAGTACCGTGTCTCGTCCAGGGTACAGACTCGGGTCGTGATAAACTTGGTATCAAAGTACTAGGTTTAGAGTATCCTAGGATGTCTAAACGCCGCGTCAAGTAGGGTCCTTTTCATGGGAGTGAAGCGCGCCACACTTATGAAGGGGAGGCTACAAGACATTATAGGAAACTCCCTTTTGTTCATACTCCTTCTCGTGCGTTGAATTTCAATTCCAAAACTGTTCTCTTAACTCGTGCTCTATTTTGTTTCAGTGAAACTATGCCTCCAAGATGAGGAAGTGGAAGAAGGGCTGGCAACACTAACCGACCTGCTCCACCAGCTCCAGCATCTCCTCAGGATGATCAAGTGTCCTCAGCAGAATTTAGAGCGGCAATCTAGCTACTGGCTCAGACAATGACTAATTAAGTGAACCAGCAGGTGGTTTCGGTGAACACAAACGAGTTTGCAGTTACTGCTAGGGTTAGGGACATTACCTAAATGAATCCTCAAGCATTTCATGGATCCAAGGTGGGAGAGGACCCATAGGAGTTTGTAGATGAGGTGTGAAATATCACCCGGATAATGGGTGTTAGTTCCATGGAGAGTGCTGATTTGGCCGCCTACCAGTTGAAAGAGGTGGCTCAAATTTGGTACGATCAGTGGAAGAAAGGAAAACTAGGAGGAGCAGAACTGGGAAGAGTTCACTACAACATTTCTAGACAGATTCTTCCCCCGGGAGTTGAGGGAGGCTAAGGTCGCAGAGTTCATGAACTTGAAACTGGGTAACAGGACAGTGGAGGAATATGTAATGGAGTTCACTTGGTTGTTGAGGTATGCTCCAGAGAAGGTAGCCGAGCCAAGAGCTCGCATGCTTAAGTTCATCAACGGAGTATCAAACTTGGTACTTAAGGAGTGCAGAACCGTGACGCTCATTAAGGACATTGACCTCTCTAGCCTCATCGTTCATACCCAGTAGATTGAGGCAGAAAAGCTGAAGGATATAGAGAGGGAGAACAAGTGGGCTAGAATGGGTCAATTAGACTATGGCCACAGAAGTCCAGCGGTAATAGCCACCCACAGCAGCAGCAGTAGAGGACTCCAATACCCACCTTAGCCAGCGCTCCTACTTTCTGGTCCTGCAAGGATCGGAAGGGTGGAGCATATGGCCCTCAATCCCGGAGTTATAGTGCTAGCAATCATTATCCAACTTTCTCTAAGTATGGAAAGAAACGTCCAGGTGAATGCCTCCAGGGCAAAGAGGTTTCTTTGGGTGTAGACAACTAGGTCACCAGCTAAAAGAATGTCTGTCAGTAGGACGGGAGAGATCACAGTATACCACTTCAGTAGCCCCAACAGGCCGTCCAGCTCAGTAGGGTAACACTTCAGGTACAGATGGTGGTCAGCGCTAAAACTGCTTTTATACTTTGTCCTCTCGTCAGGATCAAGAGAGCTCACTGACGTGGTCACGGGTATGTTATGTCTCTTCCATCTAGATATGTATGTCCTACTAGATCCAGGAGCCACACTATTATTCGTGACTCCCTATGTAGCTGTCCAATTTTAAATTAGTCTAGAAGTCCTCTAAGAACCATTCTCAGTCTCTACCCGAGTTGGCAAGTCAATTAGAGCCAGCCGGGTGTATAGAAACTACCCAATTTCAGTATTGAGTAAAGTCATTCCAGCTGATCTAGTAGAGTTAGACATTATCGATTTCGACCTCATCCTTCGCATGGATTGGCTACACTTTGGTTATGCTTCAGTCGACTACTGAATTAGAGTCGTTAGATTTTAATTTCCAAATGAGCCAGTTCTAGAGTGGATGGGTAGTAGTTTCGCGCCTAAGGGTTGATTTATTTCCTACCTCAAGGTAAGGAAGATCATTTCTAAAGGGTGCATATATCACCTAGTTTGGGTAAAAGACTCCAACTATTCAGTCAGTTCCAATTGTCAGCGAGTTCCCTGAAGATCTTTTCTGAGTCCCTTCCGTTCGGGAATTAGACTTCGGCATAGACCTTCTTCCAGACACTCAGCCCATCTCCATTCCTCCTTATAGAATGGCTCCAGCAGAGCTTAAGGAGTTGAAGGAACAACTAAAGAACCTTCTTGATAAGAGTTTCATTAGGCCCAGCATCTCTCCATGGGGTGCTCCAGTGTTGTTCGTGAGAAAGAAAGATGATACTCTCAGAATGTGTATCGATAACTATCAACTGAACAAAGTTACAGTTAAGAAAAGGTATCCCCTACCCAGGATTGATGACTTGTTCGATCCGCTTTAAGGAGCTAGTTGTTTTTCAAGGTAGATCTCTGGTCGGGGTATCATCAACTTAGAGTTAGAGAATGTTACATATCGAAAACAACCTTCAGAACTCGATATGGTCACTATGAATTCGTGGTTATGTCCTTTGGACTAACTAATGCCCCTGCAACTTTTATGGACCTGATGAACAGGGTTTTCAAGCAATATCTAGACATGTTTGTCATTGTATTCATTTATGACATTCTAGTATACTCCAGAAACGAGGAAGAACATGCTAACCATCTAAGGATAGTGCTACAGACGCTTAGAGACCGCCAGTTCGCTAAATTTAGAAAATGTGAATTCTGATTGAAGTCTATGACTTTCCTTGGTCACGTGGTCTCAGGTAAAGGTATTAAGGTAGATCCTCAAAAGATAGCAGTGGTGAAAGACTGGCCAAGACCTAATTTCACAACAGATATCAAAAGTTTCCTGGGTGTAAATAGTTATTATCGACGATTTGTAGAAGGATTTTCCTCTATTGCATCTCCTCTAACTAAGCTAACTCAGAAAAAGGTAAAGTTTCAATGGTCAGATGCATGTTAGAAGAGTTTTCAAGAGCTAAAGACTCGACTCAGTACTGCTCCAGTTTTAACTTTACCAGAAGGAACAAATGGGTTCTTAGTATATTGTGACGTTTCTAGAGTTGGACTCGGTTGCGTTCTGATGCAGTGTGGTAAGGTGATAGCTTACGCCTCCAGGTAGCTCAAAGTTCATGAGAAGAACTATCCGAATCATGACCTTGAGTTGGCAGCAGTGGTGTTTGCGTTAAAAATATGGAGGCATTACCTTTACGGGGTTCATGTGGATTTTTTCACCGACCACAAGAGCCTTCAGTACGTGTTCGGTCAGAAGGATTTGAACCTTCATCAGGGAAGGTAGTTGGAGCTACTAAAGGACTATGACATAAGTGTGTTATACCACCCGAGAAAGGCCAATGTGGTGGTTGATGCCCTAAGCAGGATGTCTATGGGGAGTGTTGCTCATGTTGAAGAGGGCAGAAAGGAACTGGCAAAAGATATTCACATGTTAGCTCGGTTGGGAGTGTAGTTGGTCGATTTAGCTGAGGGCGGAGTAGTAATGCAAAATGGGTCAGATTCCTCGTTAGTTGTTGAAGTTAAGTCAAGGCAAGATAAAGATCCCATACTGCTTAAGCCGAAAGAAGCAATTCTCAGAAAAGAAGTGGAGGCTTTCTTCAAAAGGGGAGATGGTGTGCTTCGTTACCAGGGCAGACTCTGTGTACCGGATGTAGGTGACTTGAGGCAGCAAATACTAATAGAAGCACACAGCTCTAGATATTCTATCCACCCAAGTGCCACTAAGACGTATCGTGATGTACGGGATATTTACTGGTGGAACAGCATGAAGAGAGACATTGTAGAGTTTGTGGCTAAGTGCCAGAATAGCCAGCAGGCTAAGGTGGAACATCAGAGACCTGGGGGTATGACTCAGGATATCAACATACGCACGTGAAAGTGGGAAGTAGTGAATATGGACTTCATTACAGTTCTACCTCATACTTGTCGACAGCATAAATCAATTTGGGTGATAGTAGATTGGATGACCAAGTCAGCACATTTCCTCCCAGTTAAAACTACAGACTCATCAAAGGATTATGTTAGGCTGTACATCCAGGAGCTAGTCAGACTACATGGGGTACCCTTGTCCATCAATTCAGATAGAGGCACCCAGTTCACCTCGCATTTCTGGAAGTCATTTCAGAAATGACTCGGTACTCAGGTCAAGATCAGCACAACTTTTCACCCTCGATAGATGGACAAGCCGAGCAGACTATTCAGACCTTAGAAGATATGTTGATATCTTGTGTGATCAACTTCAAGGGTAGTTGGGATGATCACTTACTTCTCATCGAATTTGCATACAACAACAACTACAACTCCAGTATTCAGATGGCTCCGTTTGAGGCATTATATGGTAGGAGGTGTAGGTCTCCTATATGGTGGTTTGAAGTTGGTAAAGCTACTAATGAGTTGGTAATTTACCAACTCATTAGGCTATTAAGAATGAACTTTAGTATAACTTTCAATTCTTTTATATGGATTTTATGCCCTTTTTGCCTTTTTGCGTGCAGATACCTAATTTGGAAAAAAGAGAAAGAAAGGGAGAAAAAAGAAGGGATTCGGGTGAAAACCGAAGAAACGCCAACTAAGACATGACGAATACTGCCTCTGGGAATGATATCAATCGGTGAATGCGGACTTCAATTGGTGACTCGCTGGCCCTTTCACCAAATGACAAATGAAAATTCTAGATCAAAGAGAAAAGAATCGGCGGGACGCAGGTGGATACCGGCGAATCAACAAAGGAATCACCTAAGGCTATTGAAACTCACTAGATGCAAAGGTAATTAGAGCTGGCGGTTTGTGGAATGTAACCGGCGAATCGCAGGTACTCCCGCAAGTGCCAAAACGCTGATCAGGGGTAAAAACATCTAGCACAAAAAAAGAGATAGATGGATACCCTACTTTTAGATATATTCTATAGAGAAGTACTTTGTACACATCATATCTCAATTTTTAGCTTTTAGAACATTCTCTTGGTAGAGAAGAAAGTAAGAATTTTGATTGGTGAAAATTGAAAAGAATTGTTTTCTTTTTATTTTTCTTCTTCCTCCATAGCAAGGTACTACCATTGTTGAAGACTTTTTGTTGAATCTGATTTTTCTACTCCTATTATTGAATTCAATGAGTTTGTTGTCAATTGTGCTTTTGAATTTCTTAACTATGAGCAGCTGAATCATTAACTAGAGGTGTGTGGTGATGAATGCTTAATTAGAGTAGGTATTGCTAGAGTCATCTCAATATTATTTAATTAGTGTAAATCTGTTAGATTCTCTCCAATCTATAATTGAAGATCCATTGTTGTTGATGTGGGTCTAACTATTCTTACTTGATTTTTACTTGCAAAAGAAGAATTGAGTATTTAGAGAGAATTTAATAGTGGACATGGATGAGAGATTGTGAAATTGGTCTAGAAAGAGCAAAAATTACATTCTTACTCCTAATTAATAGTTAATAGCTAGAAATTAGTGCAACTATTAATCCAAATCTAATCGAGTTGATATAATTGTGTCTAGGAGTTTGAAGAACTCTAGAAAGAGGTATTTATGAGGTTGAAAAGCATTAAATTGCCACTTTGCTAAGATTATTTACTCAAATTAAACTTATGAGATGACCTAGCATGACCGTATTTAATTAGCGTATCATCTACACCACACTTCTAGTCTTTCACATTCTTCTCAACAACCTTGGTAATTTTTCTATCGTAGTTATCCATATTAGAAGTTATATTCTATTGTAAATTTCAATCTCCTCCAAAATATTTATTTCCATGTTATTCTTAAGTGGTGCAAGCTAAATTCAATTTCTCAAACGACACTCATGCGTATCATTCACTAATCCCTATGGGATTCGACTCCGACATCCGTCGGGATATTTATTTTGATACAACGACCATTTATGCTCTTTGTATCAAGAGTATATATTGGTCATTTTCAAAAATGGCGTCGTTACCGGGGACTAGCTCTTGATACTCTTATGTTGATTGTCAATTTGAATTAGTTTTACACCACGCTTGTTGCTATTAAGCAATCGCTGCGTTACTCATGAGCATCTTCAAAAGGTGGTTGCGAGACCCTGAGGGGTTGCCTTATGTGGAGACTATCAAACTAGTAGATAAGATGTGGCATAGAGAAGGGAAGAAAGACACAATGTTACTGGACATGATGAAGTATATGGAGTTGTTAATGAACTATATGAAGGGTTCCATGTAAGATACCACCAAGCCAACCACATATATGAGTACGCTTATCATGGAAATCAAGGTTGGAACAATGTTTAGTCAGTTGAGATGAGTATCCAGGAGATAGATGAGTCAGTCCTATCCCATATGGAAAGCACTCTCGAAGTGGTGCTTGGAAAGGTCCTTTCAACAAAAGTAGGAATTCAAGACTTGTAGAGTAAACTATTGGACCTTACGACCACCGTGAAGAGTCATGACGTAATAATACAACAATTGGAGGGTAGGATGAACGAGTTAGCATCTCAGGTGGTAGATCAAACAAAAGAAACAAGCACTTCCTCACCTCAAGCCATCATAGACGAAGATATATTTGAATGGGAAATGGAGGAAGAGGTTGCAGGAGAAACGATTACTGATTTCTTTTTGAAAGGTGAAGAACTCAAGGAGGTTCGTCAAGTGCATAAGGATATAAGAAATTATCCCTTACATCCAAGGAAGCCTGACCTCAATTTAAAAAATCGCACAACTCCTTCGTCATAGCCATCCATTGTGGCACCTCCGAAGCTAGAGCTCAAACCCTTACCTACTCACTTCCAATATGCATATATGGGGGAGAATGAGACGTTCCCGGTCATTACTTCAGCAAAACTCACTCCTTCCTAAGTGGAAAAACTCATTGTAGTGTTGAAAAGGCACATTCGAGCAATGGGGTGGTCGATAGTTGATATCATCGGTATTCCTCTGGGGATTTGCACTCACAACATTAATCTTCAAAAATATTGCAACCCATCAGTTGAGCATCAAAGGCGTTTGAACCCACCTATGCAAGAGGTGGTCAAAATGGAGATTATTAAATGGCTAGATGCAAGTGTGGTATATCCTGTCGCAGACAGCAGCTGGGTAAGCCCTGTACAGTGTGTGCCAAAGAAAGGAGGCATTACGGTTGTCCCGAATGAAAAGAATGAATTAATTGCCACTCGCCCAGTCATTGGATGGAGAGTTCGCATGGACTACCGTAAGTTAAACTCTTGGAAAAATAAAGATCATTTCCTGGTGCCCTTCATTGACCAAATGTTAGATCGGCTGGCCGAAAAGGAGTACTATTGTTTCTTGGATGGATACTCGAGGTACAATCAAATTTCAATCGCACCCGAGGATCGAGAAAAAACCACGTTTATATGTCCCTATGGCACTTTCACATTCAAGAGGATGCGTTTTGGTCTTTGCAATGCCCCCGCCACTTTCTAAAGATGCATGATGTCCATCTTTTTAGATATGGTAGAAGATACTATGGAAGTCTTCATGGATGACTTTTCAGTTGTAGGGGACTCATTTGATGACTGTTTGACACACTTAGAGGAGGTATTAAAGAGATGAAAAGAAACAAATTTTGTCCTTAATCGGGAAAAATGTCATTTTATGATAAAAGAAGGGATTGTGTTGCAAACACAAGATTTTCTAAAAAGGGATTGAGGTGGACCAAGACAAAATCAATGCCATTGCTCAGTTATCTCCACCGTGAACCATGAAGGGTGTTAAGAGTTTCCTCGGACACGCGGGTTTTTACCACCGGTTTATTAAAGATTTCTATAAGATATCTCATCCTCTATTTCGGCTGCTGGAGAAGAAGCAAAAGTTCAATTTAGATGAGGAGTGCATGAAGTCCTTTGTGGAGTTGAAGGAAAGGTTGATTTCCTCTCCAATCATTATAGCACCTAATTGGTCAAAACCTTTTGAGCTCATGTGCGATGCTAATGGGGTGGAATTAGGAGCAGTCCTTGGTCAACGGAGAGACAAGATATTTCACCCAATCTACTATGGTAGCAAAGCTCTAAACGACGCACAAACAAACTACACAGCAGCAGAGCAGGAGTTACTCGCTGTTGTGTTTGCATTTGAAAAGTTTCTGGCATACTTTTTAGGAACGAAACTGGTGGTGCACACGGACCATGATGTGGTTAGGTATTTAATGGCCTAGCAATATGCTAAACCGAGACTGATCAAGTGGATTTTGTTGTTGCAGGAATTCGCCTTTGAGGTGAAGGATCGTAAACGATGTGAGAATCAAGTGGCCGACCATCTATCGCGCCTGGAAATAAGTGGTCAGCCAGGGGCCTATGAGGAGATCAATGATGCCTTTCCGGATGAATATATTCTTTCTTCAACCCGCGATCTAACACCGTGATTTGCCGATTTTGCTAATTACTTGGCCAGCAACATTATACCCGAAGGTTTGAACTTTCAAAAAAAGAAGAAATTCATGCATGATGTCCGAAAATTTTACTGGGACGAACCTTACTTATTTTGGAGTTGTGCAGATGGTTTAATATGATGGCGTGTTCCAGAAGTAGAGATGGTCCCAATTCTAGAGGCTTGTCATTCTTCACCTGTTGGGGGTCATTGTGGGAGTGTGCAGACAACAGAAAAGGTGTTACAGTGTGGGTTTTTTGGCCTAAACTATATCAGGATGCCCATGACTTTGTGAAGCAATGTGATCAGTTTCAAAGAATAGGGAGTATTTCAAGGAGGCATGAACTTCTGCTAACACTGATCTTAGAGGTTGAGTTGTTCGATGTATGGGAGATCGACTTCATGGGCCCTTTTGTGATCTGTTGTGGAAACACATACATCTTGGTAGCAGTTTATTATGTATCCAAATTGGTAGAAGTTGTTGCACTACCCAATAATGAAGAAAGAAGCATAGCAACCTTTTTAAAGAAACATATTTTCTCTCGATTCGGTACTCCCAAAGCTATCATGAGAAATGGGGGATCACATTTTTGCAATAAAGTATTCAGCACATTGCTAGCTAAATATGGTGTGAAACACAAAATGGCCACCCCTTATCACCCACAAACCAGCGGCCAAGTAGAAGTTTCAAATCGGGAAATAAAATATATCTTGACTAAAACAGTCAATGTTAACAGAATGGATTGGCGCGGAAGTTAGATGATGCCTTGTGGGCATATCAGACTGCATTTAAAATGTCGACAGGGATGTCTGCATATCAACTTATGTTTGGAAAATCATGTCACCTCCCTGTTGAGTTAGAACACAAAGCCTTGTGGGCATTAAAAAGCTTAAATCTTGAATAGGGAAGATCTGTCCAAGGATATGTTCATAATATGCATGAGTTAGATGAATTTATAATGAGCACATGAGAATGCAGCTACTTACAAAGCTAGAATGAAACATTATCATGGCCAAAAAGTGTTGCAGCGCAATGTAGCTCCAGAGAACTGGCTGTTGCTATTCAATTCACGGCTACGGCTATTCCCTGAGAAGTTAAAATCCAAATGGTCAGGGCCTTTTAAGGTATCTCAAGTGTATGGAAATGGTTCCATAGAACTCCATGGAGAGAATCGGAGCAAGTTCAAGGTGAATGGACAACGAGTAAAACGATATCTGGAGGTGTTGGAAGAAGTTGGCCAAACAAAGTTGGTATATCTAGATGAACTCTAGGCCATGAGAGAATTTGTCGTTCCATGATGTTAACTAAGATGCTTCTTGGGAGGCAACCCAAGCGTTTTTATTCTCTAACTCTTCTTATATGTATTATTGTTTTTGCTTTTTTTTAGGTTAGGTTGGTGAACTTTAAGAAGAACAAAGCTAAGGTTGGCCGACGCTAGACTGGTGAAATGCAGACAGCACTCCATGAATCAACGATGGGTCACTGACCTTATCCAGTGCACTAAAGGATCCAAAGCTAGTCGGCGACCCATCCGACGAAGCGCTGCTTCAAAGCGCGAACCGCCAGTAAGTTTCCAATTTCAACCAATGTACCTGGCATTGGCCTTGACATCGGCAAAACGCCGGACGCATTCTGTGACACACCGGTCAGTCGCTGATCCAGTTTCCAAAATCTCACTCAGGTAATGTCAGCGGTAGCCACATCGATGAATCGCCGGTCCACTTCGGCGATCGTCGTTATGCCTCGATCTAGAATATTCCCCTTTTTAAAAGTTTGATCGACCTCCACACTTTTCATCTCCCATTTTCCTCTTTCCCACCGTTTTTCATTCTCCTAAAAATCCACTTTCCCACCAATCCTCCATTAATGACCATCATCTTTCCACCCAATCAACTTCCCCTCCTTTCCCATTTAAATACCTCTCACCACTTTCATTTACCCATCTCCTTCACTCAACTATAATCTCAACATACTAGTAGTAAGAAGAGGCTATCATTTGTGGCTACTCCCCTATTTGGTAAGGTCTCTGTCGCTCATGGTCTAAAATTGTGAGTACTATTGGTGATATTTTGTTTTTATGTGTTTATCTCATGCTTTTCTTTCCTATATTTGGCTGGATTTTGTTTTATATTTTTTTCACATGGGTGTCAGATTGTGTTTGGGTGAAGTCTGAGTAACCCCGAGTGGGACACCCTCTCAAGTTACCCAATGATAGATCGATTAACACCTTTCTTAATGGCGACTTGCTGTTTTATTGGATTGGGTGAAAATTAGTGTACATCTATGTGGAGGTGGCATGTGGGTTAATTGCATAAAGGTTTCCCACCGGTGGACTGTCGGTTATGCTTCGGGAATCGCCTGTTATTTCGCGGATTGACTTGCCCAATACTGTATGCTGGCATGAATCTGTAGGTCACTGGCACTTCGCATTTCGGGACCAGTGTTTTGAAAGTTGGGGCACCAATAAGTATGATGTTTACACCCAGGTCACTGCCTCACATCGGTGATTCATAGGCGTTTCGCGGAATTGCATCCGTATTTCGCCAACTATTCGCCGGTGTCACCTGAAGCAATAATTTGTTGCACCTGAGTTCTTTCCTCTTGCTTTTCTTTGGGTTTTAAAATGTGTGCACAATTCTAACCTTAGTTTTCAGCATCATGTTTGTTTCCTCACAATCTCACAGAGCCCTAGTATCAATGCACACCAGCAATGCACATGTTTGATTTGGGTTGGAAAGAATGGAGGAGTATTACTTTGCTTTCAAAGAGAAGCAATCCATCCATGCACAAGCCCAATTTGAGGTTGACTCTTTCAAAAATGCCTTCCCAGATATCTATGATCATATTGGGATGCGCAATTAGGGTCCATTCACTATACCGGTTGACCCATATTTTTCAGAATTGGTGTGGAAATTTTATGCATCATACAAGGAAAGGAAACGTCTCAAAAAGCATTAGGGCCGCATAGAAACATTACCATTCCTACTGTCGGTATGGGTGCGTGGTCAATAGGTGCCCATAACTCCAGAGGCAATCAATTCTCTTTATTGGGTTGAGCCGATCCAATCACATTCAACATTCAGCAAGAAGGTGGAAGATAAAGCAAACCAATTCCAATGGGTAGCCAACATGATTGCAATTGGTCAACCACAATAGGCTATCTCTAGGGGTCTGATTCATTATCGTGACTTGAATTTGAAGCCCGCATGTGGTAAGACTTGGTTTGTGTGAGGTTAATACCTTCTCAGAATACAATGGAAGTCACAATTGAAGTTGCCATTCTTATTGCCTGCATCATGGATCATGTACACATCAATGTTGGGGAGCTTATTGCCGATCAATTCAAATGAAGGGCCAAGCAGTAGGCTACGACATTGCCATATCCTAGCCTCATGAGTATTTTATGTGCATGGGTTGCATGCCCTTTTTTCCGACCATTGGATAGGACTGTGCGGGATGACAGTGTAATTACATTTTCTACCAAAATTGATAAAGATGCCCCAACTATGAAGCGAGAAAAAAGTACAGAGAATAGGATTCCATCACCACCTTCGGCGCCTTCTCACACATCCGTAGCCCAGTTCCATACAGTTGCCGCTCCCACCCCTACACCTCCTGATTCGCTCAAATTAGCACAAAGGCCCCAAGTACATGAAAGCCATCTTGTGAAGCTATCTAAGGCTATCCCATCTATGATACAACTTGCCATCAAGAAAGCAATGCAACCTGCTAGAGATAAGTTGAAAATCTTATGCACTACAATTGAGGTCCTCGAAAGTGAATGATTACTTTGAGGAAAGAGGTGGATGCATTTTGGACCTCCATCTACCAGCAACCAAATCCCTCCTGAACCTGCAGCGGTGCCCTCGCAGCCTGAGGCACCCAGGAGTCCACCGGATGATTGGTGGGTGGGGTATGACAACGCGTCAAAAATAGTGTCAGATGAGGAGTAACATCATAGCATCTGCGTACGATGTAGATCCATCCTGGACACCTAGCGTAGTGGCAACGACTTCTTACCATGAGCTTCGTACTCTGCCAGAAAAATGGGTGGTGCCCAGACCTGGGAAACCATTGGAAAAAATCCCACCTGATCCATTGAAACCGACAGTGGAAGAAATTACTTCTTGGAACTTTGATGCAACCACATATTCTTGGGGCCCTCGTCCCAACCACTAATTCAACCAGGAAGCCTCTTTCATCTTATTGTCTGTCATTTTTGCTACATCGGGGGCAATGTATGGGTTTAAAGTGGGGGAGAGGTGTGTATGTTTTGCAAATTTTTTTTAGTGTGCTAATAATGAGAATGGGGTCCTTGTCTTGAATTGTTTACTCCTTTAGGACCCAAGTCCTTTGTTTATTCGCCGTATAAATAATAGAATAGTAATCAAACTCCAACGGTTTTCTTCATACCATAATTCTTTCCTGAGAAGCATGTCTTTGTTTCCCTTTCCTTTTTGTTGTCGAACTGGGTTGGCATTTCCCGATGATAGATTGAGTGGCGACTTTCTTAAGGGAAAATACCATATCATTTTTGAGTCTCTTATGGAGCTGTTTTGAGAGGCACCACCAGAAAAAAAATTTGCAATGAAATTTTAAAATGGGGCATGGAAATGAGAAATAATGAGCAGATGTTTGAATCGAGAACATAGCACTCTTTGTCATATTTTGTAGATTCCTCGCTTGACTTATGAATATGCATGTTCTGATGTCTTAAAGAAAGATTCTATGTGGATAATGACTTTTATGGTCTCTTTAGGAGTGATGCCTTCCGTGATAAGGACTTTTGTGAATCCCATGCAATACTTCTTGTCTAGAACTTTCCCCAAGAGTGACTCAAGGCAAAATCCTAGATGTAGTTGCACTTACAACATATCTTAGGCCTTCTTTTGTTAATTCACTTCACCCAAAATAACCTCCTTAAACATTAATCTTTGATAACCAATATTTGACCCTGGGACCCTTTCTTTGGAAACCACATTTCAAGGCTAATGACCATTTTTAATCTCTCTTTGGCACCCATCCTCCCTAATTGCTAGTGATAAAATAATAAAAAAATGGGGCTTGAATCCCATGAAATGGGGAGCGATAAGGAAATGAATGTGAGATGAGGCAAAAGCCTAAGTTTGGGGGTTTGCAAGAGAAGGGGAAAAAATGAGAATTTCAATGTGAGGTAGCACCAAATTTGTGATGAAATGAATTGATCAACGGGTTGAAAGACCTTGAATCATCATAAGAGAAAATAATAGTAAAAAGGTGCTATCTCTTGCATATATAAGGCTAATTGTGGAATTCATGGGTGTGAAAAGGGTGGTTTGTGTTACGCAATGATGAAGATAATGAACAAGGAGAAATAAAGTGGAGTAATCTCAATAAGATAATGGGAGGTTGCAAGTGTTATTAAAGGCATTAGAAAGGCATTAGTCACTAAAGCTAAACATTAATCCTACCCTTAACCCTAGCCTACATTATGACCCACAAGTCCTAAGTGATTTTAAGTGTGACGTGTCATGATTTTTCGGCACTTTCGACGCTTAAAACCAAGAAATTATGCACATTCCGGGTATGTTTATATAGGTATGACGTGTTTTGTGTTTAATGTTGCAGGAAAACAGGATTGAGAGTGAATTGGTCAAATTAATGCTAAAAACAACTGAAAAGGTGACTTCCAAGCACTTCACGAGTCGTTGTTGAAGGCGTGGGCAAAAGATGGATTTTTGAAGATGCAAGACAATGTACTTGACGAGTTTATGGAATGACTCGTTACACCTGGTAACGAGTCGTGAGGTCAACTGCGAAAGCTGAAAGAGGAAATCGTAACAAAGTGACCAGTTTAGTTGATGACAGACATAACGAGTCGTCACATGAAGGAACGACTCGTTGGCAGATCATTGGGACCAACCGTAAGGTGCACTGGGATTTTGGAGGAATGAGACCACGAGGGACCTAACGACTCATGCTCAGGCACGACGATTTGTTAGGTGACCGGTTGCCACAACTGTGTACGTTGCTGAGGACGATTGTTTTAAGAAAGGAACGACTCGTTAGAAGGCCAAACGAATCGTCACCAAGCCCGTTGTCACTGTTGACCTAGTTTCCAGTTTTAATTAGGAAAAGGATTTCTTGGAACTATAAATACACAGTTTAGGTTTATTTTTGAAGGAGGATTTTTCTTACAGTTATAGAGTAATTGAGAGAGCCGGTTTATTTAGTTTTCAACTAGAATCTTGGTATTTATTTATTGTTCTTGAGTCAAGAAACAAAAACAACATTGGAGTTTATTGATCTATTGTGGAGTTTTTATTCAATCTACGTGGTTTTTCTTCTACGAAAATTTGTAAGTTGAAATTATGGTTTATTCAATAATTTGTGATTTTGCTAATACAAGTATGAGTAGCTAAACCCATAACTAGGTTTTTGGGAACCAAGATGAATTAACACAAATAGGTAAAAACACTTAGTGATTCTTGAACGGGATTTTAAGCATGTATTATTTTTCCTTCATTTTGATTGATTCTTGACGGTTGCAAATGTTCGGACTTGCTTATTCTTACTTACCAGACTAAGGAGGTAAAGAATGGAAAAAGGGATTAACAATGGAGATTTGAGGCTATCAACCCTCATCTAATAGCTTGAACTTGTCCGCTGATAGATAATCAGATATTCAGGGTAGGGTTCAATTAAAGTACACCCATATACGGACCAAGTTGCGTGGTGATAATCATCTAGATAGGGGACCAACCATTTAGGGTGAATCTAACTTACCAATATTGCATGTTAAATACTGGAATAGATCACTAGTGTATAAGCCTTGTGGTTATGAAATCTTGGGGAACACAATTCTAGTCAAGTCGTTAATTGAATACAAACTGAATTTGATTTTAGCATTCAACAATTTTACTTTGTTTATTGTTCTATATTTTCCGCCTTTGGAAATAAGTAACTCAATAGTAATAGTTATTCTCATTAACTTAAGTTCTTACCATATTCCCTGTGGGATCGACCTCAACCTTTATTGGGTTCTATATTTGACAATCGACCGCTTATATCTCAATTGCAAGGTGTAATTTGGGCGACATCAAATTTTGGCGTTGTTGCCTGGGAATACGGCTAAGGCTTTTGGTAATTGTGTTTGCTTTACTATTGGTTCTTATTTCTTTTTTATTTTTCTTTTGTTCCTTTGGTTGTTTAACAGGTCTTAGGTTCGTGCATGCCCGATACTAGAAGCCAAGGAAATCCCCTGGTTCCATTTGATCACGAACTTGAGCTAACGTTAAGAAAGCTGAAAGAATGGCCAACATCCAAGAGCAGGAAACCGTGGACCAAGCCACAACAAGAATGTTGGCTGAAGAGCAAGCTCGGGCTAGAGATCGTGAGTTAGCCAGAGTTGCTGAAGAGCAGCGTCTAGCTGTAGAAGCTGAATGAGCTAGACGACCCGGAGGTCCAAAACACCAGTGACACCGATATTTTGATGAGGAAGATGATGGGGATATAGATGAAGTCGGTGCCGTTGGAGCTATAGTCCCTCCTCCTTTTCTTGCTAGGGCAAAGTTTGACATTACCAGTGTGATGATCCAACTGCTTAATATGAAGGGAATATTTGTTGGTCACGCATCTGATGATGCCCACGCTCACCTGACAAATTACGTGGGAATATGTAAGGCATACAAGAAATCGGGGGTGAGCCAGCATGCTATCAGACTGAGGTTATTTCCATTCTCTCTAGGGAGTGAGGCAACGATGTGGCTAGCTGAGTTGCAGAATAATTCCATCACTACTTGGGGAGAGCTTAAGAGAGCTTTTCTTGAAAGGTTCTTCCCACCATCCAAAGCATTGCAGTTGAAGGATGAGATATATAACTTCAGATAGCTAAATTCTGAGGCACTCTATGAGACCTGGCTGCATTTCAACAAAAAGCTCAAAAAGGTGCCAAATCACAAAATTCCGGATGATACATTGTTGGAGATATTTTATAGGTCTCTGAATGCCAACACCAAGGTGGTGGCTGATACCATCTTTGGAGGAACTTTTATGAGTCACACCTATGCAGAGGCTGCGGAGCTTCTAGACAGGATCACCAAAACCAACCGAGCTTGGCACACTAGTCAGTCGGAGGTTCCAGCTGGTTCTTATACGGTTGGTATGTCTGCTGAACAGAGGAGAATAGATGAAGAGCGTGATCAGGATATAGCAAATATAAAGACCACCATGGGGTTGCTTGCCAAGCATTTGGTGGGAGTCGGAGCAGAAAAGGTAAATGTTGTGTGTTCTCAGGGCAAGGGCCCGAGAAATGATGGTCGTGAATCTGAGTCCGAAGAAGAAGTTAATTATTTGAATGATCAGAGGGCGGGTTTCCGGACCAACACCCAAGGGTCTAACCAAGACTCTTGGCGTCAAGGTCAAGGGAACCAATGTCAAATTTTTTATAAGGATAACAATTACAACCGGGGCCAGTACCGAGACAATGGGGACTGGATGAAGCGCAAAGAGTTCAAAAACCATCGAGGCGGCCTGTATTTTCCACCAAGAAACCGTGAGCCAGTGTCTAGTGGTTCAAGGATTGGGTACATGCTCTCCAAAGTACTCAAGTAGATGGAGACAATAGATAGCCACTTTAAGGAGCTCTAGGCTGATATTTCTGGTTTAAATAAAAAAGAGTGGAGTCACATGCTGTGGCGATCTGGAAGATTGAGCAGCAGATGAGTCAGATGTCTATTGCAATGAATCAAAGACAGAAAGGCACACTTCCCAACAACACAGTGCAAAATCCAGAAAATGACAGTCACTGCATGGCGGTCACTACTAGGAGCGGGAAGGCCACAGTTGATCCCCCGATGCCAGTTGTAATTAAGGAGTTAGAGAAGCCTGTGTTGATAAATGATGATGGTGTAGAGGATTTTGAAAACACAACTTTGGTTGGGGACTCAGATGTGCAAACTGCTCCAAGTAGTGCAAAGGAGCAAGGAGTTTTCCATGGGAAGGAGAAGGAAGCACAACAAAGATTGACAGCAATCCCTAGACGCCCTCCTCCTTATCCACAACATTTGAAGAAGAAAGTTGAGGTGGGAAGTATCAAAAGTTTATCTCTATGCTTTAGCAGCTTTTGGTGAACATCCCGTTGGTAGATTCACTTGAAAAAATGCTCGGATATGCCAAACTCATGAAGGACCTCATCACCAGAAAAAGGACTGTAAGTTTGAAACCTGCCGATAATCTGCACCACTATGGTGCCATCACTACAAGGGTTCTAGCTCAGAAGAAGGAAGACTCAGGTGCATTTACTATACCTTGCACCATTGGGGAGGTTGAGTTTGCAAGGGCGCTTTGTGACTTGGGAGCTAGCATAAATCTATTTGCCGCTAGCAGTGTTTAAAAAGTTAGGCTTGGGAACTCCCACACTGACTACTATGCGGCTACTGATGGTTCATAGAATAGTTAAAAATACGATGGGTATTTTGTTTTATGTACTAGTCAAAGTGGACAAATTCATATTCCCAGTAGACTTCGTGATTCTGGACTGCGAAGTAGATTCTGAGGTCCCCATCATTTTAGGGCGACCATTTCTTGCAGTAGGTGGGGCTCTAGTAGATGTGGAGGCAGGCCAGTTGAAATTCAGGCTGAACAAAGAAGAGGTCACCTTCAACAATAGTCGGACCATGAAACAACCAAAGGAATTTAGCATGATCTAAGCATTGGAAGATGGAGAAGAGTCACTTGACGAATTTTGAGTAGTCAAGTGACTTGCATTGTGCCTCGACGTTAAATCAGGCTCTGCATAGGAGGCAACCCATGGAGGTGTTCTGGTGAACTCTAAGTAGACAAAACACCCACATCTTGTCACGACGTTAAATCAAGCGCTTCTTGGGAGGCATCCAAAGTTGTAAATGTAAGAAATATTTAGTGTTCACGTTTGTTGATGGGTGCAGGTGAATAAGATGGAAAATCTGAAGTTGGAACCATAAAAATGAAACTTCAGTTATGGTGCAAAAAGTCACAGAATGAGTCTTCGTCTGACCTGATGACTCGTTCAAGCAACTCGTGAAGAGAACTGCAGAAAACAGGGGAGCAATGGGCAACTTAACGATTCATGTTTTCATGAAACGAATCGTCTGTCCCCCGTTAGGTACACTGGACCAAAATCTGAATTAAAAGGAAAAGGGTGATCATGACTCACTCAACGAATCGTTGGAAGACCAAACGAGTCGTTAAGTGACCCATCTTGAAGCTACACCAGTCCAAGGACCACAACTCAAGTCACAACTCGTTGGGTGATCCCATGAGTCGTTACTTGAGTCGTAGGTCCCAGGTAAGTTTACTAAACTCCAGTCACGACACGAAAAGGCTCAACGAGTCATTTAAGAACTTAATGACTCGTCATACTGGGCATTTTAAAATTTAATTAAACATTCAACTCGACCTAGGACTGGAATTAGGGTAGTGAGAACCCATAAAACTTGATTTATTTTTTCTCCAAACTCTCCCCATTAAACTTAAACACACACAAAATTTCAAATTTCCCTCTTATCTTCTTCTTCTTCTTCTTCACTCAAACCCTATCGAAAACACCATCAAAAATATCTGAAATCGTGCACGCCTAGTCACTCTAGCACACACACAATTGCACTCCATCTCTAATCAAGCACATTGTGAGTAATCTTCCCCATGAAATTTTGAATATTGTTGCAGTTAAACAAGAATTATTGAGGACCCATGTTGTGAATGAGCTTGAATGTATTTCGATTAATATTGTGTTTATCTATGCCTCTTGATGAAAATAAACACTAGGAAGATTTAAACAAAGATTTCGATTGTATTTCACTTGGGTTGATTTTAGATTGTGATGCTCTGTGTTTGTGGAATTGAAACTTAGGAAGAAGATGAAGTCAAATCATGTGAACTGAAACTCTTGAGCACGATCCACATCATGAGTCGTGGGATCACCAAATGACTCATTGTGTAGCTCGTCCTGAGTGGAAAACTTAAACCAATGAGGCAGTGTACCTAACAACTCGTTGCCTTTGGAAACGACTCGTTGCGGCCAGTCGTTAAGTACACTGGACCAACATGAAGAAAGTCCACTTTGGGGTGACGAGCGACCTCATGAGTCGTTGCTAGTAGCAACGACTCATTTCACCCGTCAGGACCACTGGGAAACAGCTCAAAAATGTTTTCTGTTTCATCTCATCTTGCACACTAATATTTTTTCCATAGGTACAATGGCTCCCACAGGTACACCAAAGAAGGGTCCCACTAAGAAGCAAGCACCTGAGTGCAGTCAACCCTCATACTGTAGACTGCGTGATGATCCATCATCCTCTGAAGAGTCGAGTGGCTCTGAGGAGGAGTATGAAGTATCAGAGGAGCAACTAGTGAGGAGGACAACCAAGGCTAGGGCTCAACAAACTTCAAATCCGACAACCCTGGTTGATACTCCCACTCCACTTGCAAGAGATCCACCCAGCCGCACTAATGAGAATGCTAGGGCTGCAGCTGCACTTGTTCCCTAGGCTCCCACAGCTGGGCAAAACACAGAGAGAATTGATGAATCACATGCCCAGAGAGGGGACTCTGATAATGAGTTAACGGAGACATCGGACACATCAAATGAGCAACCGAGAAATGTGCAGAGATGGTGTGTCCATTGCATGCAGGCTATAAGATATCGCTCCCAATGAAAAAGGAAATCTGAAGAGGTGCATATACGAGGAGTCGAGGTTGGTCACTACAGGGCTGAAAGATCTTCCTGAGCTACAAGAAGTATTTGATAAATACAAGTTCGGGTGGTTGACCGAGCCATCAGGAAGCTACAACCCGTGTTTAGTTCGAGAGTTCTATGCATCATATGCAGCCATATTATAGCGGTTAGAATTAGGAAGCCAGGATTGGAAGAAGAGGAATTCATTAAATCAGGTGTTGGTGCGTGAGACTCCAGTTGACATTTCTGAGCGGACAATCTCCAGGATGTTGTATGGGCTGGATTATCAGGCTCCATTAAACATGGAAGAATTTGATCACAGGCTATCTAAGCTAAAGAAAGTCAGGAAAAAGAAGTTGAATAGCCAGGATCACATCCAGCAGTATACTTGGATGTCTCGGATCATTGCTATGAGAGGTCTGCTAGTGGAATGGCTGATGGTGAAGAATCGTAGATAAAGAAGGCCACACTAAATTTTCAGGCGAAAGTTTGGTGGTCACTGGTGCGGCAAAAGCTGCTACCAACTAGCAATGACAACATCCTTTCACCTGACAGAGCAGCTTTGGTAGCAAGTATAATGGAGGGGTATGCCATCAACTTCCCACGATACATTGCTGAGGAGATTCGAGAGAGGGCAATCAATGACGGTACTACCATTCCGTTTCCATGTTTGATATATAGACTCTGTTAGGAGTCAAAGGTGCCAGTATTGCCATCAGTCGTCTAGAGAATAGTGGTCCAGAAGATTACCGATATTGGGTTGATTCGAGATTATACAAACCTGATATCAAGGGTGAGGACTCAGGCAGCTGCATCCGCAGGAGCGACAATATTAGCAGAGGCATTTGGCCGCGGGATGCAGACTGATGCAGCACAGTTCGCTAACTTGGCAGCTGAGCCTATGGAGGGTAGAGAGACAGGAAGCCAGCCTGAGGCTATAGATGCAGCGGATACCTCCACACCTACCAATGTTCCTTTGTCATCATCTACAACAGCAGCCCCGAGACCAAAGTTGTGCCTCCACGAGCCACCATAGCCATCCTAGTCACGATTTCACAGGAGTTCTTAGTTGATATGGCTAGGCAGCTAGCTAAGGCCAAGAAGCAGTAGTCACACACGACTCTATAGGTTAGAGTTTTGATGGAGCAGGTAAAGTCGTGGGTGTGAAAAGAGTTGGAGACACTGTCCAGTTCAGTGCATGGACAACTGGATGCTTTTGAGAGGAGAATGGATGAACGTCTTGCATAGTTACAGGCGTTGGAGTTATCAAGATGGTACTCAGAGCTATGAGCGTTATGATTCGAGGTGCAGGACTTGGCCGCATGACAGGTAGCTGCAGTACCTCCACCGGTACTTCCCGTGATAGAGGACGAGTTTGAAGAAGAATTGCCACCAATTTTCGACTTTATCACGGAGGAGTCGGTGGCAAATCATAAGGGGAAGAGGCCTTATGAGGAGGCAAGCGTTGATGATGATGCTTCTCTGCTCCATCAGCAAAAACGGGAGCAGAGTGAGATGGAGAGAGCGCTGCATGAATCAAGATTAGAGGCTCAACAGAGAATCGAGACTGAGGAAGCGAGAGTTTGTGGAGAATGCACGACCTCTGTTGGATCTGAGAATGCATCGGTTCGGGCCGGTAATATTGGTGATGACATTGAAGGAGTATCTACACCCTCCACCGACCAGGTAGATGACACCTAGGTCGCACAGGTATGTTCCCTATTTCCTTAGTTTTTGTTTGGTACATATATGCGTCGAGGACAATGCATTCTTTCTTGATGGGGGTGGGGAGGAATACCTGTGCATTCTTTTTGTTGAACATAACTCGAGGGTTTTTCTTGCCGGACATCTTTTCTCTCGGGTGTTCCATATCTAGTAGAATTGGCATGTTTAGGATTTTATTTTATGTTTTTTGTGTCAGTTGGAAGAAAGTAGGAAAACTAAAAGCAGTCAAGAGCGGAAATTATTGAAAAAAACTGTTGATTGATAATTTGATACCCCTCCGAAAAATTTGTATATGTGAAAGTTGACAAGTATGACCTTTGTGAATCTTTGCATTGCATTGAAACTGTGAACTTCTTTATCATTGTATGGTTGTACCTAAACTAGAGATTGGTAGAAGTGATGATGTTGACCTGTGCTATGTGTGAGTAAGTCTTAATAGCTGAATTCGATTGTATGTGTCAATCTATAACTTTCCTGATCAGTCATACCGAGATAGAGGATAGGAGACTAGGAAAGGATCATAGGTCGTTTTTGATTTATGAGTCCACTTTAGCCTTCAAGACCTACCAAAAGTGAATAAAAATCCTTTGATCTAAATATTTGAGCTTAAATTGACCTTTCTTTTTGTTTACACCAATTCACCTACCTGATTTTATTATGAATGAACTTGTTTTGGCCCTGGTCCCTCCTTGGACATTATGAATCTCAACTCAGGCAAATCGCATAAGTTGAGGGTGGCTATTATAGGGGTGATTAAGAAGAGTTAGGTGGAAAGAAAATTGGGAAATAAAAAAGGAAAAGATTAGGTACACTATGCATAATGAAAAGAAAAATAAGAATTGTTGTCAAAAGGCAAGAAAAGAAAAGAAAAAATGTGTGACATCAATGAGTGTTTGAATAAAGAGGAACCGCATCCGTAGTCGCTAAAGCAAAGAAAATAAAAAGCAGAAAAAAGGGAGAAAATAGAAATAAAGGTGAAAAGTGGAGTAAAGAGGTGTAGTGCCAAGGAGGGTTGAGATACTAATTCTATAAGTACCATACCCAAGTCCGAGCCTACATTACAAGCCTAGAAAGTCCTATAGTGATCTTAGCTACTTGTCCGAAAATTGAGGTATTGAAAGTAAAGGCAAGTCTATGGTATTGTATGTACACAGTTCGAATTTCTTTGTGAGAGTGAGTGAATCTTACCTAGTCCCAAGAGGAATTTATTGACATAATCAAATACACATGTGTGAGTATGGGACTTCTTTGAAGTGAGAGCATTTGGTCAATAAAATCGTCTGCAAATTGTCTGAGTCAGTGTTATAGATTTATATGCGTGGTTGCAGGTGATAGTATTTTTCCATGTTTCGATTCCCCTGTGTTATGGTTGAAAATTTTGCATATGTATAGTGATTTGAGTTGATACGATGAGGGAGGGGTTAGAAAATTTGATTTTGATGTGTAAGTGTGACTGCCGTAAGTTTCCTAGAGTTCTTTCAATTGAAGCGTCGAAGTAGTTTAGTTTGTTTTGTTTTATTTTATTTTTGCCTGAGGACATGCAAAAGTTCTAAGTTGAGGGTGTTGATGTGCCGTGATTTTACGACACTTTCGATGCTTAAAACCAAGAAATTATGCACATTCCGGATATGTTCATATAGGTATGATGTGTTTTATGCTTGATATTGCAGGAAAATAGGTTCGGGAGTGAATTGGTGGAATTAATGCTGAAAACAACTGAAAAGGTTACTGCCAGGCACGACTAGTTGTTGAAGGCGTGGGCAAAAGATGGATTTTTGAAGATGCAAGACAGTGTACTTGACGAGTTGATGGAATGACTCGTTACACCTGGTAACGAGTCGTGAGGTCAACCATGAAAGCTGAAAGAGGAAATCATAACAAAGTGACCAGTGTAGTTGACGACAGATATAACGAGTCATCAAATAAAGGAATGACTCGTTGGCATATCACTGGGACCAACTGTAAGGTGCACTAAAATTTTGGAGGAATGAGACCACGAGGGACCTAATGACTCGTGCTCAGGCACGACGAGTCGTTACGTGACCGGTTGCCACAATTGGGTAAGTTGCTGAGGACGACTGTTTTAAGAAAGGAATGACTCGTTAGAAAGCCAAAAGAATCGTCACCAAGCCCATTGCCACTACCGACCTGGTTTTCAGCTTTAATTACGAAAAGAATTTCTTGGAACTATAAATACACAGTTTACGTTTATTTTTGAAGGATGATTTTTCTTACAGTTATAGAGTAATTTAGAGAGCCGGTTTATTTAGTTTTTAACTAGAATATTGGTATTGACCAATTGTTCTTGAGTCAAGAAACAAAAGCAACATTAGAGTTTATTCATCTATTGTAGAGTTTTTATTCAATATAGGTGGTTTTTCTTCTATGATAATTTGTAAGTTGCAATTATGATTTATTCAATAATTTGTGATTGTGATAATAAAAGTATGAGTAACCATAACTAAGTTTGTGGGAACCAAGATGAATTAACACGCATAAGTAAAAACACTTAGTGATTCTTGAACGGGGTCTTAAGCATGTATTGTTTTTCCTTCGTTTTGATTGATTCTTGATGGTTGCAAACATTAGGACTAGCTTTATTCTTACTTACCGTACCAAGGAGGTAAAGAATGGGAAAAGGGATTAACAACGGAGATTTGAGGTTATCAACCCTCATCTAATAGCTTGAACTTGTCCGGGGAAGCTAATTCGATATTAAGGGTAAGGGTCAATTAAAGTACACCTGTATACGGACCAAGTTGCGTGGTGATAATCATATGATAGGGGACCAACCATTTAGGTGAACCTAACTTACCAATATTGCATGTTAAACACCGGAATAGATCACTAGTGTATAAGCTTTGTGGTTATGAAATCTTGGGGAACACAATCCTAGTCAAGTTGTTAATTGAATACAAACCAAATTTGATTTTAGCATTCAGCAATTTTACTTTATTTATTATTCTATATTTCCCCCCTTTGGAAATAAGTAACTCAATCGTAATAGTTATTCGCATTAATTTAAGTTCTTATCATATTCCATGTGGGATCGACCTCAACCTTTGTTGGGTTCTATATTTGACAATCGACCGCTTATATCTCAATTGCAAGGTGTAATTTGGATGACATCAAAGTACAATTTCTCTACATTAGTGGCAAATTACACAAAGGGCAATCCTATGGGTCAAGTTTGGTGCATGCAGATTTATTTTGGGAGAGTGAGTGCAATCTTCTCTTTTTGAAATCCCTTGTGTGAATGTATTGATTTCATGAAGAAAATAGGGATTTTCTCTTCGGTGAGTAGCATCATCCCTTTTAAGGACACAATTGCATTAAAGGTAAATTTGTGCATAGGGCATGAGAAATGCAAGCTCTAAGGCAGGCTTTGAATGTGTAATGATTATGAATTGAGATGTTATGTGTACTTCATGGATGAGTTATGCCCTTTTGTTGCAAAAAGAAGGCTCTTGTGAATCACGCTTTTGAATGGTGGTGGCCTCTTGAAATGTTTCCATCTTTCTTGTTTTGGGGAAATTTGCTTCTCTTTTTCAGTGAGCCGGTGAGCATTTTTTGGGTTGTCTGAAGTCAAGTGGTCATTAATGCATAGATTTATGTGAAGTCGCATGTTGTTTACCTGATAATAACTGCATTATTTGAGGACAAGCAATGGTTCAAGTTTGGGGGGTTTGATGAGTTGGTAATTTACAAACTCATTAGGCTCTTAAGCATGAACTTTAGTCTAGTGTTCAAGTTTTTTAGATAGATTTTATGTCCTTTTGCATTTTTTTGTGTGCAGATACCTGATTTGGAGAAAAGAGCAAGAAATGGAGTAAAAAGAAGGGATTCAGGTGAAAACTGGCGCTTCACTAGAGAAGATAGGTGAAACGCCGACCAAGAGCTGATGAACACTGCCTTTGGGAATTATATCAATCTGCAAACGCGAACTTCAACCGGCGACTCTCCGGTCCTTTCATCGAATGACACCTGAAAATTCTGGATCAAAGAGAAAAGAATCGGTGGCACACGGGTGGATACTGGAGAAACGCCGAAGGAATTGCCTAAGGCTACTGGAACTCACTATATGTGAATGTAATTAGAGTCGGTGGTTTGCGGAATGTAACTAGTAAACTGCTGGTACTCCTGCAAGTGTCAGAACGCTGATCAGGGTTAAAAATATCCAGGACAAAAAAAATAGATGGATACCCTACTTTTGAATATATTCTATAGATAAGTACTTCGTACTCATCAGATCTCAAAATTTTAGCTTTTAGAACATTCTCTTGGCAGAGAAGAAAGAAAGAATTTGATTGGTAGAAATTGAAAAGAATTGTTTTCTTTTTCTTATTCTTCTTCCTGCATAGCAAGGTACTACCATTGTTGAAGACTTTTTGTTGAATCTGATTTTTCTACTCTTATTATTGAATTCAAAGAGTTTATTGTTAAATGTGCTTTTCAATTTTTTAATAATGAGTAGATAAATCATTAAGTAGAGGTGTGTGGTGATGAATGCTTAATTAGAGTGAGTATTTCTAGAGTCATCTCAATATTGTTTAATTAGTATAAATCTGTTAGATTCTCTCTAATCTATAATTGAAGATCCGTTGTTGTTGATGTGGGTCTAACTGTTCTTACTTGATTTTTGCTTGCAAAAGAAGAACTGAGTATTGGGAGAATTTAATGGTAGACACGGATGAGAGATTATGAAATTGGGCTGGAAATAGAAAAAATTAATTTCTTACTCCTAATTAATAGCTAATAGCTAGAAATTAGTGCAACTATTAATCTAAATCTGATCGGGTTGATTTAATAGTGTTTAGGGGTTTGAAAGAACTCTATCAAGAGGTATTTATGAGGCTAAAAAGCATTAAATGCCCACTTTTCTGAGATTATTTACACAAATTGAACTTATGAGATGACCAAGCATGACCGTATTTAGTTAGCATATCATCTACTCGACACCTCTAGTCTTTCACATTCTTGTCAACAACCCTGGTAATTTTTCTATCGTAGTTAGCCAAATTAGAAGTTATATTCTGTTGTAAATTTCAATCTCCCCCAACATGTTTATTTCCATGTTATTCTCAAGTGGTGTAAGCTAAATTCAATTTTTCAGATGGCACTCGTGCGTATCATTCATTAGTCCCTGTGGGATTCAACCCCGACATCCATCGGGATATTTATTTTGATACAACAACTTTTTATGATCTTTGTATGAAGAGTATATTTTTTGGACGTTATCAGCTACCTTGATAGGCCCAGACTCAGTCCATGAAGCCGTACTGAAAGTGCAACTGATCAGGAAAAGGTTGAAAACAGCTCAAAGCCAATAGAAATCATATGCTGATATGAGGAGGAGAGAGTTAGAATTTGCTGTAGATGAATGGGTTTACCTAAAACTTTCACCCGTGAAAGGAGTAATGAGGTTTGGAAAGAAAGGGAAGCTCAGCTCGCGGTATGCATGACCCTATAGGATTCTGCAGCGAATTGGTAGTGTGGCCTATAAGCTAGAATTACCTCTAGAGTTAGCATCTGTGCACCCAGTCTTCCATGTGTAACTATTGAAGAAGTGCATCGGTGATCCGACTTCAGTTGTGCCACTAGTGTGGGAGTGAAGGATAGTTTCTTTTACGAAGAAGTTCCAGTTCAGATCCTAGACCATTAGGTTCGTAAGCTGAGAAATAAGTAAATCTCTTTAGTGAAAGTCTTGTGGAGAAACCAGCTAGTTGAGGGAGCCACGTTGGAGGCCGAAGCAGACATGATGGACAAATATCCCCATTTATTCCCCTCTAGTTCAGTTTCAGTATCAAGTACTGAATTCCTCCTCGGTACTCTATTCAAATCCATGCTTATTAGATCTATTCATGTTTTCAGTGTGCACGCTAGTCATGTCAACTCAATTAGTATGGTTAAATCAGTTCGGAGTTAGTTACTCCTTCAGAAACCAGCTTATAGCTTCAGATTGGGAATTGCAGCTCTTTCCCCTAGTTTCCAGCAGTTTTAGCATTCATTCGAGGACGAATGATCCCAAAGGGGAGATATTGTAATACCTTGAAATTTTTCTAGACCCAAACTCAAACCTTGCATGAAAAGCAAGGGGAAAACCTGAAAATTTTATCGCAGAACGACCCAGACAACAGATCGTTGTCACCTCTAATGGGCCATTGTCTGAGAGGTTGACAACTCTGTAGAATCTTCCTCCGAGAACCAAAGAGGCATAGAATGACTCGTTTGATGCAGTAACGAGTCGTCCTATCATCCGTTGCATCCCAAGTTCAGAAACCTACCTGACATCTCCCAGAAACAATGACTGGAACTAACGGCTCGTGGTTCCTACCAACAAGCCACTGCTACCATCCGTAACTGAGTCCTAGGTCCTAGCAGAGCTGACTATGAGTCGATGTAATGACCCGTTGGTTCTACCAATGAGTCGTTGGTTTGCCCGTTGTCTTAGGGCCCAGATTCCCCTACCAGTAATAATGAAAGGTACCAACGACCCGTTGGTTCGCCCAATAAGTCGTGGTATCCTCTCATGGTCCCGTTGCAATGAGCTCAGTTTTTGGGCCCAGGACCAACGATTGGTTCCCACGGGCCGTGGTTTCAACCAACGACCCATTGTGAGGCCCGTTGGATCCTGTCGGGTAGTTTTTCAAATTTTCTCTCAGGGTTATTTTAGTAACTTCTCAGTTTTTTAATCTCTAAACCTTGTTATTTTATTGATGTCGCTTGGCTCTATCAGTGTTGGAAATTCCACGTTATTATTATTAGTTAAATTCTTAGTCAGTTGCATGCTAGCTCAGTTCAGTCAGGATGTTGATATTTTCAGTATATTTCAGTAATGTCAGCTGATTAGTTTGACTATAGTCAGTTTTTGAGGTATCAGTAATGCCTCCCAGTTATCAGTTATCAGTTAGTTCTAGAAACAGTCATGACGCTTCTAGATAAGAAACTCTAACCAGTCTTAGGACACTTGTTACAGTATTCGATCCGATAAGACTCTTAGGGTACTTCCAGATAAGTACCCCTGACTTAGTATTGGGCCCCAGCTTCAAGCTATCAGCTTAGTAGTCACATTAGGACTATTCAGTGGGAGTAGGACTTAGCACCGAGTGGACAGGGGTTCCAGCACACCCAGGTTCCCAGAACTATGTTGCCACCGTAGGTATTTTGTTAGCCCAACATCCCCAGATTTGTGATCACCCAGTTCATTCCTTTATACCCTAGAAAGTTATATTGGGTTCTATCGATGGGGCGTATACATCAAACTCCACATTTAGCTCACGTGGTTATATGTCGGTTATAGACTCTCCCACTAGTTGGACAGTTTCAGTTTAGTTTAGTTTAGTTTAGCTCAGCTTTGTATCTCAGATCCAGGACATGTCTATGACCATCAGCCAGGTTCATTATTGACCATATCAGTTATATTTTAGTGGTATCAGTTTTTAGTATTTCAGTGGTCATTTCATGTCATTTCAGTTCAGTTATTTGTTCTTTCATGCTTATTATATCTCTCACTCAGTACATTCAAAGTACTGATGCATACCTTCTATGTTGTATCGTATCATGTACAGGCAAAGGTTCTTAGTCCCAAAATTGTCAGTAGTTGTTCGGGTCTGCGTTATATGGGTATATAACTACACGCAAGTGCACGTGGTCGAATAAGTAGTAAAGTGGCTTTAGTAAGCCAAGTATCGATCCCACAGGGACTGGGATGAAGTGCAATTTGCTCAAGTGTACTATATTTTGATTCTAAAAATGCAGACAACAGTGTAACCAAAAGTTTGATATTTAGTTTTATAATTTTTATGCTAAATCTAAAATAACTATCTAATTTGAGTCTGAACTATGAATGAGAGCATGCTGAGGTTAAACGAACTTGTAATGAAATTAATTATCGACATAATTTGGGTAGTCTTTTCCTCCAGTTGCTAGCCAAGAACATTTGCCAAGAGATTAAAACTCTCGTATTTAACCTCACTTAAGAATCATGAACCATCCACCTACATTTCTGTGATTAAATGCAATTCATGTTCTAGCCATACAAACCCGGTTCCTAAATTGACTAATACGACTTTCAGGTATATTTCTATCCTGAAAGTAAATCAATTCCCAATTTTCCCAAACCAAGAAAAGATCATATCCTATTAATTCACAACTTTCTGATTTCTTGCTCTCTCGAGTGAAACCGGACTTTTTAGATATACATTAACGTAGGCCACACATTAATGCAGTAAGAACAAGAATTAATAGAACAACATGGAAGAAAAGATGAAAAACCACTATGATCAACAATCCATTTCACTACAATTGTTCATAACCTCAGCAAGAAGAGGATTTAGCCACTCATTTGTGGATTAAACATCGTTAAATGAATGTTAAACATACAAGCAATTGAATTAAAGAAGAAGGAAAGAGAGAAAAACCCTGATATTTTCGTCCCCTCAACTGCCTGTAACCCACGTTCTTGCTCCACCAAGTCAGAATATCGAAAAATGAACCTAAGTGTTCTATTTATACTGGTGGGAATTTTTCCCGGAATAACAAGCAACGTGTCACGGAGTGCATCGCGGAGCACTGCCTCCGTGACACGCTATGGACGCGGACCTTCACTGGAACTGGGGGTCCAGGAAATAAATCCCAACGTGGCACGACGTGCAACGCGGAGCCAAGCCACCGTGCCACGGACCTATCGCGTACCCTCTCTGGAATTTGGGCGAAATTTCCCTATCCAGGCAAAAGGCCTCCGCGATGGCAGCGTGACACGGCTCCATCGCGGAGCCCCTTTATTTCATGCTGTCCAATGTCTTGTCCCTTGCTCGCATCCAAGTCCAACCCCGATATCCTCCAACAGGCATTTTAGCTTCCCGAAATTACATTTTACCTGCAAAACAATGCTAATCATGTTGGTTAGTATAAATTCATATTTTATTACCAATTACATGAGAATGTATACACATTGATAGATAAACAAGGCTAAAATGGTACTTTTGAGTATCACTTGGGCATATAAATTTGCCCAAGATCACTTACCCCACACTTAAATCCTTGTTCGTCCTCGAACAACAATCCTACACTTCATGCAATTTACATCCCAACCTCGCTACTTTGGTTCGACAATTTAGGCTACGGTCATACCGATTATTCAATACAACAAATCATCAAGAAACATGCATGGTCCTATCAATGCAATGACCTTCAATACATCAAGACCTCCTAGACTTTAAGAATCGACTCTCGATATTGGCAAACTCATGCAAATCAGCTGATCAAGATATCCGACACAAAAATTAATCTCTCATCAAGCATGTGCCCTCACAACACAAGAGAATCTTCCCCTTTTTGCTCATATGACTCACAAAATTTTAAGCAGCGGCATGTAAACACAATTTCGCTCTCTCTCCCAAAAGAATTCACATGCATCATGTCATCACCCATAAGCTTGCCCTTAGTGTATTACTCCACTAATATAAAGAAGTGCGATGTAAGATCACGTAGGACTTTAACTAGTTGTAATGGAAGCTACGGAACTAGTAAATATTAGGTTAGCCAATAATAGCCACTAGCATCCTTAAGCACCTTTTCAACACATCCCATCAACTCATGGACATTGCTTCTTTTTTCATCATCCCATTCTTGATGTTTTTCTTTAGTTTGGCCCATCGTATTAAGCACACTTGACACAACAATAAAGATTATTCATGCACCTTCATTATAGTTTATTTATAGCAAGTGCACCTTCAACCTTTTCTTTTCTTCTATCGCTCTGCTTTTCTTTTTCTTTTCACCATTCTCACTCTTTGACACTTTGGGAAAATTATTTTCTCTTCTTAAGCGCTTAAGAGTTTTGTATAGAATTTATGGCTAATGAAAAGAAGGGATTAAGCTCGGTTTACACTTTTTGAAAAAAGAAAAAAATAATAGGCTAAAGGCTCAATGGGCTGACTAAGGTATACAATCAAGGTGGGTACGACAAGGAAAAATATAAACTCTCGGTTAAAACAAAGAAATGCCTACATCCTTTCCTACAATACACCTCCTTCATTTTGTTTTGCACACACACCAGGCAAGTTCTAGACACTTCACAATAGCATGGAATAACAACACCTCACTTCACACTTTTTGCACATGCTCAATTCAAGATGTATTCACAGACTCTTCAATCAGCTAATTACAGGAATTCAAACATTAAGCCTCAATCACACTGAATCGAACTCTATGGCCTAGGTATCTCAACATATTTACAAAGTTGCATGCTTTCATATGAATCATCTATGCATTTTAAATATCATGTACAAAACGCAACCAGAATTTCACAACCATACGGTAACTACAGGTTTTGGGATGCAACCCACCAAAGAAAAAAACTGAAAAATAAATGAAAAATCTACTCCTAACCACTACATTTCCCTTAAGACGGTCGTCATCCATCCATCATAGGGAACAGTCACTACTATGACTTCGGTTCAATGGGACCATTCTCGGTAAAAGAACCGAAAACAAACGCCGAGAAACCCAAGAAGTAAAAAAATGTCGAAAATATCAATCATTTTGATAACCTTGGAATTTCCAACATGTCTATGACCATCGGCCAGGTTCATTATTGACCATATCAGTTATATTTTAGTGGTATCAGTTTTTAGTATTTCAGTGGTCATTCCATGTCATTTCAGTTCAGTTATTTGTTCTTTCATGCTTATTATATCTCTCACTCAGTACATTCAAAGTACTGATGCATACCTTCTATGTTGTATCGTATCATGTACAGGCAAAGGTTCTTAGTCCCAAAATTGTCAGTAGTTGTTCGGGTCTGCGTTATATGGGTATATAACTACACGCAAGTGCACGTGGTCGAATAAGTAGTAAAGTGGCTTTAGTAAGCCAAGTATCGATCCCACAGGGACTGGGATGAAGTGCAATTTGCTCAAGTGTACTATATTTTGATTCTAAAAATGCAGACAACAGTGTAACCAAAAGTTTGATATTTAGTTTTATAATTTTTATGCTAAATCTAAAATAACTATCTAATTTGAGTCTGAACTATGAATGAGAGCATGCTGAGGTTAAACGAACTTGTAATGAAATTAATTATCGACATAATTTGGGTAGTCTTTTCCTCCAGTTGCTAGCCAAGAACATTTGCCAAGAGATTAAAACTCTCGTATTTAACCTCACTTAAGAATCATGAACCATCCACCTACATTTCTGTGATTAAATGCAATTCATGTTCTAGCCATACAAACCCGGTTCCTAAATTGACTAATACGACTTTCAGGTATATTTCTATCCTGAAAGTAAATCAATTCCCAATTTTCCCAAACCAAGAAAAGATCATATCCTATTAATTCACAACTTTCTGATTTCTTGCTCTCTCGAGTGAAACCGGACTTTTTAGATATACATTAACGTAGGCCACACATTAATGCAGTAAGAACAAGAATTAATAGAACAACATGGAAGAAAAGATGAAAAACCACTATGATCAACAATCCATTTCACTACAATTGTTCATAACCTCAGCAAGAAGAGGATTTAGCCACTCATTTGTGGATTAAACATCGTTAAATGAATGTTAAACATACAAGCAATTGAATTAAAGAAGAAGGAAAGAGAGAAAAACCCTGATATTTTCGCCCCCTCAACTGCCTGTAACCCACGTTCTTGCTCCACCAAGTCAGAATATCGAAAAATGAACCTAAGTGTTCTATTTATACTGGTGGGAATTTTTCCCGGAATAACAAGCAACGTGTCACGGAGTGCATCGCGGAGCACTGCCTCCGTGACACGCTATGGACGCGGACCTTCACTGGAACTGGGGGTCCAGGAAATAAATCCCAACGTGGCACGACGTGCAACGCGGAGCCAAGCCACCGTGCCACGGACCTATCGCGTACCCTCTCTGGAATTTGGGCGAAATTTCCCTATCCAGGCAGAAGGCCTCCGCGATGGCAGCGTGACACGGCTCCATCGCGGAGCCCCTTTATTTCATGCTATCCAATGTCTTGTCCCTTGCTCGCATCCAAGTCCAACCCCGATATCCTCCAACAGGCATTTTAGCTTCCCGAAATTACATTTTACCTGCAAAACAATGCTAATCATGTTGGTTAGTATAAATTCATATTTTATTACCAATTACATGAGAATGTATACACATTGATAGATAAACAAGGCTAAAATGGTACTTTTGAGTATCACTTGGGCATATAAATTTGCCCAAGATCACTTACCCCACACTTAAATCCTTGTTCGTCCTCGAACAACAATCCTACACTTCATGCAATTTACATCCCAACCTCGCTACTTTGGTTCGACAATTTAGGCTACGGTCATACCGATTATTCAATACAACAAATCATCAAGAAACATGCATGGTCCTATCAATGCAATGACCTTCAATACATCAAGACCTCCTAGACTTTAAGAATCGACTCTCGATATTGGCAAACTCATGCAAATCAGCTGATCAAGATATCCGACACAAAAATTAATCTCTCATCAAGCATGTGCCCTCACAACACAAGAGAATCTTCCCCTTTTTGCTCATATGACTCACAAAATTTTAAGCAGCGGCATGTAAACACAATTTCGCTCTCTCTCCCAAAAGAATTCACATGCATCATGTCATCACCCATAAGCTTGCCCTTAGTGTATTACTCCACTAATATAAAGAATTGCGATGTAAGATCACGTAGGACTTTAACTAGTTGTAATGGAAGCTACGGAACTAGTAAATATTAGGTTAGCCAATAATAGCCACTAGCATCCTTAAGCACCTTTTCAACACATCCCATCAACTCATGGACATTGCTTCTTTTTTCATCATCCCATTCTTGATGTTTTTCTTTAGTTTGGCCCATCGTATTAAGCACACTTGACACAACAATAAAGATTATTCATGCACCTTCATTATAGTTTATTTATAGCAAGTGCACCTTCAACCTTTTCTTTTCTTCTATCGCTCTGCTTTTCTTTTTCTTTTCACCATTCTCACTCTTTGACACTTTGGGAAAATTATTTTCTCTTCTTAAGCGCTTAAGAGTTTTGTATAGAATTTACGGCTAATGAAAAGAAGGGATTAAGCTCGGTTTACACTTTTTGAAAAAAGAAAAAAATAATAGGCTAAAGGCTCAATGGGCTGACTAAGGTATACAATCAAGGTGGGTACGACAAGGAAAAATATAAACTCTCGGTTAAAACAAAGAAATGCCTACATCCTTTCCTACAATACACCTCCTTCATTTTGTTTTGCACACACACCAGGCAAGTTCTAGACACTTCACAATAGCATGGAATAACAACACCTCACTTCACACTTTTTGCACATGCTCAATTCAAGATGTATTCACAGACTCTTCAATCAGCTAATTACAGGAATTCAAACATTAAGCCTCAATCACACTGAATCGAACTCTATGGCCTAGGTATCTCAACATATTTACAAAGTTTCATGCTTTCATATGAATCATCTATGCATTTTAAATATCATGTACAAAACGCAACCAGAATTTCACAACCATACGGTAACTACAGGTTTTGGGATGCAACCCACCAAAGAAAAAAACTGAAAAATAAATGAAAAATCTACTCCTAACCACTACATTTCCCTTAAGACGGTCGTCATCCATCCATCATAGGGAACAGTCACTACTATGACTTCGGTTCAATGGGACCATTCTCGGTAAAAGAACCGAAAACAAACGCCGAGAAACCCAAGAAGTAAAAAAATGTCGAAAATATCAATCATTTTGATAACCTTGGAATTTCCAACATGTCTATGACCATCGGCCAGGTTCATTATTGACCATATCAGTTATATTTTAGTGGTATCAGTTTTTAGTATTTCAGTGGTCATTCCATGTCATTTCAGTTCAGTTATTTGTTCTTTCATGCTTATTATATCTCTCACTCAGTACATTCAAAGTACTGATGCATACCTTCTATGTTGTATCGTATCATGTACAGGCAAAGGTTCTTAGTCCCAAAATTGTCAGTAGTTGTTCGGGTCTGCGTTATATGGGTATATAACTACACGCAAGTGCACGTGGTCGAATAAGTAGTAAAGTGGCTTTAGTAAGCCAAGTATCGATCCCACAGGGACTGGGATGAAGTGCAATTTGCTCAAGTGTACTATATTTTGATTCTAAAAATGCAGACAACAGTGTAACCAAAAGTTTGATATTTAGTTTTATAATTTTTATGCTAAATCTAAAATAACTATCTAATTTGAGTCTGAACTATGAATGAGAGCATGCTGAGGTTAAACGAACTTGTAATGAAATTAATTATCGACATAATTTGGGTAGTCTTTTCCTCCAGTTGCTAGCCAAGAACATTTGCCAAGAGATTAAAACTCTCGTATTTAACCTCACTTAAGAATCATGAACCATCCACCTACATTTCTGTGATTAAATGCAATTCATGTTCTAGCCATACAAACCCGGTTCCTAAATTGACTAATACGACTTTCAGGTATATTTCTATTCTGAAAGTAAATCAATTCCCAATTTTCCCAAACCAAGAAAAGATCATATCCTATTAATTCACAACTTTCTGATTTCTTGCTCTCTCGAGTGAAACTGGACTTTTTAGATATACATTAACGTAGGCCACACATTAATGCAGTAAGAACAAGAATTAATAGAACAACATGGAAGAAAAGATGAAAAACCACTATGATCAACAATCCATTTCACTACAATTGTTCATAACCTCAGCAAGAAGAGGATTTAGCCACTCATTTGTGGATTAAACATCGTTAAATGAATGTTAAACATACAAGCAATTGAATTAAAGAAGAAGGAAAGAGAGAAAAACCCTGATATTTTCGTCCCCTCAACTGCCTGTAACCCACGTTCTTGCTCCACCAAGTCAGAATATCGAAAAATGAACCTAAGTGTTCTATTTATACTGGTGGGAATTTTTCCCGGAATAACAAGCAACGTGTCACGGAGTGCATCGCGGAGCACTGCCTCCGTGACACGCTATGGACGCGGACCTTCACTGGAACTGGGGGTCCAGGAAATAAATCCCAACGTGGCACGACGTGCAATGCGGAGCCAAGCCACCGTGCCACGGACCTATCGCGTACCCTCTCTGGAATTTGGGCGAAATTTCCCTATCCAGGCAGAAGGCCTCCGCGATGGCAGCGTGACACGGCTCCATCGCGGAGCCCCTTTATTTCATGCTGTCCAATGTCTTGTCCCTTGCTCGCATCCAAGTCCAACCCCGATATCCTCCAACAGGCATTTTAGCTTCCCGAAATTACATTTTACCTGCAAAACAATGCTAATCATGTTGGTTAGTATAAATTCATATTTTATTACCAATTACATGAGAATGTATACACATTGATAGATAAACAAGGCTAAAATGGTACTTTTGAGTATCACTTGGGCATATAAATTTGCCCAAGATCACTTACCCCACACTTAAATCCTTGTTCGTCCTCGAACAACAATCCTACACTTCATGCAATTTACATCCCAACCTCGCTACTTTGGTTCGACAATTTAGGCTACGGTCATACCGATTATTCAATACAACAAATCGTCAAGAAACATGCATGGTCCTATCAATGCAATGACCTTCAATACATCAAGACCTCCTAGACTTTAAGAATCGACTCTCGATATTGGCAAACTCATGCAAATCAGCTGATCAAGATATCCGACACAAAAATTAATCTCTCATCAAGCATGTGCCCTCACAACACAAGAGAATCTTCCCCTTTTTGCTCATATGACTCACAAAATTTTAAGCAGCGGCATGTAAACACAATTTCGCTCTCTCTCCCAAAAGAATTCACATGCATCATGTCATCACCCATAAGCTTGCCCTTAGTGTATTACTCCACTAATATAAAGAAGTGCGATGTAAGATCACGTAGGACTTTAACTAGTTGTAATGGAAGCTACGGAACTAGTAAATATTAGGTTAGCCAATAATAGCCACTAGCATCCTTAAGCACCTTTTCAACACATCCCATCAACTCATGGACATTGCTTCTTTTTTCATCATCCCATTCTTGATGTTTTTCTTTAGTTTGGCCCATCGTATTAAGCACACTTGACACAACAATAAAGATTATTCATGCACCTTCATTATAGTTTATTTATAGCAAGTGCACCTTCAACCTTTTCTTTTCTTCTATCGCTCTGCTTTTCTTTTTCTTTTCACCATTCTCACTCTTTGACACTTTGGGAAAATTATTTTCTCTTCTTAAGCGCTTAAGAGTTTTGTATAGAATTTACGGCTAATGAAAAGAAGGGATTAAGCTCGGTTTACACTTTTTGAAAAAAGAAAAAAATAATAGGCTAAAGGCTCAATGGGCTGACTAAGGTATACAATCAAGGTGGGTACGACAAGGAAAAATAGAAACTCTCGGTTAAAACAAAGAAATGCCTACATCCTTTCCTACAATACACCTCCTTCATTTTGTTTTGCACACACACCAGGCAAGTTCTAGACACTTCACAATAGCATGGAATAACAACACCTCACTTCACACTTTTTGCACATGCTCAATTCAAGATGTATTCACAGACTCTTCAATCAGCTAATTACAGGAATTCAAACATTAAGCCTCAATCACACTGAATCGAACTCTATGGCCTAGGTATCTCAACATATTTACAAAGTTTCATGCTTTCATATGAATCATCTATGCATTTTAAATATCATGTACAAAACGCAACCAGAATTTCACAACCATACGGTAACTACAGGTTTTGGGATGCAACCCACCAAAGAAAAAAACTGAAAAATAAATGAAAAATCTACTCCTAACCACTACATTTCCCTTAAGACGGTCGTCATCCATCCATCATAGGGAACAGTCACTACTATGACTTCGGTTCAATGGGACCATTCTCGGTAAAAGAACCGAAAACAAACGCCGAGAAACCCAAGAAGTAAAAAAATGTCGAAAATATCAATCATTTTGATAACCTTGGAATTTCCAACATGTCTATGACCATCGGCCAGGTTCATTATTGACCATATCAGTTATATTTTAGTGGTATCAGTTTTTAGTATTTCAGTGGTCATTCCATGTCATTTCAGTTCAGTTATTTGTTCTTTCATGCTTATTATATCTCTCACTCAGTACATTCAAAGTACTGATGCATACCTTCTATGTTGTATCGTATCATGTACAGGCAAAGGTTCTTAGTCCCAAAATTGTCAGTAGTTGTTCGGGTCTGCGTTATATGGGTATATAACTACACGCAAGTGCACGTGGTCGAATAAGTAGTAAAGTGGCTTTAGTAAGCCAAGTATCGATCCCACAGGGACTGGGATGAAGTGCAATTTGCTCAAGTGTACTATATTTTGATTCTAAAAATGCAGACAACAATGTAACCAAAAGTTTGATATTTAGTTTTATAATTTTTATGCTAAATCTAAAATAACTATCTAATTTGAGTCTGAACTATGAATGAGAGCATGCTGAGGTTAAACGAACTTGTAATGAAATTAATTATCGACATAATTTGGGTAGTCTTTTCCTCCAGTTGCTAGCCAAGAACATTTGCCAAGAGATTAAAACTCTCGTATTTAACCTCACTTAAGAATCATGAACCATCCACCTACATTTCTGTGATTAAATGCAATTCATGTTCTAGCCATACAAACCCGGTTCCTAAATTGACTAATACGACTTTCAGGTATATTTCTATTCTGAAAGTAAATCAATTCCCAATTTTCCCAAACCAAGAAAAGATCATATCCTATTAATTCACAACTTTCTGATTTCTTGCTCTCTCGAGTGAAACTGGACTTTTTAGATATACATTAACGTAGGCCACACATTAATGCAGTAAGAACAAGAATTAATAGAACAACATGGAAGAAAAGATGAAAAACCACTATGATCAACAATCCATTTCACTACAATTGTTCATAACCTCAGCAAGAAGAGGATTTAGCCACTCATTTGTGGATTAAACATCGTTAAATGAATGTTAAACATACAAGCAATTGAATTAAAGAAGAAGGAAAGAGAGAAAAACCCTGATATTTTCGTCCCCTCAACTGCCTGTAACCCACGTTCTTGCTCCACCAAGTCAGAATATCGAAAAATGAACCTAAGTGTTCTATTTATACTGGTGGGAATTTTTCCCGGAATAACAAGCAACGTGTCACGGAGTGCATCGCGGAGCACTGCCTCCGTGACACGCTATGGACGCGGACCTTCACTGGAACTGGGGGTCCAGGAAATAAATCCCAACGTGGCACGACGTGCAATGCGGAGCCAAGCCACCGTGCCACGGACCTATCGCGTACCCTCTCTGGAATTTGGGCGAAATTTCCCTATCCAGGCAGAAGGCCTCCGCGATGGCAGCGTGACACGGCTCCATCGCGGAGCCCCTTTATTTCATGCTGTCCAATGTCTTGTCCCTTGCTCGCATCCAAGTCCAACCCCGATATCCTCCAACAGGCATTTTAGCTTCCCGAAATTACATTTTACCTGCAAAACAATGCTAATCATGTTGGTTAGTATAAATTCATATTTTATTACCAATTACATGAGAATGTATACACATTGATAGATAAACAAGGCTAAAATGGTACTTTTGAGTATCACTTGGGCATATAAATTTGCCCAAGATCACTTACCCCACACTTAAATCCTTGTTCGTCCTCGAACAACAATCCTACACTTCATGCAATTTACATCCCAACCTCGCTACTTTGGTTCGACAATTTAGGCTACGGTCATACCGATTATTCAATACAACAAATCGTCAAGAAACATGCATGGTCCTATCAATGCAATGACCTTCAATACATCAAGACCTCCTAGACTTTAAGAATCGACTCTCGATATTGGCAAACTCATGCAAATCAGCTGATCAAGATATCCGACACAAAAATTAATCTCTCATCAAGCATGTGCCCTCACAACACAAGAGAATCTTCCCCTTTTTGCTCATATGACTCACAAAATTTTAAGCAGCGGCATGTAAACACAATTTCGCTCTCTCTCCCAAAAGAATTCACATGCATCATGTCATCACCCATAAGCTTGCCCTTAGTGTATTACTCCACTAATATAAAGAAGTGCGATGTAAGATCACGTAGGACTTTAACTAGTTGTAATGGAAGCTACGGAACTAGTAAATATTAGGTTAGCCAATAATAGCCACTAGCATCCTTAAGCACCTTTTCAACACATCCCATCAACTCATGGACATTGCTTCTTTTTTCATCATCCCATTCTTGATGTTTTTCTTTAGTTTGGCCCATCGTATTAAGCACACTTGACACAACAATAAAGATTATTCATGCACCTTCATTATAGTTTATTTATAGCAAGTGCACCTTCAACCTTTTCTTTTCTTCTATCGCTCTGCTTTTCTTTTTCTTTTCACCATTCTCACTCTTTGACACTTTGGGAAAATTATTTTCTCTTCTTAAGCGCTTAAGAGTTTTGTATAGAATTTACGGCTAATGAAAAGAAGGGATTAAGCTCGGTTTACACTTTTTGAAAAAAGAAAAAAAATAATAGGCTAAAGGCTCAATGGGCTGACTAAGGTATACAATCAAGGTGGGTACGACAAGGAAAAATAGAAATTCTCGGTTAAAACAAAGAAATGCCTACATCCTTTCCTACAATACACCTCCTTCATTTTGTTTTGCACACACACCAGGCAAGTTCTAGACACTTCACAATAGCATGGAATAACAACACCTCACTTCACACTTTTTGCACATGCTCAATTCAAGATGTATTCACAGACTCTTCAATCAGCTAATTACAGGAATTCAAACATTAAGCCTCAATCACACTGAATCGAACTCTATGGCCTAGGTATCTCAACATATTTACAAAGTTTCATGCTTTCATATGAATCATCTATGCATTTTAAATATCATGTACAAAACGCAACCAGAATTTCACAACCATACGGTAACTACAGGTTTTGGGATGCAACCCACCAAAGAAAAAAACTGAAAAATAAATGAAAAATCTACTCCTAACCACTACATTTCCCTTAAGACGGTCGTCATCCATCCATCATAGGGAACAGTCACTACTATGACTTCGGTTCAATGGGACCATTCTCGGTAAAAGAACCGAAAACAAACGCCGAGAAACCCAAGAAGTAAAAAAATGTCGAAAATATCAATCATTTTGATAACCTTGGAATTTCCAACATGTCTATGACCATCGGCCAGGTTCATTATTGACCATATCAGTTATATTTTAGTGGTATCAGTTTTTAGTATTTCAGTGGTCATTCCATGTCATTTCAGTTCAGTTATTTGTTCTTTCATGCTTATTATATCTCTCACTCAGTACATTCAAAGTACTGATGCATACCTTCTATGTTGTATCGTATCATGTACAGGCAAAGGTTCTTAGTCCCAAAATTGTCAGTAGTTGTTCGGGTCTGCGTTATATGGGTATATAACTACACGCAAGTGCACGTGGTCGAATAAGTAGTAAAGTGGCTTTAGTAAGCCAAGTATCGATCCCACAGGGACTGGGATGAAGTGCAATTTGCTCAAGTGTACTATATTTTGATTCTAAAAATGCAGACAACAGTGTAACCAAAAGTTTGATATTTAGTTTTATAATTTTTATGCTAAATCTAAAATAACTATCTAATTTGAGTCTGAACTATGAATGAGAGCATGCTGAGGTTAAACGAACTTGTAATGAAATTAATTATCGACATAATTTGGGTAGTCTTTTCCTCCAGTTGCTAGCCAAGAACATTTGCCAAGAGATTAAAACTCTCGTATTTAACCTCACTTAAGAATCATGAACCATCCACCTACATTTCTGTGATTAAATGCAATTCATGTTCTAGCCATACAAACCCGGTTCCTAAATTGACTAATACGACTTTCAGGTATATTTCTATTCTGAAAGTAAATCAATTCCCAATTTTCCCAAACCAAGAAAAGATCATATCCTATTAATTCACAACTTTCTGATTTCTTGCTCTCTCGAGTGAAACTGGACTTTTTAGATATACATTAACGTAGGCCACACATTAATGCAGTAAGAACAAGAATTAATAGAACAACATGGAAGAAAAGATGAAAAACCACTATGATCAACAATCCATTTCACTACAATTGTTCATAACCTCAGCAAGAAGAGGATTTAGCCACTCATTTGTGGATTAAACATCGTTAAATGAATGTTAAACATACAAGCAATTGAATTAAAGAAGAAGGAAAGAGAGAAAAACCCTGATATTTTCGTCCCCTCAACTGCCTGTAACCCACGTTCTTGCTCCACCAAGTCAGAATATCGAAAAATGAACCTAAGTGTTCTATTTATACTGGTGGGAATTTTTCCCGGAATAACAAGCAACGTGTCACGGAGTGCATCGCGGAGCACTGCCTCCGTGACACGCTATGGACGCGGACCTTCACTGGAACTGGGGGTCCAGGAAATAAATCCCAACGTGGCACGACGTGCAATGCGGAGCCAAGCCACCGTGCCACGGACCTATCGCGTACCCTCTCTGGAATTTGGGCGAAATTTCCCTATCCAGGCAGAAGGCCTCCGCGATGGCAGCGTGACACGGCTCCATCGCGGAGCCCCTTTATTTCATGCTGTCCAATGTCTTGTCCCTTGCTCGCATCCAAGTCCAACCCCGATATCCTCCAACAGGCATTTTAGCTTCCCGAAATTACATTTTACCTGCAAAACAATGCTAATCATGTTGGTTAGTATAAATTCATATTTTATTACCAATTACATGAGAATGTATACACATTGATAGATAAACAAGGCTAAAATGGTACTTTTGAGTATCACTTGGGCATATAAATTTGCCCAAGATCACTTACCCCACACTTAAATCCTTGTTCGTCCTCGAACAACAATCCTACACTTCATGCAATTTACATCCCAACCTCGCTACTTTGGTTCGACAATTTAGGCTACGGTCATACCGATTATTCAATACAACAAATCGTCAAGAAACATGCATGGTCCTATCAATGCAATGACCTTCAATACATCAAGACCTCCTAGACTTTAAGAATCGACTCTCGATATTGGCAAACTCATGCAAATCAGCTGATCAAGATATCCGACACAAAAATTAATCTCTCATCAAGCATGTGCCCTCACAACACAAGAGAATCTTCCCCTTTTTGCTCATATGACTCACAAAATTTTAAGCAGCGGCATGTAAACACAATTTCGCTCTCTCTCCCAAAAGAATTCACATGCATCATGTCATCACCCATAAGCTTGCCCTTAGTGTATTACTCCACTAATATAAAGAAGTGCGATGTAAGATCACGTAGGACTTTAACTAGTTGTAATGGAAGCTACGGAACTAGTAAATATTAGGTTAGCCAATAATAGCCACTAGCATCCTTAAGCACCTTTTCAACACATCCCATCAACTCATGGACATTGCTTCTTTTTTCATCATCCCATTCTTGATGTTTTTCTTTAGTTTGGCCCATCGTATTAAGCACACTTGACACAACAATAAAGATTATTCATGCACCTTCATTATAGTTTATTTATAGCAAGTGCACCTTCAACCTTTTCTTTTCTTCTATCGCTCTGCTTTTCTTTTTCTTTTCACCATTCTCACTCTTTGACACTTTGGGAAAATTATTTTCTCTTCTTAAGCGCTTAAGAGTTTTGTATAGAATTTACGGCTAATGAAAAGAAGGGATTAAGCTCGGTTTACACTTTTTGAAAAAAGAAAAAAAATAATAGGCTAAAGGCTCAATGGGCTGACTAAGGTATACAATCAAGGTGGGTACGACAAGGAAAAATAGAAATTCTCGGTTAAAACAAAGAAATGCCTACATCCTTTCCTACAATACACCTCCTTCATTTTGTTTTGCACACACACCAGGCAAGTTCTAGACACTTCACAATAGCATGGAATAACAACACCTCACTTCACACTTTTTGCACATGCTCAATTCAAGATGTATTCACAGACTCTTCAATCAGCTAATTACAGGAATTCAAACATTAAGCTTCAATCACACTGAATCGAACTCTATGGCCTAGGTATATCAACATATTTACAAAGTTGCATGCTTTCATACGAATCATCTATGCATTTTAAATATCATGTACAAAACGCAACCAGAATTTCGCAACCATACGGTAACTACAGGTTTTGGGATGCAACCCACCAAAGAAAAAAACTGAAAAATAAATGAAAAATCTACTCCTAACCACTACATTTCCCTTAAGACGGTCGTCATCCATCCATCATAGGGAACAGTCACTACTATGACTTCGGTTCAATGGGACCATTCTCAGTAAAAGAACCGAAAACAAACGCTGAGAAACCCAAGAAGTAAAAAAATGTCAAAAATATCAATCATTTCGATAAAAAAATAAAAATATGTACCAAATATTTTAAACATATCGATCATTTCAATAACAAAAATATATACAAAATCAGCTAGCAACATTCAGCAACACACATCAATTTCACATAAATTTACAAATACAGAACAACAACTTAACAATTCATAAATCACAGGGAACAACAAAATTTCACATGCACGACAACAGATTAGAGCATACATACATAACAGCACAGCCCAGCACCTAACTACTCCCACCCCACACTTAGCTCGAACATTGTCCCTAGTGTTCACAAAAATTAAAATAGCACAAAAATCGGGTGGTGGAACTCCCTGATCAGTCAAAGTACTCCACTTCTTCGTCGGGTGCTACTGCTTCATCTCCCATGTCTGAATCGCCCCCGCCGTCATCATCGGACTCCACATCGGAGTCCTCCCGATGTGTATCTTCGTCTGTGGGGACATCATCATCCATGGGCTCTACAAATGATGGCCCTACTCGACATAGAGCCCTGGCGTTTTTGCCGAAGGGGTAGTCTAGCTCGAGCTGCCATAGCTCCTCCTCTGTCGCCGGCCTCCCGCCTATCCTCAGCTGGAGCATCTGCATCCCATACATTCGAGCCATATACTAATCATCACGAGCGTGTCGCTCGCCAAGTGTAAGCACTGGCCCGTGGGTTGTGTCGGGAGCCTTAGTTTTAGTAACATCTAAGGCCCACCGCTCCATCTGCGGGATATAGTCAAGGGCCTCCTCCTCGATGTCTAGGCCCCTGAGAAAGGTGGTGAGTAGTCCACCAAAGCCATACCTGTGCCCCTGATGCAACCAGGCTCTCTACATGGCGGAGATAATCACCGCCCCCACGTTGATCTCCAGCCCTTTCATCAGGGCGTACACCAGGCATACACGATCCTGGGTTACATCTGTCATATGTACCCCTGGGATGAGGCAGGAACAGACAATCTTCAGCCATATTCTGGCTTCCCTGTTCATCTGTGAATAGGGAAAAGTCTAGTGGTAGCCCCTCTCTTTGTGTCTGCTCCACCTAGATGTCGATCAGGTCCCACACAAGGTGCGCCTGATGTCCGCATACGGTGGGGTAATGTTCAGCTGTCGGAGCACGTGAGCGTCTGTGTCCCACGCTCCTATGATGGCATTAAGGTGGTGGGGCTCCAAGGTGACTATTTGCCCTCTGATTTTGATGGTGTGACTTCTGATCGTCGGGTTCCAGTTGGCATAAATTCCTGAACCAAGTGCAGATTGCATTCCTTGGGCTCTTCAAAGATAAAGTTGAGCCCAACTGCCTCGATCCGGTGGACCATCCTAGGGAACTCCTGTGCCAATGGTTCCCGTGCTATGTGCTCCTCGGGGAAGTATTTGTTTTCTTTGTGCTTTGCGTACCACTTCTTCCCCTCATCCGTCACCCATCTCGTTCCGTATTGGCGGCGTTGGCCGCGTGGAACTGCTGGTGCTGCTGGGACTACTGTGCCCAGTTTGATTCGCTTCCTTCCGGCGCCCGAAGTTGATGCGCCTTTCCCTTTCTCTTGCCTGCTTGCCATTTTACCTGTCAACCCAAGTAGACAAGATCAATGTTCAGCTAATGGATATCAACTTTGACTAAGATCGGGTTAAGATAGGTTACCCCACACTTAGTCCTTAGCTACAGTTACAACAATACAGCAAGATCATCTTTATTTACACACAATAACCAACTATACAATCATGCTTAGTGCGTACGAAAAATTCGACGGTATATATTCTATGTACTACTCAGACTTCGTACAGCTAACAACAATCATTACCATCGATAACCTTTTAATCCATCGCACTTAGCAAGGAAAAACAATGAAATGAAAACAACAACAAAAATTTATCTACACGAACCTATACAACCAACCCAATTCTTGCAAATTTCAACATTCCCTTAACCCGAGAATCCATCATTCTATTAACATCCTAACAATTAGTACATCGACTCATCTCATTCAACATGTACATCCCGGCATGAAATTCACAAGTTCACTACATTTTCAACTTCAAATTCAAAAACAAGCCCTAGAAATGATATTATTAAGAAATTTCGATTAATTTATGTAATTGACAAGTTCAAGCAATCATAACGACATTCCGAACATTCATTAACAACAATTAAATTGAATTTATGATTAATTTCTACTTAGGGCAATTTAGCTCACCTCACATGCTCAATATCGAAGAAATTCAACAAGAATTGAGGTGGAATCGAAGAACATACCTTGAAGTTGAAGAAATTACGCAAATTTGATGATTTTCTAAGCCTCCTCCGTGTCACGTTGAAGGGGGATGGGTTTTGGGGGGTTTTGGTCGCGGAGTGATTGAAAATTAAGGGAAAGGGAGTGTTTTTCGGGGTTAAAAAGTAGTAAAATCGCGCGGGTCACCCGGTGACCCGGTGTGACCCGTCGCGATATACACGGCGACGTGTCACGGAGTGCATCGCGGTGCACTGCCTCCGTGACACAGAGCCATCGCGAGCCTGTTCTGGAAATTTTTTAAAAAATCCGGATTATACCTCAACGTGTCACGGAGGGTAACGCGGAGGTCCACCTCCGTGACACGGAGCTATCGCCCCAGCTCACTATTTTGCCACTTTTTGTTAATTTCCATACCTCGAATTTTCCTTTGCGATTCCGTGCATATTTTCCTCCGTTTGACCTGAAATTCATCTCACTATACAAAATTGGTTAGAATTATAGGTTTCACTCTAAATAAAAATAAAACACAAACTAAAACTAAAATTTTGTAGTAAATCAAGAAAAAGAAAAAAAGAAAAATCTATTTACACTTTACAAAAACAAAGAAAAAAAATTTTCACGGGTTGCCTCCCGTGTAGCGCCTGGTTTACCGTCGCGGCTCAACGTCGTTAAGCTCAGTTGTCCTCTAGGGTGATGGACTATTTCTCTCGATCACCGTCCTCCCCCCAGTAGTGCTTACACCGATCCGGTGGTTTTCCCATTAACTCCCGTGAATCCTTAATTTGCTCATCATCACCTTGATCAATCACATTGATCACCGAGAGTTCTTCGTGCACCATCGGGAGCTTGGGTGCCTTGTACACATCGAACACCTCCACCTTATCGTGTGCTCGCATTGTTAGCTGCCCTGCAGCTACGTCAATTAGTGCTTTCCCGGTCGCCAAGAAAGGACGTCCCAAAATAAATGGGACTTCCACGTCTGGTTCAAAATCCAGCACGACAAAATCTACCGGGAAAATTAGGGAGCCAACTTGCACCAGAACGTCCTCCACAATGCCATCAGGTCTGGCTAAGGATTGATCTGCCAATTGCAAGATTACTGTTGTGGGTCTAGGACTCCCTAGACCCAACTTTCTGAATACCGATGACGGCATCAAATTTATGCTCGCTCCCAAATCACACAATCCACGAGCTCGGATGCTCTGCCCAATAGTAATCTGGATAGTAAAGCTCCCAGGGTCTTTGAGCTTTGTGGGCAGTCTATTTTGAATCCGGGAAGTGCACTCCTCCATTAGAGCCACCGTAGCATACTCAGTCAACCGACTTTTGTTTGCCACGATGTCCTTTATATACTTAGCATATTTTGGCACTCCCTGCAAAACATCAACAAGAGGTAAGTTAATATGTACCTGTTTCAGCACCTCCATGAATTTCTTGAAACATGCCTCCTCCTTGTGTTTCTTTAATCGTTGAGGGAACGGGGGTGGTGGTCTTTCTGATTCAGCTTCCTTAGTCCTCCCCCTTTCAGTACTTTGCTCCCTCTCAACTTCTGCTGCTCCCGATTGTTGAGGTGGTCTTTCTGGTTCCACCTCTTTCAGCTGCAAACCACTCCTTGTGGTCACTGCATTCACCTGCTTGGGATTGGGATCTGTGTCGCTCGGAAGTCCTCCTCTAGGCCTTGTGTTTTGGGCTCCAGCAAATTGCCCAAATTGATATTCAAGTGCCTTGGTAGCTAACTGGTTGTTTTTCACTTCGGCTACCAATTTCACATAGTCAGCTTGCAATTGAGCTTGGTTAGCTATCATGGTCTTGAACATCTCCTCAATGCTGGGTGATGGTGGTGGAGGAGGTGCATTGTTGTTTCTGAATTGTGCTTGATAATTCTGCTGCCCTCCTTGGTTCCTTTGCACACCCTGACCCAAACTTTGCCCCTGATGGTTGTTGCTACCCCAGGAGAAATTAGGGTGATTCCTCCAATTGGAATTGTAGCTATTACCATACTGTTGGTGGTTCCTTTGTACATTACCCACAAAGTTTACCGAGTCAGGATTGGCTCCACAACACTCAGCTGAATGCTCACTGCTTCCACACACTTCACACCACATTTGCTGTACTACATTAACTGAGGCTTGAGGCTGGTTCATTGTCATGTTGCTGAAGTGGGTGTTAAGTTGATTTTGCAATGCAGCTATCTGTGCAGCAATAGCTGTAAACCCATCCACTTCTAGCACTCCTGCTGCTTTCCTTGTCCCACCTCTTGATGAATCAGCATTCCATTCTGGATTGCCCTGCGAAATGCGGTTCAATAAGGTATACAGCTCCTCATAAGTTTTCTCCAGTGCTTGTCCTCCAGCTGCCGAGTCTAGCAATATTTTTGTGTGGGGTTCCAAACCCTCTATAAAAGTGTGCACCAGCACATCATTGGACTGATGATGATGAGGACAATCCCGCAACATGGACTTGAATCTCTCCCAGGCCTGATATAAATTGTCTCCCTCTCTTTGTTTGAAACTTAGAATTTGACTTCTAAGTCTTGCTGTTTTACCGGAGGGAAAAAACCGTATCAAGAATTTCCTTGCAAGATCATCCCACGTAGAAATAGAATTCGGTGGCTCAGATTTCAACCACCTCTTGGCTTCTCCCAATAGTGAGAATGGGAACAATGTAAGCCGGACATAATCTGATGACACTCCAGCGGGATGTAAGTGTCACTTATCTCCAAAAAATTTTGGAGATGCTGCGGTGGATCTTCATGAGGGAGACCGGTGAACTGCCCGCTAGTGTGCAGCAATTGCACCATATTCTGCTTAAGTTCAAACTTCCCTTCTGGCTCAGGTTTGCGGATGCTAGATGTGACATTATTAGCATGTGGGATTGCCACCTCGCGAACCGGCCGAGCTGCTACTTCTTCGGGCACTAACACTGCCCGTACTACCGGTGGATTCTGTTGTTGCTCCATGATCTTCTGTCTGAGCAACTGCAGCTTTCTTTGTAGAGCTTCTCTCCTCTTACTATGAAATATTCTTTCTGGTTCTATATACGAGTCCACCAGCTCCTTGTCTCTTGCCAGTGTTCAACAGAAATTAAGTCTGCAAAATACAGGCTAAGACCAAGTTGTCAACACTAAAAGAATAAAAATACAGTAAATTAACACTTAAAACAAATTCACCAATTGCCAAGTCCCCGGCAACGGCGCCAAAAACTTGTTCGGGTCTGCGTTATATGGGTATATAACTACACGCAAGTGCACGTGGTCGAATAAGTAGTAAAGTGGCTTTAGTAAGCCAAGTATCGATCCCACAGGGACTGGGATGAAGTGCAATTTGCTCAAGTGTACTATATTTTGATTCTAAAAATGCAGACAACAGTGTAACCAAAAGTTTGATATTTAGTTTTATAATTTTTATGCTAAATCTAAAATAACTATCTAATTTGAATCTGAACTATGAATGAGAGCATGCTGAGGTTAAACGAACTTGTAATGAAATTAATTATCGACATAATTTGGGTAGTCTTTTCCTCCAGTTGCTAGCCAAGAACATTTGCCAAGAGATTAAAACTCTCGTATTTAACCTCACTTAAAAATCATGAACCATCCATCTACATTTCTGTGATTAAATGCAATTCATGTTCTAGCCATACAAACCCGGTTCCTAAATTGACTAATACGACTTTCAGGTATATTTCTATCCTGAAAGTAAATCAATTCCCAATTTTCCCAAACCAAGAAAAGATCATATCCTATTAATTCACAACTTTTCGATTTCTTGCTCTCTCGAGTGAAACCGGACTTTTTAGATATACATTAACGTAGGCCACACATTAATGCAGTAAGAACAAGAATTAATAGAACAACATGGAAGAAAAGATGAAAAACCACTATGATCAACAATCCATTTCACTACAATTGTTCATAACCTCAGCAAGAAGAGGATTTAGCCACTCATTTGTGGATTAAACATCGTTAAATGAGTGTTAAACATACAAGCAATTGAATTAAAGAAGAAGGAAAGAGAGAAAAACCCTGATATTTTCGCCCCCTCAACTGCCTGTAACCCACGTTCTTGCTCCACCAAGTCAGAATATCGAAAAATGAACCTAAGTGTTCTATTTATACTGGTGGGAATTTTTCCCGGAATAACAAGCAACGTGTCACGAAGTGCATCGCGGAGCACTGCCTCCGTGACACGCTACGGACGCGGACCTTCACTGGAACTGGGGGTCCAGGAAATAAATCCCAACATGGCACAGCGTGCAACGCGGAGCCAAGCCACCGTGCCATGGACCTATCGCGTACCCTCTCTGGAATTTGGGCGAAATTTCCCTATCCAGGCTTGAAGGCCTCCGTGATGGCAGCGTGACATGGCTCCATCGCGGAGCCCCTTTATTTCATGTTGTCCAATGTCTTGTCCCTTGCTCGCATCCAAGTCCAACCCCGATATCCTCCAACATGCATTTTAGCTTCCCGAAATTACATTTTACCTGCAAAACAATGCTAATCATGTTGGTTAGTATAAATTCACATTTTATTACCAATTACATGAGAATGTATACACATTGATAGATAAACAAGGCTAAAATGGTACTTTTGAGTATCACTTGGGCATATAAATTTGCCCAACATTAGTAGTTTCCCTCAAACGATACCAGCAGCATTTGGTAAGTCCTCATCTTTCGAGGATGATATTTATTTTCAGTCAGTTACTTTTAGTTAGATTTTAGAGTTAGCTAGGGGCTTGTCCTAGCAACTCATCATCGAGTATATGTATTTTGGACATAGATACAAATTTTTAAGTTTCGTATTTCATATGTACTGACTCTTGTCAAATTAGTTTTCTTAAATGATTCTATTTATTTAAAGCTTCCGCTTATGTTTACTCAGCTTACCAGTGTTATGATAGACCATGGATTGGCTTGGGGTTACTTGTGACTCCGAATATCATAAAACTCAGGTACAAACTCGGGTCATGACAAGAATATCATAAAACATATGGAACTACAAGCCAAGATTGCTGAAAACATCTAAAGATAGCTATCTAAAAAGCCTCTAGTCATAGAATGAGTTGAGGGGACAACACCTCCAACTAGCCCCTCTAAATTTGTAACTGAAATGACATAAAAATTGACATAAGCCAAAATCTAATGTCCTTATATCATAAGGAGTCACCAAGAGCTGGACTGGACTAGAGCAAGAGCGGATCCAACGGCGGGGCTGAGACTGATCACCCAAACCTATATCATAAGATGATAAAGCATAAAAGTATACGGTCAGTATTTTGAATGTACTGAGTATGTAGGATAAGTAAAACATGATAATAAAATAGTAAACTGAAATCATGAGAATGAGATAATCTAAAACAATGAGGTCCTGATCATAACTAAATGTAATGGCTCAAGATTTTCAAAACTGATTTATAAAGCTGGACATGAGTGAAATCATAAATAAAATCTCATAAAGTATATATTGAGCAAAAAAATCATAAGTCATAATATCATGAAGCATAAACATGAACATGTTTAGAAAATTATGGAACAGTGAGAGATTCTTATAACCGACATACTCGATGTGAGCAATACATGGAGCCCGACCTATAACCTTGGCTGGGAGAGTGTTCATACCTTGCCAAGGATAGAACCATAAAAAGGCGTGATATCACTCGTGGGTGAGTGGACCATTTGGGTATGGAAGACACTCTCATAGAGGACCTCATCATGGCTATTGTGGCACGTAGTTCTGAGATCTAGATGCGCTGGAACCCCAATCTACTCGGTATTAAATAGTACTTTCAAAACATATATAGTGTTCATATCATAATCATGAAACATACTTGTATTTTCATGGGCTAGTTAGAAATTATGAAATTCATATATTTCTTAACATACGTGAACTAGCCATGATACATAAGTTTGATATTCATGAGATTCGTACATACTTGAGAAAAATCATGTTAACTTGAAAATAGATATTGATGAGAGATTTTCATAGAAATAATATAAAAATAATCATAAAACATAAATAGAATTATGAGAGAATCAATTTTATAAGAGATCATGGAGTTTTCATCAAAAAGGATCTAACCTTAGAAATTTATAAAAATCATAGTTGGAGACTTGAAGGAACTAAAATCATGTAATTGAGCTTGGAATTGGACATGAGGGTGGAAGATATCCTCATTCATGACGCCACATACCTGATCTTGATGAATTCATGATTTGATTTGAGGATCCAAGGGAATATTGAGAAGAAGATGATGAAGAACCCTAGCTTTTCCTTGAGAGGATTTGATCTTCAATTTGAGGTGTTAGGAATAGAATGAGGGTTTAGGCTTAGTAAAACCCTTAAATACTCCCCTTATAAAATCTAAAACAATCTTACTTATAAGTTAAAAGCATAAAAAGATACAAAAATACCCCTGAAGAATTGCACATAAAAATCTACCTACCAATCATCACAGATCGTACCATGACCCGTGGTGTGAAATTTGTTGCTTTTGGGTGACCTGAAAGATTACAGAAACTCTTATCATGGGTTCTTTGTATGAATCGTATATAGATACCATGAGTCGTACTATGACTTATGGTGACTGGGTTGGTCCTGTCTATCAAATATGACAGTACATCACTAAACTGCCCATAATCTTTCAGTCTGAACTCCGATTGATGCAATGTTGGATGAGTTGGAAAGAAAACCCATAGATTTTCAATTTGATATGTTGTATCACCGAAAACACTTTGTCAAATGGGAGTTATGCTCATTTAAAGGTGACCCTTGTAAGAACTTATATGAAAACTCAATCGATTGGAAAGCTCTCAACTCAACTTTATGATAGAGGTTTCTTATGACCCTAATTTACATCCAGTGCACTTCTCAAACTTAAGAATTGATGTTAAAATCTTTTTACCATAAAATTCATCGGGTTTGAGTTTATCCACATACCTAAAACAGTTTCAAACTTAGCTAGAAAGTCCGAGGCACTGCAACATTTTAACTCACGACTGAAATAATGATTTGTACCATTATAACATAGACCATATTTTGATCTCCATCTCATGAGTCTTGGTACGAATCGTACCATTTTATCATGAGTCATACTGAGACTCTTAATGAGGAAAAGTTTCAGTTTTCTGTTGGTTCATACTTAATATTTGAGGTCTAGCCTTAGAAAATTTTTGAGTGTTACAGTGGAAGGAAAATTACATAATTCCACTAGCAACGATCCTCATCAAAGCCTAAAGAACTTCTTGGAGGTTTGAAATCTCCACAAATAGAACAATGTCTCTGATGATGCCATTCGGTTAAAGATTTTCAAATACTCTTTCACCAAAAAAGCTTGAGAGCGGTTGCACGTGTTGCATCCAAATTTGATCCACATATGGCAGGAAATTATAAATGTGTTCCTTAAGAAGTGGTTCCCGCCAAATAAGAAAAGTTCTACACAGGCTTAGACCTCTTGATGCAGTCTGTTGCAAAAAATACAACTAGGGATGCTTCAGGGACAAGGCCTTCAACCGAATTACCATTATTTTGGATCAGATTACAAAGCATAAACATGCATGGTATGATGGAGCCCATAATAGAGGGCTAAATATGGATACTCCTTCATTATCTCACCTGATAAGAAGAACCAAGATGATGATCAGATGGTGGTGGCTATGGCCATCAACATAGCCCTACTTACAAAGAAGTTGACTGAGGCTGAGATCAAAAAGGTGCATGCTATTGAAGAAGCCCCGAGTGGTTCTCAATATGGGCATGCATTCCCCCTCCTCTATATGAATATCAACCTTACCAAGATCCACCTCCCATGCAAGTCGAAGATGCCAATTATGTTGGCAATACATTCGGAGGTTATAGACCATACTGCTCACAACAATATCAAGGCCATCCGCCTTTATTATATCAAGGACAATGGCGACCTCCATCACAAGATCAAGGTTAATACTATCAGAGGAATGATTATGATGGTCTAAGTCAAGAATGGCACAATAACAAAAACTATTAAAATAGGAGCTTAAATCCCTATGTCGCACCAAGGAGACCTTCCTATGGTTCTCAAAATTGGAGAGATGGACCTTCTCAAGAGCAAGGGAGTTCCAAGCTTGAGGGGATGTTAGAGAAGGTACTTGTAAATCAAGAGGTCTGACACATGCTTAAAAAGATTGATAGAAATTGTTGGCTCCTATATCGCGTCTATTTAAAAATTAGACAACAAATGAGAGACCTTTCCTATGAACACAACCTCAAACAAAAAGAACATCTCCCTAGCGACATTGTGGCCAACTTAAGGGACATGTCGTCACGTCTAATGCTCAGTGTGTGGCCATTGTCACTAGGAGTGACAAGATTATGCAACCCATAGGTAGTGAGGTTATTGATGGTGTGGTTGGTATAGATGTTGAAAATGTGAATAAGGGTGATGATCAAAGTGAGGGTTGATAAAACTGTGGGTTAGTGAGATTGCTGATGATGGAGGGAAGAAGCTACTAGTAGAGGAGGTTGAGGAAGATGCTACATTTGCTTCTAAAAGAAAGGGGAAGTCCAAGCGAGGCATGGATGATATTGATAAATATTTTCCTCCACCTATTCACCCCTTTCCACAAAGGCTGGCCAAATAAGCTCTTGATAAAAAGGTTGAGAAACACATTGAGTGATTGAAAGAAGTCACACTTCAGGTTTCATGTATTGACGCAATCAAGAAAATGTCAGGTTCTGCAAAGTACCTAAAAATGTTGCTGACTATGAAGTTTCCAAGTAATAATGAAGAGTTGGTTTCCTGTGACACGTAGTGTGAGTGCCATAATTGTCGGTACTAGTGTTGAGAAAAAGGGTGTTCTGGGTGAGTTCAATGTGCCTTGGCGAATTAAAAGATATGATTTATTGCATATCGTGTGTGATAATGAGGCTAGTAAAAATTTGATGCCCCGAGCTATATACAAGTAATTCATATTTTCCATGCTAAAGCCTACCTCTATTGGGCTTTAAATGGCCTACAAGTCTATCGAAATGTCGGTAGGGGTAGTGGAGGATGTGTTGGTCAAGGTTGAAAAATTTATGCTTCCAGATGAGTTTATGGTGTTGGATTGCAATACGAATAGTGACATCCAAATTATCCTCGGGAGAACTTTTCTGGCTACTGGGAGGGCATTTATGAACTCAGAGAAGCATTAGATCATGTTTGGGGTAAAAAATAAAAGCATCAGCTTCAAAATGGAAAGGGCCACTTATTGCTCATAGAAGTTGGAAATATTTATATAGATAGAGTTGATGAAAATAAAGTGGGAGAAGCTGAGCATGTATCTAAGGCATCAACCAAGAAAAACAAGGTCAAAACCAAATAGGTGAAACAGTACCTCTGTAGCTCAAAAGGAAGAAATTGTGTAAGGAAGTCCCTTCCTAAGGAAAACTCACTAGTTGGTTGATTTAGGTATTTTGCATCATTTCACGATGTTAAATTAGGCACTTCTTGGGAGGCAACCCAAGGGATGCTACACTTTGTGTAGTATCCACAATGTTAAATCAAATGCTTTTTAGGAGGCAACCCAAGTATTTCTGGACTAATGTGTGTTGATGTATGCAGGTGAACTTAGAAGGAAGGAGTATTGATTCAAACAGAATAGGGAAAGTTTGTCATCTAAGAGACGGTGGGAAAGATGGTCCGCTTCTTGATCCTTCCGTCGATTGGAACCAAGTTTGGACAGGTTCGGGTTTTTAGTAAAGTCAAGAGACGGTTAGATGTGCAGACCATACTCTAGATTGATGGTCCGTCTATTAGACCATCTTTAGTACCCCAAATTTTTGGGTACTTGGGTCTTTTCAATGTATATCGGGTTGGAGCTTTTTCTGTGAGGAACAAGTCGTCTTTTATTTAGTTCCAAATGAGGAAACCGACCCAACCCATGTCCCTTTTGAATTATAAGGAAATGAATGGGAACTTTATCCCCCTCTTATGTCTTTCTATTCCTCGTCTTACTCCTCTATTCTTCTCACAATTAGAAAACTCCATTGTTGCCTTCTTACTCAAACTTTAATGCCAGCAATTGCATCATACACACTTACACACACTTAATCTATATCTTCAGGAATTTTTACTTCAAGGAATTAGGGTTCATCATCTCGGTCATAGTCCTTTATCGCTAGCACATACAAGCATATTTTGGCTAAACTAGGTAGTTTTTCTCATTTTCTACCTTGCATTGGCTATGCTTTTTGCGTCTTTAATTTGGAAAATCGAACACCTATGCTTGGACATGGATTTTAGAGGGGAGAATTTAGGGTGTTTTTGATAAAATGGATGGGGCATAACTATGAAATTGCTTGTATATATTTTTCCTGGTTCATTCCATGTGATTGACGATATGAAATGCCCCATCCTATCCTTGGAAATTGCAAAAGAAAAATGCTCAAAAAATACCAAAATTCAAGCTTCCCCCAGTTAACACGGGAGAAAATGGACCATTTTTTTGAAAGACAGACCGTCTCCTGCTCCGTCTTCTAAACCAGAAAGACCAAATGGTTTGAGTCAAAGGACATCTCAAGAGATGGACCGTCTTTTAATAGATAATCTGCACTCTTGTCTGTCCTTCGAAATAAAATGTTCGATCCTCTAAGTTCACGGGACGGTGCAAGGTGCGGTCTGTCTCTTCAAGATACAAACCATCTTTCTTCCTATCCCTTACAAAAATAATTTCTAATTCCTAGTTGTTCAATAGCGTTGTACTAACTAGTTGTTGCGTGATCACAGATAATGGCACCTAAATGAGCAGCACCCCGAGGTGTCAAGGCTAGTACTCCAAAAAAGTCCCAGCTCAAGGACAAAGATGGAGATGAGTACCAGCCTCCAGCCACAAGGAGGACCACCAAACTTGCCCCAGTATTTTCACCCACTCACTCAACATGGGTGGCCTCTACAGAGACACCATCTTTGAGATCTTCATCCCAGTCCAGTGATGAGCAGCCACAGGTTCAGTAAGGTCGGCCATAGATTGAGATATCCTTCAGGGAGACCACGGGAGAGGACTCCATTAGACATACCCCTTCTCCCTAGGTAGATTCAGCCAAACTGCGGCAAAAATAGGAGGAAGATATGTTTAAGAGGAAATGAGCAGTGCAGGGTGCACGACAGAGATACTAGAGGGGCGGATGGCTCACAAAGGAAAGCCCCGCTGAAGTATCACAGAGGAGCATAACATCAGTGCCACCGGGTTAGACCAATACCTAGATATCATAGAGAGGCTATAGTTTCAACACTGATTCTTCCTCTTTCGTCCCTCTGGACTGTACATACAGACACTGGTCCGTGAGTTCTTTACAGCATATAGAGAGATCCTACAGTAGGCCAACCCGAATTGCAGTCTCAGGTTAAGCCTCTCATGTTTGTGGTTACTAGAGGAATATCAATTGATATCAGCCCTGAGGCAATCAATCGATACTACCTAAGAAAGGGATATGAGATAGTGGATGTAGTAGAGCATGATGAGTTGGCAGCTCGGGGAGGACAAGGTAGGCCTTGGATTACAGGAGTCATTTCTAGAGGTACTCCTACCTAGGCAGCTCTTGAGACGACTAAAATCTATAAGAAATACTTGTTGCTCCTGGCAAAGGTTTGGTGGAACGTAGTGTGCAGCAGGATATGCCCGACCAAGAGCGATAACAGGCTTCCTCTTGGACATGCTTTGGTTGTGGCCATTATTGTGGTGAAGAAGAGGATTAACATTGGCCAAATGTTATGTATGAAGCTCAAAGAACAAGCTCTATAGGCGGCTACCTCTTTACCCTTCCCGTGCTTGGTGACAGCACTGTGCCAAAGGGAAGGTGTACTGGTCCTTCATAGAGAGGACTTTTTTACAGAGGCTTTTCTGATGACTAACATCAACAAGATAAGAGAGGACAGTTAGGTCACTACAGCTAGTCACCCTAGCTCAGCATTTCCAGTTGGACCCCCAGCAGATAGTGAGGGCATCCAATTTGAGGAGCCTACTTCACAGCCTTCAGCAGCATCTGACCCAGCACCATCAGAGTCCGCTCCCCATGGTGCCCAGCCTTCTTCCACCACCACTGCACTAGTGTCGGTTGCTTCCCTTAAACCTCTTCTAATCTTCAGATACTCATTGCCAAGCATTACTGCTAGGCTTGACCGAGAAGAGAGGTAGCTGGCCAGATTAACTAAGGAGATACCGACCTTTGTGGCCACAATTGTAGAGCGTGAACTTCAATCTCTCCAGGATGCCATCAGAGCACCTCATAAGGCAATGAGTTCCCATATGGGGACTATGGACACTATATTGGTCCAGCTAGAGCAAGGTGATATCCCATCCAATATTTAGAACCTCCATGCCAACCTAGCAGCTACCAAAACTGCAGTTCTAAACCTACAAATGAGAAAGCGGTAGCTCGATGAGGTTCGGGTACCCATTGGTTAATCGCCCGAGATACATTTTTAGTTTGATGGAGTTGATACTCTGTGCTATTTTATCATACCAAATTACACCTCGCAATGCACTATAAAGCGTTCACTGACAAATATAGTGACCCAACTAGGTTGCTTTCGATTCTACAGAGAATAGGTCAAAAATATTATGTTAATAGTGAGTAAATCTGTCAGTAGTCATTATTTTGAAATGGGGGTTGCAATAAAAGAAAAAGTAATTTTAAACAAATATTTTATTATTATCAAATTTATGAGGAGAAACTAGGAGTGTGTTCCTCATGATATTATAAGGTAGTAGGTTTATTTTATAAGTAATCTATTTTTATAAATTTTGTGTAAGACTGATGATTAAATTTACCTAACGTCTCTCGATCTACATAGATGAATTTCACTCTAAATCCTCTTGTACTTTAGGTGCTCATATTTTCCCGTCATCATATGTATTAGATTAACTATCATTGGTTAGAGCTCAAGTTAATTAGATGAGGGTTGGTAGTCTCAATCTCCCTTGTTATTCTTTTTTTCTAACTTCAAACTTTTTTGGTCGAGCAAGTTCATGATACATGCACGTTTCAACGTTCGTAACCGCTAAAACTAATTAAAATGAAGAGAATAGCAATCTACTCAATTCACCATTCAAGAATCACTATTTTATATTGCCACTTTCATTAATCTATCATGGTTTCCACAATCCTAGTAAAAAAGATTAGCCACTCATGTTTGAAGAAACAATCACATAATATTTATAAAAAGCCATGATGAATACTTACAACAATATGAAATTGTTTGACAAATCTTGAAAGCTAACTAAAATCACAATAACTTGATATTTCTGAACAATTGTGTTACACCCCGTAAATTTTCAATGAATAAATAGCCTAATGGCATGTTGATTAATGGATTTAGAAAAAAAAAGAAGAGGAAAGTCGGTTTTTTCTCTAATATAACTAGAATTTCCAGAAAACAGAGGGTATAGCCAATATTAAGGCAAAAACCACAACAATTATATATATTTCCTTCCAATTACGCTACGAAATTCGGTCTAAACTCTGTTCCGGCTTAGATACCTAGGTATAAAGCACGGAGTTGGTTTCGTGAAATTTGGCCGGTGAAACGTCGTGCTACCGAGGTAAAGTAAATAGAATTTCTTTAAATTAGTACCAATGTGTTCCTAGCCTTGCAGTGAGCATTTATCCCTTCTGGACTATCGAGAAATAATGAGTTTTCGACCATTTTCTGATAAGTCGAAGCTTGGGATAAATATATATCAAAAGTGATAATTTCTCCCGGATATTAATGTATTTAGTTCTAATTGACATGTATATGAATGTAGTTGGGAGAAACAGCAGAAGTACCGACGGAAATCACATCGGTCAGTCGAGTACTCAGAAACCAGGTATGTAAAGCTATTCTTTCGGCAATCCAGGAAGTATAGTCTAGAAAATAAATAGAATAAAGGCTATTAACAGATACCCAGCGTACAGGAGCAATTTCAGTACAATTTCCAGCAAGCATGCTAATATATCATTACATATCATGCGATAATCAGAATAACGGATAGTCAGATGATTTCAAATAGTAATGTGGTATCCGCTAGTAGCTCAGCATGTTCTTACGTAATACCCAGAATGGAAGTTGTAAAAGCAGTATAATGAATTAGTAAGATTACAGATAGTATGTATTACATTTATTGAGACTGTATCCGGTAATAGATGACACATTTTATATTATTGAGCTATATCTAGTTATAGGTGGCATGTTCTATGTTATTGAGTTATATCCAGATATAATCAAATCAATAATCAGATATAGAAATAGCTCCCGACACCGATATAGCTCCAGATACAGATATAGTTCCAGAAACAGATATGGCTCTAGAAACTGGTATAGCTTCAAATCACGGATAACAACAATTAGATAAACAGATAAAGGCTAGGTAGCAGTTAGCCCAGCAATCAGAAACAATGCCAAACAGAATATAGCATCAGTTGTTTAATACGGACTGGCCTTGAAATAAAAGAAGAGAATGTGATTAGTATTTTTCATTTGAGCATGCTTGCTGTGTATGTGTATTGCATGTCGAGACTTGTTATGGCATGTGGGCATCCTTTAGCATCCCCGCTGCCCCTGGGTTATAGCTGTGTCGATACTAAATTCAGATACCGCCCCCAGCTGGGTGATGCCGTCCGCCTAAAGGACAATGATGGCTGACCACCCTAATAATACGGTCCAGATTACCCTGCTTGTAGGGGTAGTTCAGTTTGCTCTGAGCAGAGCCAGATTACCCTGTTTACAGGGGCAGACTACTCTGTGTGCGCTTGTGGCCGGGGGCAGTTTCAAATACAGATCTTTATAAAATTACCTTGTTGCGTGTTTGCACCCAGGGGCAGGTTCAGTCACAAATACAGCAGCAGATTACCCCGTTGAGCGCTTACGCCCAGAGGCAGGAGTCTTCGGACTCAGACACAGTTCATTGTCAGAGGCCAAGGCCTGAGCTACGTACTTAAGGGGGCCGGTAGGAGGAGCTCACAGTTATTAGATGAGTGGAGTGACTTAGTTTTGGTTGGTTTAGACCCGGGTAGGGGTAAATAGATTGTTCTGTTGGTTGGCACCTTCCGGCTTATGGAGGTCGGTCAGGTATTGTGTGTATTTATATGTATATCTATATGTGCTACTAGATACTGATAGATAGTAGGATGACACATCGTCAGGTACGCCCAGTTTAGTTACAGAATAGGTAAACTCTCCCCAGTTATCCTCAGCCAGATAGACTCAGCTACTTCCTGCTTATATGTCATGTTATTGTTGTTACCCATTTCAGTTGTATATTTCAGTTTGCTTTACATGCTCAGTACCTGTGGTACTGACGCCCGTGGGGGCGCTGCATTGCTTGCCTGCAGGTACACATAGACGAGGAGTCTGATCACGGGCAAAAATATATGCCCGAGATACGCTTTACGACTTAAATTAGTCTTGTTTATCTAAGATTATTGTATACATTTTCATGTAATTTTAGATAAAGTAAAGATATGTGCTAACCAACATGATTAGCCTTTGTTTTGTAGGTTTTGATGACTTTTGAGCAACTAATCCATGAGTTGGTGAGGTAGAGTCTTGGAAACGGAATCAACACGCGAACGTCAGCAAAGTGGAGGCACAAAACAGCCCACCGGCGCGTCGACAAGGTGCCACGGCAGGCAGGCCGCTCACAACAGCCCACCTGCGCGTTGGCAACGTACCATGGCAGGTGGCCTCCGCGACCAAGGGCTGCCAACGCGCTGCCCAAGCAGCGTGACACGCTGCCAACGCGGTAGGGTGCTGCCCGGGCCTATTTCGGGTGATTTCCAGAGGGCCTCCGCATTCGTAGCGTGTCACGGAGGCCGTGCTCCGTATGCACTCCGTGACACGTTGCTTGTTATTCCGGGAAAGAGTCCTACTACTATAAATAGCACACTTAGATTTATTTTTCAGGAATTGAGACTTGGTGGAGCAAGGACGTGGGTTACAGGCAGTTGAGGGACGAAAAAGCTAAGGGTTTTTCTCTCTTTCTTTCTTCTTTCAATCAATTGTTTGTATGATTAACACTTGTTTTAGGATGATTAATCCACAAATGAGTGGCTAATTCTCTTCCTTGCTGAGGTTATGAACAATGGTGATGAATTTTGATTATTGAATTGTATGGTTTTTCATCTTCTTCTTCTATGTTGTTCTATTAATTCTTGTTTCTACTGCATTATTGTGTGGCCGACATTAATGTACATCTAAAAAGTCCGATTTCACTCGAGAGAGCACGAAATTGGAAAGTTGTGAATTAATAGGGTATTGTTCTTAACTTGATTTGGGAAAATTGGGTTTTGATGTGCTTTCCTGATAGAAATATACTTGAAAGCCGTATTAGTCAATTTAGGAACCGGAATTGTATTGCGAGGTCATAAATTGCATTTGATCACAGAAATGTAGACGGATGGTTTATGATTCTTAAGTGAGATTAAATACGAGAGTTTTAATCTCTTGGCTAATGTTCTTGGCTAGCAACTAGAAGAGAAGAATAACTAAATTATGATTATAATCAAGTTCATTACTTGTTCTTAACCTTGGCATGCTCATATCCATAGTTTCAATTCAAAGTATATATTTGTTAATAGTTTTAGTATATAATTTTTAAACAAAATTATTTAACTTTTGGTTACGTTGTTGTCAGCATATATAGAAGTAAGATAGAATATAGTATACTTGAGCAATTTTTACTTATCCAGAGTCTCCTTGGTTCGATACTTGGCTTACTTAGCCACTTTATTACTTGTTTGACCACGTGCACTTGCGTGTCGGTTTTTAACCCCTACCAAACCACCGAACAAGTTTTTGGCGCCGTTGCCGGGGAGACTTGGCAATTGGTGAAATTGTTTTAAGTGTAAATTTACTATATTTTTTTTTCTTAAGTGCTGACAATTTGGTCTTAGTGTTTGTTTTAATTCTTTTTTTCATTTTATTTTATTTTATTTTTCTGCTTGTTCGTATACCCTTATTAACATGACATCGTGGAATATAAATGGTTTCAATGGTGGATACTCATATTTTAGTGAAACTTGTCTGAATTCTGGAGGACACCACTTGTGGCAACACTGTAACACGTGCAATATATGTGGTGGTCAAGATGGCCATTGGGATGGTTGTCCGAATGCATATTCCCCTCCCCCAAGCCCCTACTATAATCCTTCTGTTGTTTTTGCTGAATATAGGCATGCTGAAAATGAGGACTTGGGACGCCAAGCTCGAATAGAAGACATGCTGAAACAACTCCTGGAGCAATCAGAAGCAATGAAGGAGGCGATGGCAGTATTGAGAATTCAGCAAGAAGAGAATGCAGACGCTCTAGAAAGGATGAGCGTCAAATTCACGGAGATGATTGCTGAGGCTGAAGCTTGTGATAAATTGCAGGTAACAGTTGCAGTCGATATTCAAGAGGAACTACAAGAGGAACACAAGGGTGAATTTTTGGATGAAGCCCAACAATTAGAATCTCTTGAGTGTCCCCGTGATGGGCTCACACTTATGGAAAATCTATTCGTGGAAGAAGAGATAGAGTATCCCCCATTTGACACCAATGAAGAGATAGATGTCGATGCTGAGAAGGAGTATACAAGTAAGGAGGTCAAGCAAAATCCAGTTTCAGAGTTGAGGTGTATTGGACCACACTCTACGCATTTTTCGACGTTAAATTTGGTTGACAACATAGAAAGAGAGTCTTCCAAGATTATAGAGAAATGTCTAGAGAAGGACCAAGCACCATATATTTTGAAATTTGCCAACGCGGAGAGACAAAATGACTTCGCTTACTTGAGGGCCAATAAGTTAAAAAGGCAGCACCTACTGTTTGGTCCTTACAATTTTTCACCACCACCCCTGGAGCATAAGAGGAAATTAGAAAAGAAATTAGGGGTGAGATTCATATCCTTAAGATGGAGGAAAAAGTGGTGAAACTTGGTACGTCGTGCCGCGACGTAAAATTAGGCGCTGCTTGGGAGGCAACCCAAGGGTACCACAGGTACCATTTTAATTTCTTGCATTGAGTTGATTTTTGTTTATTTTCATCTTGTGTGTTTTGGTGGAAAGTTAAGCACGGATGGAGGGGAAGTCTGAGTACCCGTGGAGGAGGAAGCTAACAAGCATGGAAGAGAAAAAGTGTGGGGTTGAACACCCACTTGTGCAAGTTGAAGAAAGGCATGTTGTTAGCTAAGCCTAAAGGCCTCAGGGAGTATTTCTCACCCTTTTTAAATTTTAATTTGATGCTATGAGGACATAGCATGATTTAAGTGTGGGGTGAGGGAAATTTCAAGGGAAATTTCAAAAATTTCTGTTGTGCTTAACGATTTTTGGTGAATGTAATGCTTGTGAGAAATTTGAAAATTTTGAAAATTTTTTTTTGTGAATTAAGCATGACTTCATCACCCGTTGGTTTTTCTTTTCGGTTCTTTTCCGACGGGGGGTATTTGAACCGAAGAATAAAAATTTTCTTTTTCTTTCCTTGGTCTGTATATAAAGTTTTTAGTCATAGCTAGGGACTGTTTCCGACGATGGATGGATAATGACCGTCTTGAGGAAAAATTAGTCGATAGGTGTCGGGTTTTTGAAACTGTAACTAATTGGTGCTTGATGTTCTTTTTATGTGCTATACATGGTTGTAAGATGCAAGTATGTTCAGTATGAAGCATGCAAGTGTATAACCTTGTTTGAGACACTTAGGCTCTTGAATTTGACTCAATATGTTTGAAGCTTAATTCTGAATTCTTGTGATTAGCTGGGTTAAGAGTCTGCTGAATGTGTCTTGATTTGAGCATGTGCCATGAGTGTAAGGTTTTTGAGTATTCTGTGCTATTATGAAATGTCTAGAACTTGCCTGGTGTGTATATAAAATGAAATGAAGGATATGAATTGTAGGAGATGATTTAGGCATTTCTTTGAATCAACCAAACTTTTATCCCTCATTATACCTACCTTGAAAAATTAATCCTAGTTAACCCCATTGAGCCTTGAGCCTATTCTTTGACAGCTGCAACATAAGCTTAATCCTTTTTCTTTCATTAGCGTTGAAGTTGATCCAAAACTCCGAAGCGCGTAAGTGGAAAAATCCGAAAGAGTGAAGGAGTGAGAATTGGGAGAAAGAAGGAAAAATAGCAAGTTGTAAATAGTTGAGAAAAGGAAAAAGGTGCATTTGTGTGAAAATGGTTGATTATTAGTAGGGAGTAAGAAAACAAATAAATGAAAAGTTACTTATAGAACTCCTTACTAATAAGCTAAATGTGCCTAAAGAAAGGGGGGAACAAAAGAGGAAAAAGAAAGATGAAAAGAGAAAAAGGTGAAGTGAGGGAAGGGAAGTTTGTAATGAAGGCGTGATGTATTAAAAGCGCTTAGGAAAGATAGTCACTATTACTGATCATAATAGTACCTACCCGCACCTGAGTTACATTACAACCTAAAAAGTCCTACTTGATCTTACACTCATACATCCTCAAATTAGTGGAATAAAACACTAAGGGCAAGCTTATGGGTCATTACATGATGCATGAGAATTCTTTGTGAGAGTGAGCGTAATTCTATTCATATACCCACACATGTTGTGATATAAAAATTGTATTTGCGTGTGAAATTGGGTAACTCTCTTCCCGTGAGGGGCACATGTTGAATAAAGGATATAATTCATGTGGGATTTCTTAATCAGTTGATTTGCATGAGTTTGCTAAGATTGAGAGTCGATTCTTGAGGTTAAGAAGTCTTAACATAGTTGTACTTCATTCCAATGATCAAATCAGGCATGCTCTATTTTTAGCTTGTATCTTACGTAATCATTATAGCCGTAACTGGAATTCTCTTGCTAAATTAGTTATGTGGGAGTCTCCATATGCATGATATGTAAAAGGTTGTTCGAGGACGAACAAGGCTTTAAGTGTGGGGTTGTGATCACGGGCAAAAATATATGCCCGAGAACACTTTACGACTTAAATTAGTCTTGTTTATCTAAGATTATTGTATACATTTTCATGTAATTTTAGATAAAGTAAAGAAATGTGCTAACAAACATGATTATCCTTTGTTTTGTAGGTTTTGATGACTTTTGAGCAACTAATCCATGAGTTGGTGAGGTAGAGGCTTGGAAACGGAATCAACACGCGAACGTCGGCAAAGTGGAGGCACAAAACAGCCCACCGGCGCGTCGACAAGGTACCACGGCAGGCAGGCCGCTCACAACAGCCCACCTGCGCGTTGGCAACGTGCCACGGCAGGTGGCCTCCGCGACCAAGGGCTGCCAACGCGCTGCCCAAGAAGCGTGACATGCTGCCAACGCGGCAGGGTGCTGCCCGGGCTGATTTCGGGTGATTTACAGAGGGCCTCCACGTCCGTAGCGTGTCACGGAGGACGTGCTCCGCGATGCACTCCGTGACACGTTGCTTGTTATTCCGGGAAAGAGTCCTACTACTATAAATAGCACACTTAGGTTTATTTTTCAGGAATTGAGACTTGGTGGAGCAAGGACGTGGGTTACAGGCAGTTGAGGGACGAAAAAGCTAAGGGTTTTTCTCTCTTTCTTTCTTCTTTCAATCAATTGTTTGTATGATTAACACTTGTTTTAGGATGATTAATCCACAAATGAGTGGCTAATTCTCTTCCTTGCTGAGGTTATGAACAATGGTGATGAATTTTGATTATTGAATTGTATGGTTTTTCATCTTCTTCTTCTATGTTGTTCTATTAATTCTTGTTTCTACTGCATTATTGTGTAGCTGACATTAATGTACATCTAAAAAGTCCGATTTCACTCGAGAGAGCACGAAATTGGAAATTTGTGAATTAATAGGGTATTGTTCTTAACTTGATTTGGGAAAATTGGGTTTTGATGTGCTTTCCTGATAGAAATATACTTGAAAGCCGTATTAGTCAATTTAGGAACCGGAATTGTATTGCGAGGTCATAAATTGCATTTGATCACAGAAATGTAGACGGATGGTTTATGATTCTTAAGTGAGATTAAATACGAGGGTTTTAATCTCTTGGCTAATGTTCTTGGCTAGCAACTAGAAGAGAAGAATAACCGAATTATGATTATAATCAAGTTCATTACTTGTTCTTAACCTTGGCATGCTCATATCCATAGTTTCAATTCAAAGTATATATTTGTTAATAGTTTTAGTATATAATTTATAAACAAAATTATTTAACTTTTGGTTACATTGTTGTCAGCATATATAGAAGTAAGATAGAATATAGTATACTTGAGCAATTTTTACTTATCCAGAGTCTCCTTGGTTCGATACTTGGCTTACTTAGCCACTTTATTACTTGTTTGACCACGTGCACTTGCGTGTCGGTTTTTAACCCCTACCAAACCACCGAACAGAGTCGATCCCTCGTGATCCAGTCAGCAGAGTTATCAGCTCCTATCCTCCGGAGCTAGACAGTCGGAGGTTGTTCCTATTTCCTTTTTTATTATAGATTGGGTAGGTCGGGGCCCTGTCCTGACCATTCTATTATTACTTCCTAGAGGCTTGCGGTCTGATGTTTCCCTGTGGTGGTGGAGCCGGTCGTGTGGGGCCGTGCATGCATATATGTGTTTAGTTGTTGATGTTGGCCGCGTGGGGCCTTCTTCTAGTTATAGTTAGTGACCTTGTCGGTCACAAATGTGAATAGCAGTTGCTTCAGATTATAGTGTCATTATTCTGGTTAGCTGTTGTGCATTGCAGGTGGCTATAGGCCTAATCGGTCGGGGGCTGTATTTACAGTCGCTATATAGCCGGTTCATTTCTTGAAATAGAGCCAGAGTCTAGTAGGCACCAAGTGTCGTCATACCCCCCAAGGTGGGGTGTGACAAACTTGGTATCAGAGCAGTTCGTGTCCCAGGGAGTCTGCAAGCCATACTAAGTAGAGTCTTGTCTATGGATGTGTTGTGCACCACATACTATAGGTAGGAGGCCGCAAGGCATAATAGGATGGTTACCCTTCTTTCATACTCAGTCGTGCTATAGCACAGTACAGTATAGGGTTGGTTCTTTTGAAACTTACCACCCTCTTTGTCTACAAATACTATGGCAGATCAGTGGCACCCTGCTACAGGCAGGAGATTAGATACAGCGGGGGGCGAAGGCACCAGCAGGATGCCTCACTTACAGCCAGATTCAGCCCGGTCTGAGGGCGATATGGAGGTGTCATCTTGACCCTCCGAGCAGTCTCCGCCTCGCCAGACACCATTTGAGGCAGCATCGCCTCCCACAGCTCCTGCACCCACTTCATCTGATCAGGAGCTACGTAGTGCGATGGTTATGTTAACCCAGATGCTAGCTACTCAGCGCCAGCCAGTACCACCTGCAGCAGCAGAATCTCTAGGTGGGCCAGGTAGTTCCAGGGTTAGAGAATTCTTGGCATTGGGACCCCCGCAGTTCACTGGGTTAGGTCAAGTAGAGGACCCCCAGGATTTCCTAGATCAGATGCAGAGAATTTTCCGGGTTATGCATGTGACCCCTACAGAATCAGTTAAGCTGCCAGTGTTTCGGTTGCGGGACATAGTTGTATTATGGTACGAGAGTTGGGAAAGGTTTCAAGGGAGAGATGTTGCCCCTCTAACCTGGTCCAGCTTCTCAGAGGCCTTCCTGGACCACTACTTACCCCAGGAGGTCAGACATGCCCGGATGGACTAGTTCTTACACTTAGAACAGGGGGCCAGGAGCGTCCGTGAGTATTCTTTATAGTTCGACTCCTTAGCCCGCTATGCTCCAACATTTGTGGACACCATGTCGTCCACAGTCCATCGCTTTATTATGGGCCTGAATTCAGATTACATAGAGACGTGCATGACGGCTACTTTGAGAGAGGACATGGACATAGCCAGGGCACAGGCCTTCGCACAGACAATTGAGGGCCTGAGACAGCGGCAGCGGGGCGACAAGCAGGCAACTTCAGAGCAGCGCCGTAGAAACAGACCCGCTGAGATTCAGGGGGAAATCCCTAAGGGGCCAAGACCACGATTTTCTGATAGGACACCCAGATCTTTACCTCCGGTACAGCAGCAGAGAGGCAGATTTGTTCGCCGGAGTCAGTCAGAGTCCGGTAGCAGTTTACGGACAATAGCATCACCTCAGCAGCGGAGGGAAGAACAGAGTAGATTTGCACCTACCCCTTGTCCTATATTCCACGACCCCATTCTGGAGCCTACAGGCAAGGCTTCTCTAGGTGCTATTACTGCGGACAAGAAGGGCATTTAACGAGAGATTGTCCGGCCAGAGGTTAGGGTAGTCGGGATAGTCTGGATAGAGCATCAGCGGGACCACGAGCTCCAGAAGCCTCAGCAAAGCGCAGACCCTTAGGTTCAGCAAATAGGGGCCGAGGTAGATCAGGAGCCTCTGGCTCAGGTGCAGGCCCCAGCCGTACCTATGCATTACCAGGGAGGCAGGATTCAGAGGCATCTCCCGACGTGGTCACAAGTATATTGATTATCTGCTCATACCCTGTTTATGTATTGATTGATCCAGGGTCTACCTTGTCATATATTACACCATTTGTGGCCCGGAAGTTGGGTATCGAACCAGAATTGCTTCAGCAACCCTTTTCAGTGCTTACACCGGTCAATGACTCGATTACAGCTAAAAGAGTTTACCGAGGGTGTACGGTAGAGGTTACCGATCGCCAGACCACAGAAGACTTAATAGAACTTGAGATGGTCGACTTCGATGCCATTATGGGTATGGACTGGTTAGTGCCATTCTATGCCAACTTAGAATGCTGGACCAAGACGGTTCGATTTCACTTTCCGGGGGAAGCAGTGCGAGAGTGGAAAGGGAGCACAGCTACGCCAAAAGGTAGGTTTATTTCCTACCTTCAGGAGAGAAAATTAATAGCAAAGGGGTGTATTTACCACCTAGTTAAAGTCCAGGACGTTCGGGTGGAACCTCCGACTCTTCAATCTGTTCCAGTGGTCCATGAATTCCCTGACGTATTTCCAGATGAGTTGCCTGGTATCCCTCCCGAAAGGGAGATAGATTTTGCAATTGACTTGCTGCCAGGGACTCAACCTATATCCATTCCCCCGTATCGCATGGCACCAGCTGAGCTTAGAGAGTTGAAAGAGAAGTTAAAAGATTTGCTCGACAAAGGATTTATCAGGCCTAGTACTTCCTCGTGGGCTGCGCCAGTTCTGTTTGTAAGAAAGAAAGATGGCTCACTCCGTATGTGTATAGACTACCGGCAGCTGAATAAGGTAACGGTTAAAAACAAATACCCGCTCCCTAGAATAGATGATTTGTTTGACCAGTTGCAGGGGGGCCAGATGTTTCTCTAAGATAGATCTGAGGTCCGGGTACCACCAGGTCTGAGTTCATGAGAGGGACATTCCAAAGACTGCTTTCAGGACCAGATATGGTCACTTTGAATTTCTAGTCATGTCTTTTGGGCTGACGAATGCTCCCGCGGTGTTTATGGACTTGATGAACAGCATATTCAGACCATATTTGGATCTGTTCGTGGTAGTATTTATCGATGACATTCTGGTATATTCTCGTTCAGAGACAGATCACCAAAACCATTTACGAACAGTACTCCAGATCCTTAGGGACCGTCAGCTGTATGCCAAGTTTTCTAAGTGTGAGTTCTGGCTGAACTCAGTTGCCTTTTGGGGGCATATCGTGTCGGATGCTGGTGTACAAGTGGACACACAAAAAATAGAGCCGGTCAAGACATGGCCCAGACCTACCACTTCGACCGAGGTTCGTAGTTTCCTAGGTTTAGCAGGGTATTACCGGAGATTTGTTGAAGGATTCTCCACTATAGCAGCACCTCTGACAAAGCTGACACAGAAAGCAGCAAAATTTAGTGGACGGAGGCATGTGAGCAGAGTTTTCAAGAATTGAAAGACAGATTGACCTCCGCCCCAGTACTAGCATTGCCAGAGGGAACAGATGGGTATGCGGTGTTTGGACTGGGTTGTGTGTTGATGTAGTATGGAAAAGTAATTGCTTATGCTTCCAGACAGCTGAGGAAGCATGAAAAGAACTATCCGACCCACGACCTGGAACTGGTCGCAGTGATCCACGCTCTGAAAATCTAGAGGCATTATCTGTATGTCGTTCATGTAGACATTTTTACAGATCATAAAAGCCTGCAGTACATTTTCACACAGAGGGAGTTAAATCTGCAGCAGCGTCGTTGGTTAGAATTGCTGAAAGAGTATGACGTAAATATTCTCTACCACCCAGGGAGAGCTAATGTAGTAGCAGATGCCCTCAGCCTTAAGTCAATGGGGAGTTTAGCGTATTTGCGACCCGAGAAGCGGGAGTTAGCCAAGGAAATTCATCAACTAGCTGGTTTAGCCGTTCGAGTAGTAGAAACAGAAAATAACAGAGCGGTGATTCAGAACTCTGTTGTGTCATCGTTAGTTTCAGAGGTAAAAGAACGGCAGTACGAGGACCCTGACTTAGTCCAGCTCAGAGATAGAGTTCAAAAAGGTAAGGAGCCAGATTTCCAAGTGACTGAGGATGAAGTGCTATGTTGTAAGGGCCGCCTATGTGTCCCGAATGTTTCAGGGCTTCGCCAGCAGATCATGCATGAGGTACATTACGCTCGTTATTCCCTCCATCCAGGAGCAACGAAAATGTACCATGACATCAGAGACATCTACTGGTGGCCAGGTATGAAAGCTAAAATAGCTGAATTTGTATCTAGATGTCCTAACTGCCAGCAGGTGAAAGCAGAACACCAGAAACCAGGCAGTCTGACGCAGGATATAGCTGTGCCTTTGTGGAATGGGAAGCGATAAATATGGATTTTGTAACAGGGTTACCCCGTACCAGACGCAGAAACGATTCTATTTGGGTAATCGTTGACAGATTAACAAAATTAGCCCATTTCCTGCCAGTACGAACTACATTCTCTGCTGAGGATTATGCTGAACTGTATATCAGAGAGATAGTCAGATTGCACGGTGTTTCGGTGTCTATTATCTCAGATAGAGGAGCACAATTTACAGCGAGATTCTGGCAGTCGTTCTAGAGAGGCCTGGGGACATAGATTAACTTAAGTACAGCCTTTCATCCTCAAATAGACGGGCAAGCAGAATGAACTATCCAGACGCTCGAAGATATGCTACGAGCGTGTGTACTAGATTTTGGGGGTAGCTGGGATGAGCATCTGGCATTTATTGAATTTGCCTATAATAACAGTTATCATTCAGCTATCCAGATGGCGCCCTTTGCAGCATTATACGGGTAGAAATGTAGATCACCCGTTGGCTGGTTTGAAGTGGGGGAGACAGCACTGATTGGGCCGGATATTATTCGTCAATCAGAAGAGGTGGTGAAGCTTATTAGAGAACGCCTACTGACTGCTCAGAGCCGCCAGAAGTCTTATGCAGATATGCGGCGCAGAAATTTAGAATTTGCAGTGGATGACTGGGTATATTTGAAAGTGTCTCCGATGAAAAGGGTAATGAGATTTGGCAAGAAAGGCAAGCTTAGCCCGATGTTCATTGGGCCATATCAGATTCGGCAAAGAATAGGCCGAGTAGCATATGAATTGAACTTGCCCCCAGAATTAGAGTTTTTTCACCCAGTATTCCATGTATCTATGTTGAGGAAGTTCGTGGGAGACCCTTCCACAGTTGTTCCAGTTCAGGATGTCCAGGTCACAGAAGAGTTAGCATACGAAGAGGTTCCAGTAGCTATCTTAGATAGACAGATTCGTAGATTGAGAACTAAAGATATTGCATCTGTCAAGGTATTGTGGCATAACAGGAACCGAGAAGAGATGACCTGGGAAGCCGAGGAGAACATGAAAGCCAGATATCCCCACTTATTCCAGGCATAGGCAAATAGGAGGTATGTTAGAACTGTTTTTTCTTATGAATGCTTATACTTCATATATGAAAGCAGACGATTGATTATGGACAGTTATATATGAATATTATTATATCGTGTGGAGTACCTGTATTGGGCTTTTCTGCTTTTCAGGAATTTTGAGATAGTCCATAATACAGGGGAAACTCTGCCGAAATTTTTCCAGGGATAAGTCGGCCAGTTAAGATTTCTATAAGTCAGAATATCATTCGAGGATGAATGTTCTTAAGGGGGGAGGATGTTACACCCCGTAAATTTTCAATGAATAAATAGCCTAATGGCATGTTCATTAAGGGATTTAGAAGAAGAAAAAAAGAGGAAAGTCGGTTTTTTCTCTAATATAACTAGAATTTCCAGAAAACAGAGGGTATAGCCAATATTAAGGCAAAACCCACAACAATTATATATATTTCCTTCCAATTACGCTACGAAATGCGGTCTAAACTCCGTTCCGACTTATATACCGAGGTATAAAGTTGCAGAGAGCAATCCTACGGAGTTGGTTTCGTGAAATTTGGCCGGCGAATCGTCGTGCTACCGAGGTAAAGTAAATAGAATTGCTTTAAATTAGTACCAATGTGTTCCTAGCCTTGCAGTGAGCATTTATCCCTTCTGGACTATCAAGAAATAATGAGTTTTCGACCATTTTCCGATAAGTCGAAGCTTGGGATAAATATATATCAAAAGTGATAATTTCTCCCGGATATTAATGTATTTAGTTTTAATTGACATGTATATAAATGTAGTTGGGAGAAACAGCAGAAGTACCGACGGAAATCACATCGGTCAGTTGGGTACTCAGAAACCAGGTATGTAAAGCTATTCTTTCGGCAAGCCAGGAAGTACAGTCTAGAAAATAAATAGAATAAAGGCTATTAACAGATACCCAGCGTACAGGAATGATTTCAGTACAATTTCCAGCAAGCATGCTAGTATATCATTACGTATCATGCAATAATCAGAATAACGGATAGTCAGATGATTTCAAATAGTAATGTGGTATCCGCTAGTAGCTCAACATGTTCTTACGTAATACCCAGAATGGAAGTTGTAAAAGTAGTATAATGAATTAGTAATATTACAGATAGTATGTATTACATTTGTTGAGACTGTATCCGGTAATAGATGGCACATTTTATATTATTGAGTTATATCCAGTTATAGATGGCATGTTCTATATTATTGAGTTATATCCAGTATAATCAGATCAGTAATCAGATATAGAAATAGCTCCCGACACTGATATAGCTCCAGATACAGATATAGCTCCAGAAATAGATATGGCTCTAGAAACTGATATAGCTTCAGATCACGGATAACAATAATCAGATAAAAAGATAAAGTTCAGGTAGCAGTTAGCCCAGCAATCAGAAATAGTGCCAAACAAAATATAGCATCAATTGTTTAATACGGACTGGCCTTGAAATAAAAGAAGAGAATATGATTAGTATTTTTCATTTGAGCATGCTTGTTGTGTATGTGTTTTGCATGTTGAGACTTATTATGGCATGTGGGCATCCTTTAGCATCCCCGCCGCCCCTGGGTTATAGCTGTGTCGATACCAGATTCATATACCACCCCCAGCTGGGCGATGTCGTCCGCCTAGAGGACGATGAGGGCTGACCACCCTAATAATACGGTCCAAATTACCCTGCTTGTAGGGGTAGTTCAGTTTGCTCTGAGCAAAGCCAGATTACCCTGTTTACAGGGGCAGACTACTCTGTGTGCGTTGTGGCCAGGGGCAGTTTCAAATACAGATTTTTAAAAAATTACCCTGTTGCGTGTTTGCACCCAGGGGCAGGTTCAGTCACAGATACAGCAGCAGATTACCCCGTTGAGCGCTTGCGCCCAGAGGCAGGAGTCTTCGGACTCAGACACAGTTCATTGTTAGAGGCCAAGGCCTGAGCTACGTACCCAAGGGGGTCCGTAGGAGGAGCTCACAGTTATCAGATGAGTGGAGTGACTTATTTTTGGTTGGTTTAGACCCAGGTAGAGGTAAATAGATTGTGTTGTTGGTTGGCACCTTCCGGCTTATGGGGGTCGGCCAGGTATTGTGTGTATTTATATGTATATCTATATGTGCTATTAGATATTGATAGACAGTAGGATGACACATCGTCAGGTATGCCCAGTTTAGTTATAGAATAGGTAAACTCTCCGCAGTTATCCTCAGCCAGATAGACTCAACTACTTCCTGCTTATATGTCATGTTATTGTTGTTACCCATTTCAGTTGTATATTTCAGTTTGCTTTACATGCTCAGTACCTGTGGTACTGACGCCCGTGGGGGCGGTGCATTGCTTGCCTGCAGGTACACATAGACGAGGAGTGGATCCCTCGTGATCCAGTCAGCAGAGTTATCAGTTCCTATCCTCCGGAGCTAGACAGTCGGAGGTTGTTCCTATTTCCTTTTTTATTACAGTTTGGCTAGGTCGGGGCCCTGTCCCGACCATTCTATTATTACTTCCTAGAGGCTTGCAGTCTGATGTTTCCCTGTGGTCGTGGAGCCGGTTGTGTGGGGCCGTGCATGTATATATGTGTTTAGTTGTTGATGTTGGCCGCGTGGGGCCTTCTTCTACTTATAGTTAGTGACCTTGTCAGTCACAAATATGAATAGCAGTTGCTTCAGATTATAGTGTCATTGTTCTGGTTAGCTGTTGTGCATTGCAGGTGGCTATAGGCCTAATCGGCCGGGGGCTGTATTTACAGCCGCTATATAGCCGGTTCGTTTCTTAAAATAGAGCCAGAGTCTAGTAGGCACCAGGTGCCGCCATACCCGCCAAGGTGGGGTGTGACAAATTGTATAGAATAAAATGTTTCAAACTTACAACGAATCAATACTTGACTATGAGTTAATGAATAAGTGGTGAAATGGACTTTCACAACTAATTGGTTACTAAAAAGTCCTAAAAAGGGGTATTTATAGTAGTAGAATAAGTTTGCATTTCTTCATACTTGAACTGGGAATCGACTTTATAGTTTTTTACACAGAACCAAGGGTCTGTGTCACGCCAAGATGAATCCACATCGTGTAGCTAGATGCGCTGAAGTTCCCTGTGTGTCGCACAGTTCTATGCACTAATGTGGTTATGCAATACAACCTCCATTTTGCTGTGCACTAGGTCCTTTTGAGTTTGGCTTGGAAACACTTGCTCTTTTAAGCCCCAAAATAAGTCAAAATCTGTCACTTTTATCCCTGCAAATATCTAATCATGTGTGTTAGCTCTTTTTCACAAATATCATATAAAACCAAAGTAATCACACATTATTCGTTCTCGAAACATATCTAAGTATGGGCAAAATATGGAAAATAAGTGTATAAATACGGCCATCATCACCACTCAAGTTTCAATCACAAAATTCACCTTAAGAACATGTCTAATTACACTCAGGTTCATTAGACAATTCAATCAAACTCCAGCAATCCACTCAATATGCATATAAGATCAACATTCAAAGATTACAAATCAAAATCACTTAGCTTCTAGAACTAACTCAAATAAGATATATTTGGGCCAACATGAACATGTGTAATTTAGCAATCAAAGTTACACCAAAATCTCACCATTATGTGCCACTCACTATTTGGAGAGACGTCATTTCGCTCACATGATATATAACAATTTTAATTTAGACACAGATAAAACAATGTCCCTCACTCTCCCAAAGAACCCTACATGCATGCAAAATACGACTCATAGGCTTGCTCTTAGTGTAAATATTCCACAAATATAGAACATCAACTTTAACATCAATTAGGACTTAAGATGATTGTAATGTAGGCCAAGGGACAGGTAGGAACTATTTGGCCAAGATAGTGACTAATCTCCCTAAAAACGTTAATACTTCACAACTCTTTGACTTTTAGCACATTCTTCAATTTTCTTATTTTTCTCCTTATAACTCTCTTTTGTTTTCAATTTGCAACTTAGGTGACTAGTAGGGAACTCTTAATATTAAGCTCATTCACTTTCTCTTTTTTCTTTTCTTTTCAATCATTCATTCATTTTTTCAAACACTTTCTCTTTTTCTTTCCCCACTAACATCACCTTCCTTGTTTTGTATTTTTCACCCTTTTGTTTTCTTCTAATTTTCACACTTTAGCTTTGCCCCTTTTTCTCTTCACTTGTGCTCTTTTTATGCAAAATTTTTTATTAAAGTGCACCAGGAGTCATTTGGATCAAACCAATATCAATAGAACAAAAAAGATTAAGCTTGTAATATAGCTATCAAAAGAATAGGCTAAGTCTCAAAATGGTTAACTAGGACAATCATATCAATAAAGGTAAAATTTGATACAAACAGGCTACCAAAGAAATGCCTATATCACTTCCTAGATTCAATATTCTCATTTCATTTAGCACACACACCAAGTAAGTTCTAGATATCAAATTACAAGCATGGAGTATACAAAAATTTCTCTCACACACAATGACACAAATGGTTCAATAATGGCAACCAAGATTACATAAACACATTTATCCATATTGAATGTCTCACATTATTAAGCCCAATTTTTCAAGTATAGGAGTCAAGTTCTAAAAGTATAAGTGTTTCTATCTTTTCATGCATTTTTGAGTAATTTCATATAAAGTCTCCCCATGATTTTCCAAGTGAAGCACCTAGTATTCATAAGGTTTCAAGTTCTTGCTCTCCTACAAATGACTAATTTTTTCTAAAGACGGTCTCCATCCATCAATCATCGGAAAAATTCATAACTATGACTAAACAAAATCTAGACCCTCTAGTCAATTCTAAGAGACTACCAACCAAAAAAGTACTGTAAATAAAAATCGAGGGAACCCAAACAAAAATAAAATAAAAGCAAAACAAAAAACACTACAAGCTAGCAGGTCTGAAGTGATACATCTTAAAAAAATTCTAGGCCCGCCATGAATAATTTAGCAATTAAGGCATACATAGAACAAAGAAGTTTACATCTCCCACCTCACACTTAATTAATAACACTATCCACAGTGCTAAATAATAAAGCACAAGTAAAAAAGGTAAAAGAAGAACTCCCTAGGCCCAGTCCTCGCCTGTAGGAGCATAAGCAGATTCCCCCATCTCTGAATCCTCTCCATCATCAGCATCAGAATCTAAATTGGAGCCAACTCGAGCCTTCTCATCGTTAGTAGGATCATCATCATCAAAGGACTCCTCAAAACCTGACCCAACTCTGCAGAGAGCTCTAGAATGATCGCTCAATGGATAGTCTATATTTAGCTGCTACAACTGCGATCCTCAATCACCCCGCTCATCCTTGCTGAAGCATTTGCATGATATATAAGTAACTCAGAATATTATCAATGCGCGTATTGTGCTTACTGATAGACAGCACAGGACCATGCAGACCCTCGGGCTTCTTTGTCTTTTTCAAGTCTAGTCCCTCTGGTTCATACCTCAGCCTATAATCGACCTCCTCCACTTCAACCTACTGCACTCTCATAAATTGGGTCAGGAGACCCCCCAAAACTAAATCTCTGCATCTTTTTCACCCTCACTCACCTCTAGACATCCCTGATAATTACTCCAATATTTATCGGCCTCCCAATCATTAAAGAGAACACCAGATAAACTCTATCCCTAGTCACAAATGTCACATTCTTTCCAAGCACAAAATAACCACAAACAATTTTTAACCACATTCTTTCTTCCCTGCTCATGTAAGAATATGAAAAAGTCATGTGATATCCGAACTGCTGATGTCGGGTCCATCTTGCCACTGATCTAGGGCCACTAAGAGTATGTTGAGTTTCTCTATATTAAGTCCTCAAGAGAAGGTATTTCATCAATTTTGGGTCAACATTCATATTACCAAGCAATCTCTTCAAACTAATAGGCGTGAAATGCATAATTTTTCCTCCTATTTTTACTTGGTTACTCCGCTCTATCAACTTCCAATTGGCCAAAAACTCCCTCATCAAATTTAAATTACACTCTCTAGGGTCATTGAACAAAAAATCTGACCCAAAGTATGTATACTTTCAATCATATAGGGGAATTCGAAAGATAGACTATCCCTATCAATGCACAATTCATGAGAATATTTAGATACTTTATTCTCTTTAAACCACTCTTTACCTTCTTGCTCCGTGATCCAATAGAGTTCAAATCATTGTGGTGGTTGTTGTGCCATGATATCATCCTTCATTGGTTCCTTTGGCCCATCCTTACACTCTTAGTACCTTGTCTTGAAGAAGCCACATTCTTCCCTTACTAGATTTAGGAACCATTTTTGGTGAATTTGAAGAAAAAGGGTAGTCTTTTGTTGTTTGGGTGGAGGAATTGAAAGGATTTTGAGAAGAATGCGAACTTTTTGAGAAAATTTTGAGAGAGACTAGCGGTGTGAGGCATAGAACTTTGAAGAATGAGGAATAATTTTTAGGTTTTGTAATTTGAATATCTCCCTTGGGTCGGTTCGACCCGCAATTTTTATAGCTTTTCTGCCTAGATGCCCAATCTGCATCATAGACCTCCCTATGGAGGTACTGCCTCACTTGAGGAACTTCCTGTAGGGTGTGGTCTCTGCATCGCGGATCCCCGTATGTTGCCTACCTTTCGCTCCCTTTTTCAATTCGTTATGTTGTAATTTTCTCCAACATTTATGAATTAATTCATACACACTTAAACAAACAAATAAACTCTAAAAAATGAAAAATAAAAAAATTAAATTACCTTGGGTTGCCTCCCAAGTAGCACCTGATTTAATGTCGCGGCATGAAGCGAGTATCTTGATTACTCAGACTTCATCAAGATACCTGATCTTAGTCATGTGGCACTCCTCATCTATTGCATTAATCACAGATATGACCCTCAAGTTGTTTGGCATTTTCAAAATTTTGCCAACCTTGAACACGACTTCTTCACCATTTAGCCGAAACTTGAGCTCACCCCATTCCACACCAACCCCTGACCTTGCAATGGCCAAGAATAGATGCCCCAGTATGATGAGGATGTCAAAATTGACTTCACAATCTAGAATGACAAAGTCTGCTGGAAAAATAAAATTCGTCTACTTTAACAAGGACATCAGTTAAAATCTCCACGGGTATCTTCATTGTACGGTTGGCCATGAGTAGCTGCATTGATGTCCATTTGAGTGCTCCTAGGAAATCTGCTTGATATTGCAAGCGGCATCAAATTTATGCTCGCACCTGAGTCACATAGAGCCTGTTTAAAAAAAGGACCCCACAATACATGAAATAGTAAAAGCTCTCAGATCCTCCTTTTTCATAGCTAAGGAGTTGTGACTAAGGCACTGCAATGGTGCTTTACTAAAACAACGCTTACCACATTTTTCCTTGTCACTAGATCTTTCTTCCATTTTTTATAGCCAGGAATTTGCTCAAGAGCCTCAATCAAGGGAATGTTTATCAAAAGATGCTTTAGAAGGGCCATGAATTTTTACAACTTACTATCTTTGGCCTTCTTCTTACTTTATTGAGGGACTTGTCTTTTGAGGTCTACAGATTCTTTTTCTACTGCAGCACCCTAGTCTGTTATGGACTCCTCATCAAGAACACTCTCTCTCCTAGTAGTGACGGCCATGCAATGACCCTCATTACTAGGGTATGGGACTGTATCACTTGGTAGGGTCCCTTTCTTTCTCTGATTAAGTACTACAGAGACTTCCCCATCTAATGCCCAACCTCTTAATGGATGTAGAATGTGAATTCACTAGCTGCCTCAAACTCGATAATTCTCTGTGCATCTCCTTAATCCCACTTTGATAGAGTCAAGATTTTCCAGCATATTACTCATCATATCTTCCATCCTCACACTGCCGGAGTCATTCACAATTGTCTCTCTAGCCCTTGGAGGCATATATGCTCCAATCCTATCATTTTTTTGGCATCTCGATTTCGCTAATTTCCTTGGTCTCTATCTCTAAACCCAGAGCTCTCATAGTTGTTTTTGCAATAGTAGTACCAACCTTGATTTCCTTGTCCTTGAGCCCAAGAGTCTTACATAGACCCTTAGATGTTGGCCACGAAATTCCCTTGATGGTTGAGAAAATTAGCCTCTTCTTCCATATTAGGGTAATAATCGTCATACATGGGCACTTTGTCTTGAGAATTCACCATATGCACCTTTTGTATGTTCATTGTTGTCAGGTTCTTGGTGATCAGTTGTAATTGGGTTTTGAGATGGGCCATATCTTGATCCCGTTCTTCTTCTTTCTTCCGCTGCTCTGTTGTCATGCCCCTAGAATAATTTATTGCATCAGCCTCAAATTCTCATATGTGTCATGCCCTGTTGGTCTTCATCATCTTATCTAGTATCTCACGGGCCTTTGCGAGAGTATGAGCCATCATAGACCTATCTTCTATCCCATTTGCTACAACTTTGTTGGTGGCGCTTAGTGGCCTATAAAATATTTCCAGAAAGACTTCATCTGGAAGCTTATGATTTAGATACTGCTTTAGCTTTTTCTTGAACCTGAGTCAGGCCTCATGTTGAGCTTCACTTGTTGTCTATCTAAAGTTTTTTATCTCATCTCTCTCAACTGAGTCATTCGTGAGGGTCGAAAAAACCTCTCCAAAAAAGTTGGAGGCAATTTTGCCCAGATGGTGATAGACTCATCTGAAAATTCATTCAACTACAGAGTAGCTTCCCCTACTAGTGAGAAAGGAAATAACCTGAGTCTAATAGCTTCTTGCATTACCCTTGGCAGTTTGTATATATTGCATATTCAGTTAAATTGATCAAGTGCCGGTTTGGATCTTCATCTGACAAACCATTGACAACCCCTTCATGCTTAGCAATTGCATTATTGTATTTGTAACATCAAACTTAGCATTAGCTGGCAATGGGGGTGAAACAATGGCTCTAGTGTAATCAACTTCTTCCATATCAAACTCCCACTCAAAGATACATTCTGTACAACATTATGTACATGATGACAAGGGGGTTTTATCTATTCCATTCTTCAAAGTCAATATATAATTACGTGGTATCACCTCTCCTAACTACTTCAGCTATTGAGCTTCTTCTGGCATTCACGCAGCTTCAGCCCACTACATCTCGGTTAACTCTTCCTCCATAGGGAGGTTAAGTTGTGCCACTAGGTTTGCCATGTTAACCCATGACAAAGTAAAATTAATAACAAAGAAAAACTTAAATCATGAAATAAAGGTTACAAGAAGGATTTAAATACCAATCAACTCTTTATGGACCGTATTTCTTGGCAACAATGTCAAAATCTAATCACGCCCAAATTATACCTCACAATAAAGTATAAAAAGGTCATTGTCAAATATAGTAAACCAACTAGGTTGGGGTCGATCCTACAGGGAATAGGTCAAAAATATTATGTTAATAGTGAGTAAATCAACTAGTAGTCAATATTTCGGAAGGGGGTTGCAATAAAAGAAAAAATAATTTTAACAAAGATTTTGTTACGATCAAACTTATGGAAAGAAACTAGGACTGTGTTCATCATGATTTCATAACATATTAGTAGGTTTATTTTATTAGTGATCTATCCTGGTGAATTTTGTGTAAGACTAATGATTAAGTTCATCTGATGTCTTTCGGCTTACATAGATGAATTTCACTTTAAATCCTCTTGGACTTTAGATGTTCATATTATTTTCTCGTCATATGTCTTAGATTAACTATTCTCAAATAGATCTTAAGTTAATTAGATGAGGGTTGGTAGCCTCAAATCTCTATTGTTATTCTCTTTTCCCAACTTCAATTTCATTGGTCAAGCAAGTTGACAATACAGGCACGTTTCAATGTTTGCAGCCACTAAAACTAATTAAAATGAAGAGAAGAACACTCCATTCAACTCACCATTCAAGAATCACTATTTTATTTTACCTACTTTTGTTATTCCATCATGGTTTCCACAACCTTAGCTAAAGAGATTAGCAGCTCATGTTTGAAGAAACAATCACATATTATTTATAAGAAGTCATGATGAATACTTACAATAATATGAAACCGTTTGACAAATCTTGAAAGCTAACTAGAATCACAAGAACTTGATGTTTCTCAATAATTGTATGGAATAATATGTTCCACACTTACAACGAATCAATACTTCACAATGAGTTAATGAATAAGTGGTAAATTGGACTTTCACAACTGATTGGACACCAAAAAGTCCTTAAAAGGGTATTTATAGTAATAGAATAAGTGTGCATTTGTTCTTACTTGGACTGGATTCAACTTTGCAGCCTTTTACTCAAAACTAGGGGTCCACGTCGCGCCATCCATCGCACCAAGATGGCTCCACGTCATGCAGTTGGGTGCACTGAAGTGTACTGCGCATCACGCAGGTCTATGCACGGATGTGGTTGTGCGATGCCAACCTCCATTTTGCTGTGGCGCTAGGTCCTTTGAGTTTGGCTCAGAAACACTTTCTCTTTTAAGCCCCAAATGAGTAAAAATCCATCAGTTTATCCATGCAATCATCTAATCATATGTGTTAGCTCTTTTTCACAAATATCATACAAAACTAAAGCAATCACATATTATTCGTTCTCGGAGCATAGCTAAGTATGGGCAAGATATAGAAAATTTATGTGTAAATGTCATGATCCAAGTCTGCACCCTAGATGCGATATGGTACTTAGAGTCACAAGTGACCCAAGAAAACCCTGGTGGAGCATATTTTACTAGAACTGATCTACTGAGAATAATCATAAAAAAGCGGAATATGATAAAAGAAACAACTGCTGCTGAATAAATGACAAAATTCTTATCATACACTGAAACTCAAACTAACTCTATAACATTGTCTGAAAGCCTTCTAAATAAACTGATGAGTTGTTGGGACAAGCCTCCTTCTAACTCCATGTCTGAAATAGATAAGGAAAAAATATAACTAAAATGAAATTACGGCCCTTGGCAGATGAAGGCTCATCAATGAAGCTGCTGGAAGTCGCCGCGTGTCTAGCTGTCGTGATGAGACTGGGTACCTGAGCCTACATCATAAAATGTATAACATAAAAGTATGTGTCAGTGCTTTGAATGTACTGAGTATATGAGAAGGAACTAAAACATACATATACTGAGTAATAATAAATTGTACTGAAATATTGCAAAAATAGACTGAAATTTGAAGAAACTGATTGAATTGAACTGTATTGTATTGTACTATGGAGAGACTATAACCGATATGTAAACCACGTGAGCTAAACGTGCATTCTGATATATACCCCCCATCGGAGAAGGTCCACTATACCTTGCCAAGGTATAGTAGCTGAACTGAGTGATCACTGTCTGGGGTCCATTCGAGCTAATAACCTATGGCAGCAACGTAGTTCTAGGAACCTAGGTGCATTGAACCCCGGCCCGGTGGGTGCTAAGTTCTACTCCCATTGAAAATCCTAATTGTGTCTAACTATGCTGATAGCTCGAAATTAATGTCCTAAGACTTAAGTCATAACTACTTATCTAGAAGTGTTTTAAGAGTCTACGGACCTGAAAGAAAATATGTTCTCAAACTTGTCAGAGTTGTTTTATCTAAAAGCATCATAACAGTATTATATTAAGCTGATAAATTGATATTACTGATTTTGCTGAGTTTCTCAAAAGACTAATAAAAGTCAAACTGATCAACTGACATTCAGGGAAATGCTAAGTGCATTCAACAATCTGGAAATACTAACTTTAAATTGAAACATACATGAGGAATTTCGCTCAAATAACATTCCATAAAATATATAGCATTTTAGATCAGCTATTAAATCACACAAGAATTCAGCCCATGAATCATGCTAAAATCGATAAGCCAGGAGGCATTTACAAATTGAAAAGAATGTCTCAGTCGTAACATGATACTACACATGGAAACTTAAAACATTAGGGAGATAAAGAAATTCAACAACTAAATAGAAATCCTAGGTCATGATTTCTAGAATTTCAAGCTAGGGTTACTGAAGAATTTGGGACACAAAGGTGAGAGGAAACCTTTGTTGAAGTCCCCACATACCTGGAGTAGAAATTCCTTGAGAAGAAGCTTGGAAAGTCTGAGGAAATTGGAAGCCCTGGCTTAGCTTGAGAGAAAATTTCCTTGAAGCTTTATGGTTGTTCTTGAGAGTTTAGGAGAGAGTGAGAGGGAATGATTGACTCCTCCCTAAATCCTCTTCCAAATTACCCCAAAACTACATAGTTTAGGACTTACAAGAGTGGAAATGTATGAAATTGCCCCTGGAAAAAAGTTCTGAAAGTTGAAATTCCTAGGTAGCGATGCGTCTAACGAGATAAGTGACGGACCGTCGCAAGCCTGATGGTCTATCGTCTCCACCGTCAGGCTTAAACAGAATTGCTCAAAAAATTTCCCCAAGTGATGGTCCAAGTGAGAAGCCGTCACTTGACTAAGGGACCATCGCCCCTACCATCACACTGAAATAATTGACCTGGAAATCTTGGTCCAGGTGATAGTTGCCATGACGGGCCATCAATCATTTGATGGTCCGTTGCTAACTTCGTCACCCTCAAGCTTATGGGACCAGACCTCAATGAAACTAGTGATGGTTTATTGGTTGGCTGACGGCCGTCAGTTTCACCATCAGAGGTGTGATGTACCGTCATTTCCCCCGTCACTCCCCACCAGGTCTGCATCTGTCACTCTTTTTCTGCAATATTTCACTCCAGGGTCCGAGATGTTATAGTAAATACGCCCAACATCACTATACCTGCTCACCCATCTTATACCCAATCCTCGCTTCCAGCAACTACATCGTCTAGAGCCACCACAGACAGAGTTACATTTGTGCAGGGTCCATCTCCCATTCCAGCACAGCCAGTCATTCCTGCTCCTCCACTTGACAAGGGCAAGAGGCAGCTACAGGAGGAGCAGATTGAGTCTGCATAGAGAGACCTCCAGGAGGAGGATGACCCAAATGTGGACCCAATAGAGGCTGACACTATCAAGATCGCAAAGGAGGCCTCTATTCTTCATACTCAGGGCCGACCTCATGACATAAAGGCGAGCTTTTCATTGGCACGCTACCATCACCTTTTGTGATGCATTTTGAGTGCTACAGGAAGCTTCTGACACTCTTATTCTTTTATGTTTCTTGTATGTACATTGGGGTCACTGCACAGTTTTTGAATGGGGGGTGAAGATTTTTTGACATTTTTGGCCCTTGTGGCATATTTGCTTGTACAGTTTGATGTTTGATGTGACAACTCGTGTTTTATATTGAAATATACATTTATGTTTACTAATAATGTGTGTGATTGTCCTTACTATCGTTTTCTTAATATAAATTTTTGTTTTTATTTCTATTACTTTCTTATCTTAGAGTCTGTTCGGATTTTTTTAACCATGGTTCTTCTCCGAGGGGTTTACTTTCATTTGAATCTAAAAAAATAAATATAGTTAAAGTATCATAATATGTGGGCCCAGTGATAGATTTCTAAACAATATTTTTAAGGGTATGAGCATACTAGTTGAGTCGTTCTTGGTTGAACAAAATGTTGACTTAGGTGGTGGTGGTGGCGGCAACTGAGTTTATAGCATTCTTGTATCATTTTTTTTGAATAAATGTGCTCCCTTAAAATTTTGCCGCAGCTATTTGGTATTGACATATGTACCTATGTTTTTGACATTTAATTGTGCTAATTTTGACAATGTATCCCGAGTTGAGAGTAATATGTTTAGTCCATTTGATATCCACATGGCATTGTATGGTAAGAAATTCTTTTTGTTCCCTTGATTTGGTCACACACTCACACTCTAGAACTTGTCTTGCTACTTGTGCTTGAGCTAAGAATTGATTACGGGTTGCAGAGATGAACTTAGACCTTCTTTAAGCTTCACAAGCCTCTTTTACCTAAATAAACCTACCAAATGTTGCATGTATCCCTAATCTTTCCTTGTGAGCCTATGATCCTTTTTCTTGATCGGCTGAAATAAATGTCAAAATCAATTCTCAAGTTGACCCTCTTTTGCATCCTCTTTGACACTATGAAATGTGATGAAAATGAGCATTAACGTGTAGGTTGGGGGTGATAAGGTGGAAAAGAAAGAAAAGGACAAAAATGAATATTTGACCATATCCAATGGTGTATTGTGCAAAGAGCTAAAAAGAAGAAAAACAGAAGAAAATAAAAGAGAAAAAAGAGAAAATGATAAATTAAGCTCATAAAAGTACCCTTGGCTATGAAAAGTTGCTAAAAAAAAGAAAAAGAAGGGATCATAAAGTGAAAAAAAAAGTAGTGAAAATATGATGTAATGTTTAAGGATGGTAAATGGAGTCAGTAACGATCATATTTGTACCTACCAGCCCTTTGACCATTATTACAAGCTTAGAAAATTCCTTATGCGATCTCAACCCAAATTTCTAAAAAAAGGTATTTGAATAAATAGGAAAGCATATGATAGTTGTGGCCTATCTTGTGAACTTCATTATGAGAGTTGAGTAATTTTCTCCTCTCTCTTAACCTTGTGTCCTTATAGTGTGTGTTATCATTACTTCTGAAAATAAAAACTTTCCTTAGTCTGATTGTAAGGGGATATGGATGTCAATTGATGGCATGTCTTCCTTCTCAAATCTAGTTGTGTGTGCATATTGATATGATATCATTAGTGGAGATTGCATGCTTGGTCTGGACAGCTGTGAGAAAACTGATTTTGTTGGATAGAGGGAGTGGCTGGCTTGAAAATTATGTTCTTATAGCTATTTGCCAAAATCGCCCTAGTCATTGCATTTTATGATGTCGGGACACTAGTTTAGGTCTAAGTTAGTTTTTCTCATTTTAGTTGCTTCAGGACAAGAAATACTTTAAGTTGAGGGTGTTGATATATCGAGAGTTTGCGACACATCTTTACTTTTTTTCTTAGAGTTATTCATGCCTTTAAGCACTAATATAAGTCAAAACTAATTTTATTTTGCTATATTTTAGGAACCCAAGTGAAATGAAGAGAGGAGGAATCAAAGTCACCAGTCTACTCAAAAATAGAGCAAAGGATGAACCTCTCTTAAAAGGACATTCCATAAGTCCAATATTTCCTGTGTGATCCAAAAATCATATTCCAGATGGTTGGCAACTAACGAGGCAAAGGAAGGACCATCTTTCACAAACACGTCCATCTTCCAGAAAATGGATCACAAGACTGAAAATCATCAGAGTCAAAGGACAAGGGAAAGAAAGGTCCGTCTTTCACAAAGACGGTCCGTCAATCAAGGGACAGACAGAGGCCAAACAGAAGTCGAATTGAAGTGACGACTCAAAGTTGGTCCGTGCTTGTACATATAGGACCTTCCGATTTTAAATAATTTAGGAATTTTTTAGGCTTAATATAAATAGCCTTTTTTCCTTCTTTTTCAGATATAGTTGAATAGAGTTTAATAGTATAGTATACTTCAACATAGTAGATAGATAGAAAGTTCAATATTATAACTGAAGATTGAAGATCAAAATCATCAATTCAATTTTTTTCTCCTAGTTATGATTTCATTAGTAAGAATGTTCAATTACTTGCTTTCTTCTTCTCATCTTGCTATGGGTAACTAAACTCAGATCTCGGATTGTGAAGTCTAATAATCTTAATTAGGTAAAATTGATAGTGAGCTTAAGAATATTTGATTGATTTGGGGTTTGTAAAGTGTGATTGATGATAATAGTCATTCAGTCCTGCCCAATTAACTTTATTGTGCTTGAAAGAGCCAATCTAGGTTGGGTTAGCATCAATCAACAATAACTCAAGGCTCTAACTCTTATTTAATAGGTTCTCCTAGACATATATTATCTCCAATTGGCAAAATGCAATTGGCTAGAAGGAGTTCTCTTCAATTTGATAAAATTGAGTTAGATTGATACCATTAGTGTTATTCAAAAATATCCATTGGGTCTCTAAGTGAATTCTTGCAAATTCATCAAAAGCTCATTCTCAATTTGCCCATATTGAGTGATTTAAGGGGATTGATCCAAATTTGGGGTCCCTTCTCGAGTGTTTCTCATTATTGATAATGATTTCAAGCATTTACATTAATTAGTTATAGTTATATTTTCCTACCCTAATTTGAATAGCATCTAAACTCTCAAATCTGAATAGAAAACTACTAGATAGTTTGGTCTACCGAAGTCCCTGTGGATTCGATCTCAACTCTTAGTTGGGTACTATATTTGCATCGACCACATACACTTTCGTATTAGAGTGAATTTGAGCGACGATCAATTATCTATCCATCAATTTCGTGTTTCACTCTCACACTAAACATCTTGAAATTGTTTTTCATTTTGTTCGGGATAAGATTGCGACGTGATCTTATGGTTCAATTTCTTCTGTTTGCTTCTTTATCAAGATTTCAATTTTGTAAATTATAAAGGTGCGAAGGATAGTATTTCAATTCTGTAAATCATGTTCAAATCTGAAATCTAACTAAATGGAAGAAGCATAGATAATGACACAGACAGTGTCTCCTTAAAATTGTGAAAGAGCACGAATCTTCTTAGATTTTATTCTCTAAACATAGCCACGACATGTTAATGGTATGTTTTTCCTTAACATAAATAATGAAGTCATTGAACTAACCAACCACATGAAGGGTTGGAAAAAACAAATCACATGCAGTAACCGTACTTTGACTCGTTTTCACATCTAATATTCAATTCATGATGTTCATGCATGAAGCAGCAAGATTTTGAGTACAACCTTCTTCTTTTTTCTCCTTTTTTTCTATTAGAACAATACTAATTCTTTGATCAAAAGAATTTAATATTTATGAGTTTTTATAATAGTTTAAAGTTAATAATAATAATAATAATAATAATAATAATAATAATAATAATAATAATAATAATAATAATAATAATTGAATTTATAGTTAAATGTATTTAGGAGATTACTTTTAAAATTTATGAAAAAAGTTATTAGGTTTTCATATTCGTCTCAATTTTTGTTAAGATGTTTGATTAGGCATAAATTTTAAAAATAAATGAAGATTTTTTTAAATTTATTATCTAAAATAAATTATAAATGTTTGATTAGGCATAAAGCTGAATAATAGTTTCATCATCATGTCTTCCTTCGTGAAAGATGATTACTTACGTAAATATTTATTAAAAGTAAATATGTAAAATAATAGTGGAATGAGTATTATTTTCTTTCTCCCAAGATATGTGTCATTTCCTTTTAAGATTGTTTTTAGAAAAAACATATAATAGAAATAATTTGACTTTAAAATTTTATTTTTATTTTTAATGAAATAATTTATAAACATATAAATATTTTTTTCTATTTTAAATTTTAAATCAAGTCAAATAGTGTTTGTTAAATTGAGACGGAGAAAGTATGACATAACTATCAGAAAGTATTATAACTGAAAAAGGTGAAGTGAGCTAACTCTCTTTGCTTGCAATTGCGTGTCATTATTATTTTTAATGAAATAATTTATAAACATATAAATATTTTTTTCTATTTTAAATTTTATATCAAGTCAAACAGTGTTACTTAAATTGAGACGGAGAAAGTATGACATAACTATTAGAAAGTATTATAACTGAAAAAGGTGAAGTGAGCTAACTCTCTTTGCTTGCAATTGCGTGTGTAATCTTAAATACTATCTTTGAAACACATTGGGCAACTTGCACTATGTTCATGTAAATTGGATTTTGTAAAATGAGTTAATTAAGTAATAAAAGAAAAAAGAAAAAAAAACAGAGTGATCACTTTATCTAACTGTCGACAATCCAAAGAGTAAGATTCTTGCAACACTTTATGTACACAATTGTTAAGTTTGGAGAAAGAGGGCACAAAATAGAGACAAGAAAGTAAGAAGTAGAAGAAGGAAAATAGAAGAAGAAACAGAGAAGATTAAGTAGTTGTAGCAGAGGAAGAAGTAGTGCAGAGAAGAGGATACAACAGTAGTTAGAGAGAAGAAATTGTAGAAAGAAATTGTATATTGAAGGTAAATCTTGTACATTGAATAGCTGGAAAAGATCAATATATACATGTTCAAGTATAACTAACTTTTAACTAATTCCTTCCTATTCTTAACTAACTGCTTCTTAATTAACTTAAATAATGACCTAACTACCCTTTTATATTGTCTTCAACACTCCCCCTCAAGCTAGGAGGTGTAAACACATCAAGTATTCCTAGCTTGGAACACAAGAACTCATGTTGAACTCTTCCTAGACTCTTTGTTAACAAGTCTGCCTGTTGATATTGAGTAGGAATGTAGTCTGTCTTAATCATTCCTTTTTGAATCTTCTCTCTTACAAAGTGACAATCAATTTCTATATGTTTTGTTCTCTCATGAAACACTGGATTTGCTGCTATCTGCATTGCTGATTTGCTATCTGTGTTGACTTGAACTGGTAGGCTGATTTGAACCCCAACTTCCTTCAGTAATCCTAGGATCCAAGTAAGCTCAGTAACTGTAGAAGCTAGGCTCCTATATTCAGCTTTTGCAGAGCTTCTCGACACCACACTTTGCTTCTTAGATTTCCAAGATATCAAGGAATCTCCTAGCTTAACAATGAAACCTGTTACAGATCTTCTAGAGTTTGGACATGCTGCCCAATCAGCATCACAGAAAGCTGATACTTGTTCCTCACTTTTGCTGGACAGAAGTATACCTTGTCCAGGATGTTGTTTGATATACCTTAAGATCCTTATTACAGCTTCTATGTGTGACCTTTTTGGCTGCTACAAGAACTGGCTGAGTGTCTGTACACTATAGGCTATATCAGGCCTTGTTATGGTTAGGTACAACAGCTTTCCAATGAGTTTTTGATAGGCAGTTACATCCGCTAAAGGATCTTCTTTAGTACTCACAACTGTTGCTTCTTCTTTGGCTTCTGACTTTACAAAGTCATCAACTTCCTTTGAAGTTAACTTAACATTTTGTTCAAGTGGTGTTGCCACTGGTTTTGCAGCACTTAGTCCCAATTCTGAGATTAACTCCAGTGCATATTTCCTTTGGTGCATTAAGATATCTGAGCTTGATCTAGCAAATTCAATCCCCAAGAAATATCTAAGTTCCCCCAGGTCCTTCATCTTAAAAGCTTGACTCATTGCCTTCTTAGTGTCCTTAATAAGTTGCAGACTGCTGCCTGTGATTAGCATGTCATCAACATAGACTAGAATAAACTCGTACGCCACTTGGCCTATTCTTCTATGAATTTGATATGGACCGACAAATCTTGGGCTGAGCTTACCTTTCTTGCCGAATCTCATCACCTCTTTCATCGGAGACACTTTTAGAAATACCCAGTCATTCACATCGAACTCCAGGTCCCTGCGCCGTATATCCGCGTATGATTTCTGGCGACTCTGTGCAGTCAATAGGCGTTCTCTGATAAGCTTTACTTTCTCCTCTGACTGCTGAGCAATGTCTGACCCGACCAATGCTGATTCTCCTACTTCAAACCAGCCAATCGGCGATCTGTATTTTCGCCCGTATAATGCTTCGAAAGGCGCCATTTGAATGGCTGAGTGATAGCTATTATTATAAGCAAACTCAATTAGGGGCAAATGTTCGTCCCGGCCACCACCGAAATCTAACACACACGCTCGTAACATGTCTTCGAGCTTCTGAATGGTACGTTCGGCCTGCCCATCTGTCTGAGGGTGGAATGCAGTGCTCAATTTAATCTGCGTACCCAGACCTCTCTGAAATGACTGCCAGAATCTAGCCGTAAACTGTGCTCCTCTGTCTGAAATAATGGATACTGGCACTCTGTGCAATCTGACTATCTCTCGGATATACAACTCAGCATAATCTTCGGCCGAGAAGGTAGTTTTCACTGGTAGGAAATGAGCTGATTTGGTCAATCTATCAACTATCACCCATATAGAGTCATGTCTGTGTCTAGTACGGGGTAATCCTGCCACAAAATCCATATTTACTGCTTCCCATTTCCAGAGAGGCACAGCTATGTCCTGAGTCAACCCGCCTGGTTTCTGATGTTCTGCTTTTACCTGTCACTAGATCATTTCCAGCTTGTTTCAAGAACAATGAGTGATCATACTTGCTTTGTTTAAACCCAAGCTGCAAAACTGCCTCCATCAACTTTGCATTCCACTGCCTTGGAGCCTGTTTCAGACCATACAGGGATTTAAGAAGCCTACACACTGGTTTTGTCTCCCCCTGGCTCTTAAATCGTTGTGGTAAATCCATATAAATTCCATCATACAAGTCTCCTTGAAGAAAGGCATTGTACACATCCATTTGATGGATATACCAATGTCTAATAGCAGCAATAGCTAATATGGATCTCACTGTAACCATCTTAAGTACAGGTGAAAAAGTTTCTTGATAGTCAATTCCTTCTTGTTGGTTGTAACCCTTGGCTACCAGTCTAGCTTTGTACCTTCCAAACTCACCTGTGTCCTTGTATTTAATTCTATATACCTACTTGCATCCAATAGACCTCTTTCCAGCAGGCAGTGAACAAATAGTCCAAGTCTTGTTATTTTCAAGAGCAGTGATCTCAGCTTGCATTGCCTCCACCCACTTTGGATTTAATATTGCTTCTTTGTAAGAAGAAGGCTCAACTTCAGTAGAGGAGGCTGCAATGAAATCTTGATAGGAACTAGATAGATGATCATACTTTATATAGTTAGCAATACTATATGGTGTAGTTGAAGTTTTATGAGTTGTGACAAAGTCTTTGAGCCAAATTGGTGTTGTTCTGGCTCTAGTAGACCTTCTTTGTAATGCCACCTAATTTATGCCTTCAGGACCATTAGTAATTGTTGTAGACTGAGACACATTCTGAATATCATCAGGTCTATTAGTCACTTGCCTTAGCAACTGTGGTGCATCTGGTATAAATGTGTCTTTAAACACATCCACAAATGGAGCTGATTGTTGATCCTTCAGTTTTAAGAAAGGAAAGACATTCTCTCTAAATTCTACATCTCTGTTAACAAAGAATAAATCATTAGAGAAATCATAGAGAATGTATCCTTTTTTGTGAATGAGAGTATCCAAGTAGTACTGCAGCTACTGCTCTTGGTTTTAGTTTGTCAGTTTCCTGTACAACTTTGGCAAAGCACAGACAACCTAGAACTCTAATATGATTTAAGGAAGGTTTGACACCAAACAAAACTTCATAGGGTGACTTATTACTAAGTATAGCAGAGGGCATTCTATTAATTGAATAGGTTGCTGCTAACACACAATGACCCCAAAACCTGATAGGAATATGCCCCTGAAATCTAATAGCTCTACACACTTCAAGTATATGCCTATACTTTCTTTCTACTACACCATTCTGTTGAGGTGAGAGTAAGCACAAGAAGTCTGATGTAAAATGCCCAGATCTTTAAACATAGAATCACAGACTGAGTTCACAAATTCAGTTCCATTGTCTGACCTAACACACTTTACTTTTTTATTGAATTGTGTAGCTACATAAGTCAGAAACTGCTTCAATACAACATATACATCAGATTTTGACTTCAACAGAAATAACCATGTCATTCTGGAACAAACATCAACAACTGTTAAGAAGTATTTATTTCCATCATAAGAAGGAGTTTTGTAAGGACCCCATACATCAAGATGTAATAGATCAAAACATGCTAAACTTCTTGTATTTCTACTAGGAAAAGGTGATCTAACTTGCTTGGCAAAAGGACACACATTACATTGTTTAACTATGGAAGCACAACTATCTAGAGAACTTGAAAACAATTTATTTAGAATCCTTGATGAAGGATGGCCAAGTCTTTTGTGCCAAAGTAGTATATCTTCCTTAACATCACCAGTAATAGACAAAGAAAATTGAGAACACTTCACATTCTGTTCTATGTTTGCAGAAAATGAGGGCAACAAGTATAAACCATCTTCATGTCTACCAATCACTTTTACCTTCCCATTGAAGAGATCCTGAAACAGACAGAAGTCAGGATAAAATACAACTAAACAATTTAAAGCTCTTGTCACCTATGACACACACAGAAGATTAAACTTAAACTGTGGTATATAAAGAACATTATTAACTACATTTCCTTTTGTTAAAACACTAGAGCCTATGTGTGTTACAAAAACCACATCTCCAGTAGGTAAAAAGACCTTCTTAGACTTGTTTGCATCCAATTTGGTAACCTTTGTAAATAGTCTTGAATCACCTACCATATGATTTCTAGCTCCTGTGTCAATAATCCAATTTTTCTTACTACCTACTGAAATAAAGGCAGTATCAATACCTGCAGCATTGGCTAAATCTGTAGCAGTGTTTGTAGCAGACAACATTGGCATTATCTAACTATATTGCTCTTTTGTAAAAAAAAACAAGGTTGAACCATTTGACTTTCTTGTCCTGATCCTGAGAGATTCTCAACTTTGGCCTGATCAATCTTAGAAACATTATGATGCAAAACTGCAGCATTTGAAGCAGAAACTCCTCCTTTTTTCTTGAACTTGTTTGATGGATAACCTATTAGTTTGTAGCAATTTTCTCTTGTATGATTCTTTAGTTTACAGAACTCACAGAAAATATTACCACCACCCTTCTTAAACCTTGAAGTATTACCCACATAGTATCCATTTCTTGAAGTGTTGTACAATGCTGACTCATAATTTCCAGCACTTGTTGGGGGACCTACTCCTAACACACTGTTTGTAGCTGCCATGCCTCTTTGGCTTTCATCACTCATAAGCACGGAGTAAGCTTGGTTAACACTAGGTAAAGGAGACATAAGCAAGATTTGACTTCTAGTTTGAACAAAAGTATCATTTAACCCCATCAGAAATTGGTATAACTTCTGACTTTGCATATGAATCAAGAACTCTCTTGACCTCTCACAGTTACAGCTAGGAAGAGGAACTGCAGCCTCAATTTCATCCCACAAATTCTTAAGTCTAGAGAAGTAAGTAGAGATAGTAGAAGTACCTTGAATGCAGTTTGCAACCTCCCTGTGCAGATTGAACAATCGAGATCCATCTATCTTATCAAACCTTTCTCCTAAATCCTCCCAAACTGCAGAAGCAGTTGTAGCATATGCTACACTGTTAATCAGATTTTACGATACTGAGTTCATTAACCAGGAAAGCACAACTGCATTACACCTTTTCACTGCAATTCAAACCTTTTATGAAACCTTTCTTTCTTCCAAGAACGATCCACTAATCCAAGCTTGTTTCGACCAAGAAGAGCAATTCTCATGGATCTCTTCCATAATAAGTAGTTATCTTTTCCAGTAAGCTGGAAAGAGATTAAAGATATGACACTAGTATCACCAGGGGCAAGATAGAGAGGACGAGTAGGTTCTATTACTACTCCTTGCCCCCAGCTTTCATCTGAGGAAGTAGCATTAATTTCACTGTTTGTTCCCTCATTTGTCGCCATTTCTGAACTTCAAGAATTTCGAGCAAGATTAACAGAAGACTGGATTGATTTTATTGCAGATTAACACTGCTCTAATACCATGTTAAGTTTGGAGAAAGAGGGCAGAAAATAGAAAAAAGAAAGTAAGAAGTAGAAGAAGGAAAATAGAAGAAGAAACTGAGAAGATTAAGTAGCTGTAGCAGAGGAAGAAGTAGTGTAGAGAAGAGGATGCAACAGTAGTTAGAGAGAAGAAATTGTAGAAAGAAATTGTATATTGAATGTAAATCTTGTACATTGAATAGCTGGAAAAGATCAATATATACATGTTCAAGTATAACTAACTTTTAACTAACTCCTTTCTATTCTTAACTAACTGCTTCTTAACTAACTGCTTCTTAACTAACTTAATTAATGACCTAACTACCCTTTTATATTATCTTCAACAACAATATTAAGAAAAAATTGTGAATTCTTTCACCTAATACATTTGACTAGTAAAACATGTGTGAGTAATTTAGACTTTAGAACAGGTCTTGGAGAATGTTCGGTTTGTTAGAGACACAAACATGATTCATGTGCCCGAACATTTTCTTGTTCAATCTATATTATATTCTTAGCATATTTACATTGTTTTTGTTTCATTATTCCTTAGAACTTTTTAATTAAATGAGGTCATGTTTTCACCTAGACTCAAGGCATTGCTACGTAGGTTGAAGGATGATCGATCGAATATTCATTAATAAAAAATTATATATATATATATATATATATATATATATATATATATATATATATATATTCATACACAATAAAAACTTTAAAAATATTCTTGATTAATATTCATATCAAAATTTTTAACTTCAGTATCTCAACTAATAATTCTCGTCTTTCTCGTCGTAGTTTGCTCTTATTTTTTAGCCTATCACGAATGTATTTACCATTATAACCGATATTCCGAGAAATATTTTTTTTTCCCCGAATTCTTGTCCTAATCTATTGCTTAAATAGTAAGTTCTTACTTAGTTATATTTAATACTAGAGAACTTAGCCATGCTTTGCACGGTTTAATAAATTTTCTTAAATTTAAATAATTTTATATGAATCGAAATAAAAATAATTTATTTATTTATTTGTACTCAAATATTACAGTTTGAGTTTAATGAATCACATTTTTTGTTATCATAATTTTTTTTGTACAAAGAATTCTTTTTTAGGAAATTTATACTTTTTTGTGTTGGTTGAGGGTTTTCATGTGATTTTACTACATGATTTTTAATTTAATAAGCATGAATGTATATAGACATTTGGTTTATTCCTTTCTCTAAATCGTAAGTAGTAAAATTTTAACTTTGTAAATAAAATAAATATAAAATGAAAATAAAAAAAACTTAAACAACTATTGTTGAATTACATTCTAGTCATGTACTTCTTTTCTAATTTTTTTTCTTGTAAGTTTTCTTTATTTATTTTTAATCTTTTTTTATCTTTTCAATTTTCTAACCTCCATACTTTTTTTTCATTTTTTGCTCCTTATTCTTACTTGGTACTTTTTTTATAATTTTTTTCTTCTCTCTTTCCTCTTAATATTTGATGAAGGAAATAAAAATTGTTATATTTTGAATTGCGAAAATAGGGGAAATTACAAAAATAAATAATAAAAAATAATTTTAGAAAGTGTCCCTTAATTTCCTTATAAATCAATTAAAAGTCGTATTCTCACACAATGATTGGGAATCTTCAATAAAATTCACACTAGCATAAGCAACTTTTAAATCAGTTTTTTAATTTTACAAAAAAAAAAATGTTTGTGACATTAACTTGAGAGATCCGAAAGAATGACGTATTCTCCGATTAAATATCGACTTTATCAGTTTAAAAGTTGTTAGTTCCTACCATTCAATGAGGCACAACTAGATATTATTTCAATAAATTAGCAAATCAGATCATGTTAAAAATCACAAAACACAAGTTAGACTATAATATACCTCTCTAAATAAATGTTATATGCAGTAAATAAATTATGATCAACTAATTATAGGCGATTCTACTAATTAGTAATTGTGGTGATCTCAAACAAATGAATTAATCGATTCACTACAAAAAGAAAGAGTTTTCACTGATTCACGTCATTTAAAAAGTTACATCTTTCTTTTGAAAGGACAAAATAAATATTTTGATAAGAAATAAAAATAAAAGACTAAAATAAACTGACTTTTTTTAATCACAGATAGGTAGCACACCACTTCCTTATAGACCGATTTGGTATTATACTCTTTGTAAAATTCAAGTTGATTAATTAATAGAATTACATATTTTAAAAAATTATATTAACTTTTTGTCAATTCAACTGTTGATCGAGAAATCACCGCTCAAATGAGTTCATTAAGTCGATCTCACCGATGGCTAAAAAAAAAATCATAGAACTGAAGATTTTGAATATGTATCGATAACATTATGAGATGAATAACCAACAAACACACATAAAAAGAAAAAGTCAAAAACTTCAACAATTGATCATTCAACCAAAAAAAAATATTTCATTCAAACAATTCAGAATTTTTAAAAACTATAAGCATAATTAAGTTGGTAAGAAAAAATTCACTTAATTCTAAAAAAATAAACTAGCAAAACTAGGGTGAAATTATAAAGAGAATTCTCACCTGAATCTAGTTTGAAGATGATTTTGGAGAATTTATGGACACTTTTGTGGTGGTAACATAAAGTTAAACTCTTTAAATAGTAAGAAGAAAAATTTAGAAATTATTGTCTTAGACGTGGAGAGTGTGAGGATTAATTAATTTTACTAATAAATTAATACAAATTAATTATATTAATTATAGGGGAAGAAGAAAAGATTAATAATAATATATAAAGAGTAAAAATTCAAGATTTATGTGTTTCTTAATTTTAAAATAATTAATGTTAAGAGTAAAATTTAAAAAATAATTAATTTAATATTTTAGATTAATAAATATTTGAAAATAATTAATTTTTTGTCTATATGATAACTAAAAAAAATGGAGGAAGTATAAAATAATTATACATCACAATTTAATATGTACCATATTTGTCATTTATAAATTTTAGCATACCTTTGTTGCACTGTGCATTACATCGTATAAAATGTGTACAAGAATAATGAATATTCAGAAAATAAAAATTGACATTTAATTGAAAACAATTATATATTTAAGTAATAAAAATAAATATAATTATTACATTGACATAATAATTGAATTTAATATTTCCTGACATGTGCAGATGATAAATTAATTATACAGAATTTACAATTATAGATATTTTATTATATTAAATATATAGATGTTATGTTATAGTGTGTATTCACCTAACATCTCTTTAAACTACAATAGTATTCGAGTGTCAAATTAACAAAATAAGTGAAAAGCGGAGAGTACATTCTTTCGATTATTTCTTTACTCACATTGAAAATTGTTACCAATGCTGAAAATCACTCTTCGGGATCTGTGATGTTTAGCAAGTACTTAAGCAACTTTTATTTTTTGTTGTCATACTCCTTAGACTACTCTATGTAGTTTCATTTTTGAATTTTAGAATGCTTGAATCTTTTGTGCTTATATATTATGTGGCAGTTTGGCATAGGTTTGATTCTATTTGTACGAACTCAATTTTCTAGAGAAGAACAAGTTTCTTTGCAATGCTTTCCGGATCTCTTTGAGAGCGCAAAATTAGTAATTACATGATTGTGGTATTCACCAGAGCGGATGAGCTTGAAGAAAATGATGAGATTTTGCTTCACTACTTAGACTGTTGCCCTGAGCCTTTAAAGGTTAGATTATTTACAAATATCTTCTATAATATTATTAGATACTCCTATCTTTTGCAACTCTTTAATTTTAAGTTTTCGCGTTGCGTATTTTTTGACCACAAGATTAAAGGTCACTTTGGTACATGTTACCTTCTTTAGTTCAAGACCACAGGATTAAAAATTTCTTTACTTTTGTAAACTCTGTATCAACTCAATATCAAACAAACAAATTGATACGAAGAGAGTATGTTGTAAATTAAACTGGCAGATCATACATTCTTATTTATTTGTATTTTAGCATTCTTCAAGTAGCATATGTTTGAAAAAGAATTAAAATCACTTGCACATGAGTCTGAAAGTTGATCCAATTCAATTATTTATTTGTATTACCGTTACAGGAAGCTCTCAAACAATGTGGAAATAGTCAAGTACTTTTCGACAACAAAATTGAAAATCCATTGAAGAAAGGCGACTAGTTGAGAAATCTTCTTTTACATGTGAACTTATTTGTGAAAAAAAATTGTGGAAAACCACATAGAACATACCTGTTCAAGGAACTAAAGATGTGTATTAAACCATTATGATGTATTAGCTTTTGCCAAGAAAGCAAATAGTCAGGTACCTGATTGTCCCCTTTACAATCATGTTGATCAGTTGTGTATAGTATGCATCTGGAGAAATCATGACGAGCCTCAGTGGCTAAGTTAGAATTTTTATGTGATTCAAAATACAGAAAAGTAAACACCCAAATAATTCAAATAGAATCTATATGTACTTATTTTTACGTAAAACATAAAATTTTGACCTTTCATAATTGTGTAATTTTCGGATGAACCTCATTGTGCCCCTTAATTCCCCCACGACTAGCCTTATACCCGGAGACTTGTACATGTGATTGTGATAGGGTATCTTTTGTTATTTAATAGGTTGAGTCAAAGTTGAGGGAGATGAAGCGTATTGAAGCAGAATTAGCAAAGGAGTGTGATGCTCGGTTGGAAGCTGAACAAATTACAGAAGCAGCTCTAATGCACTGTGAAAACACGAGTTGTCTACTGAGAGAGAGCTTAGACAGATAACGTCCAAGAGTGGCTGAGGAACTCCAAGTATTTTGAATATTTTAAAAAAAATATATAGCTATGTTGTTCGGACTCTCAGACATTTGGTGCACCCGTATGTGATGAATAACAACATTTATTAGATACTTTTTCTTACACGATCGACAAAATGATGAAGCACTTTCATTATAATTACTTCATAATGAAGGTCGTTATGAATAGAATTTTTAAAAATTATATTATATCAGTTATAATTAATTGAATAAATTACCAAAAAATAAAAATAAATAAGTTTCAATGATGTACAAAGCGTTAAAGAAAAATAGATATTAGCTAATGGTCACAGGTAAGTTTACTACCGCGCGAAGCGCGGGTAACATACCTAGTGTATATATAAAGAAAAGACATATGCATGATGATGTGACACTCTCTAAGCCCTAGAATTGTATTTATCTTTTTTGTAGTTTTTTTAGTTTTTTTATTATTTTAAAATAATTTTAATAAATATGCTAGGTATATTAAAAGACTAAAATATCCTCCAAACATTGAAAGACTAATATACCCTTCAATTAATAGTAATTAAATATAAATAATAAATAATAAATAATAAATAAGTGAAAAATTTAAAATACTAAAATAAATCTAAAGATTGAAAGACCAATATACACGTCAAATAATAATAAATAATAAATAATCATACTATTACTATATATATATATATATATATAATAATATCATATTATATTATAAGTCGGAAGCAACAAAACTAAAAATTGAATTACTAAAATAACCTTATAAAATTTATTGGCTATAACATCCTTTGAAAAATATAAAATATAAAAAATTTGAAGGATTACTTAATAATTAATGCACTAGATTCAATATATGGACCATATTCATCCAGTAATATCTCTACTTGGTGAAAAATAAAAAGACAGACGTTTGGAGACATTTTATATCCCCTCATTCACTTTCTTTCATTTATTTTCTATTAAATTCTTACATAAAGTTTATGTTACAATTCTTCAATTTAATTAATTATCTTTATCCTATTAAGACCCATCTTTAAAAGAAAATTATATAAACTTTTCATTACAAAAGAGAAACTATTTCAAGTAAATGCGCATTCCCCCTTTTTCTCGATAAAATAACCCCCTCCCTAGTTTTGTTAATTTTCTTGAAAAGAGAAGTCGAGATTGCAGCTATATGAATCTTTGTTGCATCTCGCCTAATATCACTTAGATTTCTTGATTAATTACTGTAATTTGTGATTATTTTTTTGTTGATTGTTATTTTGTTAGTAGATTAGAACATCAAATTGTACACAAAAAAAATATTTATCATATAGTATTATTTTTCTTTCACAATATTTGTTGGTTTCTTCTTCTATAATATCATATAGTGATGGGGTTGCCCTTACAATCAAACACTATTCTATAGAATTTTTATACAAAAAGGAAAATATATATAATCCAATAAAGACTAAAGTAAAGCAGTGGTAAGTACATATTAATATTATTTAATGAATCAGTTAATATGATGCCTTAACATGTCATTTAATATCCAGACATTTAACTTTTCTCCGCATATTCTAAATGGTTAGTCTTCTCTATAACTTTTCGGTTGCTATTAATGCCGAAACATTCCTCTCTTCATGTCATATATAAATTTTATAATCATGTTTCTGTTCCATAAATCTTGGTCATTTGTGATTTTTGTGTTTGTTGGTATGTAGCATTATTTGTTACCTTTTTTTTTGGTTCTCTTTTTAGCGTATAATTTTTTTTAAAAAAATATGTTGTTGAGTTGACTTGCATCTATTATTGCAATATCTGAATAATCTAGGTGCATGGATCTAGCAAATAACTATGTATATGCTTTAGAATAATCAGGAACATATGAAACTTTCTTATGTTCATTTTTTAAAAAATAATATCTCTAATTTTGCTGCTAAACTCATTTCATATTGTGTATCTTAATTTCTGACTCTATAATCTGTCTTATGACTTCTCTATGCTGGACATCTTTATAGGTACAATTGGTTAGAAAGATAGCTCACAAAAATTTGGGATCAAGGCAATAGTCTTCACCATATATAGTGCATGGCACTGTAAGTATTCTAACAATTACTTGATGAATATAAGCTTTGAAAAAAAATATCTGAGGCAGCGAAATGTAAAAGGATCTTGAAGAAACTTTTGGCACCTATTGTATGAGTTTGATAGTCTTCCTAATTTTGGCATATAGAAGATTGTTAAGTCATTTGCTACTATTATCTCTCTTTTTTTTCATAATCCAAGTGTTTGCTAACTCAAGATAAATCATTGCGTAGATAAAATAAGAAGGAACAAGTATGATCACAAGCTTTATTATTGGGGCTATCAATAGAATATGTGTTTGTCATCAGTTGTTATACATATAGGTAGTGAAATAAGAACCCCTAGATATTGAGGATACCAATTGAAGAGCATAATTACAAAAGTTTAGGTGCTTATAAGAAAATGGAAAAATGAAGAAATTGATGATCTGATTGATTACATCTATAATTCTTAAACGCCAAGCCCAAAAATATATTACCTGTTGCATTTAAAGTTGAACAGACTTTTACTTACATTTTACTCTCTTGTGATTTCGTAGTCAAATTTGTTATTTTATTATATATATATATATATATATATATATATATTGTTATACCCCGTAGAATTCCCGGCACCTAGATAACCTATTCGCACGTTGGTTAAGCATATTTGAAGGCCATACGTGCTGGAGAAAGGCCCGGGAAAAGATCGGACGAGAAACCTGTCGAACCATCGCGGAAGGAGCCGAGGCAGAACCCCTCCGCGATGGCAGCGTGTCACGGAGGAGGAGCCTCCGCGTTGGCTCCGTGACACGTTGGCCTTGTCCAGGCCCAAGTATATAAAGCCCCACTTCGGTTTTAATTCATTATTAACTTATAAAATTTCCAGAAAACAGAGCATACCCGCAGGAAAGGAAAAAGGAACGAAGGAGGGATTATAATTTTCGACCGGTTACGCTACTAAACGCTGCCCAAACTCAAATTTACTACAGATACGGGAGTATTTAGCAACAGAGAGCATTCCTACGGATTCAGTTTCGTGAAATACGGCCGACGAATCATCGAGCCACCGAGCTAAGGTAAGTGGAATTGCTCTAAATTAGTGTCTATGTGTTCCTAGCTGAGAAGTGAATATTTCTCCCTTCTAGACCGCTGAAAAATAATGAGTTTTCGACCATTTTCGAAAGGTTAAAGTTGGGATAAATATATATATCTTAAGTGACAATTTCTCCCGAATATTAATGTATTTAGTTCTAATTGACGTGTATATGAATGTAGTTGGGAGAAACAACAGAAGTACCGACGGAAATCACATCGGTCAGTCGGGTACTCAGAAACCAGGTATGTAAAGTTATTCTTTCGGCAAGCCAGGAAGTACAGCTTAGAAAGTAAATAGAATAAAGGCTATTAACCAATACCCAGCGTACACGAACGATTTTAGTACAATTTCCAGCAAGCATGCTAGTATATTAATTACGTATCATGCGATAATCAGAATAGTAGATATTCAGGCAATACGTATTACATCTGTTGAGATTGTATCCAGTAGTAGGTGGTACATTTTATGTTATTGAGCTATATCCAGATATAATCAGATAGACAGATAAAGGCCAGGTAGCAGTTAGTCCAGCAATCAGGAATAGTGTAAAACAGAATATAGTTTCAGTTATTTAATACAAACTGGCCTTGAGATACAAGAAGAGAATATGGTTAGTATTTTGCATTGAGCATGCTTGCTGTGTATGTGTTTTGTATGTTGAGACTGGTTGTGGCATGTGGGTACCCTTTAGCATCCCCACCGCCCCTGGGTTATAGCTGTGTCGATACCAGATTCAGATACCGCCACCAGCTGGGCGATGCCGTCCAACTAAAGGACGATGATGGCCGACCACCATGATAATACGGTCCAGACCACCATGCTTGCAGGGGTAGTTCAGTTTACTCTGCGCAGAGCTAGCACACCCTGCTTACAGGGGCAGACCACTCTATGTGCACACCTGTGCCCAGAGGCAGGAGTCTTCGGACTCAGACACAGTTTATTGTCAGAGGCCAAGGCCTGAGCTACATACCCAAGGGGGCCGGTAGGAGGAGCTCACAGTTATCAGATGAGTGGAGTGACTTGTTTTTGGGTTGGTTTAGACCCGAGTAGGGGTAAATAGATTGCTTGCTTGGTTGGCAGCTTCTGGCTTATGGGGGTCGGTCAGGTATTGTGTGTATTATTATGTATATTGATATGTGCTAGTAGATACTGATAGACAGAAGGACGACACGTCTTCAGGTACGCTCAGTTAGTTACAGAATGTATAAACTCTCCCCAGTTATCCTCAGCTAGATAGACTCAGCTACTTCTTGCTTAAATGTCATGTTATTGTGCTATTCGTTTCTGTTGCATATTTCAATTTGCTTTACATGCTCAGTACCTGTGGTACTGACGCCCAGCGGGGCGCTGTATTTCTTGCCTACAGGTACTCACGGACGAGGAGCCGATCCCTCGTGATTCCAGCCAGCCAGTGAGTCATCAGCTCTTGTCATCCGGAGTCTGATTCCCAGAGGTGTAGCTCCTTTCCTTTTGTTGTGCAGTATGGGTAGGTCGGGGCCCTGTCCCGCTCATTTCTATTAGTTTCTTACAGTATTCGTAGAGGCTTGCAGTCTGTATATATTCCCTATGGTTATTGAGCCGGTCGTGTGGGGCCGTGCAGTCTGCTGTAGCTGTTTTGTATTCCAGTTTATATTGGCCGTGTGGGGCCTTAGTTTGACAATAGTGGTGACCTTGCCGGTCACGTAGTTTTACAGCAGTCTTGTGTTGAGTTACAGATAGCTAGACAGCATGGTGGCCTTGTCGGCCCGCATAGGTTCCTTGTTACAGGTCTGTTTCTGGTTAGCTGTTGTTACTGGTACAGATGGCTACAGGCCAGTTGGCCGGAGGCTGTAGTTACAGCCGTTATATAGCCGATTGGTTTCTTGAAATAGAGTCAAGCCAGCCAAAGCACCAGATGTGCTCAGACTGGACCAGTTAGCAGTCCAGAGTCTAGCAGGCACCAAGTGCCGTCATACCCCCCAAGGTGGGGTGTGACAAACTTGGTATCAGAGCAGGTCGTATCCCAAGGAGTCTGCAAGCCGTGCTAAGTAGAGTCTTGTCTATGGATGTGTTGTGCACCACATACTATAGGCAGGAGGCTGCGAGGCATGATAGGATGGTTACCCTTCCTTCTCAGTCAGTCGTGCTTTAGAGCGGTACAGTATAGGGTTGAGTCCCTAAAAAAAAACTTACTGTATTCTTTGATTATAGATACAAAGGTAGATCAGCATTACCCTACTACAGGCAGAAGATCAGATATAACAACAGAAGAAGGCATTAGCCAGTTACAAGGTAACTACGGCAGCAGGAGGAGGTAACAGGGACCTCCCAATGTTATCTCTTTTATTGGTATCATCCACAGTATATGTCAATAACGTTAGAATAGGAAGTCAGAAGTATAATGTACATATGAGTTGAGTTACTTATTAGTTATATAAGATCTGATTAAGATTATAGACAAGGTCAGACTACCAGGTAAGTATAAAAGAAAGGGAAATGCAGGAATCCCAAATACATCTTTTCGGATATGGTACAGTTAAATGCTTTTACGTGTTGCAATAAGAAAAGGGTTATTCCCACCTCTTGGTTTTGATGCCAGTATATTAAAGGGGCATAAGACTTGAGATGGGGTTGTCAAATCAAGCAGTAAGTAAAGATGGGCTGATCGATCCTAGTAAGTATTAGAAAGTATAAAGAGCCCCTATGATTCCGTAAGTTGTGCAGACCCTTATGATAACAAGCCAGTAAAGAAAGTAAGACTGTTAGCCTACTCGGAGTAGGGGTAGCAGACCTGCTAGTGATGAATGCCTAATAATAGTCAAGATTGAGTCAGAAAAAGGCCAAGTCCGCCACATATGCCAACAGATAGCAAGACATACCTGTAAGATTATAGTCATGATCTAGTTGTGACATCGAAAGATATAGAGGTCATGTCAATCAGATGGGCTTGAATATAAGCCAGAAGAAGTATAGGCCGAGGCTTGATCAGTAATCTCATTAGCAACGAAAGGCAGGTACCTTGAACCCCAGAGTTCAGCTTAAGCGAGATAAGAGGAAGAAGCAGGAATGCCAGATTTTGTGGGGAAATCAAGGTTACCCCCCCCCCCCAGATTGATAGAGTATCGTTTTATGGATTAAGCCTCGAGCTGACAGTAAGATTGCGGTTTGGAATACCGCAGTATGCCTGTTCATGGGAAGTTAAGAAATTACTGATACAGCAATTCTAATCTAGTGTGGCCAAGAGATAAGGCCCAGCAGACAGTCATGGGCTCTTAATATAAGCAAAGTAAGGCCACAAGATTCGAACGTTGACCCCACATCGCAGGAGTGGCGGAATTTCAAATAGCAGAGAATAACTAAGGTGTTTATGTTTGTTACTTTCAGAATGGGGTGACAATACAATGAAATGTTAAGAGAAGGCAGGAGGTATTATTAGACCATAGAAGCAGTATATCACGTACAATATGAAATTTAGCAAAGTGTGTCAGAGATTACGTATCACCACAGAATTCAGTATGTATTGTACGTATTTATTAATATATATCTGTGCAGATAATAAATATGATGTGAGCAGCTGCTAATAGGGGTTACAATCACACAGATGCATATTAGTGCTGGGAAGTATATACAAATTGCATTGCAGGACCCCTTGTCAAAAATAAAAAGAGAAAAGAGAGAGGAGAAAAAAAAGAGAAAAGCGAAAGAGAAGGGGGCAAGTTAAGTGTGATTTACGTACGAATCCATAGAAACTGTCTCAGCTCTCAGTTATTAAGTTAACAGACTTATATGTTGTTGTCAGATCTAGGTTTTAGAAGCTTACAAGAGTTAGTAACCTGAATCAGATGGCTAGATGATAAGGGCACAGTTAGACAGTCTAACGACTGGCGGGCGCTTGTACTGGTAGGGAAGCATCCCTAAAATTTATTAGCATTATCGCATATGCCAGAACCAGAATTTTTTTTCCAGTATGTTAAGTGGTCGTACATCATTTTTCCAGCCTTGTAGGTGAGAGTCGACCTTAGTCAACCTAGCAATTATTATGTGGGACACCCCGCAAGTTAGACAGCCGTCTGAGTCAGACAAGCCCGTGGGCACCCCAAGAAAGGGTCCACATCAGTAGTCAGTGACAGACTAGTACTTCTGCTGGTTCTTGTAAGGTATTCAGATACAAAGCCCTAGTAGAAGGCAGTATTTACAAAATAGCTCATAAGACCGAGAATTCCCCAGAATAGTAGTATAAATCCAAGTGGATACACACAAGGTGTAAGAAAGTGATAGTACCCTGTTAGCACAGTGTTTATTAAGACCAAGAGATCAGTAGACTCCCCGTGAAGATCCAGAGATTGATCGCCTGGGAGTAAGTTTGATTAAGCCCAGCCTTATAGTGGTTCAAGCAAAATAACAAAGCAATTTGATGCCCACAAGTCTGCAGTATGCATGAACTATAAGTACTCAAGTAGAACAGTTAGAGCATTGTTAGACTACTGCCACATTCGGGTCAGTCAACCCGACTATTCAATTATTTAAGGTTATGCAGCCAGATCATTAGAGGTCATGATCAATATCAGGATCCTGATTTGATAAAGGCACAAGGTGCGCAGGCGGTCGTTCAGGTTATCACAACAACAAGTAGCCTTAGCATGTGGTCAGAAGGCCAGATAAGCTCTAGTTACGCCAGTAAACTACCTGTTGATCTCTTCGGCAAGACAAGCCAGTATGACCGTCAATTATATGTCGAGTTTTCTAAGTATGAATATGTTATATCAGTCAAGAGGCGATAATGGAGCAGCAAACGCTCTTAGCTATAGATCTATTAGGAATGTGGCGTATTTGCAACCCAAGCAACAGAAGTTGGCAGGATTACCCCGTACTAAACATGGACATGACTCTATATGGGTGATAGTTGACAGATTGGCCTAATCAACCCATTTCCTGCCAGTGGAAACTACCTTCTCGGCCAGATTATGCGGAGTTGTATATCCGAGAAATAGTCAGGTGGCACGGAGTACCAGTATCCATTATTTCAGACAGAGGATTTACGGCTAGATTCTGGAAGTCATGTCAGGAAGGTTTGGGAACACAGATTAAATTGAGCACAGCATTCCACCCTCAGACAGATGGACAGGCGGAACGCACAATTCAGACGCTCGAAGATATGTTGCGAGCGGGTGTGTTAGATTTCGGTGGTAGCTGGATTGAGCATTTGCCCCTAATCAAGTTTACTTATAATAATAGCTATCACTCAACTATCCAGATGGCACCTTTCGAGGCTTTATACGGGCGAAAGTGTAGATCGCCGGTTGGCTGGTTCGAAATAGGGGAATCAGCGATAATTAGGCCAGATATTGTTCAGCAGTCAGAAGAGAAAGTAAAGCTTATCAGAGAACGTCTACTAACTGCTCAAAGCCGCCAGAAGTCCTATGCGGATATGCGGCGCAGGAATCTAGAATTTGCGGTAATTGACTGGGTATATCTGAAAGTGTCCCCGATGAAAGGAGTAATGAGGTTTGGCAAGAAAGGCAAGCTTAGCCCAAGATTCATTTGGCTATATCAGATTCGGCGAAGAATAGGCCGAATTGTATACGAGTTGAACTTGCCTCCAGAGTTAGCATCTGTTCACCCAGTATTCCATGTTTCTATGTTAAGGAAGTTCGTAGGAGACCCTTCTACGGTAGTTCCAGTTCAAGATGTCTAGGTCACAGAAGAGTTAACACATGAAGAGGTTCCCGTAGCTATCTTAAACAGACAGATTCGCAGGTTGAGGACTAAAGATGTTGCATCTGTCAAAGTATTGTGGCGTAACAGGAATTGTGGGGAAATGACGTGGGAAGCTGAAGAAGATATGAAAGTCAGATATCCTCACCTATTTCAGGCCTAGTCAGGCGACAGGTATGTCCGTATTATTACTTATGCAGTACCTTATGGTTGTATGTCGGTGAATGAGAACGGTTGATATTTAGTTATCCAGTGGATCCTAGAATATTATGTGCAGTGCCTGTGTTGGACTTTTCTACATTTCAGGTTTTTGCTATAGTCCATATTACAGGGGAAACTCTGCCGAATCTTTTTTCCTAGAAAGTAAAGTAAGTAGTCCTCTAGATAACAGTGTACATTCGAGGACGAATGTTCTTAAGGGGGGGAGAATGTTATACCCCGTAGAATTCCCGGCACCTAGATAACCTATTCGCACGTTGGTTAAGCATATTTGAAGGCCATACGTGCTGGAGAAAGGCCTGGGAAAAGATCGAACGAGAAACCTGTCGAACCATCGCGGAAGGAGCCGAGGCAGAACCCCTCTGCGATGGCAGCGTGTCACGGAGGAGGAGCCTCCGCATTGGCTCCGTGACACATTGGCCTTGTCCAGGCCCAAGTATACAAAGCCCCACTTCGGTTTTAATTCATTATTAACTTATAAAATTTCCAGAAAACAGAGCATACCCGCAGGAAAGGAAAAAGGAACGAAGGAGGGATTATAATTTTCGACTGGTTACACTGCTAAACGCTGCCCAAACTCAAATTTACTCCAGATACGGGAGTATTTAGCAAGAGAGAGCATTCCTACGGATTCAGTTTCGTGAAATACGGCCGACGAATCATCGAGCCACCGAGCTAAGGTAAGTGGAATCGCTCTAAATTAGTGTCTATGTGTTCCTAGCTGAGAAGTGAATATTTCTCCCTTCTAGACCGCTGAAAAATAACGAGTTTTCGACCGTTTTTTGAAAGGTTAAAGTTGGGATAAATATATATATCTTAAGTGACAATTTCTCCCGAATATTAATGTATTTAGTTCTAATTGATGTGTATATGAATGTAGTTGGGAGAAACAGCAGAAGTACCGACGGAAATCACATCGGTCAGTCGGGTACTCAGAAACCAGGTATGTAAAGTTATTCTTTCGGCAAGCCAGGAAGTACAGCTTAGAAAGTAAATAGAATAAAGGCTATTAACCAATACCTAGCGTACAGGAACGATTTTAGTACAATTTCCAGCAAGCATGCTAGTATATTAATTACGTATCATGTGATAATCAGAATAGTAGATATTCAGGCAATACGTATTACATCTGTTGAGATTGTATCCAGTAGTAGGTGGTACATTTTATGTTATTGAGCTATATCCAGATATAATCAGATAGACAGATAAAGGCCAGGTAGCAGTTAGTCCAGCAATCAGGAATAGTGTAAAACAGAATATAGTTTCAGTTATTTAATACAAACTGGCCTTGAGATACAAGAAGAGAATATGGTTAGTATTTTGCATTGAGCATGCTTGCTGTGTATGTGTTTTGTATGTTGAGACTGGTTGTGGCATGTGGGTACCCTTTAGCATCCCCACCGCCCCTGGGTTATAGCTGTGTCGATACCAGATTCAGATACCGCCACCAGTTGGGCGATGCCGTCCAACTAAAGGACGATGATGGCCGACCACCATGATAATACGGTCCAGACCACCCTGCTTGCAGGGGTAGTTCAGTTTACTCTGCACAGAGCTAGCACACCCTGCTTACAGGGGCAGACCACTCTGTGTGCACACCTATGCCCAGAGGCAGGAGTCTTCGGACTCAGACACAGTTTATTGTCAGAGGCCAAGGCCTGAGCTACGTACCCAAGGGGACCGGTAGGAGGAGCTCACAGTTATCAGATGAGTGGAGTGACTTGTTTTTGGGTTGGTTTAGACCCGGGTAGGGGTAAATAGATTGCTTGCTTGGTTGGCACCTTCCGGCTTATGGGGGTCGGTCAGGTATTATGTGTATTATTATGTATATTGATATGTGCTAGTAGATACTGATAGACAGAAGGACGACACGTCTTCAGGTACGCTCAGTTAGTTACAGAATGTATAAACTCTCCCCAGTTATCCTCAGCTAGATAGACTCAGCTACTTCTTGCTTAAATGTCATGTTATTGTGCTATTCATTTCTGTTGCATATTTCAGTTTGCTTTACATGCTCAGTACCTGTGGTACTGACGCCCAGCGGGGCGCTGTATTGCTTGCCTACAGGTACTCACGGACGAGGAGCCGATCCCTCGTGATTCCAGCCAGCCAGTGAGTCATCAGCTCCTGTCATCCGGAGTCTGATTCCCAAAGATGTAGCTCCTTTCCTTTTGTTGTGCAGTATGGGTAGGTCGGGGCCCTGTCCCGCTCATTTCTATTAGTTTCTTACAGTATCCGTAGAGGCTTGCAGTCTGTATATATTCCCTGTGGTTATTGAGCCGGTCATGTGGGGCCGTGCAGTCTGCTGTAGCTGTTTTGTATTCCAGTTTATATTGGCCGTGTGGGGCTTTAGTTTGACAGTAGTGGTGACCTTGCCGGTCACGTAGTTTTACAACAGTCTTGTGTTGAGTTACAGATAGCTAGACAGCATGGTGGCCTTGTCGGCCCGCATAGGTTTCTTGTTACAAGTTTGTTTCTGGTTAGCTGTTGTTACAGGTACAGATGGCTACAGGCCAGTTGGCCGGAGGCTGTAGTTACAGTCGTTATATAGCCGATTTGTTTCTTGAAATAGAGCCAAGCCAGCCAAAGCACCAGATGTGCTCAGGCTGAACCAGTTAGCAGTCCAGAGTCTAGCAGGCACCAAGTGCCGTCATACCCCCCAAGGTGGGGTGTGACATATATATTCTTATTTTTTATTAGGAAATGTTCCTCATGAAAATTTTACATGTGTAGTTGACACACATTTCTTATTGCTTTGGTCATTGAGATGGTCGCCAAACTTTATTTTTATAAATAGATTTGGGAGTTCTTGAAAATACTTTCTAAAATGAGCAAGATGTCCATCAAATATTTAACGATCATTTTACCTTCAACTTAAACACTACTCATATTAACAATTTTGTACAAAAAATAAATTCAACTTATAATAAGCAATAGATATCTATAAAAGAAAATTAACTATGGTCAATTAAATGTCCTTCAAAAATAAACAAATTACTACTTCAAAACATCTTAAAACTAGATTATTCATTAGTATCAATGTATAGAAAAATTAGAGTAAACCTTTCACAATAAATAAATATTATAGTAATAAACTCAAAGATCATCTCATAAATTCTATAGTAATATTCTTTTACCCATTATCATTGAACAATAATTTTTTCTTAATTAGAGAATTAACAACACTTGAAAAAGTTATAATTTTACGTTCAATTAACTTAAAAAAGTTAGAGCATATGAAGAGACAGAGGTTAGAGCATATGAAGAGAGTATTAGTATATCATACACGTAGAAGAATATGAAAGGTACTATGACTTAAAGTTTCATAATTAATCTTAATAAAAGCTATTTAATTATGAAAAATAATCAATTATATCAAAATTATTTATGAAGTTATTTTAAAATTTTAATATAGCAATAAATCATGAAAAATATTTTAAAAAGTTAATTAAAAAAATTAATTTTTGAATTTTTTTTATAAAATTAGTAGAAAAAGAAAGGTGAATTACCTTGATTATTTTAAGAAAAATAAGTAATTGTTATTAATTATACAGAGAGATTGAAGAAGTAAAAATTAGTAAATGAAAAAGAGAACAAATAAAAGGGAGAATCGAGAAATAATGTTTGAGTGAATACAAAAATAATGTAAGATTACATAATAAAAAGTATTATTAAAATAAAATTAATAGAAAAAATAATTATCAAGAAAATAACAAAAGAAAAAAAGTGATCTAAAAATATCAAAAGGCAATAAGAATATTATGTTTTTGCTTTTTTTTTACTTAAATTCTTAAATTAGTGAAGCTATTTTAATTTAAAACATTTACTAGAAATATTAAGAAAATAATTAAGACTAATAGGTTAAAATTACATGATTCTTAATTTGACATATGCAATGGGATCAAAATTAAAGAGGATCATTTGCTCAATAATTGTTGAGTTGAATTTTCTTTTACTGTTTGATATCAATCTTACACATGAAAAATAGAAAAAAATTAATTAATATGTAAAGATCAATATTTTTTATTAAATTTTTTAACAATAATTATTTTGTTATTATTTCTTTTTAATAACCGCGTGAAGCGCGAATAAATTTTTTAGTAATATATAATAGCACTCTTTTTTATAATTTCGAGATCACTCTTTGAAGTCCGCACCGAAAGGGCAAATAATTTAAAATTTTTAAAATGGACAAGAAATTTCAATTTAATCAAAAGGGTCATTTCATTGAACCTCCAACAAGGTTACTTTTTTATTTTTTTTTTGAAACTATTTCTGAATAAAATGTAAAAAAATATATTAAACCTCGTCGGAAGTAATTAAATAATTATATATATATATATAAAATCTCTAGAGGAGAAGTTATTTATTTATTTGCAACATTTATTATATATATAGAGATATATTTTTTTTTCCTTTTTTTCTCTCAACTCTACTCTTTTCCCCTGAAAAATGTGAAGTTCTCAGGCAAACTTTTTTAGACAATTCTTTCCCTCTTCTTCTATTTTTTTCTTCTAATCTTCTTCCTTCCTTTTAATGGCATAGATAAAACAATGCAGAGAAAAAACCTAAATATATAGTCCCTAAGGTAATAAATATATTTTCTTAGAACCGTTTCATTATTTTAAAAAAAAATGAAAACCAAAGACCAACGAGGTATACTATATATATATATATATATATATATTGTTATTTATTAAAAATTCTGTTGAATTTCCAACGAGGTTTAATATAATTTTTTTATATTTATTAAAAAATAATTAAAAACAACCTCATTGAAAGCCTAGTGATGTTTTGAAATGCTTTTTTGCTCTTTTGACTCCGAATTTTCAGTCTTTGAATGCTTGTCGGATATCACTACTAGCTATTTTGTTTTGAGATATTGTATCGATATGTGAGAGTTTTTGTTAAAGAGGAAAAATAAATGAAGCATTATCTTTTTTGTGAATTCTATTTTGATAGTTTATATCAAACTGATTTGTTTCTGTCATAGTTGTTTATGAGGTTAAGATATTGTTGAAGATATTCTTAATGTAAATGACCTTGTATTTCTGCTGTGAAACTCTATCTTCAGTCTATCTAAAAGGAAAAATACTTAATTTTTTTTTATTCGACACACCCGCTATTTAAAGAGTTAAATTAAAAGTATTAGGATTTGTGCTGAATTTCTCATTCTATTTGGATTTCTATAAATAGAAGATATTTTCTTCTTATACACAACACAAATATCATCCACAATATAGTCATTAAAGAGTTTTGTTTAGGGGAGATTGTTCTCTATTTAGGTTTTATGTTTTTTATATTAGTTTATTCAATATGTAGGCCACTTGGCTAAATCATATTAAATGTTATGTTTATTTTGGTATAATTTCTCCTTGTCATCTGATTTATCGTCGTTTAAAATTTGCAATTGTTAACTTCCACATGACACTTTGCTATTTCGAACCCAACAAAAAATTCTTTCTTTATCCAAGATTAAATAAAACAAATTGTAACTTGAGTAAAACTTGTTCATCTTACATGTGTAAACATTATTTGAAAAATTATAGTTCATCAGCATTTTATTTGACTTCCTCTTTGGTTATATGATCTCCAATAACTAGATACAAGGTATGTTCAATGTGAAAGAAAAATATTTTTTTAGCTGAAAATAACTTTTTAAAAGATAAGTCGATCTTTTATTTATATTTTTTTATGTGAGCAAAAATTATTATTCAAAAATATGTGTATATAAACTAAACAAATACATGAAAAGTGGGGTGGAGGCCGAGGGGATAACATGCTCTGTTTCCTCCCTAACAAATACACTCATAATCTTTCTATTTTGTCCAGAAAAAAAGTGGGGTGGAGGCTACGAGGGGATAACATGCTTTGTTTTCCTCCCTAACAAATACACTCATAATCTTTCTATTTTGTCCAGAAAAAAGTGGGGTGGAGGCTACAAGGGGATAACATGCTCTGTTTTCCTCCCTAATAAAAATAAAAAGCTGAATTTTAAATGACGCGCCAGGTAGGGGGGTCAAACCTACGCCCTTCTGCTTAGGAAACAGACGCTCTATCCACTGAGCTACAGGCACTTCTGTTCTCAATCCATATAATTTCTATACTTGACCAATACCTTGGATGCAGGATCTCAATCTACAAAAGGAATATTCAAAAACGCTCTGTTCATCATGTTTTTTTTTTATTTCTGTTAATAATCGACAACCCTTATCACTTAGTCCCTAGGAAAGATTGGATACATTAATGGATTAATTAGGCATGTGTTCTTTCGATAGCTAGAAGCTAATTATATATGTTTCCGCCGGGCGGAGAAGAGATAATTAATCTCAATCTATGATATCGGCGTATATCCAATTTTAACAACAGAGAGTCCCAGCCTAATGGAAAAGGGCGTTCGAAATTACCTGGCACTCCGCAGGTTCAATCCTCCTATATACATATCATTTGCCTCTAATTTTTAAACTAGCACTATTAATAGGGAAGATAGGTAACGATTTAGGTAGTGTTCCATATGGCAAATAAAAAATATATTTTAATTTTTTCATGTTCGAATAATTAAAAATTTAAAAAAATATTTTACTTTAAAAAATTAAATTATTTAGAAATTAAAAAAAAATATTTCTAAGAAAAATTGAAAAAACAGGTTCCACGAGTGGTGTTTCAAATTAGTTATATTTTCTCCGCCTTCGATACAAAATAGGAATCCAATAAATCAAATAAATTGTGGTATAAAAATTCGAAATAAAACCTATAATATTCGAATACAGGATCCAATCTAATTAAAGAGTCCAATATAATGTGTTTCGCCTGATAGCTGCTAGGTGTGAGGGGCATCATGATTAATCAGCACAACGGACTTCAAAGTTTAGGCCTTAAAATTCTTTTTTGGGTTGTAGATTTACTGTACTTTAGAGATGCATCAAACAACCAATGAGGACAAATAAATAATTCCTCTAGGGAAGGAAATCAGCTCATTTAACACCTAACAGTTACTGCATTTAGTTAACAATAATGGATACTCCTATTAAAAAAAAAGTTCAAGATTACTGTTTTGGCTACTTGTATCTAACCTTCATAAGGAGATTCATGAATGAATTTAATGATTTTAGCTTCATTTGGATGTGATATGTATGTTATTTGCATAACATCTAGGATGTTCATGAGCTAATAAATGGAAGTCAACTTGCATTTTCTTTCATTATTGAGGTAGTATTACCAAAGGAATTTATTAGTTTACTCAAAGGGAAAAAATATTACTTTTCATTTGTCTCAAATTACCTATCATTTTTTTTAAATAATTGTCTCAAATTATTTATTATTTTAGAAATTCAATGCGAAATTAATTAGTTTTTCATTAATTAATTTAACAACATATGATTACGAGGAAAAAGTAATATAGAAAAAATATGTATGTACTGATTACTTTTCGTGGAAGCTTTTCTCTCTCTCTCTTTTCCTTAAAAAATAGTTTTCTTATCTTTTTTTAACTTTCCCTGTTATTGTCATGTTGGCTCCAACTAGTTTTTCATTAATTAATTTAACAACATATGATTACGAGGAAAGAGTAATATAGAAAAAATATGTATGTACTGATTACTTTTGGTGGAAGCTTTTCTCTCTCTCTCTCTCTCTCTTTTTTCCTTAAAAAAGTTTTTTGTTATCTTTTTTCAACTTTCCCTATTATTGTCCTGTTTGGCTCCAACTAGTGTAAGGTCAAAAACTATTATTCAAAAATATGTGTATATAAACTAAACAAATGCATGGAAAGTGGGGTGGAGGCTACGAGGGGATAACATGCTCTGTTTTCCTCCCTAACAAATACACTCATAATCTTTCTATTTTGTCCAGAAAAAAAGTGGGGTGGAGGCTACGAGGGGATAACATGCTCTGTTTTCCTCCCTAACAAATACACTCATAATCTTTCTATTTTGTCTAGAATAAAAAGTCGGGTGGAGGCTACGAGGGGATACACTAGTTGGAGCCAACAGGACAATAATAGGGAAAGTTAAAAAAAGATAAGAAAACTCTTTTTTAAGGAAAAAAGAGAGAGAGAGAGAGAGAAAAGCTTCCACCAAAAGTAATCAGTACATACATATTTTTTCTATTTACTCTTTCCTCGTAATCATATGTTGTTAAATTAACGACTTATTTTTGAATAATAGTTTTTGCATAATAGTTTTTGCTCACATAAAAAAATATAAATAAAAGATCGACTTATCTTTTAAAAAGTTATTTTCAGCTAAAAAAATATTTTTCTTTCACATTGAACACACCTTGTATCTAGTTATTGGAGATCATATAACCAAAGAGGAAGTCAAATAAAATGCTGATGAACTATAATTTTTCAAATAATGTTTACACATGTAAGATGAACAAGTTTTACTCAAGTTACAATTTGTTTTATTTAATCTTGGATAAAGAAAGAATTTTTTGTTGGGTTCGAAATAGCAAAGCGTCATGTGGAAGTTAACAATTGCAAATTTTAAACGACGATAAATTAGATGACAAGGAAAAATTATACCAAAATAAACATAACATTTAATATGATTTAGCCAAGTGGCCTACATATTGAATAAACTAATGTAAAAAACATAAAACCTAAATGGAGAACAGTCTCCCCTAAACAAAACTCTTTAATGACTATATTATGGATGATATTTGTGTTGTGTATAAGAAGAAAATATCTTCTATTTATAGAAATCCAAATAGAATGGGAAATTCAACGCAAACCCTAATACTTTTAATTTAACTCTTTAAATAGCGGGTGTGTCGGATAAAAAAAATTAAGTATTTTTCCTTTTAGATAGACTGAAGATAGAGTTTCATAGCAGAAATACAAGGTCATTTACATTAAGAATATCTTCAACAATATCTTAAGCTCATAAACAACTATGACAGAAACGAATCAGTTTGATATAAACTATCAAAATAGAATTCACAAAAAAGATAATGCTTCATTTATTTTTCCTCTTTAACAAAAACTCTCACATATTGATACAATATCTCAAAACAAAATATCTAGTAGTGATATCCGACAAGCATTCAAAGACTGAAAATCCGATGTCAAAAGAGCAAAAAAGCATTTCAAAACATCATTAGGCTTTCAATGAGGTTGTTTTTAATTGTTTTTTTAATAAATATAAAAAAATATTATATTAAACCTCGTTGGAAATTCAACAGGGTTTTTAATAAATAACAATATATATATATATATAGTATACCTCGTTGGTCTTTGGTTTTCATTTTTTTTTAATAATGAAACGATTCTAAGAAAATATATTTATTACCTTAGGGACTATATATTTAGGTTTTTTTCTCTGCATTGTTTTATCTATGCCATTAAAAGGAAGGAAGAAGATTAGAAGAAAAAAATAGAAGAAGAGGGAAAGAATTGTCTGAAAAAGTTGCCTGAGAACTTCACATTTTTCAGGGAAAAAGAGCAGAGTTGAGAGAAAGAAAGGAAAAAAAATATATATCCCTCTATATATAATAAATGTTGAAAAAATAAATATTTAATTTTTTTTACTTCTCCTCTAGAGATTTATATATATATATATATATATATATATATATATAATTATTTAATTACTTCCGACGAGGTTTAATATATTTTTTTTACATTTTATTCAGAAATAGTTTTAAGAAAAAAATAAAAAAATAACCTTGTTGGAGGTTCAATGAAATGACCCTTTTGATTAAATTGAAATTTCTTGTCCCTTTTAAAAATTTTAAGTTATTTATTTGCCCTTTCGGTGAGGACTTCAAAGAGTGATCTCGAAATTATAAAAAAAAGTGCTATTATATATTACTAGAAAATTTGTTCTCGCTTCGCGCGGTTATTAAAAAAATAATAAAATAATTATTGTTAAAAAATTTAATAAAAAATATTGATCTTTACATATTAATTGATTTTTTTCTATTTTTTATGTGTAAGATTGATATCAAACAGTAAAAAAAAATTCAACTCAACAATTATTGAGCAAATGATCCTCTTTAATTTTGATCCCATTGCATATGTCAAATTAAGAATCATGTAATTTTAACCTATTAGTCTTAATTATTTTCTTAATATTTCTAGTAAATATTTTAAATTAAAATAGTTTCACTAATTTAAGAATTTAAGTAAAAAAAAGCAAAAACATAATATTCTTATTGCCTTTTGATATTTTTAGATCACTTTTTTTCTTTTGTTATTTTCTTGATAATTATTTTTTCTATTAATTTTATTTTAATAATAATTTTTATTATGTAATCTTACATTATTTTTGTATTCACTTGAACATTATTTCTCGATTCTCCCTTTTATTTGTTCTCTTTTTCATTTACTTTTTTTTGCCTATTCAATCTCTATGTATAATTAATAACAATTACTTATTTTTCTTAAAATAATCAAGGTAATTCACCTTTCTTTTTCAACTAATTTTATAAAAAAAATTCAAAAATTAATTTTTTTTATTAAGTTTTTAAAATATTTTTCATGATTTATTGCTATATTAAAATTTTAAAATAACTTCATAAATAATTTTGATATAATTGATTATTTTTCATAATTAAATAGCTATTATTAAGATTAATTATGAAACGTTAAGTCATTACCTTTCACATTCTTCTACGTGGATGATATACTAATACTCTCTTCAAATGCTCTAACCTCTGTCTCTTCATATGCTCTAACTTTTTTAAGTTAATTGAACGTAAAATTATAACTTTTTCAAGTGTTGTTAATTCTCTAATTAAGAAAAAATTATTGTCCAGTGATAATGGGTAAAAGAATATTACTATAGAATTTATGAGATGATCTTTGAGTTTATTACTATAATATTTATTTATTGTGAAAAGTTTACTCTAGTTTTTCTATACATTGATACTAATGAATAATCTAGTTTTAAGATGTTTTGAAGTAGTAATTTGTTTATTTTTGAATGACATTTAACTGACCATATTTAATTTTCTTTTGTAGATATCTATCGCTTATTATAAGTTGAATTTATTTTTTTGTACAAAATTGTTAATATGAGTAGTGTTCAAGTGAAGGTAAAATGATCGCTAAATATTTGATGGACATCTTGCTAATTTTAGAAAGTATTTTCAAGAACTCCCAAATCTATTTATAAAATTAAAGTTTGGCGACCATCACAATGACCAAAGCAATAAGAAATGTGTGTCAACCTACACATGTAAAATTTTCATGAGGAACATTTCCTAATAAAAAATAAGAATATATATATATATATATATATATATATATATAAAACAAAATAACAATTTGACTACACAATCACAAGAGAGTAAAATGTAAGTAAAAGTCTGTTCAACTTTAAATGCAATAGGTAATATATTTTTGGGCTTGACGTTTAAGAATTATGGATGTGATCAATCAGATCATCAATTTCTTCATTTTTTCATTTTCTTATAAGCACCTAAACTTTTGTAATTATGCTCTTCAATTGGTATCCTCAATATCTACGGGTTCTTATTTCACTACCTATATGTATAACATACTGATGACAAACACATATTCTATTGATAGCCCCAATAATAAAGCTTGCGATCATTCTTGTTCCTTCTTATTTTATCTACGCAATGATTTATCTTGAGTTAGCAAACACTTTGATTATGAAAAAAAAGAGAGATAATGGTAGCAAATGACTTAACAATCTTCTATATGCCAAAATTAGGAAGACTATCAAACTCATACAATAGGTGCCAAAAGTTTCTTCAAGATCCTTTTACATTTCGCTGCCTCAGATATTTTTTTTCAAAGCTTATATTCATCAAGTAATTGTTAGAATACTTACAGTGTCACGCACTATATATGGTGAAGACTATTGCCTTGATCCCAAATTTTTGTGAGTTATCTTTCTAACCAATTGTACCTATAAAGATGTCCAGCATAGAGAAGTCATAAGACACATTATAGAGTCAAAAATTAAGATACTCAATATGAAATGAGTTTAGCAGCAAAATTAGAGATATTATTTTTAAAAAAATGAACATAAGAAAGTTTCATATGTTCCTGATTATTCTGAAGCATATACATAGTTATTTGTTAGATCCATGCACCTAGATTATTCAGATATTGCAATAATAGATGCAAGTCAACTCAACAACATATTAAAAAAAATTATACACTAAAAAGAGAACAAAAAAAAAAGGTAACAAATAATGCTACATACCAACAAACACAAAAATCACAAATGACCAAGATTTATGCAACAGAAACATGATTATAAAATTTATATATGACATGAAGAGAGGAATGTTTCGGCATTAATAGCAACCGAAAAGTTATAGAGAAGACTACCATTTAGAATATGCGGAGAAAAGTTAAATGTCTGGATATTAAATGACATGTTAAGGTATCATATTAACTGATTCATTAAATAATAGTAATATGTATTTACCACTGCTTTACTTTAGTCTTTATTGGATTGTATATGTTTTCCTTTTTGTATAAAAATTCTATAGAATAGTGTTTGATTGTAAGGGCAACTGTTCGGTGCGTTTGTAGGGGTTATAAAACCGACACGCAAGTGCACGTGGTCGAACAAGTAGTAAGTGGCTTTAGTAAGCCAAGTATCGATCCACGGAGACTCTGGATAAGTGAACTTTGCTTAAGTATACTATACTATATCTCACTTCTAAATATGTTGACAACAACGTAACCAAAAATTGAATAACTTGTTTTATAAATCCTATACTAAAACTACTAACAATTATCTACTTTGAATTTAAACTATGGATATGAGCATGCCGAGGTCAAGAACATGTAATGAAACTGATTATAATCATAAATTGGTTAATCTTTTCTTCCAGTTGCTAGCCAAGAACATTAGCCAAGAGATTAAAACTCTCGTATTTAATCTCACTTAAGAATCATAAACCATCCGTCTACATTTCTGTGATCAAATGCAATTCATGACCTAGCAATACAATTCTGGTTCCTAAATTGACTAATACGGCTTTCAAGTATATTTCTATCAGGAAAGCACATCAAAACTCAATTTTCCCAAATCAAGTAAAGAACAATATCCTATTAATTCACAACTTTCCAATTTCGTGCTCTCTCGAGTGAAATCAGACTTTTTAGATATACATTAATGTAGGCCACACACCAATGCAGTAGAAACAAGAATTAATAGAACAACATGGAAGAAAAAGATGAAAAACCATATAATTCAATAATCAAAATTCATCACAAGTGCTCATAACCTCAGCAAGGAAGGGAATTAGCCACTCATTTGGGGATTAATCATCCTAAAACAAGTGTTAATCATACAAACAATTGAATTAGAGAATAAAGAAGGAGAGAAAAAAACCCTGAACTTTTCGTCCCTCAACTGCCTGTAACCCACGTCCTTGCTCCACCAAGTCTGAATTATGAAAAAATGAACCTAAGTGTTCTATTTATACTAGTGGAAATTTTTTCCGGAATAACAAGCAACGTGTCACGGAGTGCATCGCGGAGCACTGCGGCGTGGACGCGGACCCTCACTGGAAATTGGGGGTCCGGGAATAAAGCATCAACGTGGCACGGAGTGCAACGCGGAGGCTTGCCACCGTGCCACGGAGCTGTCGCGAGCCTCCACTGGAATTGATGCATTTTTCACCCTCCAGGCAGACTGCCTCCGCGATGGCAGCGTGACACAGCTCCATCGCGGAGCCCCTTTAATTGGTGCAGTCCAATGCTTTTTCCCTTGCTCGCATCCAAGTCCAACTCCGATATCATCCAACATGCATTTTAGCTTCCCGAAATCACATTTTACCTACAAAACAATACTAATCATGTTGGTTAGTATAAATTCACATTTTATTACCAATTACATGAAAATGTAGACACATTGCTAGATAAACAAGGTGAAAATGATACGTTTGAGTATCACTTGGGCATATAAATCTGCCCAAGATCACTTACCCCACACTTAAATCCTTGTTCGTCCTCGAACAACAAACATACAATTCATGCAATTTACATCCCAACCTTCGCCACTATGGAGCGATAATTTGAGCTACGGTCATACCGATCATTCAATATTTCAAATCATCAAGAAAACATGCATGGTCTTAACAATGCAAGGACCTTCAATACATTAAGACTTCCTAGACTTTAAGAATCGACTCGCGATATCGGCAAACTCATGCAAATCAGCTAATCAAGATATCCGACATGAAAATCAATCTTTCATCAAGCATGTGCCCTCACAACTCAAGAGAATCTTCCCCTTTTTGCTCATGTGACACACAAACATTCAAGTAGGGGCATGTAAAAATTAATTTCACTCTCTCTCCCAAAAGAATTCACATGCATCATGTCATGACCCATAAGCTTGCCCTTAGTGTATTACTCCACTAATATAAAGAAATGCAATGTAAGATCACGTAGGACTTTAATGGGTTGTAATGGAAGCTATGGAACTAGTATATATTGGATTGGCCAATAATAGCCACTAGCATCCTTAAGCGCCTTTTCAACACATTCCCATCAACTCATGGACATTGTTTCTCTCTTCTCTTTTTTTTTCATCATCCCATTCTTGATGATTTACTTTAGTATGGCACATTTCATCAAGAACACTTGACACGAAAACAAAGGTTTTTCATGCACCTTCATTATCATTTAATTATAGCAAGTGCACCTTCAACCTTTTCTTTTCTTCCCTCTCTCTGCTCTTCTTTTTCTTTTCACCATTCTCACTCTTTGACACTTTGGGAAAATTATTTTCTCTTCTTAAGCGCTTAAGAGTTTTGTATAGACTTTACGGCTAATGAAAAGAAAAAATTAAGCTCAGTTTATACTTTTTTGGACAAAAGAAAGAAATAATAGGCTAAAGGCTCAAAGGGCTGACTAGGGTATGCAATCACATAAAGGGGGAGTATGACAAGAAAAAAATAGAAACTCTCGGTTAAAACAAAGAAATGCCTACATCCTTTCCAACACTACACCTCCTTCATTTCGTTTTGTACACACACCAGGCAAGTTCTAGACACTTCACAATAGCATGGAATAACAATACCTCACTTCACACTTTATGCACATGCTCGATTCAAGATGCATTCACAGACTTTTCAATCAGCTAATTACATGAATTCAAACATTAAGCCTCAATCACACCGAATCGAACTCTACAGCCTAGGTATCTCAACATATTTACAAAATTGCATGCTTTCATACGAATCACTTTTGCATTTTGAATATTAGTTACAACACGCAACCAAAATTTCACAACCATATAGTAACTACAGGTTCCGTGATGCAATCCACCAAAGAAAAAAACTGAAAATAAATTAAAATAACTACTCCTACCGACTACATTTCCCTTAAGACGGTCGTCATCCATCCATCATAGGGAACAGTCACTAACTATGACGTTGGTTCAATGGGACCATTCTCGGTAAAAGAACCGAAAACCAACGCCGAGAAACCCAAAAAAAAAAATTGAAAAATTTTGCAAAACATCGATCATTTCGATGGAAAAATTATTTACAAAATATTTTAAATATGAATAAAATATTTTCGCAAAATTTTAAAAATATCGATCATTTCGATAAGCAAAAATATTTACAAAAATTTTACAGACTTAGCTGGCAACATCAACATTCCACAACACACATCAATTTCACAAATAATTACAAATACAGAACAATTTGCAAATTCACAAACACAGGGAAACATACATACAAGAATACAGAGGAAAGCATACAAGCAAACCAGCCCAGCCCAGCACCTAACTACTCCCCACCCCACACTTAAACCGAACACTGTCCCCAGTGTTCACAAAAATTTAAAATCACAAAATTGGGTGGTGGAACTCCCTGATCAGTCAAAGTATTCCACTTCTTCATCAGGTGCTGCTGCCTCATCTCCCATGTCCGAGTCGCCTCCGTCGTCGTCATCGGACTCCACATCAGAGTCCTCCCGACGTGTCTCCTCGTCCGTGGGGACATCATCGTCAGTGGGCTCTACAAAGGCTGGCCCCACTCGGCATAGAGCCCTGGCGTTTTCGCCAAACGGGTAATCCAGCTCGAGCTTCCATAGCTCCTCCTCCGTGGCTGGTCTCCCACCGATCCTGAGCTGGAGCATTTGCATTCCAAACATCCGCGCCATGTACTGGTCATCACGAGCATGTCACTCGCCAAGCGTCAGCACTGGCCCGTGGGTGGTGTCGAGGGCCTTAGTTTTGGTCACATCCAAGGCCCGCCGCTCCAACTGCGGGATATAATCCAAAGCCTCTTCCTCGACGTCGAGGCCCCGGAGAAAGGTGGTGAGTAGTCCACCGAACCCATACCTGTAGCCCTGGTGTAATCGGGCTCTCTTCATGGCGGATATGATGACCGCCCCAACATTAATCTCCAGCCCTTTCATCAGGGTATACACCAGGCAAACACGGTCCCGAGTCACATCAGTCATGTGTACCCCTGGGATTAGGCACGAGCAGACTATCTTCAGCCAGATTCGGGCTTCCCTGTTCATTTGAGAGTATGGCAGAGTCTGGTGGTAGCCCCTTTCTTTATGTCTGCTCCATCTAGCTGTGGATCGATCCCCACACAATGTGCGTCTGATATCGGCATACGGTGGGGTAATATTCAGCTGGCGGAGAACGTGGGCGTCTGTGTCCCGCGCTCTAATGATGGCATTTAGCTGTTGGGGTTCCAGAGTGACTATCTGCCCTCTGATCTTGATGGTGTGACTTCTGATTGCCCCGGGTTCCAATTAGCATAGAACTCCCGGACCAGGTGTAGGTTGCATTCCTTGGGCTCCTGAAATATGAAGCTGAGCCCAGCTGCCTCGATCCTTAGAACTATTCGGGGGAACTCCTGTGCTAATGGTTCTCGTGCTATATGCTCCTCGGGGAAGTATTTGTTTTCTTTGTGTTTAGCATACCACTTCTTCCCCTCATTAGTCACCCATCTCGTTCCGTATTGGCAGCGCTGGCCGCGTGGAACTGCTGGTGCAGCTGGGACTCCTGTGCCCAGTCTAAGTCTTTTCCTCCCGGTGCCTGAAGTTGATGCACCCTTACCTTTGTCTTGCCTTCTTGCCATTTTGTCTGTCAACACAAGTAAACAATCACAATGTCAAGCTAAATGAATATTAACTTCGGCTAAGGTCGGGTTACGCTAAGTTTACCCCACACTTAGTCCTTAGCTACAGTTATGATACTACGGCAAGAATAACTTTATTTACACCAAACAACCAGCTATACAATTCATGCTTAGTGCGTTCACAAAGAAAAATTCGACGGTATAACTTCTGTGTACTACTCAGACTTCGTACAGCTAATCCCAATCACTACCATCGCTAGCAATTCAACCATCGCACTTAGCAAAGAGAAACAATGAAACAAAAACAACAACAAAAATTCTATATACATGAACCTATACAACCAACCCAATTTGAACAAATTTCAACATTTTCCCCACAACCCAAGAATTCGTCGTCTATTACACTCAAACAATTCTTACAATGATTCATCCCATTCAATACGTACAACCCGGTATAGAATTCACAAATTCAACACATTACCAATTTCAAATTCAACAACCAAGCCCTAGAATTGAATTTCGCAATCAACTTCGAATAATTCATGCAATCGACAAGTTCAAACAATCATTACAACATTCTGAACTTTTATCAATCAATAAATACTCGAATTCATGCTTAATTTCAACTTAGGGTGCTTTAGTTCACCTCTCATGCTTAATTTCGAATAAAATTGACAAAAACTTGAGAGATAATCGGAAAACATACCTCGAAGTTGAAGAACCGAAGAAAACTTGGTAATTCTTTGCCTTAAGCCGTGGCACGTTGGTGGGGGAGGGATTTTAGGATGTTTGGTCGCGGAGGAAAATAAGAATGAGGGGAAAAGGGGAGAAATCGGGGTTTAAAATGTAGAAAAACACGCGGGTCACCCGGCAACCCGGTGTGACCCGTCACAATTTATATGGCAACGTGTCACGGAGTGCATCGCGGTGCACTGCCTCCGTGAAACGGAGCCATCGCGATGGCTTACTGGAAATTTTGAAATTTCCGGATTACACCTCAACGTGTCACGGAGGTTAACGCGGAGTTCCTCCTCCGTGACACGGAGCTATCGCCCCAGCTCACTGTCTTCTACATTTTATTAATTTTTTCATACCTCGCCTTTTCCTTCACGATTCCGTGCACATTTTTCTCCGTTTGACCTGAAAATCCTCTCACTAAACAAAATTGGCTAGAATAATAGGTTTCACCTATCTAAAATAAAAAAAACTAACTAAAACGCAAAAATTTTGTACTAAATCAAGAAAAACAAAAGTAAAATCTATTTACACTTTACAAAATGAGAGAAAATATTTTTTCACGGGTTGCCTCCCGTGCAGCGCCTGGTTTACCGTCGCGGCTCGACGTCCTTTACGCTCAATTGTCCGCTAGGGTGATGGACGATTTCTCACGATCATTGTCCTCCCCCCAGTAGTGCTTACACCTATCCGGTGGTCTTCCCATCAACTCTCGGGAATCATTCATTTGCTTAGCATTAACATGATCAATTACATTGATCACCGAGAGTTCTTCATTCACCATCGGGAGCTTGGGTGTTTTGTACACATCGAACACCTCTACCTTGTCATGTGCTCGCATTGTAAGTTGACCTGCAGCTACGTCGATTAATGCTTTCCCGGTTGCCAAGAAGGGTCGTCCCAAAATAAATGGGACTTCCGCGTCTGGTTCAAAATCCAGAACAATAAAATCTACCGGAAAAATTAAGGAGCCCACTTGCACTAGAACATCCTCAACAATGCCATCCGGCCTAGCTAAGGATCGATCCGCCAACTGCAAGATTATGGTTGTAGGTCTAGGAATACCTAGACCCAACTTCCTGAATACCGAAGATGGCATCAGATTTATGCTCGCTCCCAGGTCACACAATCCACGAGCTCGGATGCTCTGCCCAATAGTAAGTTGGATAGTAAAACTTCCAGGGTCTTTTAGCTTCATGGGCAGTCTATTTTGGATCCGAGAAGTGCACTCCTCCATCAAAGCCACCGTGGCATACTCAGTCAAACGACTTTTGTTGGCCACGATGTCCTTTATGTATTTGGCATATTTAGGCACTCCCTGCAAGACATCAACAAGAGGTAAGTTAACATGTACCTGTTTAAGCACCTCCATGAATTTCTTGAAACATGCCTCCTCCTTGTGTTTCTTGAGTCGTTGAGGGAACGGGGGTGGAGGTCTTTCTGATTCAGCTTCTTTGGTCTTCCCCCTTTCCGAACTTTGCTCCCCCTCAACTTCTGCTGCTCCCGACTTTTGAGGTGGTCTTTCTGGTTCCACCTCCTTCAACTGCAAACCACTCCTTGTGGTCACTGCATTTACCTACTTCGGATTCGAATTCGTGTCGCTCGGCAGTCCTCCTCTGGGCCTTGTATTTTGGGCACTAGCAAATTGCCCAAATTGATACTCAAGAGCCTTGGTCGCTAACTGGTTATTTTTCACTTCGGCTGCCAATTTAACATAATCAGCCTGCAATTGCGCTTGATTAGCGATCATGGTCTTGAACATCTCCTCAATGTTGGGTGATAGTGGTGGAGGAGGGGCATTGTTATTTCTGAATTGAGATTGGTAGTTCTGTTGCCCTCATTGATTCCTTTGCATACCCTGACCCGCACTTTGGCCTTGTTGGTTGTTGCTACCCCATGAAAAATTTGGATGGTTCCTCCAATTTGAATTGTAGCCACTACCATACTGCTGATGATTTCTTTGTGCATTACCCACAAAGTTAACCGAATCAGGATTTGCTCCACAGCACTCAGCTGAGTGCTTACTGCTTCCACACACTTCACACCACATTTGCTGGAGCGCATTAACTGGAGCTGACGGCTGGTTCAAAGTCATATTGCTGAAGTGGTTGTTCAATTGATTCTGCAAAGCAGCTATCTGTGCAGCGATAGCTGTAAATCCATCCACTTCAAGCACTCCCGCTGCTTTCCTTGCCCCACCTCGTGATGAATCAGCATTCCATTCTGGATTGCCCTGTGAAATCCGGTTTAGCAAGGTGTACAGCTCCTCATAAGTCTTTTCCAGCGCTTGCCCTCCAGCTGCTGAATCTAGCAAAATTTTGGTATGGGGTTCCAAACCCTCAATAAATGTGTGCACCAACACCTCATTGGACTGATGATGATGAGGACAGTCCCGCAACATGGATTTAAATCTTTCCCAGGCTTGATATAAATTTTCTCCCTCCCTCTGTTTGAAACTTAGAATTTGACTTCTAAGTCTTGCTGTTTTGCCAGAGGGAAAAACCTTATCAAGAACTTTCGTGCAAGATCATCCCACGTTGAAATAGAATTTGGTGGCTCAGCTTTCAACCACCTCTTGGCTTCACCGAGTAATGAGAACGGAAATAATGTAAGCTGGAAATAATCAGGTGACACTCCAGCGGGTATATAAGTGTCACTTATCTCCAAAAAGTTTTGGAGATGCTGTTGTGGGTCCTCATGAGGGAGACCGGTAAATTGCCCGCTTGTGTGCAACAATTGCACCATATTTTGCTTTAGTTCAAATCTCCCTCCAGGCTCTGGTTTGCGGATACTGGATGTAACATTGTTGGCATGTGGGATTGCCACCTCGCGAACCGGCCTTGCTGCTGCTTCTTCGGGCACTAACACTGCCCTCAAAACCGGTGGATTTTGTTTCTCCATAATAGTCTGTCTGAGCAACTGCAGCTTTCTTTGTAGAGCTTCTCTCCGTTTACTATGAAATATACGTTCAGGCTCTATAGAAGATTCCACCAGCTCTTTGTCTCTTGCCAGTGTTCACAGCAATTAAGTCTGCAAAATACAGGGTAAGACCAAGTTGTTAACACTTAAGAAAAGAAAATAAAAATACAGTAAATTTACACTTAATACAATTTCACCAATTGCCAAGTCTCCCCGGCAACGGTGCCAAAAACTTGTTCGGTGCGTTTGTAGGGGTTATAAAACCGACACACAAGTGCACGTGGTCGAACAAGTAGTAAGTGGCTTTAGTAAGCCAAGTATCGATCCACGGAGACTCTGGATAAGTGAACTTTGCTTAAGTATACTATACTATATCTCACTTCTAAATATGCTGACAACAACGTAACCAAAAATTGAATAACTTGTTTTATAAATCCTATACTAAAACTACTAACAATTATCTACTTTGAATTTAAACTATGGATATGAGCATGCCGAGGTTAAGAACATGTAATGAAACTGATTATAATCATAAATTGGTTAATCTTTTCTTCTAGTTGCTAGCCAAGAACATTAGCCAAGAGATTAAAACTCTCGTATTTAATCTCACTTAAGAATCATAAACCATCCGTCTACATTTCTGTGATCAAATGCAATTCATGACCTAGCAATACAATTCCGGTTCCTAAATTGACTAATACGACTTTCAAGTATATTTCTATTAGGAAAGCACATCAAAACTCAATTTTCCCAAATCAAGTAAAGAACAATATCCTATTAATTCACAACTTTCCAATTTCGTGCTCTCTCGAGTGAAATCGGACTTTTTAGATATACATTAATGTAGGCCACACACCAATGCAGTAGAAACAAGAATTAATAGAACAACATGGGAGAAAAAGATGAAAAACCATATAATTCAATAATCAAAATTCATCACAAGTGCTCATAACCTCAGCAAGGAAGGGAATTAGCCACTCATTTGGGGATTAATCATCCTAAAACAAGTGTTAATCATACAAACAATTGAATTAGAGAATAAAGAAGGAGAGAAAAAAACCCTGAACTTTTCTTCCCTCAACTGCCTGTAACCCACGTCCTTGATCCACCAAGTCTGAATTATGAAAAAATGAACCTAAGTGTTCTATTTATACTAGTGGAAATTTTTTCCGGAATAACAAGCAACGTGTCACGGAGTGCATCGCGGAGCACTGCGGCGTGGACGCGGACCCTCACTGGAAATTGGGGGTCCGGGAATAAAGCATCAACATGGCACGGAGTGCAACGCGGAGGCTTGCCACCGTGCCACGGAGCTGTCGCGAGCCTCCACTGGAATTGATGCATTTTTCACCCTCCAGGCAGAATGCCTCCGCGATGGCAACGTGACACAGCTCCATCGCGGAGCCCCTTTAATTGGTGAAGTCCAATGCTTTTTCCCTTGCTCGCATCCAAGTCCAACTCCGATATCATCCAACATGCATTTTAGCTTCCCGAAATCACATTTTACCTACAAAACAATGCTAATCATGTTGGTTAGTATAAATTCACATTTTATTATCAATTACATGAAAATATATACACATTGCTAGATAAAAAAGGTGAAAATGATACGTTTGAGTATCACTTGGGCATATAAATCTGCCCAAGATCAGCAACCCCATCACTATATGATATTATAGAAGAAGAAACCAACAAATATTGTGAAAGAAAAATAATACTATATGATAAATATTTTTTTGTGTACAATTTGATGTTCTAATCTACTAACAAAATAACAATCAACAAAAAAATAATCACAAATTACAGTAATTAATCAAGAAATCTAAGAGATATTTGGCGATATGCAACAAAGATTCATATAGCTGCAATGTCGACTTCTCTTTTCAAGAAAATTAACAAAACCTCTCTTTTGTAATGAAAAGTTTATATAATTTTCTTGTAAAGATGAGTCTTAATAGGATAAAGATAATTAATTAAATTAAAGAATTGTAACATAAACTTTATGTAAGAATTTAATAGAAAATAAATGAAAGAAAGTGAATGAGGGGATATAAAATGTCTCCAAACGTCTGTCTTTTTATTTTTCACCAAGTAGAGATATTACTGGATGAATATGGTCCATATATTGAATTTAGTGCATTAATTATTAAGTAATCCTTCAAATTTTTTATATTTTATATTTTTCAAAGGATGTTATAGCCAATAAATTTTATAAGGTTATTTTAGTAATTCATGGTCTACTTTTTAGGGATGGTGGTCTTCCCACGAGGAGCTGAGGAAGACATTGATATCTGCCATATTTTATTAGTCCACGCCTTATGTAATGGTATTGATAAAGGACATTGCACTATTGTCCCAATGATCGTGGCCGACATTTACCGATCTCTGGGGAAGTGCAAAAATGGGTTTAAGCACTTCGAAGGATGTAATTTATTGCTTCAGTTTTGGCTTATTGAACATCTTCAAAAGGTGCATGGCAATCCAACCATGCCTCAGCCTATAGAAATCGATCATATTGCCGCTCACCATTACAGGGTCACCATGAGAGTTAAGCCAATAAAACGACACGAAGAAGTGGAGAAATGGAGTCAAATATTGGGTAATATGACTGAAGACTCGGTACAGTGGATGTTTGACTAGTTTCCAAGAGCCAACTTCATGGTATATACCAAGTCCCGATGCTACTTGGTTCTGATAGGACTACGAGGTCTCCAACCGTACTCTCCAATGCAAACAATGCGGCAGGCTGGAAGAATAAAAATAATACCCAGGGTTGCCGACATGGACGCATACCAAGTGGATTACATGGACGATTTTGTTCCACATGGTCTAGACATTGCAAAAGCATGGAACAAAAAGATTTATCTCGATGAAAAAAGCATGGAGGTTGACCGATATCGGGCAGGCTACGTAACCGGGTATATTGAGTGGTCATATGATGATTGGGTTGGTACTGCGATAGCGAGAATCAAATAAGGCAAGCATGTAGAAGATAAGGAGGCTCAAGCACAAACCCTCTATCGCCGTTTAAAAAGAAAGGTCCAAGATTCTGAGGCTTGTCATCGGCAGTTACACGACGACAATGCCAAAGAAATTGCTGAGATGGGAAAGAAATTAGAATATTGAAAAGACCGAGCTTTAGGTTTGGATTTGAGAATACAAGATTTGCGTGATGAATTTAGCAGACAAGGAGAAGAATGCTTGAATAATGGAGTTATGAGGAAAGATCTAGCATTGGCCTACCTTCTGTCCAGTCGTCACCGTTTCGACAAAGTATTAGAAGATCCAAAGAAGTCGGACGTCGACGAAGAAGTTTTCAAGATTTAATGTTTTAGTTTGTTTCTTGTAATTTCTTGCAACTTTTATAGTAATAAAATTCATTTTGGGTTTATTTTGGGAGCAAAATGACAATACTTAATAACAAGTTCCTCTCAAACTCGGTAGGCCTACCTCTGGCATAAAAGAGGCCCCAAAATTAGGAAATACGTCACTATTTTGTTTGACCTTTACTTTATATTATTTCTAACTTCTATTACTAATTATGATTTGTTGTTGGTCTTATTTTTCCCCTTCCCAAAGGTTGATCTGTGCAAACCTGGCTTACTATACAAGATCAAAAGGTGCTCCTCCTTCTCCTCCTCCCATCCCTAACCGCAACAAAGGAAAGGACAGAATGGATGAACCTAATAGCAGTGGCAGCGACACACCCAGAAATGAACGAAACAACTGCGAAGGGGCCGGCCCTCCAGGTTATAATGAGATTATTATGAGGCTCGAGCAGAAAATTTTTAAGCTTCAAGAGGAATAGGTACAAGTTCGTAATTTAAATACCCAGGCAACACTATTTGGGACCCAAGCTGATGCATCGACTTCAAAAGCACCAGCCAGTCTTCCCATGTCCTCACAACCCGCAGCTCCACCACAAGACGCTCCACCCCAACATTACCAATACCCTCCATATACTTTTCCACATACGCCAGCTCCAACTACCACCCATTACTCGTCACCACCTCAAGAAATACCTCCTCCAACCCATATAAATACAGCCTACGCCCACACCCATACAAACCCGATCTATGTGGAGACTGCGCCTGTAACACATCATTGTGAGGAATCTGAACCTTCAGAAAAGAATAGACTGATTCAGACTCTAGCAGAAGAGTTGAAGAAAATAAATAGTAGGTTGCAAAATGTTGAAGGCAATAAGGGAATAACGGGTCTGGATTATGAAGATCTATGTATACATCCAGATGTTGAATTACCGGAGGGGTACAAACCTCCCAAGTTCGAGCTCTTCAACGGAACTGGTGATCCAAGGGCCCACCTGAGATTGTATTGCGATAAACTGGTAGGAGTGGGACGGAATGAGAAGATAAGAATGAAGTTGTTCATGCGAAGGCTGACCGGAGAAGCTCTTAGCTGGTATGTAGAGCAGGATCCGAAAAAATGGTTTGCTTGGGCGGAAATGGCATCAGCCTTTGTGGAACGTTTTGGATTCAACACAGAAAATGCACCTGACTTGCATTACATCCAAAACTTGAAGAGGAATCCCACTGAGACTTTTAGGGAATTCGCAACTCGCTGGAAGACTGAAGCCGCAAGAGTGCGACCCCCAATGGAAGAGTCTCAAATGAAGGATATTTTTATGCGGACTTTAGACCCGCAAGTTTATGACAGATTGATGTTGGTTAGCGAAAAAAGCTTTACAGAAATTATCAAGCTTGGAGAGAGGATTGAGGACGGTATCAAGGATGGTACCATCATCAACTTGAATGCACTACAGACGGCTAACAAAGCCTTGCAGTCCGGAACTGCTTTGGAAAGCCGCAAGAAGAAGGAAATTGGAACAGTCATGATGGCCCAAGGGCCGAAAAGTTATGTTTACAGACCGCAGACTCCAACCCCACATTACCAAATGCCAACCCCGCACTACCAAACTTCACCATACCAAACTCCACCTCACTATGTCACACTCCGTCATCACCTTATCAAGCTCCATCACCATATCAAAACCTCCATCCCTATCAAGCTCCATCACCATATCAAAACCTCCATCCCTATCAAGCTCCATATCAAACTCCCCCTCGAACCCATTTCCAAACACCTCCATCACATTACCAAGCCCCCACTTATCCCGTTTATAACACACAGCCCTCTCATCCACGACATTCTCACCCATGAGCTTCTTTCTCACCAAACCAAAGGCCTAGGGCTCAATTTAGGCCAACAAAAACTTATACCCCTCTAGCCGAACCAATTGACCAGTTGTATGTGTGATTGAAAGAAGCTGGTTACATTGAGCCTATTCCTGCACTCCCGGTCGATACCCAAGCTAAGTGGTACGACCACAACAAAATATGCATGTATCACTCAGGAATGAGAGGGCACACCACAGAGTCCTGCAGGTCTTTGAAGGACAAAATACAGAAGTTGATTGACACCAAAGTTATTCACCTCAAGGATCCATCCCTGAATGTGACAAATAATCCTCTGCCGAATCACCAGGTGAACATGATTTCTCGTGACGAGGCTGAAGATTTGGCAGATACTATTGGGATGATAGAACACGGAGTAGGTTCTTCTTCTGATTCATCTCGGAGAGTACAAGTGTGCCCTCCGTTCGAGGTTGAGGTAGCTGCACCAAGGCCTCCCTTCACGGTGGTAAGAGCTGCTCCAGTTTCATACAAGACAGTACCTTGGAGCTACAAGGAAAATGCCTCGCATAAAACAAAGGTGTTGGAGGCAGATGCGGCACAAGGAGTGACACGGTCTGGAAGAGTATACACTCCTGATACCTTGGTCCAAGGAGCCGATAAAGGGAAGCAGCCAGCTGTGGAAGCAGGAAATGGGATCTGGAAAAAGGTGCAGGCGAAAGAGTATTAGGTGGTAGAACAATTGAGCAAGACCCAGGCTCAAATTTCTATCTTATCACTTCTGCAGAGCTCTGAGCAACATCAAAAGGCTTTGATGAAGGTGCTAGGAGAAGCCTATGTCCCTGCAAGCATATCTAGTAGTGAGGTGGCTAACATGGTGGGTTAGGTATTTGAGGCCCAGAAAATATCCTTCCATGAAGATGAGTTGCCTGTGGAAGGCGTGGCCCATAACAAAGCGCTGCATATCACAGTACTACACTCAGAAAAATTCATCACCAAGGTATTGATTGACCCAGGCTCCGATCTAAATATTTGTCCACTGAATACTTTGACCCGGTTGGAAGTTGGTCTTGCCCGGATCAAGCAATGGAAGATGAACGTCAAAGCGTTTGACGGTTCACAAAGGGACACTGTGGGAGAAATAGATCTTGACGTGTTAATTGGCCCTGCCACATTCACCATGACATTTTAGGTAATGGACATCCCAGCCTCTTACAATATGCTATTGGGACATCCATGGATTCATGCTGCGGGAGCGGTGCCTTCAACTCTGCACCAATGCCTGAAATTTGAGTGGGACCATCAAGAAGTCGTGGTCCACGGGGATGAAAGCCGTCCAATTTATGCTGCTCCTGTTATCCCTGTCATTGAAGGAAAGGGAGGCCTAGATGGGGAAAGTTTTCACACTGTAGAGCTTGTCGGTGTCGTCGAGGAAGGTAGATGGTGGAGTGATAAGATCCTGAGTATGCTACTTTGGTTAGGGTTCGAACCAGGCCGGGGTCTAGGAGCCAAATTGCAAGGAATATCTGAGCCGTTGCAAGTGGCAACACAAAAGACCACTTTTGGATTGGGATATCAACCTACTGAAGAAGAGCTGGACAATTGGAAATATCCCTCGGGAAAGAGAAGTTTTCTGTTGCCGAACCCATTACCTTCGCTTCAACAAACCTTCGTCTCTGATGGTTTTCTTGATGTTAAACGGGCCGAAGAAGATGTCGTGTTGCTCAGTCTAAGGGATTTGTTTTTAGATGATAACAGCTGTAACGCCATTGGCAACGGGGAGGAAGGAGGGGCCCCACAACAAGGAGGAGTTCAAAGAGGAACCGCAAATTGGACAGCCACTCCATCTAGAGCTCGTCGGGCATCTGGGTAGACCAAAGGACCAGTTTTCCATTTTTTGTTCAAAATAAATATTTGTTTCAAAGTTGTGAATTTTCTTTTGAGTATTATGTCAAATTCTGATCGATTTTAATAAAATTATTTCTCTTTCATATATTTAATTTAATTTTATTTATTTTCAGCATTTCTAATATCGAACGAGTTGAATCTAAGGCCATGGCTTGTAATGAAACTGTGCGACATAACACAGGCAACTCTTTAGAAGCTAAAGAAGATGAGTTACCTGCTGAAATTGTCAGGGAAATAGAAGAGTTCGAGGACAAACCTAAAGCTAATCTGACAGATACCGATGTGGTAACTTTGGAAGATTCAGAAATACCCAAAGAGACTCAAGTCAGCACTCACTTGCCAAAAGAAGAGATTGAGGAGTACATAGAGTTTTTGAAAGAGTATAAAGACATCTTCTCCTGGTCCTATGCTGATATGACAGGGCTCAGCCACTCTATAGTAGCGCATAAGTTGCCTACTGATCCAGCGTATCCCCCTGTGAAGCAAAAGCCGAGGAAATACAAGCCTGACATGAGTTTGAAAATCAAAGAAGAGGTAGCCAAGCAGATTGATGCCGGAATCCTCAAAGTAGTAGAATACCCCACTTGGTTAGCCAACATCGTGCCTGTACCAAAGAAGGACGGAAAGGTCAGAGTCTATGTGGATTACAGGGATCTCAACAAGGCCAGCCCTAAAGACGATTTTCCGTTACCAAACATCCACATCCTTATTGACAACTGTGCCAAGCATGAGACACAGTCGTTCGTGGATTGTTTCGCTGGTTATCATCAGATCAGAATGCATGAAGAGGACGCTGAGAAGACCGCATTTCTTTCCCCATGGGGCGTATATTGTTACAAGGTAATACCATTCGGGTTGAAAAATGGTGGAGCCACCTACATGCGGGCCATGACTACCATCTTCCACGACATGATTCACAAGGAAATTGAAGTTTATGTGGATGATGTCATCATCAAGTCAAAGAAAAGCTCAGATCATCTGGCAGACCTCAGAAAATTCTTTGACAAACTACGGAAGTACAATCTGAAGCTAAATCTGGCAAAGTGTGCGTTTGGGGTTCCCTCAGGAAAATTACTGGGTTTCATCGTCATCCGTCGTGGTATTGAGTTGGATCCAACCAAGATTAAGGCCATCCAAGAGCTCCCACTGCCGAAAAGTAAGAAAGAAGTTATGAGCTTTTTAGGACGACTCAACTACATTAGTTGTTTCATTGCTCAATCAACGGTTATTTGTGAGCCTATCTTCAAATTGTTGAAAAAGGATGTTGCTACAGAATGGACTCCTGAGTGTCAATAAGCTTTCGATAGAATCAAAGATTATCTATCGAAGCCTCCAGTTTTAGTGCCACCAGAACAAGGAAGACCTTTGCTCCTGTATTTGTCCGTGCTAGAGAATGCCTTTGGCTGTGTTTTGGGACAACATGACGAGACAGGGAAAAAGGAGCAATCCATATACTATTTGAGCAAGAAGTTCACATCGTATGAGGATCGGTATACATTGTTGGAAAGAACATGTTGCGCTTTGACTTGGGTCGCTCAGAAGTTGAGGCACTATTTGTCTGCCTACACAACTTATTTGATTTCAAGGATGGATCCATTGAAGTATATCTTTCAAAAGCCCATGCCCACGGGGAAGCTGGCAAAGTGGCAGATATTGATAAGTGAGTTTGACATTGTCTATGTTACGTAGAAAGCCGTAAAAGGACAGGCTCTTGCAGACCATTTGGCAAAAAATCCTGTAGATGAGGAGTATGAGCCACTAAAGACATACTTTCCTGATGAGGAAGTAGCCTTCGTAGGAGAAGATATTGCCGAAGAGTACGATGGTTGGAGGTTATTCTTCGATGGAGCAGTGAACTTCAAAGGAGTGGGCATTGGAGCAGTGTTAGTATCAAAAACTGGGCAGCATCACCCTGTATCAGCTAAGCTTCGATTTCCTTGTACCAACAACATGGCTGAGTATGAAGCTTGCATCTTGGGTATGCAACTGGCAGTTGACATGAACGTGCAGTCGTTACTGGTAATTGGAGACTCAGACTTGTTGATGCATCAAGTGAGGGGAGAATGGGCCACGAAGAACGCAAAGATTCTTCCCTATCTACATTGTGTGCAAGAGGTTTATCAAGATTGAGTTCCATCATGTACCCAGAATATAGAATGAATTTGTGGATTGCTCTAGCCACTTTGTCGTCGATGATCCAGCACCCTGATAAGAATTACATTGATCCCATTCTTGTTCACATACATAAGCAGCCGGCTTATTGCTTTCATGTTGAGGAAGAACCAGGTGGTGAACCATGGTATGTCGACATCAAAGGGTATCTGAAAAACGAAGGTTATCCTGAGCATGCTACAAGCGTCCAAAAATGCACGATTCGGAGGCTAGCTAATCAGTTTTTCCTAAATGGGGAAATCCTTTATAGGAGGACCCTCGACTTGGGATTGCTAAGATGTGTGGATGCTAAAGAGGCAAAAACTTTGATTGAGGAAGTTCACGCTGGGACTTGTGGACCCCACATGAACTGTTTCATATTGGCAAAGAAGATCTTGAGAGCTGGCTATTTTTGGTTGACTATGGAGACGGACTGTATCAAGTACGTGCAAAGATGTCATCGCTGTCAAACCCACGCCGATATGATTCGAGCTCCTCCAACGAGCTTCATGCCACAAGCTCGCCTTGGCCATTCGTAGCTTGGGGAAAGGATGTAATCAGCCCCATCGAGCCTGCAGCGTCCAATGGACATAGATTCATTCTGGTTGCAATTGACTACTTCACTAAGTGGGTTGAAGCTACCTCTCACAAGTCTATCACAAAGAAAGTGGTGACAGATTTTGTCCGCGACCATCTCATTTTCCGATTTGGAGTACCTGAATCAATTATTACCGATAATGGTGTTAATCTGAATAGTGACTTGATGAGAACGACGTGTGAAAACTTCAAGATCAAGCACCGCAATTCTACTGCATATAGGCCACAGATGAATGGAGCCGTGGAAGCTGAAAACAAAAACATCAAGAGGATTCTGCGCAAGATGATTGACAACTATAGACATTGGCATGAGAAGCTTCCCTTTGCTTTGTTGGGATACCGCACCACTCTCCGAACGTTTATTGGTGCTACACCTTATATGTTGGTATACGGTAATGAAGCAGTGATACCAGCTGAAGTGGAAATTCCTTCTTTGAGAATCATTCAAGAAGCATAATTGAACGATGCAGAATGGGTGCATAGTAGATTCGAGCAACTAGCACTCATTGACGGGAAAAGGATAAATGCAATCTGTCACGGTCAACTTTATCAAAACAGGATGACCAAGGCCTTTAACAAGAAAGTTAGGCCAAGAGTTTTTATGCTTGGGCAACTGGTTTTGAAGCGGATTTTTCCACATCAAGATGAAGCTAAAGGAAAGTTCTCACCTAACTGGCAAGGTCCCTACATAGTTCACCGAATGCTGACAGGAGGAGAACTTATCCTAGCAGAGATGGATGGTGAAATCTGGCCTAAACCTATCAACTCAGACGCGGTTAAGAGATACTATATTTAGATTGGGATTTTTGTTTCTTTTTGCTCTGCCTTGTAACCTGAACTACGTTGGACCTAATTCCCATTTAAGAGGGATATGTAGGCGTCCCTGTGGGACAAGGTCTATATCTTTATAAAATTTTCTTCTCCCCTTCAAAGGTTCTCGGTGCTTCTGTTACATTTTCATGGTATTTCGGTTAACAAGCTGTAACTGGGGTAGAATTTTTGAGAGGACCTCAAAAATTCTCAAATCTCCGTCATTTGCAAGGAAGTCCATGTCATCTTCTACACTGGGGCAGGAATTTTGGAAGGATCCTAAAATTTTGTCAAACTAGGTCAAGACGAGGTTCCGATTTACAAAAGGATGTCGTACGGTTTTAAAATATGTCATGGCCCATGATTTAACTCAATTTTTCTATGTTTTCACTTTACTTTTACTAAGTTATTCACCTTTTGTCTAAACTTTGTACCCGAGCGTATGCCTGGACGGAGTGCAACAACAGATGTCCAGCGAATAGAAGAAGGCTACGAGATATACACACAGATCAACCTCCCTTTTTCGAACTAACAAATTTTCTTTGAACTCAGAAATAACAGAAATGCAAAAGGCAGAGGGAAATGTCTTGTCACAAGGCGACATAGAGCTAAGTCATTCTTTCTTACGCCCCTATTTATTATCTTGCTATTCCATCATCGGAGCACTCAGTTGCATATCAAACCCGTGATATACACTTTAATATATGCATTTTTGTGCATTTCGAGCCCCGTATCGCATTTTGAGCCAGTGGTATATATTTATATATGCATTTTGAGCCCTTGATATATATTTTTGAGCCCCTGATATATATTTTATATATGCATTTGAGCCCTTGATATATATATATATATATATTTCATATATGCATTTGAGCCCTTGATATACATTCCATATATGCATTTGAGCCTCGATATACATTTATGTATGTATTCGAGCTCTTGATATACATTTTATATATGCATTTGAGCCCTTGATATATATTTTATATATGCATTTGAGCCCGGATATACATCTTATATATGCATTTTAAGCCATTGATATACATTTACATATGCATCCAAGCCCGTGGTATACATTCTGATGTATGCATCTGAGCCCCTATTTGCATTTAAGCCCGAATCTACATTTGAGCCCGGATATACATTTACATATGCATTTGAGCCCTGGTATAATTTTTATATATGCATTTGATCCCTGATATACATTTACATATGCATTTTGAGCCCGTGATATACATTTACATATGCATTTGAGCCCTTGATATACATTTTATATATGCATTTGAGCCCTTGATATACATTTGATATATGCATTTGAGCCTGGATATACATCTTATATATGCATTTTGAGCCCTTGATATACATTTACATATGCATCCGGGTCCGCGTTATACATTCTGATGTATGCATCTAAGCCCCTATTTGCATTTAAGCCCGAATCTACATTTGATCCCGGATATACATTTATATATGCATTTGAGCCCTTGGTATAATTTTTATATATGCATTCGAGCCCTTGATATACATTTACATACGCATTCTGAGCCCGTGATATACATTTTATATATGCATTTTAGCCCTAGATATACATTTTATATATGCATTCGAGCCCTAGATATACATTTTATATATGCATTCGAGCTCGTGGTATACATTTATATTCATTTTGAGCCCGTGGTATACATTTACATGTGCATTTTGAGCCCATGGTATGCATTTTGAGCCCGTATTCATATATTGAGCCCATGATATGTACTATAACATGCATTTGAGTCTTTATTTGCATATTGAGCCTGTAATGCTCGTGATATACGCATACAATTGAGCCCGTACTTGCATTTGAGCCCGTTATATATATTTCAAGCCCATTTATCATTCCGAGCCCGTTATCCACACTTCGAGCCCGTTATCCACATCTTAAGCCCGTTTATACATTCGAAGCCCGTTATTCGCATTTCGAGCCCGTTGTTGCATTCTGAGCCCCATGACTTATTTGCATTGAGCCCGAATAAACTGGAGCTCTCGATTGAATCGTTGAGGCTCTCGAATAATTTACTCTCTTTGACTTAGCACTTCTTCCACTCATCCGAAGGCGTCATAGTCTAAAGGCATCGTTTCATGGCCTGTTGACATCATATCATAGCCTGAGGATTTACACTCCAGTTTATCATGCCCCTAAGGCGTCATAGTCTAAATGCGTCATTTTTTCATGGCTTGCAGACATCATTTCATGGCCTAGAGAATTTATTTTTTTGCTTTTCATGCTCCTAAGGCGTCATAGTCTAAAGGTTTCATTTTTCATGGCCTGCAGACATCATTTCATGGCCTAAGGAATTTATTTTGCGTATCATGGCCCAAGACATCATGGTTTAGAGACATCATCCATTATTTCTAAACAAACTTTCATTGTCTGAAGGGAACTTGCATCATGTTTAAATTTTTTGCATCCGTTTATTTTACGAAAATATTTGATGCACATGCTTTAGTATTTACGCGAACATCAAAGAAATCGCAAGCTACGAATGATAGTGCCTCCCTACTATTTTCTTTCGAACCGTATTCCCGCCTGTTTATTTCTGCAATGCATTCTAAATCGTGTCGATTCGTGCTACCCCATCCTTATTCAAGCCTCGTGTTGTAAGTTTTTAGGGATCTCGTTCGTCCTTAAATCCAGAACTACACGCGGCCTGATTCTCGTGAAACCCGAGATATGTAGGCGACTTGATACCAAAGTCTTGGCCACAAAATCTCCACAACCCCATCTCGTTTCATCTGGCCCTACCGAAAAATTTTCCTTCGGTCGGACAAAATTGGCCACTAGGTCAACGTTCTTTGCTCAACAATTCATTCTTCATTCCCGAGCAAAGAAGGGGCAGCTGTTGACACCCAATTTTGACCTCCATGCGCCTTAATATGTTGCTTATATGTATATTTATTTATTTTACGCAATATTTGACTCACTTTGATATTTATAAAATAATTTATTATCATAATGTTGTGAAAATTATTTCAAGTTACATATATATGACTCATATTAATTTTAAGTTTTGATATTAAATAATTATGCCGTATATAATGTGTTTCGTTTTAATATGCGCCCTTATCTTGAAATATATATTTATTTAATAAACTATTTACATAATTTTCCTAAATTTTACAAATTTATCGATTAACATTATTACTCGAATTTATGAATTATTTATGTTAATAACATTATTTTTATAATACTCGATAACTTAATTTTATTTTTTAGTCATTAAATTATTTATAAATATAATAATTTAATTATACGATATTTACATAAGTATACTTAAGTTTAGGATTCATTTATATTAATAATAATGTTTATGTGATAATTTAGATTACTTTATTATCTATTTATTAAATTATTTAAAAGTGTAGTGTATTTATTAATTTAATAGCAACTAATCCAATTTCATGCAATTTATTAAATTATAGCCATTTCCTATTCAATTTCATCCAATTTATTTCAAATATGGCCACTTTCTATTCAATTTATGTCAATTTTAGCCACTTTTGATCAATTCTGGCTACTATTTAAATTCAATTTCAGCCATCCATTTGATTCAACCCAATTTGCCAATCCGGACGACCCATAACCCGACCCAGAATACACCCAACTAATCCTAGCCGTTCATCTCATTTGATCCTACGACCCTAATTAATTCTAACATATTTTCTTTATTTAATTACATTACCCCCAAACCCTAAATTATTTTCTATTTTTCCTCTCCCTCTAGAGCAGCCACCTCTCCCCCTTCTCTCTTTCTCCTCTCCGGTCGGCCACACCCCTACGCCGGAAAAGCAACACCCTGCTGTCCTCTCTCCCTCTTCACTCCCTTCTTCCCCTCTTTCTTCCTCTCACCGCCATGCCCGACCAACACCTAACTGCCGGAGCTTCCTCCAAATCCCGGCCACAGCCGATATTCCCCTCTTCCTCACCAACGTCGACCTCTCTTGCTCTCCCTCTTCTCTTCTCACCCTCACTGCCGGAAAATCACAAAACGCCGGCGCCGCACACCTCTTGCCGCCGCTGCCTCTTCAGTGAAACCGACCGAACCCACCAGTGCCGCACCGTGAAACCACTACCGGCGAACCTCCATACCTCCCGGCCGATTCGGGCAGATCTGAGATCTGTCCGTAGATTTTTTATTTATTTTTATTTACTGTTTATTTTTATTTTTCTTTTTATTTTATTTATGTATATATGTATATAATAAATATATTTATAAATAATATATATATATATATATATATATATATATATATCTGTGTGTGTGTGTGTGTGTGTGTGTGTGTGTGTGTGTGTGTGAATAATGTATATATAATAAATATAAATATAATATAATATATATGTACAAGTAGATATATAATATACTGCTTTCCCTTTCATTTATATATATATATATATATAAGTATGTATACTGTTTTTCTTTTCTATTCCATTTATGTATAATATAATAAATAATATAATATATAATAGATATGTATATAAATATATATAGTATAATATATGTATATAAGTAATATATACAGTTATCCTTTTTGTTTCATTTATATAATAATATATAATAATATATATATCTAAATAATATGTATTGTTCTGCCTTTTGTTTCATTTATATATATATATATAGTAAGTATCTGTCAATTATTTAATCATGCATGTTTGATTAGTATGTTTGTTCATGAAATTTGTTCTTGTCACATCTTAATCCGGCTAAATATATTTAAAAAATAAAAATCAGTATCCTTAGAATATATGTATATCACCGCTCTTGTTGAAGAATTTTCAGGAAAGTTTGTTATATGCGTGTATACATATATGTCACTGTTTAGTCGTTCATCTTGCCCTCTATTATAAATTCTTGTATATATATGTGTCTTGGCTTGCTTGCTTGATATTTTTCTGTCAAAGTGTGTAAATTGAATTGCTATTGTTATGGTGTTAATTTAATTAGGTTGTATATTTATATCAAAAATCACGGTTTGGCAAAATCCTACAATTAGTTCTTGTGATTGTCTTGACAGATTTTGATTAATGAATAAATTTGGTAATTTTCACCTTTGTAATTTCTTAAACAAAGTTACATAATTAGTATAATCAAAATATGAATTTCATTTCTTTGTTTTAAAAAATTCATGTTACTTGTTTAGTCATGACAAGATTTGATGCTGTTTCAAAGTATCCGTTGGACTATACATATTTGTCTCTTAATTTATTTCAATATTTCTCCTAAATGATTTCATTTGTTTTTCTCCCATATACTTGGTTGTTAATTATAGGTTGTTGTTACTAATTTGCCTTATTAATTGATATATTTTATTTATTTAGTCATTTGAGCTTTTAATTATTTATTCTTGGTCAGGTTTGACTTATGTGATACATAGTCATTTGTTCCTAAGGAAAACATTCCCTAAATGATTCTTTCCTTCTTTGAATATTGGTGTAACTATGGTAAAATAGGTTTGTTCTTATGTCAGAATTTTGTTAATTAAAGAAATGTGCCCCTTTGATTGATTCTTTTTCCCTACAACTAATTACGGTTACACATTATTAATCATTTTAAAGCAAATTGACAGTCCAATCCTTTATTTTCTTTTAAATTGATCAAGACAGCCGATTACATGTTTATTTATGGTAAAATTTTAATTTGGAAAATCCATATGATTGTTTATTTGTTTCCTTAATAGATTTAATACTAGTTGCCATAATAATTATTGATTGGTTTTACACTGTTTTAATTTGATATTTTTAGAAAATAATTATTTAGATTGATTCTTTTTGGTCATAATCAATTTTTTACTCATTTTAATCATTCGAATAGTCAGAATTGTATGTTTATTTATGGAAAAGCTTAAATAGTTCTGAATTTCTGATTTGATTTTGTCAATTAAGGAAATTTTCTTTATTTTTATTCTTAATTTTATAACTGTTTTATGCTTCTCCTTTAATTAAATTAGAGTAAGTTTAGATTTGTCCTTTATTTTGATTTTGTTAATTGTGACAAATCGTTCTATTTTAGTAAAATTTCTATAAAATTTTCAGCCTTGTTAATTAAGGAAAAGAATTCCCTAATTACTGTTTTGATTATTTCTTCCTTCCCTGAACCCCTTAGTCTTCAACTATAAAAGCAACCCTTTTCTTTTTGTTTATTCATTGGCACCTTAAGAGAAAAACTGAAAATTTTTTCTTAGTATTACTCTGCTCTTCGCCCTCTTTACATAATTCTTTGACCCTCCTCAACACAAGCATTGCTCGGAACCAGTAAGGTTCTCGTGATCTTGATGTGTTGAGATTTTGGGGGTATTAACTGTGGAAAGGCCATTTAAATTATTTATTATTTCTTATCAGCTGAATTCATCGTTAACTGGTTAGTCTATCTTAATGCCTGTTTAATTTCCTATCGTTGTGTGTATATACTTGTTATTTTGTCCTGATGCTTTCTTAAATGGATATGCCTGTATTGTGTAGTAGTTGTTTTTCGTATGTAACAGGTTTTTTCTATATTTTGGGAAGAAGAGTCCTCAGGATGGAAGGGGCTATAATCTCAGCCATTTCAATGTGCTTAGACGATTTGATGTCTATTTTGTTTATTTATTTTATTCGATGTGTAATAATGTAGTTGAACAATGTAAATAGTGGAAAGGGGTTTGGGGGTGGGGATTGTATTTTTTCTTACTGTTTTTTTTACTGCTAACCACTTAGAAAAGCATGCCTTTAGGAATTACGTAGAAATCATATGAACATTAGAAATCATGCCTATAGGGCCTTAAATAATTTGATTAAAAGTATTTGCTATGTTTAAATTCTAGTAACCTTTCCTGTAAGAATGACATAAACGTGTTTGTTTTTGTTAATAATTGTGCCTATAGAAATCTGATTTATTCAATAATATATGTAAAGTTAGTAATCATGCCTACAAGATTAACATGAGTATGATTATTTCTCTAGAAATTATGCATATAGGAATTAAATAATATGTGCAAACTCCTTCGTTACTCAACCTAGAAATCATGCCTGTAGGAGCAGATCCTGACTTGTTTAAATCGTACTTCTTGTTTAACTGCTACACTAGGTTATGCCTATTTCAAATTGGTATTTCTTTTATATTAAAATTTGTCCTAATCTCGAAAGGTGCCTAACACCTTCCTTTTGAGGTAATTTAAGCCCTTGCCCGACTCTGGTAACCTAGGTAACGAACTTAGTTTAGAATGGTGCCCTAACGCGCCTTAATCCGTTAGGTGGCGACTCTTCAAATAAACAAACCCTTAAGAGACGTCACATGTTGAGTCCCGCTTTCCGCGAGGAAAAATGGAGCGTGACAACTACATATTGCAATATCTTGTAATCCGTGAATACATTCACGTGGACCCCATGCAAGTAATCCGCCATTGCTTCAATACAAACACCACTGCAGCCAACTCAATATCATGGGTCGGGTAATTCTTCTCATGGACTTTCAACTGTCTTGAGGCGTATGCTATCACTTTCCCATGCCACATCAACATGCACCCGAGTTAGATTCTTGAAGCATCACAATACACCACAAAATCATTGGTACCCTCGGGTAGGGTCAACACTGGTGTTGAAGTGAGTCGAGTCTTCAACTTTTGGAAACCTTTCTCACACGTGATCACGGGCAAAAATAGCATGCCCGAGATACGCTTTATGACTTAAATTAGTCTTGTTTATCTAAGTTATTGTAGACATTTTCATGTAATTTTATATGAAGTGAAGATATGTGCTAACCAACATGATTAGCCTTTGTTTTGTAGGTTTTGGTGACTTTTGAGTAACTAATCCATGAGTTGGTGAAGTAGAGGCTTGGAAACAGAATTAACACGCGAACGTCGGCAAAAAGGAGGCACAAAACAGCCCACCTGCGCGTTGGCAACGTGCCACGACAGGCAGCCCGACCACAACAACCCACCTGCGCGTTGGCAACGTGCCACGACAGGTTGGCTGGGCGACCAAGAGGTGGCAACGCGCTGCCCAAGAAGCGTGACACGCTGCCAACGCGGCAGGGTGCTGTCGGGGCCAAGTTCGGGTGATTTTCAGAGAGCCTCCGCGTCCGTAGCGTGTCACGGAGGCGGTGCTCCGCGATGCACTCCGTGACACGTTGCTTGTTATTCCGGGAAAGAGTACTACTACTATAAATAGCACACTTAGGTTTATTTTTCATAATTCAGACTTGGTGGAGCAAGGACGTGGGTTACAGGCAGTTGAGGGACGAAAAGTTCAGGGTTTTTTCTCTCTTTCTTTCTTCTCTAATTCAATTGTTTGTATGATTAACACTCGTTTTACGATGATTAATCCAAAAATGAGTGGCTAATTCCCTTCCTTGCTGAGGTTATGAACACTTGTGATGAATTTTGATTATTGATTATATGGTTTTTCATCTTTTTCTTCCATGTTGTTCTATTAATTCTTTTTCTTACTGCATTGGTGTGTGGCCTACATTAATGTACATCTAAAAAGTCCGATTTCACTCGAGAGAGCACGAAATTGGAAAGTTGTGAATTAATAGGATATTGTTCTTTACTTGATTTGGGAAAATTGAGTTTTGATGTGCATTCAGGATAGAAATATACCTGAAAGTCGTATTAGTCAATTTAGGAACCAGAATTGTATGGCTAGAACATGAATTGCATTTGATCACAGAAATGTAGACGGATGGTTCATGATTCTTAAGTGAGATTAAATACGAGAGTTTTAATCTCTTGGCAAATGTTCTTGGCTAGCAACTGGAAGAAAAGATTAACCAATTTATGATGATAATCAGTTTCATTACATGTTCGTTTAAGCTCAGCATGCTTTTATCCATAGTCCAAATTCAAAGTAGATAATTTTTCTTAGTTTTAGTATAAAATTTATAAAACAAAATATTAACTTTTTGGTTACGTTGTTGTCTGCATATTTAGAAGTAAAATATAGTATACTTGAGCAAATTGTACTTAATCCAAGTCTCTGTGGGATCGATACTTGGCTTACTAAAGCCACTTACTACTTGTTCGACCACGTGCACTTGCGTGTCGGTTTTATATTACCCAAAACCACCCGAACAACACGCCCCCGACCATTGGAACTTTACCTTTTTCTGAGTCAACTTAGTCAGAGGTGCTGCAATAGATGAAAAGCCTTCAATAAACCTCTGATAATACCTGCTAAGCCCAAAAAGCTGCTGATATCTGATGGGTTCACCGGTCTAGGACAATTCTTCACCGCCTCGATTCTGATAATCTATCTTTATGCCCTCACTCGATACCACATGGCCCAAGAAAGCCACGGAGTCCAGTCAAAACTCACACTTACTGAACTTTGCATACAACTGACGATCCTTGAGGATCTGAAGCACAACTCTCAAGTGAGCGGCATGATCCTCCTCGCTCCGAGAGTATATAAGGATATTATCAATGAACACAATCATGAACATATCCAAATATGCCTTGAACACCCTGTTCATTAGATCCATAAAAGTAGCAGGGGCATTGGTTAGTCCAAAAGACATAACAACAAATTCGTAGTGACCATACAAATTCCTGAAAGCAATTTTCGGGATGTCACTCTCCCGAACCCTAAGCTGGTGATACCCGGATATGAGATCAATCTTGGAGAAACACTTGGCACCCTGAAGCTGGTCAAACAAAGCATCTATCCTGGGCAAAGGATACCTATTCTTAACGGTGACCTTGTTTAACTGTCGATAGTCAATGCACATCCGAAACGAACCATCCTTCTTCCGGACAAATAACACTGGTGCACCCCATGGAGACTTACTCGGCATAATAAAGCCCTTATCTAATAGGTCCTTCAACTGATCCTTCAATTCTTTTAGCTCGGCTGGAGCCATTATGTAGGGTGGAATAGATATAGGCTTGCGTGTCGGGAAGAAGGTCAATACCGAAATTAATCTCCTGCTCGGGAGGAACACCTGAAAAATTATCAGGAAAGACCTCTGGATACTCGCGTACTACTAGAACTGACTGGATAGTTGGGGTTTCGGCTCGACATCCTCAACCATAACTAGATGGTACATGCAACCCTTAGAAATCATCTTCCTAGCCTTAAGGTAGGAAATGAATCGACCTACAAGCACAACTGAACTACCCTTCCATTCTAAGACTGGTTCACCCGGAAATCTAAACTCTACTGCCAGGGTTCTACAATTAACTGAAGCATAACATCCAAATAGCCAATCCATGCCGAGAATAACATCGAAATCGATCATGGCTAACTCTATCAAGTCTGCTGAGGTGACCTTATGAAGGACTGAGACTGGGCAACCTCAATACACCCGTCTAGCTATAACTGAGTCACCTATTGGAGTGGAAACTGAGAAGGGTTATGACAAGACATCGAGACTGACTCCGAAGTTACTGGCCACATATGGTGTCAGAAAATACAAGGTAGCCCCCAGATCTAGCAAGGCATAAACATCAATATGAAAAACTCACAACATATCAGTAACCACATACGGGGAGACCTCCTGCTCCTAACGAGGAAGCTAAAGTATAGAATCTGTTCTAGCGCTGACTGCCAGCTGTGCTAGTAAATGCCCCTGATGTGCTGAGCGTGTGAGAGGGGCTGCTGAACTAGAAGCGGGGCCTCAGCCCCTAATCTGATCCTTCCTCGCAGCTGGACAATCTCAACGCATGTGTCCGGGCTTCCCACACTCAAAACAAGCACCTGAACCTGCCAGACACTGGCCTGTATGCCCCCGACCATATCTGCGACAAGCTGGGATGCTAGAATCTGCGGGTCTTCTGCTCTGACCCCTCGAGCCTGATGCTCGCCCTCTCTAATCATGTATATGCCTAGATGGCACACTCAATGCCGAAGATGTCAGGGCTGATGATCTCTGGTGAGTCTGTTGTCGGTGTCCATCACCGGACCTCTGCTGAGAGTATTTGTGATCCTCCGTCCTGGAACTATTGACCTCCCTCTCTCTTTAATGTGCCGCCTCCATCTACTGGGCGTACAACACTATGCGAGGGTAGTCCATATCCTGGTGAAGCATAGCAATCAGGCACTCTTTGTCCAAATACCCTGTTATACCATGCACAAATATGCTCACCCGCGTCCACTGGTCAGCCACTAACTCCGGGGCATATTTCGATAGGCGAGTGAGCTCAAGGGAGTACTCTTGCACTGTCATCCCTCCCTGCTTCAAGTTTACAAACTCAGCTGCCTTCAGCTCCCTCATCTCCCGAGGAAAGAACCGATCTAGGAACGCAACCTGAAACTCCTCCCACGTGATCGGACCTTCTCCTGTGACCCTGCTATCCTTCCATTGGGGAAACCAGATATGCACAACCCCCTTCAACTGGTAGGAGGCCAACTCTGCGCACTCAACACTACTCACCCCCATGACTTGGATGATTTTGACAATCTCATCAATGAAATCATGCGGGTCCCCATCTACCTTAGACCCCAAGAACTCCGGCGGGTTCATCCTTAAGAAGTCTTTGACTCGAGCCACCGCTGCATTGCCATTTTTCGAAACATGCACAATCGCCTGCTAGTTAACCTGCGCGGTTAAGGCCTGCGCAAGCATCTGAATAGCGGCCTGGAACTCAGCATGAGCGGCTGGCTCTAGTGCCTGAGGCTCCTGAACTAGTGGGGCTGGCTGATGCCCATAACCATTTCCATCCTCGTTGCCTTCACCACCTCTATTCCTCCTTCCGTTCATTCTTCGAGGATCCATGATTCTGAAATCGCGAATGGCACCAATTAGAAGGATAGACAAACTTTTCATCGCACAACATAGATCATGAAAAAAGGGAACATTTTCTAAACGTCTCATAGCCTCTTCGTCATAAGTATTATGCGCTTCTCACCCATGAAAAAGATTCTACTTAATGCAGCTTTCAGACGCCCTAGGACACTTAAACCTATTGCTCTGATACCAAGTTTGTCACGTTCCGAATGGAGGCCTGAATCATAGACACGGGACAAGGGACCCTGAGAGACCCCAAGTCGACCTACTACATAAGAATACATTTAACTCATTCGATAAAATGGAAGAAATCATCAATATAAACTCAGTGGAAGTCTAACTCAACCTAACATCAGAATAAGCATCCGAAGCTAAACACATACAAAGTCTGAAAAGCCTCTACTCTGGACGAGTTGATGGGATAAGACCCCAACTAACTCAACAAATACTGAAACTAAAAATACATAAGGAAACTGAAAGTCTAGCCCTCGAAGGATGAGGACTCACCAACCAAGTGGATGCTAACTCTGACAACCGACTACGAGCAGGGCTGAGCCTGGGAGCTGGGTCCTGTATCATGAAATGATACAACATAGAAAATATGCGGTCAGTACATGGAATGTACTGAGTATGTAAGGTAAGTAAAAACCACTTAAGTAAAATAAATCATTTAAAACATTTCATTACACATCATTAAGCTTTCGAATTTGAGAGGAAGAACTACATGCATTTATCCTGAAATTGTAATCTTTTCATAATAATACCATGCATAGCTTCATAACATCATAATTGACTCGAATGACTCAAAACTGAAATATGACATTTATATAAAAGCTGAACAATGAGTCAAACCTTGCTTTTAGTACATTCATGCTTAAAAATAATAATCATGAGTAATAAATATGCAAATCTGAATCATATAGACAATGGGAGACTGGTCACTTAACCGACATACCACGATAGAGCATACGTTGTCCCAATTATCACAGTCAAGTGGACAGAGCTATCCCAAACCTTGCCAGGGTTAAGGATGCTACCATGATATTGATATAAAGCTCATGGGACATTAGGGCCGGGGATAGCTCACAAGAGAGGTCCCAATAACTAATAGTATCAACCTGCATTGGCGCGTAGTTTTGGGGCATAGGGTGATCGACCCTTAGCCCGCTCGATGCTAGACTCTTCTTCCAAAACATGCAATTATCTATATCGTATATAACGAGTTCAACATCGTCTATTGACGAAGCTCAAAAATGGAATCATGCATAAACTCAACATCGTATGAAACGAAGCTCAACATTGTCATTTGAGAAAGCTCAATAATGAAATCATGCATAGGACTGACATTGTATGAAAATGAAGCTCAATAATACATACATCCCAATTATGAATTCATGCATATGTGAAGATTTATTTTGAAATATACCAAAAGTTCAAATATAAGTGGGAGCATCTGCTCCAAAACCATGTGGTAAGCTTGCTTTAGAGATATTACATCGTCATACTTGATATAAGGGCCTTGCCCAAAACTTTACCATGCTTGGATCTACTCAATTCATTTTGAAAACAATATCATAATCATGGGTAGATTTAGAAATATGATTTTCATCATCAAACCTCATCATCATCATATATTCATCATCATTCTCTTCTTTCATGAACTTCTCATCCATGGGCATTAAATCTCATAATTTAGAAAACACAATTTTTGATTGAAAATAATTTAAAATCTGCCCAAGATTCACAATTCATCAATAGAACATAATATAATCATACCCATGTATAAAAATTGAAGAATTGTGTAATTGGGTAAAAACCCCATAACTTGATCATAGGAATTTCTCACACTTAGCTAGAGCTTTGGGCATGGGTGGCGAAGGAAGCACCCACTCATAACCCTACATACCTGGAAGGGATGATTCTAACACTCCTCTGATTGTCCAAGATGAGATTCCAATAGAAACCTTGAAAACTAGCCTTGAATCACCTATTCAACCTCTCAAGCTTATATGCATATAATGAATGACTTGGAATAGGTTTTCCCCTCTTAAAACCCACTAAAATGAGCCTTAAACGACGTAGTATAGGGCCTTAGAATGTAAGAATGACAGAAATACCCTTGCTGATTACGAAGAAACTGCTCACTGGACCAAACAACGGACGACCCAACGGGTCATTAGAGGATACCACGACCCGTGGTATTTATCCGTGCTATGCACTGCTGAGACTTGCTTCTGGAACTGGACCAAGGACGGACAGGACGGATCGTTCTTCGAGACAATGGGTCGTTACATCAACTGTTGTTTTCCTTTCACAAAAGCTGAACCTTCATACCACGAGCCTTACCATGACTCGTGGTTGCTTCCAACAAGTCGTGGTCTCGATCCATCATATAGACTAGAAATTCTTGCACCCAAACAACGACCGCCAACAACGAGTCATTTTATCTCACAGCGAATCATTGCTTGGCCTGTTGTATCCCTTCATCTGCCACAACTTACCACGACTGTAGAGGACGACCCGTTATATCCCACAACGGGTCGTCACAACACTCTTTGTTTCCACTGCCACCAAAGCTTCTCATCCCAACAGCTGCATACAATGACCCGTGGTTAGATACCACCAGTCGTTAGATTGCTCGTTCTATGATAATTTTCCAATTTCAGCAGTTTTCAACTTTTAGCTCCCGGGTCTACTCCTAGGTACTTTCGGGGTATTACATACTCCTACTGTAGCAGTTCCAACACCAAAAGTAGAAACAACAGCTAGATGCCATGGATCGATTCCTTTCTAACATCAACGTTCATCTCCATCACTCAATGACTCCTTAACCGTCCCCTCAACCCCCCACCCCAATCTCAATCCTAAAACCCTAACCTAAAACCCTAACCCTAACCCTAGCTCTAACAATAACCTTCAAGCCATACCCTCAATCAACAAAACCCGGGCACAACTCGGGTCCTACCCAATAACAACAGAAGTTAAAATGGGTTGCACCGGAATTAAATCGGGTGGAGCTCCAGATGGATCACCAGGATGCTTGGCGAGTCTGCCATCCTGACTTCAAGCGTACTTTCACTTCTCTTGAAGATGCTTGCTAAAGGTGCTTTCTTGTTGTCTCTTAGTGCTAATTTTCACAAATTAGGTTTACTGCATTTTTGGACCTCTATATTTTAATATTCTTGGTGGGATACATTGAGTATGATATTGTTGTATGTTTTCTGTTCTCGCGTTATTCAAAATGTTTATTTGTACAGTCTCTGTAATTTTAGCTTATCCATGGGAACTTAAATGCTTCCAAAATCATCCTCATTCTTATAAATGTTGAGAAAAAATATTATAGAGAATACGATAAGGATAAGATATGAGTGGGGATTTTCATATTTTGGTCACATGCACTTGTACCATTTGAACTTTAATATGCAATTAAGGATAGGTTCTAAAACCATAGTGCATGAAAATGGAGGTACTGCTTTCCAGCTTTGCTAGAGTTCCTTGTTTTTCATATGAACAAGTCTCCAACTGCAGAGCAGGAATGCTTTTGTCAATTCCAATGATAAATCACGGTTACATTGTGTTAGATTGCTAGTTTTGATGATGAGAATCCACACAGGGACCAGATCCCTTGTGCCGATGTGATTCAGTTTGAACTGGGCGGGAAACTCTTTACAGCTGTAAAAATGCCTTTTTGCAGGAAGTTGGTGAGTGCAGTAGTGCAGCAGAGCGGTAGCCTAGGTCAAGTAGGTCATAAGTACTTAACCAATGAGATAGTTTTCTTGTTGTTGTGTCCAATGCTTGTCCTTTGCCTCTTGGACAACAAATAGGTGGACACATACAACATATTCAACAATTTCAAAAAAATACATCCTATGCAAAAGACATTCTCTACTCTTCAAGTGCCGATTATTCCTCAGTAGAGAAGAGGATCGATGCTAATCTTCTCATGACAAACGACCGTCATTAGTGTTGGAATGAGCCGTATTGTAATAGATAGAAAAACATGACTTTGTGTAAGCTTGTTTTTTCTTGTTTAAAAGTTTGTATCCTTGTTTCTGTCAGCTAGAGTCAGTTGACATTTCGGCTAGAGTTAGCCCTTGTATTACCAGTTGAGTTTAGATGGTGTAGATGGCAATGGAGTCATTGTGTTGAAGTCTTGCAGTAGAGTTATTGCAAGTGGGAGATTAGGAGGTTAATATCTTAGGATTACTAGAGTTTGTAATCTTTGTTGCTCAGATCTAGTGGAGTTGTTTAAAGAAATCCTACGAGGTAGGTCGTGGTTTTTCTTCCCTTGAGCGAGGAGGTTTCCACATAAATGTCGTGTGTCACATTTCTTACTGCTTTATTTACTTGTGTGTCTCTATTCTGTGCAACCTGATAGAAGAACCTGGTCCTAAGTACGATGGTGGACCCATACATCTTATCATTTGGTATCAGAGCAGGCTCTTTCTAAAAGGTTGACACCTAGAAAGAATCCTGTGAAACATGGCAGCACCACCGAATCTGGAAGAAGGACAGTCTACCACTAGACCCCCTAGGTTCAATGGACAATACTACGGATGGTGGAAGACTCGAATGCATGATTTCATTATGGATGAGGACAGTGAGTTATGGGATGTTGTGCTAGATGGTCCCTATGTTCCTATGAAGACAACAACTGAAGGGGAGATCACAAGATCTATTCCTAAGACAAGGAAAGAATATAGCGACAGTGATAGAAAACTCATTGAGAAGAACTACAAAGCCAAGAAGCTTCTAGTCTGTGGTATAGGTCCGGATGAATACAATCAAATCTCAGCTTGTGAGACAGCCAAGGAGATTTGGGATTGTCTTAGAACAACTCATGAAGGGACCAGCCAAGTCAAATAGTCAACAGTGGATATGCTCACCACCCAATATGAGATGTTCTCAATGAAAGAGGGAGAATCGATTCAAGAGATGCACACTAGATTCACCTCCATCACCATTGAGCTCTATTGTCTGGGAGAAGTGATAAAGCCAAGCAGGTTGGTAAAGAAGATCCTCAGTGTTCTTCCCAAGTCTTGGGAAAGCAAGGTGGACGCTATTATTGAGGCTCGAAATCTCGACATTCTTACCATGGATGAACTCATAGGAAATCTTAAAATCTATGAACTCAAGAGGCAGCAGGATCAGAGTAGAAGCGAGCAGAAAAAGGACAAAGGTCTCGCCCTCAAGGGAGCTCAGGCAAACTCAAGTGAAGACGATGAAGACATGGCTTATTTAACAAGGAGATTTCAGAAGATGATTAGGCGAAGTGGTGGTTTTTCCGAAGAGGTCAAACGCTAACAGGGGGTCTGTCTCAAATGATATCTTCCATAAATGTGGGAAACCAGGTCATTTCATCAAAGATTGTCCAATGCACAAAGTTGATTGCAAGGAGTACTTGAGAACTAATGCTGACAAAGCCTGGAAGAAGGACCGGGTCCCAGAAAAATTCAAGAGGAGAGCAGCAGCTGACAAGCTGGTCAAGCAAGCACTAGCGGCCTAGGGAAACTCATCTGATGAATCAGAAAATGATGAAGCACCCGAGGATGCTTCAATGATGGTTGTTGAGGATAATGATTCGCCTTTCAACCTGATGTTTGCCTTCATGGCAAATTCGGATGTTGATGAAGAAGAAGAGGTAACCTTTCTTGACATTAAAAGAAATTTGAAAGATTACAATGTGAAAGAGCTGAGATCTCTGGCTAATGTATTAATTGGTTCATTATATGATCTCACCAAAGAAAAGGAAGGTTTAAACAAGTGTATTGATAAACTTGAGTCAGAAAAGGTAGTCTTGATCACTAATCTAGCTGAACTAGATGAAAAATGTCAGGGGTTAGTGAATGAACAATACACCATCATTGGAAGAGGTACTGGAAGTGATGTGGAAAACTCTCAAAATGAATTGGAAGCCAAATTAAAGAAGTCACAAGATGAGCTCACTCTTATAATGAAAAGAAATTCTAAACTTGAGAAGGAACTGATTCGACTTAAGACTGACCTAGAGAAGTCTCTTAAGTGGAATGCCTCCTCTCATATCTTGGAGAAGCTAACGAATCAAAGAACTAACACCGGTGAAGGAATTGGATATAAAAAAATCTATCCTCCTTACAATCTTCATAGTAAATATGTGTCTAACCCTGATAACCTATTGTGCACACACTGTAGAAGAAATGGTCATCTCAAGCCTAATTGTGTCTCTAGACAAGCTGCTCTAAGGAAGACTGTAAATGGTCAAGAAAACTTGGTGAACATAAGGGTACCTGGTCCTAAGGTGTCTCGAGTCAAGCTACCTGAATGGACAAAAAGAAATCTGATTTTTCCTCTATCCTGGTATTGGGAACTCAAGCTTAAATGGGTTCCCAAGTCTAATCTGTGATCTATCCTTGCAGGAATAAGTGATAGAAAGCAGTCAAAAGTGGTACATGGACAGTGGCTGCTCAAAACACATGACTGGAGAAATCGAGCATTTTCTCTCACTCAAGGTGTATCAAGGAGGATCAGTTTCCTTTGGAGATGGAAAGAAGGGGCACATTCTTGGCGTAGGAAAGATTGGAAAGACATTTGATCATGCTATAAAAAATGTTTTCTATGTAAATGGGCTGAAATATAGTCTTCTGAGTGTATCTCAGATTTGTGACAAGGGAAATGAGGTCAAATTTCTTTCAGACCTATGCATAGTGATAGACCTTAAATCCTGGAAGGTGGTTCTGATAGCTAAGAGAAGCAAGAGCATGTATGTTGCTGATCTTAACACAGTTACTGATGGTGGCCTAACCTGCCTAAGTGTGATGGAAGACGAAGCCACCCTGTGGCATAGAAGGCTGGGGCATGTGAGTTCTGTCCTACTCAACAAGTTAGTATCAAAGGATCTAGTTCGAGGACTTTCCAAGGTGAAATTTGCTCAGAGTCAATTATGTGATGCCTCTGTCAAGGGAAAACATTCCAGATCCTCCTTCAAGAATAAAAAGGAAGTAAGCACCTTTAAACCCTTGGAACTACTACACATGGATCTGTGTGGACCCGTAAAAAATTGCAAGTCGTGGAGGAAAGAAGCTTATCCTTGTGATTATTGATGATTATTCAAGGTATACCGCGGTAATGTTTCTTCTCTCTAAGGATGAAATATTCCCTACCTTTGAATCATTCGCAAACCAAATTCAGGTGAAGCTGAACTGCAACATTGCAAGGATCAGGTTTGATCATGGAACTGAATTTGAAAATGCAAAATTTGAGGCTTTTTGTGCTGCTAAGGGGATCAGTCACAACTTCTCCGCTCCCAAAACTCCACAACAAAATGGAGTGGTCGAAAGGAAGAATAGAACTCTTGTAGATATTGCTCGATTCTCATAGATAGAGGTGTGGCCATGTCCTTTTGGGCAGAAGAAGTAGTGAATACTGCTTGTTATGTTGTGAACAGGTGTCTGATCCGGCCCTTGCTGGGAAAAACTCCCTACGAGCTGATTAATAGAAAGAAGCCTTTGCTGAACTACCTTAGAGTCTTTGGATGCAAGTGTTTTGTGCTAAACAATGGTAAAGACAACTTAGGAAAATTTGATCCCAAGAGTGATGAGGGAATTTTCCTAGGTTATTCTTCAATCATCAAGGCATATCGTATCTACAACAAAAGGAAACAGTGTGTCGAGGAAAGTATCCATGTTATTTTTTATGAGATTAGGAAGCTGAAAGACTCAGAAGTCACAAATGATTATGAGCTTGAAGAACTGTGGCAAACCCAAAGAGATGCAATTGATCGAGATCTATCAGAAAAGCCTGAGCAAATGAGAAACCCAATGCAGGACAGAGATAATGCTATTCCAGATGATGCAGTGGAACCCACCAGCATAGAAAGTTCACAGGAGAAAGTCAGTGCAGAAAGCAACCCAGAAGAAGGATCAGGTACAGAAGCAAGAGAATCCTCTATTAAGAGATCTAACTGGAAACACAAATCCTCTAATCCACTGGACAATTTGATGTCACCATTGGAATCAGGTATGCAAACAAGATCAAAGACTCGAAGCATGTTTGCATCATCAGCATTCATATCTTAGATCAAGCCGAAAAACATCAAGGAGGCCTTAAAGGATGTTGAATGGGTAAATGCAATGCAGAAGGATCTGCACCAATTTGAAAGAAATAAAGTGTGGCATATAGTGCCAAGACCAACTGATCGAACTGTTATCCGGACCAGGTGGGTCTTCAGGAACAAGTTCAATGAACAAGGAGTCACCATCAGAAAAAAGGCTTGATTTGTTGTCCAAGGTTACAATTAGGAGGAAGGAATTGATTATGATGAAACCTTCGCTCCTGTGGCAAGAATGGAGGCTATTCGTGTGCTGATTGCTTTTGCCTCCTTTATGGAATTCAAGTTGTTTCAAATGGATGTCAAAAGTGCCTTCTTGAATGAATACTTAAAGGAAGAAGTGTATGTGAAACAACCTCCGAGATTTGAAGACATTGATCGACCTCATCATGTGTACAAGCTGGATAAAGCACTGTATGGACTCAAGCAAGCTCCTCGAGCTTGGTATGAGATATTGTCCAAGTTTCTCCTCGACAACGGGTTCAAGAGAGGAAAAATTGATAACACTCTTTTCCTCAAGACAAGAGGGAGAAATTTGCTCATTGTTCAGGTATATGTTGATGACATTATATTTGGAGCTACACTCAATTCGTTATGTGAGGACTTTGCAAAGCTTATGGGAAATGAATTAGAGATGATCATGATGGGTGAACTCATTTTCTTTTTGGGTCTGCAAGTTAAGCAGGATAAGACTGGGACCATGATCTGCCAGCAGAAATACATCAAGGAGCTGCTCACAAGATTCCACATGGATAATGCCAAGCCAATTGATACACCCATTGGGACTGCTTCAAAATTGGACAACGATGAACCTGGTCCACAAGTGAATGAGACCATGTACAAGGGAATCCTTGGATCTCTTCTATACCTAACTGCAAGCAGGCCAGATATTGTCTTCAGTGTGGGGATGTGCGCTCGTTTCCAAGATTGTCCCAAGGAATCTCATTTGAAGGCTGCCAAGAGAATTCTCAGATATCTTAAGGGAACAACGGATCTAGCCCTCTTCTACCCGTGTGGAGGCTCTTTTGATCTTGTTGGGTACTCTGATGCTAACTATGCTGGGTACCTGGTTGACAGAAAGAGCACCTCTGGGATGGCTCATTTCCTAGGGCCCTCTCTGGTCTCCTGGGGGTCAAGGAAACAAAACTCAGTGGCACTCTCTACGGCTGAAGCAAAGTATGTGGTTGCTGCCTCATGTTGTGCTCAATTATTAAAGATCAGGAAGCAGTTAGAAGATTTTGGAGTCTTAACAGAATGTGTGCCACTGATGTGTGACAACACCAGTGCTCTAAACATGGCTAAGAATCCAGTGCAACACAAGCGAACCAAGCACATTGATGTCAGACATTATTTTTTGAGAGACAATGTGGAAAAAGGGAACATTCGAGTGGAGTTTTGTAGAACAGAAGATCAGATTGCAGACATTTTCACTAAAACCCTGAACAGGGACCAGTTTGAGAGAAACAAATTGAAGTTGGGACTAATCAAAATGAATTAACTTTTTATTCTCTGAAGTTTTTGATTTCCTTTTCTTGGTAATGATCAGAATGCAGGTATTCTTGCCAATTTGTAATTGGTGTGTCTAACTCAATTCCATACCCTTACAGGTATACACGCATGGTGGGTATGAAAAGAGGCTGGAAGTTGACAAGACAGAGACTATGATCATCCTACTCAATCTTAAAAGGGGACCAGGTCCTACCAGGTCAGTATTACTTCCTCACTTATGAATAAACTGTGAGAATAACCTGTGAACTGCCATTTCCTGCTTTTTCCCTTTCCGGTACCCGGTCACAAAGTCCTTTTCCCTCTCACCTTTTCAGTCCAAACGTCTTCCTGATTAGACACGTCCTTCTCTTTCTTTAAAACTCCTCAACTGTCACCCTTTCTCTCTCACCTTTCAAACTCCTCTCTACAAAAGAAGACTAGTCTCCCTCTCTCTCTTTCTCCTTACCTCTCACCATTCTCGCTCAACACAACCCTCTTACTTCTCAGAAAAACTCCCTCTTCTCCTTAACAACAATGTCTCCCTCCCCTTCATCCTCAAAACAAGCAGAAAACCAGGCCACTTCTTCACCCATGGTGTCGGAAACTATGGAGTCAACATCGTCATCGACTCACTTTAAAAACCCCTTTTCAACAACACCTTCCTTAGCCCCTCCCTCTCCATTGGCCGACCTAAATATAGCCTTAACAGTGAGCTCAAAACCTTCGGGTCCTTTCGATGCCTCAATTGAGCCCAACCTTGAAAACCCTATCTCTTCCACTCCTCTCGCAACCCTCCCTCCCTTGATTATTATACCTCCTTTTATCCCTGAGACAAGAACCCCCTTATCTGTCCCTCCTTCCGGAACTGTAGTGGGCAGTTCGACAAGAGAAGAAGCCCTTTAGGAACCTGGTTCCCCAGTCCACTCTTCATCAGTAGTCCAGACGCCAGAACGAAACCCTTCCCCAATAAATGCCGTAGATCCAGTCCCTACACATTCCTCTCCCCCTTCTTCCCCTCCCGTTGTTGCTTCATCCCCAAAATGGGATGGAACCCCCCACGAGCTACATATACTCTCTAACCCAGGTGCCAGTCAGGAGAGTGACAATAGTGAAGACGACCAGCCCCTTACTTGGAAGGTTCGACATTTCAGTTCTTATGCCCCTCAGAGCCAGCCTACGGACCAGGTTCGTCCTTTACACACCAGAGCTTCCAAAAGGAAGCTCTTGGCTGATGCACTGAGGGAAAGCCATGCTCAGACAGCAAAGAGAAGAAAACTAAAAAGAAAGATGGTGATAGATGAAGATGGCTTTCAACCAGATGTTTTGGTTGACCAGGAGGAAGGGGAACAAACAGAAAAGCCTGCTAGCGACAGGGGGAAGGATCAGCCCAAACATGTAAGGACTAAAGGGAAAGGTAAGGTTTCTAGTTCCAACAAAGCAAAGGTACAGACTGACCCACAAAGGAAAGTGACTGTTCCTCAGAAAAAGAGGAAGCAACCTCAAACAAGCCCAACTGTCATTGTGGAAGATTCTCTAGCGGACCCTCCCTCTCCTTCTCAAGCTAGGAACACTCGAACCAAGGGACCTGGTGCTCCCTCTAGAGTCAGGTCTAACCCCAGCCCTCCTCTGGCTTGTCAAGAGAGGAAAGACAGATAATTATGCGGTCTCAAAAAGTGTTGAGAGGGAGAGTGTTTGATCCCGAGATTGTTGACATGGAGGGGATGGCAGAGTTAGTGGAGATGGTGAATTTCCAGGGTTGGAGGCATCTGTTTGTTCCTCCAGTCCCTACCCTACACGAAGCTGAAGTCAGACAATTCTACCATGAGCTTCAGTTTGCTGAAAATGGCACCAAAATTCTTAGCAAGGTGAATGGGGTCACCTTCATGATCAACGAGCAAATACTCAGCTCCATTCTACAAGTGCCTGCTCGAGGAATCAAGTCTGTTGATGGTGAATGTGCGCGGCGGGAATTCATCTCCTTGATTGCTAAATTGGAGAACATTACGAGGGAAAGGGTACTGAAAAAGCAGATGAAGGGAGAGTATCAGCTGTTGTTCGAATTTATAAACAAAGTTCTTCTCCCAAGAGCAGAAAAAAGAACTACTGCTGGGATCGCTGACTTGTTCCTGATGGAGGCCCTCAGTACTTTTCAGCATATAAACTTGGTCGGTGTAATGATGGAACACATGCACAAAGTTATGCATGTGAAGGATGGTAAACACGGACTAGCTTACGGGTTCCTTTTGAACAAGGTCTTTGATTTCTTCAACAGTGAATACAGTCTGGGGATCATTGGTTTGAACAAGCATATGTTCACTCTCTCGACACTAGAAGAATGTGAGTGTGTGTTGAGACGAGGGGGAGTGAAAAGTCAATCTATGGTGTCTGATTTAATCGCTTCTCAAGAGAAATCGAATGTGGAGATTGAACAGCTCACGGGTCTGCTTGCCCAAAAGGAGGCTGAGATAGTGCATTTGAAGGCACACCAGGTAGAGGAACCTGGTACCATCTCTACTCTTAAGGAAGAAAATGAAGCACTTAAAGCTGAGGTCAAAGAATTGACCAAAAAGTTGCTTCATGCCCATGAGACCTTCAATGACCGAATCTCAGCCCTTTTACCTAAATTATCCAGACCCTGATGTTTTCCCTCCCCTGCCCCATCTCCTACTCTAAGCCCTGCTTGTTGTCCTCTCTCATCTAAGTATTTGCTCTGTTTTGGCAGTTCCAGTTTGTTCTCTTCAATTGGTTCTCATTAGTGATGTTGTAATACTAACTTTACTGAATGAAATTGTGTTGGTTGTTGCACTGTATCTATTGTCTCTCTTCTTGCTCTCTTTATCTTTCATTCATGATGGTGTTGTCCCTGTGGCCATGAGTTAACATATCTAAGCTCTGTTGTCTTGGTTTACTATAGTTTATATTTAATGATGCCAAAGGGGGAAGATAAGCCTTGGGGACAGGGGGAATGAATAAATAAATAGCTTTAGGGGATGGAAATCAGGGGGAATAGAGTGATGTTGATAGGGGGAATAAGGTGGTAAAACTGTGTGAAACATGTAGGTTGGTTGTCATCATCAAAAAGGGGAAATTGTCAGATTGCTAGTTTTGATGATGACGAATCCACACAGGGACCAGATCCCTTGTGCCGATGTGATTCAGTTTGAACTGGGCAGGAAACTCTTTACAGCTGTAAAAATACCTTTTTGCAGGAAGTTGGTGAGTGCAGCAGTGCAGCAACCTAGGTCAAGTAGGTCATATGTACTTGACCAATGAGATAGTTTTCTTGTTGGTGTGTCCAATGTTTGTCCTTTGCCTCTTGGACAACAAATAGGTGGAGACATACAACATATTCAACAATTTCAGAAAAATACATCCTATCAAAAGACATTCTCTGCTCTTCAAGTGTCGATTGTTCCTCAGCGGAGAAGAGGATCGATGCTAATCTTCTCATGACAAACGACCGTCATTAGTGTTGGAATGAGCCGTGTTGTAATAGATAGAAAAACATGACTTTGTGTAAGCTTGTTTTTTCTTTTTTAAAAGTTTGTATCCTTGTTTCTGTTAGCTAGAGTCAGTTGACATTTCGGCTAGAGTTAGCCCTTGAATTTCCAGTTGAGTTTAGCTGGTGTAGATGGCAACGGAGTCATTGTGTTGAAATCTTGCAGTAGAGTTATTGCAAGTGGGAGATTAGGAGGTTAATCTCTTAGGATTACTAGAGTTTGTAATCTTTGTTGCTCAAATCTAGTGGAGTTGTTTAAAGAAATCCTACGAGGTAGGTCGTGGTTTTTCTTCCCTTGAGCAAGGAGGTTTTCACGTAAATGTCGTGTGTCACATTTCTTACTGTTTTATTTACTTGTGTGTCTCTGTTCTGTGCAACCTGATAGAAGGACCTGGTCCTGAGTACAGTGGTGGACCCATACATCTTATCACATTGTAAAGACTTTGTAGCATACTTATATCCTTTAACGGTTATATCTTGTTATATTGTAGCATATGTAAGCACATGGAGCCATCCACTTTAGTTCCTCATCCATTTCTACAATTACAAATGGTAAAATTTATAACTGTAAATGAAAAAAGAGAGATTTGAAAGCAAGTAATGGAGGAACACAAACGAAGAAAACAATGACATATAGGCTATAGCTAACTCTAGAAAAATACCTTAGTGCTAGCATGCTGGAGTGCATTAGTGAATAAGGCCTTCGGAATTGTGGTTGTCCTCATACTTTGGTAATGAGAATAATAATTCATTCATGTCAATGGTATTTATAAGCCAAGAATATGATTAAAAAATTACGTAGAAATCTCAATGGTCACATTAGAGAAAAGTCTTTACATGTCATAACCGTTAACTTCAATTCCCAAATAGCTATTAGTAATTTAGTTCAATATGATGGTTCATTGTACACTCATAAATGGTGAGCTTTTTATAATCTTGTGAATTGTAACTTACAATTGAGTATTAATGCACCCTTAAACTTATAGAGTTTAAAACTCTTAAAATAGGAAAAATACTCAAAAAAATCACAAAAAAGATAAATATGAATGGAGGTCATATCAGCATGCCACATCTGCATGCCTATAACCTCCAAAATGTCTAAATAATGGCATCATAATAATTTCATTTCAAAGTATCATTTCAAATTTAAATTTAATTCTCTTTCTTAATTTTTATGAAGGGAAATAAAAGTCACTTTTTGGTGCGTACTAGAAAAACGTTACTTGTTTTTTCAATGTTTCTTTCAATTTTTTTGGTTCTTTTTATTTTCTTTGTTGTGATATCTTGCTACAAGCTATTTAACAGAAACACTAAAATCTATATGAAAGAATGAATAATAGAATCATATATACGTATGTATCAAGAAATCTTTATATTTTCTATGAAAAAGATATATAGGAAAGTGAAGTAAAATTATTTTTATTTTTATTTTTAGTTTTCAATAGAAAGAATTTACAAATCAACTAAAAAATGAAATTAAATAGTTGTAAATCAACTAAAAATTTAGAAAAAAAATATAGTTTAAAATAATTTACTATGTTTATTTTCTAATTGAGATGACAAATTATTACAACTTAAACAAGCAAATGATTATAAAATTCTTTCAAAATATGTCTGATCTTTTTGTGATTTTTAAAAAATAAAATATGTAAAGTATTTTTTTCACTTTTGCATGGGATAAGGCGAAACAAAAGTATATCTAAAAATAAGATACTTAAAAATATGAGGTCTATGACTAATATTTATTATTTAAATGATTCACTAACAATAATTGTATCTATCAAATTTGATTGATAATTGTAGGTTTCCGTTCTCTGAAGTAAGAAATTCACCAATAAAGCATGTGTTTGGAGAAGAAGCAAATGAAGCAGGAAGCAAATAGCAAAGAATGAAAACGGCCTTGGAGTTTTTGAAAGTTTAATATTTGGGTTTCTTACACAAATATCATTTTTTAAAATTATAATTTTTTTAATAAAATTATATAAATATAAAATATTTAAAATTTTATATTGTAATTACATTTTGTACAATTTTTATTTTTCTAAAATATTTATTCTAAATAAATATAAAACAATTATATACCTAATATAACAATTTAAATACACAAAATAATATAAAATACTCTTCTTTTTCATGCCTTTTTTTTTTTGCAAAAATTTTAAAATTCCCCAAAAATTCCAAGAGTACGTCTATCTTATCCATATTTATTTTCTCAAAAATTCATATAATTCCTCTCTCTTCTCCATTTTTGTTTTCTCAAAAATTTCTCTATCTTCTCCATATTTGTATCTTCAAAAAATTCAAAAATTCCTCTTTCTTCTCCATCTTTATTTGATTGCGCAAGAATCCTTCTCTTCTCCATTTTTTTTTAAATTAGTTGTGATTTATTAAAATTTACTTTTATTTTGTCAAAATATTTTAATATCCTTGAATAGACGGTGAATTCATCCCTAGGTTCATCAAAGATATTTTTGTATTAATAAAAATTGTGGATAATATAAAAAATAGATGTACATATATGCTTCAATTATATAATATAATATAATATATTTATACATATGCATAATATAATATATAATATATGGTGTTTAATATATATTATATTCATAATATTTAAATGTGAAAGATTAAAGTAAAAAAAAATTATGGACGATGAATATGAGGATAATATGAATAATTTTTTTTAAAAGAATATAATAATACATATTTAGCATATTTAGTATAAGTATGATGCTAAATATAATAATATATATTAAATTATTACCATATTTAATCTGCTTAAATTATGAAAGAAATTTTACTTATGTCATTTATAGAAAATTACCATATTTACAATATTTATCCATTTAATCATGTATAAAATATATATAGTATATTATGTAATTAAGAAAATAGTTATAACTTTTGTAATTACAATTATAAAAAGTTGTATTTATGTAACATCCCCTTATCATTTACTTCTTATTTCATATAGGTGAATCTCATTTATTATTAATCATATTTAAGACGAGTGATAAGCAAAAATAAGTGAAAATCAAATTAAAGTATTATTGAATATAAAATTCGAATCCCAAAGTTATAACAAGTTCAAAAATGAAAGCAATTTCAAGGTTTAGTGACACAAGTATAAGAGCATCAAGATTCAAAAATACAATTTGAAAGACTACACAAGTTGTCTAGAGAAATGAAAGGCAACAAATATAAAAAAAGAAGATCTAGAATCCAATGTTGTGGGACATCCAAGTAGCTCAACTTGAACTCCATTATGTCTCCTCTAGTCCAATGATGACTCACACTACTAAAAATTAGTTAAAAAATAAGGGCCATTTCCGACAGATAGTGTCGGTTTTTTGGCCAAACACGATGGAAAATTGATGGACAAAGGGTCGTCGGAATATATTGCGTTGGAAATAAAAAGTCAACAGACAGCATCGAATATTACTAATGGACATTCGTCGGCTCTTAAAATATTATTCGACGGGAGAAAAAATTACCGATGGACACTGTCGTTTATATTTAATTATTAATTAATTTTTTAAATTAAAAATTTTATAAATTACCGACGGTGTCTGTCGGTATGCTCTTAGTTTTACAGAACATACCGACGGACACTGTCAGTTTATCCATCGGTTTCCTGGATTTCTTGTGGTATGTATTTGCAGAAAACCGACGGACTTACCTACATTGTCCGTCGGTTTTCTGCAAATGCACCAGCAGCAGAAAGCTGCAATTTCTGCATTCTCACCTACCAAATTAAAAATTAATTCAATTTCAGCTAATCTCCAGCACTAATTGCTGCCAAAATAATTTCAAATGAATAAGAACATTAATAACATAATAATTATCGAATTAATACATTAAAAAACCACTAAATATCAACCAAAATATCAACAAAATTTTAAAATATCAAAATATATATACAAAGTTTATTTTCAATTTACAATAATCCTAACAACTAAGGTGTTTCTTCGACATTTTCATCATCTGCCGAAAGCACTTCGTCATTCGAAGGAGGAGAACGGGAACATTGTCTCCGCATTCCACTAGCTAGTCTGTTCACTTGTTCCTTGAGAGCCTCGACGGTATGACACATTGTCCTACTCTCTGCAATGCATCTTGCCTCGGCATCTGCTAAGGAACGTGTAAGCTGTTCAATCTTTTACGACATTGCAACGATCTGAACACCATCAACCGCCTCAGCCTGGCTAGAGGAGCCAATACCTTCCAGTCCGGACTGAATCTGTCGAATTGGGTTTCTAGATCCTAGGCCGTAGACTCTCCCCTTTTGCCTTCCCCCAATCACTTTTTCAGTCCAAATCTGGGTAGCGACATTCAGTGGAGGCTGGGTCGGCCTACCTAGGACTTCTTGAGTCTAGCTATACTCAGACAAGAGCTGCTGATAATCCATCTACAAAATTGAAAAAGTTAATTAGTATAATATGATTGTTCAAATTAAACTTAATATATTACTATTTATATATAATATGTATGAAATTACATAGGCTTGTTCAGCTCTTTGTTCGACCCATATGTCAGCATCAGACTCATTCTTCTTCTTCTTGACGCGGGTAGCCTGAAATAGCTCCTCCTGAGTAGGGTCACGACCCAATTTTTTGGCCTGCAAATAAAATGTAATCAAAGTAAAGTAATATATAAAATTTAATCAAATTTATATAAGTATTGAATATAAAATTACTTACCAAATCTCTAGCTATCGTTCCTTGGCTCTTTGCACCCCCAGTGTGCAACAAACCACCTTTTCCTTCACTTCTGGCCTTCTTCGCCTGTTCACACTTTGCCTTAAATTCAGGCGTGTTCCAATATTCTTGAAGCGCCTCGAAAAGATGAGGTAGCATCCATTCAGGCCTCTTGTTCTTTAATCATGCATCCCTAGACCAATCTGGTATCCTTGAACTGCCCTTCCTCTCGTAATTCGTGGCAATCTTCTTATTGTGCTGAGTTAGCCAAGTACACAATGTCTGTAATCAAGGATCAACAGTGTTAGATGATATATAATAATCACGGGTCAAAGAAGAATTTTATGAAATAATAATTCATTTATATACATTAAACTCATTAAACATGGCCTGTCGAACCCGATGTGGTATTTCACTCCAACTCGGATAAGATCGATCATATATCCTCCGAATGATCTCCCTTAGATCATTGTCGGCCTCTTTTCCCGGATGAAACCTGTAAAAATGACAATAAAGAATTAAAGTCATAAATATAACATTAAGATTAAATATTATAAATCTAAATTAAAAATAAAAATCAAACTTACCCAGATCCATCAGGCACGATCACCAGTCTACCGAGACTATCTGTATCTCCTAGTTGTGGCTCTCCAGCTGCTGGTGCTGGTGCTAGTGCCGGTGGTGGTGCCAGTGTTCTATATGAATGGGTCAAGGGTGGAGTACTAAAAGCACCCTGTGAGTCTAAGTCAGAGCTTCTATCTCTGAGTCGCAAGCCGGCAATGTCAGGAGATGATCCAATAAGAGAAGAAGTACCGGACGATGAATACGTCAAGTTTTTCCGTGGTGGACGAATGCCAAGTGTAGGCATGAAAGTGTGAGAAGTAGTAGGAAATGGAGGAAGAGATGAATATGCTGGATGTCCAGTACCATAGAGGACAGAGGTGGAGAAGAATGTGTATGTGGAGTAGATGAAAGGCAACCCGAAGTAGCGCTAGAATCTAGTGGTCTCCTATGTGTTTTCCTACTACTCTTACTCGATTTACTGCCTTACTAGTTTGACCTCGATCACCTGATGACATCTGCATACAAGTTTACATGTATTATAAAATATAATTAAAATAATAATATAAGTATATATTAGATATAATGATTGTCGCGCCCCATTTTTCCCTCGCGGAAAAGCGGGACCCAACATGTGACAACTCTTAAGGGTGGAATTAGAAGAGTCGCCACCTAACGGATTAAGGTGCGTTAGGGCACCGTTCTAAGCTAGGTTTATTTGCTAGGTTATCAGAGTCGGGTAAGGGCTTTAGTTACCTCGAAAGGAAGGTGTTAGACACCTTTCGAGGTCCACAAATGTGGTTCCCGTCCGTACTCATTAAATGGGGGATTTTAACTAAGCGATCAATTAAAGTTGATAAATAATTAGGCCTAAATAAATACTAACACAAATACTTAACTAGCAATTTATAAAGCAAAAACTAAGAGTGAGATCAGGTTTTGACAAGGCTGAAAATGAGCCCAATGCGGTATTACTCCCATCTATTCTATTTTTAAAATCAAGATAGTTTGAAGAGAATAACATATATATATATATATATATATATATATATATATATATATATATATATATAACTTGAGTAAAAATACATTTTTTCAGAAAATCATGTATATGTATATATATGTATATTTTTAACAAAAATTTTCTTTTGTAATAAAAGTATATCAATATTTCAACATAGTAAGAGAAATTTTAAAATCTTCTTTTAAAATTTTCTTTTAAAAAATGACATGAAGTTAGAAAAGATGGGAGTAATAGATTGCTTTGTATTTACAAAGCTGATTTGCGCTTCATACAAGAAGTCAGCTATAGCCTGTCTATTTCATTATATCCCGTCTACCTGCCTAATTAAATTTTATTATTGTTGAGCCTAAGCGATCAAAGTGGAGGAGACTAACGCCCTAACATGTCTACCCGCCCCAATCCTATTGTCCAAGAGGCGTTTGGACTACTATTTTTTGGAGTTGGGATCTAGAAATTTTAGGCTTTTAAAAGATAAAAAAAAATATCAAACAAGTAGGTAAAATTCGAACAAACAAATAGGAGGTTTGAAATAGGCCACTTTATAAAATACACAATGGTGACCCCTATAGGCATGACATTTATTATGACAGATCCTATAAACATAATGTCTAGCGAAAAAAAAAAAGAATGTCGCAGTTAAATTACTTAATGAAGTACTATTAAATAGGCTAATGAATCCAGATTTGATCCTATAGGCATGATATTTGTTTATAGATTTTATAAACATGATAACTAAGATCATTTAGAGCATGGTTCTGATAAAATATTTAAGGCTAATAATTCATGCTTCACACGAATTGGTTCCTGCCATATACTAAACACAGACTGATTGAAGATGAAATCATATGTCATTAGCATGATGACTGTATAAAATGAATGTACAGAATAAACATAATCTAAAATCTCACAGCACATATATGTTAGTGTTAAGACGGTTATCATATAGATATGAATCATGTTACTTATTCTTAAAAGAATGACCTCATAACAAAGGTAACTACGCATTTATTCATGAGTGCAATTTCAAGGGAAATACAATATAAATCTTATAGGCATGTTTTCTAAATGCATCAAATTAACTTATTTTAGTCCCTATAGACATGATATCTAACGCTCTATATATATTGTTGCATCAATTGAGTATCTATGAGCATGATTTCTATTTATTCGTGCTAATCCTATAAGCATGCTTTCTATCCGAGATTGCCTAATTAGGTATCAAAAGTAAAAACGGTAAGGAACATACAAACCCCCACCCATGAACCCCTTTTCATTATTATCAGTGTTTATTACACTTATTACAAACTAAAAAAAAAGATGAAATGAATAACTACAACACATAAAAAATAAATAATATAAAATAACTTCGGTAGCCTCATTTTGTCCCGGCGACTCTCCGATGAATGAGATGATATCTTCTTACAAGTTAGTACAAAAGTATACACATAGTAATATTGTGGAATTTTAATCATGAATTAGACTAAACTTAAAAAAAATCATATTAAAAGCATATTAAACATATAACCGTGAGAAGAAAGCAATCAAGAAATTCACACAGTAAACAATAATATGGTAAAGGTAAATAAACTAACCGACGAATGCCAAAGTTGAAAGGAAATCACAAATTAATGACGTAACAAAACACCATGCTTAGTACCCATCCTCAACGCATCAAGATCACAAGAATCTCAAGGATTCCGAGCAGTGCTTGCATTGAGGAGGGTTGAGGAAATTATAGAAATAAGCGAAGGGCCAGACAATAATTTGTAAGTTTTCTACAAACTTTCATGATGAATCAAAAGATAAACCCAATTCTAATGTTAAAAGCTATTGTTTTAAAAAAAAGGTTTTAATGTTCTGTCTTTTTTCCTCTTCTTCATCGGAGTAAAGAAAGGTCTCCTTATATTCCACGAGGAATAGAGTCCATACCGAAATAAAAGGAAAGAAAAATATTTAAAAGAATCAATCAAGGGCCATAAGAGGAAAAGAACTAATCCATACATTCAATCAAAAAATTCTTTCCTTTTCTAATAAAACAGATCTATATCTTTAAAGAAAAAAAAATCTATTATTACAAATAATGAAAGGAAGGAAAGAATCAATCAGGAAAAAGTTTACCTTAAATTGAGACAAATTATATGGAATGAAAATCTTACCAAATTTATCCAAACAAGTTATCATTAACTAGATTCAAAATAAATAAATAAGTAATTAAATGAATCATTAAACAGATTTTAAGTTGCCATATTTAACCAAGATACGTAATCGTATATTACTACTTACCAAAAATTCCTTTTAAAGGGTACAAAGAAATAAAGAATTTAACATAAATAAACCTCTAATTAAATCTGCCAAATTCTTAATTACAGGAAGACAATTAGGAGTATGAATCAATAACGATTTCTCTTAGATAGAAGCAATCGAATAACAATGTTTGTCAAATAGTTTTGCAATTTCAACAAGTGGATTTCAAAACAGTCATATAAACTAACTACCATTCAAGACAAATTACCAATTAGACTTGTTTGAAGGAAGGAGATAGTCATTTGAGATATCAAAATTCGACGGATATTAAGGAGTACGGAAAATCATCACTTGCAATAAAGTAATAAGCGAATGAATATCGCAAAAGACTGATCTAGCTAAAATGATTAAAAAATTAGTATATGCCAAGAGCTTCACAAATGTTGAAAGAAGTATTATAACTTCGCCTCTAGTCATGAATAAATAACATATGAAGATAGTGACTATGAACCAAATAATAAAAGCAGGGTAATCACATCAAAGAGGGATATGCTAAGGATTAAAGTATAACAAGAAGACCCTATAGAATAGAAGTCTGAGGTTACTACGAGCGGCATACAAATAGGTTAAGGTTGTAATAAATAGCATAATTACCATAAATTATGCAAAACATCCCAAAGACATACGGAAATCAGATATCCAACTTTGAAAATTACATATGAACATTCGATCTCAAACATATTATCACAGTAGGGCGTAAAGAAATTTGAACTTCACCTAAAATAATTTAAACAAGTGGATAACAAACACATAAACTAGATCTACAATCTGACTTAGTATGACTTTTAGACCTAACAATCTGTTAAAGGGGCATAATGACAGCGAGATTGCCAAATACCAAAAATCTAAAGAGAAAGATCTCGAGTTAAACATATATATACATATAAACAAAGTCGATCAGTATAATAAAATAGAAGAGAAGAGAGAGCTGGTGAGCTTGGGTGTTTCAAAGGTGGTGTTGACGGTGGTTGTGGCATGTTGTTTTTTGTTTCGGCGTTGTGGTGTGTCATTGGTACGGTTGTTTCCGGCGAAGGGGACGGTTTGGAGGGAAACGAACTGGGTTTTGCGGCTGGGAAGAAGAAAAGAAGAGAGGAAAGCGGGTGGTGGCGCTACTGGTTACGCCGGCGAGAACGAGGAGGGAGGAGGAAGGGGATCTGGTGGTCTCGTCGGTCGGCGGCGACGGAGATAGAGGGGAGAGAAGGTGCGGGGGTTGTGCGGTGGCTGGTGGTTTCACGTCGAACGGAAACGGGTGAAAAGGGAAGGCTGCCGGTAGTTGTTTCGCCGGTGTTAATGGTGGTCTATTTGGTTGTTGGTGGTGTTGGTTTCTGGGCGGGCTGTTGTGGTTTTCCGACGGAGGGAAGAGGGAGATGGAGAGGCAGCGATGGTGGCTTATGGCTGCCACTGCCGTCGGAGAGTGGGAGAGAGAGGGGTGAGAGAGGAAGGAGGGGGCGGCGGCTTAGTGTGTGGAGGAGAGGGAGAATGAAAAAGTAAATTAGGGTTAGGGGGGATAGTTTTGATAAATAAGGGAAGTATGTTAGGAATTAATATTGACCGTAGGATCAAAGGGATGAGCGGATGGGATTAGTTTTAGGTGATCCGGGTCTTCTGGCGGGTCGCGGGTAGGATAGACGGGTAGGAATTAAATTAGGTTAGAATTGAATTTAAATAATAGCCAAAATTAATTAAAAGTGGCTAAAACTGAAATGAATTTAATAGAAGTGGCCAGATTTGAAATGAATTGAGTAAAATTGAATACAAAATGGCTATAATTTAAATAAATGGAATGAAATTGGATTTAGCTGCTATTAAATTAATAAATATACTAAATTTATAGATAAATAATAAAAAAATAGTTTAAATTACAGAAAAGTCATGTAAATATTATTATTAATAAATAAAATCATAAATATTAGTATACTTATGTAAATATCATATAATTAAATTATTATATTTATAAATAATTTAATGACTAGAAAATAAAATTAAGTTATCAAATATTATAAAAATCAAATTATTTACATAAATAATTTATAAATTCGAGTAATATTATTAGTCAAATAAATTTATAAAATTTAGTAAAACTAGGTAAATAGTTTATTAAGTAAAGAATATATTTCAAAATAAGGGCACCTATTAATACGAAATATATTATATATGACATAATTATTTAATATCAAAAATTAAAATTAATATGAGTCATACATATGTAACTTGAAATAATTTTCACAATATTATGATAATAAATTATTTTATAAATACAAAAGTAAGTCGAATTTTGCGTAAAAATAAATAAATAAATAAATATATACATATATAAGCAGCATATTAAGGCGCAGGTCGGTCAAAATTGGGTGTCAACAATGATTATTTAAAAGAATTAATTAAGTTACTTGCTAATCATTATTCTCCCACTCTTCCTCCTCACTTGTTTCATTTCCATCATTCTCCCATTCTTCCTCATCACTTGTTTCAATCATAATTTGGTTCTTCTCCCTCACTTGATTCGTTTTCATTATCTGATTCGTCCTCAACATTTGCAATTTCAATTATTACATCATCATCAGAACCTCATCTGGTTCATTTTTTAGAATCTCGACCTAGTTGATTAAAAATTAAAATAGGCGGGTAGCTTGGATCAATATCACCATCGTCATTGCGGGTAGGCCTATTCTTAAAGTTGGCACTTGCTGCTCAAAATAGTAAGAACAAAAATGAGCAATTTTCCTTGCAAGATAAGCTTCACAAATGGATCCTTCAATCTTAGACCGCTGCTTAATAGTTCTTTTGCACTTGCCAATAGTTCTGTATAAAATTTTGATGTTAGTAATTTGGTTAAACCAACTTTAAAAAAATGAATTCATTGTGTACAACAAGTCATAGTTTTATTATCTTTCAAATGGATACATCCATCTGTATTGAACTGGGCCTCCAAGACGCGCCTGATGTACGAGGTGAATTGGTAAATATTCCATCACATCAAAGAATCCGCACGGGAAGATCTTTTCCAACTTAGTAGTAATCACAGGAATATTCTCATCCATCCTTTCTAAGTTATCCTCCCACAAAGTGTTAGTACATGAATCTTTGAAGAACAAACTTACCTCTATGCTTGGCTTCCATATCCTATCAGGTAGCCAGTTAAATGCAATAGGAATCAAAATTTCCATGAAAACATGACAATCATGGGTTTTTATACCACACAACTTCCCTTCATTCATATCTGCATGCTTCCCCAAATTTGAAGCATAGCCCTCAGGCATCCTCAAATTTTTAACTCACTCAAAAATCTCACGTTTTTCATCCAATGTGAATGAAAAGCTCGCCTTGAGCTTTAACAATTTATTATTGTGTGTTTCTTGCAGCTTTAGTTCCTTTCTTATGAAGTATTCTTTTAAGTCCATTCTAGCCTTTGGATTATCTTTTGTCTTACCCTTAACATCCATCACGGTGTTGAACAAATTATCAAAATAATTTTTTTCAATGTGCATCACATCAAGATTGTGTTTTAGAAGGTTGTCCTTCCAATACGGCAACTCCCAAAATATACTCTATTTTGTCCAATATGTCCAATACCATATCCAGGAAGTCTACAAGGTGTAGCATCTGTAACATTTGGCAAGTGACAAACTCTCTTCCAAATTTCACTTGCTGACAATAATGAAGGTGACAGATCATTTTCAACCTTATTCTTTCGGAAGGCATGTTTCATTCTTCTAAACTCATGATCCACTGGCAAGAACCGATGGTGACAATCAAACCATGAATTTTTACGATCATATTTTAATGTGAATGCTTTACTGTTTTCCATGAAATATGGGCAAGCTAATTTTCCAGCGGTCATCACCCTAGACAGCATCCCATATGCCGGAAATCATTTATATTCCATATTAAACAATCATGCAAAAGAAAATTCTGCTTAGTTGATATGTCATACGTCACTACACCTTCAGACCACAATTATTTTAACTCATCTATCAAAGTTTGTAGATAAACATCAATCAAATTTTTTGAATTGCGGGGAACCGGGATAATACAACTTAGAAATATGTAGGGACTCGTCATACACATTTTAGGTGGAAGATTATACAGAATAAGGAATACAGGTCAACAAGAGTAGGGTGCAGCAGAAACAGAGAATGGTGTAAAACCATCTGCACACAAGCCTAATCTAATATTTCTTGGTTCACTAGCAAAATCAGGATAAGTTCTATCAAAATGTTTTCAAACTTCTCCATCCGATGGATGAGACATAACACCAAGAGCCCTTCTATTCTCACAGTTCCATCTCATATGCCGAGCAAAACTCATCGACATGTACAACCTCTTTAACTGAGGTATAAGAGGTAAATAATACATCGCCTTAACTGGAACCATCTTCCCACCAGGAGTCTGCTTAAAACGAGCATGTCCACAAAACTTGTAATTTTCTAGATCCCCATCATTATTATAGAACAACATGCGACCATTTTCATAACAATGAATTCTATCATACGACAATCCTAACTTAGAAATCAATTTCTTTGCCTGATAGAAATTCTTAGGTATGTTCAACTCAAGGTTAACGAGTTTCCCCAAGACACCAACCATAGAGTCCATAGAATCTGATTTGATATTGATTAGTCTAACTACAACGGACAACTCAAAATGCGTACTCCCTACACATAGTGGATGACTAACATCTTCTAGTTGTTCGTAGAAACGCATTGCTTCTTCATTGGGAGTTTCTTCGAAATAGTATTCGGGTTTCATCCCATATTGTATTCCGAACGCATCATTGACCATTTCATGCACTCTCTCATGTTGAACACTACTTTGATCATGTGTAGACCTACTACTTTCACCGATCAAATTATAATATATACCATTCTCTCCATCAGTCTCACCATGATCAGTCCACGCAAAATATCTAGGCTTAAACCCATAACGGTAAATATGAACTACAACTTTATCAGGTTTAAAAAACTTCATGCAATTGCATCGCTTACAAGGACACCTTATTAACCCATCAGTTTGAAAAGGGTATAGCGACATTGCATGGTTGATAAATCCTCTAACACCTTCAACAAATTCATCTTTCATGCCCCCTGATTTGCATTAGTTCTATCATACATCCACAGACGATGATTCATCTAAAAAACTAAAGATATTTTAGATTACACATATAAATTAAAATTAATTAATTTATATTGATAATTAAATTTTATTTTTTAATGATCACTAATTATGCGACAAACATCCTCCAAAAGTAAGTCAAATTTTAATGAAATCATTGAATTAATATTTAATAATTAATTACTAAAATAATATGTGGTTAAGGAATTTGAGTATTTAATGATAATTTTTATAATTATTGAATTATGAATATGAAATTTTAATAATTATTAATTTTAAATTATTATATTATTTTTGATATATAATTGTTATTGTTAATTTTCTTAATTATTAAGTTTTAATAGTTATTATTACTAGTTATTTTTGATAAATTTATAACTTAACTTGTAACAAAGTTTCAAACACAATGAAACCTAACAATTGTTCAATGAAATCTAGCAATCTAACAAAATTTTAACTAAACCTAACAATCCTAACAATAACATTAACAACGAAATCTAACAATTTAATAATCAAATCTAACAATCTAACAAAGTTTCAACTAAACCTAATTAACAACCCAAAAAATAACATTAACAATAAAATCTAACAATTCTAACAATTAAAGGAGAAAACCAGCACCTGCTTTTGAACTCTTCGTAAACTCCTTCGCCGTCTTCTTGAATGTTAGTTAATCAATATGTCGTTCAGAGAAGTTTCTTGCACTTACGCATGCTTGATCCTCCATGATGAGGACATTCCAATCACTACTGAGAAAATTTCAACCATAGCTTGTTGAGAAGAAAAACCTTGGGGATCTCATCATGAATGTTGGTGCTGGTGGTAGTGGTGGTGCAGTTGCTATTGCTGCCCCCGCTGGTGGCGCTGCTGGTAGTGCTGCAGCTGCTGCTCCTGCTGCTGAGGAAAAGAAGGAAGATCCCAAGGAATAAAGTGACGAGGACTTGGGATTCAGTCTGTTTGATTAGGATCTCCTTCCAGTATGATTTTTTGTTCTCTTTTAAAAATTTGATGAGACTTGGTAATAGTACCCTTGTTAAGGAGATTTTCGATCTGCTTGTTACAGTTAAATGTAACCTTGATATATTATGGTTTATGAACATCATTTGTCTTTAAAAAAATAATTCTAACAATTTAACAATAAAATCTAACAATCTAGCAATGAAATCTAACAAATCTAACTAATAACATTATCATGAATATAATAATTTAACAATTACAATAACATGAAATCTAACAATTTAACCTAAAATCTAACAATTTAACAATGAAATTTAATTTACCAATGAAATCTAACAATTCTAATAATAAAATAAATAATATAATCATTTAACAATAATAATAACAATTAAATCTAACAATTTAACCTAAAATCTAACAATAAAAATTTAATTGAAAAAATAACAAACTCTAACCTTGCTAATGGCAGTGGGTTGGGTACTAGGGCGGGGGAATGAGTTCACCAGTGGGGTGGGTGCACCGGGGAGGAAGGACGGTGGGCTGGGTGGTGGTTCGCCGGTGGGGTGGGTGCACCAGTTTTGGTGTGATTTTTTGAGAGATTGAGAGAGAGGAGAGAAATGGGGAAGAAAGGGCTGTCTGGTGCGATTATATTAAATAAACCGAAGGACAGTGTCGGTTAGTCCTTTGGTTCTTTGGTCAAGATCGGGTCAACTCATTTAATTGAAAAACCGACGAACACATCGACACTGTCTGTCGGTATTTTTTTTTAAATTAAACTAATACTTTCAAAAATATTATCTTTATATAAATAATTATTTTATAACAAAAACGATGTTGTTCGTCGGCCACTTAATATATTTTTTAAAATATAAATCAACTGTATCTGTCGGTTATTAATTTTATGAAAAAATCCGCGTAAAATACCGAGGTATAAACCAACGGACAATGTGGGTTTAATAATAAAATAATTAGAAAATAATTAAAAATGACAAACACCGACAAACATAATCGGTTTTTTTCCAATTTTTGGGGACCGATATTGTCTGTCGGTTCCCTTTTGTTGATTTTTGACTTGTTTTTTGTAGTGTCAACCACCAATTGAACTTGAAAACTAACCTAGATACAAAAACGCAGAAAATAAAGGTGAGTCCAAAAACACGTGTACTCAACAATATTACCGATTGATCCTTTTATGAAGCGATGGTGAGAGTTGGTCCTACAACTACTTTTCCAAAAATATTATAAAAAATATCATAATAGATCTCAATAATAACAAATCAATGACCAATAGCAGCAATAATCAAGATAGATGAAATATCTGAAATCAATCAATAACAATGAATTGCTCAAACTGCCTCAAGAATATCATATCAGCCTTTTCAATCATCTCAACCAAATAAGAAGAAAAACAACTCACAATCTCAATCACTATACCATTTCACCACTTAAAATCAATAAGAAATGTAATAAAGATAAAATAAAATGCAAAAACATATGAACTGGTTAATAACCTGTATACATTTGCTCTTTCGGATTTAGGAAATAACTCTCAGAGATCTTTTTTTCTTTGGGAAGATATATGAGTGAAACAATCAACCTATTGATATTTATAGCAATTAATGCAAAAAACAGTCAATTGAAACCTTCTCAACAACTAAGAGATCCATTCAAGGAACATGGAAACTAGTTAAAGGACTGAGCTTCCCGATCAGGTCTATATATGCATTCTATATCATACAACACTATAATAAAATATCGTGAATGCAATATTCTATACTGGATATATCCTATACTGTGAATACCCTAGGCGATCCTCTATCAGGATTTATCCTTTCACTTTGATAATGTCAATGTGCATAAGATGTAATGTCAATACAAAATCCTACACTAATTCAACATCAGAATAGGCAGTCATAATTAACTTTTAATCATTTTAAAATGAGAGTAAGAAAGTGAAAGAATAATCAATTAAATAATATATATATATATATATATATGAGCATCAAGCCAAATCAATTTATCACGAATCATTACTCATGAATTTCATCAATCAAATAGATGATTAATTTACCCAAATTATAGTATTGGTACCTGCAAAATGCTCGTCATCCCATTTAAACGGGACCTCCAGTATCCGTTTCCCCTTAATTCAACAATCAAACACATTAACTTATAAAGAGTCTAGAATACATAATCCACATGAGTATGGTCAAATTATAGACTTTACCTTACGCAACGCTTTCAGACAATCTCAAACTAGTCAAATAAATAATCTACATACGTATACGAGTTTGTAGACATCCATATTGTTATACTTCTATTTTGGGCCCAAAAAGTCAATCCAAAAGTTAACCCTGAACCCTCAAGATAAAAATAATAATTTTATTTTAGAATTAATTTATTCACAATACAAGAGTCTCAAAACTAATTTCATTGAAAATAGAGTTCCAATCAGACTAAAATTATCAAAATACTAATTTTCAATTCTAGGTTCAAAACCCCCAATTTTTAACACTCAAATACGGATTAAATCATAAAATAACTGATGAAATAGTGAGGAAATAGTAAATATTAGGTTAAATTCTTATTCCCATGATAAAATCTCAAAATTCCATCCAAAATCTCCCAAAATTGAGGTATATGACTCCAAATTCGAGTTAGAATCTGATTATACTGTTTTGAAATATTTTAACTTAAACTACTAGGAGTCTTCACAATTGTGGACCATTCATTGCAACTGTGAGAAATTTGGACTCAACCCATCTTCACAATTGCGAACCGCACTTTACAATTGCGAACCCGCAATGTGAACACCACATCACAAATGTGAGTCCTTCCTGATTGGACCACCTTCGCAATTGCGAACATGTAATGCCCTAAAAACTCAAAGACTAGATTCGAGACTTAAATAAAAAAATCTAGAAATCTGTAGAAAATACCTCAGAACAACTCACCTAACGAGTCGTTATGAGACCTAATGACCCGTTAGGCCAGTTGTGGGTAGGGTGGTCGAGTAATGGAAGGGAGAGTTAGTGTATCCAATGGAAGACCTCACGAGTCGTGGTCAGGAACCACGACCTATTAGGTGCCTCATGGTCAGACCTGGGTCAAATGTTAAGGTATGAGGCAGTGTACCCCACGAGTCCTCACTACGACTCATTATGTATGACCATGAGTCGTGGTGTCACCCGTGGGGATCTTTAGGGAATTTGGGCAGTGTGGTCCACGATAGGTGACCACGAGTCGTGGTCGCTTACCACGACTCGTTAGGTCCCTCGTGGTGACCATCAAGGATTTCTGAGTAGTGTACTCAACGAGTGTGACCACGAGTCGTGGTCACTAACCATGACCCATTAGGTTACCCATGAGGACCGGCGGTCAGTTTTTCCCTGTGATTTTTTAAGGGTTGTTTAGTAATTTTTTACTCTCCCAAACTTTAAAATACGTTATTTTAGACGTAATTTCAAACCTATTAGTGGGAATGAACGACCTCTTCCCTCATTCCCCACGTACATTCTCAGAAAAACATCATAGCTCTCCTCTCAAGAAACTCTCAAGCAAGCGTAGGGTTTTTCTCCATTGCAGTAGTTCGAGTCTTCTTCTACGGGGAATTTTTAGTCAGGTATGTGGGAATTCAACAATGGAATAGTTCTTCCCTTGTGTCCTCCAAAACCCTCTTATAGTTTCTCTATCAGTCTTATCCTTGAGTTTTCGAGTATGAAAAGATTACATGTTTGTTATCGTTGATTTCACCTAGCAGGATATTCGTGTTTATTATTAATATAATCTCCATCAGTTCTTGACCAAATTGTCGATGTTCATGCGAAAGTGAATTTAAGCCTTGAGTTTTTGAGTGAAACGTATTATATTAAATTTCTCATGATGTGTGAAGTATGATTTAGGCTGAATTTTTAGTATTCCTTATTGTTTAGAAGTTTGGGTAATTTCTCCCTTAATAAGAATGATTTTAGCCCTAACACGAATGAGATAACTATAATAATGCTTGTCGGATGAGATTTCCGTATTTCTTGAAAATTTCGCCATATTGTGGATTCCCATGTTGTTGGAATAATTTGAATTCTCTGATAGCTGCTTAGTAGTTCAGTTCAATGAGAACATAGAATTCCCTCAATGCTATTTAGAATTTGTCAACTGATCAGTTTGACTATAGAATTCCTTGAGCTGTCTGTGATACCTCCCAGTTAGCATAATCAGACTCAGAACTCAATTTCATTGGTCCACTAGGTGGTCATGACACTTTAGATAGACAACTCTAACTAGCCGTTGGACCCCAATCAAGTTACAGTTAGTTCTTAGATGGTTACGACGCTTCTAGATAAGCAACTTTGACCAGTCTAGAATCCAGTTTCAAAATTTGGTCCGATAAGACTCTCTAAGTGCTTTTAGTTATGCATCCCTGACTAATCTTGGACCCCAGTTTTAAGCTATCAGCATAGTATTTAGTATTGGTAATCTAGTGGGAGCAAGACTTAGCATCGAGCGGACCGGGGTTCCAGCGCACCCAGGTTCCCAAAACTACGTTGCCAATGTAGGTTACAGTATTTATTGGCCTGATTGACCCCAGACTTTGTGATCACCCAGTTCATGCTTCTATACCTTGGCAAGGTATATTGAGTCCTATCGATGAGGTATATACATCGGACTCCACGTCTAGCTCACGTGGTTATATGTCGGTTACAAATTCTTCTACTAGTCAGCTCAGTCTAGTCTCAGTATAAGCAGTTCAGTTCAGTTTTAGCTCTATCAATTTAGATCAGTTCAACACAATATCTCAGACTCAAAACTTTCAGACTTAGGGCATATCTTTGACTATTAGTCAGGGTCATCTTGACCATCTCAGTCCATTACAGTTATTCAGCTCAGTATATCAGTTAGTCATTGCATGTCATTTTTAGCTCAGTCTTTTATATTCTGTTATGTTCTCTCCTGCTTACTCGATGCATTCAAAGTATTGACGCATACTTTTATGCTGTATCATTTCATGATACAGCCGCAGATTCTCAGACCCAGTGCCGTTAGCCGATTTTGTTCAAATCTCCCCCCTCAGCAGTAGAAGTGTGAGTCCTCATCTTTCGAGGATGTTATTTCATTTATTTCAGTTTCCTTTTTTATTACTTCAGTTAGACTTAGAGTTAGCTAGGGGTTTGTCCTAGTAACTCCTCAGTTAGATGACTTTCAGACACAGACGTGGTTTCAGTTTACTAATACTGCTCAGAAGTTTTAAACTATATGATTCAGAATTTCATTCATGAATGTCTTACGTTATTATTTTAAGGCTTCCGCTATAATGTTTACTCAGAATTCTAGTGTATCATAGACCAAGGGTTGACTTGGGATTACTTGTGACTCCAAGTACCATGTTCCGTCCAGGGTGTAGACTCAGGGAATGACAAACTTGGTATCACAACCTTAGGTTTAGAGTATCCTCGGAATATCTGAAAGCCGCATTGAGTAGAGTCCTTTTCATGGGTGTGAAGCGTGCCACACTTATGAAGAGGAGGCTACGAGTTGTTATTAGGAAACTCTCTTTTGTTCATACTCTATATTGTGCGTTAAAATTCAATTTTAGAAACGTCCTTCTAACTCGTGCTCTACTTCGCTTCAGTGAAATATGCCTCTACGATGCGGAAACGGAAGGAGGGATGGAAATGTCCAGCAGACTACTCCACCAGGCTCAGCGGCCCCACAGGATGATTCGGTGTCAATCGCTGAATTCAGGGCGGTCATCCAATTGCTCTCCCAAACCATCACTAATCAGGTGAACCAACAAGTAGTACCAGTTAACAACAACGGATCCGCAGCTGCTGCTAGGGTGCGGGACTTCACCCATATGAACCCTCCATCTTTTAAGGGATCCAAAGTGGGGAAGGTCCCCCAAGAGTTCATAAATGAGATTCGGAAGATTACCCGCGTTATGAGTGTCAGATATTCTGAGAGTGCTGACCTGACTGCCTACCAGCTAAAAGGGGTAGCTCAAGTCTGGTACGAACAGTGGAAAGAGGGGCGACCAGTGGGAGCAGGACTGGTGGAGTGCGAGGAGTTCAACACAGCCTTCCTAGACAGATTTTTTCTGAGGGAGCTTAGAGAAGCCAAGGTAGCAGAGTTTATGAACTTGAGGCGGGGGAATAGAACAGTGGAGGAGTATGCTCTGGAGTTTGCCAGGCTATCTAAGTACGCTCCAGAGATGGTATCCGAGCCAAGGGCTCGCATGTTGAAGTTTGTGAATGGAGTATCTAACCTGGTTCTCAAGGAGTGTAGGATAGCGATGCTAATTAGGGATATGGACCTATCCAGCCTGATTGTCTATGCCCAGCAGATTGAGGCCGAAAAACTAAAGGATATGGAGCAAAAGAACAAACGGGCAAGGACTGGCCAGCCAGATCATGGACATCAGAGCTCTAGCGGTAGTAATCGCCCACAGCAGCAACAACAACAACAACAGAGAGCCCCAACACCTAGCTCAACCAGCGCCCCAACCTTCCGGTCCTGCCAGGATCAGAGGGGAGGAGCATCTGGCTCTCAGTCTTAGAGCTATAGTGTCGGGGACAGATATCCATCTTGCCCCAAGTGCGGCAGGAACCACTCGGGAGAGTGTCTTAAGGGTCGGGAGGGCTGCTTTGGTTGTGGATAGCTGGATCATCGGCTTAAAGATTTTCCATCAGCAGTACCGGGGAGAGCACAATCCACCGCATCATCAGCTCCAGCAGGCTGACAAGCCTAGCAAGCTAGCACCTCAAGTATGGATGGCGGTTAGTGCCAAAACTGTTTTATGCATTGTCTTCCCGTCAGGATCAGGAGAGCTCACCTGACGTAGTCACGGGTATGTTATGCCTCTTTCATCTGGATGTGTATGCCCTGCTAGATCCAGGAGCCACCATTTCATTCGTGACTCCCTACGTAGCAGTCCAGTTCAATATTAGTCCAGAGGTCCTTTTAGAACCATTCTCAGTCTCCACCCCTGTTGGCGAGTCAGTTAGAGCCAGCCAGGTGTATAGAAACTGCCTAGTCTCAGTCCTGAATAAAGTCATTCCAGCTGATCTTGTAGAGTTAGACATGGTCGATTTTGACCTTATCCTCGGCATGGACTGGCTACACTCCGGTTATGCCTCAGTTGACTGCATAACTAGAGTTGTCAAGTTTTAGTTCCCTAATGAGCCAGCGTTAGAATGGACGGGCAGTAGTTCAACACCTAAGGGTCGGTTTATTTCCTACCTTAAGGCCCAAAAACTCATTTCTAAGAGATGTATTTATTATCTAGTTTGGGTCAAGGATTCCAACTCTGAGACCCCAACTATCCAGTCAGTTACAGTAGTCAGTGAATTCCGAGATGTTTTTCCCAAGGACCTTCTTGGAGTTCCCTCGGAACGGAAAATAGACTTCGGAATAGACCTCCTCCCGGATACTCAGCCCATCTCCATCCCTCCTTACAGAATGGCTCCAGCTGAGCTTAAGGAGTTGAAGAAGAAGTTAAAAAATCTTCTTGACAAGGGTTTTATCAGACCCAACATCTTTCCTTGGGGTGCTCCAGTACTATTCGTGCATAAGAAAGACGGTACCCTCAGAATGTGCATAGATTACCGTCAGTTGAACAAATTCACAGTCAAGAATAGGTATCCCCTACCCAGAATTGATGACCTATTTGACCAACTTCAGGGAGCCAGTTGTTTCTCGAAGATAGATCTCAGGTTGGGGTACCATCAGCTAAGGGTCAGGGAGTGTGACATACCGAAAACAGCATTCAGGACTCAGTATGGTCACTACGAGTTTGTATGATGTCTTTCTGGCTAACGAACGCCCCCGCAACCTTCATGGACTTGATGAACAGAGTCTTCAAGTAGTATTTGGATATGTTCGTCATTGTATTTATTGACGACATTTTGGTATACTCCAAAAATGAGGAAGAACATGCTGATCACTTGAGGATAGTGCTTCAGACGCTCAGAGACCGCCAGCTGTTCTCCAAGTTCGGCAAGTGTGAATTCTGGTTGAAGTCCGTGACTTTTCTAGTTCACGTGGTCTCGGGTGAAGGTATTCAGGTTAATCCTCAAAAGATAGCAGCAGTGAAAGATTGGGCTAGACCTACCTCTCCGACAAAAATCAGGAGTTTTCTGGGCTTAACTGGTTATTATCGACGGTTTGTAGAAGGTTTCTCCTCTATAGCATCTCCTCTGACTAAGTTAACTCAGAAGAAGGTGAAGTTCCAATGGTTGGATGCGTGTGAGAAGAGTTTCCAGGAGTTAAAGACTCGACTCACTACCGCTCCAGTTTTGACCTTACCAGAAGGAACAAATGGGTTGGTTGTCTATTGTGACATTTCTAGAGTTGGACTCGATTGTGTTCTGATGCAGAGGGGCAAAGTGATAGCCTACACCTCCAGACATCTCAAAGTTCATGAGAAGATTTTGGAGTTAAATGAGCAGTATTTGAGCATAGTGATTGAAATTCTCTGCTTATCTGGGTGTTTCCCAACATTCGAGGATGAATGTTTCCAAGGGTGAGATATTGTAATGCCCCAAAAACTCAAAGACTAGATCCGGGACTTAGATTAAAAAAATTGAAAATCTGCAAAAAATTTCTCAAAACGACTCACCTAATGAGTCGTTATGAGACCTAACGACCCATTAGGTTAGTCGTGGGTAGGGTGGTCGAGTAATGGAAGGGAGAGTCAGTGTATCCAACGGAAGACCTCACTAGTCGTGGTCAGGCACCATGATCCATTAGGTGCCTCGTGGTCAGACCTGGGTCAAATGTTAAGGTATAAAAAAGTGTACCCCAGGAGTCCTTACCACGACTCGTTATGTGTGACCACGAGTTGTGGTATCACCCATGGGGATCTTTAGGGCATTTGGGCAGTGTGGTCCACGACAAGTGACTACGAGTCATGGTCGCTCACCACGACTCGTTAGGTCCCTCGTGGTGACCATCAAGAATTTTTGGGTAGTGTACTTAACGAGTGTGACCACGACCCGTTAGGTCACCCATGAGGACTGGCGGTCAGTTTTTCCCTGCGATTTTCTAAGGATTGTTTAGTAATTTCCTACTCTCCTAAACTTTAAACTAAGTCATTTTAGACGTAATTTCATACCTATTAGTGGGAATGAATGGCCTCTCCCCTTATTCCCCACGTACATTCTCAGAAAAACATCGTAGCTCTCCTCTCAAGAAACTCTCAAGCAAGCGTAGGATTTTCATCCATTATAGCAGTTCGAGTCTTCTTCTCCGGAAATTTTTAGTCAGGTATATGGGAATTCAACAAGGTAATAGTTCTTCCCTTGTGTCCTCGAAAACCCTCTTATAGTTTCTCTATCAGTCTTATCCCTGAGTTTTCGAGTATGAAAAGATTACATGTTTGTTACTATTGATTTCACCTAGCAGGATATTCGTGTTTATTGTTGATATAATCTCCATCAGTTCTTGACCAAATTGTTGATGTTCCTACGAAAGTGAATTTAAGCCCTGAGTTTTCGAGTGAAACGTAATATATTAAATTTCTCATGGTTTGTGAAGTGTGATTTGGGCTGAATTTCTAGTATTCCTTATTGTTTAGAAGTTGAGTAATTTCTCTCTTGATAAATGCTTTTATCCCTAGCACGAATGAGAAAACTATAATAATGCTTGTCGGATGAGATTTCTTTATTTCTTGAAATTTTTTTCCATATTGTGGATTTCCGTGTTGTCGGAATAAGTTGAATTCTCTGATAGCTGCTTAGTAGTTCAGTTCAGTTCAGTGAGAACATAGAATTCCCTCAGTGCTATTCAGAATTTGTCAACTAATCAGTTTGACTACAAAATTCCTTGAGGTGTATGTGAGCAGAATCAGACTCAGAAATCAGTTTCATTAGTCCACTAGACGGTCATGATACTTTAAACAAACAGCTCTAACTAGCTGTAGGACCCCAATCAAGTTACAGTTAGTTCTTAGAAGGTTACGACGCTTCTAGATAAGCAACTCTGACCAGTCTAGAATCCAGTTTCAGAATCTGGTCCGATAAGACTCTCTGGGTGCTTTCAGTTATGTATCCCTGACTAGTCTTGCACCCTAGTTTCGAGTTATCAGCTTAGTATTCAGTTTAGGTAATCCAGTGGAAGAAGGACTTAGCACTGAGCGAACCGGGGTTCCAGTGCACCGGGGGTAGAACCACATTGCCAGCATAGGTTACAGTATTTATTGGCCTGATTGTCCCAAACTTTTTGATCACCCAGTTCATGCGTCTATATCCTAGCAAGGTATATTGGGTCCTATCGGTGGGGCGTATACATCGGACTTCACATCTAGCTCACATGGTTATATGTCAATTACAGTCTCTCTCACTAGTCAGCTCAGTCCAGTCCTAGTATGAGCAGTTCAGTTCATTTTCAGCTCTATCAGTTTAGATCAGTTCAGCACAGTATCTCAGACTCAGAACTTTCAGACTTAGGGCATGTCAGTGACCATTAGTCAGGGTCATCTTGACTATCTCAGTCTATTACAGTTATTCAACTCAGTATATCAGTTGGTCATTACATGTCATTTTTAGCTCAGTCTTTTATATTCTGTTATGTTCTCTCCTGCTTACTCAGTATATTCAAAGTACTAACGCATACTTTTATGCTATATCATTTCATGATACAGCCGCAGGTTCTCAGATCCAGCGCCGTTAGCCGATTTCGTTCAGATCTCCACCCTCAGCAACAGAAGTGTGAGTCCTCATCTTTCGAGGATGTTATTTTAGTTTTCTTTTTATTACTTCAATTAGACTTAGAATTAGCTGAAGACTTATCCTAGTAACTTATCAGTTAGATGACTTTCAGAAACAGACGTGGTTTCAGTTTACTAGTATTGCTCAGATGTTTTAAACTATGTGATTCAGAATTTCTTTCATGAATGTCTTACGTTATTATTTTAAGGCTTCCGCTATTATGTTTCCTCAGAATTCTAGTGTATCATAGACCAAGGGTTGACTTGGGGTTACTTGTGACTCTAAGTACTGTGTTCCGTCTAGGGTGTAGACTCGGGGCGTGATAGAACACTACATCATAATTACAGTAACACCAGACATCTGTTGGACAACAACCAAACCTTTAGCCCAAAACATAGAATCAACCTTTGAAACTCATTCAAAACTTCTCAGGCACAAATCAAATATGCAAATATATACATATTAAAAGCATGCAAACCCTTATAAATGTCGATTAAATTTTTTGCCTTCTTTAAAACACTATATAATAAACAAAATTGTCATTTACTAATTTTCTCAAATAATTGTCATTTAATTATTATCCTAATATTTAGAAATTTAAAATTAATTAAAGTTATAACTATTAAATCTGTACTTGTTTGTAAGATATAAGAACTCCTAATTATTAGTACTTTAGAATTGCTTAAAAAAACTTTCCTTATTTAAGACTCCAAAATAAATTACAGTTTTGTTAACTTATAACAATCATTTATTTATTAAATTAATTAATTATTCATCATAAATTTTTAACTAAATAAGTTAAATAGTGTAACTTTATTTTGCATTAATACATCGAATTTCTCCTTCTTCTTCTTTCTTTCTTTTTTTAAAAATATATATAACTGAAAAAAGAAAAGAAAATATAGAAACACAACTTATTAAATTAAATTCTTAAAATTTTTAGATAATTCTCAGTTTGATCATGTAAGCAAACATTGCATTTATTTTTAGTATTAATTATTATTTTTTAATAATCTATTTTTTATATGTATTTTATGCTAATTTATTTATGCAACACACATATGCTAAAATAAAAAATACATACTTTTGTTAATTAGATAAATATAATATTACATATATTGTAGCTTCAATTGTAATATTATATACTTCATTCTTTTTGTATGCAATCTTTTATATTAACACGATCACGCGCAATGCATGTAACTAAACTAATCAATCATAAAACACGTTGTGGACCTGTTGGAATCATCAAATCAGTGATCTAAGGTCGTCTTGACCAAATATTGACTATGGTCAACTTTTAACTTTAAGAAGACCAGAAATCAATTCAATTGTCTAAATCACTCTCGAACACCTCGAGATCCATGAAAATCATTCAACTAAGTATAAATTATCCGCTAGATTGAATATAACTGTTAAAATTAAAATCCAACCTTGTTAACCCAAATGTTGACTTTGATCAAACTTTTTAAAAAATAGACTTCTAAAACTGAAAATCTTCTCCGAAATTCATTCGATCACTTGGGAAATCATGCTACCCATCTCCATAAATCACAATGACATATTGAAGTGGTGGTAAGGGTCAAACAGAAAAATCAAGAAAAATATTTAAAACAATCATGAGGATCGTTATATCATCCACCACTAAAACACATGTTCGTTCTCGAAAGGAAAGAGAAAATAAGTACTCGAACAGTAAAAAAACTAAAGATATCTACTCCGCATATCTAGTTCGATCTCCCAAGTGGCTTCTTATACTAGATGATGCCTTCACTGAATCTTCACAGATGATATCTCCTTGGACCATAACTTCTGAATCTGCCTATCCAAAATGGCTTTCGGCTCCTCCTCAAGTGTCAAATTTTGATCTGACTTTACCAAATCCCATTAAATCATAGGAGAACTATTATAATGATATTTCTTCAGCATCAAAAAATAAAGCACCAGATGAACTCTTGATAAAATTGGAGGTAATGTCAACTAGGCTACTTCACCAATACACTGTAGCACTTCAAATGGGCCAATGAACTTAGGTTGAGCTTGCCATTTGTTTCAAACCTCATAATGCCCTTCATAAGTAATACTTTTAATAAATTCTTCTCACCAATCATGAACTCCAAGTCACAAACCTTTCAATCCGCATATAACTCTCTTGTCTGCTCTAAGTCATGAGAAGCCGCTCCTGAATTAGTTTCATTTTATCTATAGAATCTTTCAATAGGTCTGTACCCCATGATTGACCTCAAAATTATCAAATTAATCAACTGTAGATCTACACCTTTTCCTATGTGAAGCCCCAGACGAAGCCATTTAAATGTTGGAATGGTAACTATAATTATATGCAAACTCTGCAAAAGGTAAAAATTGGTCCCAATGACCTCCAAAGTCGATCATACATACCCTTAGCATATCCTCCAAAATTTGAATAGTCTGCTCAGACTGACCATTTATATGTGGGTGAGATATGGTGAGGAGCTCTATCCGAGTACCTAACTTTTTCTGCATAGATCTCTAGAAATAAAGGTGAATTGAGTACCTTGTTCTGAAATAATAAAAATTAGAACTCCATTTTAATACCCTCGTACAATTTAAGCAATAAATTTATACTTTTGAGATATGGTCAAGAGTGCTTAATACCATAAGAAGGATGTGTTTTGAGGTTTTCAGATCATTCAATAATAGCATGTTAAGATTTGAAGTAGAGAAAATTATAAAACAAAAATAGGCAAAAGTTATTGCAAATTATTTTTAGAAATTCTTTGAAACTTGGGTTAGATGTCTTCGGGTTTTTCTTTTAATATATAAGGAGTTAGGAGGCCTACAAACTATAAAACTAAAGATCTTGAGTCTAGTTTTTAGAATATAAAACCTCTCATTAATCTGACATCGGAGTGAAAAATTAATGAGCATCTTTTGCGGACTGTCTGGGAAGAAATGGGTCACAAGCTCAGTCGGGTCGGGTTGAATTTTGGGCAGCCTATTTAAGGAGATTTTTGGCCCAAATTTCATTATTTGTTCACTATAATTTCCAGAAAGCTGAGAAACTCATTTTCCCCATATATTTTTGTTATACCCCGGAAGCCCAAGGATCAGACCCGAGAGTTGAAATGGAGAAAAACCTAAAATCTGGCACAAAACAAAATGAGTCATGAGGAGACCCGTGAGAGAAGCCCATGAGTCGTGATGTGACACGTGAGGGAGGTTAGGGAATGAATTTGAAATTTTGAAAATGGGATCCCGCGGAGTGACCATGACTCGTGGTTAGGCCCCATGAGTCGTTAGATCAGTCACGGGGTGGGTAAGTAAGAATAGTGAAGGAAAGGGGGCAGTGTACTTGACGGGAGGACCCTACGAGTAGTGGTCAGTCACCATGAATCGTGGGGAGGATTGTGAGAAGCATGGAATAATTTTATTGAGGCAAGGCAATGTACATCACAGATGGTGACCACTAGTCAAGGTCACCAGGTCACGAGTCGTTAAGTCGTCTGTCATGAGACCAGGAGACCTATCGAGCAGTGTACTTCATGAGTTAAGCCACAAGCCATGATCCTTGACGACGAATCGTTAGATCCCTTGTTGGGACTACCTGGCATTTATTTTATGCAAGTTTAGTAAGGGCTTTTCCATAATACCTAAGCTTCTAAGGCCTAAACTACATCATTTTTAGTTATGAATAGTGACTTTTAAATGGGTTAAGTTCATTTTAGGCCTTGTTCATTCATGCATGCAAGGTAGAAGACTAGAGAGGGTGATCAAGCCTAGCATTCATCAATTTATCTTCAATTTCCTATTGGGCATCTAAAGAAGTGTAAGAATCAGCTACCAACAGGTATGTAGGATTATGAATGGGTAATTTCTTTCACACCCATGCCCAATCCCTCTCTAAATCATGAATGTTCTATGTCTAATCGATGGGATTTTAACCCAATGCATGAAGTTCCTAATTCTTATACATGGCTATGATTTAATTATGTTTCTACCATTGAATTATGAAGCATGGACGAGTTTTATAATGTTTTGAGTTAAATTTCATGTTTCTAGCTTTATGAATTAAAAAGCCCATTGATGAGAAGTTCATGAAAGATGAGAATTGTGATGAATGTATGATGATGATGAGATATTACGATGAAAAACATGTTTTCAAGATACCCATATTTATAATCATGTTTTCAATATGAATTGAGTATTTCAAAGTATGATAAAGCTTTGGGCAATGCCCACATATTTAAGTATGATCGATGATTTCCCAAAATTAAGCTTACCACATGGTTTTGGAGCGAAGACTCCCAATTATATTTTCAGCTTGTGGTATGTTTTGAGTTAAATCTTTTCATATGCATAGCTTACCATATGGTTTTGGAGCGAAGACTCCCAATTATCTTTCAGCTTGTGGTATGGTTTAAGTTAAAGCTACTCATATGCATGATTCCTCTTTGAGATAAATTTGATTTATGAGCTTCATTGAAAAATGATGTAGAGCATATGCATGTTTTCGGGAGTAGTGTCTAGCATCAACCAGGCTAAGGGTCGATCACCCTATGCCTCAGAACTACGCGCCAACGTAGGTTTATACTTATATATTACATCGAGACCTGCCTTGTGAGCTATCCTCGGCCCTATTGGCCCATGAGCATGATATCGATATCATGGTATCGTCTCTGGCCCTAGTAAGGCTTTGGACAACTCTACCCACTTTGAGTGTGCTAGTTGGGACCACATAAGCTCTACCGTAGTATGTCAGTTAAAAGACGAGTCTCCCATTGTTCCTCATAATTTCAGTTTTGCATGTTCATTACTTATGAGATTTACATATGTAAGCATATTCTAAAGTAGGTTTGGCTCAATATTCATCTTTACTTATAAATATCAGATTTCAACTTGGAGTGAATCGATTATGTTATGATATGTTATGATGATATGTTATATTATGATGAGATCATGATTTCCGAAAGAATGCATGCAAGCCCTACTCTCATATTCTTGATGTTTATGTTTACATTATGCATTGTCTTAAATGATTTTATTTACTTAAGCGATTTTACTTACCTTGAATATTTGGTATATTTCACGTACTGACCGCATACTTTATGTTGTATAATTTTATGATACAACATCTAGCTCTCAGGTTCATCCCTATTCTTAGTCAGCTTATCAGAGTTAGCCTTTGCATTGTTGGTGAGTCCTCATCTCCCGAGGACTAGACTACTCAGATTTCCTTATGTATTTTTAGTGTCATCTTGTTGAGTTAGTTGGGGGTCTTGTCCCAACAACTCGTCATGTTTAGAGGCTTTTCAGACATATGGTTGTATTCTGCTTCAGATTGTGTATTTTGATGTTATGTTTAAGTTTAGACTTATGCTATGATTATTTAGTTTCATTGATCGAGTTAGATGTATGCTTATGCCATGGGTCGACTTGGGGTCTCTCGGGGCTCCTTGTCTTGTATTATGATCCGGGCCTCCGTTCGGGTCGTGACAAACTTAGTATTAGAGCAATAGGTTTGATGTGTCCTAGGATGTCTGAAAGTCGTGCTAAGTCGAGTCTTTTTCATAGGTGTGAAGCGCGCCACATTTATGACGAAGAGGCTACGAGACATTTTAGTAAATGTTCCCTTCCTTCATGATCTATGTCGCGTGATGAAATGTCTCCCTATACTTCTAATTAGTGTTATTCGCGATTGCATAATCATGGCCCCTTGAAGAATGAATGGTAGAAATAATGAGAATGGAGAAGGCCACGAGGATGGCAATGGGAATGGGCACCAGCAGGCCCCACCAGTTCAGGAGCACCAGGCACCGGAGCTAGTTGCCCATGCTGAGTTCTGGGCCGCTATTCACATGCTTGCGCAGGCCTTGATCGGTCAGGTCAATTAGCAAGCGGTTGCGCGTGTTCCACAAAATGGCAGTACTGTGGCGAATCGAGTTAGAGACTTCTTGAGAATAAACCCACTAGAGTTCCTCAGGTCAAAAGTAGATGAGGACCCGCATGAATTCCTAGATGAGATTGTGAAGATTACCCAAATCATGGGGGTGAATGGAGTGGAGTGCGTGGAGTTGGCCTCGTACTAGTTGAAAGGAGTCGCGTACATTTGGTTTCGCCAATGGAAGGATAACAAGGTCATAGGAGCAGGTCCTGTCACTTGGGAAAAGTTTCATGTTGCATTCTTAGATAGGTTCTTCCCTAGTGAGATGAGGGAGATGAGTTCGTATATCTGAAGCAAGGGAGAATGACGGTGCAGGAGTATGCCCTTGAGTTCACCCGCCTATCGAAGTATGACCAGAGTAAGTGGCTGATCAGAGGGCGCGAGTGAGTAGATTCGTCCATGGTGTAGTGGGCTATTTGGATAAGGATTGTAGGACCGCTATGCTTCATCAGGTCATGGACTTCTCTCGGATAGTCTTGTCCGCCCAGTAGATGGAGGCGGCATATCTAAGAGAGAGGGAGGCCAAGAGGGCCAGGATCGAGGATCACAGATTCACACAGTCGAGGTCAGGTGGTGGGCACTGATAGAAGACCCACCAAAGATCATCAGCCCCAGCATCTTCAGTATTGAGTGTGCCTTCCAGATCGAGGCACGATCAGAGGGGGCAAAGATTAGGCTTTAGGGGTTAGAGCAGCAGACCCGCAGATTCTAGTGTCCCAGCTTGCTGTAGATGTGGTTGGGGGCACATGGGCTAGTGCTTCGTATGTACAAGTGCTTGTTTCAGGTATGGGAAGCCCAGACACATGCTCAGAGATTTCCCAACTGTGAGACAGGATCAGGATGGGGGCTGAGGCCCAGTTTCTAGTACAACAACCCCTCCTACACACTCAGCACATCAAGGGGCATCCACAAGCACAGGTGGCGGTCAGCGCCAAAACAAATTCTATGCCTTAGCATCCCGCCAGGAGCAGGAGGTCTCCCCAGATGTAGTTACTCGTATGTTACGAGTTCTCCATCTTGATGTTTATTCTTTGTTAGATCCGGGGGCTACCTTGTCTGTTATGACACCTTATGTGTCCAGTAGCTTCGAAGTCAATCCCAAAGTCTTGTCAGAACTCTTCTCAGTTTCTACTCCAGTAGGTGACTCAATTATAGATAGACTGGTGTATAGAGGTTGCCCGGTCTCAGTTCTTCAAAAAGTCACCTCAGCAGATTTGATAGACTTAGCCATGATCGATTTTGATGTTATCCTCTACATGGATTGGTTATTTGCACGTTATGCCTCAGTTAATTTTAGAACTCGGGCAGTAGAGTTCAGATTTCCAAGTGAGCTAGTCTTAGAATGGAAAGGTAGTTCAATTGTGCCTGTAGGTCGTTTCATTTCCTACCTTAAGTCCATAAAGATGATTTCTAAGGGTTGTGTGTACCATCTAGTTAGGGTTAAGGATGTTGAACCTGAAACCCCGATTATTCAGTCAATTCCAGTAGTACGTGGGTATCCAGAAGTCTTCTTAGATGATTTATCGCGAATCCCTCCCGAGCGGGAAATTAATTTTAGTATTGACCTTCTTCCCAACACACAACCTATATATATTCCTCCCTACAGAATTGCTCCAGCGAGCTAAAGGAGTTGAAGGACCTGTTAGATAAGGGTTTCATTAGACCGAGCAAGTCCCCATGGGGTGCACTAGTTCTCTTTATCCAAAAGAAAGATGGTTCTTTTCGAATGTGTATTGATTATCGTCAAAAATTGAACAAAGTCACCATCAAGAACAAGTATCCTTTACCCAGGATTGATGATTTATTTGACCATCTTCAGGGTGCCAAGTGTTTCTCGAAGATAGATCTCAGATCCGGGTATCATTAGCTTAGAGTTCGGGAGAGTGACATCCCGAAGATAGCTTTCAGGACGCGGTAGGGTCATTATGAGTTTGTAGTTATGTCTTTTGGACTAATGAATGACCCTGCAGCTTTTATGGACCTGATGAACACATTGTTCAAGCTATACTTGGATATGTTCGTGATTGTGTTCATTGATGATATCTTGATATACTCTCGGAGAGAGGAGGAGCATACCGTTCATTTGAGGGTGGTGCTTCAAACTCTCAAGTAACGCCAATTATATGTCAAATTCAGTAAGTGCTAGTTTTGGTTGAACTCTATACCATTTTTAGGCTATGTGGTATCAAGTGAGGGTATAAAGGTGGATTCTCAGAAAATAAAAGTGGTGAAGAATTGGCCTAGATCGCTGAATCCTTTTGATATTCGGAGCTTCTTGGGTTTAGCTAGCTACTATCGAAGATTTGTGGAAGGTTTCTCATCGATTGCGGCATCTTTGACCAGATTGACCCAGAAGAATTTGAAATTCCAATGGTCGGAGGATTGTGAGAAGAGCTTTCAAGAGTTGAAGACTCGACTTACTTCGACACTGGTGTTAACTCTACCAGAGGGTACCGATAGGTTTGTGGTATATTGTGATGCTTCAAGGATCGAACTTGGGTGTGTGTTGATGCAGCACGAGAAGTTTATAGCATATGCCTCTAGACAGTTGAAAGTTCATGAGAAGAATTACCCGACCCATGATCTTGAATTGGCCGCGGTGGTATTCTTGTTGAAGATATGGCGACATTACTTGTATAGGGTCCACGTGGATGTGTTTACAGACCATAAGAACTTACAATATGTGTTTACTCAGAAGGATCTCAATCTTCATCAAAGGAGGTGGTTGGAGCTACTCAACTAATATGATATGGGTGTGCTTTACCATTCGGGTAAGGCCAATGTGGTAGAGAACGCACTTAGTAGGCTCTCTATGGAGAGTGTGTCCCATGTGTATGAGGGGAAGAAGGAGTTGGTGAAGGATGTTCATCGACTCGCAAGGTTGGGAGTTAGGTTGGTTGACTCGATCGATGGTGGTGTTGTGGTTCAAAATGGATCAGAATCGTCCTTGGTGACTGATGTAAAAGCTAGGCAAGATGAGGACCCGATTTTGGTAAAGTTAAAGGAAGCCTTTCAAAAGTAGAAGGTAGAGGTCTTCTCCAAAGGGGGAGATGGTGTGCTTCGGTACTAGGGTTTCCTTTGTGTTCCAGATGTTGATGATTTGAGAAACCAGATGTTGCACGAGGCTCATGGATCCAAATATTCTATCCATCCCGGTGCCCCCAAGATGTACCGTGACTTATGAGAAGTCTATTGGTGGAATGGAATGAAGAAGGAGATCGCGAAGTTTGTAGCAAAGTATCTGAACTGTCAGCAAGTAAAGGTTGAGTATCAGAGACCGGGAGGTGTGCTTCAGGATATCAGTATTCCTACTTGAAAGTGGGAAGAAATTAATATGCACTTCGTCACAGGTTTACCTCGTACTCACCGGCAATATGACTCCATTTGGGTTGTGGTAGACAGGTTGACCAAGGCCGCTCATTTTCTACCGGTCAAAACTATGGATTCAGCGGAGGATTATGCCAAACTATATATTCGAGAGCTAGTTCGATTGCATGGAGTACCCTTATCCATCATTTTAGATAGAGGTACTCAATTTACCTCTCAATTTTGGAGGTCATTCAAAAAGGGCTTGGTACACAGGTTAAGCTCAGCACAGCATTTCACCCGCAAACGGATGGCCAAGCGGAGTGGACAATCCATACTCTCGAGGACATGTTGAGAGTGTGCGTGATTGACTTCAAAGGTAGCTAGGATGAACATTTGCCTCTTATCAAGTTTGCATACAATAATAGCTATTATTCCAGTATCCATATGGCACCGTTCGAGGCTCTCTATGGGCGGAGGTGTAGGTCACCCGTTGCATGGTTTGAGGTTGGCGAAGCATCGATGATAGGACTAGATTCGGTTCACGAGGCTATGGAGAAGGTTCAGTTGATAAGGGACGGGTTGAAAACTGTCCAGAGTCGCCAAAAGTCCTATACCGACGTGAGGAAGAGGGAATTAGAATTTGAGGTCAATGATTGGGTATTTCTGAAGATGTCTCCCATGAAGGGAGTGATGAGGTTCGAAAAGAAGGGGAAACTTAGCCCCCGCTATGTGGCTCGTACAGGATCGTGAGACGTGTTGGCAAGTTGGCCTATGAGTTGGAGTTACCCTCAGAATTAGCTTATGTGCATCCTGTATTCCATGTGTCACTCTTGAAGAAGTGTTTGGGTGATCCAACTCTAGTTGTCCCCGTGGACAGTGTTGGTGCAAAAGACAACCTCAGTTATGAGGATGTTCCGGTAGAAATACTGGATCGTCAGGTTCGAAGGCTAAGGAATAAGGAAGTAGATTCAATTAAAGTGTTATAGAGGAATCAACATGTCGAAGGAGCTACATGGGACGCCAAAGCGGATATAATGGCTAGATACCCACATTTATTCTCTACCGGCTCAGTTTCAACTTGAGATATCAGTTTTTCCTAGAACTCTATTTAGTTTTCATGTTCAGTTCATGTGCTCAAGTTTCTTTTATGTATATGGATGTATGTATGATTCATGAATTCAGTTCAGCTATGTAATTTGAATCAGAGGTAGTTATTCCGTCAATTTTCGATTTGAATGATCAGTATTTATTTATGATAATTGCATTTCTTTGCTTTCTTGTGCTTTTCCCAACATTTGAGGACGAATGTTCCCAAGGAGGAGATGTTGTTATACCCCGGAAGCCCAAGTATTAGACCTGAGAGTTGAAACGGAGAAAAACCTAAAATCTGGCACCAGAAACAGAACGAGTCGTGAGGAGACCCATGAGAGGATCCCACGAGTTGTGATATGACTCGTGGGGGAGGCCAGGGAATGAAGTTGAAATTTTAGAAATGGGATCCCACAGACGTGACCATGACTCGTGGTCAGGCCCCATGAGTCGTCAGGTCAGTCGTGGGGTGGGTGAGTAAGAATAGTGAAGAAAAGGGGGCAGTGTACTTAACGGGAGGACCCCATGAGTCGTGGTCAGTCACCACGCATCGTGGGGAGGGTCCTGAGCAGCACGGAATAATTTTTTTAAGGTCAAGGCAGTGTACATCACGGACTCATGGTCACTAGATCACGAGTCGTTAAGTCTTTCGTCATGAGCCCAGGAGACCTGTCGAGCAGTGTACTTCACGAGTTAAGCCATGAGTCGTGATCCTTGATGACGAATCGTTAGGTCCCTCATTGGGACCACCTGCCAGTTAGTTTTTACAAGTTTAATAAGGGCTTTTCCGTCATTCCTAAGCTTCTAAGGCCTAAACTACGTTGTTTTGAGTTATGAATAGTGACTTTTAAAGGGCTTAAGTTCATTTAGGCCTAATTCATCCATGCATGCAAGGTAGAAGAATAGAGAGGGTGATCAAGCCTAGCATTCATCAATTTCTCTTCAATTTTCTATTGGGCATTTAAAGAAGTGTAAGAATCAGCTACCAACAGGTATTTAGGGTTATGAACAGGTGATTTCTTTCACACCCATTCTCAATCCCTCTCTAAATCATGAAAGTTCTATGTCTAATCAATGAGATTTTAACCCAATGCATGAAGTTTCTAATTCTTTACATGGGTATGATTTAATTATGTTTCTACCATTGAATTATAAAGCATGAGCGAGTTTTATAATGTTTTCAATTAAAACTCATGTTTCTAGCTTTATGAATTAAAAAGTCCATTGATGAGAAGTTCATGAAAGATGAGAATTGGTGATGAAAGTATGATGATGATGAGATATTACGTGAAAAGTATGTTTTCAAGCTACCCATGTTTATAATAATGTTTTCAATATAAATTGAGTATTTCAAAGTATGATAAAGCTTTGGGCAATGCCCACATATTTAAGTATGATCGATGATTTCCCGAAATTAAGCTTACCACATGGTTTTGGAGCAAAGACTCTCACTAATATTTTCAACTTGTGGTATATTTTTAGTTAAAGCTTTTCATATGCATAGCTTACCACATGGTTTTGGAGAGAAGACTCTCAGTTATCTTTCAGCTTGTGGTATAGTTTAAGTTAAAGCTTTTCATATGCATGATTCCGCTTTGAGATGTATTTGATTTATGAGCTTTGTCAATAGACGAGTTGGGCTTCATTGAAAAATGATGTAGAGCATATGCATGTTTTTGGGAGTAGTGTCTAGCATCGAACAGGCTAAGGGTTGATCACCCTATGCCTCAGAACTACGCGCCAACGTAAGTTTATACTTATATATTACTTCGAGACCTCCCTTGTGAGCTATCCCCGACCCTATTGGCCCATGAGCTTGATATCGATATCATGGTATCGTCCCTGTCTCTGGTAAGGCTTTGGACGACTCTATCCACTTGAGTGTGATAGTTGGGACCACGTAAGCTCTATCGTGGTATGTCGGTTAAAAGAGAGTCTCCCATTGTTCCTCATGATTTCAGTTATGCATGTTCATTACTCATGAGATTTACATATGTAAGCATGTTCTAAAGCAGGTTTGACTCAATGTTCAGCTTTACTTATAAATATCAGATTTCAGCTTTGAGTCAATCGATTATGCTATGATATGTTATGATGATATGTTATATTATGATGAGATCATAATTTCTGAAAGAATGCATGCAAGCCCTACTCTCAGATTCTTGATGTTTATGTTTACATTATGTATTGTATTAAATGATTTTATTTATTTAAGCAGTTTTACTTACCTTGCATACTCGGTACATTGCACGTACTGACCGTATACTCTATGCTATATTGTTTCATGATACAGGATCCGGCTCTCAGGTTCAGCCCCGTTCGTAGTCAGCTTATCAGAGCTAGCCTTTGCATTGTTGGTGAGTACTCCTCTCCCGAGGACTAGACTACTCAGATTTTCTTATGTATTTTCAGTTTTAGCTTATTGAGTTAGTTGGAGGTCTTGTCCCAATAACTCGTCATGTTTAGAGGCTTTTTAGACATATGGTTGTATTCAACTTCAGATTGTGTATTCTAATGTTATTTTTAAGTTTAGACTTATGCTATGATTATATTGTTGATTATTCAGTTTCATTGATTGAGTTAGATATATGCTTATGCCATGGGTTGACTTGTGGTCTGTCGGGGCTCCTTGTCCCGTGTTGCAATCCGGGCCTCCGTTTGGGTCGTGACATTTCCCTAGATTTTTCATGAATTTGAAGAGAATTAAAAGGCCAAATCATCTCCAAACATCAATCCAACCTGGATATAGATTATTGAGGTCGTGGAGAACATCATGACGGAGTTGTTTTATTAAAATTAGCTAGGATCCGGACGTGCTAAGGTGGTATAAATTTTGGAACTTGAGCTCCTCCTTAGCTAATATTATTAATAATTCCGAGTAAGTACTTCTACCTTCCTATTCATAAGAAATTCCTAATTCTACACCTCGTCGGAAGTGATAAGTGATTGGAAGTTTTGGTTGTTATTATTAGTTGTATATGGATGATTAGGTCCAGTATATATTCTTGTATAACTGTCTAAAGTATAAAGGAATCATAATCTTGAGCTAGAGTTCTTGTTGGTAAAGTCGAACTTACAAAAAAACGTATGTTAAGGCTAAACTTCCTTTGGCAAATTTTCTTCATCATATCGTTAATACAACTTATTATCGATCATAGCATTGTTCGTGGATATGTTTTTTATTATTAGTTAGCTTCTGGAAGTTGAACTAATAGTTTGGTATAAGTATCCTTGCCGGGGTTTGTCACGTCTATCTATTCACCTTTTGATTAGAAGCAGCATAAGAGTTGTTTATATGAATTATTTTCACTTAAATTAGCTATTATGTCTTGCTGTCTTATCAATGTCATAAAAGCTTGTGGTTAGCTGTTTGACACTTCATCTTCATGATTATCAGTATGACAAGTTATTTGGCGATAAGATTACATATTTATGACGCCTATATGTGATAAAGCTCGCTTACAGGTTTTTTGTGTATCCTAACGCCCACAAAGCTAGAATTTTAGTATTGCAGTTCTATCTTACGGTAGTGGCACCATGATTGCCTATCGAACTTTGGTGGTAAGGATCAAGATATTGTACCTATTGTTAGCAATCTTATAGCTACATATGATGTACAGATTGTTATACAGGTCACTAGAAGGACACCTTACTTGCTGATAGTTTAATAGATAGTATGACGGCTTAATTAGATATCTTATCAGTTGTTAAGTGTTTGGGCCAACGCCTTTAGGCTATACATATAGATTCCCATTTACAGGTTGACTAGAAGGGTTATTAACAAGTGTACCTTTCCTAAGGGGCTACACTTTGCTTATAAGAGCTATAAAAAGTCTAAAAAGACCATATTAAGGCCCCCAGAGTCATATTAATATCTATTTACTTATGGACTTTCTTTATGCCTAATTGGCAATACTGGCCCTCAATAGAGTCTTGTGTGCTCGGGATACAGTTACAAGAGCCTAGAAGGCTTAGATACAGTTGTGGGAGCCTAGAAGCTCAAGGGACAGACTCAGGAGCCAAGTGTGCTCTAGTTACAGTTATAGCTTGCCTATAGGGTTACAAAGTTACCAATAAGGGTATATAGATTTAGTTGTACCTGCTAGGGCTTTAAGGGCTCAAGTAGGTTATTGTTTCTTGATTGTACCTGCCAAGATTATAGGGGCTAGGTTAAGTTCTTGTTTGATTATTGCTAATTAGTTCACAGTACAAATTTATGAGTTCTTACATGTGAGATTATTCAGTCATCCTTTATCCCTTATATTGCGTTCAGTTTCTTCTGTTAACTTCAATTCTAATTTATTATTATTGTCTTACACACTCGATGCATTATTGTACTAATGCCCCGATCCTGGGGACGTTGCACTCTTGCCTGGAGGTCCTGACATACAGGTACAAGGATTTTCTTAGTAGAATAGATTGGCTAGCTCCCTCCTTGCGGAGTTGCTATAGTTTAGAGTTTGCTGTTGTTATTCAATTTTTGGGTAGGTTGGGGGCCTGTCCTAGCCAAGTACCTACTCTTAGAGACTTTCAGACTATGGAACTATATAGAAGTATGCTTTTGGCCATGTTGTCTTTGTTAATTTGTATCGACAGTTTGACGGCCTTAATGGTCCCTGTATACACATGTTGCTTGCAGCTTTATTTAATTTTAGACACCTTATAGTGGTCTCGTCAGCTTGCATGTGGGTTTATAATGTTAGACAACATGGTGGTATTGTTGGCCTCGCATAAGATGTTATTGTTATTCAAAATTATTGGGTCAGCTGAATATCTGCGCAAGTGTTTGTATTGCAACCTTGTTGGCCAAAGGCTTCTTTAAGCCAAGATATACTTGTTTGTTTTCTTGATTATGTGTTATTAGTATGCATCAAAGGTGTACATGTCCAGCTAAGTCAGCTCAGGGTCTAGTATGGCATTAGCTGCCAGTTGCGCCTCCCAATGAGGGGTGTGACACCCATGCAAATAGACTATCTCCTGAATGTAGATTCTGATCAATCTCTCTAAAGTGTAATTAGTCTAGGCCAAAACAAAATGACTAAATTCTGGTCAATTTGTCCATAATAACCTAAATAGCGTCAAACTTCCGCAGAGTCATTGGTAGCCCTATCACAAAGTCCATAGAAATATACTCCCACTTCCATTCACGTATAGGCATCCTCGAGTCATACCACCAGGTCCCTAGTACTCACACTTCATTTTTTAATAATTCAATCACTTAGACACATACTACATAATGTCTCTCTTCATCCCACACCAGTGATAGTACTATTTCAAGTCATGGTACATCTTAGCTTCTCCTGGATGAGTAGAATATCTAAAACTGTGAGCTTTCTTCACAATCAACCGGGTCAAATCATCCACTCTAGAAACACAAATACAATATTTGATCCTCAAAACACCTTCCTGATCCAGAATTTCTTCCTTATCCTCGACTCTTTGTACCTTATCTTAAACTATGCACAATTTCTCATCTTCAAACTACCAAGCCTTAATCTGCTCCATCAAAAGTGATTGTGCCTCAACACATATAAGAATCCTACAAGCCTCCAAAATTTCAAGTCTCACGAAACTTTTATTCAAGGTTTAACATCCATATGGACCATTTAAATATTATATGATTTTAATAGATGCACCGATTCGTCTCGATTAATACTGGTGATTTTACAGTCCAGGCATTTAATGATTATTGCATGTCAACTAAGATAATAATTGAGCATCTTGTTGCTCATGTTCATACTCAAAATGGTCTCACAAGATCATTGATCAAACACCTTCAATTAATTTCTAGACCAATGCTTATGATAACAAAACCCTCCATTTCGATATGGGGTTATGCTATTTTGCATGCAGCAACTCTTATGCAGATTAGACCCATAAGTTATCATATAGTCTCCCCATTACAATTGGCTTTTGGTCAAGAGCCGATTATTTTCCATCTTAGAATATTTGAATATGCGATATATGTTTCAATTTCTCCACCACAATGCACAAAGATGATTCCCCAAATAAAGTTAAGGAAATATGTTGGGTATAAATCTCCTTCGATTATAAAATATCTGAAATCTATGACTGAGATTATTTATGATAAGATTTGTTGATTGCCATTTTGATGAATCAATATAGCCAACATTAAGGGGAGAAAATAAGCAACTGAAAAAATATATAGATTGGAATGCATTTTATCACTATCTCATTTAGATACTCGTACAAATCAATGTGAACTAGAAGTGAAAAAAATAATCTATTTGTAAAATAAATCAAATCAACTTCTAGATGCATTCACTAACCTATCAAGGGTTACTAAATCTTATATTCTGGCTGCTAATGCTCCAATTCGAGTTGATGTCCCGGTAAGATAATCAATTAATGCAAATTACTCTAAACTACGCATAAAATATGATAGACAGATTGGTTCCAAAGATAAAAATTCTCGAAAAAGAAAGGAGCAAACAATCAAGATGGCCATAATATCGAGGAAGATACTCAAGAAGATAAGCGAGAGATGACAATTGACAAAAGGTCAGAAGATGTTCAGGTACCTGAAAATAACGAAAATAAAGATATCTTAATAAGTAATGCCTCATCAAAAATGAAACTGAAATTATATAATTGTCGATAATATTTTTTCTTATAATGTTATTGTTGAAGTAAAGCAACAAATGAGGATCTTGAATCAAAATATGTCAAAGAATATAGACAAAGAAATGATTGGCCAAAGCGAAAGATGCAATTCAAATATGATAGTATCCACGATGATATACTTCCATTAAAGATTGACATGTTTCAATGAAAAATTATAAAGACCTTTATCATGGAAAAAAACACAATAATGCCCAAAAATTATATCAAAAAGTGGACTAGGTGTTACACATATTTCATGATCAAAAATCAAGCCTAAGAGGAGAAATATTGAGGTCCACATGAAGTTGGAATGATTTACACGCCCAAAGACTGTATTACACACCCCAAATATGAGCTAAAAAGACACCCAAAGCGTGTTTTGTTTTGGCTCCAAATTTGACAACTTTTTATTTTTTTATTTAGGGAAGACTCTTGTTATTATTTTTACATGCTTTCCTAGTTTAAAGTTTTCTAGTTAAGTTTTCTAGTGTGATTTTAGTCGTTATTATTTTCATAAAAGTAGAATTCGAAACCCATGTTATTTGGGATATGATTTCCTATATATAAGGGTAGATTTTTGTTATTTCTATTAGACATGATTAATATTATTTAAGAGATTTCTCTTCTTTACACCTACCTTTATATGTAGCCGAGATTTATCTTCAACCTTATAAGAAAGATTCTTTAGGAAGTAAGATCATTTATAACTTGATATCTTGGTTCTCAGTCGTAAACTAAAGAATGTAATTAGTCCTATACTAATTATTGTCTCTAATTTCTTCGAATTAGGGATCTAGATCACCTTTTGATCTAATTCTTGAATTGACTCTATTAGTATCATAATTAGTCTTAATTCTCTAATTCTAAAACTAAGATTAATTAGGGTTCTTAACATTTAATCTTGATATTTGGAGATTTTATTCAAATTTCGCATATCTTTTATCTTCGTAATTTCCCTTCCGCTTTATTTTCTTGTTCTTTCAAGTAACTTGATTCTTATCAAGTGGTATTAGAGCGATTTTATCAAGGTTTAATTCTTGATAATCTTGGGAGGTTCTTGACCCCAGAAAATATTATTTTTATAGTAGCTTAAATATAAGCTGCATGGCCCAAAAAAAAAAAAGCAAAAAAGGAAGAAAGTTTTTTTAAAAAAAGAAACTTCAATTGCTTGAGAATTAAGGTATCTTCAAGAAATTTTAAATTTATTTTAATTCTTGATTTCCTATGTCAGACAGAAGATAAAATAAGAAGAGCGAAAAAATTGAAAAATTTTCTTATTACACAAACTGATCTTTTTTCTTGTCTTATCAAATCAAATGTTTGGGCATTGGTAAATTCTTTTTTCTTTCTATATCTTACTTATACTAGTAAAGTTTATATATAAATCCTAAAAAAATCAAATCAAAGATAGTAATCTGAGTCCAAAAACACAAGAGAGAGTGAGATAAACATAGAGAGAAAGTCAAACTGAGAGATACTTTTTTTAAAAGAAAAATATTTTCTTGAGATGTCTCGAATAGGTAAGGAAATTAAAGCTGGAATTTAAAATGACAATAACTTAGTTGAGGTATTCAAAATCATTACTGCCTGCCTTGATGCATTAGATGTCACCCTTATTGAGCAAAGGAGGACAAACCAAATGAATGTACAACTTGACAGGGATGAGGAAGACCAAGGTAGAACTATTTTTCAAACAAGAGTTAAAGTGTTGTCTAAGTTATATGCCATGATAATTGATAAAGAATCTGGATATAATTTAATTAGCACTTATATGATTAGGAGATTGAACTTACCTTGTATTGAGCTTATTTCACCCTCCATGGGAAAGGAGTAAACGTAAATAAAAGATTTTATTGTCATTCAGTCTTGGAAGTTATGAAGACAAGGTTTGGTTTGATGTTGTTCCCATGAGTAATTGTCATATTTTATTGAGCAAATTATGATATGCTAATAGTGGATCTTCATACAACATAGAAAAGAATAAATACTCTTTCAAGATGAATAGAGAGAAAATTGCTCTCACATGTTTGATTTCATCATAAATCCGTGAGGATATTAAAATAATTAGAGAAAAAAAAATTGATATGAGTAAGGGAGTAGTATATTGACATCCCAGGAGAGGAAAAAGGGGAGGTGGTATTGTGTGAAAAGAATGAGATATCAAGTGATAAAAAAAGTGAGACCGAGAGAAACGAAAAAAGAGATGACCATGAGATTAAACAAGAGGGGGATGATCGTGAGATAGAGAAAGAAAAACAAGAGAATTTGAGTGAGGTTATTTCTTATTCTAATTCTAACATTCCTACTTCTTCTTCTAGTTGTTTTGTCTCGTGTAGGTACTCATGAGAAAGTTTGCATTGAAAAACCATCATTGGATGGACATAATCCTAAGATGGTCCAAACGACATGCCCCATTGAGCAAGTATTTATTGATGCAAAGGATAAAGATAAAGATAATTATTTTGGGTCTGATCAAGATAAGACTCATGAAAAGAAGTCCAACAAGATAATTGTGAATCTAACACAAATGAGCAAGAAAAAATGAGGTGATGTTATTTTTTTGTTACATAAGACCAAGTACAGTATGTATAATTGGTTTATTCATATTCATGATATTCCTACAACACCTAAAATTTTTCTAGAGATAATGAACTATAATCTTAATTTTTATGTTGGTGACTTTATTACTTTTGAGGATAATGATATTATGCTACATAATAAGTTATTAATTGTAACCAGTAAGTTCAAGCATAAGAGTAATTCTTTTCTTTTTAAAATTGAGTCTGCATTATTGATTATGGATTTTCGTTGTTGAAAAGAGGCGTGATGTTTGTGAGAGGAGACTTATGAGGTAGTTAGATGATTCTTCCTCTCTTATTTTAGTTTTGAATGAGGTTTTGTGTGATAGCTTGTTGGAATATGATTCTTTTCGTGAAATGAGACATAATTCTTCAAATTTTGGTGATTGTGAGCTTAAAAAGGTGTTTTCTACTAGTGATGAGGAGATACATGACTATGAAAACTTCAATGCTAATGTGAATAGCTCGTATATAAAAGAATTTTTGAGTGGTGTAATTGGGAAAGTTTAGATATATCATAAAAGTGTTCAATTTGATGTATATTTTAGGGATCTTGTGTCATATTTATCATATCCTTTGGAATTCGTTCTTAGTAGAACTAAATTAGAGTTGCATGTATCATTTCCTATGAAATTTAGATGAGATTTTTATTGTGCTTATTTAAGTAGAAAATTTTCTACTGGGATGATAATATCCACGTGCTTTATAATGGTGTATTTATACATGCTAGACTTTAATTGGGTTAAGTGGACTTATGTTCACTATCTTGTTCTATTTCAACCATTACTGCTTTCAATTAGTGGATGTCGTTTACTAGTCCATGTCATCTTGATTTTGCGAAATTCAAATTCGAGATGAATTATTTACAAGAAAAGGGGAATGGTAGCATTTATATTGATATATTTTCATTAAAGGTTGATAGGCTTCAATAATAAATCAAGAAGATACTTATCACGAAAAAAAAGCTCAAAAATGAGCCTAAAAATTGTATAAAAAACTGGACTAAGTGTTACACATATTTCATGATAGAAGTTCGAGCCCAATAGGAGAAATATTGTGGCCCACATAGAGTAGGAATGATTTGCACGCCCAAAGGCTGCATTATACTCCCCAAATATGGATTGAAAAGTCACCCAAAGTGTGTTTTATTATAACTCCAAATCTGACAACTTTTCCTTATTTGTTAAGGGAAGATTCTTAGTATTATTTTTACATACTTTTCTATTTTAAAGATTTTCTAGTGCAATTTAGTATTTATTATTTTCATAAAAGTAGAATTCAAAACTCACGTTATTTGAAATATGTTTCCTTATATATAAGGGTAGATTTTTTTTATTTTCATTAGACATGATTAATATTATTTGAGAGGTTTCTCTTCTTTATACCTTTGTGTGTAGCTACTTGAGATTTATCTTACAACCTTATAAGAACGATTCTTTAAGAGGTAAGATTAATTTATAACTTGATATATTTGGTCTTATTTGTAAATTAAAAAAGGTATTAGTATTATACTAATTATTATCTCAAATTTTTTCGAATTAGGGGTTTAGACCAACTTTTGATCTAAGTTCTTGATTTGACTCTATTAGTGTCATTGTTAGTCTTACTCCGCTAAATTTGGATATTAAGATCAATTAAAGTTCTTAGCACTTGATCTTGAAATTTGAGAATTTTATTCACAAATTTCGCATATCTTTAATTTCTTGTCTTTAATCTTCATATTTTCGCTTCCGCACTATTTTTTTATTCTTTCAAATAACCCGATTCTTATAAAAATAGAATTAATTTTTCTTGAAAAACGTGAAGTATTCGGACCTATAGTCTGAACAACTGAAGGTGTAAGGTTAGTGGGTTTACAAATGAATTTTTATGCATAAATAAAATGAGGAAAATGAAGTTGTAAGGTATAAACACGACTTGCGGTACAAGAATTTTTACAAGGACCTGACACTGATTATATCGAGACATATTTTTTTGTGGTAGATGCAATCACCTTCAGATATCTTATAAATGAAGATGTAGTATATTTTTCTTACCTCTATAAAGGACGATCTCAAATAGACTACTTATTTGGATATGGAGGTGCATCCATATCATGACGTTCAATGAAACAAACTATGGTTGCTACTTTGTCAAATGATCATGCAGGAATAATTGTCATTCATTAAGTAAGTCGACAATGTGTTTCGCTAAGATTAATAACTCAACACATTCAGGAAACATATGGTCTTCCTTTGGAAAGAGATACTGCAGCAACATTGTATGAAGACAATGTTGCATGTATAGCCTAATTGAAGGGAGAATACATTAAAGGAGAATGAACAAGAACACATTTCACCAAAAATATTTTTTACTTATAATGTTCAAAAGAAGGATGAAATAGATGTTCAACAAGTTTCAAGTGATAATTTAACAGATATGTTCACCAAAGCATTACCAACTTTAATATTTGAGAAGTTAAGATACAAAATTAAAATGCATCGTCTCTGAGACATCAAGTGAAGTTTTCATCATGGGGAATAAAATATGTGTTGTACTCTTTTTTCCTTTGCTAAAACTTTTTCCTACATGATTTTTTTCTAGTAAGACTTTAACGAGACATATTATCAATTAATGGTCATCCAAAAACGAGTATTATAAAATATATTGAATATATGTATGTCCATTTTGTGTTACTTGGAGGGTAATAGCCTATTTGACCAACCTTCACAAATTAGCTTATTTTGAGAAGTACTTTTAGTGCTTATCAAAAAAGTACTTTTGGTGAGAAGTAGTTTGTGTTTGACCAATAAATTTAAAAAACACTTTTGAGCAGCAATTAGTATTTGGTCAAGCTTTTGAAAAGTTCTTTTAAGTGTATTTTTTACAAAAGTGTTTTTCAAATAAGTGCTTTTAGGGAGAAACTACTTTTTTTGGCTTCTGAAAAATAGCTTCTGCTACTCCCTAAAAACACTTATTTTCTCTCAAAAGCTTGGTCAAACACCTCGTTTTTTAAAATAAGTGTTTTTTTAGAAAAAATAAGCCCTTGTGGCCTCCCAGACGTTTGACCAAACAGACTATAAGTATTAGTTACTAGAATTAGTTAGAAAGAAATTAAAACCACTAATTACATAAAAAAAAACTAATATAATTATAATTAAACCAAATTAATTTTGTTATTTGGTGACCAAGAAATTTGAATAATGATAATATAATCTCTCTCTGCTCTCTATAAAATTATTAATTTGCTTTTTTATTTATTCTTTATCACTCTATGATTTTTATAACAGAAACGAAAATTATTCTTGGGATATCGTTGTTTCACATTTCTCCTCCTTCTGGAATGGGCTTGCTTTTAATTTATATTGATATATCAAAAATATCATGTAAGAAAATAGTATACCAAATGTCCGATATTATTGGTTTGGTTAAATCATATTTATATTGATTTAAAAAGTTAGCATGAATCTTTTAAGTTTTATATTTTAATTAAAGTTTTTTCATAATTAATATTTAGAGCCTATTTGAATTAACTTAAAAAAAGCAAGAGTTAGGATTCTCAACTTACAATTTTTAATTTGTATTACACTGTTTTTATTTTTGCCAAACACTTAAAAAAAGCTAAAAAGACTAATTTGATCAAATTTTAATTCAATGAAAACAGGCTTGTAGAATAAAATCATTACTCTGTTTTATAATAAATCTTGATATCTTATATCAAATACTATAAAAAGAGTATTTTCTCAAATGAATTGACCAAATAAAATATAAAGAACATCCTTGTACCAAATAAAATTCAATATGGTTAAATGTTGAAGTTGTGTTAAAGTTAAAAGCAAATATAAAATAAATTTACTAAGAACAGAGATATAAATACATTTTAAACACTTTAGTCCCAAAAGAAAATAAGGTGAAAGAGATGAAAAAATAACATGAACCGCGCGCTGCCATGAGCATATAACAGAGTTTTCGAAGAAAAAGGAAGGAGAAGTGTGTTCCTCTTCTTCGTCCACCATTAGCGGAGTCGAGAAAATAGGAAGAGAAGTGACGGATATAGAGAGAGAGAGAGGAGAGCCAGAGAGTTTGAATTGCTTTATTTCCCCTCATATATCATTTATTATTAGACACTTTCCATCTTCTTCTCCAGGCGGCAGGTTTTGCCGCCGGAAACGAAAAAAAATAATAATACCATTCTTCACAGAGACCAAATCACCATCTCCTTTTATCAACCTTGGCGCCCGTTCCCATTCCTTTTCTTCTCCTATCTTCCTCTCCTGCATTATCTTTGATTTGGTAGTGGTACTCTTACTCTTATTCCCTTCCCGCATTTATCATTTTTGTCTTCTGTTGGGTGTGATGTGAACATGCGATTTAGTCTTTTTCGTGTTTGAGGGGATTTTCGCTGTTTTGGACAACTTTCCAAAAAAAAAAAAAAGGAAATGTGCTTGGGTAATTGTGAGTTTTTGTTAGAGATTTCTGAGTTAAAAATTAAAAACCTCCCAAAAACACTTAATTTTTTTTTAAAAAAAAAAAACACAGATTTTGAGATTTGTCATTACAAAATTTTCTAGAAAAAAATTTAATTTAATCTTTTTGAAAATATTGTCAATGGACAAACGCCGGGGTATGAGGAACTAGAGGAGACGTCATATATGATTTGTTCTGGGTGCGTGGAGTGTCGAGATTTTGCATTTGTTATTGTTTAGGTATTTCGTGATTTTCTGCAACCACTCAGCAGTCGGCTATAGCCTGTTGGAATTGCATGATCCGCTTTTTTTCAGCCAAAATCGAAATTCTAATGAAGAATGAAGGGATTTGATAGCTTTCATGATTATAGTTACTACTATATGTTTAACCTGTTAAATTTCTTACTTACCAGTTTTACCTATGGAGAAACCGACAACTCCCTTCAAGGGAGTCATCGATGATGCTAAAGGAAGGATAGCATGCTACAAACGCGATTGGCTCGACTCATGTGGCACAGGCGTGAGGTATTTTGCAATATTTTGTCTTATGTTTGAGGTGAACATGAACTGGGACGTTAATCTAAAATGTTGGTCTTCTTGTGTAAATGAATTTTAGGATACTGGCTCCAACAGCATATATTTTCTTTGCTTCTGCTCTACCTGTGATTGCTTTCGGGGAGCAATTGAGCAGAGAAACAAGTCCGTGCTAATTTTTTTTTCATGCTTGGTAACTAATTAAGCATAAGCAATTATCATGTAATGCAGGTTGGATTAATTTGTTGGTATATTGATTTGACAGATGGGGCTATGAGCACGGTTGAAACTCTTGCTTCTACTGCTATCTGTGGGATCATACATTCAATTTTTGGTGGACAGCCTCTCTTGATCTTAGGAGTTGCAGAGCCAACCATCATCATGTATACCTACTTGTACACTTTTGTGAAAGATAGACCAGACATGGGGCCAAAGCTGTTTGTCGCCTGGGCAGGATGGTATGGTATCTACTTTTTCCTTTGTTTTCTCTATAAAGGTGTAACAAGAGCTTCCCCTGGGGTTACCAGATGCATAAATGTTACTAACCATATATTTGACAGGGTTTGTGTCTGGACTGCGTTGATGCTGTTTCTTCTTGCTATATTCAACGCTTGCAACATCATCCCTAGGTTTACTAGGCTTGCAGGGGAACTCTTTGGCATGTTAATCACTGTTCTTTTCCTCCAAGAGGCTATTAAGGTACTTGTTGTTTTCCCTCCTTTGGGACTGTCCTCTTCAAAGAGGCTATTAAACAAAAAGGACTAGAAGTAATTTTCACTTAAAGCTAGAAGAAATCCCATGCTTATATCTTTTGTTCTTCGAGTCACAGGGAGTAGTGAGCGAATTTACAATTCCAAAAGGTGAAAATCCGGAACGAGAGGAATTCCACTTTCAATGGCTCTACATGAATGGGTTACTGGCAGTTATTTTCTCGTTTGGTGTTCTTTTAGCTTCTCTTAAAAGTAGAGGAGCTAGATCATGGCGGTATGGCATAGGTATGTGAAGATATCTACTTTATTGAAGGATGAATTTGGATATATTATTGTCTGAAAAAGTCAAAATCACTCATGCATCGACTATTATGAACAGGTTTCATGCGAAGTTTTATAGCCGACTATGGGATTCCCCTTATGGTGGTGTTGTGGACAGCATTGTCTTTCGCTGTGCCTGGAAAAGTTCCCCCTGAAGTTCCTCGAAGGCTGTTTTGTCCTCTCCCTTGGGAGGCTAAATCATTATACCATTGGACTGTGATCAAGGTACTCTAAACTTCACGATGACACCTTTATTCATCTGCGCTTCTCGAGTTCTCCAGCTGGAGTGGACAATAAGATTTAGACTGCTTCTCTATTCTGTTCAGAGCAATATCTTGCTCCTTTAGTTGAGGTTTCAGAAAACGGGATGTCGTAAAATAAACAGAGACACTAGAATTCTTTATCAACATCTTTTGTTTTTCTTTATGTTCTTGACAAAAAGCTTTTGAAAGTGGGCCAACAAATAGCTTGTGGCACATGAACTTTCACTTATAGTAATTCGGAAGTAAATACATGTCAAAAAATATTGTTAGGCACCTCTTTGTGTATTTTCTGAAAAACGACTTTTACCAATTTTATGGCAAAATTTTATCTACAGTCAATTAAGTCAAAGACATTGCTATCCTATCTAATTTAGTTTTACTTAATTGCAGGATATGGTAAGGGTCCCGGTGTTGTATATCTTTGCCGCCTTCATTCCAGCTCTCATGATAGCTGGTCTATACTTTTTCGACCACAGTGTTGCTGCACAGATGGCGCAACAGAAGGAGTTCAATCTTAAAAACCCATCAGCTTATCATTATGATTTGTTTTTGCTCGGAGTCATGGTATAGATCTTCAGAACTTTTTCTATGTACAGACATAAGCTTTAATACACTTCAGGTCTTTTACTCTGTCTCATTCTTCATCCTGAATTTATGGTTGCAGACTTTGATATGCGGATTACTTGGACTTCCCCCTTCTAATGGGGTACTTCCACAATCACCAATGCATACAAGGAGCCTTGCTGTACTCAAGAGACAGGTAGATAATGCAATAATATGTTCTCTGTTTATTCTCGTGTGCATGATTAATAGTCCTATTAAGACTACTTGGTCCCTCATGAGCAGTTAATTCGGAAGAAAATGGTGAAGAGTGCGAAGGAAGGTATTAAGCAGAATGCAACAAAATCAGAGATATATGGAAAGATGCATGCCGTCTTTGTTGAGATGGATGCTACATCAAAGGTAAGAGCTGGAACCACGTATAACTGTTGCCAATCAGGAATGCATAGGTCAATGTCCATATGGCTTATTCATTTGCAAGAAATGTGCTTATTTATTTTCAATATCTCTAACGAGTTTGGGTTGAGGCATAGTTGTTAGATTATAAGAAATTTGCTTATATTATGCAGCGCACAGCAGATAAGGAATTGGAGAACTTGAAGGCAGCTGTCTTGAAACATGACGATGGAGAAAATGGAACGGATGAAAAATTTGACCCTGAGAAGCACATTGATGCCCACTTGCCTGTACGAGTAAATGAGCAAAGAGTTAGCAACTTTTTGCAATCTGTACTTGTGGGATGTAGTGTGTTTGCTATACCTGTTATCAGGAGGATACCCACCTCAGTCCTTTGGGGATATTTTGCCTACATGGCCATTGACAGTCTCCCTGGTAATCAATTCTGGGAGAGGCTGCTGCTGCTTTTTATTCCTTCTGGTAGAAGATTCAAGTAAGTCACGAATAACTATTCCTCAAAACTATGTCATGAATAGTTCCTCAAAACTTTCTACCTGGCTATCTTAAATTGTAGGAGATTTGTGTTGTTACTGAATTACATTAGCCTAGTTCTTATTAGAACTGAGAAATAGAGATTCAGAAAAGTGACATGTATTTTGGCATTGGAATCCTTGTTATTGGTCTCAAACTACTTTTGTATTTTACTTTTATGGATGACCGCGTCATAGTTATATATATTAGATTATTCAAATGGTAGTAATTGATAGCTTAACAGTAACTTTTAAATGTCACTTTGTGATGGTTCTTTCGACAGGGTCTTTGAAGGGCTCCATGCCTCCTATGTTGAGTTGGTCCCATTTAAATACATTGTCAAGTTTACAGTGCTCCAGTTCCTGTATTTCTTAATTTGCTTTGGAGTAACATGGATACCTATCGCTGGAATACTATTCCCTTTGCCTTTCTTCCTTCTCATAAGTATAAGAGAGCATGTTCTTCCCAAATTTTTCCCGCCCGAGTATCTTAAGGAATTAGATGCAGCTGAGTACGATGAAATTGCTGGTGTTCCAAAGGTAAATTATTTTTCCAACTTTTCCCGCATCCTCCTATGTGTAATTGCTATATCATGCAGGTGGGCTTTTATGTGCTTTTGTGCATATTTAATTTATTGTTTTTGCTCTAATTGCAATCTTCTTAATACTGGGTGCTCCAAGTTATTTGTATTCTGCACGATTAATATGAGTGCACTGCGCACAAACAATCAACATTCTTTGTGTTCTCATCTGACCATCTTTGTTGCACTCAGCTGCAATATAAACTTGTTCCCTGGGCATATGATGTGGATAGTTGCAGCAATTTTCTTCCCACTTCTTCTATGCAATACAAACAACAGGAGTGTCTTCTAAATGAGAACTTTGAGGATCTCTTAGGATACCAGTTCTCACAAGGGTTAATGTATCTATGTGCAGGAAAGAGAGATAGCTGATGAAGAAAATGATGATGATTTCTCTGATGCTGAGATATTGGATGAGATGACAACAAACAGAGGTGAACTAAAACACAGATCTGTCAGCTTCACCGAAAGGCAGCATCAGGTAAATTGGCTTTGCCAGATCGTCCAACATTTGCAGCTTTTATTTCATTAAGTCGGAAGAAATTGATAATGATCCCTTCTTTTAATGTCAGCTTTATCCACATGAGGCTTCTGGAATGTAGTGGCACCTGATGCATAGATATAAATGATATAACTCATTGTGATTCTCAACCAAAGAAAGTACTTCCGGGAGATTATTAATTTCAGCAAATCCTCGGTTGTGGAAAATGTGCAATAGAAAGAATACATGGAAAGAAAGAAGAGAACAGAAAAGAGCGGGAGATGGAGATATTACAAAAAAAAAAAACAAAAAAGAAAAAAAAAACACGAGATTCTGTACAAATTTTTTATTTTCCTTCATAGTACAGAAGCTACAGTAATATAGAAGTTTGATGCTGATAAAAAAATATGTATTCTTGATGCTTTTTTTGTGTTATTATTTCATTTTTGGCAAACTATGAAGATGATGTAGATGCATTTTGTGTTATACAAATGAGTCATTTGGATATCTACTAATTTTGTTTGTTAAACTAGTTGATATTCTTTAAGACATTTGAAAATACATTGATAGTAAAAGACCGTTTAGTTTAAATGGCTCGATAACGGAGCACAGTGTCACGGGCTCGGACTCCAGCACGCTCCGGAGGCCCGTGCGGCGCCTCGCCCCGCGAGGCCAGCCTCTCTCACCGGGACAATACACTGGTTTCGCCCTGCCACGGGCTCATCAGGAGAACGGCTCCAGTTCCCGACCAGGTTTGTGCAGGGTTGGCCAAGTCCCCTCTTCACCGTCAATTCAGGAAGGGGACACAGTCGTCCCTACGCCACACCTTTCTGAAGCCATTCTGTCAGCATCTTGATACATCCGCCAGCATATTGTCCGCCATAAGATACCCCAATCTTTAGGGCGTGACATCCTCCCCCACCCAACTCGGTGTACGCCCTCGTACACGGCCACTCGCCCAAGCTGCCCGATATGCGGCCACCTGCCGCTCGGAGTGCCCTCTGCACCGGGTGCCTCAAACACCACAACACACTCGGGGGCCGAGGGGAAGGTTTTCCCAAGGATCGTCCGACAATGCTCACCCCTTGACAAACTCGACACTTCGTGATGTGAGGATCCCTCAACTCAACACCACCTTTCTCCATGCGAGCGCAGGACGCTATGAAACAATGCCGGCACCGCTCTGATACCATCTGTCACGGGCTCGGACTCCAGCACGCTCCGGAGGCCCGTGCGGCGCCTCGCCCCGCGAGGCCAGCCTCTCTCACCGGGACAATACACTGGTTTCGCCCTGCCACGGGCTCATCAGGAGAACGGCTCCAGTTCCCGACCAGGTTTGTGCAGGGTTGGCCAAGTCCCCTCTTCACCGTCAATTCAGGAAGGGGACATAGTCGTCCCTACGCCACACCTTTCTGAAGCCATTCTGTCAGCATCTTGATACATCCGCCAGCATATTGTCCGCCATAAGATACCCCAATCTTTAGGGCGTGACAACAGTCCTATATATGATTTCACAGAGAACTTATCAGATCTAATTGTCATGTTACTAAACTCTGAATTGTAATCCCAACCTTCTTATTATGAACTTCTCTGCATTCTTACTAATTTGCTTTGCTCAACTCTTTCATACCATCTGAATACTGCACGATTTTCGTCTCTACTTATACTTGGGCTGTCTGTCCGACTAGTTTATGCCATTCTCAAATCATATGATATGCTAGTTTATATTTAGGACTAATGAGGTCTCCCACATACCTTAAGTTTTCCAAGCCTAAAACCACTGTTAGGGGCATCACAAACTAGTACGTTCAACCATGTAAAATGCACTCATACAAATCAAAGTAAAATATTGTGTTGTGGACGGAGCAAACCTGGGAACGCAGAGCTATTCCTTCTATCCTGCACTACTACTGCGCTGCATCAGGATTTGGGGCGACGAATGGGCTGTTTCCATTGAAGTTGGCGGAATAAGATGGGTTAAACTAATAGAAGGTTAAATATTTAATTCCGCTCAAGATTTATTTGGACTGAGATGGACTGGATTAAGATGGAGTAAATGATGGGTAATAACTCAACTCGTACAATTTGACTCAACTTTTATTATATATATTTTTTAGAGACATCAATAAAATTTTCGTAACCAGAATTCCACAAACAAGTCTTCATAAATATTACATAATATCAGGGTTGGGTTGGGTCGGGCGGGGTCCCAATTTTTGTCAGAGTCGAGTTCCGGATCGAACTCCGAGTGGGGTTCGAAGTTAGATCCTTATTTGAGATTGGGGTCGAGTTTCAAGTCTAGGTCAGCGTTGGGTCCCAAGTCAATATTGGGGTTGGGATTGAGTCCAAATCAGGGTCAAGGTTGGAATTCAGGTCTCCAGTTTAGGTTAGAACAAGGTTTCAATTTTGTGTCGAGGTTGAGTTAGGGTCGGCCTGGGGTACGGTGGGGGGTCGAGGGTCTTGAGTCATGGTCAGGTCCCATGTTAGGGCAGGGTCACAAGTCTCGTGCTGGGGGTTCGAGTCCCATGTCAAGGTCAGGTTGGGGGTCAGAGGTCGGAGGTCGAGCCAAGGATCGGGTCCAGTGTCAGGGTCGATTCTTGAGTTTCATGTCGCGGTCGAATCACAAATCCTATGTTGGGGTTGGAGGTCGAGCTTCATGTTGAGATCAGGGTTGGGGGTCATGTCCTGAATCTCGTGTCGAGGTCCGGTCCCATGTCTCATATCGGAATTAAATTTAAGGTCGGCATTTGAGGATCGGGCCGGCTTGAGAGTCGAGTCACGGGTCTTGAGTCAAGATCGGCTGTCAAAATTTGTTTTGGATAGAGATCATGTACTGAATTGAGATTAGGGTCAAATTCTGATCGAGGTATGGGAAAAAAGTATTTCTTTTAAAAAAAATTAAAAATAAAAACTAAAAGCATTTAATGAAATATCGTCAAATTAGCATAGAAATTAATGGTGGGTCACTTTGGGCTCATATGATGAATCAGTTTGGACTGATGATTTGAGATGAGTTTATTTGGGCTAGCTTAAATCAGTTCATCTTCAAAATTATTTTAATCCAAACTCATTAGAATTTGAACATATTAAGCGTATTATATAAATTTTGGATTAATTTACCATCTCTAACAAGAATTTTGATACCAAATTAACCAAGATGGGTTCCAACTTTGAGTCCGACCATCCACGAAGTAAGGGTTGCAAATGGGCAGATTGAATAGGATTTGGACGGATTGAAATTGGATTGAGCTAATATGGATTGGATCACAATCCATCCATTTTATGAATATGGATTAAAAATGAATTAGGTAAGATATGAATTGGATAAAATGGTGATAACCCACTTTAATCTACTGAAGGCAAAATAAATAAATAAATAAAAATAAAAAAACTTTATTTTCTTTTTTCACAGGTAACCTTATTTGTTCTTTTTCTTTTTCATGTTTCATATTTATGAGTATTTGTTGTTATTCTGATAGAACTAAATCACTAGTTACACACCATACAATTTTTAATATTTTGTTTTGCAGTTAGTTTCGTCGCAAATCTGGTAAAACGGACTTTTGTTGGAACTAAATATACATTAATTTATTTGTTTCCTTTTCCGTCTTTTGGTGGATTGATACATGTTTTTGAAGATCTGTAAATATATATATATATATATATATATATATATATATATATATATATATATATATATATATATATATATATATACATGATTTTGGGTCTTCTTGCTGTATTCTTTCTTTAGTTGGTAGGTTATTTGTTAATACTGGTGTATAAGTTGCTTCTTTAAAAAATACTATACCATCTCTAGTTAATAGGCATCCTCCTGTATCTTTAAAAATAAATTTTAAACCAATTACAAAATCTGTATTTATGTTTAAATCTCTTACTAGGATTTTATGTACATTGTAAGTGGGATTATAAAATTTATTACACGTGTTTTGGAAACTTATACTAGCTTTCTCTATACAGTATTCGTATAAATTATATGTACCATCCATTTGCATAGCAGTAACTGGTTTTGGTAGTTTAGATAATAAATTATTTGGTATAATCTTTTTATTAATTAAACAACTAGTGCAACCTGGGTCTAATAATGCTAATGTTTCTATTTCAATGTCTTTTATTTTTATTCTTGCTAATATTTTTATTGTAGTTAGATCTTTATCTTCATTACATATTAAGCTTGAATTTATTATATTTCTCATGTTTAGGTAGTTTTCTTTTTCAATATTAGCTAGGGCATTCTCTTCTAGAGAGGTTCCTATATCTGGTATAAAAGTGTTATTTAAGTTTTCCTGTTCTAGTTGTTTAGTATCTATTTTTTCTTTGCCTTTTTCTAGTAATTTTATTCTATAGTCTAGTTCTGTTATTTTAGCTTCTAAAGTTTCAAATCTTAAATTAAATGTTCTATTTTCTTCTTTAGTCTTATCATATTGTTCTAATTTTATTCCTAATTTTATTTCAATGCAGCTTATACATGCTTCTATGTAACAGTTTGTACATTTAGCTCTTTTATATTTACTGGGATACCATCTGCAAAAAACACATGGTGTACTGTCTAGTCCTTTTTGTTTTTCAAAATTATGTCTACATTCTTTTTCTGTATTCATGTTATTGTATTGTAGATCTTCTAGGTCTAGATTGTATGGTAATTCATTACCTAATTCATTTATAAATTCATTGTCTTCATAGTCTGAAGAATCTGAAGTATCTTTATTTGGTATATCTATACTTACTATTGAGTATATGCTTTCATTGTCTGACATATATTCATCTACATTTATAAGGGTTTCTTGGAATTCTTCTATTAACTGAGAATTCCTATCTCTAGTATTATATCTTTTAGGACATGTATTTGCTAAGTGTTCTATGCTTCCACATGTAAAACATTCTAATTTATTTTTATAATTTCTATCATTTCTGTATTTGCGTACATGCTTATTTCTGTCTAGATAAGGCTTTCTAGCAGAAGATTTTCTTAAATAGTATTTCTTTTTATATGGTTGTCTAGTATTGTATTGTTTATTCCTATACTTTCTTACCTTCTTTTTTGGTTCTTTATCATAATGTTGCGTGGTGTATATTACTGACTTACAAAAACTCATTTCGTTTTGTTTTAATTGTTTTTGTATTTGTATATTAGTACATTTCTCAATTAATACCTCCATTACATGTTGTATACGTTGTCCTATAGTCCATTTAGCATTAGGGTTCTGTACTACTCCTTCTCTCTTATACCATCTTTCTTCTATTTCTCTACCTAAAGCTCCTGGTAATTTATTAAATAATTTTCTTCCTATTGTTTCATCGAATGTATTGCCGCTAAGGGTACAATAATAAAAAAATTCTTTTAAGAAATCTTTAATATGATACCAATTAGATATGCTAAGTTGTTCTAGTTTTATTAATGCATTTCTTTGTAATACTATAGCTCCACTATTAGGGTCTTCTCCTGTCATTAGGCTATGTATTTTATTGGTGAAATTATATGGGTTAGCTCCCAGATTTACTAAAGCTTGGAATTCTTGTGGGAATTCGCTTTTGTATGATTCCCATACAGCTTTAGCAGATTCTCCTAAGAATGTCTCCATATATCTATACATAGTCTCTGCGTCTGTATCTGAGTAATTTTTAATATAGTCTGCTACTACTATTCCTTTCCATATATCTATTGCAGTATTCCATAATTGAGGGTCTTGATATGCTACATTAAGTATTTTTCCTTTACTACCTCCTTCTTGTAATTTAATTGGTTCTTCTATAGGTAGTCTCTTTCCTATTGGTTTTATAGTATCTGGTTTTATTTCTGTTTCAGGGTTTATTCTCCATACTCTTCTCCTAGGTATATTCCCTGTACTAGTATCTATTGTATGGGCTGTAGTAGTTCTTTGAAATGGGGTAGAACTTGTTGATTCCATTAGTTCTTTTTGGCTTACTATTGAACTGGTTTCACTATCTATAGTTTTCCTGTATCCTAAATTATCTGTTCTATCTTTACATTCTTTGACATGTAAAATAAATTCATTTATTTTCATATTTCTTTTAAAGCATCCTTTACATCTGAAAAGATTATTGTTGTCATTATCATATATTCTTTGTGCTTGTATAATTATATTATCTACCTCATAAGTTCCTTCTAATATTTCTATGTTCATTAATTCTGCTTCTACCTTTTCTTGGGATTCTAGCATTATATCTGTTTCAGTAATACTATCTTCATCAATTTGTCTAGTATAATTATAATCTGTAAATCTTATAGACGTTTCTCCTTTTCTATTTGTGTATACTAAATGAGATTCTGGTGTATATGTCATAGGTTTATTAAATCTGTCTAAATTCCATTCTAATCCTGCATATTCTTCCGCATCTATCTTAATGGGTTTTATCAATTTAATTCCTTTATTTCCCATTAGCTCTACTACATCTTCTACTTTAATTTTAAATTTAGTATTACTACTTAAGGCCATTTTTCCTATAAATCCTATACACATTAATAAATTATTTCCTGTCTCCATTTCTTCATATCCTTTAGTCTGTATGCCTATTTTTATATGAGTGCCAAATTCTTTTAGGTTCATTAAAAAGTCTGGGCTAATATAAAATATTCCTCCATTATGAGTCATATCTACTTCAGTTAATCCGATTATAGCCTTTTTCATGTCTGACCATCTGTCGTCATATATTACTATTAATGCTTTTCCTCCTAGATTCTTTCTGGCTAATCCTTTAATTCCTATTACTATTAGTCCCATGTGCATCATGGTCATTTTTGTTTTCCTTATGTTTTTTAGTGAGTCTTTATTAATTAAATTTAATGCTAGATTATTTTCTCTAATTACAGATAATTGTTCTTCTCTATAATGTCTGTATAATAGGTCTGATTTAGAAAAATATCTAGTATTATATAAAACTTTTGGGTCTAGTAATTTTAACTGATTTTGTTTAAATATTTGAAGGTCTCTATCTATATCTATGATTTCACTTAATTGATTATTTTCTTCCTCCCTATCATGTCTTGAAAAAATTCTGGATATTAAGTTATTTCTAGTTATTATATTATTTCCTACTAAGTTATCTGAGTAACTGGGTCTTGGTCTTTCTTCTTCGAGGTTTCTGGTTCCTCCCCGATTTGAAAGAAAGTCCATTTTGGAATTTTTCTTTTTATTTGTTGTCTTTCTTGTAAAGGAGTAATTTCTATATTACTAAATTTTTTAATTATGTCTTCTATTCCGGTTGATTGATGTGGGATTTTATCTTTTTCTTTAAGTATCTTTTCTAATTTTTTATCTATTTCTAATAATAAAGCTATAATTGTATTATTTTGTCTAATTATAAGTGATTCTGAATTATTTGCAGTTACGTGGTTGGAAAATCCTACAGGATTTTGATATTTATGAGTTATCTCTAAGGCTTTTCTATAGATGGGAGAATCTTCGCTCATGAACGAGTTATTTCTTCTATTCGTATAGCTATTTCTTTAACTTCTTTTGTATTATTATACACTTGTTGTAACTGATTATGAATTATGGGATTTTCTTTATTGGTTTTTAGTCTTGTAATAGTTTCAGTTCCTTGTTCTTTAATAAAATCTAAGTTATATTCTAATTTTTCTATTATTTTTATTAGTTTTGTCTGATTTTCTTCTAAAAGATCTAGCCTTTTGCTTATGTTATCGTCTTGTTCTTGTAGTTTGTTACTTAAATTAATTATTAAATCTACTATGGTATTATATTGTTTATCTTCGGTATGAAGTATGTGGTCTCCTTGATTAAAATTACACTTAATAAAAGTACCGTCTTTTAATGCTCTATATTTCTTTTCAGGGTATATGCGTAAGTCTAGATATTCTAAATTTCTTAACTGATCTATTTTATCCTATTGAAGAATTAATCTGTCTATTTCTATCGTTAATCCGTAAAAAGTATTTACTTAGGCCTAGTTTATTTTCTAATTTTTCTAGTTCTTCAATAACAGAATCTCTATACGTAACAGTTTCTTCACTAAAAGTATCTGAAAAATTTACCAAAGTTGGGTCTAATGATTCTAGTGTCTTTTCATTAACTTCTATCATAACATTTAAATAATCTAAAGTTCCTTGTAGGTTCTTTATTTGAATTAAAATATTTCTCTTATGTTTTCGTTCTTCCCAATATAACTTATTTCTAAGTCTAATTCTTCTAATGTATTCTAACATGAAGTATAACAGATAATATAGTCTAAAATTTAAAATTCCAGAAACTTAAGGCTCTGATACCAAATTTAAAGTATTTCGATACAAATGGAATTTAAAGTATTTCGATACAAAATTATTTCAACACAAAATTAAATATCAATATATTTAAATACAAAGTATCTGAAAAGGAGAAAACAGAGAAAAGCATGTATGAGAATATCTTTTAAAATTTCAAATTGTGAAATCCTACTCAGTACTCCCTCTCTTTTTTCATTCTTTAACATGAAGTTATCTTATTAATATTCCCCATTTTATTATTTATTACTATTTATTATTTATTATTTATATTTTTGTATATCCTTTTCAATATCTTACTCTTTAGCTTATTCTTAACAACTCCATTCTTTAACCACACCCCGGATATTGGCGTAACACAAAGTCCTTCCGCGGACATACTAAAAACGCCTTCACACTCCTAGGAATTTACAGGTTAATCCATCTTTTGTTGTTAAGAGCTAAGAGTCTAACCATTTACTAAGGATATAATTTTTTAATTTTATAACAAAAAATAACATTCATAACATAACATAATTTACATATACAGGGGAATACATAAGAAAACTTACATGTCTTAAGACGAAAGAGAGGTTTCCCTTTCGGGAACCCCGACTGACCTTTAAAACTTTACTTAAACACACTAAACTGTATATTTAGAAAAAGGTTGGTTTTGGTTTTTAGAAGGGTTGAGTTTGAAGAGAGAGAGAGGTTTTGGGCATCGAAAGGATTAAGTTGTTGTTCTTCTTGTTAACTTGTCTTCTGAAAGGTTTAAAGAAGAGGTATTTATAGATGGGAAAAGGTAAAGGAAGGGTCTGGATTTTAGACAGATGGACGTTTGAGATCTTGCCGACATTTTTAAAGTCGACATCAATAATGCAAGTCGGGTGCGCATTGGGCCCCATCGTCACATGCATTAGTGATGATCCTATTTTGTCCACTTTGACGTGAATGACGCGTACCCATCAGTTTTTCTTTCTTTTCAGAAAGTAGTGATAAAGTGGGTACTCACAAGACACTCAGTGGGCATACCCACCTTTATTTTTATTTACAGGACACGTAGTGGGCATCCCCACTATGACTAGACTCTATTTGTCTTTTTTCTTCTTTATCTTCAGGTGGATAAGTTGTGAAGGGCAATTGAGTCAAAACTCATGCCTGAGTCATATCCATCATATGGGTCTTGGGAGTCTTGAAATCTTTCATCATCTGGATTAATGCTACAATTTTCTGAGTCTTGAGTAATATTTTCTTCTATATTACTGTTTCTTTCTTGGCTTTCTAGAGAATTTATTTGATGTCTTGGTAAGTCTGATGAGTCTGTTAGAGGATTTTCTTCTGGTAGAGGATGAATATGTCTATCCTTTTCTTGTGTTTGTTCCAATAAGTTTTTTAAAGTCTTCTTTACTACGTCTTTAATAGCTTTTTTTGTCTTTTTCTTATTTTTTATCTTTTGTCTAGATGCTTCTCCTACTGAGAAAGAGAGTGGAAGACGTCTTCTGGGTGGCGTCTGGGGTGTATCATCACTTTTTGGCAAAGTGACAGCCATTAACGGATTTGATGTGTCTTTACCGGCTACCGTTTGAACCGGACTAGCTGTACCGCAACCTGGTACAGTAGGTCTAGTTGCATTCAGAGAGGAATGCACACTCGTCTCATCCATTTTGGCTTGAGATGGAGAACTCGATTCTATCTGAGTGATTTTGTCTGAACTTGCTTCTGTCTGAGTGATTTTGTCTATTGTAGATCTAGCTTGAGTCTGTTTATACTTTGTTAACAGTGTTATCAACTGGTCTTTTTCTTGTTGCAAGGCTTCGCATTTAGCATTCAGTCTTTTGAAACCTTGTGTCATTGTCTCGCAATGGTCACAGAAAATGATTTTATCTGGGCTATCTTTTGAAATTTTATATTGTGGGCTAGGATTTGGGCTTTGTCTGAGGTTAGGTGAAATGAAAATGTTTGGGCCCAAGTAGCCTCTTGCATAGTCTAGGGCTTCCGTTAAGTCGTTAAACCCTTTAAATAATGGATTTTTTATGTCATGTATTGATTCTATGACTTCTTGCCAGTCTTGTAAAACACCATTTCTTTTTCCGTGTATAACTACATAAAATTTAAATTTTTTCTCCGTATTTTTATCTGTAAAATACTGTCCTAAAGCATTTAATGTGGCAATAAAATATTTTAAGTCTTTCTTATTATAGGCAATCCATAAATTATCTAACAAACATTTTTGAGGTTTGTCTATTCTACATTCCGGTCTTTCTTTAAAAGATAAGTTGCATTTGGGGTAAGATATTAAGTTGAAAGGTCCAAAATGAATCCTTTCCATAGTGTCTGTAGATGACTGAGATCTAAGGTGTGTATTACCTAAAAGAGTCTGTATATATGAGTCTGTGGCAGAGCTTTGACCCTTGCCTTTGTCTGATGTCTCAGGCCTCATTTGTGGTCTAAGTTGGTGAATGTCTCCAACTGGTCTCATTCTGAAAGAAAATAACTGATTAAATCATTTGTAAATTTAATCTACTTAACTGGTCTGCTAAATTATTATCTTTGCCTTTTATATATTCAAATATTATTCTAGGATAAATTGATATAGTATCTATGAAATTTAGCCATCTTCTTTTACTGCTATTCTTTTGTTCTATCTTTTGATGAAATTTTACTATGGCTTCGCAGTCTGTTCTTACCATTAGTTCTGGTTTGTTTAGAATGTATAATTTAAAACTATTTAAACCGTATATTATAGCTAATACTTCTGCGTCTATACTACTCATGTTACCTTTTTCTTTGTATTTTCCGATGGCATATCCACATATTTTTTCTTCTGTTTTATTACTATATTTGTTAGGTCTGGCTTTTAATACAGCTCCCCAACCTAGATTACTTCCGTCTGTTTCTATAATTAAGTAGTCTGATTCTAAAGGTATATTTAGATCTGGTATATTTTTTATTTTATCTTTAATCTGTTGTACCAACTTTATGTCTTCTGTATTAAAGTGTTTTTGTCCTTTACTTCCTGTCTTAGCATATAATGGTCCTGCTATCTTTCCTAAATCTTGTATAAAATTCCTAGCATAGTTCACTAACCCTAAAAATTTTTGTAATTCCTTAGTTTTATCTAATTTGTCTGGCATTTCTAAAACTTTCTTGCTTATATGTGGTTGTAATTTAATTTTACCGTCTCCTATGGTAACTCCTAAGAAATTTATATGAGTCTTGCATAGTTCCATTTTCTTTTTGCTTATTATTATACCGTGTTGTATAAATAATCTAAATACTGTCTGGAGGTGTCCTAAATGTTCTTGGTTATTTCTGCTAAATACTAGTATGTCATCTACATATACTAGTACAAAGTTTTTGTATTCTCCGAATATTTCATCCATTTTTCTTTGAAATATTGGAGGGGCTATCTTAAGGCCGAATGACATTGCTAACCATTCAAAATGTCCTTCGGGACAAGTGAATGCAGTCCATTCTATGCTATCTGGATGCATTTTGACTTGCCAGTAGCCTGATTTGCAGTCAAACTTACTAAATATTTTTCTACCTTGTATTCTATTTAGTAGCTCATTTTTATCTGGTAGTTTATAAGCATCTATTCTAGTATTGTCATTAAGTCTTTTATAGTTAATTACCATTCTAGCTTTACCTCTAAGTATTTCTGCGTGATTTCTTACCATAAAAGCTGCTGATCTATGTCTAGAAGTGGATCTTCTTATTACACCTAATTCTAATAATTCTTTAATTTGTTTTTGGAAATCTTCTAAATCTTGATTAGTTGCTTCTATAGCTGCTGTTTTTATGGTATATTCGGGGTTTATTATATCTAATTTACACATTATATTGTTGGAGGTCCAATGTATTAAGGGTTTTTCTCCAATTATTTCTAATTTATCTAGCATTTTTATTACATTGTCTAAGTCTTTTGGTCCTTTAATATTGCCTATAATACTTAATCCTTTATTAAAGTTATAGAAATTGATTTCTATATTTATTAATGTATAGTTTTTTCCTAATATCTCTTCGTCTAAATTATTATTATCTTCACTGGTTTCTTCATACATATTTTTATTATTACAGTCTTCACAGCATGATTTTGGGTCTTCTTGCTGTATTCTTTCTTTAGTTGGTAGGTTATTTGTTAATACTGGTGTATAAGTTGCTTCTTTAAAAAATACTATACCATCTCTAGTTAATAGGCATATATATTTAAATACAAAGTATCTGAAAAGGAGAAAACAGAGAAAAGCATGTATGAGAATATCTTTTAAAATTTCAAGTTGTGAAATCCTACTCAGTACTCCCTCTCTTTTTTCATTCTTTAACATGAAGTTATCTTATTAATATTCCCCATTTTATTATTTATTACTATTTATTATTTATTATTTTTATTTTTGTATATCCTTTTCAATATCTTACTCTTTAGCTTATTCTTAACAACTCCATTCTTTAACCACACCCCGGATATTGGCGTAACACAAAGTCCTTCCGCGGACATACTAAAAACGCCTTCACACTCCTAGGAATTTACAGGTTAATCCATCTTTTGTTGTTAAGAGCTAAGAGTCTAACCATTTACTAAGGATATAATTTTTTAATTTTATAACAAAAAATAACATTCATAACATAACATAATTTACATATACAGGGGAATACATAAGAAAACTTACATGTCTTAAGACGAAAGAGAGGTTTCCCTTTCGGGAACCCCGACTGGCCTTTAAAACTTTACTTAAACACACTAAACTGTATATTTAGAAAAAGGTTGGTTTTGGTTTTTAGAAGGGTTGAGTTTGAAGAGAGAGAGAGGTTTTGGGCATCGAAAGGATTAAGTTGTTGTTCTTCTTGTTAACTTGTATTCTGAAAGGTTTAAAGAAGAGGTATTTATAGATGGGAAAAGGTAAAGGAAGGGTCTGGATTTTAGACAGATGGACGTTTGAGATCTTGCCGACATTTTTAAAGTCGACATCAATAATGCAAGTCGGGTGCGCATTGGGCCCCATCGTCACATGCATTAGTGATGATCCTATTTTGTCCACTTTGACGTGACTGACGTGTACCCATCAGTTTTTCTTTCTTTTCAGAAAGTAGTGATAAAGTGGGTACTCACAAGACACTCAGTGGGCATACCCACCTTTATTTTTATTTACAGGACACGTAGTGGGCATCCCCACTATGACTAGACTCTATTTGTCTTTTTTCTTCTTTGTCTTCAGGTGGATAAGTTGTGAAGGGAAATTGAGTCAAAACTCATGCCTGAGTCATATCCATCATATGGGTCTTGGGAGTCTTGAAATCTTTCATCATCTGGATTAATGCTACTATTTTCCGAGTCTTGAGTAATATTTTCTTCTATATTACTGTTTCTTTCTTGGCTTTCTAGAGAATTTATTTGATGTCTTGGTAAGTCTGATGAGTCTGTTAGAGGATTTTCTTCTGGTAGAGGATGAATATGTCTATCCTTTTCTTGTGTTTGTTCCAATAAGTTTTTTAAAGTCTTCTTTACTACGTCTTTAATAGCTTTTTTTGTCTTTTTCTTATTTTTTACTTTTGTCTAGATGCTTCTCCTACTGAGAAAGAGAGTGGAAGACGTCTTCTGGGTGGCGTCTGGGGTGTATCATCACTTTTTGGCAAAGTGACAGCCATTAACGGATTTGATGTGTCTTTACCGGCTACCGTTTGAACCGGACTAGCTGTACCGCAACTTGGTACAGTAGGTCTAGTTGCATTCAGAGAGGAATGCACACTCGTCTCATCCATTTTGGCTTGAGATGGAGAACTCGATTCTGTCTGAGTGATTTTGTCTGAACTTGCTTCTGTCTGAGTGATTTTGTCTATTGTAGATCTAGCTTGAGTCTGTTTATACTTTGTTAACAGTGTTATCAACTGGTCTTTTTCTTGTTGCAAGGCTTCGCATTTAGCATTCAGTCTTTTGAAACCTTGTGTCATTGTCTCGCAATGGTCACAGAAAATGATTTTATCTGGGCTATCTTTTGAAATTTTATATTGTGGGCTAGGATTTGGGCTTTGTCTGAGGTTAGGTGAAATGAAAATGTTTGGGCCCAAGTAGCCTCTTGCATAGTCTAGGGCTTCCGTTAAGTCGTTAAACCCTTTAAATAATGGATTTTTTATGCCATGTATTGATTCTATGACTTCTTGCCAGTCTTGTAAAACACCATTTCTTTTTCCGTGTATAACTACATAAAATTTAAATTTTTTCTCCGTATTTTTATCTGTAAAATACTGTCCTAAAGCATTTAATGTGGCAATAAAATATTTTAAGTCTTTCTTATTATAGGCAATCCATAAATTATCTAACAAACATTTTTGAGGTTTGTCTATTCTACATTCCGGTCTTTCTTTAAAAGATAAGTTGCATTTGGGGTAAGATATTAAGTTGAAAGGTCCAAAATGAATCCTTTCCATAGTGTCTGTAGATGACTGAGATCTAAAGTGTGTATTACCTAAAAGAGTCTGTATATATGAGTCTGTGGCAGAGCTTTGACCCTTGCCTTTGTCTGATGTCTCAGGCCTCATTTGTGGTCTAAGTTGGTGAATGTCTCCAACTGGTCTCATTCTGAAAGAAAATAACTGATTAAATCATTTGTAAATTTAATCTACTTAACTGGTCTGCTAAATTATTATCTTTGCCTTTTATATATTCAAATATTATTCTAGGATAAATTGATATAGTATCTATGAAATTTAGCCATCTTCTTTTACTGCTATTCTTTTGTTCTATCTTTTGATGAAATTTTACTATGGCTTCGCAGTCTGTTCTTACCATTAGTTCTGGTTTGTTTAGAATGTATAATTTAAAACTATTTAAACCGTATATTATAGCTAATACTTCTGCGTCTATACTACTCATGTTACCTTTTTCTTTGTATTTTCCGCTAGCATATCCACATATTTTTTCTTCTGTTTTATTACTATATTTGTTAGGTCTGGCTTTTAATACAGCTCCCCAACCTAGATTACTTCCGTCTGTTTCTATAATTAAGTAGTCTGATTCTAAAGGTATATTTAGATCTGGTATATTTTTTATTTTATCTTTAATCTGTTGTACCAACTTTATGTCTTCTGTATTAAAGTGTTTTTGTCCTTTACTTCCTGTCTTAGCATATAATGGTCCTGCTATCTTTCCTAAATCTTGTATAAAATTCCTAGCATAGTTCACTAACCCTAAAAAATTTTGTAATTCCTTAGTTTTATCTAATTTGTCTGGCATTTCTAAAACTTTCTTGCTTATATGTGGTTGTAATTTAATTTTACCGTCTCCTATGGTAACTCCTAAGAAATTTATATGAGTCTTGCATAGTTCCATTTTCTTTTTGCTTATTATTATACCGTGTTGTATAAATAATCTAAATACTGTCTGGAGGTGTCCTAAATGTTCTTGGTTATTTCTGCTAAATACTAGTATGTCATCTACATATACTAGTACAAAGTTTTTGTATTCTCCGAATATTTCATCCATTTTTCTTTGAAATATTGGAGGGGCTGTCTTAAGGCCGAATGGCATTGCTAACCATTCAAAATGTCCTTCGGGACAAGTGAATGCAGTCCATTCTATGCTATCTGGATGCATTTTGACTTGCCAGTAGCCTGATTTGCAGTCAAACTTACTAAATATTTTTCTACCTTGTATTCTATTTAGTAGCTCATTTTTATCTGGTAGTTTATAAGCATCTATTCTAGTATTGTCATTAAGTCTTTTATAGTTAATTACCATTCTAGCTTTACCTCTAAGTATTTCTGCGTGATTTCTTACCATAAAAGCTGCTGATCTATGTCTAGAAGTGGATCTTCTTATTACACCTAATTCTAATAATTCTTTAATTTGTTTTTGGAAATCTTCTAAATCTTGATTAGTTGCTTCTATAGCTGCTGTTTTTATGGTATATTCGGGGTTTATTATATCTAATTTACACATTATATTGTTGGAGGTCCAATGTATTAAGGGTTTTTCTCCAATTATTTCTAATTTATCTAGCATTTTTATTACATTGTCTAAGTCTTTTGGTCCTTTAATATTGCCTATAATACTTAATCCTTTATTAAAGTTATAGAAATTGATTTCTATATTTATTAGTGTATAGTTTTTTCCTAATATCTCTTCGTCTAAATTATTATTATCTTCACTGGTTTCTTCATACATATTTTTATTATTACAGTCTTCACAGCATGATTTTGGGTCTTCTTGCTGTATTCTTTCTTTAGTTGGTAGGTTATTTGTTAATACTGGTGTATAAGTTGCTTCTTTAAAAAATACTATACCATCTCTAGTTAATAGGCATCCTCCTGTATCTTTAAAAATAAATTTTAAACCAATTACAAAATCTGTATTTATGTTTAAATCTCTTACTAGGATTTTATGTACATTGTAAGTGGGATTATAAAATTTATTACACGTGTTTTGGAAACTTATACTAGCTTTCTCTATACAGTATTCGTATAAATTATATGTACCATCCATTTGCATAGCAGTAACTGGTTTTGGTAGTTTAGATAATAAATTATTTGGTATAATCTTTTTATTAATTAAACAACTAGTGCAACCTGGGTCTAATAATGCTAATGTTTCTATTTCAATGTCTTTTATTTTTATTCTTGCTAATATTTTTATTGTAGTTAGATCTTTATCTTCATTACATATTAAGCTTGAATTTATTATATTTCTCATGTTTAGGTAGTTTTCTTTTTCAATATTAGCTAGGGCATTCTCTTCTAGAGAGGTTCCTATATCTGGTATAAAAGTGTTATTTAAGTTTTCCTGTTCTAGTTGTTTAGTATCTATTTTTTCTTTGCCTTTTTCTAGTAATTTTATTCTATAGTCTAGTTCTGTTATTTTAGCTTCTAAAGTTTCAAATCTTAAATTAAATGTTCTATTTTCTTCTTTAGTCTTATCATATTGTTCTAATTTTATTCCTAATTTTATTTCAATGCAGCTTATACATGCTTCTATGTAACAGTTTGTACATTTAGCTCTTTTATATTTACTGGGATACCATCTGCAAAAAACACATGGTGTACTGTCTAGTCCTTTTTGTTTTTCAAAATTATGTCTACATTCTTTTTCTGTATTCATGTTATTGTATTGTAGATCTTCTAGGTCTAGATTGTATGGTAATTCATTACCTAATTCATTTATAAATTCATTGTCTTCATAGTCTGAAGAATCTGAAGTATCTTTATTTGGTATATCTATACTTACTATTGAGTATATGCTTTCATTGTCTGACATATATTCATCTACATTTATAAGGGTTTCTTGGAATTCTTCTATTAACTGAGAATTCCTATCTCTAGTATTATATCTTTTAGGACATGTATTTGCTAAGTGTTCTATGCTTCCACATGTAAAACATTCTAATTTATTTTTATAATTTCTATCATTTCTGTATTTGCGTACATGCTTATTTCTGTCTAGATAAGGCTTTCTAGCAGAAGATTTTCTTAAATAGTATTTCTTTTTATATGGTTGTCTAGTATTGTATTGTTTATTCCTATACTTTCTTACCTTCTTTTTTGGTTCTTTATCATAATGTTGCGTGGTGTATATTACTGACTTACAAAAACTCATTTCGTTTTGTTTTAATTTTTTTTGTATTTGTATATTAGTACATTTCTCAATTAATACCTCCATTACATGTTGTATACGTTGTCCTATAGTCCATTTAGCATTAGGGTTCTGTACTACTCCTTCTCTCTTATACCATCTTTCTTCTATTTCTCTACCTAAAGCTCCTGGTAATTTATTAAATAATTTTCTTCCTATTGTTTCATCGAATGTATTGCCGCTAAGGGTACAATAATAAAAAAATTCTTTTAAGAAATCTTTAATATGATACCAATTAGATATGCTAAGTTGTTCTAGTTTTATTAATGCATTTCTTTGTAATACTATAGCTCCACTATTAGGGTCTTCTCCTGTCATTAGGCTATGTATTTTATTGGTGAAATTATATGGGTTAGCTCCCAGATTTACTAAAGCTTGGAATTCTTGTGGGAATTCGCTTTTGTATGATTCCCATACAGCTTTAGCAGATTCTCCTAAGAATGTCTCCATATATCTATACATAGTCTCTGCGTCTGTATCTGAGTAATTTTTAATATAGTCTGCTACTACTATTCCTTTCCATATATCTATTGCAGTATTCCATAATTGAGGGTCTTGATATGCTACATTAAGTATTTTTCCTTTACTACCTCCTTCTTGTAATTTAATTGGTTCTTCTATAGGTAGTCTCTTTCCTATTGGTTTTATAGTATCTGGTTTTATTTCTGTTTCAGGGTTTATTCTCCATACTCTTCTCCTAGGTATATTCCCTGTACTAGTATCTATTGTATGGGCTGTAGTAGTTCTTTGAAATGGGGTAGAACTTGTTGATTCCATTAGTTCTTTTTGGCTTACTATTGAACTGGTTTCACTATCTATAGTTTTCCTGTATCCTAAATTATCTGTTCTATCTTTACATTCTTTGACATGTAAAATAAATTCATTTATTTTCATATTTCTTTTAAAGCATCCTTTACATCTGAAAAGATTATTGTTGTCATTATCATATATTCTTTGTGCTTGTATAATTATATTATCTACCTCATAAGTTCCTTCTAATATTTCTATGTTCATTAATTCTGCTTCTACCTTTTCTTGGGATTCTAGCATTATATCTGTTTCAGTAATACTATCTTCATCAATTTGTCTAGTATAATTATAATCTGTAAATCTTATAGACGTTTCTCCTTTTCTATTTGTGTATACTAAATGAGATTCTGGTGTATATGTCATAGGTTTATTAAATCTGTCTAAATTCCATTCTAATCCTGCATATTCTTCCGCATCTATCTTAATGGGTTTTATCAATTTAATTCCTTTATTTCCCATTAGCTCTACTACATCTTCTACTTTAATTTTAAATTTAGTATTACTACTTAAGGCCATTTTTCCTATAAATCCTATACACATTAATAAATTATTTCCTATCTCCATTTCTTCATATCCTTTAGTCTGTATGCCTATTTTTATATGAGTGCCAAATTCTTTTAGGTTCATTAAAAAGTCTGGGCTAATATAAAATATTCCTCCATTATGAGTCATATCTACTTCAGTTAATCCGATTATAGCCTTTTTCATGTCTGACCATCTGTCGTAATATATTACTATTAATGCTTTTCCTCCTAGATTCTTTCTGGCTAATCCTTTAATTCCTATTACTATTAGTCCCATGTGCATCATGGTCATTTTTGTTTTTCTTATGTTTTTTAGTGAGTCTTTATTAATTAAATTTAATGCTAGATTATTTTCTCTAATTACAGATAATTGTTCTTCTCTATAATGTCTGTATAATAGGTCTGATTTAGAAAAATATCTAGTATTATATAAAACTTTTGGGTCTAGTAATTTTAACTGATTTTGTTTAAATATTTGAAGGTCTCTATCTATATCTATGATTTCACTTAATTGATTATTTTCTTCCTCCCTATCATGTCTTGAAAAAATTCTGGATATTAAGTTATTTCTAGTTATTATATTATTTCCTACTAAGTTATCTGAGTAACTGGGTCTTGGTCTTTCTTCTTCGAGGTTTCTGGTTCCTCCCCGATTTGAAAGAAAGTCCATTTTGGAATTTTTCTTTTTATTTGTTGTCTTTCTTGTAAAGGAGTAATTTCTATATTACTAAATTTTTTAATTATGTCTTCTATTCCGATTGATTGATGTGGGATTTTATCTTTTTATTTAAGTATCTTTTCTAATTTTTTATCTATTTCTAATAATAAAGCTATAATTGTATTATTTTGTCTAATTATAAGTGATTCTGAATTATTTGCAGTTACGTGGTTGGAAAATCCTACAGGATTTTGATATTTATGAGTTATCTCTAAGGCTTTTCTATAGATGGGAGAATCTTCGCTCATGAACGAGTTATTTCTTCTATTCGTATAGCTATTTCTTTAACTTCTTTTGTATTATTATACACTTGTTGTAACTGATTATGAATTATGGGATTTTCTTTATTGGTTTTTAGTCTTGTAATAGTTTGAGTTCCTTGTTCTTTAATAAAATCTAAGTTATATTCTAATTTTTCTATTATTTTTATTAGTTTTGTCTGATTTTCTTCTAAAAGATCTAGCCTTTTGCTTATGTTATCGTCTTGTTCTTGTAGTTTGTTACTTAAATTAATTATTAAATCTACTATGGTATTATATTGTTTATCTTCGGTATGAAGTATGTGGTCTCCTTGATTAAAATTACACTTAATAAAAGTACCGTCTTTTAATGCTCTATATTTCTTTTCAGGGTATATGCGTAAGTCTAGATATTCTAAATTTCTTAACTGATCTATTTTATCCTATTGAAGAATTAATCTGTCTATTTCTATCGTTAATCCGTAAAAAGTATTTACTTAGGCCTAGTTTATTTTCTAATTTTTCTAGTTCTTCAATAACAGAATCTCTATACGTAACAGTTTCTTCACTAGAATCATTAGACCCAACTTTGGTAAATTTTTCAGATACTTTTAGTGAAGAAACTGTTACGTATAGAGATTCTGTTATTAAAGAACTAGAAAAATTAGAAAATAAACTAGGCCTAAGTAAATACTTTTTACGGATTAACGATAGAAATAGACAGATTAATTCTTCAATAGGATAAAATAGATCAGTTAAGAAATTTAGAATATCTAGACTTACGCATATACCCTGAAAAGAAATATAGAGCATTAAAAGACGGTACTTTTATTAAGTGTAATTTTAATCAAGGAGACCACATACTTCATACCGAAGATAAACAATATAATACCATAGTAGATTTAATAATTAATTTAAGTAACAAACTACAAGAACAAGACGATAACATAAGCAAAAGGCTAGATCTTTTAGAAGAAAATCAGACAAAACTAATAAAAATAATAGAAAAATTAGAATATAACTTAGATTTTATTAAAGAACAAGGAACTGAAACTATTGGATTATAAAATTTATTACACGTGTTTTGGAAACTTATACTAGCTTTCTCTATACAGTATTCGTATAAATTATATGTACCATCCATTTGCATAGCAGTAACTGGTTTTGGTAGTTTAGATAATAAATTATTTGGTATAATCTTTTTATTAATTAAACAACTAGTGCAACCTGGGTCTAATAATGCTAATGTTTCTATTTCAATGTCTTTTATTTTTATTCTTGCTAATATTTTTATTGTAGTTAGATCTTTATCTTCATTACATATTAAGCTTGAATTTATTATATTTCTCATGTTTAGGTAGTTTTCTTTTTCAATATTAGCTAGGGCATTCTCTTCTAGAGAGGTTCCTATATCTGGTATAAAAGTGTTATTTAAGTTTCCTTTACATCTGAAAAGATTATTGTTGTCATTATCATATATTCTTTGTGCTTGTATAATTATATTATCTACCTCATAAGTTCCTTCTAATATTTCTATGTTCATTAATTCTGCTTCTACCTTTTCTTGGGATTCTAGCATTATATCTGTTTCAGTAATACTATCTTCACCAATTTGTCTAGTATAATTATAATCTGTAAATCTTATAGACGTTTCTCCTTTTCTATTTGTGTATACTAAATGAGATTCTGGTGTATATGTCATAGGTTTATTAAATCTGTCTAAATTCCATTCTAATCCTGCATATTCTTCCGCATCTATCTTAATGGGTTTTATCAATTTAATTCCTTTATTTCCCATTAGCTCTACTACATCTTCTACTTTAATTTTAAATTTAGTATTACTACTTAAGGCCATTTTTCCTATAAATCCTATACACATTAATAAATTATTTCCTGTCTCCATTTCTTCATATCCTTTAGTCTGTATGCCTATTTTTATATGAGTGCCAAATTCTTTTAGGTTCATTAAAAAGTCTGGGCTAATATAAAATATTCCTCCATTATGAGTCATATCTACTTCAGTTAATCCGATTATAGCCTTTTTCATGTCTGACCATCTGTCGTCATATATTACTATTAATGCTTTTCCTCCTAGATTCTTTCTGGCTAATCCTTTAATTCCTATTACTATTAGTCCCATGTGCATCATGGTCATTTTTGTTTTTCTTATGTTTTTTAGTGAGTCTTTATTAATTAAATTTAATGCTAGATTATTTTCTCTAATTACAGATAATTGTTCTTCTCTATAATGTCTATATAATAGGTCAAACCCTTATAAATGTAGATGAATATATGTCAGACAATGAAAGCATATACTCAATAGTAAGTATAGATATACCAAATAAAGATACTTCAGATTCTTCAGACTATGAAGACAATGAATTTATAAATGAATTAGGTAATGAATTACCATACAATCTAGACCTAGAAGATCTACAATACAATAACATGAATACAGAAAAAGAATGTAGACATAATTTTGAAAAACAAAAAGGACTAGACAGTACACCATGTGTTTTTTGCAGATGGTATCCCAGTAAATATAAAAGAGCTAAATGTACAAACTGTTACATAGAAGCATGTATAAGCTGCATTGAAATAAAATTAGGAATAAAATTAGAACAATATGATAAGACATGCACACTCGTCTCATCCATTTTGGCTTGAGATGGAGAACTCGATTCTGTCTGAGTGATTTTGTCTGAACTTGCTTCTGTCTGAGTGATTTTGTCTATTGTAGATCTAGCTTGAGTCTGTTTATACTTTGTTAACAGTGTTATCAACTGGTCTTTTTCTTGTTGCAAGGCTTCGCATTTAGCATTCAGTCTTTTGAAACCTTGTGTCATTGTCTCGCAATGGTCACAGAAAATGATTTTATCTGGGCTATCTTTTGAAATTTTATATTGTGGGCTAGGATTTGGGCTTTGTCTGAGGTTAGGTGAAATGAAATAGTTTGGGCCCAAGTAGCCTCTTGCATAGTCTAGGGCTTCCGTTAAGTCGTTAAACCCTTTAAATAATGGATTTTTTATGCCATGTATTGATTCTATGACTTCTTGCCAGTCTTGTAAAACACCATTTCTTTTTCCGTGTATAACTACATAAAATTTAAATTTTTTCTCCGTATTTTTATCTGTAAAATACTGTCCTAAAGCATTTAATGTGGCAATAAAATATTTTAAGTCTTTCTTATTATAGGCAATCCATAAATTATCTAACAAACATTTTTGAGGTTTGTCTATTCTACATTCCGGTCTTTCTTTAAAAGATAAGTTGCATTTGGGGTAAGATATTAAGTTGAAAGGTCCAAAATGAATCCTTTCCATAGTGTCTGTAGATGACTGAGATCTAAAGTGTGTATTACCTAAAAGAGTCTGTATATATGAGTCTGTGGCAGAGCTTTGACCCTTGCCTTTGTCTGATGTCTCAGGCCTCATTTGTGGTCTAAGTTGGTGAATGTCTCCAACTGGTCTTATATCAATATATTTAAATACAAAGTATCTGAAAAGGAGAAAACAGAGAAAAGCATGTATGAGAATATATGTATTTTTCCTTTACTACCTCCTTCTTGTAATTTAATTGGTTCTTCTATAGGTAGTCTCTTTCCTATTGGTTTTATAGTATAATTTAAAGTATTTCGATACAAATGGAATTTAAAGTATTTCGATACAAAATTATTTCAACACAAAATTAAATATCAATATATATAAATACAAAGTATCTGAAAAGGAGAAAACAGAGAAAAGCATGTATGAGAATATCTTTTAAAATTTCAAGTTGTGAAATCCTACTCAGTACTCCCTCTCTTTTTTCATTCTTTAACATGAAGTTATCTTATTAATATTCCCCATTTTATTATTTATTACTATTTATTATTTATTATTTTTATTTTTGTATATCCTTTTCAATATCTTACTCTTTAGCTTATTCTTAACAACTCCATTCTTTAACCACACCCCGGATATTGGCGTAACACAAAGTCCTTCCGCGGACATACTAAAAACGCCTTCACACTCCTAGGAATTTACAGGTTAATCCATCTTTTGTTGTTAAGAGCTAAGAGTCTAACCATTTACTAAGGATATAATTTTTTAATTTTATAACAAAAAATAACATTCATAACATAACATAATTTACATATACAGGGGAATACATAAGAAAACTTACATGTCTTAAGACGAAAGAGAGGTTTCCCTTTCGGGAACCCCGACTGACCTTTAAAACTTTACTTAAACACACTAAACTGTATATTTAGAAAAAGGTTGGTTTTGGTTTTTAGAAGGGTTGAGTTTGAAGAGAGAGAGAGGTTTTGGGCATCGAAAGGATTAAGTTGTTGTTCTTCTTGTTAACTTGTCTTCTGAAAGGTTTAAAGAAGAGGTATTTATAGATGGGAAAAGGTAAAGGAAGGGTCTGGATTTTAGACAGATGGACGTTTGAGATCTTGCCGACATTTTTAAAGTCGACATCAATAATGCAAGTCGGGTGCGCATTGGGCCCAATCGTCACATGCATTAGTGATGATCCTATTTTGTCCACTTTGACGTGACTGACGTGTACCCATCAGTTTTTCTTTCTTTTCAGAAAGTAGTGATAAAGTGGGTACTCACAAGACACTCAGTGGGCATACCCACCTTTATTTTTATTTACAGGACACGTAGTGGGCATCCCCACTATGACTAGACTCTATTTGTCTTTTTTCTTCTTTGTCTTCAGGTGGATAAGTTGTGAAGGGAAATTGAGTCAAAACTCATGCCTGAGTCATATCCATCATATGGGTCTTGGGAGTCTTGAAATCTTTCATCATCTGGATTAATGCTACTATTTTCCGAGTCTTGAGTAATATTTTCTTCTATATTACTGTTTCTTTCTTGGCTTTCTAGAGAATTTATTTGATGTCTTGGTAAGTCTGATGAGTCTGTTAGAGGATTTTCTTCTGGTAGAGGATGAATATGTCTATCCTTTTCTTGTGTTTGTTCCAATAAGTTTTTTAAAGTCTTCTTTACTACGTCTTTAATAGCTTTTTTTGTCTTTTTCTTATTTTTTATCTTTTGTCTAGATGCTTCTCCTACTGAGAAAGAGAGTGGAAGACGTCTTCTGGGTGGCGTCTGGGGTGTATCATCACTTTTTGGCAAAGTGACAGCCATTAACGGATTTGATGTGTCTTTACCGGCTACCGTTTGAACCGGACTAGCTGTACCGCAACTTGGTACAGTAGGTCTAGTTGCATTCAGAGAGGAATGCACACTCGTCTCATCCATTTTGGCTTGAGATGGAGAACTCGATTCTGTCTGAGTGATTTTGTCTGAACTTGCTTCTGTCTGAGTGATTTTGTCTATTGTAGATCTAGCTTGAGTCTGTTTATACTTTGTTAACAGTGTTATCAACTGGTCTTTTTCTTGTTGCAAGGCTTCGCATTTAGCATTCAGTCTTTTGAAACCTTGTGTCATTGTCTCGCAATGGTCACAGAAAATGATTTTATCTGGGCTATCTTTTGAAATTTTATATTGTGGGCTAGGATTTGGGCTTTGTCTGAGGTTAGGTGAAATGAAAATGTTTGGGCCCAAGTAGCCTCTTGCATAGTCTAGGGCTTCCGTTAAGTCGTTAAACCCTTTAAATAATGGATTTTTTATGCCATGTATTGATTCTATGACTTCTTGCCAGTCTTGTAAAACACCATTTCTTTTTCCGTGTATAACTACATAAAATTTAAATTTTTTCTCCGTATTTTTATCTGTAAAATACTGTCCTAAAGCATTTAATGTGGCAATAAAATATTTTAAGTCTTTCTTATTATAGGCAATCCATAAATTATCTAACAAACATTTTTGAGGTTTGTCTATTCTACATTCCGGTCTTTCTTTAAAAGATAAGTTGCATTTGGGGTAAGATATTAAGTTGAAAGGTCCAAAATGAATCCTTTCCATAGTGTCTGTAGATGACTGAGATCTAAAGTGTGTATTACCTAAAAGAGTCTGTATATATGAGTCTGTGGCAGAGCTTTGACCCTTGCCTTTGTCTGATGTCTCAGGCCTCATTTGTGGTCTAAGTTGGTGAATGTCTCCAACTGGTCTCATTCTGAAAGAAAATAACTGATTAAATCATTTGTAAATTTAATCTACTTAACTGGTCTGCTAAATTATTATCTTTGCCTTTTATATATTCAAATATTATTCTAGGATAAATTGATATAGTATCTATGAAATTTAGCCATCTTCTTTTACTGCTATTCTTTTGTTCTATCTTTTGATGAAATTTTACTATGGCTTCGCAGTCTGTTCTTACCATTAGTTCTGGTTTGTTTAGAATGTATAATTTAAAACTATTTAAACCGTATATTATAGCTAATACTTCTGTGTCTATACTACTCATGTTACCTTTTTCTTTGTATTTTCCGCTAGCATATCCACATATTTTTTCTTCTGTTTTATTACTATATTTGTTAGGTCTGGCTTTTAATACAGCTCCCCAACCTAGATTACTTCCGTCTGTTTCTATAATTAAGTAGTCTGATTCTAAAGGTATATTTAGATCTGGTATATTTTTTATTTTATCTTTAATCTGTTGTACCAACTTTATGTCTTCTGTATTAAAGTGTTTTTGTCCTTTACTTCCTGTCTTAGCATATAATGGTCCTGCTATCTTTCCTAAATCTTGTATAAAATTCCTAGCATAGTTCACTAACCCTAAAAAATTTTGTAATTCCTTAGTTTTATCTAATTTGTCTGGCATTTCTAAAACTTTCTTGCTTATATGTGGTTGTAATTTAATTTTACCGTCTCCTATGGTAACTCCTAAGAAATTTATATGAGTCTTGCATAGTTCCATTTTCTTTTTGCTTATTATTATACCGTGTTGTATAAATAATCTAAATACTGTCTGGAGGTGTCCTAAATGTTCTTGGTTATTTCTGCTAAATACTAGTATGTCATCTACATATACTAGTACAAAGTTTTTGTATTCTCCGAATATTTCATCCATTTTTCTTTGAAATATTGGAGGGGCTGTCTTAAGGCCGAATGGCATTGCTAACCATTCAAAATGTCCTTCGGGACAAGTGAATGCAGTCCATTCTATGCTATCTGGATGCATTTTGACTTGCCAGTAGCCTGATTTGCAGTCAAACTTACTAAATATTTTTCTACCTTGTATTCTATTTAGTAGCTCATTTTTATCTGGTAGTTTATAAGCATCTATTCTAGTATTGTCATTAAGTCTTTTATAGTTAATTACCATTCTAGCTTTACCTCTAAGTATTTCTGCGTGATTTCTTACCATAAAAGCTGCTGATCTATGTCTAGAAGTGGATCTTCTTATTACACCTAATTCTAATAATTCTTTAATTTGTTTTTGGAAATCTTCTAAATCTTGATTAGTTGCTTCTATAGCTGCTGTTTTTATGGTATATTCGGGGTTTATTATATCTAATTTACACATTATATTGTTGGAGGTCCAATGTATTAAGGGTTTTTCTCCAATTATTTCTAATTTATCTAGCATTTTTATTACATTGTCTAAGTCTTTTGGTCCTTTAATATTGCCTATAATACTTAATCCTTTATTAAAGTTATAGAAATTGATTTCTATATTTATTAGTGTATAGTTTTTTCCTAATATCTCTTCGTCTAAATTATTATTATCTTCACTGGTTTCTTCATACATATTTTTATTATTACAGTCTTCACAGCATGATTTTGGGTCTTCTTGCTGTATTCTTTCTTTAGTTGGTAGGTTATTTGTTAATACTGGTGTATAAGTTGCTTCTTTAAAAAATACTATACCATCTCTAGTTAATAGGCATCCTCCTGTATCTTTAAAAATAAATTTTAAACCAATTACAAAATCTGTATTTATGTTTAAATCTCTTACTAGGATTTTATGTACATTGTAAGTGGGATTATAAAATTTATTACACGTGTTTTGGAAACTTATACTAGCTTTCTCTATACAGTATTCGTATAAATTATATGTACCATCCATTTGCATAGCAGTAACTGGTTTTGGTAGTTTAGATAATAAATTATTTGGTATAATCTTTTTATTAATTAAACAACTAGTGCAACCTGGGTCTAATAATGCTAATGTTTCTATTTCAATGTCTTTTATTTTTATTCTTGCTAATATTTTTATTGTAGTTAGATCTTTATCTTCATTACATATTAAGCTTGAATTTATTATATTTCTCATGTTTAGGTAGTTTTCTTTTTCAATATTAGCTAGGGCATTCTCTTCTAGAGAGGTTCCTATATCTGGTATAAAAGTGTTATTTAAGTTTTCCTGTTCTAGTTGTTTAGTATCTATTTTTTCTTTGCCTTTTTCTAGTAATTTTATTCTATAGTCTAGTTCTGTTATTTTAGCTTCTAAAGTTTCAAATCTTAAATTAAATGTTCTATTTTCTTCTTTAGTCTTATCATATTGTTCTAATTTTATTCCTAATTTTATTTCAATGCAGCTTATACATGCTTCTATGTAACAGTTTGTACATTTAGCTCTTTTATATTTACTGGGATACCATCTGCAAAAAACACATGGTGTACTGTCTAGTCCTTTTTGTTTTTCAAAATTATGTCTACATTCTTTTTCTGTATTCATGTTATTGTATTGTAGATCTTCTAGGTCTAGATTGTATGGTAATTCATTACCTAATTCATTTATAAATTCATTGTCTTCATAGTCTGAAGAATCTGAAGTATCTTTATTTGGTATATCTATACTTACTATTGAGTATATGCTTTCATTGTCTGACATATATTCATCTACATTTATAAGGGTTTCTTGGAATTCTTCTATTAACTGAGAATTCCTATCTCTAGTATTATATCTTGTAGGACATGTATTTGCTAAGTGTTCTATGCTTCCACATGTAAAACATTCTAATTTATTTTTATAATTTCTATCATTTCTGTATTTGCGTACATGCTTATTTCTGTCTAGATAAGGCTTTCTAGCAGAAGATTTTCTTAAATAGTATTTCTTTTTATATGGTTGTCTAGTATTGTATTGTTTATTCCTATACTTTCTTACCTTCTTTTTTGGTTCTTTATCATAATGTTGCGTGGTGTATATTACTGACTTACAAAAACTCATTTCGTTTTGTTTTAATTGTTTTTGTATTTGTATATTAGTACATTTCTCAATTAATACCTCCATTACATGTTGTATACGTTGTCCTATAGTCCATTTAGCATTAGGGTTCTGTACTACTCCTTCTCTCTTATACCATCTTTCTTCTATTTCTCTACCTAAAGCTCCTGGTAATTTATTAAATAATTTTCTTCCTATTGTTTCATCGAATGTATTGCCGCTAAGGGTACAATAATAAAAAAATTCTTTTAAGAAATCTTTAATATGATACCAATTAGATATGCTAAGTTGTTCTAGTTTTATTAATGCATTTCTTTGTAATACTATAGCTCCACTATTAGGGTCTTCTCCTGTCATTAGGCTATGTATTTTATTGGTGAAATTATATGGGTTAGCTCCCAGATTTACTAAAGCTTGGAATTCTTGTGGGAATTCGCTTTTGTATGATTCCCATACAGCTTTAGCAGATTCTCCTAAGAATGTCTCCATATATCTATACATAGTCTCTGCGTCTGTATCTGAGTAATTTTTAATATAGTCTGCTACTACTATTCCTTTCCATATATCTATTGCAGTATTCCATAATTGAGGGTCTTGATATGCTACATTAAGTATTTTTCCTTTACTACCTCCTTCTTGTAATTTAATTGGTTCTTCTATAGGTAGTCTCTTTCCTATTGGTTTTATAGTATCTGGTTTTATTTCTGTTTCAGGGTTTATTCTCCATACTCTTCTCCTAGGTATATTCCCTGTACTAGTATCTATTGTATGGGCTGTAGTAGTTCTTTGAAATGGGGTAGAACTTGTTGATTCCATTAGTTCTTTTTGGCTTACTATTGAACTGGTTTCACTATCTATAGTTTTCCTGTATCCTAAATTATCTGTTCTATCTTTACATTCTTTGACATGTAAAATAAATTCATTTATTTTCATATTTCTTTTAAAGCATCCTTTACATCTGAAAAGATTATTGTTGTCATTATCATATATTCTTTGTGCTTGTATAATTATATTATCTACCTCATAAGTTCCTTCTAATATTTCTATGTTCATTAATTCTGCTTCTACCTTTTCTTGGGATTCTAGCATTATATCTGTTTCAGTAATACTATCTTCATCAATTTGTCTAGTATAATTATAATCTGTAAATCTTATAGACGTTTCTCCTTTTCTATTTGTGTATACTAAATGAGATTCTGGTGTATATGTCATAGGTTTATTAAATCTGTCTAAATTCCATTCTAATCCTGCATATTCTTCCGCATCTATCTTAATGGGTTTTATCAATTTAATTCCTTTATTTCCCATTAGCTCTACTACATCTTCTACTTTAATTTTAAATTTAGTATTACTACTTAAGGCCATTTTTCCTATAAATCCTATACACATTAATAAATTATTTCCTATCTCCATTTCTTCATATCCTTTAGTCTGTATGCCTATTTTTATATGAGTGCCAAATTCTTTTAGGTTCATTAAAAAGTCTGGGCTAATATAAAATATTCCTCCATTATGAGTCATATCTACTTCAGTTAATCCGATTATAGCCTTTTTCATGTCTGACCATCTGTCGTAATATATTACTATTAATGCTTTTCCTCCTAGATTCTTTCTGGCTAATCCTTTAATTCCTATTACTATTAGTCCCATGTGCATCATGGTCATTTTTGTTTTTCTTATGTTTTTTAGTGAGTCTTTATTAATTAAATTTAATGCTAGATTATTTTCTCTAATTACAGATAATTGTTCTTCTCTATAATGTCTGTATAATAGGTCTGATTTAGAAAAATATCTAGTATTATATAAAACTTTTGGGTCTAGTAATTTTAACTGATTTTGTTTAAATATTTGAAGGTCTCTATCTATATCTATGATTTCACTTAATTGATTATTTTCTTCCTCCCTATCATGTCTTGAAAAAATTCTGGATATTAAGTTATTTCTAGTTATTATATTATTTCCTACTAAGTTATCTGAGTAACTGGGTCTTGGTCTTTCTTCTTCGAGGTTTCTGGTTCCTCCCCGATTTGAAAGAAAGTCCATTTTGGAATTTTTCTTTTTATTTGTTGTCTTTCTTGTAAAGGAGTAATTTCTATATTACTAAATTTTTTAATTATGTCTTCTATTCCGATTGATTGATGTGGGATTTTATCTTTTTCTTTAAGTATCTTTTCTAATTTTTTATCTATTTCTAATAATAAAGCTATAATTGTATTATTTTGTCTAATTATAAGTGATTCTGAATTATTTGCAGTTACGTGGTTGGAAAATCCTACAGGATTTTGATATTTATGAGTTATCTCTAAGGCTTTTCTATAGATGGGAGAATCTTCGCTCATGAACGAGTTATTTCTTCTATTCGTATAGCTATTTCTTTAACTTCTTTTGTATTATTATACACTTGTTGTAACTGATTATGAATTATGGGATTTTCTTTATTGGTTTTTAGTCTTGTAATAGTTTCAGTTCCTTGTTCTTTAATAAAATCTAAGTTATATTCTAATTTTTCTATTATTTTTATTAGTTTTGTCTGATTTTCTTCTAAAAGATCTAGCCTTTTGCTTATGTTATCGTCTTGTTCTTGTAGTTTGTTACTTAAATTAATTATTAAATCTACTATGGTATTATATTGTTTATCTTCGGTATGAAGTATGTGGTCTCCTTGATTAAAATTACACTTAATAAAAGTACCGTCTTTTAATGCTCTATATTTCTTTTCAGGGTATATGCGTTAGTCTAGATATTCTAAATTTCTTAACTGATCTATTTTATCCTATTGAAGAATTAATCTGTCTATTTCTATCGTTAATCCGTAAAAAGTATTTACTTAGGCCTAGTTTATTTTCTAATTTTTCTAGTTCTTCAATAACAGAATCTCTATACGTAACAGTTTCTTCACTAGAATCATTAGACCCAACTTTGGTAAATTTTTCAGATACTTTTAGTGAAGAAACTGTTACGTATAGAGATTCTGTTATTAAAGAACTAGAAAAATTAGAAAATAAACTAGGCCTAAGTAAATACTTTTTACGGATTAACGATAGAAATAGACAGATTAATTCTTCAATAGGATAAAATAGATCAGTTAAGAAATTTAGAATATCTAGACTTACGCATATACCCTGAAAAGAAATATAGAGCATTAAAAGACGGTACTTTTATTAAGTGTAATTTTAATCAAGGAGACCACATACTTCATACCGAAGATAAACAATATAATACCATAGTAGATTTAATAATTAATTTAAGTAACAAACTACAAGAACAAGACGATAACATAAGCAAAAGGCTAGATCTTTTAGAAGAAAATCAGACAAAACTAATAAAAATAATAGAAAAATTAGAATATAACTTAGATTTTATTAAAGAACAAGGAACTGAAACTATTGGATTATAAAATTTATTACACGTGTTTTGGAAACTTATACTAGCTTTCTCTATACAGTATTCGTATAAATTATATGTACCATCCATTTGCATAGCAGTAACTGGTTTTGGTAGTTTAGATAATAAATTATTTGGTATAATCTTTTTATTAATTAAACAACTAGTGCAACCTGGGTCTAATAATGCTAATGTTTCTATTTCAATGTCTTTTATTTTTATTCTTGCTAATATTTTTATTGTAGTTAGATCTTTATCTTCATTACATATTAAGCTTGAATTTATTATATTTCTCATGTTTAGGTAGTTTTCTTTTTCAATATTAGCTAGGGCATTCTCTTCTAGAGAGGTTCCTATATCTGGTATAAAAGTGTTATTTAAGTTTCCTTTACATCTGAAAAGATTATTGTTGTCATTATCATATATTCTTTGTGCTTGTATAATTATATTATCTACCTCATAAGTTCCTTCTAATATTTCTATGTTCATTAATTCTGCTTCTACCTTTTCTTGGGATTCTAGCATTATATCTGTTTCAGTAATACTATCTTCACCAATTTGTCTAGTATAATTATAATCTGTAAATCTTATAGACGTTTCTCCTTTTCTATTTGTGTATACTAAATGAGATTCTGGTGTATATGTCATAGGTTTATTAAATCTGTCTAAATTCCATTCTAATCCTGCATATTCTTCCGCATCTATCTTAATGGGTTTTATCAATTTAATTCCTTTATTTCCCATTAGCTCTACTACATCTTCTACTTTAATTTTAAATTTAGTATTACTACTTAAGGCCATTTTTCCTATAAATCCTATACACATTAATAAATTATTTCCTGTCTCCATTTCTTCATATCCTTTAGTCTGTATGCCTATTTTTATATGAGTGCCAAATTCTTTTAGGTTCATTAAAAAGTCTGGGCTAATATAAAATATTCCTCCATTATGAGTCATATCTACTTCAGTTAATCCGATTATAGCCTTTTTCATGTCTGACCATCTGTCGTCATATATTACTATTAATGCTTTTCCTCCTAGATTCTTTCTGGCTAATCCTTTAATTCCTATTACTATTAGTCCCATGTGCATCATGGTCATTTTTGTTTTTCTTATGTTTTTTAGTGAGTCTTTATTAATTAAATTTAATGCTAGATTATTTTCTCTAATTACAGATAATTGTTCTTCTCTATAATGTCTGTATAATAGGTCAAACCCTTATAAATGTAGATGAATATATGTCAGACAATGAAAGCATATACTCAATAGTAAGTATAGATATACCAAATAAAGATACTTCAGATTCTTCAGACTATGAAGACAATGAATTTATAAATGAATTAGGTAATGAATTACCATACAATCTAGACCTAGAAGATCTACAATACAATAACATGAATACAGAAAAAGAATGTAGACATAATTTTGAAAAACAAAAAGGACTAGACAGTACACCATGTGTTTTTTGCAGATGGTATCCCAGTAAATATAAAAGAGCTAAATGTACAAACTGTTACATAGAAGCATGTATAAGCTGCATTGAAATAAAATTAGGAATAAAATTAGAACAATATGTTAAGACATGCACACTCGTCTCATCCATTTTGGCTTGAGATGGAGAACTCGATTCTGTCTGAGTGATTTTGTCTGAACTTGCTTCTGTCTGAGTGATTTTGTCTATTGTAGATCTAGCTTGAGTCTGTTTATACTTTGTTAACAGTGTTATCAACTGGTCTTTTTCTTGTTGCAAGGCTTCGCATTTAGCATTCAGTCTTTTGAAACCTTGTGTCATTGTCTCGCAATGGTCACAGAAAATGATTTTATCTGGGCTATCTTTTGAAATTTTATATTGTGGGCTAGGATTTGGGCTTTGTCTGAGGTTAGGTGAAATGAAATAGTTTGGGCCCAAGTAGCCTCTTGCATAGTCTAGGGCTTCCGTTAAGTCGTTAAACCCTTTAAATAATGGATTTTTTATGCCATGTATTGATTCTATGACTTCTTGCCAGTCTTGTAAAACACCATTTCTTTTTCCGTGTATAACTACATAAAATTTAAATTTTTTCTCCGTATTTTTATCTGTAAAATACTGTCCTAAAGCATTTAATGTGGCAATAAAATATTTTAAGTCTTTCTTATTATAGGCAATCCATAAATTATCTAACAAACATTTTTGAGGTTTGTCTATTCTACATTCCGGTCTTTCTTTAAAAGATAAGTTGCATTTGGGGTAAGATATTAAGTTGAAAGGTCCAAAATGAATCCTTTCCATAGTGTCTGTAGATGACTGAGATCTAAAGTGTGTATTACCTAAAAGAGTCTGTATATATGAGTCTGTGGCAGAGCTTTGACCCTTGCCTTTGTCTGATGTCTCAGGCCTCATTTGTGGTCTAAGTTGGTGAATGTCTCCAACTGGTCTTATATCAATATATTTAAATACAAAGTATCTGAAAAGGAGAAAACAGAGAAAAGCATGTATGAGAATATATGTATTTTTCCTTTACTACCTCCTTCTTGTAATTTAATTGGTTCTTCTATAGGTAGTCTCTTTCCTATTGGTTTTATAGTATAATTTAAAGTATTTCGATACAAATGGAATTTAAAGTATTTCGATACAAAATTATTTCAACACAAAATTAAATATCAATATATATAAATACAAAGTATCTGAAAAGGAGAAAACAGAGAAAAGCATGTATGAGAATATCTTTTAAAATTTCAAGTTGTGAAATCCTACTCAGTACTCCCTCTCTTTTTTCATTCTTTAACATGAAGTTATCTTATTAATATTCCCCATTTTATTATTTATTACTATTTATTATTTATTATTTTTATTTTTGTATATCCTTTTCAATATCTTACTCTTTAGCTTATTCTTAACAACTCCATTCTTTAACCACACCCCGGATATTGGCGTAACACAAAGTCCTTCCGCGGACATACTAAAAACGCCTTCACACTCCTAGGAATTTACAGGTTAATCCATCTTTTGTTGTTAAGAGCTAAGAGTCTAACCATTTACTAAGGATATAATTTTTTAATTTTATAACAAAAAATAACATTCATAACATAACATAATTTACATATACAGGGGAATACATAAGAAAACTTACATGTCTTAAGACGAAAGAGAGGTTTCCCTTTCGGGAACCCCGACTGACCTTTAAAACTTTACTTAAACACACTAAACTGTATATTTAGAAAAAGGTTGGTTTTGGTTTTTAGAAGGGTTGCGTTTGAAGAGAGAGAGAGGTTTTGGGCATCGAAAGGATTAAGTTGTTGTTCTTCTTGTTAACTTGTCTTCTGAAAGGTTTAAAGAAGAGGTATTTATAGATGGGAAAAGGTAAAGGAAGGGTCTGGATTTTAGACAGATGGACGTTTGAGATCTTGCCGACATTTTTAAAGTCGACATCAATAATGCAAGTCGGGTGCGCATTGGGCCCAATCGTCACATGCATTAGTGATGATCCTATTTTGTCCACTTTGACGTGACTGACGTGTACCCATCAGTTTTTCTTTCTTTTCAGAAAGTAGTGATAAAGTGGGTACTCACAAGACACTCAGTGGGCATACCCACCTTTATTTTTATTTACAGGACACGTAGTGGGCATCCCCACTATGACTAGACTCTATTTGTCTTTTTTCTTCTTTGTCTTCAGGTGGATAAGTTGTGAAGGGAAATTGAGTCAAAACTCATGCCTGAGTCATATCCATCATATGGGTCTTGGGAGTCTTGAAATCTTTCATCATCTGGATTAATGCTACTATTTTCCGAGTCTTGAGTAATATTTTCTTCTATATTACTGTTTCTTTCTTGGCTTTCTAGAGAATTTATTTGATGTCTTGGTAAGTCTGATGAGTCTGTTAGAGGATTTTCTTCTGGTAGAGGATGAATATGTCTATCCTTTTCTTGTGTTTGTTCCAATAAGTTTTTTAAAGTCTTCTTTACTACGTCTTTAATAGCTTTTTTTGTCTTTTTCTTATTTTTTATCTTTTGTCTAGATGCTTCTCCTACTGAGAAAGAGAGTGGAAGACGTCTTCTGGGTGGCGTCTGGGGTGTATCATCACTTTTTGGCAAAGTGACAGCCATTAACGGATTTGATGTGTCTTTACCGGCTACCGTTTGAACCGGACTAGCTGTACCGCAACCTGGTACAGTAGGTCTAGTTGCATTCAGAGAGGAATGCACACTCGTCTCATCCATTTTGGCTTGAGATGGAGAACTCGATTCTGTCTGAGTGATTTTGTCTGAACTTGCTTCTGTCTGAGTGATTTTGTCTATTGTAGATCTAGCTTGAGTCTGTTTATACTTTGTTAACAGTGTTATCAACTGGTCTTTTTCTTGTTGCAAGGCTTCGCATTTAGCATTCAGTCTTTTGAAACCTTGTGTCATTGTCTCGCAATGGTCACAGAAAATGATTTTATCTGGGCTATCTTTTGAAATTTTATATTGTGGGCTAGGATTTGGGCTTTGTCTGAGGTTAGGTGAAATGAAAATGTTTGGGCCCAAGTAGCCTCTTGCATAGTCTAGGGCTTCCGTTAAGTCGTTAAACCCTTTAAATAATGGATTTTTTATGCCATGTATTGATTCTATGACTTCTTGCCAGTCTTGTAAAACACCATTTCTTTTTCCGTGTATAACTACATAAAATTTAAATTTTTTCTCCATATTTTTATCTGTAAAATACTGTCCTAAAGCATTTAATGTGGCAATAAAATATTTTAAGTCTTTCTTATTATAGGCAATCCATAAATTATCTAACAAACATTTTTGAGGTTTGTCTATTCTACATTCCGGTCTTTCTTTAAAAGATAAGTTGCATTTGGGGTAAGATATTAAGTTGAAAGGTCCAAAATGAATCCTTTCCATAGTGTCTGTAGATGACTGAGATCTAAAGTGTGTATTACCTAAAAGAGTCTGTATATATGAGTCTGTGGCAGAGCTTTGACCCTTGCCTTTGTCTGATGTCTCAGGCCTCATTTGTGGTCTAAGTTGGTGAATGTCTCCAACTGGTCTCATTCTGAAAGAAAATAACTGATTAAATCATTTGTAAATTTAATCTACTTAACTGGTCTGCTAAATTATTATCTTTGCCTTTTATATATTCAAATATTATTCTAGGATAAATTGATATAGTATCTATGAAATTTAGCCATCTTCTTTTACTGCTATTCTTTTGTTCTATCTTTTGATGAAATTTTACTATGGCTTCGCAGTCTGTTCTTACCATTAGTTCTGGTTTGTTTAGAATGTATAATTTAAAACTATTTAAACCGTATATTATAGCTAATACTTCTGCGTCTATACTACTCATGTTACCTTTTTCTTTGTATTTTCCGCTAGCATATCCACATATTTTTTCTTCTGTTTTATTACTATATTTGTTAGGTCTGGCTTTTAATACAGCTCCCCAACCTAGATTACTTCCGTCTGTTTCTATAATTAAGTAGTCTGATTCTAAAGGTATATTTAGATCTGGTATATTTTTTATTTTATCTTTAATCTGTTGTACCAACTTTATGTCTTCTGTATTAAAGTGTTTTTGTCCTTTACTTCCTGTCTTAGCATATAATGGTCCTGCTATCTTTCCTAAATCTTGTATAAAATTCCTAGCATAGTTCACTAACCCTAAAAATTTTTGTAATTCCTTAGTTTTATCTAATTTGTCTGGCATTTCTAAAACTTTCTTGCTTATATGTGGTTGTAATTTAATTTTACCGTCTCCTATGGTAACTCCTAAGAAATTTATATGAGTCTTGCATAGTTCCATTTTCTTTTTGCTTATTATTATACCGTGTTGTATAAATAATCTAAATACTGTCTGGAGGTGTCCTAAATGTTCTTGGTTATTTCTGCTAAATACTAGTATGTCATCTACATATACTAGTACAAAGTTTTTGTATTCTCCGAATATTTCATCCATTTTTCTTTGAAATATTGGAGGGGCTGTCTTAAGGCCGAATGGCATTGCTAACCATTCAAAATGTCCTTCGGGACAAGTGAATGCAGTCCATTCTATGCTATCTGGATGCATTTTGACTTGCCAGTAGCCTGATTTGCAGTCAAACTTACTAAATATTTTTCTACCTTGTATTCTATTTAGTAGCTCATTTTTATCTGGTAGTTTATAAGCATCTATTCTAGTATTGTCATTAAGTCTTTTATAGTTAATTACCATTCTAGCTTTACCTCTAAGTATTTCTGCGTGATTTCTTACCATAAAAGCTGCTGATCTATGTCTAGAAGTGGATCTTCTTATTACACCTAATTCTAATAATTCTTTAATTTGTTTTTGGAAATCTTCTAAATCTTGATTAGTTGCTTCTATAGCTGCTGTTTTTATGGTATATTCGGGGTTTATTATATCTAATTTACACATTATATTGTTGGAGGTCCAATGTATTAAGGGTTTTTCTCCAATTATTTCTAATTTATCTAGCATTTTTATTACATTGTCTAAGTCTTTTGGTCCTTTAATATTGCCTATAATACTTAATCCTTTATTAAAGTTATAGAAATTGATTTCTATATTTATTAGTGTATAGTTTTTTCCTAATATCTCTTCGTCTAAATTATTATTATCTTCACTGGTTTCTTCATACATATTTTTATTATTACAGTCTTCACAGCATGATTTTGGGTCTTCTTGCTGTATTCTTTCTTTAGTTGGTAGGTTATTTGTTAATACTGGTGTATAAGTTGCTTCTTTAAAAAATACTATACCATCTCTAGTTAATAGGCATCCTCCTGTATCTTTAAAAATAAATTTTAAACCAATTACAAAATCTGTATTTATGTTTAAATCTCTTACTAGGATTTTATGTACATTGTAAGTGGGATTATAAAATTTATTACACGTGTTTTGGAAACTTATACTAGCTTTCTCTATACAGTATTCGTATAAATTATATGTACCATCCATTTGCATAGCAGTAACTGGTTTTGGTAGTTTAGATAATAAATTATTTGGTATAATCTTTTTATTAATTAAACAACTAGAATAACTTAGCATATCTAATTGGTATCATATTAAAGATTTCTTAAAAGAATTTTTTTATTATTGTACCCTTAGCGGCAATACATTCGATGAAACAATAGGAAGAAAATTATTTAATAAATTACCAGGAGCTTTAGGTAGAGAAATAGAAGAAAGATGGTATAAGAGAGAAGGAGTATATCTATACTTACTATTGAGTATATGCTTTCATTGTCTGACATATATTCATCTACATTTATAAGGGTTTCTTGGAATTCTTCTATTAACTGAGAATTCCTATCTCTAGTATTATATCTTTTAGGACATGTATTTGCTAAGTGTTCTATGCTTCCACATGTAAAACATTCTAATTTATTTTTATAATTTCTATCATTTCTGTATTTGCGTACATGCTTATTTCTGTCTAGATAAGGCTTTCTAGCAGAAGATTTTCTTAAATAGTATTTCTTTTTATATGGTTGTCTAGTATTGTATTGTTTATTCCTATACTTTCTTACCTTCTTTTTTGGTTCTTTATCATAATGTTGCGTGGTGTATATTACTGACTTACAAAAACTTATTTCGTTTTGTTTTAATTGTTTTTGTATTTGTATATTAGTACATTTCTCAATTAATACCTCCATTACATGTTGTATACGTTGTCCTATAGTCCATTTAGCATTAGGGTTCTGTACTACTCCTTCTCTCTTATACCATCTTTCTTCTATTTCTCTACCTAAAGCTCCTGGTAATTTATTAAATAATTTTCTTCCTATTGTTTCATCGAATGTATTGCCGCTAAGGGTACAATAATAAAAAAATTCTTTTAAGAAATCTTTAATATGATACCAATTAGATATGCTAAGTTGTTCTAGTTTTATTAATGCATTTCTTTGTAATACTATAGCTCCACTATTAGGGTCTTCTCCTGTCATTAGGCTATGTATTTTATTGGTGAAATTATATGGGTTAGCTCCCAGATTTACTAAAGCTTGGAATTCTTGTGGGAATTCGCTTTTGTATGATTCCCATACAGCTTTAGCAGATTCTCCTAAGAATGTCTCCATATATCTATACATAGTCTCTGCGTCTGTATCTGAGTAATTTTTAATATAGTCTGCTACTACTATTCCTTTCCATATATCTATTGCAGTATTCCATAATTGAGGGTCTTGATATGCTACATTAAGTATTTTTCCTTTACTACCTCCTTCTTGTAATTTAATTGGTTCTTCTATAGGTAGTCTCTTTCCTATTGGTTTTATAGTATCTGGTTTTATTTCTGTTTCAGGGTTTATTCTCCATACTCTTCTCCTAGGTATATTCCCTGTACTAGTATCTATTGTATGGGCTGTAGTAGTTCTTTGAAATGGGGTAGAACTTGTTGATTCCATTAGTTCTTTTTGGCTTACTATTGAACTGGTTTCACTATCTATAGTTTTCCTGTATCCTAAATTATCTGTTCTATTTTTACATTCTTTGACATGTAAAATAAATTCATTTATTTTCATATTTCTTTTAAAGCATCCTTTACATCTGAAAAGATTATTGTTGTCATTATCATATATTCTTTGTGCTTGTATAATTATATTATCTACCTCATAAGTTCCTTCTAATATTTCTATGTTCATTAATTCTGCTTCTACCTTTTCTTGGGATTCTAGCATTATATCTGTTTCAGTAATACTATCTTCATCAATTTGTCTAGTATAATTATAATCTGTAAATCTTATAGACGTTTCTCCTTTTCTATTTGTGTATACTAAATGAGATTCTGGTGTATATGTCATAGGTTTATTAAATCTGTCTAAATTCCATTCTAATCCTGCATATTCTTCCGCATCTATCTTAATGGGTTTTATCAATTTAATTCCTTTATTTCCCATTAGCTCTACTACATCTTCTACTTTAATTTTAAATTTAGTATTACTACTTAAGGCCATTTTTCCTATAAATCCTATACACATTAATAAATTATTTCCTGTCTCCATTTCTTCATATCCTTTAGTCTGTATGCCTATTTTTATATGAGTGCCAAATTCTTTTAGGTTCATTAAAAAGTCTGGGCTAATATAAAATATTCCTCCATTATGAGTCATATCTACTTCAGTTAATCCGATTATAGCCTTTTTCATGTCTGACCATCTGTCGTCATATATTACTATTAATGCTTTTCCTCCTAGATTCTTTCTGGCTAATCCTTTAATTCCTATTACTATTAGTCCCATGTGCATCATGGTCATTTTTGTTTTTCTTATGTTTTTTAGTGAGTCTTTATTAATTAAATTTAATGCTAGATTATTTTCTCTAATTACAGATAATTGTTCTTCTCTATAATGTCTGTATAATAGGTCTGATTTAGAAAAATATCTAGTATTATATAAAACTTTTGGGTCTAGTAATTTTAACTGATTTTGTTTAAATATTTGAAGGTCTCTATCTATATCTATGATTTCACTTAATTGATTATTTTCTTCCTAGTGTCTTTTCATTAACTTCTATCATAACATTTAAATAATCTAAAGTTCCTTGTAGGTTCTTTATTTGAATTAAAATATTTCTCTTATGTTTTCGTTCTTCCCAATATAACTTATTTCTAAGTCTAATTCTTCTAATGTATTCTAACATGAAGTATAACAGATAATATAGTCTAAAATTTAAAATTCCAGAAACTTAAGGCTTTGATACCAAATTTAAAGTATTTCGATACAAATGGAATTTAAAGTATTTCGATACAAAATTATTTCAACACAAAATTAAATATCAATATATTTAAATACAAAGTATCTGAAAAGGAGAAAACAGAGAAAAGCATGTATGAGAATATCTTTTAAAATTTCAAGTTGTGAAATCCTACTCAGTACTCCCTCTCTTTTTTCATTCTTTAACATGAAGTTATCTTATTAATATTCCCCATTTTATTATTTATTACTATTTATTATTTATTATTTTTATTTTTGTATATCCTTTTCAATATCTTACTCTTTAGCTTATTCTTAACAACTCCATTCTTTAACCACACCCCGGATATTGGCGTAACACAAAGTCCTTCCGCGGACATACTAAAAACGCCTTCACACTCCTAGGAATTTACAGGTTAATCCATCTTTTGTTGTTAAGAGCTAAGAGTCTAACCATTTACTAAGGATATAATTTTTTAATTTTATAACAAAAAATAACATTCATAACATAACATAATTTACATATACAGGGGAATACATAAGAAAACTTACATGTCTTAAGACGAAAGAGAGGTTTCCCTTTCGGGAACTCCGACTGACCTTTAAAACTTTACTTAAACACACTAAACTGTATATTTAGAAAAAGGTTGGTTTTGGTTTTTAGAAGGGTTGAGTTTGAAGAGAGAGAGAGGTTTTGGGCATCGAAAGGATTAAGTTGTTGTTCTTCTTGTTAACTTGTCTTCTGAAAGGTTTAAAGAAGAGGTATTTATAGATGGGAAAAGGTAAAGGAAGGGTCTGGATTTTAGACAGATGGACGTTTGAGATCTTGCCGACATTTTTAAAGTCGACATCAATAATGCAAGTCGGGTGCGCATTGGGCCCCATCGTCACATGCATTAGTGATGATCCTATTTTGTCCACTTTGACGTGACTGACGCGTACCCATCAGTTTTTCTTTCTTATATATATATATATATATATATATATATATATATATATATATATGCAACTATAATCAATTTAAGTTTGTATGTTGATAAGGTACAACCAAATTATTCTTCTTTAAATTTTATGATATGTATTTTTCCAATTAATTTATGTGAATGGATTAGAAATTATTTCTTTGAGTTTGATCAATGAGGAATAAAGTTAATAACATATGAACTGTTATGAAATAATAAAACAAAAGAAAGAATATTGTAAAAAAAAGACAGAAAGAGAAAATGAGAGAAGTTCTTATATCTCTTGAAGGATTAAAGGGATGAAATACAATCAATGGAAAATCCTCTATTTATAGGGATAATTCCTCCCAATTTTTTTTACAAAAGATAGACCTTCACTATAATACAAATACATAAATTCACTACAATACAAATACAACATTCACTATAATACAAATACATCCCCTTGAATGTCTATTTGATAGATAATGTGTCTCGTTAAAACCTTACTAGAAAAAACCCAGTAGAAAAAAATCTAGTGAAGGAACAAGAGTACATATATCTAATAATACGCATTTTGGTTGTCTCATTAAAAACCTTACAAGGAAAACCTGGTAGGACAAAACCTCGTAAGGAAAAAAAGAGTATAGCGCGTATTAACTCCCCCTAATGAGAACATCCTTGAGTCTTTGCATCCCAATCTTGTGCCTCATTTTCTCAAAAGTTGAAGTTGGTAGAGATTTGATGAATAAATCATCCACATTGTTATTTGAATGAATTTGTTGCACGTTGATATCACAATTCTTTGGAGCTCATATGTGTAGAAAATTTTTGGCGAATATCTCCTTTTATGAATCCTCCCTTTAGTTGTGCTATGTATACTGCATTATCTTCATATAAAATTAAATAACTTTCCTGCATTGCTTAACCAACAATCCTTTGACAATATTGGTTAGAAATAATAAACTCATATCAATATTTTTATTCACTTGTATCTCTACTAATAAAAGTGAAATTATATTTTTTTTTACATATTATAAAAATATTACCTTATGGATAGTAATAGCAGGATATATAAGTACACCAATTGCACTAAAAATACTATACTTTCTAACCATTTTCATGAGATTGAAATTGATCTTTATTTACGTTAAGCGATCTCACATCAATCACTTTAACATTTTTTAAATCCTTCAGAGATTTTCATATATCCTTCACTGTCTATCTTGACATGAAAATAATTTCATTATACGCATGTCAAATTTTCATGTATTTCCAGACTTATGAGCAACCTCAAAATAATTGCATCCACCACCAGAGGACCTCTCTATATAATAATATCAGAATTTGCGAAAAACCTTTATGCCACAAGAATCCATTTATACCCAATGACATTATACTTAAATTATGTATTTTTATTTGGCCAATCATTTATCTATCCATACTTTTTGGTAGATTTGAATTCATGATCCTCGTCAATATTTATAATATTGAGCGCTACATTATATCAAAGGTATAGTCGACGATCATTTTAATATTGATCCAATACGACATAACTTATCAAGATCTCTTCATTTTTCATCCTTTCAGGTACCTGAATCTTTTTCAAGGTTTTATGAAGTATTATATCGTGGTGCTCTTTTTAAAGCACTTGCCTCAATATTCTGACCATCTTAATCATTTGCTTTTCTCCTTCTTCAAGGAGTTTTAATTTCTAGAATCAATTGATATATCACGCTTCGGGCGTATCAAACTTATCCTTCAATGACTCTAATTAGAGCATTTGCAGTTGAATTAAAAATAGGTCAGCAAATATATTTGACAATTGATTTACAAGTGAATTATCTCATGAACTTTAAATTGACATTTTTTTTGAGATCTAGATAAGTCATCCCACATATAATTTTCAGCTACTAATCATTTCTCCTCCTAATATTAGAAAAACTAATATTTACCCCCAACCTCATTTGGGGATTCATATTTGTGCGTTGTGGTGGAGCAATTGAATCATATATCACACATTTAAATTTTTAGATGGAATTATTTGATTTCTGACCCTGAACCAATTGTGATAGGGGAACCTTGTTGACTTGTTGCATTCAAGTATTGCTACATGTTAAATAAACATATCTCATACTAAATTTTATTTAGGAGTTTTGTTCTCGTGACCAATGGTTTAACTATAATTGGAGGCATATAATTTTTGGGTAAACCAACTTAGATATGAATCAACATTATCAACATGATTTTATAATTTGGAACCATACTCTTAATTTAACAATTCTAGCAAACAACCTTGCAAGAACAACTGCAAGTTGATATCAAAGCACATGTGACCATACTATAGATGCATCTACTAAAATTATATAATAGCAGACGGTTCACATGGCAAGTGAATGAACCCATATTCATCGTTTTATAAGTTTCAAAATTTTCAAGAAATATAATCCCAATCTTAACTGATATAATGATCATTCTATCACGAGAACAAACAACACAAGAGAACCCTTGAAGAATCTTTTATTTCTTCAACATATAAACACATGAATACTCAATTAATTTTTTTTGCATCACATTTGAACCGGAATGGCTAACCGGTTATGCCAACTTATCTATATTTCAGTAAACTTATGATTTACTTTTGCATGTGATTTCATCATCATACTCATATTTATGTACTACAAACAAAAAGAAATGACGGGTAATATTTTATGTAAATATTTATAACCCGTTTCAACTATATTAATATGAAGATATTAGATCTTCCCGTAATTTATAGTTTTAATTTTTTTTCAATTTCTTTGGAATTTATAAGTTTCCTTTTGAGACTTACTATAATAGTAACAAATTAGCTCTTTCGGAGCTCTCAATTAATTTTGTGTGATACCACATATTCCATTATATCAACATCATTAATAGTTTCTCCACATAGTTTCAACTTAGAAATAATTCTGAACGTTGAAGAGTTGTACTCATGAACAGACTTATATTCTTGATGGATCCAATCCTATCGTGCCTTTGAGTGGATGACCATCTTCAGGTAGTCATACCTTTCTTTTAGACTATTCCACAAAACAAGTGGATCCTTAATCATGATATATTCAATTTTTAGAATTTTATCATGATAATGACGCAAAAATATCATAGCCTTATCACCATCCTGTTTTGATACTTTTTTTTCTTTTCATTTTTAATGGTATCTCCAAGACCCCATTGCATCCATATGGATTTCAACATCCAATACCCTTGAAAGGTAGTTCTTGCCCGAACTTTGAAGGGCAACGAAATCAAGTTTCATAAGGTTAGCCATATTAAAAGAAAGAGGGGAAGAAAAATATAATACCTTAGCCTTCAAATTTTGAGACGGTAGAGTCTCGTGCTGATAACGTGTTATGAAATAATAAAACAAAAGGAAGATTATTGTAAAGAAAGAGAGAAGGAGAGAGTTCTTATTTCTGAATTAAAGGGATGAGATAGAATGAATGAAAAACTCCTCTATTTATAGGATAATTCCTCCTAATTTTTCTCCGAAAGATAGACCTTTACTGTAATACAAATATACACATTCACTACAATATAAATATCTTTATAGACATTCACTATAATACAAATATATTAATAACATGAATGTTGTTTTAAGCTTTTTTAGATCACTCAAGAAAGGTTTAATGTATTTAATCAAATACTATAAAAATTAAGATTAAAATTTATTAATAATTGATGAATCAAAGACATTATTAATCCTATTCCGTATGTTCTTTATAGTTTTAATTAAATAAAGAAAGTAAAGTAAATTTGAAAAACCTCTTTGACTTAAAAAAAATACTTGATGATATTATAGGTTGAAGTGATTTTATATCTTTATTTGGAAGTTCTCTTTTTTTGGCAACAGAGGGTAAGATAAAAATTTGTTCCTTCTCTTTTTTTTTTTTGTTGATTGTAATACAAAATTTAAAAGAAAATTCGAGCAGAAAAGAAAAGAATACACACACATATAATGTATACATATGTGTATGTGTACATACATACATATATATATATATATATATATACACATATGTATATATATATATATATATTCTTTTCTTGATTGTCACAAAATTTAAAAGAAAATCAGAACAAAAAAGAATAAATAAACTTTTTTCGTCCGAAGGAAATACAGTGGAAATTTACAAGGAGAAGTGTCAAAATTCTTTTCGTAATGAAGCATATTTTTCATAATGGGAGTTTATTATTGTATCATCTTGTATAAGCAAACAACATATGAACATTAGAAGGTAATTTTTGAGTTTGCTTTCTGTACTCATTATGGATTAAAAATTAATTAAATTATACTTATATAATTAAAATACAAGTAATATAACATTTTAAAATATAAATTAATTAAATTAATTTAATAAATCTGAACTAAAATTACCAGCTCCATGCACAAATCACAAATAATAATATACTATATCAATTTGGTGTTTTGGGGAAAAGCGGCCAACACCACCGCTTTCACGCCCCAAAAACTATCCTAACAGATATAGAGTCTATTTGGATTGAGTTATGTTTTTGAATATTTTTATTTTTAAATATTTATTTTAAATTAAAATAATATAAAAAATTTAAAACTCATAACTTATATTTTTTAACTCATAACTCATAATTTATAAGCTCAATCACACAGATTCATATAATATATATTTCAAAATTTTACAACTTCTCATTAGTTCCAATTTTATAATATTTTCAGGAATTTAGTTGAGATAATGGTTTGAACAAGGATGACAATATTTTTTAATTTTGCGTGTCGAATATACAGTGCTGAGGGTAGATGATTACATAGATACATGTAAAATAAAAAGAATTTTTTGCATTATATATTGACCTATTTAATTTAATCGGGTCAGATGAGTGAAGTAAGTCAATTTGATAGTTAATTAAATGGATAGTTTTTTAATTTTTAAAAGTTTGGCTTAAAAAATTCATGTCAGCAACATTTATTGGATATATTGTTCGAATTAGTTGAGTGATTTTATAGTTGAAATGATAATAATTAAGTAATTTTTCTGTTATAACACAAATAAAATGACTTTTTGATATAATTATCACTAGCTGAGTGACTTTTCTGTTATAAAATAAAGAAATATGATTTTTTAAAATAATAACTATTAATTGAGTGATAATATGAGAAATCAATTAGAGGGAAGTGATCTTAAAACCACAAATAATTCCTCAAAATTTCTCATTTACTTTGTCCATCATATTTCTAAATAGTTATTTGGAGAAAAAAAATTGAAAAAAAAGTACTTGAGTTTCCCAAAATACTTAGGGAAGTAAATACCTGTATTTTACTATATTATTCTTTGAACACTGAAATATGTGAAGACTATCTCTTAAATTTAGAGACCGAGTCTTAAATCTAATCAGTAAAAAAATTGAGCAAAAATGCCAAAAGGATAATCTGCCTAGGTTATGCATCAAAGGGGGTAAGGCGCCTCAAGTCTCATCGCCCATTTGTTATTTCTTGTTAGTGTAACATCAAACTTTATTGGGCGTGGGACTTCCCACAATACGCTTTGGTGATATACTCTCTTCTTGGTCGATGCTTAGCAGCACCACATTTATTTTTATTTTTTTAAATAAAAAATTTTATTTGGTTTGGAAGATCACCCTACAAGCTTTGGTGATACTCTCTTCTTGGTCGTATACCTAGCAGTGTCCCATTGTTTTTTTTAAAATTTGAAAATTTCATTTTGGGTGTGGGAAAACCCACGACCCATTTTTATTTGTTTTAAAACTTTGGGCGTGTAGTACTCCATGACCCATGTATTAATCTTTGATATTTTTGCACTTCATGTTAATATCAACAACATTTTTAGAGTGTTGATATTTTTTATTTTAAGTTGGCTATTTAAAGCATGCTTAATAAAAAATTGAGAGACAATTTCAATGAATACTTTCACTCATATTTTATTGTACCATCTTTTTTGTTTTAATTAAAAAAAACAATAATATCAAGAACCTTAATTGATGTAGAGAGTATCACTCTCTGGAAAACAAACTCAAACTCATTTTAACTAATTCAAAAAGCATGCTCATGTTTGAGCATGATGAATCATTTCGTGCCGACCTGCTGCCAATTCACTTTCCAGCCTCATATGAGAATGGAAAACTGGAGAAAGGAACAAGATAACCTATGAAAAGAGAAATCACAACTAAGAAATACCCAAACCCAAAATGACTATCCATCTACAACAATAATAACGCCTCAATCCCAAGCAAGTTGTGTCAGCTATATGCAGTGGCAGAGTTAGAAAATAAAAAAAGAGAAGTTATTACGCCAAAGAGATTTAATAACTTATATAATATACAATTTTTTTTCTCCTATCTATATAGTGTAATTTTTCAAATAAGGGAATTCAATTGAGCTCTCTGACTCTACCCCTGTCTATGTGCAATTGAAGAGCAATAGACACACTTATAGGTTCGACAAAATCTAGTAACTTTGGCTCTAACCTTGAATTTGTGCTTAAAAAAATAAGTTAACATGTATAAATAATTTAATGAAAACTCGTAAACTCAAAATCCTAGCTCCGCGTATAGCCCGAGCAAAATTTTCCAATTCCAATGGGAAAAAAGAAGCAAACTTTAAGAGAAACAAATACTCCACTTCTTGAACAATCTTAGATCATGTATTTGATATTCCTCAAATTAATTATTGTTACTAATTGTACTTGTAGAACTACTAGTGTACAACACTCTAAAATGTTGTTGATATTAACATGACATGCAAAAATATCAAAGATTAATACATGGCTTGTGGAGTGCCACACACTCAAATCTTTAAAATAAATAAAAATAGGTCATGGGTGTCCCCACCTCAAAAATAAAATTCTTAAAAAAATAAAATAATGAGGCGCTGCTAAGTGTACGATCAAGAAGAGAGTATCACCAAAGCTTGTCGGAAGATCTTCCACGCCAAATAATTTTTTTTTTAAAAATAAAAATAAATCGGGCGCTGCTAAGCGTATGACCAAGAAGAGAGAGTATTACCAAAGTGTGTCATGGAAAGTCCCACGCCCAACAAAGTTTGATGTCACTATTGTTATTATAAAGGAATAACAGATGGGACATGAGGCCTGAGGCGCCTTACCCCAATTGGTGCATAACCCATACAGATTACCCTTTTGGCATTTTTGCTCAATTTGTTTACCGATTAGGTTCAGGACTTCTGGAGACCTTACTCTAACTGGTTCCAAAAGGATTATAGCCACATACGTAAAACAGTTCTTTTTTATGTTACAAAAAATAGATTAGTAACCCAGTGTAATAAAATAAAAGTTATGTGGCTATCTACAAAATCAGCCCAAGTTATTGGCAAACTTTACATGCATATGAATTCAAAATAACTGAGAATTTTTTTTTGTTATCAGTTTAATTTATACATTTCTCTCCTCTACGCCCACTGGTCCTTTTTATCCAACTTTTCAATGACTATGGGTGTGTTCGGCAGGGAGAAAACATTTTCTGAAAAATATTTTCTAGTTTTTTCATATTTATTTGGCTTTTTTTTCAAGCTGACCAGCCCCCCCACCACCTAATCTACGCAAATGCCCCTGACCCCTAGCCCCTCAACCTACCACCTAATAATGCGACCCACTCCGCCCCCAACCGACTGGGATTGCCTAATCCGATACCTGACCCCGATTAGAGACTTGACCCTAGTCCAACCCTAACTTGGAATCTAATGCTCGATTCGATACCCTCATCGACCTGAAACTCGATATAAACCATGACCCAACCCCTAACCCTACCTAAGATTTGATCTTGAACCACACAAGACTAGACTCCGAATAGGCATAGGACAAAACCTCAACCCCGACCTAGACTCGATTTTGACGCGAGAGTAGAGCAAGTTACGCGTTGGTGGCAGGATTGATTCTTGGAGTGGGGGTCAAGTCTTAGAGCTGGGTTCTCAGGATGAGGTCTCGAGGTCGAATCTCGGATCGGATCTTAGATTAGGGGTTAGGTCTCGAGGTTAGATCTTGGAGTCGAGGTTGGGTCTCAAGATTGAGACTCAAGGTTGGGGTTAGAGTCGATACTCAGGGTCAATTTATATCTCGAGGTTAGGGTGAGGATAGGGACTCATGGTTGGGGAAAGGGGGTCGAGACTCAAGGTCGGGGGTTAGATCTCGAGGTTAAGTCTCGGGTCTTAAGGTTGGGTGGGAGCCAGATCTTACGATTTTTTGGGGTCAAGGTCAGGGTCAAGGCTAGAGGTTACAGGTTAGGGTTGGATCTCGAGGTTAGGTATTAGGGTCGGGGTTAGGTCTTGGGGTCAAGGTTTAGGGTTGGATGGGGTTTGGAATTGGTTTTAAGGTGGGGGTCAAGCTCAAGGTTGGGCTTCGAGGTTAGATTAGGGTAGGGTGTCAAGTCTCGAGGTTGGGGTTAGGGTCAAGGGTCGAGGTTAGTTTTGAGGTCAGGGTGAGGTTTTGAGGTTGGGGTTAGGTCTCGAGTCTCAAGGTTAGGGTCGAGACTCAAAGTTAGGGGTTTGGGTTGGGTCTCAAGGTCGAGTTTTGAGGTTAGGATGGGGCTTGTGGGTCGAAGTTATCTCTCAAGGTCCAATCGAGGTTGGGTCTCATGTAGGGTCGAGTCAAGGCTAGATTTTGAGTTTCTGGGGATCGATGTTGGGGTTAGGATTTGAGGTTGGTGTTGGGTCTTGAATCTCGGGGTTGAGATCTCGGGCTCGATCTCAATTTTGGGTTTAGATCTTGAGTTTGTGGTCGATATTGGGGTTAGGTCTTAGGTCGGGCCAGGGTCGGGTGCTAAGTTGGTATTGTGTTTGGGTCCTAGGTCGGGGGTTGGGTTTTGCGTTGGGTCAAGACATGATTTAGGAGTCATTGTATTTTTCTAGATTATACCTAAATACCCTTGAGATAATATTTTGTCCTTACTAACCAAACGCTAGAATAAGTAAGAAAATCACTTATTTTTGAAAAAATATTTTCTAGGAATTCATTTTCTGTAGAAAATACTTTCCTTCATACCGAGCCTACCCTATATGTGAATCAAATTCCTCTGCACGATAATCATATTTCCTTGTTAATGATCTATAATCTCTATCCAAAATGATAAGCACAAAATTTACAGGTTAATCATATTCATTTCTGAAATATGTACGATTATTTCATACAATTGAGCTGTGTTTAATTTTCTAAAGTAGCAAGAACTAGTTGATCTCCACCTATTATCACTACAATGACCTTAATAAATGCTCTGTATGGGGTAAAACTATATCGAACATGTGGTGAAAGCAAACTGGTATCACTTGGAGTCAAGGTATTGTTGATAAGAAGATGTCGAGTTTTTCAAAGAAAGAGTAAACAGGGTTGTGGAACCATTATCCGAAGCTGGAAAGGCCTGATATGGAAGTAAGTTGATTGAGACTATTACGGAAAAGCACGGCCTCATGATCTGGCATCATGATTCATAGCTCAAAGTTGCAATGAAAGGGACAATGACACATACTAAAGATCGTATAAGGATCCCTCCAATCAAGGTGGGATAATAGCTGACGCATGTAACGATATTGTTTAAAAAGAATGATTTCATTGAATGATGTACTATATAGTCCATATGGAGCCATTTTATTGGTCGTTGTATTCTTGCTAACATCTGTAAATAGTGGCACTATTTAATTGTGAAAAAGTTGATTGGTGAAAAATTGCAATACAATAGACTTGATTATTTGCTCTCATAAAATCTCTCTTTCTCTTTTTTACTTATCGAGACCTTGCTAAAACATATATTCTGGATATTCGGGATTCGGAGGCTACGAACAGATCTTCATCTTTATATTATAACTTATTGTTGTGAATCTTATTATTTCAAAAATTTTATCTATCATCTTTCATATGTTAATCACATTAACTTTTATCTTGTTAGCTTAAACCAGTGTTTTCAAAGGCGTTTTCGAGGCAAGTTTCGAGGTGGGGTGTATCAAAAATACTTCAGGCGCAAATGAAAGATGTAGGTCCATAAAACGTAAGCCCCAGAATTTGGGGCGCAAGTCCCGGATATAAAAGCGTAAGTCCCGACCGTAAAAGTGTATGCTCCGGGCATTAAATTTAAACTTTAATCATTTTTAAAAGTATTTTTGCTATAAATAATATATTATTTGTGTAATGCTATTCATACTTTATGCTAACATGTTTTCATATTGTAGTGATTTTTTCTAATATATGTCAATAAAGAAAGCAACTCTCATAAAAAATGACGTTGTCATAAATAGTTATTTAGATGATTATCCCTAAAATTGATAGGATAGAGATTTCATAGCACTATGTTCCTGAGATAACTTTATCTATATTTTGGCATTCCTCTTACACTATTTATCCTTTTCTTTCTTTGAAATATATAAATAATAATCAGTGAAAGTATTAGTTGAGGTGGGAAGGAATGTAGATGTGGAGATTGATGATGAAGTGAATCATGATTTTATTTAATGATTATCTCGACTATTATCATTTTTTGTTGTTATTACCTTTCTTACATAATAATTATAATTTTTTAAAATATTATTGACAATTTATTTGAATTTATTTGCAGAATTATTGAAAATGCTTATTTTATTCGTAATAAAATTATAAAATTAAAGATACATGAGATACACATTCAAGTAGATCTATGAGACTTACGCCCCGTGTCTCGGGGCTTATACATTGACCCCTATTGCGTAAAACTCCTTGCCTCATGCCCCCTGCCTTTTAAAACATTGGCTTGAACAAACACAGAATTCACGAGTCAAAATATATCGTGTGTCCTTGACCTCTCCATAATTCAATTACACCAATTTCTTAGTAAACATTTAGGCGCTCACTTTGGGGCCTGGACAATTATGATATTGTTTTAGCTCCTAATTCTACTTTTACTAACCTACTCAAGTTTATTTTGTTTGTATCCGTAGAAGTAGATAATGACAAACACAAATGAAAATGGTGGAAACATGTTGAAAGGAAACTCCCCAATGTTACTCAAGATCAGATAGTTCACAAAAGGAACTGGACTGCTACTAATGATGATGAGGAAGTTGACCTAGAAATTGTGTATTTAACGAATGTGAACATACAAAGGGGTGTGGGAGAGAAACACCCTAAGGAGTAAACCATCAAAGGAACAACGGTTGAACCGACTTTGATGACATCAAAGAGTCTCTAGAGGTTTTGACTGCTTGACACAAGTCTATGATGGACCATGAGGTAACACAAGGCAAAAAGATGATGGAGATGTAAAACGAATCAACCACAATGGTGTCCAACAATGTCGAAATATGCAAGCACATATCGCTAGTGATGACCCCGACATGGATAGATTTAGAAGAATATAAGGTCGAGAGGTCAAGAAGTGAATTTGATATTGGAGTACTGGTGGTAGAGCCTTTCAGGGAGAAAATTAGAATAAGATTAAAAGAGGGTTTAAAGGAGTTTCATGCCCGCATAGGTCAGATACTTAGGGCATCCGCTCCTAAAAGGGCCGCATTGTCAACACATGATCAACAATTGTACAAACCCAGCATGACATCAAATCCAATACCAAAGAGGTTCTATATGCTAGATATCCTGAAATATGATGAAACTAGGGACCTTAATGAGAACATTCTAGAATTCACAACTGCGGTCAAAGGAAACGACTTGACTAAGGATGAAACTAAATCTGTCGTAGTCAGAAAATTAGGAGAAACCCTATCAGGAGGGGCTCTTACTTGGTATTCTTTATTATCTGAAAATTCTATTGATTCATTTATTATACTTGTAGATAAATTTATTAAGTTACATACTAGAGCTAGGAAGGTGCAGGTATGAAGGGCAGATATCTTAAAGATCAAGCAATGCGACTCTGAGATGATATGAGATCTTGTGATCAGATTTCAAAAAGAGAGGCTGCTATTATCTTCAGTTCTGGATGACTAGGCGGTGGAAGATTTCACAAAGGGCCTGAACCCGGACAGTTTGGTTGCATTGCTGAAGCTTAAAGAAAGTTTAATAGAGTTTGCGGCTAAAACCTGGGATGATGTACATAATCAGTATGAGTCAAAAATTAAGGTTGAAGGTGACTATTGTCGATCTCACGACAAGATGATCAAGTCATGGGAACCAGATTCAAAACCCATGAAGAGTCGGTTCTCACCCTACTTATCCAGTAGAAGATTGAGCTTAAATCAACCTGATAAAAGTTCCCAACCTATGTAGAGGCTTCAATTTGACAAGTTCAATGATAGGACCAAAGTCACAAAGGGTTGCAAAGTAAATAGGTGATTAAGCCTTCGTACTCGATTTCTGCAGTAAAAGAGATTCGTAGGCTGTCAGAATATGGTCTCAGTGTCAATACGATAAAGCTGGTCTCGACCATAAGAAACATAAAAGAAGCCTATTTTCAAAGCCTATAAGGTCTGACCCTTACTCTAGGGATTGAAACTTATGGTGTGAATATAGAAATCCTTTAATTTTTTCAACCTAATCGCTCTTTTGACTTCGAAAAAAACTTTCTTCACGGGACACATAGAAAAATACTGGGTACTGTAAGCATCTTAGAGAAGAAGTGGCCATGCTGCTCAAGAATGTCCATTTAAAGGAATTCCCAAGTGACAAAGTGTCATGCCCCGACCTAAGGCCTAGGCATGGCCAACCTCGATACGAGTGTTGGCCCGAGCGAACCACATAACATGGTATTCATCAAGAGCATACACCTAATATAAGCGGAAGAATCATTAGACTCAATATTTAAAAAATTATAAAAACTAATCAATTTATAAAAAAAACCTGTCAAATTTACATAAACATGAACCATAAGAATCTATGAAGCCTCTATCATAAATGGACTAACTGTTTTACCGGGACAAGGCACCCGATACACCTTATAGTAAAAAACTAATAGAGCTGAGTGAAGTAACAAAGCCCAAAACAAGTAGGGAACACAGATAGCTGAATAAGAGAATCCTAGTGTACAACTCGATCGTTGGTATGAGTATCTAAGTCTGTAGCACCCCGGGCAAAAGGGATGTGAGTACATAGGATCGTACTGCATGTAAAACGGCTGAATGAAACATAACATAACTGATAAAAGACAGGACAACCAATAGTAAAGACATAATATGAAGGAAGTCAAGAACATGAAATCAATAGGTTGAATTTTTCTTTAAAAATTAAATTTTACATCATCATTCATTACTTCATTATGGGAGGTTCTTAACTTAACTGACATAAACCACCATGTAAACATAGAGTTTGATCTCATCCTGATCAGCTAAGCCATCTCATACCTTGTCAGAGTATGAGATATACATGTTATAATGCTAGCAAGGATCCATAACAGCCCGTACCAGGGGCATATAGGAGTCGCCTGAACCAATGAAAACGATCTATCATCCTATCTTGACATATGTAATTTCAGGCATGCAACCTTCTCGGTTAATAATACTGCTCCCCTTTTTATTTCATAGCGAGATTCACTCATAAACATATTTAAGAAATCAAGCTTATCATCATAAGTCATCATCGTATCATAATCATAGTTCTTTATCCTCACAAGTCCTTTAAATTCACGAGTCATCATCATATCATGATCATAGTTCATCCATCATCCATGTCATGATCATAAATCATCATGTCATAGTCATTGTTCATAAAAATCATTGAAACTTCTATTTTAGAGGATAAATCATAATTCATAAAGTCATTAAAATTGCTCATGTAGAGGAACATCATAGTTTATAAAATCATTGAAACTTCCTTTTTAGAGGAAAAATTGTAGTCTGCGAATTGGCACTTTTCATAAGAGGACTCATGGAACTCAAAGAAATATCAAGAAGGATCTTAGACATACATAGGAACTCACAGAGTGATTAAGAATGATCATAAAATATACATAGCAACTCATAGGGTTTTGAAAATAATTCATCATAGATACAACGTTCTTGACCTTAACCTTAACAACTCAAGAAGAAGAAGGATTTCATACGTAAATCTTTAAGAGGAATCATCAAAAATTCGACTTCGAAGAAATATCATATCTTTCATGCTTTTGTTTCGTGTAGAAAGTCATAAAAATTCTTGAAAAAGAGGAACCATAAAGGATGAGCAATATAATAGAAAAGTCTTGGATTTTATAAGATTCAATAAGATCATGGAATAAGCTTTTCATCATAACTCTAACTTTTACATGGGAAAAAAGCTTATGGGCATGAATAACTGTAGTACCCAAAAAATTCCTAAGACTAGATGAGAGAATTGGAAATGAGTTCAGCAGAAAAATATACAATTTTTCCTTAGAATGACTCATGGTACGAGTCGTGGTGAGAAGTAACGGATCATAGGAGGGGTCATGGAGGAATGTTGAAGTTGGATACCTAGACCATAAGTCACACCATGAGTCGTGGTGCATGGGTACGACTCATTGTTAGGAGTCATAGTGAGACACTAGGACGCCAAGGTTGGAAAGGATGGATCGTGGTACGACTCATTGTGGGAAACAACATATCGTGATAAGGGTCGTGGTTTGGAGGTTCTGTGTACGGATGGGTTGTCACAAGTGGTGTTACGACCCATGGTAGGAAACCATGAGTCGTGGTTTGTAACTCGTGGAAATATTCAAAGAAAGTGAGAATTGAGGCTCAGTGACAACAAGTGGTGTTACGACCCGTGACTGTTACACCCCATAAGTTTCTATTGTTTAACTGATGCATGCGTACGTATATTGAGAGTTTAGGGTACGATGCATGTGGGAGAAGGCTCGGGGGTGGAACACATGAGTACATTGTCGAGTGAGTGGAAGGCCGAGGCCGGAGGCAGGGCGCACCAAGTGTCGCGTCTCTCCCCTCCCTCAGCGCAAGGGGTGGCGCATCGCACCAATATCCCGGCGCAGGGAGAGGGGCACCACACGCCGGCCTCCACCGTCTCCATATATATATATATATATATATATATATATATATTCACACTTTGTTTCATTTTAAAATTTTCCCAATTGAAGGTATGGCTTATGAAACTTCTACACGAGGGTTTCACTACTTAGAAGTCAAATTACGCCATTAAGTCTCCTCCAAATGTCAATTCTTCTGAGGTAATGATTCCTTGGCCTATGAAGAACGTATATATAGAGTTATTTCTTCAAACTTGGCCCTGTTCGATGGAGTCCTGCCGAGTAGAAGTTGTGAAAATCACTTCTAATAAAGTCCTAAGCATCTACTAGTGAAAAGTAAGTATTTCTACCTTCTAGACTCTCAAAAATTCGTGGGTTTTCGACTGAATTTGGGTTGAGTATATATGGTGGTCGATGTGAATATTGTTAAATATTGCTAGCTGTTTTCATGGATTAAGAACAAATTTATTACATCAACATGGAGGCTATGAGTTGGAGGAATTGCTAGCTCTAGGTTGGAACATGATTGGGCGAGCAGAAATCGGTAATTAAGGTATGTTAAGACTAATCTCTTTGGCAAGTTATTATCGTCGTATATTTGATTTGACCTACACTCTTATAAGCAAATTGTAAGTATGTATGTTGTGATTAACTTCTACAAATAGATAAGGATTATATATGTTGTGGTTAGCTGCTACAAGATGAATTGAGGTTATATCGCAGTATTCCCTGTTGGGAAGGAATATACATAGTGTTACAAACACTAGGAGCGTCATAGAGACTTCCCTGTTCATTTGTCCACAATATTAGTGGGATTCTGATGTCTTGCTATCGTAGTAAGGCCTTGGAAGCTTGTGGGTAGCTGTTGGGCCTAATTTAGTAAAAGTTGGACAGTATAGGGTGATGAGTCGGTAATTTACCAACTCATTACAATCTAAAACATGAGTTTTGTCTAGTTCTCGAGTTGATTATGTGGATTTTATGACCTTTTTTATTTTATTGTGTGCAGATGCCTAAGTTTGAAGAAAAGAGCAAAAATGAAGTAAAAAGGAGGAAATGAGTATAAGCGGCGAATCACAGGTGTTAACCATCGAAACGCCGGTTAAAATATGAAGTTCACACCTCAAGGGAAGAATGCTACCGGCGGTTCATGAGTCACCAGTGGTGAGACGCTGGTGCAGTCGCTGAATGACACTCAAAAAATTCTGGAATTGGCATGGAAGGTCTGCCGGTTCATGGATTGGCATTGGCGAAATGCTGGGTGAGCCACCGAAGTTCATTAGAAATGAATGCAGAAGAAGAACAAGTATCCGGCGGTTCACGAATTTCATCAGTGAACTGCCGGTACCTTCATCGGTTTCAGAATGATGCTTTTAAGGGTATAATTATGCATTGCTGAAAAAGAAAGGAAAAGTACCCTACTTTTTAGGGTATAAATAGAAAGAGAAGTACTTTGCAAGAAAGAGGAGAAGAGGGAGGAAGAAGATATAGAGTTAGAGAGAAAAGCCAAGTACACATCACATCATTATTTCCTCTTTTAGCTGTGGACAATCTCTTAGCTGAGAAAGGGATTTTGACTGAAATTTGTAGAAGATACTCTGATCTATTTTGTTCTTTGATATTATTAAGTTTCAGCTGTAGTGAAGGATAATTGTGTTTTTAATTTATCTACTCTTCTTATTAAATTCACTGATGCTATTATTGATTGTGCTTTTTAATTTTTTAACTATGAGTAGCTAAAATCATTAACTAGAGGTGTGTGATGATGAATACTTAATTGGATTGGGTATTGCTAGAGTTAACTTCATAATGTTTAATTAAGTGTAAATCTATTGGATTCCTTTCAATCTATTAATGAAGATCCATTGATGATGATATGGGCCTATCTATACTTGCTTGATTGTTGCTTGGGAGAGAATAATTAAGTATTGGAAGGGAATCTAGTAGTGGGTATGGATAAGAGATTGTAAAATTAAGCTAGTAATAGCTGAAATTACTTTCTCCTTCCTAATTAGCAGCTAATAGCTAGGAATAGTGAAGTTGCTGATCCAAATCAATTCAGGTGTGCTAAATTGCAGTTAGAGTTTGAGAAAACTCTAGCTAAGGGTAGTTAATAGGCTAGGAAGCCGAGGTTCCTATTTAACGAGATTATTTACACTTATTGAACTTATGAAGATGACCTGGCCATCCTGATCTAATTAGTATTTCATCTACACCGCACCTCTAGTATTTCACAATATTGTCAACAACTTAGCTGATCCTTTTACTTTTAGTTCACTAAAGAAATTTGTGTAATTCTCTGCAAAGTTTATTCCCCCCCCCCCATTTTCATTGTTTTTATGTTAAATCTATATGGTGCAAGCTAATATCGATTTCTCAATCGACGCTTGAATTCATCACTCTCTAGTCCTCGTGGGATTCGACCCCGACACTCGTCGGGTTACTCATTTTGATACAACGACCATGTATATTCTTTGATTTAAGAATATATGTTGGACGTTATAAAAAATGGTTCCATTGCTGGGACTAGCGCTTGATAATCTAGTGATTGATTGTTAAATTGAATTAGTGTGCATCGTAGCTACTTGATTTGATTTACTGCTGTGTTGTTAGGATCTCACCACTTCATGAGCCATCACTCCCAAGTAGGAGATAGCCAGTGGAGGGAACATGGAGCTTGAAGAAGATAATCCGGTGATGCTGGAAGTTGCAGGAGCCATTCGCCTACCACCGATCGTAGGGAATGCAGTGTTCCATGTTACTAGCACCATGTTGCACTTATTGCAAATGAAAGGGCTTTTCGGTGGCAAACCAAGAGAAGATGCAAATCAGCATTTGAGGAATTTCTTAGAAATTTGCCAACCCTTCAATATCACAAACATTAGTCAAGAGTCAATCAGGTTGAGACTCTTCCCTTTCTCATTGACGGGGGAGGCAACAATGTGGCTGGAGGAACTTCCTCTGGGGTGTATTACTTCATGGAAAGAGTTAATCGAGGCTTTACTAGTGGTTTTTCCCTCCCTCAAAGATGTTACAGCTAAGAGATGATATTACAAACTTTCGACAATAACAAGGAGAATCTTTGCATGAGGCATGGTTAAGGTTTAAAAAGAAGGTTGCTCTTTGCCCAAATCATGGATTACCAGATGGAGTACTTCTCCAAAGCTTCTATAGTACCCTTGATTCAATCAACAAATCCGTTGCCAACAACCTAGATGGGGGATCAATTATGGACCTGTCACGCCCCGCCTTGGGGGGTATGACTAGCACCTGGTGCCCTACTAGGACCTGAACTGCTAGACTACTGAGCCTAAGCACTTCTAGTGCCTAGCTCGCTCTAATTCTGAATCACGGAATCAACGGGCTATATAGCGGCTGTAAATACAGCCCCCGGCCGACTAGGCCTATAGCCACCTGTATAACAACAACAACTAACCAGAATCTCATCAATACAAGGGAACCTATGTAGGCCGACAAGGCCACCATGCTGACTAGTTACTTCTGAATCAAATAACAGATGCTAAAACAGCTACGTGACCGACAAGGTCACCACTACTAACTGGATAAGGCCCCACACGGCCAACATAAACAACTAAACATACGCACGGCCCCACACAACTGGCACAACTAACCACAAGGAGATATATACAATCTGCAAGCCTCTAAGAATACTGATAAGATGGTCGGGATAGGGCCCCGACCTACCTGTACTATACAACAAAAGAAAAATGGTATAAACCTCTGAATATCAAGCTCCGGATGACAGGAGCTGATGACTCTACGCTGGCTAGGATCACGAGGGGTCGGCTCCTCGTCTATAGGTACCTGCAGGCAAGTAATGCCGCGCCCTAAACGGGCGTCAGTACCACTGGTACTGAGTATGTAAAGCAAACTGAACTTAACTGAATATAAACAACAATATTAGTAATTCTGAATAGCAGAAAGTATCTGAAACTGTCTGGGCTGGCGAGATCTGAAATAAGCTTATCTGTACTGAAGGTAAGGTAGAAGCATACCTGTCGACGTGGCGACCTGCTGTCTATTAGCTAATAAAGAACATATATATATATATATACATATATAACATACAAGGACCTATACCAGCCCCCATAAGCCGGAAGGTGCCAACCAACACACAATCTATATACCTCTACCCGAGTCAAAACCATCCAAAAGTAATCACTCCACTCGCCTACTAACTACGAGCACCTCCACCGGCCCTCTGAGTATGCAGCTTGGGCTCTATGGGCCCCTGACTATAACTGTATCTGAGTTCGGAGGACTCCTATAACTGTAAACTATAATCTGTATCTGTATCTGTATCTGTAATCTGCCCCCTGGGCGCAAGCGCTCGACAGGGTAAGCTATAATGCTAATGCTGATCAGCCTGATATGGGGAATGCTGCATCCCATCTTTGTCCTACTGCAAACGACATGCCACTCCTCGGAGTGACGTATTCTCACCCTCTGGCGGGCGAGTCGACACAGCTATTAACCCTGGGGCAGCAAGGAAGCTCTAAGGATGCCCTCACAACACAAATAGGTCTCAACAAACAATAATCACATATAGCAAGCATTTTTATCTGAAAATACTATTTGTGTTATGATTTCTTATTCTGAGCTCTTTTCTGCACTATAACTGATTCTCATACTGAGTTGTACTGTATCTGAGATATTATCTGACTGTCTGATATTGCTTTACTAACTTTTATTCTGAATACAACCTAATAATATATAACATGCTTGCTGAAATCATACTGGACTCAATACTCAACTTCCGAATTCTTTCTTCTATAGTTCACGCTATTTACTATACTGAGATTACTATCTTGTCGAAGGAACAAGCTTTACATACCTTCGTTTCTGATTTCCCGACTAACTGGCATAGCTCGGTCAATATTTCCACTATTTCTCCCAAATACATTTATATATATATCAATTAGAACTAAGTACATTAATATTCTGAATGAAAATATCACTTTTAATAAATATATGACCCAAACTTTAGCTTATCGAAAAAAACGATCGAAAACTCGCTATTTCTCGAAAGTCCAGAAGGGAGAAATACTCACTTTAGGGCTAGGAGTATATTGACACTAATTTGGAGCAATTCCACTTACCTTTGCTCGGTAGCACGATGATTCGCCGGCCGAATTTCAAGAAACTAAATCTGTAGGAATGCTCCTTGCTGCTTAATACCTCGGTATCTGGAGTTAATTTGAGTTTGGACCACGTTTGATGGCGTAATTAGATGAATATTTATAAGAATCCTCGTTCCTCCCTGTTTTCCCTCAATTTCTCTGGAAATTATATGAGTTATATCATTAAAAATCGAAGTGAGGGGTTTATATACTTGGGCATGGACAGGGCCTCCGTGACACGGCGCCATCGCGGAGGCCCTCCCTCCGTGGCACGCTGCCATCACGGAGGGGCTCTGCCTTGGCTCCTCCTGTGATGTTTCGACGTGTCACTTATCCGGTCTTTCCCCGGGCCTTTTCCTAGCATGTATGACATTCAAGAATCTTAACCAACATGTGAATAGACCATCTACATGTCGAGAATTTACGAGGTGTAACATGACCAAACATATGGGTTAGCCAAAGCTCTCCTTGACCAAATGACAAAAACCAATAGGGCTTGGCACACAAGAGAGACGAGTGTGTCTACTCATGAGATCAACTCAAGTGCATTGGCGGCAGAGTTGTGAAAAAGGAATGATGAGTGGGACAAGACTCTTTCCAAGATGATGGCACAATTAGAATTGATGACCAAGAATGTGATGGGAGCAGGTCCGAGGTGGTAAATGCGGTTAGAATGCAAGGCCCCCTACAATATGAAAGAGAGCCTTCACCACCAAGATATGACGAAGAATGCTAATATATGGGTAACCAAATGAGAAGGCCTCAACCTAGCTTCCAAGGAGCAAACTAAGGTCCGTGGCATCCAAGGGATAATAATAAAGGGTGGAGAAATCATGAACAACAAGGATGACCCGAAAGGAATGAGAGGTGGAGCAATAGAGAGCCAAACCAAGAAGGTTATCATTACCATCGAGTGAAAATCCATACATTCCACCTCCTAAGGCTGGAAATCTTCAAAACCATCTAGGAGTAAGTGATACGGGTAGCTCAAAAATCAAAGAAATGCTCTCAAGAGTTTTGAAGAAGGTGGAGTCGACCGAAAGTGGGGTGAAAGAATTAAGAGGAGAGGTGTCTAACCTCGCTCAAACACTGAGTTCACACTCGGCATCCATCAAGCATTTGGAAGCTCAAATAAATCACCTATCAGCCTAAATGAACCCTAGAATAAAGAAACATTACCTAGTGACACAATGCCTAATCCAAATAAAGATGGTCAATGTATGACTATTGTCACTAGAAGTGGCAAGTGAATTGGAGATGCCCCGGGAAAGCCTAGTAAGGTGGAGAACCCGAAAGTAGTTGATGAAGATGAGGTTGATAAAATGCCAATCACCCTGGAGAATGAAGAAAACATTGAGGAAGAAACAGAGGAAAAGAATGATGAGATCCACATTCCAGTTGATGATGAAGAGGTGGGCATGAAGGCCCCGGTTAATGATAGGGTTGAATCAAGAATCCGACCGCTGTATCCACAATGGCTTATGAAGAAAAAGAAGGAGGATTAGTTTAAGAAGTTTGTTGACATGTTTAGCAAGTTTTCCATAAACATACCATTAGTGGACGCTTTGATCCAAATGCCAAGTTATGCCAAGTTTATGAAAGACTTGTTGAAAAAGAAGAAGGTGGTTGATGCTGGAAATAATGAGAAAATGCACCATTGTAGAGCAGTAATGATGAGAAACCTTGCCCCAAGAAGGGAAGACCCCGAAGCTTTTACAATTCCATGCACGATTGGGATTTGTGTGTTTAGGAAAGCTCTATGTGATCTTGGAGCAAGTATAAATCTGATGCCCTTGCTCATTTTTAAGAATTAGGTCTCGAAAGCACAAAACCAACATCTATGCAGCTACTAGTGGAAGACAGGTCAATCACAAGACTTGTGGGGTTGCTAGAATATGTACTGGTGTGAGTGGACAAGTTCATTCTCCCGGCTGATTTTATTATTTTGGATTGTGACATGGATGTGGAAGTTCCCATTATTTTGGGAAGACCTTTGTTGGCTACTGAGAGAGCAGTGGTAGATGTGGAGCTTGGAGAGTTAAAATTTCGGGTTAGTAGTGAGGAAGTCACCTTCAAGGTATGTTCATCAGCTGGAACTCCACCTGAATACAAGGTGATTGGAGTATTGCAAAATGATGATGAGGATAAGGGATTGACGCTGAGGGATACGGAAGTGGATGATGACCCATCGGGAATGAAGAATTGAAAAAGGACTACATCATGTCATGATGATAAATAAGGCGCTTATTGGGAGGCAACTCAAGTGTTTAATGAATTATTTGATGTTTTTGTTATTTTTGTTTGTGTAGGAACTGAGAAATTAGAAGAAAAGTAAGAAACGGATCAGGAAGAAAGAACCGGCGATAGACCGGCGAACTTCCAGTCCTGAAACACGGATCATCGAGGACGATGGAGCTCAAAGTAGAAAGGTGAGGTTTGAACTGAAGAATCGGCGGGCCACCGGAAAATCGTCGAACTAGATTCGTAGGTCACCGGTGTATTGCCGGCCTAAAGCAGAAAACCTGAAGCTAACTAATAGATTCGGCGGATGACCGGTGGACCAAAAATGCAATTTGTGAACCACTGGTACATTGCCGGATGGAACCAGATCACTGGGCACAATACAATTTGAAATAAAGCATAGCAGTGAACCGCCGAATGGGATCGGCGAACCGCTGGTGTAACGCCAGTCGGGGCTTGTACCTTCCAGGCTTATGTGGGATAGGTTAGGTTCTTGGTTGTATACTTGGTTGCTAAATGCTACTTATAAATATATAATCGTACAACTTAAGATCTCATTTGTGTATTTGTCTACTAGATGTAGGCTATGATTATTAAAGCATACAGGTTAACTTCTGCCCTTTTCGCTGATTACTTTCAGTTCTTTATTAGCTTATATTCAGTTATTATTATTTCCTTATATACTCGGTACATATTGTACTGATGCCCATACATGGGACGCGTCATACTTACCTGCAGGTTCAGACAGATAGGTTCGGGGACCTCCTTTAACAGCTATTCAGAGTTAGCAGATTGGTTAGCTCCTTTCATTCAGAGTTTCCAAGATAGTAGTGGTTTTATTTTCTTTTGTTATGTAGTTTTTGGGTAGGCCAGGGACTTGTCCCAGCCAATATTTATCACTCTTAGAGGCTTGCAGACCACAATTTTCAGTTCCTAGCTAGTTGTGTGTTGTTGGCCGTGCGGGCCTATATATGCTATGATTTGTGTGTTGGCCATGGTGGGGCCTAGCCTAGTTATTGGTTAGCTTCCTTGTCGGCTATAGTATATATAACTGCCTGTCTTTATTTTGTTATGGCTTAGAAAACATGGAGGTCTTGTCGGCCTGCATATGATCCTCTTATTGTTGTGACTGTCGGGTTAGCTATTTTTATGCAAGTGTGTTGTGTGGCATAGTCAGCCCAAGGTTGTATTTACAGTCGAGACATAGCTGTTTGTTTTCTTGATTTTAAGTTGCTGGCAAGCACTAGAGGTGCATATTCCTAGCTAGGTCAGCTAGGTTCTAGTGTGGCACTAGGTGCCAATTACGCCTCCCATGGTGGGGCGTGACAAACTTGGTATCATAGCAACATCGTATCCTAGGGAGTATGCGAGCCGTTTCTAGTAGAGTTTTGCTTATAAATGTGTTGTGAACCACATTTTATAAGTAGGGAGCTACGAGGCATGATTGTATGGTTACCCCTCCTTCTTCTCAGATCGTGCTATAGAGTCGAGTTGTATAGGGTTGAGTCCCTAAGCTTTCATTATTATATCTATCTAGAATAATGATTGATTGATATAGACTATAGCTAGTCACAAGTTAGATACAGTAGTAGGAGAGGGTACCCGCGAGGTGCCACAGTTTGGGGAGAGCCCAGCTTGAGGGTGAAGGAGAGACATTGTTTTCAATCTCCCCAGCCCTACTGAGGCACCAGGAACTTCATAAGGTAACAATCATGCCAACACCGTTCTCAGTTCTTTCTACACCCTCGAAATAGGAGGTCAGGAGTGTAGTATATATGTTGGCTTACTTAGTAGCTACTTAGTATTAGACAGGGAAAATAGTTAATGTTGGATTACCTAGAAGGTACGAAAGATTGTGAAATTGTGATATTTTCACCTCCAACCCTTTGGAGTTTGTTGAGTTTCATACCTTAGCCCTATCGTAGTATGATATGGTTATTCACGCCTCCCAGCCTTTTTCTCAATATAGAAGAGAGCGTTAGTATTGACGCTATATTATCAGGAGTAAATGGTAAAGGAGGACTAGGCCCGTTGATTCCTTGGGAGTGTTAGAAAAGTGGTCGAGACCCCTAGTACTTAATTAAGCCACCTAGACCTTTAGTACAGTAAAAGATCAGGATGACAGTTAAGATTGCTAGGAGCAGCCGAGTACACGTAAGAGTCCATAAGCAGTAGGCCCGCAGTAATTGTAAAGCTCAGGTCAAAAATAGGCTAATCCCACTGCAGTGCATAGATAGTGATAGGGAATACCTAGAGAATAAAGCCTACAACCCATCCAGCTTCTTATGTTGAGGGGAAGAAAGATTCTATGATGGGAATCGACCAGAGTGCAGGTCAAGATTATATAAGTTAGTAGACTTGGAAAATAATATCCTTGTCAGTATGGTGCATGGTGCACAAACTCTGGATCTCAGCCTATAGAAGTAAGGGCAAGACATAAACATCTAGCTTTGGAGGAGAGTAGAACCACCTCTAGGCTGCAGTGGGCTGATAGAGCTTGAAATCGCTGCTGAATGCTAAGATATAAGCTTTAGGTTGACACTTAGATGATAGTGATATTATAAACTAGAATACTGCATATCACCTCTAGTTGTGGAGGGAAAGGAGCAATGGCATAGAAACCCTAGCCTAGTATAGCCCAGAGACAAGGCCTAGCAGGAAAATTCATCGGCCTTTGAGATAACAGGGGGTGGAGTCTTGAGACCTAGAGGTTGAACCTGTATTCCAAATGTGGCATTGATTCGTTGGTAGACTATAGAAAAGGTACACCATGTATGTTATTCTCTCCACCTAGGTCTGACGAAAACGCATCAGGTTGTAAGAGAGATCTATTGATGACATAGGAAGAAGAAAGACATTGTTTAGTGGTAACACAGAGCTCCAATGGCCAGTACGGGAAGGCTGAACATCAGAAACCGAGCAGGCTAATTGAAGAAATAGTCATGCTTGCATCAAAATGGGAAGTAGATCAATACAAATTTTATTATATATTTACCTTGTTCCAGGCGTAAATTTGACCCTACTTGAGTTATCATTGAAAGGATAATGGGATTAACTCATTTCTTGCTGGTTAGAGTTACGTTTCAGCTAAAGATTATGCTGAGTTAAATACTAAAGAGATAGTCCGGCTACAGGATGTTCCAGTGTCTATCAATCCCGATAGAGGGGCATGAGTCACAACTAGGTTTTGGAAGTAGGTTAGATCGGATTGGGGCATGGATTAACTTAATTATAGCTCCTCATCTCTAGACCGATGGCCAAGTTCAGTGCATATTTCAGACACTTGAAGATATGTACGGGCGTGTTACTAGATTTCAAGGAAGTTGAGATAACCATCAACCTCTTATGAAGTGTATATAATAGCAGTCACAATTTCACCATCAAGATGACACCTTATGAGGCTATATATAGAAAGAAATGTAGGACCCCTATAGGATGGTTCGAAATGAGTGAATCAGAGTTAATGGGGCTTGGCAAGATGCACCAACCAAGAGAGAGATTGAGCTCATCAAAGAGCATTTACTGACAGCCCAGGGTCGTCAGAAGTCCTATTCCAATGTACAACGCAGGGACTTGGAGATTGAGGCAACAACTGGGTATGTGAAAATTTCACCAAAGAAAGGCATGATGAGATCGATAAGAAGGACAAGCCCAACCATAGATTTATCGGGCCTCACCGAACCCTCTAAAAGATCGGCTAAGTGGCCTATGGGTTAGAGTTGCCTTCCAGGCTAGGATCGGTTCATCAATATCACGCAACGACGTAGTAAACCTTTTCTCAGGTTGGCCTAGTTGAGGATGCTCATGTTTCAGACGTGGAGACTGCAACATGTATACTAGGTCGCTGGGTCCGTAGGGGCTATCTTGAGAACCAAAAATGTAGCTTATTAGAGTCGTATGGAGGAATAGAATTATAGAAGGGATGAATTGAAAAGCTAAGGATGACGCGAAGTCTAGATATTTTTAGTTGTTCCAAGCTCTATGATGATAGTATATAAACGCAAATAACATCAGTTAAGGAAAAATAGTTTCAGGTGTTGTATAGTTGCCCTTGTTGCTATTGTCATCAGTTGCTTACATATAGGAGGTGGAACTATGTCATTATGTTGCAAGTAGCACCCTTGTTGGACTTTTTCACGTTTCAGGTTTCCAAATAGTCCATATCATAGAGGAGACTCTATCCAAAATTTTTGGATGAAGTTTAAGGAACATAATCTCCTAAGGTTAGATTACATTCGAGGATGAATGTCCCTAAGGGGGGATGATATTACACCTTGTAAGTTTCCGTTGTTTAACTGATGCATGCGTAAGTATGTTGAGAGTTCAGGGTATGATGCGTGCGGGAGAAGGCTTGAGGGTGGAACACATGAGTGCGTTGTTGAGGAGTGGAAGGCCGAGGCTAGAGGCAGGATGCACCAAGCACCGCGTCACACCAGTATCTCGGCGCAAGGAGAGCCGCGCCGCGCGCTGGCCTCATTGCCTCCCTATATATGTATATGTCAAAGTGTGAAGTCTTGTTTCATTTTAAAATTTTCCCAATTGATGGTATGTATTGGGAAACTTCTTACATGAGTGTTTCACTACTTATAAGTCAAATTACGCTATTAAGTCACCTCCAAAACGTCAACTCTTCTCAGGTAAGGATTCCTAGGTCTACGAGGAACGTATATATGGAGTTGTTTCTTCAAAATTATCCAGATTCGGTGGAGTCTCGCCAAGTAGAAGTTGTGAAAATCACTTCTAATCAAGTCCTAAGTGTGAAAAGTAAGTATTTCTACCTTCTAAACACTCAAAAATTCGTGGGTTTTTGACCCAATTTGGGTTGATTATATATGATGGTCATTGTGAATATTGTTGAATGTTGCTAGCTATTTTCATGGATTAAGAACAAATTTATTACATCAACATGGAGGGTATGAGTTGGAGGAATTGATGGTTCTAAGATGGAACAGGATTGGGCGAGTAGAAATCGACAATTGAGGTATGTTAAGTCTTATCTCTTCGGCAGGTTATTCTCATCGTATAGTTGATACGACCTACACTCTCGTAAGTAAGTTGTGAGTATGTATGTTCTGATTAGCTGCTACAAGTAGATAAGGATTATATATGTTGAGGTTAGTTGGTGTGAGATGAATTGAGGTTATACCGCAGTATTCCCCATCGGGAAGGAATATACACAGTGGGACAAACACTAGGAGCATCATAGAGACTTCCCTATTCATTTGTCCACATTATTAGTGGGATTCTGATGTCTCGCTATCATACCAAGGCCTTGGAAGCTTGTGGGTAGCTGTTGGGCCTAATTTGGTAAAAGTTGGAAAGCATAGGGGCAATTAGGAGGTATAACTTTCTGTTTGACGCCTATATAGACAGTAAAGCTCTCCCACAGGCTGTTGGTGCAATCTTGACGCCTCTAGGGCCAAAATCTTGATAAGATGGTCTTACCTCTGAGTCAGCAGCACCAGGGTTTCCTAATGAACTGAGCAATAGCTTTCCATGTGATCGGCTACTGTCAATAACCGCTAGCTTCAGTCGACTTACTGCTTGTCATATAGGTCGCTCAAGAAACCAACCAATGGTTAGAAGTCTGATAGACTAGCTGATACTCTAAGGGAAGGAACCTTGTTAGTAGTTAGATGTGGGACCTATGCTCTGGGCTACTGTTACAGATGCCTATGTTCATGTTGCCGCGAAGGGCTAAATCCAGATATACTTGCCTGTGAGGCTACGAATCGCCCAAACGATCTGGACAGAATAATTAATATCTAGGGGACTAAAACCATAGTATCACAAAGTTACCTTTAGGCTAAGAATTACACTAAGCTGCCTGTGGGAAGTTAGGGCTAACTGCTTAGGAGCATGTCCGATTAGTAGCAGCCCTATAGTTGTTCTAAGTGAAGGAACTAAATAGTTGGTTGCTTGCGATCTTACTGTTCTCTTATGAGCTATCATTGTGCTAACATGACCTTTCGCCTATTTCTTAGGTCACCCAGGCCTCGTCCTTTTCCGTTTAAGCCGATGGAGATTGTAATCACTGCCAGGACCCTCTGGCCAGGTGTAGGCACATGGGTTGTGCTTGTTGGCAGCTATATGGACTGTTTTAGGAATAAGTAGTGGTCGTGTTAGGCCAATGGGGATAGATACGCCTTTTGAGTGACTAGATTTTTGGATTGTAGCATAGTATCCTCAGTTGGGGTAGATCGTATTTCATACTTCCTCTAGCCATGAATAGCTAAGAGGCTGCTAGTTCTACCAACTGCTTATGGAGCTATACACTGGTTACGGAGCTATGATGCCGCTAGCTCTTATGGATCTATAGATTGCTTATGGAGCTACGATGCTGTATCGCTTACAGAGCTAATACATCACCTAGAGAGCCATATATTGTCTGTGAGGACTAAAGTGAAGCCTATGGGGCCATATTGAAGTATATTCACTTACAAACTTCTTCTACGCTACAGTGGCATTACAGACCCTTCGCAGAACTTTATGTGCTTGGGATGTAGTCACAGGGGCTCGAAAGGCCCGAACTCAGTCACAGGATCCCAGAAGGCTCCGGTATAGTCTCAATAAACTAGGTATGTTTAGTGACAGTTACTTGCAGGGCCTCAGGGGTACCAATAGGGGTATATAGACTGATTGGCGCTTGCTGGGGCTTATCAGGGCCCAGGTAGGTTATCTCTATGTTGATTGTACCTTCCAGGCTTATGGGGTATAGGTTAGGTTCTTGGTTGTATACTTTATTGATAGATGTAGCTTACTAATATATAATCGTATAACTTAAGCTCTCATTTATATAGTTGTCTACTAGATGTAGGCTATGGTTATGAAAACATACAGGTTAACTTCTGCCCTTTTCGGTGATTACTTTAAGTTTTTTATCAGCTTCTATTCACTTATTATTATTATTGCCTTACATACTCAGTACATATTGTACTGATGCCCATATATGGGCCACTTCATACTTGCCTGTAGGTTCAGACAGACAGGTTTCAGAACCTTTTTTAACAACTATTTAGAGTTAGCAAATCGGTCATCTCCTTTCATTTGGAGTTGCCAAGATAGTAGAGGTTTGCCTGTCTTTTGTTATATAGTTTTTAGGTAGGACGGGGCCCTATCCTGACCAATATTTATCACTCTTAGGGCTTGCAGACCACAATCTTTAGTTCCTAGCTAGTTGTGCGTTGTTGGCCGTGTGGGGCCTATATATGCTATGTTTTGTGTATTGTCCATGTGGAGTCTAGTCTAGCTATCAGTTAGTAGCCTTTTTGGCTATAATATATATAACTGCCTATCTTTCTTTTGTTATGACTTAGACAATGTGGTCTTGTCGACCCGCATAGTATCTTCTTATTGTTGTGACTACTGGGTTAGATATTTTTATACAGGTGTGTTGTGTGGCCTAGTCGGCCCGAGACTGTGTTTACATTCGAGATATATTTGTTTGTTTTCTTGATTTTGAGTTGCTGGTAAGCACCAGAGGTGCATATTCCTAGCTAGGTCAGCCCAAGTTCCAGTGTGGCACTAGGTGCTAGTTACGCATCCCAAGGTAGGGCATGACAGTGACGACATGTAACGACTCATTGTAGGTGTCCGTGATGTGATCCCAGGAACCAATCCTACGACCAATGGTGGAAACAGGAGGTGACCGCGAGTTGTCAGGTATGACTCGTGGTGAGAGTCGTGATGATTGGCAGTGCTTAATTTCCAGAATTTTCATTAAGGGTATTTTCATAAATCCTAAGCTCCTAGGTCCTAAACTACGTTATTTTAAGCCCTAAAATAAGTTTACTAAGGGAGTTTAACCTATTCTGATTCATTCAACTCCCATGCATGCAAGTTTAGAGGTTTTCCATTGAAGATCAAGCTTAAGTCCTTCAATTTCTTCTCCAAATCTCTTCGGCTTTCAAAGACAAGTGTAGATTCAGTTTACCCAGGTATGTAGGGCTATGAATGAGAGTTCTTTTCACTCTCGTGCTTCAAGACTTCTCCTCAATTCCATGAATTTAAGTTCTAGATCAAGTTGATGATCTTATAGGATTTTATCCTAATTTTATGAAATTCTCTATGATTTATTTATGGGTCAATTCACTTCATGTTTCAAAGCATGTTTTGATCTATGAGAAGATTTTATACCTATTTTGATTATAAATTCATGGTCTTAATTTTTAGAAAATTATGCCCAATTATGCAAGTTTGATGAAAAGTCAAGTTTATAATTATATTATGATTTTGATTCTCTTAATCCCTAATTTATGGTTTATGATTTATGATATGATTTCATACAAGTACTCTTCATGAATTCATGAATTTCAAGTATGGTAATTTTCTCAAGCATGTATGTTTTTCATGATTTATGAGTTTATAATTTTGGTTGACTCACGGGCCCTTATTTCATGGCTAATCATGTATTTCAAGTATGATCAAGTATGTTAATATTTAACTAGCCATGAACTTCATGTATGATTTTACGATAATTATATGAGCTCTCATGTGCATTTTTTGAGACTAGTGTCTAGCACCAAGTAGGCCTTGTGTGTAGGTAAACTCTGAGGTCTCATAACTACGTGCCACCATAGGTATATATTCATGGTTAGCCCTATGGGGTCCCTATTAGTGATATCACGCCATTTACGTCCCTTGCCTGGCAAAGCTTGGGACGGTTCTGCCCACTTGAGTGAGATAGCTGGGGTATCATGTTAGCTCTATCATGTTGGCATCGGTTAAGATGAGTCCTCCCAATGTACCCTTATGATTTATGTATTTTCATGTTTATGATACTTTGACTCAAGTTATGATTTACAAGGTTCCTCTTATGATTACCAGTATGACTAGATTGTGAATAGTTTTGAAAACCTTGAGCCCTCATGTTTATGTTATGATTATCACTTCATGTTTTGAACTGTCCCATTCTTATGAATTCTTATGTAATTTATTAGTACCTTTTTACTTGCCTTGCATACTCAGTACATTCAAAGTATTGACCGCATACTCTATGATGTATCGTTTCATGATATAGGTCTGAGCGATCAAACTCAGCCGCGCTATTAGTCCTGGTTCCATATCAGTCCAGATTAGCCAGTGTTGGTGAGTCCTCATCTTCTGAGGACATTTAGTTTAGTTTGTTGTTTTATTATTTTATTTATAGACTTTTATCGAGCTAGTTGGGGATGTTGTCCCATCAGCTCTTCAGTTATGTTAGAGGCTTTTTAGACAATATATAGAATCTTAGTTTGTCAGTGTTGACTCTATTTATGATCATTATGTGTGTAGACTTTTGCTTATTCATGTATAGTTTATCAATTTCCGTTAATTTATGCTCTTTAGCTACTATGTTCATGCCATGGGTCGACTTGGAGTCATTCATGGTTCTAGGATTCGTGTCTCAGTTTGGAACTATGTTTGGGTAGTGACAATCTTGGTATCAGAGCATTAGATTTTGAAGTGTCCTAGGGTGTCTGAAAGCCATGTTGAGTAGAGTATTTTCAATGGGTGTGAAGCACGCCACACTCATGGGAAAGAGGCTATAGGACGTTTTAGGAAAATTTCCCTTCTTTTATGATCTATGTTGTGCGATGAAGTATCTGTCTATTCTTCTAACTCGTGGTATATGAATTTGTAGAATCATGCCCCTAGATCGAGTAAATGGTAGAAGAAATGAAAATGGAAATGGCCATGAAGATGACAATGGAGATGGGCACCAAAAAGCCCCGCCAACACTAGCAGGTCCTTTGCCCGAGTAGGGCTCTCATGCTGAGTTTAGGGAAGCTTTTCAAATATTTGCCCAGGCTTTGACCACTTAGGTCAACCAGTAGGCGGTGGCCCATGTCCCTCAGAATGGGAGAGCAGTGGCTGCTTGAGTTTGGGATTTACTCAAGATGAATCCCTTTAAGTTCCTTGGGTCAAGAGTGGATGAGGACTCACATGAGTTTCTGGAAGAGATATAGAAGATCATCTAGATTATGGGGGTGACGGGAGAAGAGAGCACAGACTTAGCCTCCTATTAGCTGAAGGGGGTTGCTTATATTTGGTACCATCAGTGGAGGGACAGTAGAGTAGTGGGCATAACTCTCACGAGCTAGGAGTTCATGACAACCTTCTTAGACTGATTCTTCCCTAGGGAGTTGAGGGAGGAAAAGACAGCGGAGTTCATCAACTTTAGGCAAAATGATATGCCTATCCAAGATTATGCCTTGTAGGTGACTCGACTGTCCAAGTATGTGCCGGAGATGGTTGCAGATCAGAGAACTCGTATGAACAAGTTTGTGTATGGGGTGTCAAATTCACTAGTCAAGGAGTCTAGGACCATAATGTTTAATAATGATCTTGATTTCTCCCGATTGGTGATATACGCCAAGAAGATTGAGTTGGATCAGATAAGGGAAAGGGAGATAGAGGCCAAAAGGGCCAAGACAGGAAGCTTTGGATTTTCCTAGCAGAGGTCCAATGGTAGACATAGTCAGCAGTCCAACCAGTGGTCATTAGCCCCAGCACTGTCAGCAGCTAGTGTCCTATCCAGACCTTGGGGTGATTAGAGGAGCAGGGCATCAGGTTCAAGAGGACAGTGAGACACGCTGGTAGATCGCATCTTTCCAGTTTTTGGAAAATGTGGTAAGAACCACATAGAAGAGTGCCTAGTCGGATAAGATATTTACTTCGGTATGGGAAGCCCACACATGCGCAGGAAGTGTCATTTAGCCAGGCAGGGTGATAGCAAAGGTCGTGCCCAGACTACTAGTTTAGCAGCAACTCCAATAGCATGTCCTTCTTAACTGGGTGCATCCACTAGTGCAGGTGGTGGTTAGTGTCAGAATAATTTTTATGCCCTCTCGTCTTGTCAGGAGCATGAGGTCTCTCCAAATGTGGTCACTATTATGTTGCGAGTATTTCATCTTGATGTGTATGTATTGCTAGATCTAGGGGCTACTTTATCTTTTGCGATGCCTTATGTTGCTATTAGTTTTGGAGTTAGTCTCAAAATCCTAGCAAAACCCTTCTCAGCCTCCAACCAGGGTAAGACAAGGCGAGAAAACAGTGGGCAAGGCGGCGAGATTGCAGACACAATAGTTTTCCTACGTAGGGGGACTAGGCTTCAACATCCCGAAGGATGGCTTGCCACGAAACCCGGCTTCAACATCCCGAAAGACGGCTTGCCAAGTCAGTCGAATAGTAAATTTCATCATGGACATAAAAGAATTTCCCTACAAAAAGGGGCTGGCTTCTACATCCACCCGGACGGTTTGCCAAGCTACACAACTCGGGAAATCTTTTACTCTACTTATAAATTTAGCTGTTTATAAACTTCGAAAAACTATTGCACTTGTAACAAACTTGCTTACCCGACATGTCGAGGCCCTATACTACTTCAAAAGGATCAGCCATACCATGCCTTTGGAAAGGAAGAACAAGAGAGAATTTAGCAAACACTCATATTATTGAACATAGGAAATTTTTACAAACTTTGGCTAACTCTAAAATTCTTTTCAACTCCGATTTACAATGGACAACCTTGCCTCCTTTATATAGAGGTTAGGGGACTACAAGATAAGACTCCATACAAGATATACTTGGAACACCTTTCTAGAAAGCCTAACAAAACAAAAATGGTACACCTATTTACATATCCTGATAAAGACAAATCTAGCACGCTTATTTAAACAAACTCATCTACAAAGCCTAATAACAATAGATGCCTTATAAAAATGGCCTAATAAAACGACTAGCCTAATATGTACAAGGAAGCCCATGTGATGGCATGTGAAGTGGGGCCCACTTTCGTCCTCATATGGGTAGTAAATTTTGGCGGGTGATATGAGACAGTGAGCTTCCAGATTCTTGCACACATCTTGCACATGTCATCAACCATTATCCGGTGGGACAACGTTCGGAGGTGCAACTGGTGGGTTTGAGAATTCTCCACCTAGATTCCATCGGAAGCCATGTTTGCCATTTAAGAAGCTCGTATCATGCAAGCTCCATTTCAGCGATCTCGTAAAGTAGCATTTTTTGCTTCATGTTTCTGCCATGTCTTGCTCCATATTTTGAGAGCTCCGTGATGGAGTATTTGATGGGACGTTCATCCTGATCCATGTGATGGCTTGAGTGATTTCATCCCTGGTGATCTCGTAGGGTGCCTGATATTCCTTTGCTGTTTTACGGACTTCTTCCCAGTAAGGATGTTTATCAATGTGGTTCCATGGCACCCATTCTTTTGGTCAAACCTCTTTCCGAATGAACTTATTTTGCTGGAAGATAAACCTTTGTGCTTCATAGTATTCCTCTTCCAAGGAAAAAATAGATACTGGAAATCGCCAACAGAAAGAGAGTTCTGGCTCGGCATGGATTTTCCCGTAGATTAATTTTATCGGTCGACGCAACATGAATATCTTAGCAATGTATGAATTCTTGAAGCATTGGACCCAATACTTCTGTTGTTTGAACCATTGTAGAAATATTTTCAAAGATGGTTCAATCTTGTCAAAGTCCCCGAATACGTTGCATTTGAATTCCATTAGGATGTAATACTGGTGACATAAGTTCCAGAAGAACCATAAGAGTTCCTATGGAAAATCATTAGCAAGTGGCATGAACACGTGACAAAACGGGTATTCTGGGTTGACTCCATAAGGCTTTAGAATGGATCCTCCATATTTTCTGATAACTTATAACTCGTAGAAAGTTCGTCTTTCGATCAAGATGGATGGATCGAATGGGTCCACATATTGGCTGAACAAGTCTGGTGGATGTCTTGGTAGCCTCGATGACCTGGGACCTGGTGGGTTGGTAATCATGAACACATGGATGGCTGGTTCTTTCATCTACTCGGGTTTTTCTTGCAAAAACCTTTTTACGAATTCATTTGGTTAGGACAGGAAGTCTGCCAGGAAATTATCTTTCCCTTTTAGGTGCTTCACGTGGAATTTGTAGGGTGAGAACCATTGTGCGCATCTGAGAATTTGCAGGTGTGGAAGTATCTTCGGATTTAACCGGATCATCTTCGGGAACTCCTTCATATCCATCTTGATCAGGAATTCAGTGTGAATTAGGAAGAAGTTGAAATTCTTGATTCCATTCTTCACTGCAAGAATCTCCTTGAAGGTGGAATGGTAGTGTTGTTCTGAATCCTTGAAATCTTCTGCTAGCATATCCGCTTATCCTTCTATGGTCATCCTTTTCTTCCATCAGAACTGCACTCTAGTATTCATTGCTGGCATTAGTCTGCAGTATCTTCTTTCCATCTGAAGGAATATGGAGAGTCTTCACCTGTTGGGACACCTGCTTGATTCTTTGGACAACTTCATCCCGCTCCTTACCCCATGCTTGGGCATTCTTTTTAAGCATATTTGTAAGCAGTGAAATATATGTAGAGACTTCAAGAATAAAATCTCTAACATCATTTATAATCCCTAAAAATTATTGAAGCTTCTTTGGTGAAGTTGATGTCTGGAAATCTGAGTAATTCCTGACATATGTGCGGACCTGGACTATATGCTCCATTGCTAAAATGCATCCCTAAGAAATCAATTTCTTTTTTAACAAGGGCCATTTCTTTATAGAGAGCATAACTCCATTTGCTCTTACTATATCATGAAAATGATGGAGTAAGGCAAAGTGTTCCTCCAGAGTATCACTAAACAATAGGATATCGTCAATGTATACTAGTGAAGTGTGGAGGATAGGCTGAAAGATTTTTATAATGGCTTTTTGGAATAGAGAGGGTGCAGGTTTTAGCCCAAATGACATAACCTTCCATTGGAAGTGTTGGTCAGGAATGCAAAATCTTGTTTTTGGTCTTTCCTCAGGATGTATGCTTAATTGCCAAAATCCAAATTTGAGATCAAACTTGGAAAAATGTCTAGCTTTGGCTAAGTGTGAAAATAGGGTAAGCCTATTTGGTATAGGGAATTTATCATCTTGGAGGAAATGGTTGAGTGGCTGGTAGCTTATGACTAATCTGAGTTTACTTCTTCTCTACTCAACTCTCTTGTTGACATAGAAAGCTTTACATGCCCATTGAGATTCAGACGACTCGATCAGTCCTAACTCCATGAGTTTAGCGCACTTCTTCTTTGCAAGTTGAAGGTGCTCTAGATTCATGCCAGAGTGGCTTGCCTTGGTTGGATTGATGTTTTCATTCTTCTTGAATGGGAGTTTGATGAAGAATTCTTCATTCATCCAGAGTGGGTTGAGACATTTCTTCATGAACTCCTTATGAGATTTAACACATGAATGTTCCATCAACTATTGCTTGACTTCTCTAATATGCTCAGTTTCAGTGATCTGGAATAAGCGTGAGACTTCTGAGTATGGCTTGAACTATTTTTTGAATGCTATTCCATAGGCTCCAATGTGGAGTTGATCCTTGAGTTGTCTAAAGATATCGAATCCGATTATGAGATCCTTTCGTGGGACATATGATCCGAATAACTTTGTTTTGAATTTTAGTCCTGGGAAGAACTCAATTGTTACTGGATGTTTTGTGATGACTGTGGTTTTCAGGATTTCATTTGATGCGGTGTTGAAGTTCCTAAAATGGAAAAACCATTGATCATCAGGAAGTACTGCTTGATTCATCAATGATGAGGCCGCACCAGTATCCATGAATGCAATGACCTAAATTGGCTTATCCCATTTGGACGGATAAACGTTCAGCTGGACCTGAGGAATATTGATATGCTGTTGATTTCCTCAAGCCTATAAAATCTAGTAATGGTCATGCCCATGTTCTTCATATACATCCATGGAGAAAAGAGTGTCCTGTGACGGCTCATCTTCTGCTGAAAGGAATGATTCAAGGTCATTGTCCTTGACATCAGTGTATTCTTCTATCTCGGTAAGAAGCCGGATAGATCTTTTAGCTTGAGGACAGTTCTTTGCAAAATGTCCGATCTTGTGGCAGATGAAGCATATGTCATTCTTCTGGAATCTACCTGGACGCTTTATCCTAAAGTATTTTGTTCGCTTGGTGTATTTGGATCTTCCTACAGTAGGCTTTGGCCATTTGAACTTCTTATATTTCTTGTATCTGCTTTACCTTCGAGCATGGCAGGAGCAACTTGACCCAGTGATTAGATCAGTTTTGCTGCAAGCTTTATCAAGGGCTGGATTGTTGTGCATGATCTGCTTTAGAGCAGATCTCTTTGTACAGATATCTTCTAGCTCCATGAAAATTGCTTGCCTTATATAGCCAACTTGGGGAATTATGATTGATTGGAATTTTTCCTCGATAATCGTCATAGTTCGTCCTGCTAACATCTTTGAAAGTCCTGCTTCAAATTGGTGTCTCCACCAAGTTCAAAGTATATTTTTTTCATTTTCTGGAAATGAATATCAATGACATCTCTGTCGAATGATACACATTTCATCTCGAAGAATTGTCTTTGTAGCTTTTCTTGCCTCTGGCCTGTATCTCCACAAAAGACTTCATGTAGGATTTTGATGTTGAAAGCAAAGTGTTGGGATGTGAGGAAAGTATTCTTTTCATACATTCCCAGTGCGATCCACCAATCTCTAAGGATGCCGGAGATCCTTGATGTGAATTTTGACAGGATTAGATATTTCTCTCGTTCTACCAAGTGTTTGGTTACCATCCAAGTAAGGAAATCTTGGATCCTTTGTGGACATTTCAAAACCTTGACATCATCGAGAGTGAAAGTGTGGAATCCAGTTCTAACCAATTTTGGCATTGGTTGTTTTGGTCTTCTTTCCGAAATTGGGTCTTCTGTCATCCCGTCTTGATCATCATCGACTTCAGAAACTTCTGGTTCTGTTGGCCGATTCATGTATATCGGTGGATTATCTTCCTCAAAGGTATCTAGTAAGAGATCCTCACTTGACTCAATCTCCGTTTCTTCAGTTTCATCAGTAGGATCACTATCTATTGTCTCTTCAGTACTGGATCCTGTGCTATCATTTTCGTCTAAGCCATAGAGTTTCGAAACAACTTGATCTAAGATCATCAAGTTTTTTGGATCTGGCTCCTTTGAACTTTCTCCAACCTCTTTCCTTCTTTTGGCCTGCTTTTCTATTGCAAGGGCATCTTTCCTTTCCCAAACCCATTTTTCTATGTCAAACTCAGTTTCCTCTTTGGATTTTTGAGGATAAGGTGTGGGTTTATATGGAGTGAAAGGAGAGGTAGTAACTGGATGGGCCAATTTAGGTGGTGAGTATGTCTATGATGACATAGGGAAAAAGGAGGATTTCAGAGAGTGGCTTTGGGTTCTTTGTGGCTCAAAAGGTCCATGTCTTAGTAGTTTGATTTGTTCTTTGATGTCAGCCATTTCTTTTTGTTGCTATGAAAGGATGTGAAAGTGAAGTGCCTGGTGGACAGATCTCATACTGCATATTCTATGGTCGTAGTTCCAGGGCTCGGATAAGGTCGGTATGTTGATTGGATGTCTGTTCCACTTTCTTCTCAATGTTCTCCACCTTGCTCATCATCTTAGTCTGTGTGTGAGCAATGTTTTTGAGGGAAGTGCCGATGTTGGTTCAACACTTTGTTTTGGCAGATTGCATTTTCTGATTGCCAGTTGATGGTGGCCTCAATATCACTGGTAGGGGTTTTTTCTCTAGTTGGCAACACAACATTTTCTTTGATATTTTTGGTGCATGGCTTACATCATCTTTGTCGAAGGGTTGTCGTGATGTGAATTCTGGAGTATGGCTAGAGCTGGATGGACTCATCCTAAAGATTTAAGGGTTGTGTGGTTTTTTTGGCTGGAGTGGGTAGAGTTGGCCAATCTTGGGGTTTGTAGGAGACAAAGAATTCGTATTTTCCTGGGCGGCTAAGGGAACCGATAGATGGATCCCCATCTTTATATCGCTTACGGAATTCCTTTTCGGAGCATCTCCCCTTCTTCTTTTTGGGTTTGTCCTTCTTCTCTATATATTCAACTTCATCCTCCAGACATTCTTGGCAGTCACATTCGATATCCCAAGAGGGCAGTGCCCGGTGAAGGGACATTTGAACCATCTTACGTCACGACCTTCATGATTGAACTATTTGATCCAATCATGTTCACTCATGCCAGCTGAAAGGCTCCAATTGAATGGATCCTCTTCATCTTCAAGTAAAGGTTCGAATATAGGTTGGTACATCTAAAGAGAAAAGGTTGTGCTATTTGGTTTTTTGAGATGAGAGTGGTCAAAGCTTATGGCTACAGTTTTATCCTGTTTTTTGACAAAGATTGGTTCTGTGGATTTAAGAGGTTCAACAGGAGGTTCTCTCATCCGCTCATAATTGGTAACCCATGAGTCAGGAAGGATATTGACAAGTTCTTCCTTTGGTATTTTGCTGGTATTTGGGTGCATGTGGTAGTTCCGTTGGTGGCATCTATATGTAGCGATAAAGCATCATCTCCACTCAAAAATGAAAGATCCATGGCATGGTTTTGAACTCGCCAAGCTATTTGGTAGTGAAGAGTTTCCTGGATAGCATCTCTAGCTTATAGAGCTCCTTGTATTTGGACTTGGATCTTTAAGGCTTCTGTAAGATATGGGTCGCTTAGGGACATGTTGAAGTTCGGATATAAGGTGACAAAAACTGTTCCAGCATTCGAGGTGATCTCAGTTGTACGCAAATTTGCATGTTGGTACTCCTGGTATCGAGTATCAAGGAGTGAAAGGCGCACAACAACAGGTTGGCCTTTCCTTCTATGATATGACAAGGCGATTTGGACTACACCAAAATGAATATGGGTGAATCCGTGACGTTTCCATTGTCTGGGAAAATCATCGGGGATCTGCAGGGTGATAACCTGTTCTTATTGAGTAGCAAGAATAGGATGCTGATTGAGTTTTGAAGCACCAACATATTCCTTTACCCCTTTAGGTTTGTGTTGGACCAAAGAACGAATTTGTAACAATGGATTGGTTGTCTTTTTGGCAAAGGCAGAATAAGGATTTAGGAGAGGTAAATATGTATTGGACACTTTGTTTTTATCTGGAAGTATATCTACTTCATAAAGATAGTCATATTTACAAGACAGATTTTTACTAAGTGTAGGAGACATAGGTACTTTAGTGACGGATTTACAGAGACTCGACGGAGAGGAAGAAGAATATTTACAAGGATGGACGTAGACTCACTTATAGCTATTCAAATAGCTCCTTCCTCCAAAAGGACATGGTTCTGGCTCTGATACCTACTGGGTAACCAGATGGCTATGATGCCAACTGGGGTAAGACAGGGCGAGGAAATGGCGAGCAAGGCGGTGAGATTGCAGGAACAAGTCCGTGAATCAGTTGTAGCTCGACAGGTATACAAAAATTTCCCTGTCATAATTGTTCGGGCATTTGGTAACTACACGCAAGTGCACGTGGTCGAACAAGTAGTAAAATGGCTTAAGTAAGCCAAGTATCGATCCTACAGGGACTGAACTAAGGTAATAATCAACTTAAGTGTTAATGAACTATATCTTTAAGAATGCAGACAACAATTTAAATAAGATTTTGAGAGTTTTTTCCTAATCAATACGAATCTAAGACACAATTATAAAGTAAGTCTGAACTATAGTAATGAGCAAGCTGAGGTTAAAACGAACATGCAGGGAAGTAATTTATCGATACAATTCAGTCAATCTTTCCTTCGGTTGCTAGTCAAGAATTATTGCTTATGGATTGAAACTTTCGTCTCCTACCCAACTTAAGAATCATGAACCTTCAATCTACATTTCTGTGATAAAAGAATTTCATGTTCTAGCCATACAAAACCGATTCCTTAATTGACTAATAAGACTTTAAGATATATTTCTATTCTGAATGTAAATCAATTCTCAATTTACCAAACTAAGAATAGATCATATCCTACCAATTCATACTTTTCAATTTCTTTCCTTTTCAAAATCAAAATTGGATTTTTTTGATATACATTAACATTGGACAAACATTAATGCAGTAAGAACAAGAATTGATAGAACAACCATTGAAGAAAAGATGAAAACTAAAATGATCAACAATTACATTCCACTACAATTGTTCTTAACCTTAGCAAGAAGTGAATTTAGCCACTCATTTGTGGATTAAACATCATCCAATGAGTATAAATCATACAAACAATTGAGATAAAAGAGAAAGAGACAGAGAAGAACCCTAGAATTTTCATCCCCTCAACTACCTGTAACCCACATTCTTGCTTAACCAAGTCAGAATATTTAAAAATAAACCTAAGTGTGCTACTTATACTATTGAGAATTTTTCCCGAAATAACAAGACACATGGCACGGAGTGTATCGCGGAGCACTCCCTCTGTGCCACGGGGGTATCGCGGACCCTCTCTGGAATTAGGTTCCTCAGCAATTTCTCTTCAGCGTGCCACAACCTGCAACGCGGAGCCCGGACAACGTGCCACGGTGCAATCACGCACCTACACTGGAAATTGATGTCCCAAGTAAATGTACTCTACGTGCCACGACTTGCATCGCATGGCATTGCCTCCGTGTCACGGAGGTAACGCGAGGCTTCAATGGAAATGGCCAAAATTAAATCACCCGAGGCAGAATGCCTCCGCGATGGCAGCGTGACACGGCTCCATCACGGAGCCCCTATTTTTGCTACTCTTCCTTGACCTTTTTCACTCCTTGCTTCTAAGTCCATTCCCGATTTTTACCAATATGTATCTTAGCTTCCCAAAATTCCATTTTACCTGCAAAACAACACGAATTATGTTGGTTACTATAAATTCACATTTTAACTAAAATTCACATGAGAATGCACACATAACGATAGATAAACAAGACGAAATGAAGCATTTGAGTATCACTTGGGCATGCAATTCTGCCCAAGATCACTTACCCCACACTTAAAACCTTGTTCGTCCTCGAACAATACTCTCACATCTCATGCAATTGACACCCACACATAGCTACTTTGGCTCGACAATTCAAGCTACGGCTATACCAATTATTCAATATAGAAAATCATCAAGAAAACATGCATAGTCTCATCAATACAATGACATACACCACATTAAGACCTCCTAAACTCAAGAATCGACTCTCGATCTCGGAAAACTCATGCAAATCAACTGATCAAGACATCCGATACGAAATTTAATCTCTCGTCAAGCATGTGCCCTCACAACACAAGAGAATCTCTCCCTTTGCAATCATATGATTTCCAAAGCATTACATGTAGGGGTATATGAACACGATTTCGCTCTCTCTCCCAAAGAATTCACATGCATCATGTCATGAACCATAGACTTGCCTCTAGTGTATTACTCCACTAATATAAGGACGCGTGATGTAAGATCACGTAGGACTTAACAGGTTGATATAAGCTAAGGAACTAGTAAATATTGGGCTAACCAATAATAGCAACTAGCTTCCTTAAGCGCTTTTCAATACATCCCACTATCATTATGGGCATTGTTTTTTCCTTCATCCTCTCATTCTTGAAATTTTTCTTTATTTTTGTTCCCATTTCTTTAAGCACACTCGACTTAATAACAAAGATTAGTTATACATCTTTATTTTATTTAATTACAGAAAGTGCACCTTTGACCTTTTCTTTAACTTTCCCCCCTTCCGCTTTTCCTTCCTTTTCACAATTCTCACTCCTTTACACTGTGGGAAAATTGTTTTCCTTGAGCGCTTAAGAGTTTTGGATCAAATTCATGGCTAATGAAAAGAAGGTATCAAGCTCAGTTTGTACCTCGTCAAAGAAAGAAAAAAATAGGCTAAAGGCTCAATGGGGCTAACTAGGATGTACATTCAAGGTAGGTATGATAATGGAAAAACTTTCGATTTAATCAAAGAAATGCCTACATCCTCTCCTACAATACACATCTTTCATTTCGTTTCGTACACACACCAGGCAAGTTCTAGACACTTCACAATAGCATGGAATAATCGAAACCTCACCTCACACTCATTGCACATGCTCAACTCAAGACATATTCACAAACTCTTCAATCAGCTAATTACAAGAATTCAATATTAAGCCTCAATCACACCGAATCGAAATCTATGGCCTAGGTATCTCAACATGTTTACACGTTTGCATGCTTTCATACGAATCACCTTTGCATCTTAATATCATGTTCAACACATAACAAGAATTTCGAACCATGAAGTAGCGACACGTTTGGGAAACAAACAAAAGAAAGAAAATAAAAGAAAGAAAAAAAATACTCCTATCGACTACATTTCCCTTAAGACGGTCGTCATCCATCCATCATAGGGAACGGTCACTATTTACGACTTCGGTTCAATGGGACTATTCTCGGTAAAAGCACGGAAAACAAACGCCGAGAAACCCAATCATAAAAAATTCAACAAAAATTTTCAAAATATTGATAATTTTGATAGAAACAAAAATATTTACACAACCAACCAACAACAACAACAACTCAACACAACACACAACAACTTAACATTCATTACAACACCTAATTACATTACAGAACATACCACACCAAATCACAGGGTCACATTTACACATGCACAACAACACAAGACATAAACATAAACAACAACAAAGCAACTGGCACCTAACTACTCCCACCCCACACTTAAACCGAACACTGTCCCCAGTGTTCACATAATTCAACATATCACAAAGGTAGGTGGTGAAACTCCCTGATCAATCGAAGTATTCAACTTCTTCATCAGGTGTCGTTGCCTCATCTCCCATAACCGAGTCGCCCCCGCCGTCTTCATCTGACTCAACATCTGAGTCCTTATGGCATGTCTCCTCATCAGTGGGGACATCATCATATACCGGCTCCACAAATGCTGGCCCCACTCTGCATAGAGCCCGGGCATTTTCACCGAAGGGGTAATCCAAGTCGAGCTGCCACAGCTCATCTTCTGTTGCTGGCCTCCCGCCTATGTGCAACTGCAACATCTGCATCTCGAACATGCGGGCCATATACTGATCATCCTGAGCATGTCGCTCGGCTAGTGTGAGAACTGACCCATGAGTAGTGTCAGGTGCCTTGGTTTTGGTGACATCCAAGGCACGCCTATCAATTTGCGGGATGTAATCCAGGGCCTCTTCCTCGATATCATGGACCCTCAGAAACGTGGTAAGCAAACCACTGAACCCGCACCTGTGCCCTTGATGCAAACGGGCTCTCTTCATGGAGGAGATGATCACCGCCCCAACATTTATCTCAAGCCCTTTCATCAGGGCGTACACCAAGCACACTCGATCCCGGGTGACATCTATCATGTGCACCCCCGGGATCAGGCAGAAACACACAATTTTTAGCCAAATCCCAGCTTTCCTGTTCATTTGTGAGTAGGGTAGTGTCTGATGGTAACCTCGCTCTTTGTGCCTGCTCTAGCGTGCTGTCGAACGGGCTCCACATAGAGTGCGTCTGATGTCCGCATAAGGTGGAGTTATGTTCAGCTGCCGGAGTACATGGGCGTCTATGTCCCGCGCCCCCAATATAACATTCAAATGATGAGGCTCAAAGGTGACAACCTGCCCCCTGATCTTAACGGTGTGACTGCGGAGGGTCGGGTTCCAGTTGGCATAGAACTCCCGAATCATATGGAGATTGCACTCCTTGGGCTCTTCAAAGATAAAGTTTAGCCCGATAGTGTCAATCCGGTGTACGATCCTCGAGAATTTCTGTGCCAGCGGCTCCCTTGCAATTTGCTCCTCTGGGAAGTACTTGGTTTCTTTGTGTTTTGCATACCATTTCTTCTCTTCATCAGTCACCCATTGGGTTCCGTATTGTCGGTGTTGGCCTCGCAGAACCGCTGGTGCTGCTGGAACTGCTATTCCCAATCTAACTCATTTCCTGCTGGCGCCCGATGTGGACGCGCCCTTTTCTTTATCTTGTCTGCCCGACATTGTTCTTGCACATTTACACATATAGTCCCAATGTTATTCAAATCATAACCAGCTACAACTAAGGTTGAGTTTAATTGGGTCACCCCACACTTAGTCTTTAGCCGCAATCAAAACAATTCGGCAAGACAATCATGCTCTCCCAATTCTTAACATTCACATTGCTTAGTGCATTCATATAATTCGATGGAAGAATTACTGCGTACTACTCAGACTTCGTACAACTAATAACAATATCGCCATCGATTCCATTACATCATCATAGCACTTAGCCAAAATTTTGTTCTCAACAACCTATGCAATTCACCAATTTCATTTTTCCGAAATTCCCTTGTCTACTTAGCATATTCAACATTAATCACAACATAATTCACATCACCCAACATGCACAACCCAATTTTTTCACATTCCAAGCAAATTTAGTCTTCTTCCTATTCACATTCCAACCCTAGCTATCCATTTCGCAAAAATTCAATAAAACATGCATTCATCGAGTTCATATACTCACAACGATACTATGAACATCAATCAATCATAACTTAAATGAATTCAAGCTTAATTTGCACTTAGGGCAAGGTTTACTTACCTCACATGTTCAAAAATTGAAAATTCAAGCAAAATGAGGTTAAGTTCAAAAACATACCTTTAATCCGATGAAATCAAAGAAAACTTGAAGAAAACTTGTGCCTAGGTCCGTGTCACGTTGGGGGAGGAGGGAATTTGGGGTGTTGGTCGCGGAGGGAAGGGAAAATAAGGAAGAAATTGAGGGAAATAGGGGTTTTAAAAGTGTTTTTCTCACGGGTTACCCGGCGACCCAGTGTGACCCGACGCGGAATAACACTCAACATGTCACGGAGGGTAATGCGGAGCACCCCCTCCGTGACATGGAGCCATCTCGCCAGCATTCTGGAATTTTTAAAAATTCCGGAATAGGCTGCAACGTGTCATGGAGGGTAACGCGGAGCACCTCCTCCGTGACACGGAGCCATCGCGTAGGCTCACTGTCATGCCACTTTTTATTTTTCTCACCTCAATTTTTTTCCTTTGCGCTTCTTTGCATTTTTGCCTTCCGTTCCACCTGAAAATCATCTCACAACAAGAAATTGGTTAGAATTCATAGGTTTCAAGCAAACATTTTTTTTAAATTTTTTCTTTTTCTTTTTTTTTCAAATATTTCTACTCATCTATTACAACAATTTCACGGGTTGCCTCCCGTGCAGCGCCTGGTTTACCGTCGCGGCTCGACGTCATTTACGCTCAATCATCCTCTAGAGTGATGGACGTCTTCTCCCGAATAACGTCCTCACCCCAGTAATGCTTACAACGCTGCCCATTAACCAAGAACGTGGCACTTCGATCTTCTTGCCACAACTCCACTGCCCCGTGCGGGGTCATTCTCACTACCTTAAACGGCCCTGACCATTTGGACCGAATTTCCCTGGAAACAGCTTCAATCTTGAATTGAAAAGCAACACTTTCTGCCCCGGCTCAAATATCTGATGCATCATATGCTTATCGTGCCACATCTTTGTTTTCTCTTTATAGCACTTGGCACTTTCATAAGCATGCCAACGAAACTCATAAAGTTCGCTGAGTTGCATCAGCCTCTTCTTACCCGCTAGCTCTAGATCCATGTTCAATTTCCTCATGGCCCAGAAAGCTCGGTGTTCTAGCTCCACAGGCAGATACACGCCTTTTCGTAGACCAACCTGTACGGTGAAGTCCCAATTGGTGTCTTGTAAGCAGTTCTATAAGCCCACAACGCATCATCGAGTTTGCTTGACCAATCACTACATTGTGCATTCACTGTTTTTTGGAGAATCTGCTTCATTTCTATGTTCGACACCTCCACTTGCCCACTAGTTTGGGGATGATATGTTGTTGCTACCTTGTGGCGCACCCCATACTTGGCTAGCAAGTTCTTGAAACTTGCATTGACAAAATGAGACCCTCCATCATTGATGATGGCCCGGGGTGTCTCGAACCTGGTGAAAATATGCTTTTTCACAAATTTCGTTACCACCTTGTTGTCATTCCTGGGGCAAGCTATTGCTTCAACTCACTTTGATACATAATCAATAGCCACCAAGATATAACCATTACCAAATGACGGTGCGAACGGGCCCATGAAATCTATGCCCTATACATCAAAGATCTCCACTTCCAATATATGCTGCTGCGGCATCTCTTGCCTTCTACCAATTGTGCCTGTCCTTTGACATCTATCGCACATTTTGACGTATGCCATAGAATCTCTAAATAGCGTAGGCCAAAAGAAACCTGACTGTATCACCTTGTGCGCTGTCCGCTCACCTCCGTGGTGCCCTCCATACAATGAAGAGTGACAACTCCTCAAAACTTCTGCAATCTGGCTTTCCGGGATGCATCTTCTCATAACCTGATCAGGTCCCTGCTTAAACATGTACGGCTCATCCCAAATAAAATACCGGCAATCATGCCTCAACTTTTTTCTTTGCTGAGCCGTAGCCTCCGGTGGATAGACTCCACTTACTAGGAAATTCACAATGTCTGCATACCAAGGGATTTCAGCTTCCCTTATTGCCAAGAGCTGCTCATCCGGGAACTCCTCTTTGATGTTGTCACCTTCCTTCACATGCGACCGGCTTTTCAATCTCGATAGGTGATCTGCCACCTTCCAAGAGCTGCTCCCTTTTTTGTCCCTAATCTCTAGGTCAAACTCTTGTAACAACAAGATCCATCTGATCAGCTTGGGCTTTGTATCCTTCTTATTAAACAGATACCGAATCGCTGCATGATCGGTATACACCACTACTCTAGAACCCACCAAATAGGACCTGAATTTATCAAACGCGAACACCAATGCTAGCATCTCCTTTTCTGTGACTGTATAATTAACTTGGGCAGTGTCTAGTGTTTTGCTTGCATAATGAATAGAATGAAAAATTCTATTCCTCCGCTGCCCCAATACAGCTCCCACAGCCACATCGCTTGCATCACACATCAGTTCAAACGGTTGTTCCCAATCCGGAGAAATAAGGATAGGTGTTTCTATCAATTTTTGTTTCAACTCCTCGAATACTTTGACACACTCATCATCAAACTAGAACTTCACCTCTTTTTCTAGAAACCTTCATATTGGTCTAGCAATTTTGGAGAAGTTCTTGATGAACCGTCTGTAGAACCCTGCATGCCCGAGAAAACTGCGAACACCCTTCATGACATAGGTGGTGGTAGCTTTTCAATAACTTCGATCTTTGCACGATCGACCTCCAACCCCTTGCAAGACACTTTATGGCCAAGGACGATACCCTCCTTGACTAAGAAATGACATTTCTCCCAGTTGAGTACAAGGTTGGATTCTTCACAACGAGCTAGCACCCTATCAAGATTCTACAAACAAGTAGCAAACGAATTATCGAAAATAGAAAAATCATCCATAAATACCTCGACGAAATCTTCCACCATGTCGTGAAAGATCGCTATCATGCATCTATGGAATGTGGCGGGTGCATTGCATAAACCAAATGGCATCCACCTAAAAGCATATGTCCCATAAGGACATGTGAAAGTAGTCTTCTCCCGGTCCTCCGATGCTATGGCTATTTGGTTATAGCCAGAGTACCCATCAAGGAAACAATAATATTCTTGTCCAGCCAATCTGTCCAATATCTGATCAATGAACGGGATAGGATAGTGATCTTTCCTTGTGGCCTCATAGAGCTTTCTGTGTTGAGTTGATTTTGCAACGCAGCTATCTGTGCAGTGATTGCTGTAAACCCATCCACTTCAAAGACTCCGGCTGCTTTCCTTGTTCCTCCTCTTGAAGAGTCCACATTCCACTCTGGATTTTCCTACGAAATATGATTTAACAAAGTATACAACTCCTCATAAGTATTTTCTAATGCTTGTTCCCCAGCTGCCGAGTCTAGCAAAATTTTTGTGTGGGGTTCCAAACCCTCTATGAAAGTATGCACCAGCACATCATTGGACTGGTGATGGTGAGGAAAATCTCGTAACATAGATTTGAACCTTTCCCAATCTTGATACAGATTCTCCCCCTCTCTTTGTTTGAAACTTAGAATCTGACTTCTAAGTCTTGCTGTTTTCCCGGATGGAAAGAACCATATCAAAAATTTTCTTGCAAGATCATCCCAAGTGGTGATAGAGTTAGGTGGCTCATCTTTCAACCACCTCTTTGCTTCCCCCAATAATGAAATGGGAATAATGTAAGCCTTACGTAATCGGATGATACTCCAGTGGGGATGTAAGTGTCACTTATCTCCAAAAAGTTTTAGAGATGTTTTTGTGGATCTTCGTGAGGGAGACCTGTGAATTGCCCGCTGGTGTGTAGCAATTGCACCATGTTCTGTTTAAGCTCAAACCTCCCTCCTGGCTCAGGTCTAAGAATACTTGATGTAACATTGTTAGCATGTGGGATTGCCACTTCGCGAACTGGCCTAGCTGCCATTTTCTCGGGCACTAACACTGCCCTTACAAGTGGTGGATTCTGTTGTTGCTCCAGGATTGACTGTCTTAGCAACTGCAGCTTCTTCTCTAGAGATTCTCTTCTTTGACGATGGAATTATCTTTCCAGCTCTAAGTATGAATCCACCAGCTCCTTATCTCTTGCAGTGTTCAACAGAATTCAATATCTGCAAGACTAAGGCTAAGATCAAGTTGTCAACACTTATATTGAAATTGTAAACTAACACTAAGAAAACAATTTTACCAATTACCAGTCCCCGGCAACGGCGCCAAAACTTGTTCGGGCGTTTGGTAACTACACGCAAGTGCACGTGGTCGAACAAGTAGTAAAATGGCTTAAGTAAGCCAAGTATCGATCCCACAGGGACTGAACTAAGGTAATACTCAACTTAAGTGTTAATGAACTATATCTTTAAGAATGCAGACAATAATTTAAATAAGATTTTGAGAGTTTAGTTTCCTAATCAATACGAATCTAAGACACAATTATAAAGTGAGTCTGAACTATAGTAATAAGCAAGTTGAGGTTAAAACAAACATGCAGAGAAGTAATTTATCGATACAATTCAGTCAATCTTTCCTTCGATTGCTAGTCAAGAATTATTGCCTATGGATTGAAACTTTCGTCTCCTACCCAACTTAAGAATCATGAACCTTCAATCTACATTTCTGTGATAAAAGAATTTCATGTTCTAGCCATACAAAACCGATTCTCTAATTGACTAATAAGCTTTCAGATATATTTCTATTCTGAATGTAAATCAATTCTCCATTTACCAAACTAAGAAGAGATCATATCCTACCAATTCGGTAATTCGTTTGCTACTTGTTTGCAGAATCTTGACAGGGTGCTGGCTCGCTGTGAGGAATCCAACCTTGTGTTAAACTGGGAGAAATGCCACTTCTTAGTGAAGGAGGGTATTGTCCTTGGCCACAAAGTGTCTCGAAAGGGGTTGGAAGTCGATCGTGCCAAGATCGAGGTTATCGAAAAGTTGCCACCACCAGTGTCAGTGAAAGGTGTGCGCAGTTTTCTTGGGCATGCAGGATTCTACAAACGATTCATCAAAAACTTTTCCAAAATCTCTAGACCATTATGCAGATTGCTAGAAAAAGAGGTGAAGTTTGAGTTGAATGATGAGTGTGTTAAAGCATTTGAAGAGTTGAAGCAGAAATTGATAGAAGCACCTATCCTCACTTCTCCGGACTGGGAGCAACCATTTGAGATGATGTGTGATGCCAGTGACGTGGCTGTGGGAGCCGTATTGGGGCAAAGAAAAAATAGAATCTTTCATTCTATTCATTATGCAAGTAAAACGCTGAATACGTCTCAAAGCAATTACACAGTCACGGAGAAGGAAATGCTAGCCTTGGTGTTTGCATTTGACAAATTCAGGTCCTATTTGGTGGGTTCGAAAGTGGTGGTGTACACAGACCATGCAGCGATTCGGTACCTATTCAACAAGAAGGATGCTAAGCCGAGGTTGATCAGATGGATCTTGTTGTTGCAGGAGTTTGATCTCGAGATCAAGGACAGAAAGGGGAGCGAGAATCAGGTAACAGATCACCTATCACGATTGTAAAGCCGGTCGCATGTGATGGAAAGTGATAACATAAATGTAGAGTTCCCAGATGAGCAACTCTTGGCAGTGGGGGAAGCTGAAGTTCCATGGTATGCAGACATAGTCAACTTGCTAGTGAGCGGAGTCTACCCACCTGAGGCAACAGACCAGCAAAGGAGGAAATTGAGGCATGATAGCCGGCACTTTGTTTGGGATGAACCATACTTATTCAAACAAGGACCAGATCAGGTAATGAGAAGATGCATCCCAGAGAGTCAGATTGCAGAGGTGTTGAGGGGCTGTCATTCTTCATTGAATGGGGGTCATCACGGAGGCGAGAGAACAACGCACAAGGTTCTACAATCAGGTTTCTTTTGGCCGACACTGTTCAGAGACTCTATGGCGTATGTCAAAATGTGTGATAGATGTCAGCGTACAGGATCAATTGGCAGAAGACAAGAGATGCTGCTACAGAATATACTGGAGGTTGAGCCCTTTGATGTATGGGGCATTGATTTCATGGGCCCATTCCCACCGTCATTTGGTAATCGTTACATCTTGGTGGCTGTTGATTATGTATCAAAATGGGTGGAAGCAATAGCTTGCCCCAGGAATGATAACAAGGTAGTAACAAAGTTTGTGAAAAAACACATCCTCACCAGGTTCGGGACACCCCGAGCCATTATCAGTGATGGAGGGGCTCATTTTGTCAATGCAAGTTTCAAGAAGTTACTAGCCAAGTATGGGGTGTGCCATAAAGTGGCGACAGCATACCACCCCCAAACTAGTGGGCAAGTAGAGGTGTCAAATAGAGAAGTGAAGCAGATTCTTCAGAAAACGGTGAATACACAACGAAATGATTGGTCAAGCAAACTTGATGATGCGTTGTGGGCTTATAGAACTGCTTACAAGACACCGATTGGAACCTCACCATACCGACTGGTCTATGGCAAAGCATGTCATATTCCGGCGGAATTAGAGCACCGACCCTTCTGGGCTGTCAGGAAGCTAAATATGGACTTAGAGCTGGCAGGCAAAAAGAGACTAATGCAGCTTAGTGAACTCAACGAGTTCCGCTGGCATGCCTATGAGAGTGCCAAGTATTACAAGGAAAGAACTAAAAGATGGCATGATAAGCATGTGGTGCATCGCATTTTTGAGCCGGGACAGAAAGTTTTGCTCTTCAATTCAAGATTGAAGTTGTTTCCAGGAAAGCTGAAGTCTAAATGGTCGGGACCATTTGAAGTGGTAAGAATGACCCCGCACGGGGCGGTAGAATTGTGGCAAGAAGATCGGAGTGCCACGTTCTTAGTAAATGGCCAAAGGTGTAAGCACTACTGGGGGGAGGATGGTGATCGAGAGAAATCGTCCATCGCCCTAGCGGACAATTGAGCTTAAATAACGTCGAGCCACGACGGTAAACCAGGCGCTGCACGGGAGGCAACCCGTGAAATTTTTTTTTTTTTTTGTGTAAAGTGTAAATAGATTTTTCTTTTTCGTGATTGACTACAAAATCTTTCGTTTTAGTTAGTGTTTTTATTTTTAGTTAGGTGAAACCCATAATTCTAACCAATTTTGTATAGTGAGCTAAATTTCAGGTCAAATGGAGGAACATGTGCACGGAATCGCGAAGGAAAAGTCGAGGTATGAAAAATTAAGAAAAAGTGGAAAACAGTGAGCTGGGGCGATAGCTCTGTGTCACGGAGGAGGACCTCCGCGTTACCCTCCGTGACACGTTGAGGTATAACCCGGAAATTTTAAAATTTCCAGAATGGTATCGCGATGGCTCCGTGTCACGGAGGCAGTGCACCGCGATGCACTCCGTGACACGTTGTCGTGTATATCGCGACGGGTCACACCGGGTCGCTGGGTGACCCGCATATTTTTATACCTTTTTAACCCCGAAAACCTCTCTTTTCCCCTCATTTTCCAATCCCTCCGCGACCAAACACCCCAAAAACCATCCCCTATCAACGTGACACGGAGTAAGGCAAGAAATTCACCGACTTTTCTTCGATTCTTCAACTTCAACGTATGTTTTCCGATTCCCTCTCAATTTCTTGTCGATTTTCTTCGAAATAAGCACGGGAGGTAAGCTAAATCGCCCTATGTAGTAAGTAAGCATGAATTTGAGTTATTTGTTGTTGATATATGTTCGGAATGTCGTTATGATTATTTGAACTTGTCGATTGCATAAATTATTCGAATTTGATTGATAAAATCAATTCTAGGGCTTGTTGTTGAATTTGAAGTTGGAAATGTGTTGAAATCGTGAATTTTATGCCAGGGTGTATGTGTTGAATGAGATGAGTCGATGTACAAATTGTTTGGATGTTAATAGACGACGGATTCTCGGGTTTGGGGGAAATGTTGAAATTTGTTCGAATTTGGTTGGTTGGATAGGTTCATGTGTATAAGTTTTTGTTGTTGTTTTTGTTTCTTTGTTTTTCTTTGCTAAGTGTGATGGTTAAAATGCTAGCGATGGTAGTGATTGCGATTAGCTGTATGAAGTCTGAGTAGTACGTAGAAGTTATACCATCGAATTTTTCGAACGCACTAAGCATGATTGTATAGTTGGTTGTTTTGTGTAAATAAAGATATTCTTGCCGTATTGTTGTAATTGTAGCTAAGGACTAAGTGTGGGGTAACCTAGCGTAACCTGACCTTAGCCGAAGTTAATATCTGTAAGCTTAACATTGATCTTGTTTACTTGGGTTGACAGGTGAAATGGCAAGCCGGCAAGAGAAAGGAAAAGGCGCGTCAACTTCAGGCGCTGGAAGGAAACGAATCAGACTGGGCACAGCAGTCCCAGCTGCACCAGCAGTTCCACACGGCCAATGCTGCCAATATGGAACAAGATGGGTGACCGACGAGGGGAAAAAGTGCTACGCCAAGCACAAAGAAAGCAAATATTTCCCCGAGGAGCACATAGCACGGGAACCATTGGCACAGGAGTTCCCCAGAATGGTTCACCAGATCGAGGCAGCGGGGCTCAAGTTCATCTTTGAAGAGCCCAAAGAATGCAATCTGCACTTGGTTCGGGAGTTCTATGCCAACTGGAACCCGATGATCAGGAGTCACACCATCAAGATCAGAGGGCAAATAGTCACTCTGGAGCCCCACCATCTCAATGCCATCATAGGAGCGCGGGACACAGACGCCCACGTCCTCCGACAGCTGAACATTACCCCACCATATGCGGACATCAGACGCACATTATGTGGGACCCGATCAATAGCTAGATGGAGCAGACACAAAGAGAGGGGCTACCACCAGACATTGCCCTATTCACAGATGAACAGGGAAGCCCGAATCTGGCTGAAGATAGTCTGCTCATGCCTAATCCCGGGGGTACATATGACTGATGTAACCCAGGATCGTGTATGCCTGGTGTACGCCCTGATGAAAGGGCTAGAGATTAATGTCGGGGCAGTTATTATATCCGCCATGAAGAGAGCCCGGTTGCACCAGGGGCACAGGTATGGTTTTGGTGGACTACTGACCACCTTTCTCAGGGGCCTCGATGTTGAGGAGGAGGCCCTCGATTATATCCCGCAGTTGGAGCGGCGGGCCTTAGATGTTACCAAAACTAAGGCTCCCGACACCACCCACGGGCTAGTGCTTACACTTGGCGAGCGACACGCTCGTGATGACCAGTACATGGCACGGATGTATGGGATGCAGATGCTCCAGCTAAGGATAGGTGGGAGGCCGGCGACGGAGGAGGAGCTATGGCAGCTCGAGCTAGACTACCCCTTTGGCGAAAACGCCAGGGATCTATGCCGAGTGGGGCCAGCATTTATAGAGCCCACAGATGATGACGTCCCCACAGACGAGGAGACGCGTCTGGAGGACTCCGATGTGGAGTCCGATGATGATGACAGAGGCGACTCGGATATGGGAGATGAAGCAGCAGCACCCGATGAAGAAGTGGAATACTTTGACTGATCAGGGAGTTCCACCACCCGAATTTGTGTTATTTGAATTTTTGTGAACACTGAGGACAATGTTCGAGCTGAGTGTGGGGTGGGAGTAGTTAGGTGCTGGGCTGGGCTGTTTTGTTTGTATGCTCTCTTCTGTTAGCATGTATGTTGTGTGTCCCTGTGAGTGTGAATTTTCAAATTGTTCTATATTTGTAAATATTTGTGAAATTGATGTGTGTTGCTGAATGGTTGCTAGCTGATTCTGATTCTGTTCATATTTTTGTTATTTTGTTATCGAAATGATCGATTTTTTTAAAAAAATTTTAAAATATTTTGTAAATAATTGTTCTATCGAAATGATCGATATTTTCGACATTTTTAATTTTGGGTTTCTCGGCGTTTGTTTTAGGTTCTTTTACCGAGAATGGTCCCATTGAACCGACGTCTTAAGTAGTGACCGTTCCCTATGATGGATGGATGACGACCGTCTTAAGGGAAATGTAGTCATTAGGAGTAGAGTTTTTTCAATTACTTTTCAGTTTTTTTTCTTTGGTGGATTGCATCCCGAAACCTGTAGTTACTCTATGGTTGTGAAATTTTGGTTGCATGTTGTACATGATATTCGAAATGCAAAGGTGATTTGTATGAAAGCATGCAAATTTGTAAATATGTTGAGATACCTAGGCTGTAGAGTTCGATTCAGTGTGATTGAGGCTTAATGTTTGAATTCCTGTAATTAGCTGATTGAAGAGTCTGTGAATACATCTTGAATCGAGCATGTGCAGAAAGTGTGAAGTGAGGTGTTGACATTCCATGCTATTGTGAAGTGTCTAGAACTTGCCTGGTGTTTGTACAAAACGAAATGAAGGAGGTGTATTGTAGGAAAGGATGTAGGCATTTCTTTGTTTTAACCGAGAGTTTCTATTTTTTTCCTTGGCATACCCCCCTTTCTGTGATTGTATACCCTAGTCAGCCCTTTGAGCCTTTAGCCTATTATTTCTTTCTTTTGTCCAAAAAGTGTAAACCGAGCTTAGTTCTTTCTTTTCATTAGCCGTAAAGTCTATACAAAACTCTTAAGTGCTTAAGAAGAGAAAATCATTTTCCCAAAGTGTCAAAGAGTGAGAATGGTGAAAAGAAAAAGAAAAGCAGAGTGAGGGAAGAAAAGAAAAGGTTGAAGGTGCACTTGTTAGAAATAAATGATAATGAAGGTGCATGAATAATCTTTGTTGATGTTTCAAGTGTGCTTAATGAAATGGGCCATACTAAAGTAAATCATCAAGAGTGGGATGATGAAAAAAAAGAAAAGAGAAACAATGTCCATGAGTTGATGGGATGTGTTGAAAAGGCGCTTAAGGATGCTAGTGGCTATTATTGGCTAATCCAATATTTACTAGTTCCATAGCTTCCATTACAACCCATTAAAGTCCTACGTGATCTTACATTGCATTTCTTTATATTAGTGGAGTAATACACTAAGGGCAAGCTTATGGGTCATGACATGATGCATGTGAATTCTTTTGGGAGAGAGAGTGAAATTGTGTGTACATGCCCCTGCTTGAATGATTGTGTGTCACATGAGCAAAAAGGGGAAGATTCTCTTGAGTTGTGAGGGCACATGCTTGATGAAAGATTGATTTTCGTGTCGGATATCTTGATTAGCTGATTTGCATGAGTTTGCCGACATCGAGAGTCTATTCTTAAAGTCTAGGAAGTCTTGATGTATTGAAGGTCATTGCATTGATAAGACCATGCATGGTTTCTTGATGATTTGCTGTATTGAATAATAGCTATGACCGTGTCTTAAATTGTTGAACCATAGTAGCGAGGTTGGGATGTAAATTGCATGAATTGTATGTTTGTTGTTCGAGGACGAACAAGGATTTAAGTATGGGGTAAGTGATCTTGGGCAGATTTATATGCCCAAATGATACTCAAAAGTATCATTTTCGCCTTGTTTATCTATCAATGTGTATACATTATCATGTAATAGGCAATAAAATGTGAATTTATACTAACCAACATGATTAGCATTGTTTTGCAGGTAAAATGTGATTTCGGGAAGCTAAAATGCATGTTGGATGATATCAGAGTTGGACTTGGATGCGAGCAAGGGAAAAGACATTGGACAGCATGAAATAAAGGGGCTCCGCGATGGAGCCGTGTCACGCTGCCATCGCGGAGGCATTCTGCCTGGATGGGGAAAATTCACCCAAATTCCAGTGGAGGTCCGCATTTGCTCCGTGGCACGGAGCCAGTGCTCCGCGATGCACGCCGTGCCACGTTGAGCCTGAATTCCCGGACCCCCAGTTCCAGTGAGGCTCCGCGTTCATGGCGTGTCACGGAGGCAGTGCTCCGCGATGCACTCCGTGACACGTTGCTCATTATTCCAGGAAAAATTCCCAGCAGTATAAATAGAACACTTAAGTTCATTTTTCATAATTCTGACTTGGTGGAGCAAGGACGTGGGTTACAGGCAGTTGAGGGACGAAAAGTTCAGGGTTTTTTCTCTTTTTCTTTCTTCTTTAATTCAATTGCTTGTATGATTAACACTCGTTTTATGATGATTAATCCACAAATGAGTGGCTAATTCCTCTCCTTACTGAGGTTATGAACAATTGTGATGAAATTTGATTATTGATTCTATGGGTTTTCATCTTTTCTTCCATGTTGTTCTATTAATTCTTGTTTTTACTGCATTGGTGTGTGGCCTACATTAACGTACATCTAAAAAGTCCGGTTTCACTCGAGAGAGCACGAAATTGGAAAGTTGTGAATTAATAGGATATGTTCTTTACTTGATTTGGGAAAATTAGGTCTTGATTTGCTTTCACGATAGAAATATACCTGAAAGTCATATTAGTCAATTTAGGAACCGGAATCGTATGGCTAGGACATGAATTGCATTTGATCACAGAAATGTAGACGGATGGTTCATGATTCTTAAGTGAGGTTAAATACGAGAGTTTTAATCTCTTGGCAATTGTTCTTGGCTAGCAACAGGAAGAAAAGATTAACCAATTTATGATGATAATCAATTTCATTACATGTTCGTTTAACCTCAGCATGCTCTTATTCATAGTTCAGATTCAAAGTAGATAATTCTTCTTAGTTTTAGTATAAAAATTTATAAAACAAACTATCAACTTTTTGGTTACATTGTTGTCTGCATTTTCAGAAGTAAATTATAGTATACTTGAGCAAATTGCACTTAATCCAAGTCTCTGTGGGATCGATACTTGGCTTACTAAAGCCACTTACTACTTGTTCGACCACGTGCACTTGCGTGTTGTTTTGTATACCCACAAACACCCGAACAATAGCACCAGGTGCTAGTCATGCCCTCTGGCCGACAAGGTCGTATAGCTACCTGTAAAATAAAATAGCTAACCAACAACAACCAATACTAAGGAATCTTATGCGGGCCGACAAGACCACCATGTTGTCTAGTTATCTCATAATGGAAACAAGCAATTAAAGTTATACTATAGCTGAAAAGGCTGATAACCAATAGCCACACTAGGCCCCACATGGCCATCACGCAAAGGAAAACATACATAGGCCCCACACGGCCAACTACAAAACTCATACTGGAAATCAGTAGCCTGCAAGCCTCTAGGAGTCGAATAATGATCGGGATAGGGCCCCGACCTACCCATAAACTGTACAACAAAAGAACAAACCTTCTAACTAACAACTTCGAGGAAAAAGGAGCTGATCAGACTGCTGACTCGACTAATGACTAGGAAGGTCCTGAGTTGGGTCTAATCGTACCTGTAGGCAAGCAATTATCACGCCACACTTTGGGAGGCATGAATGGTACCTAGTGCCACACTGGGATCTGACTGACTTGGCTGGGCTTATACAAATCTAGTGCATGCCTACAACTCAATTCAAGAAAACAACGAGCTATATCTCGGTTGTAAACACAACCTCCGATCGACAAGGCCGTATAGCCACCATAGCTAACCAACAATAGACAACAAAAGGGATCCTATGCAGGCCGACAAGAACAACCATGCTTTCTAATTATAACAGAAATGAAAACAAGCCACTATTCTAGGCCCCACACGGCCAACATATGAAACATAACTAATCTAGGCCCCACACGGCCAATAACAACCAACTGACAATTGTAGTCTACAAGCCTCTAAGAATACAAATAGTGGTCGGGACAGGGCCCCGACCTACCCAAATACTATACAAATAAAAGATGGTAATCTTCTACAACTTGGCAACTCCAAATGAAAGGAGCTAGCCAATGTACTGACTCTAACTAACTGCTACTGAGGATCCTGAACTCTGTTCGTCTAGACCTGTAGGTAAGTAATGCAGCGGCCCACAGTTGGGTGTCAGTACAATATGTACTGAATATGTAAGGCAGTAAATAAGCTGAATAAAAGCTATTAAAGACTGAAAGAAAGTAGAAGGAAGGGGCAGAAGTCAACCTAAAAGTTTGCTTATTCATAACCTGCATCTAGTAAAACACTACACATATATGAGTTAAGATTTTACAATCATATATTCGTAAGCTATAGCTAGCAGAAAATAATGCAAACAAGAACCTAACCTAGCCCCCATAAGCTTGGAAGGTACAATCAACACATAATAACCCGCTCGAGCCTCCATAAGCCCTAGCAAGCACACTTCATCTATTACCCCTTACCAGGTTTCTATGACTCTACTAATTCTATATCTAACCTACCATTCCCCTGGGTTTGCAATTGAGCCCACTCAGTTCTTGATCTGTAGTTGTGTTTGAGTCAGGTGGACTCCTAATAACTGCATCCCGGGCTCCAGGCTTTACAGGGGGTGTGATGTTGATACGGCATAGAATTGGTAGTCCAGCCATGGAATGGACTGTATAAGGCCCGTGGGCCTCATCATCGTACCTTGGGACGGCATATCGCTCCTTGGAGCAATGTCATCTAGCCCCTGGCTGGCGATGAAACAGCTAGTAACTCTAGGGTGTTCATGGAAGGATCCTAAGTGAGAAAACCTCACCCGGATGCTATACTGAGGTCTCGATCTAGCCACTCAAAAAGCATATCTGGCCTTCGGGGCCTAACGCGACCGCTACGGTACCCCTAGAATAATTTGTATGGATGATAGTAGGCACACCTCGTGCACCTGTACCTGATCATAGAATCCTGGTAGTGATCATAATCTCTAATGGTCTAGACCGGATAGGGCGAGGTCTGGAGTGGCCTAACAACACTCTAAATGTCCTGCTGGGAAACTATAACTCACAAGCAACTGTAGGGTCATAGACGGCCAATTACCTAGTGTGTTTTCCTAGAGCGATTGTAGGGCTGCTACTGACCGAACATGCTTTGAGTGGTTGGTCCCTATTCCTCCACAGGCAACTTACTGACATCTTTAGCCTGAGGGTAATACTATGCTAACATAGTTCTAGTCCTCTAGACCTTAGCTTGGTCTGCTCAGATCCTATATGACTTTTCTAGGGGATCCCTAACCTTATTGATAACATTTATATAGACTTAACCACTCACGACAATCTATAACTGAATATCTTATAGGAACAGGCTGGGGCGTTGGCCCTGCCTCTAACTGCTAATAAGGTTCCCTTCCTTAGGGTACCCACCGAGTCTATTTAACCTGAATGACTGGGATAGCTTTCTGGGCGACCTATATGAAGAATACTAAGTCAACTAGAACTGACAGTCATTGGTAGTAGCTAACTAGATGGCAGGTTGTCACTCAGTTCACTAGACAACCCTAGTGCCGCTAACTCTAAAGTATGGCCCCCCTATCTAAACTTCTGGTCCTTGGGCGTGAGGATACGCCAATGCCGGCGTGCTTTCTTGACAATACAGGCACCAAACTGGTAGTTATATTCTCTAGTGTGCCTATGCTGTTCAACTTACTAACTCAGTCCCAATAACTACCCACAAGCTTCTAAGGTCTAGGCCTGACAATAAAACATACAATTCTACTAATACAATGAACTGGAGAATAGAAGAGTTTCTATGAAGCTCCTAGCATGTGCCACACTTAAACATATTCTTTCCCGATGAGGGATACTGCAATATACTCTCGATATGCTTTCTAGAAGCTATCCAAAACTTATATAATCGCGGTCTATGGATAGCAATTAATCATAACATAAGTACTCACAATCTACCGGTAGCAGCTAACTGCAACACATATATATACATACTCATTAACTACTGGCAACAACTAATTACAATATACAGGATCATGGTCTTGCTTCATAGACATAAGTTGTATCGCTGTACAATGAGAATAACTTTCCGAAGAGATAAGCCTTAACATAACTTGATTGCCGATTCCCGATTAACTAGCGAGTTTCAGCTTACAATCGACGCTTCTCTCCAATTATAACCTTTATGCTGAGAGAATGGGAATAATTTTAATACTAAATTTGATAAAATGCGATAACTTTTGTTAACAATAACAACTATAATTCAACTACGTATAACTCCATTGGAGACCTATAATTTCCCGAGTTTAGAAGGGAGAAATGCTTACCTAAAGCCTGTGGTCATTTAGAAATCAGTTTGGAGTAATTTCGGCAACCTTTACTCAGCGGAGTTTTGAATTGCCGGGAAAATTTTTGAGAAATAACTCCGTAGTAATGCTTTCCGTAGGCCTAGGACTCGTTACCCGAAGTTAATTTGAGATTGGACGGCGTTTGGTAGCATAATTGGATGAAAAACCAATGAAACCTACGGTTTCTTTCACTTCTAGCCAAAAGGATTTTTGGAAATGAACTAACATTCAAGCTAAGGGGTATATATATACTTGAGGTCAATGGCAGGGGGGCCCCGCACCGGTCATCACACGAACATGCCCACCGTGTCGCGCCTCCCATCGCGCCCCAAAGCCTGGCGCGTCGCGTTGGCCCCTCGCGGCCTAGCCTTGCCTGACCCTGCTTTTGAGGATTTTCCACACGCGACAAGATCTTCTTACCCGTCATAAATCTACACTTATTCTTACTAATTATTAACATTTACGGGATGTAACAGTAATGCAGCGCCCCAAAGATGGGCGTCAGTACAAGATGTACCAAATATGTAAGGCAGTAAATGAAAATGATTGAATAATACTGATAATGAAATTGAAACACTTCAATAGGGGGGACAGAGAGTTAACCTGTTGTACAACTAACAATAGATAGTGCAAATAAGAACCTTACCTGGCCCCCATAAGTCTAGAAGGTACAATCAACACAGAATAACCCGCCCGAGGCCCCCATAAGCCCTGGTGAGCACACTCCAATCTATATGCCCCTAACAAGGTCAAAGTGGGTCAATAGGTAACTATAGCCCACCTACCAGTCTCCTAAGTCTGCAACTGAGCCCGCTCAGCTCCTAATCTGTAGCTGTGCCTGAGTTCGGTAGACTCCTGATAATTGCACCCTGGGCACCAGGCTCGACGAAGGTGAGTGATGCTGATACGGCATAAAAATAATATTCTAGCCTTGGAATGAATATAATATAGACCTTGGAACGGAATATCGCTCCTTGGAGCGATGTCATATAGCCTCATAGGTGTCGACACAGCTAGTAACCTTGGGTTTGGTCACGAAAGGCTATACAGGGCAGGGTCAATACCAATTTGAACAGACGGTGCTAACCTCAGAGTAATAATAGCAGCTAACCACAAGAATCATGCTTATGGCGTTCTTACAAGAATCTAGGTCGCATTATGATATGTCAGGAACAACTTGTCGAAAGGATTCGCCTTAACATACCTCGAATGCTGATTTCTCATTTAACTGGCGAGGTTTAACATGCAAACTGCAATTCTTTCCAACTGTAACCTCTATGCTGAGAGAATAGAACTAATTTCAATACTAATCTCGGCAAATATTGATAACTTTTGATAAAATAATTAACTATAATCCAACTTTGAATAACTTAGCCGAAAGTCTATAATTTCCCAAGAGTTCAGAAGGAAGAAATGCTTACCTAATGCTTGTGGCCTAGTAGGAATCAATTTGGAGCAATTATGACAATTTTTACTCGATAGAGTTCCGGTTTTTGGAGAGAATTTTTGAGAAATAACTCCTTATAAATGCTTCCCGTAGGCTTAGGATCCGATACCTGAAGTTAATTCGTATTTGGACCGCATTTAGCAGTGTAATCGGATGAAAATTGTATGAAAGTTGCATTCTATTCTTTCTCTGGCCGAGGGACTTAATATCAAATGAAATTCGATTGAAGGAGGGCTCTATATATATAACTTTGGGCGGTGGACAGGGGGTCCATGTCACGGCCCCCATTGCTCCATTTTATGAGCGTGCAACACTGCCCAACGTAGAGGAGGGGGTCCATGACACGCTGCCGGTCATGGCCTGCCCCCAGCCCTCTCCCTCCACTAACTCGATACTGTGCTTATACATCCCTCCCCCGAGCCCTTTTCCATATGCGTCATACTCTAAAACTCTCGACTTACGTATGAACGCACCGATTAAACAATAGAAACTTACAGGGTGTAACAATAACTTTTTCCAGAGTCTTTTGTCTCATGACCCATGTTTCATGAGCAAGTTGCAGTTTGTGTTGGTCCTTAAGAGAAGCAGCTTTGGCTTTCTTATATTTTGGATAATGCACCAGCTTGCTTTTCAACTCATAGAGTCTAGACGTCTTTCTCGTGGGGCTAATATTAAAAGCCTACTCAGGCTTCACCTGATTTTAGTGATATACAACCTGGGATTCTATTTGGCCATTGAAGCATCTTTGGTGGAAATAGTATAGTCTCAGACTTGGAGTTTTTCCTCGAGTATGGACTCGCTCCGGGCGCCTATCTCAATAGATTCAAAATGCATGGATTTGTCCTTTCCGGAGATCAGAAACCTTTGAGCTTAAGCTATTGTCCTCCCCACTAATGACATTTTTCCTCCTCAAACTAATCCAGTCTGGTCTTTAAGGCTCCATCTTTGAAAAGTTTCAATTCCAAAGCCTCCACCTCAGCAAATTTAGCCCTTATTCGGCATTTTCTGCCTCAACCTCTTATGCTCGGTAGTTATGTCACTTTGCTCCTTTAGCATTCGTTGAATCCCTTCAGAGATCAAGACATTACCATACAAACAAAAAAATAAATATTTTTAATATGAAGATGTTTAAAATGGAAGAAATTAAAAGGTTGGTTAAGTAACATCTTTACCATGGCACAAGTATGAGCGCTTTGTTAAACAAGCTTGCCGGAGAGACGTTGTCCATTTTTCCTTTATATTTGGCAATAACCAAAGGATATAGATAATTAGAGAGGGCGACTGATAGGGAGAGCATATGCATCTCCTCGAATACTATAATGGGGATTGTCCTCTTCTTCTCAAGATTGTTCACCGGAGCAGGGAAGACACTTGTAATCTCAAACTTAGATCCTGAAGGCTGGGCAGATCGGCTAGTTATTGCCCCCAACATTACAAGTCATACAACAGCAGAAAAGATAGATAAGTTTAGAGTAGGACCCAATGAAGAAGGCAATACTCCATCTTTAGTAACATGGAGAACAACAATAGCAGGGTTGAATGATATTGGGAAGCAGGAGTCAATAAACTCCATGAGGTCGACCTTCTAGAACAAACCACCAGCTTATCCCAGAATCTGAGGTTGAGCTGTTGAGGTTTTCTTCTCAAGCTATGATGAGTCATCAATGGTTTTTTCATCATAACGAGTATAGCAACACTCATATAGTTTCTTCTTCTCCCGAAGTAGAAGCCAACAGTTTTTTGATCAATTTTTTATCTTTTGGGGGGAAGGGCATCGAAAGCCGAAGCATGCCCTTCAATAGCGATGCTCGAATCTACATCTTTCTTGAGGACCCAGTGTACAAGAGCTTGTGGCCCCTCTGGAGAAATTGGGACTCCACGGGTTTGTGCCTCGGAGGAATTAGAAGACCCGCAACAACAAATGGTTTAGTTAAAATAGAATTTTTGGTACAGATAAACAAGAGATAGGAATAAACAGCTATCATGTTTTTGGCCTTCCAACCTTTAGAGCTGACAATGGATTTCCACGTCTCCCTATAGGAATCCAAAATATGCAACATACTCTGACCCCATTCCCTAATGGAAATATCCTCAAAAGACATCACTCAAGAGTTGATACTAGATTTAAAATCAAAGTTAGTCGTAAGATGAAAAGAGTTAAAAGAAGAAAGCCTTAAGAAAAGTTCAAGAGTGGAGAAAACTTACAAACAAACCTAAAACTAAATCCTCTATTGCTATCACCATGAATCTTTTCATATAGCCCTGATCATTATCATCATCGATGCTAGATAAAATGGCCTTCTTATTCCGATGGGTTAACTTTAGGATCTCCGTTCAAAGAAAAGAGGAGATTAAAGAAGGACGAGATGGTGTAAGGAGAAAGGTTGGTCGGCTTTGTCTGCCAGGTATCGGAGGCAGGCTACAACTCTCCATATAGAAGGACTAAATTGGGCTTGACAAATTTGGTAAGATTTGTTGTTTCATAATAATCATAGCAATGGATAAAGAACCAAAACCGAGGGTAAAAGGATAAGTATATACATAAGAGTGGTCTGATTTATGAAAATTTACTCTCTCAAACTGTAATGTCCCGTCCAATCATTATAGAGTCTCGATGATATTAACATTAGGAATCAATTTGCTGGTCTAGCTTTTGTTTTTTGGAATAATTGATTATTTTATTAATTGACTTAATAGGCTGAATAAGAAAATATTTGGGAGGCCAAGGTGGCAGGACTTCCAGGGAATCTTAGAATTTTCACCCCATTATTCTAGGGAAAGAAAGAATTGAAGAGTTACGGTGATTCTCCAAGGCAGAAAGGGTTCTCCTTCCCAAGGTAATAATTCTAAATTTTTCTTTCCCTCTTTCGATTCCCAAACACCCTAGATGTAATGGGTGAACTTTAATGATGACCTTTTTGTTAGAAACCCTAAAAGGGACCATCACACTCCAGCATATAGTCCCTCACCTCCCGACGCACACCTCCTGCCGACAGAGCATAGTGGTGAGAGAGGGAAATGATAGACTGGCCCCACTCCGATCTCGAAAAAAAGTTCAAACCACCACCCCACTAGAACTCCACCATTTCTAGTGCAAAAAACTCAAGAAAATAGTCTATAGCATACAGACGACGATTAAATCACTTGAGAATGTAAATACTAGTAGCATGCTTCGATAATCTACTGCCATTAAGAGCAAAAGGAAAAGAATCTTCCTCGCCCCATTTTCAACTCTAATTCGTGCATAAATACATGAAAACACAAGAATTGTAGGGTAAGTAAAATAATAAAGTTGTGAGGATGAGAATTACCTAGAAATCGAGGGGAATCACAAAGGAAGTGGGGAGGATTTGGGACAAAAGTTGGAATGAAAATGTGAGAATGAACCAAAAACTATTTCTTCTGCTTCTTAATCTAAAATTTTAGTTTCACTACAGCGGACAGATATTTGTTGCGGCAAAAAAGCACAATTGGAGCGGCCAGGTCCGTTCCAGTGATATATGACGTTTTAATTTCTATGAGGGTTAGAAATGTCCCCAGTACATGATAAAGGGAGCCTTATGGAGGATGGTGATAACGTGGGGGTTGCATGAGCAATATGTGAATGTCGGTTACAGTTGAAGAATGTGGAAGACCCAAAATTTAATAGGTCGATTTGAGTGTGAAAATAACTATTAGAAGTGGTGTATGTGGGACTCTTTCCCAGTTGGGGATGCAAGGATGGGAGAATTAAATTCGTGTGTCATGTCCATGTAATATTCCTATTAGCATTGTGGGACCTCAAAAATAGGGTCGGGTAAAGTTTCGGTTAAATTTGGAAATGATAACAATAAAACTTTGGTAGAAATAGTATAACCATAAGTATGATCCCACACGGACTGCGATGCGATAGAAAACCCCTACATATCCAGTGACCCCATTCGGGGATGAATGATTGTTTAATTGGTATCTGATGTAACGAACCATCTAGTCATTATAGATCCTTGATGATATTGACGTAAGGATTCAAAATTCTACGGGTCTAGCTTATTATTTTTAGAATAAGAGATTGTTTTATCAATTTACTTTGTGGGCTGAATAAAAAAAATTTAGCAGACCCAAGCGGCAGGACTGCCATGGCGAACAATCCTTCACTATAGTGGGATCGCTGCAGTGGAAATGTATCATTGCAACAGGAAACGCGAGCTAAAAAGTTAGAATTTCAGGGTTTTCACCCCATTATTCTAGGGAAAAAAAGAACTGAAGAGTTAGGGCGATTCTCCAAGGTAGAAAGGGTGCTCCTTCCTAAGGTAAGAATTCTAGCTTATTTTTCCCTCTCTCGATTTCCTAACACCCTAGAGGTAATGAGTGATCTTTAATGGTGACTTTTTAGTTAAAAACCCTAAGTCATGAAAGCAAGGGATATTTGAAAGAGATTGAGCAGGTATTGATTCCTAGACCTAAATGTGGGAAATTAACACGTTCTAGGGTGAATATGATTGTAGAACATTATTTGTGTGATAGTTTGAGACCAAGAATTCGGTAAAATTGGAACCCTTAACCTTAAAAACTAATTTAAGAGGGTTAGAGGAATAAAAACTCCATGACCTAGGTTAGAGTGATTATTGTAGATTTGGGCTATGATAATTTAGCCTGTGATTATCGAATTAGACCATAAAACAATGGGTAGAATGTAGTGGGTTAAGTTTCCAAACTCTTGAATCAAAGAAGTAGACTATTGATTGATTTTTTAATGTATTATTTTTAGACTTTGAACGTTTGGAGGCATTGAGAAAAGGCAAAGCTCCCGCGGAGCAGCTAGATATTCTAATTATGTGGTCTGTGTAGGTTATGGCTTATCTTTGTGTTAGATTGTAATTAGTGAATTGTATACATATGTACTACTAATGTTCAACTGATGAGGATAGAGGGATCATAAAATATGATGACATGAAGAAATATTTGTAGTGACCTAACTATAAAATTGGTGGATTAATCCTAAGTATGAGAACACGTGGATAAGTGAAACCTAGTTGATAACTTATAATGGGGTGTACTCTTGATGTGATGTTCTTGATAAAATATTCTTGATGTGATGTTATTGATAAAACACCCTCGAGGTGATGCTCTGGGCAGCATGCTTTGATGACATGTGGTTGTAGTTGCTCTTGATTGTATATTTTAGTGGTGCAATCTTGATGGTAAAATCTTGGAAGAATGATCATAATAGTATGAATAAAGGGAAGAAGTGAGGTGATTAGACCTAGTTTGATTATGTGAGCTTAATGTTTCAATTTAATTGTTATGAACGGAAATGTAAGGCTAGTGTTATAAATTAACTAGCTTGAAATGAATCTAAGGTAAGGACGAACAGGTATTTATGATAAACCTTAGTAGTAGGGTTGAGTAATTAAATCTAGATTGTGTTAAAATGATTATGATGCATTAATGAAATTTCCTTGTGAATGAATATGTTAAAGGGAAGATGATGGGACTGAGTAACTTGACTTGAAATGGGCACTAATACGAGCAATAATTTAATCGATATTGAAAAAGCCTGTTTATGTGATAGATCCTTATGTGAGACAGTAGGAAAGGTTGAAATGATGAATTATGAAGGTTACCTTATGTGTTCTATTATTGTGATAGATAACGTGAGACTTGGCTAATTGATAAATAATTACAAAAAATAGCAGGTTATGATAACGAGGAGTTAGACCTTATATAATGATATATATCTGTGTGGATTGATGATATGATTAATTGGTCTTCAGACACTGATTATGATAGAGATAGTGATGATTTAGTTGCGCTCTGGAATGAACACTGAGATGAGTAAATGTGGTTTGTTGTTGTGAAAATTAAGTAAAATTGTAACAATCAATGAGTACTTATGAAGGGTCATGTGCGCTGATTAAATTGATAGCATGTTCAATTGTGCTGATGATTGTTGATTTATATATATTTTTGAATTTTCTTATAAGTATAATGCCCCAAAAACTCAGAGACTAGACCCGGAACTTAAATCAGAGAAAACTGAAAATCCTGCACCAAGTCACAAAATAAGTCATTCTGTGACCCGTTAGAGGTGAACACGAGTCGTTAAGTGACTCGTGGTGATACTGGGGACTTAGTTGAAAATTTGGAAAATAAGGTGATCATGGGGGTGACCACAAATCGTGGTCAACCCCACGAGTCGTGATATGACCAGTGATCAAGAGAAAACTTAAGGTAGGGGAGAGGTTGGGCAGTGCACCTAACGACTGGTCACCACAAGTCATGGTCCATGCCACGACCCGTTAGGTGACCCGTGGTCAGGAATTGCTTAGGAGTTGGAAAGCTAGGCAGTGTACCCAACGAGTCCTCACCACAACTCGTTTGGGACACCATGAGTCATGGTGTCACCTGTGGGGACTCCAGGGACTTTTTGGCAGTGGAGACCGTGATAGGTGATCACGAGTCATGGTCACCAACCATGACCTATTAGGTTCCCCGTGGAGACTGTCGATTAGTTTTCTCCTGCCAGTTTTTCAATGGTCTTTCAGTAATTTCCTACCTCCTAGACTCTAAACTATATCCTTTTAGGCATATTTTCATATTGTTTGAGGGGTTAAATGGTTTCTTTCCTTATTCTCCCCATTCAGACTCTCAGGAAATAGCGCAGGAGTTCTCTCATAGCATTTCAAAGCAAGAAATAGGGCGGTCTATTTCTCCTTGGTTTCTCAAGGGAAATCTTCAGGCTTATTCACTAGGTATTTGGGAATTCAACATGGGAATAATTCTTCTCCTGTTTCCCCAAATTCCTCCCTACTTTTCTCTATCAGTTCTAGCCTTGGAATTATCGAATGTTAAGAAATTTTAGTTATACTTCGTCTAATCCATGTGGAATGCTACTTCATGTTAGTTATAGATATTTTCCATCAGTTTGTGACAGAAATGATGTTTATTCTTGTGAAGTGAAATTTTACCCTATTTCTTGAATTAGAAAATCTTGAATTTTGCAATAGTGTTTGAATATCAAAATTTTTCTTGATTTTATTAGTGTTGGGGATTTCCACGTTTTTAATAGCATTGAAACTAAATCAGATTATTGTTAGTTAAATTTTAGCCAAAATGTTAGAATTCTCAGCGTCAGTTTGACTGCAAAAATTCCCCAGGTGTAGTACCTCCCAGTTATAAGAATCAGATTCAGAACTCAATTTTTAGTGGTCCACTAGGCGGTCATGACACTTTAGACCAGAAGCTCTAACTAGCCTTAGGACCCTAGCTTCAGATTACAGTTAGTTCTTCAGATGGTTACCATGCTTCCAGATAAGCAACTCTGACCAGTATTAGAACCCAGTTCCAGAATCTGGTCAGATAAGACTCTCAGGGTTCTTTCAAATATGTATCCCTGACTAGTCTTGGGCCCCAGTTTCTAGTTATCAGCTTAGTAATCAGTCTAGGACTATCCAGTGGGAGTACAACTTAGCACCGAGTAAACTGGGGTTCCAACGCACCCAGGTTTCCAGAACTACGTTGCCACCGTAGGTTATAAATTTATTGGCCTGATGACCCCAGACTCTTGTGATCACCCAGTTCATACCTTTATATCCTGGCAAGGTATATTGGGTCCTACTGATGGGGTGTATACATCGGACTCCATGTCTAGGTCATGTGGTTATATGTCGGTTATAGGCTTTCCCACTATTCAGCTCAGTTCACTTTCAGATCAGTTCAATGTCAGATCAGTTCAGTTCAATATCTCAGAATTAGGGCATGTCCTTAACATCAGACAGGGTCTTTTAGACCATCTCAGTTATTTTAGTTATTCAGTTCAGTAGCATTAGTTGGTCATTGCATGTCTTTTCAGTTCAGCACTTTTATTCAATTGTGTTATGTTTTCTCCCACTTACTCAGTACATTCAAAGTACTGATGTATACTTTTATGTTGTATCATTTTATCATACAGCTGCAAGATCTCAATCTCAGCCTCGCTAGCCGATCGCTCTCCGAAGACCTCAGTTTTTCTAGTTGGTGAGGAAGAATTTTGCCCATTTAAAACCCTACATACCTGGAAATGGATTGACTCAAAGTTCCTTGAATACCCACAAAGAAATTGATGGAAACTTGGGGAAGAAGACCATGAATCTCCCAAAAATCTCTCTAAAATTCTTGCATGAGAATGAGCATGCATAAAGGACTTAATTCATATTATCATACTCAGAAAATATCCAAAACGGCGTAGTTTAGGGTCTAAAAGTGTAGAAAATTTGAAATTGCCCTTAAGATTAAATCCCTGAAAACTGTCCTAGATGGACCAACGACCGACCCAAAGGGTCGTGAAAACATATCACGACTCGTGGTATCGAGTCGTTGAGTCCATGCTTCATCTCCTGCCTCGGATCCTTCCCACAGCTCGTTAGGACGAGTCGTGACTTCAAAGGACGAATCGTTGGATCGACCATCGTCAACTCCTTGACCAAATCTGTCTTTCCTTCCCACGAGCCTCACCACGGCTCATGGTGACTCCCAACGAGTTGTGGTTTCCATCTGTTGTCTCCACTAGAACCTTCAACCCATGAACGACGACTTGAAACAACGGGTCGTCCCTCTTAACCACGAATTGTGGGATGCCCCATTGCTTCCTCCTCAACCTAAGTCCAACCTCCTTACAACTGGTGACAATGACTCGTTGTTCCTAACAATGGGTCGTTGCACCATCCATTGTCTCCACTGCTTCCCTAACTTCCCAAACCACGACAGCTTGTGATGACTCGTGGTACCCTACCATGAGTCGTAGGGTCGTCTGCTCTGTGATGTTTTTTCCAGTTTTCTGCACTTTTCAAATTTTTAACTCCGGGGTCTATTCTTAGGCCTTTCCGAGGTATTACAATATCTCCCCATTGAAAACATTCATCCTCGAATGTAGGAAAGCAGCAGCAACTAGAAACATACAATTTATCGTAGCTATATACTAATTATTTTAACCAAAATTTTCATGGAATGACTACCTCCAAACCACATAGCTGAATTGATCTCATGCTTCACATACACATTCATACACAAAAGAAACTTGCAGACATAAACTGAACATGAAAACTAAATATAGTCATAGGGAAAAACTGATACCTCAAGTCGGAACCGAGCCGATAGAGAACAAATGTGGATATCTAGCCATCATGTCCGCTTCGGCTTCCCACGTAGCTCCCTCAACATATTGATTTCTCCATAAAACCTTAACTGAAGCTACTTCTTTGTTTCTCAACTGACGAACCTGACGATCTAAGATCTCAACAGGGACTTCTTCATAACTGAGGTTGTCTTTCACCCCAATGTTGTCGACCGGAACTACCAAGGCTGGATCCCCCAAACAATTCTTCAAAAGTGACACGTGGAAAATGAGATGAACTGAAGACAACTCCGATGGCAAGTCCAACTCATATGCTACCTTGCCAACTCTTCTCACAACTTGGTAAGGACCAATATAGCGAGGACTGAGTTTACCTTTCTTTCCGAACCGCATGACTCCCTTCATGGGAGATACCTTTAGAAATACGCAGTCATCCACATCAAACTCCAGATCCCTTCTCCTCACATCAGCATACAATTTCTGTCGACTCTGAGAGGTTTTCAACTTGTCCCTTATCATCTGAACCTTTACCATCACCTCGTGAACCAAATCTGGTCCCACCATAGCTTTCTCGCCAACCTCAAACCATCCGATAGGAGATCTACACCTTCGCCCGTAAAGACCTGGAACGGTGCCATCTGGATACTAAAGTGATAATTGTTATTATAGGAAAAATCGATCAAGGGCAAATGATCATCCCAACTACCTTTAAAATCTATCACATATGCCCTCAACATGTCCTCAAGAGTCTGGATTATTCATTCTGCCTGGCCGTCTATTTGCGGATGGAAGGTTGTACTGAGCTTAACCTGCGTCCCAAGTCCTTTTTGAAAAGAACGCCAGAATTGAGAGGTAAACTGAGTACCTCGGTCTGAAATAATAGACAAGGGCACTCCATGAAGTCGAACCAACTCTCGAATATACAACTTAGCATAATCATCTGCTAATCTGTGGTCCTGACCGATAGGAAGTGTGTAGCCTTTGTTAACTTGTCGACCACTACCCAAATGGAGTCATAGTGTCGGCAAGTACAAGGTAAACCTGTAATGAAATCCATATTAATTTCTTTCCACTTCCAAGTGGGGATGCTGATATCCTGAAGTATTCCTCTTGGACTTTGATGGTCGACCTTCACTTGCTAGCAGTTTGGACATTTCGCTATGAACTCCGCAATATCCTTCTTCATACCATCCCACCAATAGATTTCTCGCAAGTTCTGATACATTTTCGTGGGTCCTGGATGAATAGAATATCTGGTACCATGTGCCTCATACAATATCTAAACTCTCAGATCATCTATATCTAGGACACATAGACAACCCTAGTATCATAGCACACTATCTCCCCCTTGGGAGAAAACCTCTAGATTTTGACTCTGCATCGCCTCCTTCAGCTTCCTCAAAATGGGATCCTCATCTTGCCTGGATTTAACATCAACCACCAAGGACGATTCTGACCAGTTATGTACAACAACGCCACCATCAATCGAGTCGATCAATCTAACTCCCAATTTTGCAAGTTGGTGGACATCTTTCACCAACTCCTTCATCCCCTCATCCACATGGGACACTCTCCATTGAGAGCCTACTAAGTGCATCTACAACCACATTTGCCTTGCCTAGGTGGTAGAGGACACTCATATTGTAGTCCTTTAGTAACTCCAACCACCTCCTTTGCCGAAGATTTAGATCTTTCTGTGTGAACACATATTGCAAACTCTTGTGATACGTGAATACATCCACGTGGACCCCATACAAGTAATACCGCCATATTTTCAATGCAAACACCACCGCGGACAACTCAAGATCGTGGGTTGGATAATTCTTCTCATGAACTTTCAGCTGTCTCAAGGCATATGCTATTACCTTCCCATGCTGCATCAACACACATCCCAGTCCGACTCTCAAAGCATCACAATACAATACAAAGCCATCAGTACCCTCGGGTAAAGTCATTATTGGTGCTAAAGTGAGTCGGTCCTTTAACTCATGGAAGCTTTTCTCACAAGCCTCCAATCATTGGAACTTCACCTTTTTCTGGGTCAACGTGGTCAATGGGGCTGCACTTGATGAAAAGCCCTCAACAAATCTTCGGTAGTAGCCTGCTAAGCCCAAGAAACTCCGAATTTCCAAAGGATTCACCGGTCTAGGCCAATTTTTCACCACCTCTATCTTCTGGGAATCTACCCTTATGCCTTCGCTTGATACCACGTGACCCAGGAATGCCACAGAGTCTAGCCAAAATTCACATTTGTTAAACTTTGCATACAGCTGACGATCCTTGAGGGTTTGTAGCATTATCCTCAAATGAGTGGCATGCTCCTCCTCGCTCCGAGAGTATATCAGAATGTCGCCAATGAATACGATCACAAACATGTCCAAATATTGCTTGAACACCCAATTCATCAAGTCCATAAGGGATGTAGGAGCATTGGTTTGCCCAAAAGACATAACTACAGACTCGTAATGGCCATATCGGGTTCTGAAGGCTATCTTTGAAATATCACACTCCCAAACTCTAAGCTGGTGACATTCGGATCTAAGATCTATCTTCGAGAAACACTTGGCACCCTGGAGCTGGTCAAATAAATCATCAATCCTAGGCAAGGGGTACTTGTTCTTGATAGTGACTTTATTAAGCTGTGGACAGTCAATGCACATCCAAAGGGACCTATCCTTATTTTGAACGAAGAGAATCGGTTCACCCCATGGAGACTTGCTTGTCCAATGAAACCCTTATCTAGCAAGTCCTTCAACTGATCCTTTAACTCCTTCAGCTCAGCTGGAGCCATCATGTAAGGAGGGATAGAAATAGGTTGCATATCTGGAAATATATCATTCCCAAAATCGATTTCCCTTTCTGGAGGAACACTTGGAAAATCCTCGGGAAATACTTCTAGATATTCGCACGCCACCAGAACTGATTGGATAGTCGGGGTCTCAGACTCCACATCTTTAACCCTAACTAGGTGGTACATGCAACCCTTAGAGATCATCTTCCTGCCCTTAAGATAGGAAATGAGCTGACCTGCTGGTACTGCCGAACTACCCTTCCTCTCCAACACTAATTCACTCGGAAAATAGAATTCCACCGTACGGGTCCTACAATTAATTGAAGCATAACACGCAAACAACCAATCCATACCAAGAATAATGTCAAAGTCAGTCATGGCTAACTCTACCAGGTCTACGGAGGTAACCTTATGCAACACAGTGACCGGGCATATTCTATATACTCATCTAGCTACAACCGAATCTCCAACAGGGGTCGAAATGGAAAATGGCTCTGACAAGGTCTCGGGACTAACTCCAAGACTACGCGCAATGTAAGGAGTCACGAAAGACAATATAGCTCCCGGGTCTAATAAGGCATAAAAATTAATATGAGAGACACGTAACATACCCATGACCACCTCTGGCAAAGCCTCCTGATCCTAGCGCGAGGCAAGGGCATAAAATCAATTTTGGCACTATCCACCACCCCCACTAGTCGATGCCCCCTGTGGAGCGGAACGGGATGGAGCTGTCGCTTTCCTAGTGGTCAATGCTCGACCCCTATCATCACCCTGTCTGGAATATAGACATGCTCGGTGCATGTGCCCAGAACTACCACACCCAAAACAGACATCCAAACTGAGCAGGCACTCCCCATTGTGACTCTTGTCGCACTTCCCCCGGGATGGGGAGGTATACTCTAACTGAGTGCCCCTCTAATTCCTAGACCTTGAAGACCTGCTCCGCTGATCACCCCTGGGTCTGGAGGGAACACTAGCTGATGATAGTGCTGGGGCTAGTGATCTCTACTGAAACTATGGGCAGCTATCACTGGCGGGCCTCTGATGTGAAAACCCACGGTTATCCATTCGAGCCCTCTTCGCCTCCCTTTCCCTCACATGATCCGCATCTATCTGTTGGGCATACAACACTATGTAGGAAAATTCCATATCCTGGTGCAGCATGGCAGTCCTACAATCTTTGTCTAAATAACCAGCCACACCATGAAAAAATCGGCTCACCCGTGCTCTCTGATCCATCACCAACTCTGGGGCATATTTTGACAGACGGGTGAACTCAAGAGAATACTCCAACACTGCCATCCTCCCCTGCTTGAGGTTAAAAAACTCAGCTGCCTTCAATTCCCTCATCTACCGAAGGAAGAACCTGTCAAGAAAAGCCATGTGGAACTCATCCTAGTTGATATGGCCCGCTCCCGCTACCCTGCCATACTTCCATTGCTTGTAACAAATATGAGCGACCTCCTTCAGCTGATAAGAGGCCAAGTCAACACACTCCCCATTCGTCACCCCCAAAACTTGAGTGACCTTCAAGATCCCTTCAATGAACTCGTGTGGGTTTTCGTCCACCTTTGATCCAGTGAACTCAAGAGGGTTCATCCTTAGAAAGTCTCTAACCCGCGCCGCCACTGCATTACCATTCTTTGGGACATGCACAACTGCTTGCTGGTTGACCTGAGCGATCAAAGCCTGCACCAACATCTAGATAGCTACCCTAAACTCAGCGTGGGCAGTTGGCTCTGGTGCCTAGGGCTCCTGAAAAGGTGGGGCTTGCTAATGCCCATGACCATTGCCACCTCTGTGACCCTCATCATTCCCATTTCCTCCTTCCATTTACTCTTCTAGGAGCCATAATTCTATAATCATGAATGGAAAGATTTAGAAGGATGGAAAGACTTTTATCGCACGATATAGAACATGAAAGAAGGGAAAATTTCCTAAACAACTAGTAGCCTCTTCTTCATAAGTGTGGCGCGCTTCACACCCATGAAAAATACTCTACTTAAAGTGGATTTTAGACACCCTAGGACACTTCAAACCTATGGCTCTGATACCAAGTTTGTCACGATCCGAACGTACACCCGGATTGTAGACACGGGACAAGGGACCCCGAGAGACCCCAAGTCGACCCATGGCACATGCATACAACTATTCTCATTCAAATAAGCGGAATGATAATCATGTCTCCTATGGTTTACACGGTCACCCAGTCTGAACCTAACCACGAATCTTTACAACGACCTGTGGTATGACACCACGAGTCGTACATTGACCCATCCTGAGATATTTTCCCCCATTTTTTGCAGTTTTCAACTTTTCACTTTCGAGTCTACTCCCACGCACTTTTGTAGTATTACACAAGGTAATCGTTAAGAACAAGTATCCTTTGCCCATGATCGATGATTTGTTTGACCAACTTCAGGGTGCCAAGTGTTTCTCAAAGATAGATCTCAGGTCTGGTTATCATCAGCTCTGAGTTCGGGAGAGTGCTATCTGAAAGACAGCCTTCAGTACACGATATAGCCATTATGAGTTTGTATGGACTAACCAATGCCCCTACAACTTTTATGGACCTGATGAACAAGGTGTTCAAACCGTATCTGGACATGTTTGTGATTGTGTTAATTGACGACATCCTTATATACTCTCAAAGTGAGGAGGAGCATGCCGCTCATTTGAAAGTAGTGCTCCAGACCCTCAAGGATCAACAGTTGTATGCAAAGTTCAGCAAGTGCGAGTTCTGGTTGAACTCGGTAGCATTTTTGGGCCATGTAGTATCAGGTGAGGGCATAAAGGTAGATTCATAGAAAATCGATGCGGGGAAAAATTGGCCTAGGCTGGTGAATCCTTCAGATATTTGGAGTTTCTTAGGCTTAGATGGCTACTAACGGAGATTTGTCGAGGATTTTTCATCAATTACAGCACCTTTGACCAAGTTCACTCAGAAAAAGGTGAAGTTTCAATGGTCAGAGGCTTGTGAGAAGAGCTTCTAAGAATTGAAGACTCGACTCACTACCGCACCGATGTTGACCCTACCCGAGGGTACCGATGGTTTTGTGGTATATTGTGATGCTTCAAGAATCGAACTCGGGTGTGTATTGATGTAGTGAGTGAAAGTGATTGCATACGCCTCGAGACAGTTGAAGTTCCGTGAGAAGAATTACCCGACCCATGATCTTGAATTGGTCGGGGTAGTATTCGTATTGAAGATATGGCGACATTACTTGTATGGGGTCCATGTGAATGTATTCATGGACCACAAGAGCTTGCAATATATGTTCATGCAGAAAGATCTCAATCTTTGGCAAAGGAGGTGGTTGGAGCTACTCAAGGACTACGATATGAGTGTCCTTTACCATCCCGATAAGGCTAATGTGGTAACGGACACACTTAGTAGGCTATCTATGGAGAGAGTGTCCCATGTGGATGGGGGATAAAAGGAGATGCTAATAGATGTCCATCGACTTGCGAGGTTGGGAGTTAGATTGATCGACTCGATTGATGGAAGTGTTGTTGGGCAAAACGGGTCAAAATCGTCCTTGGTGACTGATGTGAAAGCTAGACAAGATGAGGATCCAATTTTGGTAAAGTTAAAAGAAGTTGTTCGAAGTCAGAAGGTGGAGGTCTTCTCCCAAAGGGGAGATGAAGTGCTACGGTACCAGGCTCGCCTATGTGTTCCTGATGTTGATGACTTGAGGATTCAGATGTTGCATGAGTCCCATGGATCCAGGTATTCTATCCATATAGGTTCCACCAAGATGTATCATGATTTATGAGAAATCTATTGGTGGGATGGTATGAAGAAGGATATTGCAGAATTTGTAGCCAGATGCCCGAACTGTCAGCAGGTAAAGGTTGAACATCAAAGATGGGGAGGTGTACTTCAGGATATCAGCATTCCTACTTGGAAGTGGGAAGAGATTAATATGGATTTCATTACAGGTCTACCTCGTACTTATCGACACTACGATTCTATTTGGGTGGTGGTAGACAGGTTGACCCAGGCTGCACGTTTCCTATCGGTGAAAACCACAAATTCAGCAAAGGATTATGCCAAGCTATATATTCGGGAGTTGATTCGATTACCTGAAGTGCCCTTGTCCATTATTTCAGACCGAGGTACTCAATTTTGGCGGTCTTTTCAAAAAGGACTTGGGACTCAGGTTAAACTCAGCACAGCATTTCATCAACAAACAGATGGTCAGGTGGAGCGGACAATCCAAACCCTCGAATACATGTTGAGAGTTTGCGTGATGGACTTTAAGGGTAGTTGGGATGATCATTTTCCCTTGATCGAGTTCTCTTACAATAATAGCTATCACTCCAGTATCCAAATGGCACCGTTCATGGCTCTCTATGGGCGGAGACGTAGATGCCCATCGGATTATTTGAGGTTGGTGAGGCTGCTATGATAGGGCCATACTCGGTTCATGAGGGTATAATAAAGGTTTAGTTGATAAAGGACAGGCTGAAAAATGCTCAGAGTCATCAAAAGTCATATGCTGATATGAGGAGGAGAGAGTTAGAGTTCGAGGTAGATAATTGGGTATTTCTAAAGGTATCACCCATAAAGGGAGTCATGTGGTTTGGGAAGAAAGGAAAACTCAGTCCCCATTATTTTGGTCCCTATCGAATTATGAGAAGAGTTGGTAAGGTAGCATATGAGTTGGACTTTCTCTCAGAGTTATCTTCTATGCATCCTATGTTTCATGTATCACTTTTGAAGAAATGTTTGGGAGATCCAGTTTTAGTAGTTCCGATTGACAGTGTTGGTGTAAAAGATAGCCTTAGCTATGAGGAAGTCCCAGTGGAAATATTAGATTGTCAAATTCAGAAGCTAAGGAATAAGGAAGTAGCTTTAGCTAAAGTCGTATGGAGAAATCAGCATGTCGAAGGAGCTACGTGGGAAGCTGAAGCGGATATGATGGCTAAAAACCCACATTTATTCTCTGTCAGCTCAGTTCCGACTTGAGGTATCAGTTGTGCTCTATGACTCTATTATTTTTCATGTTCAGTTCATGTGTTCAAGTTTCTTTATATGTATGAATGTGTATGTGAAGTATGAGATTAGTTCAGCTGTGTGATATGAATCAGAGGTAGTCATTCCGTCATTCCGTTAGTTTTTGGTTTAAATAATCAGTATTTGAATATGGTATTGCATGTTTCTATTTTCTGCTTGTTTCCTACATTTGAGGACGAATGTTCCCAAGGGGGAGATATTGTAACACCCTGAAAGTTCCTAAGGGTAGACCCGGGAGTTAAAAGTTGAAAACTACTGAAACTGGAAAAATATCATAAAACGGGCGATGTAACAACTCGTGGTATCAAACCACGGGTCGTTGTATGCAGCCGTGGTGAGGGGAAATCCTGGTGGCAGTGGAGACAACGGGCAATGCGATGACTCATTGCTTGGAACAACGAGTTGTTGTTGGCAGTCGTAGGAAAGGCTGGGCTTAGCAGTTGGGGATACCATGGGTCGTCCAATGACTCGTGGTGAGAAGTGACGACCCGTGGTCACCGGTCGTAGTTTGGTTGCAAGGATTTCTAGTTCATGTAACAGATCAAGACCACGACTCATTGGAAGCAACCACAAGTCATGGTGAGGCTCGTGGTAAGGAGGTTCACTTTTGTGAAGGGGACAAGCAACGATCGACTCAACGATCCGTTGGACCAAATGACGAGTCGTCCTGTCTAGCCGTGGTTTGAATCCGGGATCAGGGCCTGGGCAGTGCATATGACGGGCCATACCATGAGTCATCGTAGCTTCCAACGACTCGTTGGTACAACCCATTGGATTGACCTGGACAGTTTTCAAGGAAGATTCATTAAGGGCTTTTTCGAGTTTCTCATGCTATAAGACCCTAAACTACATCATTTTAGCCTAAGAAAGGTGGGTTTTTAGAGGAATCTATTCTAAGTCCTCATTCATGCATGCAAGAGTATAGAGAGGTGATCAAATGGTTATTCAAGGCTTCCTTCTTCAAATTCTTTCAATTCCTTCTTGGGCTTTCAAGGGGGAGTAAGAATAAGTTATTTTCAGGTATGTAGAATTATAAATGGGTGTTTTCGTTCACACCCATGCCCATCCCTTAGTATTCTATGAAAATTTACAACAAACCTATTGGGGTTTTTATCCAATTTTATGAAAAAATAATGATCTACAAGTGGGTGATTCTAAAATGTGATTTACATTATATTTTATGAAATTAGATCAGATTTTTTATAATTATTTTGATTAATTAGTTGTTGGTCTATTAAATTGAGCCTATCTAAGCATGATCTATGATAAATCAATTTATGATCCATACTTCAATTGATAATATTTACAAGCCCAGCGTGATTTACGATTTGAAATATGAATTAATTCAATTACCCATAATGATTTAATGATTTTCAAGTTATATGCATGATCTACAAGTATGTATGAAACCTATGATTCATGAAATATGTTTTGGCTGACTCATGGGCCTTATGACATGGCTAGTTCACGTATGTACAAGTATGTTTATGATTATCATGATTTGACTAGCCCATGAACTCATGCATATTATACTATGAGCACTATATATGTTTTAGGAGTAGTATTGAACACCGAGTAGGTTCAGGGCCCAGGTTCTGCCCCGGATCTTATAAACTACGTGCCATCGTAGGTATATTGGGACCTCCCTTGTGACTGTCCCCAGCCCAGTTGGCCATCTTCATGGTGATATAACACTTTCATGGTTCTACCCTTGTCAAGGTATGAACGGCCTCCCGACTAGGTTTACAAGTCAGACTTCATGTGTGCTCATATGGGGTATGTCGGTTAAGAGAATCTCTCTCTGTTCCTCATGATTTATGCATGTTTATGATTATGTATTTTGGCTCAAGTCATGTTAAGTAAAGCTATTATCCTATGATTATGATTACGTTTGTATTATGAATCTTTTGAAACCTTGAGCCTTATGTTATGTTACGATGTTTATGATATGAGCACGATGTCCTACTCTTATGATCATTTATGAGTTTTATATATTTTAATGTCTGTTTTACTTACCTTTCATACTTGGTACATTCCACTTATTGACCGCATATTTTCTATATTGTATTGTTTCATGATGCAGGACCCAGCTCTCAGGTTCACCTGCATCCCTAAATTGTCTTAGAGTTTGCCTTCAGCGTTTTGGTGAGTCCTCATGTTCCGAGGGCTATTTGAATGGCATGTTGTTACTTGATGTTTCAGTACATGTTCGGGTTAGTTGGGGGTGTTGTCCCATCAACCCATCATTGGAGTAGAGGCTTTCAGACGAAGTATAGGATTCAGCTTATGTATGTCTAAGTGATTTTGCCGGTTTGATATGTCATGATTAGATATGTTTCCAATATGCCTTATGTTCAGTCTTTCGCTTACAATGACTGAAGTTAGATGTATGCTTATGTCATGGGTCTACTTGGAGCCTGTCAGGGTTCCTTGTCCCGTGTTTATGATCTGAGTCTACTCTCGGGTCATGACACCAGATGTATAAAAAGAGCAAAATTGGAGCAAAAAGATGGAAATGAGAGCAAAGCGGCATATCACCGATGAAAACTGGCGAAATGCCGGATAGAGGCCGATCAGCACTGCTTCAAAGGAGAAAACTGCCATCGGCGAAACACAAATCACAAATGTGAGTCGCTGGATCAATCACCAAATCATTAGCCAAGTTTCTGGAATGAGAGACAAAACCTCAGTGGTTCGCGGAATGAGATGGGTGAAACGCCAAATGTGCCGCCAAAGCTGACTAGAATTTGGTAATGACACAACAAAATGCATCTGGTGGTTCATGAGTATGAACTGGCGAATCGCCGGTGTTCCGCCGATGAAGAGACGGTGCTCAGGGGTAAAAGAGTCAACACGAAAAAAGAGCAAAGAGAGACCCTAATTTCTACATAAATTCTAGGAGAAATACAAAAGAGGAGTCAGCTTTCATTGTAATTTTCACTTTTGAGAACATTCCTTTTGCAGAGAAGAGTAGGAGATTGTAATTGGTGACTTGAGATTTATTCCTTTACTTCTTCTTCTTCTCCATAGTAAGTGACTATCATTGTTGAAGACCATTATTGTGAAATTGATTTTTCTACTTTTATTATTAAATTCGATGAGTCTATTGTTAAATATGTTTGTGAAATTCTTAATCATGAGTAGCTAAATCATTAGCTAGAGATGGGTGATGGTGATGGTGATGATTGTTGATTAGAGTAGGAATTGCTAGAATTATCTTAACAATGTACATCTAATTATGAATCTATTAGATTCTCTCCAATCATTAATTGAAGATCCATTTATTTTCATATGGGTCTATGTTTCCTTACTTGATTGTTGCTTGAAAAAGAAGAATTAAGAATTGGGAGAGAATCTAATAGTGGGAATAGTTAGGAGATTGTGAATTTGGGCTAGAAATAGTCAAATTCCTACTCTCACTCCTAAATTAATGGCTAATATCTAGAAATAGTGCAGCTATTAATCCAAATCACATTGGACTGAGTTGATTGAGTCTAGAGATTCGAACGAACTCTAGCTAGAGGTATGAAATTGGCTGAAAAGCATGAAATACCTCTTTTCACCAAAGGTTATTCACATTAGTTGAACTTGTGAGATGCTCTAGCAAGACCTTATCTAATTAATCCATTATCTACACCCTACCTCTAGCATTTTCACATCATTGTTGACAACTTTGGTAGACCTTGCTATTTAAACTAAACTACTTTAGACTTGATAATCTCTTACATATTGATACTTCCCCCAATTGGTTCTCATTTATGTTTGTTTTGAGTGGTGCAATCTAAAGTCAACTTTATAATCGACACTAGTCACTATCATCCTTCAATCCTCGTGGGATACGACCCTGGCACTCGTCCGAGTTGCTTGTTTTGATACTTCGACCGTGCATATTCTTTAAAAAAGAGGGTATGATTTGAACGTCATCATCCTACTTCACCACCTTCAGCTTATTCCATACGCCTCCCAACATAGCCTGTTGCCTATTAGTTCCCCGATGATCTAGCATGATCTTTGTGAAATCCTTATGTTTAGCTAAAGCCATTGAAAAACTTAAAAGGTTTGCCCTCCTCCTGGTTTGACTATCCATCTTTAAACATAAAGTTGAATTATCAGAATAAATAGGCTCCATAACTATGATATTGAAGTAGGTCATCTGTAGCATCCACCCAACATTCACAAAGGCTTTGTCTATTTTGCTGAAAATCTGCCCATTAGATCAAGTATGATATCTCCCTACCTATGCTAACTCATTCATCCCGGTATCTAACAATAAATATTTGAAATCTCTAATTTTATTCTCATGTACTGGATAGCTATTGATTTTGTCCTTTATACTTATAATAGAGTTGAAATCCTCCATCACGAGGCACGACTCAGCTATACCCCTGTGCAAAGTTTTGTATCTCTCCATAATGGCTTCCTTGTTTCAATCGTATCATACCTGTATACATTAATAAAATTAAATTTACTATCAAGTTCCAGCCCTTGTACTACTCCATACAGAAATTGGTCTGCAGTGTAATGACCTCAAAATCTATATTCAATGGATTCCACATAATCGAAATTCTACCTCGATCAGTTTCTTGGTAATTTGAGCACCAACTCCTTCTATCTACTACTTTCCTTATTATTTATTTTGCAGTATTTGCTTTCACTTTATATTCCATAATAGAAATAATATTAACTTTATTAACTAGAATGAACTCCCTGAGCTCTTTATTCTTGATCACTTTATTCAGTCCCCTAATGTTCCAAGTCACCAGATTCATGTTGGTGTTAAGAGAATAGGCACCGTTCCCCCTCTTGGTTGGGCTTGCACCATCTCCTCCTTTGATAATTGTGTAAAGCTATTTGGTGAGTGTATTGTTGGTTATCTCCATGTTGTGTTATGATTTTAGCTGCATCTTTTCTCCTCACTGGCTTCCAATCAATTTGCATTTCCTTGACTTCATCTCCTTCATTTAAGCCCTATAGCTCCACCCCGATTTCAATTATAGGCTCCTTAGCTGCTATCTCAATAGGAAGAGTTATGTTGACCTTCCACTCCTGAGCCACTGGCTACTTCATTGGCATCTCTTGCTAGTGTTTCATGTGTCTTATCCCTTGTTTACAATTATGCCCCATCTACAAGCACTCAGTACAATATACCAGCTTCCAATCATAATGTACTATCTGCTCAAATTGATTTCCTTTCGGATCTAACACTTTAATCTTCCTTGGAAACTCCTTAGTGATATCCATCTCCACTAGAACTCTTGCATAAGAAATTCATTCCAATTTGGTAGTACATTTATCTGCACATAATAGCATACACAATACACTAGTGATTCGACTGAGCGACTTCTTACCCCAACAATTCAATGACAGATTTGGAAGCTTCACCCACAGAGGTACAGTTCTCAACACTTCCTTGTCAAAATCAAACTCCACCGTCAATGGCTTAATAATCACCGCTATGTTATTAATCATATACAACCCCGAATACATCACTTCATCTCTGTCCTCTAGGCAAGTAAATTTTGGATGACAAAATAGCCATCATTATGGTAAAATAGCTTAGGCTTAGCTGCGTAATTCCACTGCCTAGCGATAAATCTCTCCATCGCTCTTATGGTTGGTGTGGTACCCAGAACATAAACAATAATGTCTCTCTTCCACCTCTCTTTCTCTTCCTCAATTTCATCCTGCGATAAATCACATTAACATTTAGCTTTGTATAGACCCTCTTGAGCTATTTTCATCGCCCTAGGCTTACCATTATTTTATTTCAATCTATTTATTGTTTCTAGCTCCAAAGATTATTTTATTAGCTCAAGCAAACACCATATTCGTGAGTCGAAATGTATCTCGATCCTTGACCATGCTATAAATTCAATTGCACCAATTTCTTAATAAACAGTTTGGTGCTCACCATGGGGTCTGAACAATTACTATATTATTTTAGATCACTAATTCTACTTTCACTAACATGTGTTCATAGAAGTAACTAATGGCAAACTCTAATGAAAATGGTGGAAACATGTTGGAAAGGCAGCTCCTCCATATTACTCAAGATCAAGCAGTTCACGAAGGGAACTAGCCTGCTACTGATTACAAGGAGGCAGTTGACCTAGAAACCATGGATTTAACAAATGTGAACACACGACAAAGATTGGGGTCGATTTTTGAGGTTTGGACTGGGGTAGAGGTCAAGTCTCAAGGTTGGGGCCAAGTCTCGAGGTTAGGTATCAAGCTGTGGTCAAATCTCGAGTAAGGGTCGAGTTAGGATTGGGTCGCAAGTCTCATGATCGAGATATCAGGATTGAGGGTCAAGATTGGTGTTGGATCTCTTATCTAGGGGTTAGGATATCGGGCTTGATTTCGATGTTAGGTTTAAATCTCAAGTCAATGTTAGGGTGAGGTCTTAGGTCGAGTAAGGGTTAGGTCCTGGTCAAGTTTTGCATTGGGTCGAAACATGGGTCCAGGTCAAAGGTAATTCTATTTGTCTAGATTATACCTAAATACCCATTGGAATAATATTTTCTCCTTATTGGCACGAAATCAAAATAAATTAAAAAAATACTTATTTTTTGGGAAAATATTTTCTAGAAAATTACTTTCAGCGAGAAACATTTTCCTTACCCGATATGTGAACCAAATTCCTCTCTACGCTAATTACATTGCCTTGTTAGTGATCTATCATCTACTATCCAAAATTATGGGCACAACATTTATAGGTCAATCAGATTCATTTCTTAAATATGTACAATTGTTTCATACGATTGAGCTTTGTTTAATTTTCTGAATTAGCAAGAACTAGATGATCTCCATCTCTTATCACTACAATGTCCTTAATAAGTGCTCCTCCATCTTCAGTAAGTACTTTTGTGAGAGAGATGCCAAATTTCTGGGTACCGATATCAAGTAGCTTTTGAATGGAACCTGACAAAAGCACAACCCTTCTACCTATATGAGCTTTCTCTAGACAACTGATGGTTATTCTGCGTGGAGTTCTTGGATTGGCAATTTTAGTTGAAGAATAATCTAGGCCACTTCCTCCTGCCATGTTTCGTAATGCACACTTAATTACAGACAAAATATTATAAGGTATACAATTAACTTCTAAACAGAAATCTTCAAAAACTTTATCAAGTCGAGACCTACCAGGAGGTAGAAGTGTCTTCTTATAACTAAAAGACTGTTTTCTGACATATAGGTATATTGTAGAGTTGACCATCTTTATAACTTTGGAGGTGATAAAAGTAGTTAGTTGTTATTCTAGTTGATATTTAGATGACTTCACACTACATAATTTACTTTTTACTAGTATAAATAAAGAAAATTGCCCAAATATGAGGATATGTAATTAAGAACTAGTGAGGCTTCAAAATTTTAAAGTTGTACTCACCTTCATGGCATCTCTGGCGTGCAGACATAAATCCTATTAGTGAATTCTGAAAGAGACTAGCCCTTCTCCTCAATCTGCCGTTGGACAAGCTAGTTTCTCTAGCTAGTGATGCTGTTTCTTCAGGAGTGAAGAGATGAATCATGGGATCACTCTGATACTTCTTAAGGTAAGGAGCACCACGCACTTTAGGAAGACAGACATTGGTTTCTTTACTAGTTGGGTGCATCAAGTTGAAAAGCTCATTTATCTCTTCATGGCCCTGATATTCAGCCAATGCTCTTGGCGTCCAACCGTGAACATCTGGTTTATCAATGTCAGTTCCTTGTTCCATTAGGAATTTAACTATTTCCACATTCTCCTCAGAAATAGCAGTGTGCATCGCTGTCGTGCCTAGGCTGTTAAGAAGGGTGACATCACCATTATACTTGATGATCTCCTTAAGCAAGCCTAGGCTGCCTTGCTCCACCGAAAAGCAAGCAAACTGACCTACGTCTCCTGAAGATATCATTGCACCATTTTCCACAAGCAATTTTATCGCAGCTTCATGCTTCCCCTTTATTGCATTCCACAATGGAACATTACCTTCAGAATCTGCATTCATAACAAGAAGTAACTGTTTATTAAAGAGAGAAGTACAGAATCTTAATTTGAATATAGGATACTTGCAAATTTGGGTGTGATTCTCTAGTAACAACTACTTCTAGTACTTAATATTTTCTCAATAGAGAACTAACAAGGCAATAGATGGCTATATAGATTGTAGGAGGGCAGAGGCAACTAAATTATTCTTGTTAACAGGTTCAAAAATAAATTGACAGAACTAAGGATAAAACTGTCTCTTAGATACTTAGTTGAGGTCACTGGAATAAGTAATCAACAACAGGTAAATCTATAGGACATACACGCACACATACTTCACAAGCAAAGCATTTATCAAATTCAAAGTGTACATCCATAATTTTCCAAACATGAAGTATGATAAAACATGGAAAATAATGGCTCGTATTAAGTACTTAACTTTGTATACTAATGTACATCCATAATTTTCCAGACTTGAAGCATGAATTCCCAAAACAAAAAGTGTGCAATTTTCTTTATGGTATAGAAATGTAAAGAGTACCTTTTCTATTTGGATCCACTCCAAAGTCGAGAAGTAGAAGAATACATTCAACACTTCCTTTTGAAGCTACTATATGCTGTATCATAATATGCATCGTAATGATTTTCAACTTTAAAACATAAATAGTATTTTTGTCAAGTGTTTAATGCAAAATAGGGAGGATTTGTACCAATACTGTACGTCCATTGTTATCAGATTCATTAGGATCCATACCCTTTTTTAGCAGTTGGCGCAACAAAAGATCATCTCCTCTGTTTGCTGCAAAACATAAACTAAGAGGCATGTCCATTTTCCCTGAGCCAGCATATGTTCTATATCTGCTAATACTGCTGTCATCATTGGGTCCCTTCGCTCTTTCAAATGCTGCATCCAAAAAAATTATTGTTCAAAGCTATTATAGCATCCCCACATCAAAATATTACGGAGGATCGTTTATTCGAGTTGAGAGTAAAGCTCATATAAGTGAAAAATCTTTGCCAAGCCACTTCTATAAGGAAAAATTTGCACTTGGGATTCCTAAAAAAAATAAAATCAAACACAGAGTGAAGAATGATGAAAATTATCAATTTTTTTCTGATAGCTGAGTATTATGATAGAATTTGACATCATGACAACTGTATCAAAGGACCGTTCAATGAAAAGTTATGGAAAAAATCCATAAAAAGTCACTAGCTACCAGATTTCTACATTGGTAAATATGGGATTATTTAGATAGTGTCCTAAATAACATCAAAGGAGTCTATTCACCTGAAGGAGATTGTTCATGATCATTGTTCCATCTCCTATATTGGCTTTAACGTTGTTAAAAAATGAAGTACGATACAAGCGTAGCAGTTGGGATGTTCTTTTGGTTCGAACAGTAAAAAGTTGAGGCCTATAGCAAAGAACAACAACTTCTCCACAAACATCCCCCGTCTTCAACTCGCCAACTACCTACACAAAATGATCTACTCAATAAATATTTAAGCTTAGGACAACAATAATGTTTAAGTCCTACACTAAAGCAACTTACCTGATCTATTCCATTTCTGTGTGATATAAGTTCCTACATGTAAGGAAGATGTGACTATTAAGAGATTCAATTTCAGCAATGAAATCTACAAAGAAAATAATAGATGACAATCTGTATTTTACAACAAGAATATTGAAGAGTAAAAGTGGCTTGACCAGAATAATTTTTTGGTGAATAGTACATGTTAAAAAAATTATTTTTCACAAAAAACAAACATTATTATCGATGCAGAAGATACCACAGTTCCTTGACTTGAATTTGGCTATTATGATAAATCAACAGCGGTATGGAAAAATAGGAGAACCATTACTTCTTTCTTAAAGATTGTTTTCCTTTGCTTTGTTCCTTTCCCCAAAAAAAATGAGCAGGAGAGTGAGAAACAGCTCCTTACCACTGCTCCAGTTACCAAAATATACAGATATGTAGGTGCTTCATTTTGCAAGATGACATCCTCACTTGGAGGGAAATACTCAGCCTTCATCTCAGAAACCTGCACAGTATAATAACATAGAAGAAATCAAACTAGCTATTTGTATTATTAAGGAAATTAGTGAAACAATTGAACAATATTTTGTCATAGATAAAGAGTAGTCAATGGTAAGGTGAAATTTAATGAAATCTTAAGATCAATCAACATAATTAAGCATAGCTGGGAATTACCAGTTGAAAAAGCAAGTCATTTGATACACCATGGAATAAGTACGCCTTATCCACCAGTGAATAGAATAGATAATGTGAAATGCTAGATCAAATAGCTTTGGGTAGTGTTTCAAGAGTTTCTTGCTGCTGAAGACCTTCTGAATCTGTTCTGTGCCTCAAACACAAGTGAGCTAACATCTGTTCTTCAAGGCGAACCGGCAGCTTATTCCTTCGTGCAAAGCTTGAGGCAACTTGAATAGTATCCCTCTATGCAGCAAAACAATCATCATAGACAAATCCTTTAGAAAAGACATCAGAAATTATTAAAACTTAAGCAGACAAGACAGTGTCACTGATATTCTAGAAATTATTTTGCCATTTATGTGGGGTAATTGTTCAGGAATTTAGAATACTCGGCCAAAATAAAAATACGTTGTAGAAAGATAACTGATAATAATTTCATCATCTAATCGTATGCTGGATACAACATCTGTAAAAATGATTGAATACTTAAAAATAGTGAATGACCAAATATGATTTGGGCACAGTGGTGAAATGATATCACTATAAATATCGAAGATGATAAAATATTGTGCAAATTGCATCTAAATTCTCTGAAAGGAAAATAAATAGTAATTTCAATTATAAATCAAATCAAGAAGTTAAAGTCTACTCACAAATTTCCTAGTCTTACTGGTTTCGTGGACAACCAAGTTGGTCATGTTTCCAATAAGATATGCAGTCAACCCAAGGTTGAATAACATGTAAATCATGGTGAATATCATTTCCTCTATAGCCACAGCGTGCAAATCCCCATAGCCAGTTGTTGTAAGCATTGTAATGGACCAATACATACACATTACATACAGATCCCAGATGCTCCTGTCATGAAAATTTCCCATGGAAAGTGAAACCCATGTTTTACTTGGGTCTTTTTTCCGAGCAGCAAGAAGGTAGTAGAAGCAACTGGCACAATGAACAGAAAAAAGAGTCACCTAAAAAAAATATCCCAAAGTGTAATATGGTAAATCACCATTGAGGTAACTTTACAAGCAAATATCACTTATTGCTTGAAAGACTTACACATATAAGCTTCACTACTCGAACCCCAAAGTAATTGAACTTCCTGTCTTTCTCCAATCTACAACAAAAGAACAACACGTTATCAGCTATTTATTTTAAAAGCTAGTCCCCGTATTTATGTCTAAAGTAAGAGATTTTATCAAAGCATAGGTAATGATAATTGCACTTATTTTCTTTACTCAAACTATTATAACAATATGTAACGCAGTAGACTTGAAACAAAACCATTCACAATTTGTTTGATCAAGAAATCCTAGTATTTTTTTTAGTATTGAACAAAAGTATTAGTATTTAAAAGATATATGCAATATATTCCTTCTTTTTATTTTGATTGGACCATAGACAAAGAGCTTCAGGAATTGATCCAATATACTGAAACGTGGAAAATTATTAACAACAAATCAAACATGAAAATTTAAATAGTTCTGCTAATAAAGCATATCTTACCTCACAAACATGGCACTGGCTCTTCTGAGACGCCAGAGACGAAGCATACTGAAGTATCCATATGATTGAAGAGAGTGGGGCAATGCTTTCCAAATAAGTTCGGAAGGGATGGTGGATATCAAATCAAATATAAAGCCGGATTTTGTGTATCTCAAAGCAATCCGCTTTGGGTCATCAATCATACTATAAGTTGATTTATCAACATAGGCAACAAACAATGTCAGAAAAATGTCAATGGCAAAAAATAAATTTTGTTATGTTATCTAAGATGGCAATAAGTCCTCGAGGTCTGTCCAGAAATCCAAACTAAAAAGGTGATGGCCAGGCTGTGTAGAAAATAAAAAGCACTAGAAATGCATCCCAAGCCCTACATGATAATTTTGGTTAAGCCATATAGGCTAAAATCATCAAAGTTCCAGAACATATAAGCATGCATGCATTATATATAAATATAAATATATATATATATATATATATATATATATATATATATATTCAGAATCTGTTAAAAATAAATAAATAAATACAATTTTATATTAGGTTCAAATCAACATAGAAAAAGCAATTTAAAAAACATGGAGAATAAGAAAAAGGAACTGAAAAATGAAGAGAATTGAATTTCCAAATGTACTTGTGCTGCATGAAGGTAGCAATAAAATTATCTATAATTTAAACATAAAAATTGGAATTTCTCCCTTAAACAACCCCTTCAACCTTATCCCAAATACCAGGGCCGGCCAGAAGAATAGAATGAAAAGAATTAGGAGAAAAATAATATGAATACAATTCACCCAAGATTGAAATTGAGATAAAAAACCATCTGGTTTGGGTGAAAACTGAATAAGCACATGCAAAAGAATATATAGCTGTAGAATTTGGCACGCGAATGAGGGAGGCTGTTCAAACTTGTAGCGGGGATTAGAGGGGGAGATAATGCAGCGACGGAGCTTGATTTTGTGATTACTATGGGCGCCAAGAGAAGGAAGAATGGCACTAGAAATACTATTGTGAGAGCTTTTATCATCGACCAAATACTCTCTCTGTTTTTCCTTCTCCGTCTTTCTCAATCCAAACATCTTTTCTCTATTGTCTATGCTCGTTGGCTCTCTGTTCCTCCTTTAATTTGCCTGACCACCATCGGCCATCGAGCTCTGCCACCCTCTTCTTTTCCTTCTTATAGATTATTATTGTCGTCAAATTTTTTCTTTATTCATTTATTTATATTTTCCTTCATCTTTATAGAAGTTGCCTTCTCCTATTCAGACCCTCTCTCTCACACACACACACATCTGGTTTAGCCGTTTCGTCCTGAAATTTAGTTCGGTTGCTCATGAGTCATGCAGATATTTATTTGCAATTTTCACCCTCAAGGTATGCACCTTTTATGATTTACACTATATTTAACATTGTTTTTAATTAATTGCATTTTAATCTTCTTAAGTTTTTACAAAATGATAAAACGTATCTCTTTCAATTATTTATGAGACAAAATAGAAAAAGCACAATTAATATTATATGCAAATATATATAGCTTCTACACGTACTTTTAATGGCATTCTAATTTATTCAATATTTTAAAATTCTTTGTATCTTAATCTCCTTAATTTTTTGCAAAATCATAAAAAGTATCTTTTTAATTATTTATATGAGACAAAATAAAAAAAGACGCAATTAATATTATATGCAAAAGTTTATATATAGCATCTACACGGACTTTTAATTACATTCTAATCTAGCAGCAGATTCTTGAGTAATTTGTGCTAATTCATTATTTATTTTTCTTTTCTGGGGAGGAATCATCAATGAGTCATTTCTTCATATATTTTTAGGAAAATGATAAAATAACTAGCTATTAAAGGGTGTAATGAACATGCTGACATTAATCCTTAAGAGAGTAGAGAAGATCAAGAGGGTGTGGAAGATTAATAAGGAAGTAGTGGAGGTGTAGATATTACTACACATTAGTGTCGTAAAATAAATTCATATTTTGATAACCCGTCTATATTTTAGTGGATTGGATGAGTGATATTTTAGATGAGTAAAATTTGGGTTTAATCCATATGAGACCCATGAAATATGGTTATTCATTATAAAATATGGATAAAATATGAGTTAGCCTAATGGGCTAATATTTCAACTTTTATTCACTCAAAATTCATGATATCACCAAAAATGCTATAACTCTCTTCTTTTTTATGTTTCTTCTTTTTATGGGTTAAGCTAGAATAAGTATTTGAATCTTTTTTTTCCTCCAAATATTATAAGTATTATTTAGCATTTTTCAAAAATATATATATATCCTGTTGCATACTTAAATACCAATTACAAGAATAATAAATATCTAATTTTGTATATTTTATTTTTCACAATATGAATTAATTGAAATTACATTAAAAAGTTTATTGAAAAGTGTGGATTTTTAACCAATAATATTGAACTACACATTAATCACTAACTAATCAATTTCCTTTTAGTTGTAACCTTTTTTTTTTTTGGGGTTAATATTAGATATACGTATCTTTTTAAGAGTATATAACTCTATTAATATTAAATGTATATATTTTTATTTTTATATTGGATAACAAATAATGTAGTATAAAGTGAGCAAATTATTTTTTAGTAATGATATTTCTTAAAGTGTATTAAGTGCGTTTTATTCCTTAACTCGTAAATTTTCATTTACTTTGGAATTTGTGATAAAAGTTTTTCCTTGTTATTACATAAATTTCTTTTGTATTGAAAAGTTATAGAAAAAACTTTATGACATTTGTGATATAATAAAACTAAATAAAGTATTTTCATTATTTCTCATTTAAAAAATGTCATGCCCCACCTTGGGAGGCATGACTGGCACCTAATGCCACATTGGGTATAGACTATCCTGACTGGCCTGGTGCACTACTGGTGCACGCCTATAACCTAGTTCAAGAAAAAAACAAGTTGTATCTCGGATATAAGTACAGCCTCTGGCAGACAAGGCGACCTGTAAAAGAAGATAGCTAACCACCAACAACACAATAACAGGGATCCTATGTGGGCCGACAAGACCACCATGTTGTCTAGTTATAACTGAAATGAAATCAGGCAACTAAACTACACTATAGCCAACAAGGATGCTAATTGACAGCTAAACAAGGCACCACACGGCCAACACATGGAATAAAACATACATAGGCCCCACACGGCCAACAACAAAAGCTAACTTCTGAAAATCTGTAGCCTGAAAGCCTCTAAGGGTGGAATAATGGTTGAGACAAGGCCCCAACCTACCCATAAACTGAACAACAAAAGAATAAACCTCTTCTAACTACCAACTCCTGGGGAAGGGAGATGAATAAACTAACTCCAACTGATGACTAGAAGGGTCCCGAACCGCGTCTATCCGCACCTGCAGACAAGTAATGCAGCGCCGCAAGGATGGGCATCAGTATAATATGTACTGAATATGTAAGGAAGTAGGATAATAACTGACTAAAAGCTGGTAAAACTGAAGTAATCAAGAAAGAGAGTAAGAATTCAACCTGAGTGATCTTACCATCTGAAATATCTAACTAACAAGTTTATATATTGACAAACAAGAACCTAACGGGTCCCCATAATCCTATAAGGTACAAACAACATAGAATAACCTACCTGGGCCCCTATAAGCCCCGACAAGTACAAACAATGTCCACTTCTGCTATCTGACTACTAATGGCTGTAAGCATAATACTCATTCTTTGAGACTGAACCTGAGCTTGATAGGCTTCTGTAACTGTGTCTGTGTCTGGGCTATCTAGGCTATACAATTGGACCCCGATCCTTGGATCAATGATGGGTCATAATGTAATTGTTGTAGCTAGATACGGCCCTCAAGGCCTCTATCTGGAGTGACTCAAGACGTCTCTCACGGCCTCAATCTGATAGAACTCACTATGGCCCTCGCGGCCTCAATCTAATAGAGCTCAGTATGGCCCTCGCAGCCTCAATCTGATAGAACTCAATATGGCCCTCACGGACTCACTTTGGTTGACTCAATATGGCCCTCATGGCCTCAACATGATAGAACTTACTATGGCCCTCGCGGCCTCACTCTGGTCCCTTCGGACATTATACTACTCTTGTAAACATAATTTTTATAGGCAACAACATTCAAACTAGCTAGGGCTAACTGTGACGAGCGTTTCTATACCATCGTTATCATCTCCATTCAATTCATAAAAGCTGACCCCAATAGGTTTACTCTGAAATATTATAGACACATAATTCGTACTAACTTTACGAAGAACGTAACTTGCCAAAAGGATAATACCTCGAGTGCCGACTTTCGTTAGACTGGCGAGTTTCGAATCGTAACGAGTGGTTCTATCCCATTGCAGCCCTGATACTGAGAGAATAGGGCTAATTTCAATACTAAATTTGGCCAAATAATGATAACTTTCGATACTAATATTTACTATAATTCAAATTCGAATAACTTGGTGAAAACCCGTAATTTCTCGAGAGTTCAGAAGGGAGGAATGCTTACCTTATGCCTATGATCATTTAGGAATCAATTTGAAATAATTCTGACAGCTTTTACCCGGGCGGAGTTTTGGTTTTCCGAGCGAATTTTCAAGAAATAACTCCGTAGTAATGCTCCCCATAGGCCTAGAACTCGTTACCCAAAATTAATTTACGTTTGAATGGCGTTTGGTAGCATAATCGGATGAAAATACAAAGAAAAGTGTGTGTACTCTCTGTTCTCAGCCGTGGGTATATATGTTAAAATGACCCAATTTGAACTAAGGGAGGATATATATATAGTTAGGCGGTAGCTGGGGGGTGTGCAGCGCGCCCCCCATCGCGCTGCCTTAGGGGCGTGACGCGCCACTGCCTACGCCAGGGCAGGCTGTGCGACGTGGCGCCCCAGCGCGTCGGCCCCCTGACTTTGGCCGCCCTATTTATTTTACGACGCACTCATGTGTTCCCCTCTCGAGCCTTCACCCAGATGTTTCATATATTAAAATTCTCTATGTACATGCACACACGATGATCGTACTACGGAGATTTATGGGGTGTAACAAAAAATTAAAGTATTTTTCAAATATTAAATTCTAAATAAAGTACTATTAACTCATGAAAATATGGTTCAATATGTGTTTTATCCAACCCATTTATTACCTTACCTACTTTTACCTATATAAAATATGGGTGAGTTGAATTATTACCTATTTTATGTTGACCCGTTTTTAACCAGCCCATTTGCCACCACTAGTCCACTACTACACATAATGGTGAGAATTATACCTTGAAGTTATGGATACCTATAACTAAGTAAATAGTAATACTTACAATACTCTCACTTTAATGTCCATTAATAGATAGTATATCTCGTTAAAGGTATAACTTGCCCTCATATAAATACAACAAGTACATCTCTAGATTTTAATTAATTTTGGAAAATATAAATTTGATACTCCATGTATGTTGAGCATTAATGTTTTAAAAAGAAAATTTAATATGTATAAACGACATCGTTTGTCAATGATTATGAGAGCTAAGATCTCACAAGGTTAAAGCCTTGATAGGTGAAAGTGCATATCATATGCACCCTTTACGCCTTTGTATTTTGTTAAGAAGGTCGTTAGTGATCCAGAAGTTAGTTACAAAAGTTAGTTATAAGAGGATAACTCACAAGCTCTATTCAGCTCCTGATCACTATTAGTGTAGAGGTAGTTAGTAAGTTAGTTAGTGTTAGAAAGGTCATTGTAAGCAGTTAAAGAGGAAGAGGTTATATATACAACTCTTCTCTCAATTGTATGGATATAAATCATATGAAGAAATATGAGATATATCCTTGAATATACTCTCTATCTTTTCTACATATCTTCATCTTCTTTCTACTGCAATTTACACCAAAGTCTTCATGGTATCAGAGCCAATCTTAACAATGATTACGTGCTAAGAGGGGTTTTTCTTCAATTCAAGTTAATGAAACTGGTGTTGTTCATCAGTTTTTGATAAAGTTCTTCATACTGTTACATTCAAGAATCTTAGATTCCTGAAGAATTGCTTCCTGAAGAAATTCAACATTCAAGAATAGAATTTGATATCAAAAAATATAGGAATTACTGGTGTGCAAGAAGATGTTGATCTCACCATAAAATCAACAACAATCAAGATCATAGAGCTACTAGATCATCTCAGAATATCAACTATGGAGGTATTGAAAATGGACAAAATATTGATTACAATCATCCATTGTTCTTGAGTTCCATTGATGTTAGTGGAATTAGTATAATCTCTTTTCAACTACTTGATAGTGAAAACTACACACTCTGGAGTAGATCTATAAAATTGGATTTTCTTGGAATGAACAAGATTGGACTGATTGATGGTTCGTGTAAAAAGGAAAGATTCAGGGAGGAGCTATAGAGATAATAGGAAAGGGTTAATGTCATTGTTCTCTCATGGCTGATGAACTCTGTGTCCAAGAGTCTTCTTGGAGGAGTGGTATTTTCTTCATGTGCATACACAGTATGGGAAGACTTGAAGGAGAGGTTTGATAGAGTAGATGGATCAAGAACATTTTCTCTATGCAAAGAGATTGTACCTTTGTAGCAAGGAACCTCATTTGTGGCACCTTATTATACCAAGTTGAGAAATCTGTGGGATAAACTTGAAGTCTTGGTCCCTCTCCAGCATGCAATTGTGAAAAATTCAGAGGATTTCTTACTCACATGAATAGACAAAAGTTGTATCAATTTCTATTGGGGCTGAATGATTAATATCAACAAGTTAGAAGTCAAATACTTTTATTGAATCCTCTAGCTAATGTTAATCTAGCATGTACCATGGTTGTTGATAATGAAGGTCAAAAGGTTATAGGTTCAAGGAGTGAAAATCTTGGTTTGAATTCTATGTTCAATAACAATCTGGATCTAGTGGCCATGTACTCAAAATCTACTTCTAGTAATGGGGGTAGCAATTCAAGATTCAAGAAGAATTTTAATGTCATCTGAGAATTCTGTAAGTGTAAAGGACATAGCAAGGACCATGCTATAGATTGGTGGGATATCCTGCTGATTTTAAGTAAAAAACATGGTTGGTAGCTACAATGGTTATGCCAATAATGCAATTGATAGGTATGATTATGAGTCTCAAGGTTCACAAGCTAATTTCACCTATAGTATGAACACTAATGTTCTAAGGATTGATCAGATTATGAATCAAACTGCTCAAATGGGAAAGCTTAAGAGTGTTCAAGCTACCAGACCAACATCAAATATATCAAATGTTCAAGCTTCTAGAACAGCATCAACTTCAGAAAGAACTGCTAAGTAGCTACTGCAGGGATGCACATTTACTAAAGATCAGTATGATTAGATCATACAAATGCTGAGACACATATATATAACAAATGTGCATGAGAATGATGCAGCCAGCAGGTAAAGCATTACTTGTTTCTAAAAATAATGATGTCTGTATAGGTGATAATAGGGCAACAAATCACATGAGGTCTAATACGAATATGTTGGACAAAGGGTTAATCACTCAGCTTAAATATACAAGGAAAGTATGTCTATCAAATGGTGACATAGCATAAGTGACTCATTTAGGTTCTAATACTATATCTGCCAAAAGTGTTATTGTAAATGTGCTCCATATTCCTCAGTTCAAATATATTTGATACTTGTAAGTAAGGTAACTAAGGAGCTAGGATGCTCAGTTACATTCTTTCCTCATTTTTGTGTTTTTCAAGAACTTTATAATGGGAAGGTGAGGGAGATTAGTAAAGAAGAAGGTGGATTATATCTTCTATTGAATCATCTAACACAAGCTATCAAACAGGATACTGCACTTGAAGTAACAGACTCTCAGTTTGACAAACTAGAAGTGACAAATATGGATTTGGAATTATGGCACAAGAGACTTGGACATGTGTCCTCTATGACGTTAAACAAGATATTTTCTACAAATAAGCAAGCTGTTAGTAGATTGATAGACAAGTGTATAGTTTGTTCCAATGCTAGTCAAACAAGGAATAAGTTTCCTCTTAGTAGTATCAGAAGTGTTAGTAGTTTTTCTCTTTTACATGTTGACCTTTGGGGTCCTTATAAAACAACAACTTTTGATAGCACTAGATAGTTTTTTACTGTTGTGGATGATTACACTAGATTGACTTGGGTTTTTGTAATGACAGAAATCAGATGTACGTGTGTCACTTTAAATTTTCTTTCAATTTGTAAAGAATTAGTTTGGAAAGACAGTAAAGGTAATAAGATTAGATAATGGTACAAAATTTGTGAATTTTGTGTCTGATGAATTATTTAAACAACTTGGAATTGTGCATCAAAGATCATGTCCTTATACTCCTCAACAAAATGGAGTAGCTGAGAGGAAACATAGGCATATCTTGGAGGTCACAAGATCCTTAAGATTTCAAGCACATATACCTCTAAGGTTTTGGGGACAATGTGTTTTAGCTACAGTGTATTTGATAAACAAGATTCCAAGCAATATTCTAAATGGTCATTCTCCTTATGAGAAAATGTATGGGAAGAAACTTATGTTGAGTCATCTCAGGTTATTAGGATGTTTGGTTTAGCAAAGAATCTGGCAGAAACTAATAAACTATTACCTAGATCAAAGACTGCAGTACATATGGGATACTCTGAAACTTAAAAGGGATATCTTCTGCATGACCTTGAGAATAAGATATTTTTTATTAGTATAGATGTTATATTTAAAGAAACAAATTTTCCTTTTGCTGCTATGAAGGAGACTGAGAAGCAGTACATCTTTGTAGACACCTTACAAGAGTCAGAAGTCATGTATCAATATAATAGTGAATCTGGTTATGATAGTAGATCTAGAAGATTGAATAATTAAGTAGAGTTCAATTCTCAACATAACAGTCTGGTGATTAATGAAGGAAATGCAGAGGCAAATATGCCTACTGATCAAGTAGTACAGCCTCAAGTGATCTCTAATAACGAAAAACAAACTATGATTAGTTACGATACCAATCAGGATATTAGTCAGCACCTGACTGATATGCCAGTTCCAGTACCAATAGCTAGACATAGAAGATCAGGTAGAGAAAAACAAGCTCCTAAGTGGATGAAGGATTTTGTGTCCTTAAATATAGGTACAATGGTCAGTATCCACTATGTACTCATGTCACCTATAGTCACTTCTCTGCTGCCTATCAAGCATATATTGGTACTAACTCCAAACACACAGAACCTAATTCCTATCATGAGGCAAAAAAAGATCCTAGATGGATTGAGGTCATGAAAGCTGAAATTCAAGCTCTTGAAAGAAATGAGACATGGGAACTTACAGAACTGCCTGCTGGGAAAAGTCCTATAAGATGTAGATGGACTTATAAAATCAAGTATAAGTCTACAGGTGAGATTGAAAGGTTTAAAAGAAGATTGGTAGCTAAAGGGTATAGTTAAAAAGAAGACATTGATTACAAGGCGACTTTCTCTCATGTAGTTAAGATGGTAATAGTAAGGACTATATTATCAGTTGCAGCCACAAAACAGTGTCATATTCATCAAATGAATATAAATATTTCTACAAGGTGGTTTATATGATAAAATATGCATGGCAATGCCTCAAGAATTTTTCAGTCAAGGGGAGAATGTGTGTAGACCGAAAAAATCATTGTGTGGGCTTAAGCAAGCTCCAAGATAGTGGAATCAAAAACTCACTGAGCTATTAACAAGATTGATGTTTAGACAAAGTCAGTATGATTATTCTTTGTTTGTGAAAAAATCAGTTGAAGGAATTATTATTCTTCTAGTTTATGTAGATGATATTCTTATTACAGGTAGTAGCTCAAAACTCATTGAGAGTACAAAAGAAGCAGTTAAAAGGCCTTCAAGATAAAGGACCTTGAGGAGGTAAAGTACTTCTTAGGGATTAAGTTTGCAAGATCCAATAATGGTATCAATATGCATAAAAGAAAATATATCATTGAATTGATCTTTGAAGTTGGTTTGTTAGCTTCTAAACCAGCACTAACCCCAAATGATATCAAACTTACTTCTAAGAAGTATGATGATCATGTGACACCAACTAAATACAATAGTGAAGATCCTTGGTAGACCAGATTGCTTATCAAAAACTAGTAGGAAAACTGCTTTATCTGACCATGACTAGACTAGATGTTTCCTTTAGAGTTAAGACTTTGAGTCAATTTTTACAACAACCAAAAAAATCACTACCAGTTCAAGTATTTAGTAATAGCAAAGCAGCAATCCAAATTGCTGCTAGTCTTGTGTTTCATGAAAGGACAAAACATATCGAAATCGATTGCCATTTTGTGAAAGAAAACCTTAACAAGGTCACATTAAAATCAAATACATTCCTACACAAGAGCAGTCATTAGATATATTGACAAAAGGACTGAACACAGTTCAATTGGACTACCTATTATCCAAACTTGGAGTATTAAATATCTTTATACCTCCCAACTTGAAGGGGAGTGTTAAGAAGGTTGTTAGTGATCCATAAGTTAGTTACAAAAGTTAGTTTTAAGAGGATACCTCACAAGCTCTATTTAGCTCCTGATCACTATTAGTGTAGAGGTAGTTAGTAAGTTAGTTAATATTAGAAAAGTCATTGTAAATGTTAGGAAAGCAGTTAAAGAGGAAGAGTTTATATATAAAACTCTTCTCTCAATTGTATGGATATCAATCATACGAAGAAATATAAAATATATCCTTGAATATACTCTCTATCTTTTCTACATATCTTCACCTTCTTTCTAGTGCAATTTGCACTAAAATCTTCATATTTGATCTGGCGTATACACACAAACTACATTCCATGTGCACTTTACACGTTGCATTATTTACCTTATATGCTCTAAAATAATATTTTATTTTAGATTTTATTAAATATTTAATTTTAACTTCTGTGTTTTATTCTATAATTAAGAAACTAGTATTGTTATACAAGAATAAAATTCATCATTTTTAAAATATAAAGTGATTTTCTTATTAGGGAAAGTATACTCTTTTTCTTAGCTAAAGTTTTATCCCGCTGAATTTTCCTGACTAGATTTTTCACAAGGTAACAAGCAATGCTTATTTCAAGATATGTGTACTCTTTTTTCTTCATTAGAATTTTTTTCATTGAATTTTTTCTAGTAAAGTTTTTATAATGAGGATCATAATCTGTGGACAACCAAGGGAGAGTGTTATGAAATATATTATTTATGTGAATGTTCAACTTTTTATCATTATGTGTAGTATAACCACACCTCCATTACCTCCTCATTGATCTCCCGCACCTCCATAATCTTCCTCACTTCTCAAGAGTTAATGTCATATTTATAACATCCTTTGATGTTTCTCTATGTAGCCTAAATATAGATATTGAGAATCATGTTGAACACACTTAATAGAAAGAAGAAAGTTATATTATATTATTTCTCTTGATCTTTATCTTATTATTTTGAGCTTAATTTTACAACAAACATATAATTTCTTATTTATAAAATTAGCTACAAACTTAAAAAATATTTTTCAGCATTTTTCAGCATTTGATACTTAATAGCTACTTAAATTTATCCAAATAGGCTCGATAAATCTTGTGATGTTTGAATTTTTTTCCTCTAGTTGTCTTTTGACCATTTTTGTGCTTTCTCTCTTTCCTTAGTTAATCATTGGAATGAAATTAAGTCATCTAATAAAATAATAGTGAACAAAAAATATTAGATAAGGGGGGTCGAGCGTAGAAAATATTTGGGTTTTTAGAGATTTTGTCCAAAAGTAATTCCTATTGTTGGGGTCAAAGTTTAAGACAATGAGTGTATTTGGAATGGAAGAAAATATTTTCCATGAAAATAAATAGCTTTTCTGCTTATTTTTTTGTGTTTGGTATGTTAGTAGAAAACATTATTTTAAAAATATTTGAAATAATATAATCTACGTAAATATTATAGGGGCGAAGGGGTGAGGTAAGGTGTAGGTGTCATGGGGATGTGGGTTATAAGGATGGGGCGGGAATAAGGTGTGTTGGAGGGTGAAAAAGAACTAAGTAGTATGGAATGCTACTTGTGGAACTTGTTTTTCCTAATTTTATTAGGAAATTATTTTTATTAATTTTTAAAAACTTATTTTCTTAGAGAAAATATTTTTTAGAACCCTTGACTAACCAAACATAAAAAAAATTAAAAACCATCTCCATACAAAACACCATCCTTTAAGTTCACCACCATTCAGGTATGCTAGCTAGTTAACACAAAACCACTTTAATTTTTAAAGTTTTGACACTTATAATCCAAAATAACAGTTCTTTAGTATTTGGATGACATATTTATATCGAAACATCGATTGAGTCTTTTCATCTCTAATTTCTTCTTTACTACTTATTTCTCTCTTCATTTTCTGACATTGAAAATTATAGAGACACTCACCAAGATTACAAACTAAGTGAACCTAACACTGCAGGATTACCCTCAAGAAAAAGCAGTTCATCTTGGAATACCCCTTGCAAAATTTGGATCAACAAGTTGAAAATACATGTCTCTCACGATATATCATTTCCAATATTCAAATCAAGTCAAGAGAAAATAACTTTGTCCTTAATTAATTATTTATACTAGGTTAAATAAGGTAAAGTCATAAAAGCCCTTGATGGGCCTGATTATTATATCCAAATTACATCCCAAGTACCAAGCGAGATGAAAAGAGATGGTAATTGAGAAGACAAATTGATGAAATCCCATGTATAATTAACTAATACGTTATTGACTGTAAGAGATTGTAGGTGATGTGGTATGGGCCCAATAACAAGGCTATGAAGAGAGGAGTTACTGGGAAGCCAGATGCCATCCCATAAATTAGGAGAAATATTTGTATTTATCTTCCACTTGGTACCAAGACGAGTGAAGTGGTGACCTATGACTAGTCTTTTCCAAATATAGGAGGCATTATATTTATTGAAAGGAGAAGCAACCACTGGCTTGTTAGTGCAATCATTTGCTTGAAGAACTCGTGTCCACAAAGCTTTAGGTGTTTTATGAAAGAGCATTGCTAGTCCCGCTGTATAAGTGAAACTTTTTTATCCTATGTCTTTTTGGATGTCTAAGATTGACTTTGTCCCAACTAACAAGATGTAGTTTGCATCATTCAGGAGTAGATCCCTAAAAAAATTACGTTGTATTTGTTCGATTTGAATGATAGCTTTCCAAGGGAGTATTGTATGTTGCATGACATACATTGGAATAGACATATGCACTAATTTATTAGAGCTGTTTAACTTGAATATTTAAGGAATTTGATTTTTCAACCTTGGAGGTGGTTGTTCGATCAAGGAGGTATTGGTAATTCTTACTCTTGGGATGAAGATGCGTAATAGGTATACCTAGGTACTTACTTATGGTGGGTGCAATTCTACTTTGAAGAATATTCGAGATATTAGTTGCGCTTGGTGGAGGAGTGTTGGGGAAAAACTAATGCGAGACTTGGAGTGATTTATTTGTTAACATGCTATAGGTTGCAAATTAAAGGACATTGACTATGGTGTGGGCATTTTGTGGAATTGCTTCTGCGAATAGAATAAGACAATCCACAAAAAGTAGACGTGAGAGTCGGGGCCATTTTGGAATATTTTCATGGAAGACTATTTCTTGTTGTGAACTAAGATATTAATAAGGCGAGTGAGGGTTTTCATTAAAATAATAAGCAAAAAAGGGGAAAGTGGATAGCCTTAGTGAATTCCTCGGTTTGGTTCGAAGAAGGAGGTAGGGGATCCATTAGGGAAATTAAAATGAAGAATATGGTGATGCTCTGCATTATTAGATCACATAATTGAGTAGGAAAGTTGAGGTTGGAAGAGAATAGTATATGAAAGACAATTCTAGGCGATCAAAGGCTTTTTCGAGGTCAATTATAATTCTTGTAAAGCTTTGTTCAGATTTAAAAGGAATGTATAGCTTCTTCGACAATAATGACATTGTCAATAGTACATCTACCCAGGATAAACCTACTTTGATAGGAATTGATAAGTGAATCAAAGTGAAGGCAAATTCTATTTGCAAGAATTTTTTGTAATGGCTTTATAACTAGTGATATACAAACTTAGGACAGTATTGAGTGACACATTCTGAATGTTTGACTTAAGGATGAGGGTAATATAGGTGTGGTTAATAGGGGCTGACATTATACCCTAAGAAAAATTTAATAAATCATATTTTCAGATTAAATTTAAATTTTTTAAATGCTTGTGGTTAGTCGCAACTTGAGTAATACATGTGTTATATTAATCATAAAGGTTCTTTGGAATAAATTTGCGGGTGAAAATATTGCTTTAAGATCAAGTCAAATTGAAAAATGCTAGTAAATCAAGAGTTCGAATAGACTTTGCACAAGACTTTCATTTAAACGCATATAATTCTTAATTGGTAGTGAATCGGCAAAAAAAATCATGGGCATGAAAGTTGTAGCCTTTTCAGATAGATTTTCAACTATATAAAGATAAGGTCAATCCAAGTTGTAAGCAAAAACTTATGTACAATTTAGTGAAAGGTATCCAAGTATGATGGCTACATATCTAATAAACGGCCCGCATATGTGATATAAAGGGTGTATATCAAAAAATGTGGAAGGAGGTACCAAGATTATCACTATTAAAATTAGTTAGTTTGACGTAAGAATTCTACATACAGTTGTACCGAATATATGGACCGTATGTTGGTCATACATGATCTTTGGATCATATATCAGGCATATATCAACCCTATATTGGATGCATACTAGCCATATATCAGATATATATCCATCATTTTAAGCTTCCAAACTTGATTTATGGACAGCATAGTGATCGTATATCCAATATATGGACCATATGTGGTAGCCGTAGGCCAAAAACTGCAGAAAAGCTATAAATACGTGTTTTAGTCATATTTTTTTATCCCACTTCTTTTTTGGCCAACTTTTGAGAGAGAAAACACCCTAAAATTTTCTCTTATTATATAAGGTGAGTTCCTACTCAATACTTATGATTATTATAATAAATTAATAAGGATTAATGCTAAAATCATCATTCTATCCTTAAATTAAAAGAACCAAATTCAAAAGCGATTGAAGAGAATTTTTTGGGAATCTTCATGAGGGAAAGTGCCTTGATTTATTTTTGTCATTAGAAGATTAATTGGGGTTCATGTAGCCTATTAAAAGAATTTATTAACAATGAATGATTTTTGAATTTAATAAATATGATTTTTTTTCCTAAACCCTAGTTTTTTTTAAAAGGGTTGGAATTCATGGTATTTGATTAAAGTTCTAAACTTTGTTATCGGAATTAACTATAGAGTCATCATTGAGTATTGTTGAACACAATTAGGATGTTTTAGCGAGACAGGAGGTATGTCACTTTTTGAATATACTTTTGACTATAAAAAGCTTTTGAATGGATGTTAAGCATGTGTGAGACAAACTTGCATCGAGTTTTCATATTTTGCTGATATTATAATATGTATGAAACATGTTTTTTCCCATGAATGAGATATGTTGAGTTGAATTTAAAGTAATAATTTTCAATATGTTTTTTTATCTATGAATGAGCTATTGACTTGAAACATAATTTACAACAACAACAATAACAACAACTTATAATCCCATAAGTGAGGTTTGGGAGGGTAGAGTGTACGCATACCTTACCTCCATCTCAGAGGCAGAGAGGCTATTTACGATAGACCCTCGACTCAGGGATAAACAAATTAAACCAATCTAGACAAGAAAATAGCAAATGAAACAAAGTATGTCAAAACATCATCTGAAATAAAAATACTATGATACATAAGGTTAAAGAAATAAGAGATAATATTCGAAATCTATGTGCAAGATAATATAGGAGTAATTCTGTGAATACTAGTATGGGTTGATTTGCTAAACAACGCTCTACTCCCTGCTAACCTACTATCCTGATTTGTGTCCTCCACAACCTCTTATCCAGGGCTATGTTCTCGAAAAGTTGCAACTGTATCATGTCTTGTCTAATCACCTCACCCCAATGCCTCTTTGACCTACCTCTACCTTTCTTGAAACCATCCCTCAATAACCTCTCACACCTCTGTACTGGGGCTTCCTGGTATTTCCTCTGTACATGACCGAACCATCTCAACCTTGCTTCTCACATCTTATACTCCATTGAGGCTACTTCCACCTTATCCTGGATATCCTCATTTCTAATCCTATCTCTCCTAGTATGTCTACACATCCATTACAACATTCTTATTTACACAACTTTCATCTTTTGGAAATGAGATTTCTTAACTAGCTAACATTCCATCCCATACAATATAGTAGGTTTGACCACCTCTCTATAAAACTTGTCTTTAAGTTTTGATGGCACCTTCTTATACATAAGACTCCAGATACGAGCTTCCATTTCATCCATCTTGCACTAATACAGTGAGTGACATCCTCGTCAATCTCCCCATTACCTTGAATAATAGATCCAAGATACTTGAAACTTCCTTTCTTTAGAATACCCTGTGTATCCAACCTCACTACTACACGAGCCTCATGCACTACCTCACTGAATTTGCACTCTGCGTATTCAATCTTCGACCTACTCAGCTTGAACCCTTTTAATTCTAGGGTTTGTCTCCAAAATCTCTAGCTTAGTATTAACTCCTTCATGCGTTTTGTTAATCAGGACTATGTCATCTGAAAATAACATACACCATGGTACCTCCCTTTAAACTTTTTGTGTTAATGTATCTAGTAATAGGGAAAATAGAAATGGGTTAAAAGTTGATCTCTGGTGCTGCCATATTAAAACTGGAAAGTGCTTTGAGTCCCCTCCCACTATCCTGACCCGGGTCCTGGCACCCTCGTACATGTCCTTGGTCATCCTAATGTACACCACTGGTATACATCTAGCCTCCAAGCATCTCCACAGAACCTCTCTTGGAACTTTTTAATAGGCCTTTTCGAGGTTAATGAACACCATATGTAGGTTCTTCTTCCTCTCCCTATACTGCTCTATCAGTCTCCTTACGAGATGGATGACTTATGTAGCTGAGCACCCCAACATGAATCTGAATTGATTTTTGAAAATATCCATGCCCCTTCTTACCCTCAGCTTCACCACCCTTTTCGCACCTTTATAGTGTGGCTTAGTAGCTTGATACCCCTACAATTGCAATTTTGAATGTCGCCTTTATTTTGGTACAATGGAATCATCGTACTCCATCTCCTTGCTTCAGGCATCTTTGCCGACTTGAAAATAAAATTAAAAAAATTAGTCAGCCACACCAAATCCACTCTACCTATTCTCTTCCAAAATCTCATCGGAATCTCATCTAGCCCTGATCATTCTACCTCTACGCATCTTATGACCAACTACCCAAACCTCCTCGATCCTTATATGCTAATAATACCCAAAATCACAATATCTCTCCAAGTGATCTAAATCCCCCAACTCAATGACACTATTCCCCTATTCATTCAAGAGTTTATGAAAGTATGTCTCCATCTCCATTTAATGGGGTCCTCCTCCACCAGTACTTTACCATCCTCATCCTTGATACACTTCACTTGGTCAAGGTCAAGAGCTCTCCTCTCTATCACCTTGGATAACTTGTACAACTTCCTATTCCTACCTTTTCCCTCTAAATCTACATACAAATGTTCAAAAGCTACCGTTTTTGCCATCGTAACTACTAACTTTTCCTCTTTCCTCACCATCTTATACTTTTTCCAATTCGTAGAATGTCGTCAATAAATACAATGATGAACATGTCTAGATATGGTTTGAAAACCCTGTTCATTAGGTCCATGAAAGCTGCAGGGGCATTAGAAAGTTCGAAGGACATAACCACAAATTTGTAGTGACCATATCGAGTTCTGAAAGTTATTTTTGGTATGTCACACTCTCTAACTCTAAGACGATAGTACCTCGACCTGAGATCTACCTTGGAGAAACAACTGGCTCCCTGAAGCTAATCGAACAAGTCGTTATTCCTGGGTGGGGGTACCTATTCTTGACTTTGACCTTATTCAACTACAGTAGTCGATACACATTTTGAGGGTACCGTCTTTCTTCCGCAAGAATAATACTGGAGCACCCCATGGAGAGATGATGGGCCTGATAAAACCTTTATCAAGAAGGCCTTTTAGCTACTCCTTAAGCTCAGCTGGTGCCATTCTATAAAGAGGGATGGAGATGGATTGAGTGTCTTGAAGAAGGTCTATGCCGAAGTCTATTTCCCGCTCAGGAGGGACTCCAGGAAGGGCTTTGGGAAACACGTCAGGGAACTCACTGACAACTAGAACTTACTGAATAGTCGGGGTCTCAGAGCTGGAGTCTTTGACTCGAACTAGATGATAAATACATCTTTCTGGTCTTAAGTTAGGAAATAAAATGACCCTTAGGCACTAAACTACTGCCCGTCCACTCTAATACTAGCTCATTCGGGAATTGAAATCTGACGACCCAAGTTCTGCAGTTGACTGAGGCATAACCGGGGTGTAGCCAATCCATGCCGAGAATGAGGTCAAAGTCAACCATGTCTAACTCTACAAGAGCTGGAATGACCTTATTCAAGATTGAGACTGGGCAGTTTCTTTACACCCGACTGGCTCTAACTAACTCGCCAAGTGGGGTGGAGACTAAGAATTGTTCTAAGAGGACTTCTGGACTGATATCAAACTGGATAGCTACATAGGGAGTCACGAAGGATAGTGTGGCTCCTGGATCTAGTAGGGCGTACACATCTAGATGAAAAAGGCGTAACATAACTGTGACCACGTCAGGTGAGCTCTCATGATCCTGACGAGAGGACAAAGCATAAAAATGATTTAGCGGTAGCCTCCATCCATACCTGAAGTGTTGTCCTACTGAGTTGGTCGGCCTGCTAGAGCTACTGAAGCGGTGGATTGTGATCTCCCCATCCTGCTGACAGGCATTCTTTGAGCCAATGACTAAGTTGTCCACACCCAAAACAACCTTTACAGCCCTGAAGGCATTCTCCTGGATGGTTCTTTCCACACTTAGGGCAAGCTGGGTAGCAGTTGCTAACGCTGTGACTCTGGGACTATGAGCTAAATGCTCCACCCCTTCGATCCTCGCGGGACAGTAAAATAGGGGCACTGGTTGAAGTGGGTGCTGGAGATCTCTATTGTTGCTGCTACTATGGGCGGCTACTACCGCCAAACCTCTTCTGGTAATAATAATCTGACTGCCTAGTCCTTGCCTGCTTGTTCTCCCGCTCCAAGTCTTTTAGTTTTTCTACCTCAATCTGCTGGGCATGAACTATGAGGTTGGAGAGATCGATATCTTTAATAAGCATTATAGTCCTGCACTCCTTGAGGACCAAGTTCGATACTCCATTAACGAAGTTTAGCATGCAAGTCCTTGGCTCGCCTACCATCTCTAGAGCATATTTAGACAACCTTGTGGACTCTAGTGCTCTTCTACCATCTGATTTCCCTATTTCAGATTCATAAATTCAGCCACCTTAGCCTCCCTGAGCTCCTAGAGAAGAATCTGCCTAGGATGGCTGTAGTAAACTCCTCCCACTCCACTAATTCTGCTCCCGCTGGTCTCACCTCCTTCCATTGATCGTACAAGATCTGGGCTACCCCTTTCAGCTGGTAGGTAGCTAGATCGGCACTCTCTGAGGAGCTAACACCCATAATTTGGGTGATCTTCCTGATCTCATCCACGAACTCCTGTGGATCCTCTTCCATCTTAAGTATCGAACCCGGGTAGCTACTGTGGATCCATTAGTATTGATCGGAATCACCTGCTGGTTCACCTGGTTGTGAATGTCTGTGCGAGTAGCTGGATAGCCACTCTAAACTCTGCAGAGGACACTGGGTCATCTTGAGAGGCTGCTGGGGCAGGTCGGTGAGCCTTTCTGGCCCTTCTTCTATTACCACGTCATAGAGGCATGATTTCACTTAAACAAAATATAGCACGAGTTAGGAGAACGTTTCTAGAATTAAACTTGGACGCACAATAAAGAGTATAAACAAAAGGTGGGAGTTTTCCTAATAACATCTTGTAGCCTTCCCGTCATAAGTGTGACGTGCTTCACATCTATAAAAAGGACCCTACTTGACGCGGCTTTCAGACTTCCTAAGATACTCTAAACCTGGCTCTGATATCAAGTTTTTCATGATCCGAGTCTATACCCTGGATGAGACACGGTACTTGGAGTCACAAATAACCCCAAGTCAACCCATGGTCTATCATAACACTGGTAATCTGAGTAAAATCATAGTGGAAGCTTTAAAGTAATAAAAACCATTTATGAAGAAGAACTAGATCATAAAGCTTTATACAATTGAAAACAAATTAAAATTTTGAATCTGTATTTGTTTCTGTGTCTGAAAGCCATCTATTTGATGAGTTTCTAGGACAAGCCCCCAGCTAACTCTAAGTCTAACTGAAAGAAATATAATTAAGAAGAAATAATCATCTCCTCGAAAGATGAGGACTCACAACTAGTGAAGCTAAGAACTCTTGGACTAAATCTGTTGACGGTGCTGAGACTGAGAACCTGCAGCTGTATCATGACACGATACAACATAAAAGGGTATGCATCAGTACTTTGAATGTACTGAGTACGTAGGAGAAACCATAACACAGAGAATAAAATAACTGAACTGTAAAGACATGCAATGACCAACTGAAATGCTGAAACTGAATAAACTGAAATATACTGAGATGGTCAAAATAACCTTGTATGATGATTAAAGACATGCCCTAAATCTAAGATACAATCTAAACTACTGTACTGAACTAAGTAATCTGAAACTGCTCTCAGTTGGGCTAATTAAGACTGAACTGAACTAGGCTAATCTGAGACTGAACTGACTAGTGGAAGAGTCTATAACAGACATATAACCACGTGAGTTAGACGTAGAGTCCGATATATACATCCATCGGTAGGACCCAGTATACCTTGCCAGGGTATAAAGGCATGAACTGGGTGATCACAAGTTTGGGGCCATGAGGCCAATAAAAATAACCTACTGTGGCAACATAGTTTTGGGAACCTGGGTGCGCTGGAACCCTGGCCTGCTTGGTGCTAAGTCCTACTCCCACCGGATAGTCCTAGACTAATTACTAAATTGATAGCTCGAAATTTGGGACCAAGACTAAGTCAGGAATACCTATCTGAAAGTACCCTGAGAGTCTTATCGGACCGGATTCTGTAACTGGTGTTCTAAGACTGGTCAAAGCTGCTTATCTGGAAGCGTCGTAACCGTCTAAAGAACAAACTGTAATCTGTAGTTGGGGTCCTAAGGCTAGTCAGATCTACTTATCTAGAAGCTTCATGATCGACTAAAGAACCACTAAAATGTGATAACTAAGTCTAATACTAATAACTGGGAGGCACCTTTGACACCTCAAGAATTAACTGTAGTCAAACTTATCCGCTAACATTTTTGGACAACACTGAATGTAATAATATGATTGAGACTAGACATGTATATATCTGACTAAAAATTCCTCATACACTAACAATATAGGGATCTTAAATCTGAGAGAATCAAGCTACATGAAAACTAGTCCAATACGCAAGATTCTAAATTCTACTGAGCGGAGAACTAGGGCTAAATCATTTCACTAGATACAATTTCCATAAATTTCTAGAAATCGAGAATAATAAAGCAGTAAAAAATCATGAGAGATATTCCACTTGAAATCTTAAATAAATTAGTCTGACAAGTTTCTACATATCAAATCCATAGGGCTGAACTGATAGAGAAAAATAGAGAAGATTTTTGGGGACACAGGGGAAGGACTATTCCCTTGTTGAATTCCCACATACTTGAATAAGAAATCCCTGAAGAAGAAAGCTTGAATTTCTGCAACTGATGATGAACCCTAGTTCTTGCTTGAGAGGAAAAGTCTGAGTTTCTACGATCGATATTTTGGGAGTTTACGTGGGGAATGAGGGGGGAAACCGTTTAATACCTCTAATATATCTAAAATTATAATTAAAATAATGTAGTTTAGGGTGTAAATAGATGAAAAATTATAAAAATATCCCTATAATAAAAATCTAGAAACTGACCGGCACGGACCTCACGGGTCACCCAATGAGTCGTTGGTTGAGACCACAATTTGTTGTGACTATTCATTGGTCCTAAAAACACTAGATCTGGCAACGGGGGATACCATGACTCATTGGATGAACCAATGAGTCATTGGCTCCTCCCGTGGTCACTGTACAAGGAAACCTTGAAAGCTTGACAACGGGTGACAAAACGACTCATTGGTGGAACCAACAGGTTGTTGTGTCCAGTCATTACTTTCACTGGACAACTTCTATAAATTCTCAAAGTTAACATGACGGGTGGTGAAAATGACTCATTGTGGGACACAACGGATCATTGTTTCCATTCGTCATCATTGGAAGGAGTTTATAGGGTTCTCACCCAATGACTCCCACAATGGATCGTTGTTTCTGATGACGACTCGTTGGTTGAGTCGTGGAGTCCTGGAGAAGGTATTCTAAGCTGGCGACCAATGATTGACAGGATGACTCCCTGTTTTTCATAATGGGTCATTCCTTGTATCGTGGGTTCTCGAGAGACTAGACGTTGTTGACCTCGACTGACACAACGAGTCATTGGAGCTAACCATGACTCGTTGTCTTAGTCGTCATGAGGAAACTTTTCTGGTTTTTCTTCTAGTTTTTCTTACAAGGTCTGAGCCTGGTCTAGGAAAGTTTTAGGTGTTATAGTGTGCTTCTGCCAGTATCTATTGTCTCAAGTCACCTATATATGGTACACATAGTCTTCCTTGGTAATGGAGCTCACCATCTCCCCCTTTGGAGAAAGCATCCACTTCTTTTATGAGAACTGCTTCTTTTATCTTAAACAATATGGGATCTTCATCCTGCCTTGACTTAATTTTGACAACTAATGAGGAATCTGATCCACTTTGCATTACTACTCCGCCCTCAGCTGAATCAACCAATTGCACTCCCAATCGAGCTAACATGTGAATATCCTTTGCCAGTTCCTTTCTGCTCTCTTCAACATGAGCCATGCTCCCCATGGACATCCTGCTTAGGGCATCAACCACCATATTGGCCTTGCCCGGGTGCTATAGCACACTCATGTCATAATCCTTCAATAGCTCCAACCACCTTCACTGACGAATATTTAAGTCTTTCTAACTAAATACATACTGAAGGCTTTTGATCTGTGGAAACATTCACGTGAGCCCCGTAAAGGTAATGCCTCCATATTTTCAATGTAAACACCACTTCTGCCAATTCAAGGTCCTGAGTCAGATAGTTCTTTTCATGAACCTTGAGCTATCTGGAGGCATAATCTATCACCTTACCCCGTTGCATCAGAACGCAACTGAGCCCCACTCTGGAAGTGTCACAATACACTACATACCTATTTGTTCCTTTCGGTAAGGTTAAAACTGGAGCGGTAGTGAGTCGAGTCTTCAACTCCTGAAACCTCTTCTCACACACATGACCACTAAAACTTCACCTTTTTCTGAGTTAACTTGGTTAGAGGAGATACGATAGAGGAAAACCCTTCCACAAACGTCGGTAATAACCGACTAGACCCAAAAAACTTCTGATATCAATTCGAGAAATAGGTATTGGCCAGTCTTTTACCACTACTATATTTTGAGGATCTACTTGAATACCCTCACCCAAGACCACATGACCAAGGAAAGTCACAGACTTCAATCAGAATTCACATCTACTGAATTTAGCAAACAACTGGCGGTCTTTGAGCATCTGTAGAACTATCTTTAGATGGTTAGCATGTTATTCCTCATTTTTGGAGTATACTAGAATGTCATCAATGAACACAATGATGAGCATGTCTAGATACTGCTTGAAAACCCTGTTCATCAGGTCCATGAAAGCTGCAGGGGCATTAGTTAGCCCAAATGACATAACCACGAATTCATAGTGATCATACCAAGTTCTGAAGGTTGTTTTCAATATGTCACATTCTCTGACCCTAAGTGATAATACCCCGACCTTAGATCTACCTTGGAGAAACAACTGGCTCCTTCAAGCTGATTGAACAAGTCGTCAATCTTGGGTAGGGGATACCTGTTTTTAATTGTGACTTTGTTCAGTTGATGGTAATCGACACACATTCTGAGAGTACCATCTTTTTTCGCACGAATAATACTAGAGCACCCCATGGAGAGATGTTGGGCTTGATGAAACCTTTATCAAGGTCTTTTAGCTGCTCCTTCAACTCCTTAAGCTTAGTTGGAGCCATTTTGTAAGCAGGAATGGAGATGGGTTGAGTGTCTGGAAGAATGTTTATGCTGAAGTCTATTTCCCGCTCAGGAGGTACTTTGGAAAGATCTTCGGAAAACACGTCAGGGAACTCACTGATAACTAGAACAAATTGGATAGTTGGGGTCTTAGAGCTAGAATCTTTGACCCAAACTAGGTGATAGATGCACCCTTTAGTAATAAGCTTCCTTTCCTTAAGGTAGGAAATAAACTGACCTTTAGGCACTGAACTACTGCCCATCCACTCTAAAACTAGCTCATTAGGGAACTAAAATCTGACAACTCCAGTTCTGCAGTCGATTGAGGCATAACTGGAGTGTAACTAGTCCATGGCAAGAATGAGATTGAAATCGACCATGTCTAAGTTTACTAGATCTTCTGGAATGACCTTATTCAATACTGATACTGGACAATTTTTATATACCCGGCTGGCTCTAACTGACTCACCAACTGGGGTAGAGATTGAGAATGATTCTGAGAGGAATTTTGGATAGATTTCAAACTAGACAGCTGCAAAGAGAGTCACGAGCAATACTGTGGCTCCTGGATCTAGTAGGGAATACACATCTAGGTGGAAGAGACGTAACATACCTGTGACCATGTCAGGTGAGCTCTCCTGATCTTGATGAGAGGACAAAGCATAAAATTAGTTTTGGCACTGAACGCCATCCATACCTGAAGTGTTGGCCTACTGAGCTGGCCGGCTTGTTGGAGCTGCTGAACTGGTAGACTATGGTCTCCCCCGTCCCGCTGACGGACATTCCCTTAGCCTGTGACCTAGCTGTCCCCACCCAAAGCAACCTTTTTTTCCCAGGAGGCATTGACCTGGATGATTCTTGCCATACTTAGGGCAATCTAGGTAGTGGTTGCTAGCACTGTGACTCTGGGAACGAGAGCCAAATGCTCCACCCTTCCGATCCTTGTGGGTCCGGAAAGTAGAGGCACTGGCTGAAGTGGGTGTTGGAGTCCTCTGTTGCTGCTGCTGCTGTGGGTGGCTACTACCGCCAGACCTGTAGTGGCCATAATTTGATTGGCCAGTCCTAGCCCACTTATTCTTCCGCTCCATATGTTTCAACTTTTCTTCCTCAATCTGCTGGGCATGAACGATGAGGCTTGAAAGGTCAATATCTTTTATGAGCATCGCGGTCCTGCACTCCTTAAGTAGCAGGTTCGATACTATGTTGTTGAACTTAAGCATGCAAGCCCTTGGCTCAGCTACCATCTCCGGAGCATATCTTGACAACTGCGTGAACTCCAATGCATATCTTGACAATCCCCATGCTAAAACCTCACATACCTGACTAAAATTTACCCAGAGAAGGGGACTTGAACTGCTGCGATAGATGAGAACCCTAAGCTTGCTTGAGAGTTTTCTTGAGGAACCCTTTGATAGATTTCTAAGAATAAACGTGAGAATGAGGGGAAGAACCATCCCAACCCTCTAATAAGTCTGATTTTACGTTAAAAACAACGTGGTTTAGAGCTTAAGAGAATAGGAAATAAATAGCCCTTAGAAATTCGCTGGGAAAAACTGTCAGGTGCCTAATGGGTGACCTAACGAGTCGTGATGACTGACCACGACTCAAGGTCACTCCCATCTGGTACACTGCCTAGGATACTCAGTAGGTCACCACGAGGGACCTAACGTGTCGTTATCTATTACCACAACTCGTGGTCCCAAGTCATGGACCACACTGTCTCATTCTGGAGATTTAATGCTAAGTCCCATAATGAGTCACCTAATGAGTTGTTGCCACAAGTGACAACACGTTTCACCCACTTATCGAGTACACTGGTCAACTAAAATATTTCCAACTCCGGCCTAACTATGAGTGACTTAATGGGTCGTGGTCAGTGACCACGACTCGTGACGTCCCTCGTTTGGTACACTGGCTCCCTTCTTTACATTAACCAGCCTTCTCCTTACGGCTCACCTAATCAGTCGTGAGGTTACTTGACGACTCGTCGGGTGGGCTGTCCTGCAACATTTCTGTAGTTTTTCAGATTTCCTATTTTATGCCCCAAAATTGGATGTTAAGTTTCCGGGATCTTACAGTAACTCCCCCTTGTAAACATTCATCCTCGAATGTTAGAAAACACACAAGAAGCAGAAAATAATAATAAAAATCTTCAAATACTGCTTATTTAACTCCAAAATTGCCAGAATGACTATCTCCATTTCAAAATACATATCTGAACTGAGTTTACTTATTGTACATACATTCAAAATCATAAAAGATACTTGAACATCTAAATTGAGTCATGAAAACTAACCTGAGTTCTAGGCTCATAGCTAATATCTCAAGCTATGCTGAAGCCGGTAGAGAACAAATGCAGGTATTTGGCCATCATATCTGCTCGGCCTCCCACGTAGCTCCCTCAACCTGATGGTTTCTCCATAAGACTTTAACTGAAGCTATTTCCTTGTTCCTCAGCTTACGCACCTGAAGGTCAAGGATCTGTACTGGTACTTCCTCATATGAGAGACTATCTTTTATTCCTACGCTGTCTAATGGCACAATCGAGGTTGGATCACTGATGCACTTCTTCAAAAGTGACACATGGAAAACTGGGTGTACAGCTTCTAGTTCTGAAGGTAACTCCATTTCATAAGCCACATTGCCGATACGCCTCAAAATTCTATAAGGTCCCAAGTACCTCGAACTGAGCTTCCCTTTCTTTCCAAACCTCAGCACCCCTTTCATGGGAAAAATTTTCAGGTATACCCAGTCATCAACTACAAACTCTAATTCTCTCCTCCGCACATCGACATAAGATTTCTGACAGCTCTAAGTTATTTTCAACCTTTCTCGGATGAGCTGAACTTTCTACATTGCCTCATGAATCGAGTCTGGTTCTATCAAGGTGGCTTCACCCACTTCAAACCACCCTATAGGAGATCTACACCTTCTACCATACGATGCTTCAAATGGGGCTATCTGGATGCTAGAATGGTAGTTGTTGTTGTACGCAAACTCGATAAGAGGCAGATGGTCATCCCAACTACCCTTAAAATCGATCACGCATGCTTTTAGCATATCTTCTAGAGTCTAAATAGTTCGCTCAGCTTGCCTATCTGTCTGCGGGTGAAAATCCATACTGAGCTTGACCTGAGTGCCAAGTCCCTTCTAAAAAGACTTCCAGAAATGGGAGGTAAACTGGGTACCCTTGTCTGAAATAATGGCCAATGGCACCCCATGAAGTCTAACCAGCTCCCGAATATAAAGTTTAGCATAGTCCTCAGCTGAATCTAAGGTTTTGACTGGGAGAAAATGTGTTGACTTGGTCATTCGATCTACTATTACCCTGATTGATTCATGTTGTCGACGAGTCCGAGGTAGACCCGTAATGAAGTTTGTATTTACTTCTTCCCACTTCCAGGTAGGTACGTTGATATCCTGGGTCATACCTCCTGGTCTCTGGTGTTCTACCTTGACTTGCTGATAGTTCGAGCACTTAGCTACAAATTCAGCAATGTCTCTTTTCATGCCATTCCACCAGTAAATATCCCGCAAATCACGGTACATTTTGGTAGTACCGGGGTGAATGGTTTATCTTGAGCTATATGACTCAGCCAGTATTTTCTATCTGAACTCACCCACATCTGGTACACACAACCTGCCCTGGTAATGAAGCACCCCATCTCCCCCTTAGGAGAAAGCCTCAACCTCCTTTCTGAGTACTGCTTCTTTAAGTTTAAGTAGAACTGGATCTTCATCTTGTATGGACTTAACTTCAACTACCAAGGATGAACCCGACCCACTTTTCATTACCACACCAACTTCAGCTGAATCTACCAATTGTACCCCTAACGGGGCTAGCTTGTGAACTTCTTTCACTAGCTCTCTCTTGCATTTCCTCAATGTGAGCTACACTTCCCATAGACCTCCTGCTTAGGGCGTCAGACACCACATTGTCCTTGACTGGGTGATACAGCACACTCATGTCATAATCCTTTAGCAGTTCCAACCACCATCTCTGACGCAGGTTTAGGTCCTTCTGGCTTAACACATACTGAAGGCTCTTGTAGTCTGTGAACACATCCACGTGAGCCCCGTACAAGTAGTGTCTCCATATCCTCAATGCGAATACCACCACTGTCAACTCCAAGTCATGAGTTGGATAATTCTTCTCATGAACTTTGAGCTGTCTGGAGGCATAAGCTATCACCTTGCCCCGCCGCATCAGCATGCAATCGGGTCTAACTCTGGAGGCATCGCAATATACAACAAACCCATTTGTTCCATCTGGAAGGGTCAAAACTGGAGCAGTAGTGAGTCGAGTCTTTAACTCCTGAAAACTCTTCTCACACTCATCCGACCACTGAAATTTCACCTTTTTCTGAATTAACTTGGTCAGAGGGGATGTTATAGAAGAGAAACCTTCCACAAACCATCGATAATAAACCATTAAGCATAGGAAACTCCAGATTTTAGTAGGAGAGGTAGGTCTGGACCAATATTTTACTACTTCTATTTTATGAGAGTCTACTCGTATTCCCTTATCCGATACCACATGACCCAAGAATGTCACAAATTTCAAACAAAATTCACACTTGCTGAACTTGGTGAATAACTGGCGATCTTTGAGGGTCTGTAATGCTATCCTTAGGTGATGGGTATGATCTTCCTCATTTCTGGAGTACACCAGAATGTCGTTGATAAATATAATGACGGACATATCCAGGTACTGCAAGAAAAACCCTATTCATCAAATCCATGAAGGCTTCTGGGGAATTCGTTAACCCAAAGGACATCATCACAAACTCATAGTGACCATACCGAGTTCTGAATGCTATTTTCAGTATGTCACACTCTATGACCCTTAACTGATGGTATCCTAACCTGAGTTCGATCTTGGAGAAACAACTGGCTCCCTGAAGTTGGTCAAACAGATCATCAATTCTAGGTAGGGGGTATTTGTTCTTAACTATGACCTTGTTCAGCTGATGGTAATCTATGCACTTTCTGAGGGTACCGTCTTTCTTACACACAAATAGCACTAGAGCACCCCAGGGAGAGATGTTCGGTTTGATAAAAACCCTTGTCAAGAAGATCTTTTAGCTTCTCTTTCAACTCCTTAAGCTCAGCTGGAGCCATTTTGTAAGGAGGGATGGAGATAGGCTGAGTATCCGCGAGAAGATCTATTCCGAAGTCTATTTCCCGTTCAGGGGGAACTCCGGGAAGATCCTCAAGAAAAACATCTGGGAACTCACTAACTACTGGAACTAACTGGATGGTTGGTGTTTCATAGTTGGAATCCTTGACCCGAACCAGACAATATATACATCCTTTGGAAATGAGTTTCTGCGCCTTAAGGTAGAAAATAAACCTACCCTTAAGCGCTGAACTGCTACCCAACCATTCTAAAACTGGCTCATTAGGAAACTGAAATTTGACAATTCTAGTGTTGCAATCAACTGAGGCATAGCAGGAGTGTAACAAATCCATGCCAAGAATAAGGTCGAAGTCGACCATGTCTAGCTCTACGATATCAGCTGGAATTACTTTATTCAGGACTGTGACTGGGCAATTTCTATACCCTCGGTTGGCTCTAACTGACTCACCAACTCGGGTAGAGACTGAGAATGGTTCTGAGAGGACCTTTGGACTTATACTAAACTGAACTTCTATATACGGAGTCACAAATGAAAGAGTGCCTCCTAGGTTTAAGAGGGCATATACGTCTAGATGGAAGAGACGTAACATACCAGTAACTACATCAAGTGAGGTTTCCTGATCCTGATGAGAAGATAGAGCATAAAAATAATTTTGGCACAGACCGCCACCTATACCTGATGTGTTAGCCTGCTGGGCTGGTCGACCTGCTGGAGCTGATGATGTGGTAGATTGTGATCTCCCTCGCCCGATCGACAGGCACTCCCTAAGCCTGTGTTCAAGTTGTCCACACCCAAAGTAGCCCTCTCGTCCCTGAAGGCATTCTCCTGGGTGATTCTTACCACACTTGGGACAAACTGGATACTTGTTCTCAGTACTGTGAGCCTAAGACTGAGTGCCAGATGACCCACCCCTCTGATCCTAGTGGGATCATTAAGTTGGGGTGCTAGCTGAACTAGGTGCTAGGTCTCTCTGCTGCTGGGGTTGCTGCTGTGGGCGGCTACTACCGCTAGACCTCTGATGGCTGAAATATGACTGGTCAGTCCTTGCTCGTTTGTTCTTATTTTCCATATCTTTCAGCTTCTCGGCCTCAATTTGCTGAGCATACACAATTAAGCTAGAGAGGTCCATATCCTTGATTAGCATTGTCGTCCTGCACTCCTTGAGGATCAGATTAGATACTCCGTTTACGAACTTCAACATGTGAGCCCTTGGCTCGGCTACCATCTTTCGATCATACTTTGATAGTCTGGTAAACTCTAGTGCATTTTCCTCCACTATTCTATCGCCCTGACGCAAATTTATACATTCCGCCATCTTAGCCTCCCTCACCTCCCGAGGGAAAAACCTATCCAGAAAACTTTGTGAAATTCTTCCCACTCCACTGGTCCTGCTTTCGTTGGTCGTCCTTCCTTCCACTGGTCATTCTAGACTTGGGCTACTACTTTTAGCTGGTAGGCAGCCAAATCAGCACTTTCGGAGGAACTGACACCCACAATTCGGGTGATTTCTCTAATCTCATCTACAAACTCTTGTGGGTCCTCTCCCACCTTCATTCTATGAAAATCTGGAGGTTCATCCAGAGTAAAATCTCGCACCCGAGTTGCAGCTGCAGACCCATTTGTGGGCTACTGGAACCACCTATTGGTTCACCTGGTTGGTGACTGTTTGAGCTAGCAATTGAATGGCCGCCCTGAATTCAGCGGTGGATATGGATTCATCCGGAGGAGCTGCCAGGGCTGATGGGGCAGGTCAGTTTACATTAGCAACCCTTCTTCCATTACCACATCTGGGAGAAATGGTTCACTGAAATGAAATAGAGCATGAATTAGAAGGGCATTTTGAATTTTAACGCACGATAAAGAATATGAACAAAAGGGAATTCTCCTAATAACATTTCATAGCCTCCTCGTCATAAGTGTGACGCGCTTCACACCCATGAAGAGGACTCTACTCGATGCGGCTTTCAGAATTTTTGAATATACTCTAAACCTAGGGCTCTGATACCAAGTTTGTCACTCCTCGAGCCTACACCCCGGGCATAACACGGTACATGAAACCACAAGTGACCCCAAGTCAAACCTTGGTCTATCAGTTACTAGCATTCTGAGTAAACAAGCAACGCGACACTTCAAAATAATATCATAAAATATTTATGAGAGGTAAGTCTGAAAACATAAAGTTCAAACAATTGAACAATACTGATAAATCTAAAAATCATGTCTGTCTAAAAGCCATCTAATAGAGGAGTTGCTGGGACAAGCCCCAGCTAACTCTAAGTCTAACTGAAACTAATACATGACTTAAAGAAGGAAAATAGTGCCCTCAGATGATGAGGACTCACACTTCAACTGCTGCGATGGAGTATCTGAACTGCGACAACTAACGATGCTGAGTCTGAGAACCTGCAGTTGTATCATGAAATGATACAGCATAAAAGTATGTGTCAGTACTTTAAATGTACTGAGTAAGTGGGAGAAACATAACTAAATGTTAAGTCTGAACTAAAATGACACGCAATGACCAACAGGTAAGCTGAACTGAACTACTGAAATAATCTGAAATGGTCAAGATTGTTAGACCCCATAAGTTTTAATATTTAGACGACCTACTCGTACATTGGTTAAGAGTTTTAGAATACAATACATACGAGAAAGGAACTGAGGTAAAGGTCGGACAAGCACAGAGTCGGGACCGCATGGGAGAAGGCCGAACTAGCTGCCTAGAGGGGCAACATGGCACGGACCCTCCCTGGCATGTTGGGCTCCGTGGCACGACCCAGAATTGGCGCGACAGGGTCCGTGCCACGGACCCCTGTCCACCGCCTCAAGTATATATATGTTCCATCCTTTGATTTCATTTCATTTTACATAGTATTTACAGCTAGACTTGAGAGGGTACGAGGAAACCAAACAATTTTCATCCGTTTACGCTACTAAACGCTGCCTGAATTCAAATTAACTTCGGGTATTGAAGTTTAAGGCTATAGGGAGCATTTCTACTGAGTTATTTTAACGAAATTCACTCGGCGAATCATAACCTCGCCGAGCTAAAGTTGTGCTCCAAACTAATTTCTATACGATCACAGGCTTCAAGTAAGAATTTCTCCCTTCTAGACTTTTGAGAAATTACGAGTTTTTGATCGTGTTCCGTTAAGTTGAAATGTAGTTAATATTTATATATAAATTTATCATTTCAAGCCAAATTTGGTATTGAAATTCGTCCCTTTCTTCCAATATAATGGTTACAGCAGGAAAGAGTTGTGAATCCAAGTTGAAACTCGTCAGTTATCCGGGAAACAACAGTTGAGGTATGTAAGGCTTAACCCTCGGCAAGTATACTCGCCATACAGTGTTACGACTTATGTTCTAGAATAGAAATGACGATTTTATATATCGTAGATAGATGCTACCATTGGATTGTGATTATACATGTTGTAATTATCTATTACTATTATATAGAAATTAGACACGCTATGATTAGCTACTATCAGTAGATTACGATTATATAGGTTCTGGTTAGCTACTAGAGAGCGTATAAAGATTATACCGCAGTGTCTCTCGCCGAGAAGGAACATGTTAGGTGTGATACGCGCTAGAAGTGTCATATAAGCTCTTCTTTTCTCCAGTTCATTGTATTAGTAGAATTATATGTTCAATTGCTGGTTCGAGATCTTAGAAGCTCGTGAACAGTTATTGGGTAGTGAATTGAATTGTATAGGTGCGACTGGGCGATAGAACTACTAGTTTAGCACCTGGGTTGCCAGAAAAGCACGTCGGGGAGCCCGTGACGTAACCGCACGCCCCAGGGCTAGAAATATAAACAGAATAATCATACTTTAGAAGTAGTGACACTAGGGTTGTCTAGTGAATCGAGTGGCAACCTGCCATTCTATCAGCCGTTACCAGAGATTGTCAGTCCTAGTTGACTTAGCAGTTATTAAACAGGTCGCCCAGGAAGTCAGCCCAATCGTCCAAGTCAAATAGACCCGTAGGTACCCCAAGGACGGGGACCTTAGCAATTAGAGGCTGGGCCAGTGCCCCATTCAGTCCTTATAAGGTACTTAGGTACAGATTGTTAGGAGTGACTAAGCCTATATAAACTTGCCTATAAGGTTAAGAATCACCCAGAAAAGTAATATAAGATCCGACTAGACCAAGATGAGGTCTAAGGCACTAGTAGTACCATGTTAGTATAGTACTGCCCATAGGCTAAGAATGTCACTGAACTTCCTATGGGGGATTATGGGCCGAGCACCCAAAAGCATGTTCGGCCAGTACCAGTCCTACAGTTATCCTAAGTAGAGGAGCTAAGTAGTTAGTCATTCGCGACCCCGCCATTGTTTATGAGTTAGAGTTGTCCAGGCAGGACATTCAGAGTTATGTTAGACCACTCCAGATCTCACCCTATTCAGTCCATACTAATGAGATCATGGTCACTATCAGGATCCTCTAATCAAATACAGGTACACGGCGTGCCTGCTAGCAACTTTGCAGACTATCTTGGGGGGCGAGCAGCGGTAGCGTTAGGCCCAGAAGGCCAGTTATGCCTTTGAGTGGCTAGATTGAGATGTTAGTACAACACCTTGGATGGGGTTTCCCTCACTTAGGAGTCATCCATGACCACCCCAGGGTTACTAGTTGTGTCGATGCCAGCCAGGGGCGAGATGACGTCGCTCTACGGAGCGGTATGCCATCCACGAAGGACAAAGATGGGGTCCCAGGTCCTCATATGTCATGGTGGGCTCTACACATCCCCATCGAGCCTGGTGCCCGAGGTGCAAATATCAGGAGTCCGCCGGACTCAGACACAACTACAGTTAAGGGGTTGAGCGGGCTCATTTGTAAACGCAGGGGACTGGTAGGTTGGCTACAGTACCTGTAAAGTCATAGAAACATAGGTAGGGGTATATATATTGAGATGTTCTCGCCAGGGCTTATGGGGGCCTGAACTAGTTATTCAGTGTTGATTGTACCTTCTGTCTTATAGGGGCCAGGTGAGGTTCTTGTTTGTATTCTTGTCTGCTAGTTATAGTTTATAAATGTGTAATTATACAGTCTTAGCTTAAGTACATGTAGTATTGATTAGATGAAGATTGCGAACCAACTTGCATACAGGTTAATCTTTCTGCCCTTCTTTCTATTCGCTTCCAATCTTTATCAACTTATCTATTGCCTTACATATTCGGTACATATTGTACTAACGCCCTCCCCTGGGTGCTGCATTACTTGCCTACAGGTTTTGGAAGACAGGGTTCAGGATCACCAGTAACAGTTGTTCAGAGTCCGCAGTTGGGACAACTCCTTTCATTCGGAGTTTCCAGATTGTAGAGATCTCGGTACTCCAGTCGTATAGCATTTTGGGTAGGTTGGGGCCCTGTCCCAACCACTATTTGTACTCTTAGAGTCTTGCAGACTACAGTCGTCAGTTAGTTAGTTGTATGTCGGCCGTGTGGGGCCTTAATCAGTTGTGTTTCGTAGCCTAGGATAGTAGTTTGTCTCCATTTCTGCTATAACTAGACAACATGGTGGCCTTGTCGGCCCGCATAGGATCCCCTCTGTTGCCTGTTGTTGGTTAGCTATTTTCATTTACAGGTGGCTATACGGCCTTGTCAGCTGGAGGCTGTATTTACAGCCGAGATATAGCTCGTTGTTTTCTTGAAGTGAGTCACAGGCTGGCATCAGAAGTGCATAAGCCTAGACAAGTCAGTTAGTTGACAGTGTGGCACCAGGTGCCAATCATGCCTCCCAAGGTGGGGCGTGACAAACTTGGTATCAGAGGAGTTCGTGTCCTAGGGAGTCTGCAAGCCAAGTCTAGTAGAGTCTTGCTTATAAATGTGTTGTGCACCGCATTCTATAAGTAGGAGGCTACGAGGCATAATAGTATGGTTACCCTTTCTTCTTCTCTGATCGTGTTATAGAGCCGAGTTATACAGGGTTGAGTCCCTAAGCTTTTGTTGCTATGTCTATCTAGGATAAGGTCTGATATTAGACAGACTCTAGTTAGCCGCTAGTTAGCTATTGTAGGAAAGGGTACCAGTGTGATACATAGTTTGGGGACAACCAGTTTAAGGACAAAGGCGAATGTCTTTTAATTTTCTCAGTATCTTCCTGGGGCACCAAGAATCTCATAAGGTAGCAGATATTGATATTTTACCACTGTCCCTAGTTCTTTTTATAACCTCAGAATAGAAGGTCAGGAGTATAACATATATACGAGTCAACTTATCTATTAGATATACAAGATCTGAAAAGGGAGACAATTAACGTTAGATTACTTGAAGGGTATGAAAAAGAGAGGGAATTGCGAAATTCTTACCTCCAACCCTTCGAATGCTGTACAGTTCCATACTTTAATCTCAGTGTGTAAGAAAATGCTATTCCCGCCTCCTAGTTTTGTTTTTAGTGTAGAAAAGAGCGTAAGAATTGACGCGATGTTGCCCAAAGTAAATGCCGAAGGAAGGTTGGATTTGTTGAATCCGGAAAGTGTTAGGAAGTGGTGGAGACCCCTAGCGTTTAAGGTAAATCGTCTAGACCTTCGTGATAGTAAATTAGGAGAGCAGGTAAGACTACCAGCAGCCCTCAAAGTACGTGTGAGAGTCTACAAGTGATAAATCCCTAGCAACAGTAAAGCTCAAGTTATAATTAGGCTGATTTTGCTGCAGCGTGTTAATGACAGTAGAATGTACCGGCAGAATAATGATTGTGGCCCTAGTTGGTTATGTCGAGGGACAAAAGATCATATGAGCGAATTTGTCTCGAGTACGAGTGAAAATGATACCGGTCAACAGACTTGGTCAGCAGTATCTTTAACAATATGGGGCAGAGGGCAAGAACTTTAGAATTCAACCCATTAAAGTAAGGGGAAAGGCGCGAGTATCTAACTCTAGGGGAAATAAAATCACCCCAAGCTAAGAGTAAATTGACATAGCGTAGGACCACTCCTGAATGTCAGAAACGAACATCGGGCTAATAGTTAAAAGATAATGAAGTTGTAACCCAGAATACGACAATACCATCACTAGTTGTAGAGGTGGAGGAGCGACGACACAGAGACTTTAACTTAGTACAATCCAGAGACCAAGCCTAGTAGGAAGTTATTGGCCTTCAAGATAATAAGGGATTAAGTCAAAAGACATAGAGGCTACCTATGTGTCTCAAAGGTGGCCGAACTTCATCAGCAGATTCTAGCTAAGGTATGTCATGTTTGTTATTCCCTTCACCTAGAGTTTAATGAAAATGTATCAAAGAAAGACCTACTGATGGCATGAGAGGAGGAAGAAATTATTGAGTTATAGCGTAGAGCCTCAATGACCAACCAGGGAAGATTGGATAGCAGAAACCGAGTAGGCCAATCCAGGAGATGGTCGTGCCTGCAAAAGGAATGGAGAATAGTTAAGTTAATCACAGTTAGAAGGTTACCTCGTAACAGGTGTAAATTGACCTCACTTGAGTCAATGTAGAAAGGCTAACAAGGTCAATTCATATTTCGCTAGGTGAGTTATATTTCAGCTAAAGGTTATGCTGAACTAAATGCTTAAAGAGTAGTTCGGTTGTGTCAGGCCCAAGTATTTAGCGAATTCTGACAGAAAGGCACAACGTACAGCTAAGTTTTAGAAATGCTTTCAAAATAAGTTGGGAGGCATGTCAAGTTGAATATGACTCCTCGTCCCTAAACGAATAGCTAAGAAGAGCACTCAGTTTGAATGCTGGAGATCTGTTGCGTGTGGAGAGGTAGGCCCTCTACGTGATGACCTGAAGTAGGTAAATCAAAGGTAGTGAACCAGGGTACACTATAACAGACAGACGGAAGAAGTTAAACTTATCAAGAAATGGGTACCGATAGCCTAGGATTGTCGGAAGTCTTACAAACTTATCAAGAAATGGGTACCGATAGCCCAAGATTGTCAGAAGTCTTACCCTAGCATACAACATAGACAATTAAGGATAAGCAGCTTCGCCGATGAACGACACCACGAGAATTAGAGAAAAGTCAAGCTTAGCCTTAGATACATTGGCCAAATTATATCTTCCCGAGAGCAGGCAAAGTGGCATATGGGCTAGAATTGCCTTCAAAACCAAAATTGGTCTAGTAAGTCTTTTGCATGTTAATGTTGTGGAATACATATAAGATACCCATCCCAAGTTGTGCCCGTTGAGAACATTCAAGTTATTAAGGAACTAACCAATAAAGAGGTTCCAATTGCCATACTAGATTAGAAAATTTGAGGATTGAGAACTTAAAGATGTAGCCTCAGTTAAAGTACTATAGAAGAACAAAAATAGAGAGGGAATGACCTGGGAAGCTAAGGACGATATGAAACCCAAATACCCTCATTTGTTCCAGGCTTAGTCCATATTATGCAGTTAAGTTATTGATCTAGGTGTTGTTTAATGATTTGTGCTATATACATATATTGCTCAGTTGACTCCAGCCTTGTTGTGAAATAGTTGCTAAAGTATTGTGTGAAGTACCTGTGTTGAAGTTGTCGCGCCCCATTTTTCTCGCGAAAAGTGGGATACAACGTGTGACAATTCTTAAGGATAATTAAATTGAAGAAGAGTCGCTACCTAACGATTTGAGGTGTGTTATTGCACCGTACTAACTTAAGGGTCTGTTATACCAGCCTAGGTCACCAGAGTCAGGTAAGGGTTCAAGTCACCTTGAAATGAAGGTGTTAGGCATCTTTCGAGGTCCACAATTGTGGGTCCCTTCCGGATTCATTTTATGTTGCAAAAACTAAGTTGTCAAATAAGGACTAATTAATTGACTATGTGATAAGAAAAATAAGTTCATATAATATTAAAATGAGTAAATAAGTTTAAAAAATTTAACACTTTTCACATTAATGCGAAAACTAAATGATAAGATAAAGCTGAAATTTTATCGAGCAAATTTATTTCAACAAAAATAAATACTCAAGCAAAATTAAATTAATTCATGATTAATATGCAATTTAAAAATGATAAAATAATGCAAAATTATCAAAATAATAAATACTATAAAATATTCAGCATACAAGACAATTAAATCACAACATAAATAAATTAAACAGAAAATTAAGTCATTTATTAAATTAATGCGGAAACTATTTGACAAAAATAATAATCAAAAATATTTCCCAATTAGACTTACAAAATTTGTTTTAAAATCAATGAGTATCTCAAAATAAATTAATACACTAATTTAATATAAGATTTAAATAACAAAAATTTCAACAAACTTATTTACTAAACATAAAATACTTTTGTTAAGGAATAAGTTATGCATTTTAAACTTATTTCTTAAACGTGATACTAAGTGGTTAAGACAAATCAATTTATTTATTAAATACGGGACCAATAAGGAGGACAAAGACATTATTAATTAAAGGATCTAAATTATTTAGACAAGCAAAGAGAAAAAAAATTTGAAAAGATAAAAGAAATACCGTAAACAATATCTTATTTACTAACTCACAACATATAAAACTAAATTACCCCAAATAAAAAAAGGACTATAATTCATTAATACTTTTGTGATAATTTAGAACACATTTTTTTTATATTTGATAAGCTTAAAAGAGTTGAAAACCTAAAAGAATGTTTGTTGCTTTATAGGGATGGCCACACGATATTATGAATCGTGACCTTCAACCTTAGCAACAAGTTAATTGGAGCTTGGCACTAACTTAAAAAATATAATAATATATTTAAAAATATTTTAATAAAGATTCAAATTTTGAAATATAAACACATAAATATTTACATATAGATACACATAAAAGAAAACTTGAGTTGATGTTACATTCGGGAAATGGGTCAGTTTTTTTTTTTTAAAAAAAAAATTAGAATTAGACCTCGTAATTTCTTTACTTTCCAAATAAATATATGTTAAGGGATAGTATTCATAAAAAAACAAAAGAAATACATACTACCCAGTTCAAGTGGAGAAGAAATAGATCTGGACAGTGGTTTTAAAAAAAATTGTAATAAATAAATAAATATAAGCTTGTGGGACTCTAAAGAATTTAAACAACTAGCAAGCAATTCCCAACCCCCTTTAACATCCCCCTCCACTATATAAAGAGTTTATTACAAGATTACAAGCGAAGGAGTAAATAAATGATATACATAAAAATACATAATATTAGACTTAAAGCTAATTGTCAAACAGCAACTCGTCCCTTTGAGACTCAAACCAAAAGCGACTCTTCGATATTATTCCTTCGAAAGAAACTTGTTTAAACAAATGAAACATGCACAACAAACATATACGAACATATGTGTACTCTAGATGTAAGAGAATCACATTTTAAAGCTAAAACACATCACATATCCAAATTCAGAGAAATTCCTAAATAACATGACAAAATGCATGCAGCAGATTTAAGCGTGCTATTATAAGAATATAACATAGAAAGTATACTAACCAATCAAAGGAGATTAAAGAGAACTCTAAAAAGGGTTGTATTTTAAAGTACTACTAGAAGAAAAGAATTTATTGTTAAAGGAAGAGTTATTCTAATGCTAATGGAAAACAATTTTTCTATTGTATGGCTATGGAGGGCAAAGTTATATTGGTAGAGATCATGTTAGGTTTGAATGGACATTGTTTAAACAATCCTCCTCCCCAAAAGGATAGAAGAGCATACTTCTTATATAGCTAGAGGAATGGAGTTAAATAGAGGATATAAGGGAGGAAATATTCACTAGAATCAATCAAGGAATATATTTTCCTCAAATAACACAATTAAATCAATTAAATAGTAACACAATTATATCAAAATAATAATAATAATAATAATAACAACAACAACAACAACAACAACAACAACAACAACAACAACAACAACAACAACAATAACAATAACAATAACAATAACAATAATAATAATAATAATAATAATAATAATAATAATAATAATAATAATAATAATAATAATAATAATAATAATAAAAATCATTATTTACTTAAAATAGATATATGTACTAAATTTAAGGAAGGAGAAAATCAGTCATTTATTCATATTTAAATCAATTGAACAAGACTTTACATAAGGAAATAATGCAGCTGGAAATTGACTAAACATACACGAAATCTCGAGTCACCCGGATGGGTTATTGGGTAGAAATTGATTTAGGCTAGATCTGAATTTAAATAATAGCCAAAATTGATCAAAAGTGGCTAAAATCGGCATAAATTGAATAGAGAGTGGCCAGATTTTAAATAAATTGGATGAAATTGAATTTTAGCTGCTATTAAATTAATAAATATACTACATTTGTAGATAATTTAATAAATAGATAATAAAATAGTTTAAATTATATGAAAATAATATAAACATTATTAGTAATATAAATAAATCATAAATTTGAGTAGACTCATGTAAATATTATATAATTAATAAATTATTATATTTTATAAATAACTCAATGATTAAGAAATATAATTAATTTATTTAAAAAATTATATAAACTTTACTATCAACATAAATAGATTTGTAAAATTAATAAAATTATGTAAATAGTTTATAAAGATCAAATAAAATATACATTTCACAATAAAAGCAGATATTAATACGAAATATATTATATGCGACATAATTATTTAATATCAAAAATTTAAAGCAATACAAATTATATGTACATATATATATGTAATTTAAATATCTTTTGCAATATTACGATAATTAATTATTTTATAAATATAAATGCAAGTCGAATATTTGCGTAAAAAAGATAATTAAAATATATATATATGTAAGCAGCATATAAGGGCGTAGGGAGGTCAAAATTGGGTGTCAACAGAAGTTTTCTGCGTTTCAAGGTTTTCAGATAGTCCATATTACAGGGGACACTCTGCCGAAATTTTTTCAAAATTGTAGTCAAAAGAGTTAGACTCCCGTGAGCCAAAATGACATTCGAGGAAGAATGTTCCTAAGGGGGAAGGATGTTATACCCCATAAGTTTTAATGTTTAGACGGCCTACTCGTACGTTGGTTAAGGGATATAAGGGAGGATATAATTGTGATTAGGCATGTTGTAATTAGCTATTGCTATTATATAGAAATCAAACACGCTATGATTAGCTACTATCAGTAGATTACAATTATATAGGTTCTGGTTAGCTACTAGAGAGCGTACAAAGATTATATTGCAATGTCTCTCGCCGAGAAGGAACATGTTAGGTGTGAGACGTTCTAGAAGAATCATAGAAGCTCTTCTATTCTCCAGTTCATTGTATTAGTAGAATTGTATGTTCAATTGCCAGGTCCAAATCTTAGAAGCTCGTGAATAGTTATTGGGTAGTGAGTTGAATTGTATAAGTGTGACTGGGCGATACAACTACTAGTTTGGCACCTGGGTTGCCAGAAAAGCACGTCGGGGAGCCCGTGACGTACCCGCACGCCCCAGGGCTAGAAACATGGCAGAATAGTCATACTTTAGAATTAGTGACACTAGGGTTATCTAGTGTATCGAGTGGCAACCTGCCATTCTATCAGCCATTACCAGAGGTTGTCAGCCCTAGTTGACTTAGCAGTTATTATACAGGTCGCCCAGGAAGTCAGCCCAGTCGTCCAGGTCAAATAGACCCATGGGTACCCCAAGGACGGGGACCTTATCAACAATTAGAGGCTGGGCCAGCGCCCTATCCAGTCCTTATAAGGTACTTAGGTACAAATTGTTAGGAGTGACTAAGCCTATATAAACTTGCCTATAAGGTACCGAGTCCCTTCTGAAAAGAATTCCAGAAATGTGAGGTGAACTAGGTACCTCTGTCAAAAATAATGGATAATGGCACCCCATGAAATCTGACCAACTCTCGGACATAAAGCCTAGCATAGTCCTCAGTGGAATTTGTAGTTTTAACTAGGAGGAAATATGCTGACTTAGTCATCTGGTCTACTACTACCCAGATAGAATCATGTTGCCGACGAGTTCGAGGCAGACCCGTAATAAAGTCCATATTCACTTTTTCCTACTTCCACATGTGTATGCTGATATCCTAGGTCATACCTCCCAGTTTTTGGTGCTCTACTTTGACTTGCTAGAAGTTCGGGAACTTAGCTACGAATTCGACGATGTCTCTCTTCATGCCGTTCCACCAGTAAATATCCCGCAAATCGTGGTACATTTTAGTAGCACCAGGGTGGATTGACTATCTCGAGTTGTGTGCTTTAGAAAATATCTGCTGTCTCAAGTCTCTGACGTCCGGTACACACAATTAGCCCTGGTAATGGAGCACACCATCTCCCCCTTTAGAGAAAGCCTCAACCTCTTTCCTGAGAACCGCTTCCTTAAGTTTAAGTAAAATGGGATCTTCATCCTGTTTGGGCTTAACTTCAACAACCAAAGAGGAATCTGACCCTCTCTACATTACCACTCCACCCTCAGCTTAGTCAACCAACTGCACCTCTAACTGAGCTAGTCGTGATATCCTTCACCAATTCCTTTTTGCCTTACTCAACATAAGTCGTGCTATCCATAGACACTCTGCTTAGGGAATTAGCCACCATATTGGCTTTGCCCAGCTGATATAGCACGCTCATTTCATAATCCTTTAGGAGCTCTAACCACCTTCTCTGACGAAGATTTAGGTTCATCTGACTTAATACATACTGAAGGCTCTTGTAATCAGTGAAAACATCCACATGAGCCGTATAGATAGTGTCTCCATATTTTCAACGTAAACACCACCACTGCCAACTCCAAGTCATGAGTTGGATAATTCTTCTGATGAGCTTTGAGCTGTCTAGATGCATAGGCTATCACCTTTCCCTGCTGCATCAGAACGCAACCGAGTCCAACTCTGGAAGCGTCGCAATATACTACAAACCCATATGATCCTTCCTGTAGGGTCAACACTGGAGCGGTAGTGAGTCGAGTTTTTAACTCCTGGAAACTCTTCTCACACGCATCTGACCACAAAAATTTCACCTTCTTCTGAGTCAACCTAGTAAGAGGAGATTCTATAGAAGAAAAGCCTTCCACAAAACATAGGTAATACCCCGATAGACCCAAGAGACTTCTGATTTCGATTGGGGAGGTAGATATGGGCAGTCTTTTACTGTACTATCTTTTGAGGATCAACTTGAATACCCTTACCAGAGACCACATGACTCAGGAAAGTCAGGGACTTCAACCTAAATTTGCACTTGCTGAACTTGGCGAACAACTGACTGTCTCTGAGTGTCTGAAGCACTATCCTCAGGTGACTAGCATGCTCTTCCTTATTTCTGGAGTATACCAGAATGTCGTCGATAAACAAAATGATGAAAATATCCAAATACTGCTTGAAGATTCTGTTCATCAGGTCCATAAAGGCTGTAGGGGAATTTGTTAGTCCGAAGGACATAACCACAAACTCGTAGTGACCATACCGATTCCTGAAAGATATTTTTGGTATGTCACACTCTCTGACTCTTAGCTGATGATACCCCGACCTGAGATCTATTTTGGAGAAACAGCTGGCTCCCTGAAGTTGGCCGAACAGGTTATCAATTCTGGGTAGGGGATACATGCTCTTGACTGTGACTTGTTCAACTGACAATAATCGATGCACATTCTGAGGGTACGTCTTTCTTTCGCACGAATAGCACTGGAGCACCCCAGGGAGAGATGTTGGGTCTGATAAAACCCTTATCAAGAAGATCTTTTAGCTGCTTCTTCAACTCTTTAAGTTCAGCCGAAGCCATTCTATAAGGAGGGATGGAGATGGGTTGAGTATTTGGAATAAGGTCTATACCGAAGTCGAATTCCCATTCAGGAGGAACTCTGGGAAGATCTTCGGGGAACACATATGGAAATTCGCTGACAATAGGGAATGACTAGATAGTTAGGGTCTCAGAGTTGGAGTCCTTGAACCGAACTAGATGGTAAATACATCTCTTAGTTATAAGATTCCTAGACTTAAGGTAGGAAATAAACCTACCCATAGGCGCTGAACTGCTACCCATCTATTCTAGAGCTAGCTCATTAGGGAATTGAAACCTGACGACCCTAGTTCTGTAGTCGATTGAGGCATAACCGGAATGTAACCAATCCATGCCAAGAATGAGGTCGAAGTCAACCATGTCTAACTCTACAAGGTTAGCTGGAATGACTTTATTGAAGATTGAGATTGGGCAGTTTCTATACACCCAACTGGCTTTAACTGACTCGCCAATTGGGGTGGAGACTGAAAATGGTTCTGAGAGGACCTCTGGATTGATATCGACTGGACTGCTACATAGGGAGTCACGAATGATAGTGTGTCCCCCAGATTAAGTAGGGCATATACATCAAGGTGGAAAAGATGTAATATACTCGTGACTACATCTGGTGAGTTCTCCTGATCCTGACAAGATGATAATGCATAAAAATGGTTTTGGTGCTAACCGCCCTCCATACCTGATGTGTTAGCCTGCTGGAGTCACTGAAGTAGTAGATTGTGACCTTCCCTGTCCCACTGACGAGCATTCCTTAAGCCGATGACCAAGTTGTCCACAACCAAAACAACCCTCTCGACCCTGAACACACTCTCCTAGGTGGTTCTTGCTGCACTTAGGGCAAGCTGGATATCTGTTACCGGCAGTGTAACTCTGGGACTGAGAGTTATATGCTCCACCCCTCCCATCCTGGTGGGACCGAAAGGTAGGGGCGCTGGCTGAGCTGGGTGTTGGAGCCCTCTGCTTCTACTGCTGCTGTGGGCGGCTACTACCGCCAGACCTTTGGTGGCCATAATCTGAATGGCCAGTCCTTTCCCGCTTGTTTTTTCACTCCATGTCCCTCAGTTTTTCGTCCTCATTTTTCTGGGCATAGACAATCAGGCTGGAGAGGTCAATATCCTTAATCAGCATCACTGTCCTTCACTTTTTGAGGACTAGGTTTGGCACCCCATTTACAATTTCAACATACGAGCCCTTGGCTCGACCACCATCTCTGGAGCGTATTTGGACAACCTGGTGAATTCCATAGCGTACTCTTTTACTGTCCGATTTTCCTATCTCAAATTCATGAACTCCGCTACCTTTGCCTCCCTGAGCTCCCAAGGGAAGAATCTGTCCAGGAAGGCTGTAATGAACTCCTCCCATTCCATCAGATCTGCTACCGCTGGCCTCCCCTCCTTCCACAGCTCGTACCAGACCTGGGCTACCCCTTTCAGCTGGTAGGCAGCCAAGTCGGCACTCTCTAAGGGATTGACACCCATAATTTGGATGATCTTTTTAATTTCATCCACAAATCCTTGTGGGTCCTCTCCTACCTTAGATCCATGAAAATCTAGAGGGTTCATTCGGGTGAAGTCCCGCACTCGGGCAGTTGCTACGAAATCATTGTTGTTGATTAGAACCATATGCTGGTTCAATTGGTTGGTAACAGTGTGAGCGAGCAGTTAAATGGCCACCCTGAATTATGCGATAGACATAGAGTCATCCTGAGGGGCTGCCGGTTCTGGTGGGGCAGGTCGGTCAAATTACCGGCCTTTCTTCCATTACCACATCACGGAGGCATGATTCATTGAAATAAAATAGAGCACGAGTTAGGAGAATGATTTTGGAACTGAGTTTTAATGCATGATAAGGAGTATGAAATAAAGGGAATTTTTTTCCTAATAACATCTCGTAGCCTCCCCGTCATAAGTGTCACGCGCTTCACACCCATGACGAGGACCCTACTCGATGCGACTTTCAGACATCCAAGGATACTCTAAACCTAGTGCTCTGATACCAAGTTTGTCATGCCCCGAGCATACACCCTAGAAGGAACCGGTACTTGGAGTCACAAGTAACCCCATGTCAACCCCTCGTATATCATACACTAGCATTCTGAGTAGCGTGAAAATATATATAGCGGAAGTCTAAGGCAAAAATGTAAATACTTTGAGAGAAATAAAGTTGGTTCATAATATTTGAAAAAATTAGAACGAAACTACAAGTCTGAAATAAAACCAATCTACGTTTGAAAGCCACTAGCACTGATGAGTTATTGGGACAAGCCCCAAGCTAACTACAAGTCTAAATAGAAGAAAAGAAAATGTAACTGAATGAAATAATCTCCGTCCTCAAAAGATGAGGATTCACCAACTAGAACTACTGAAGTCTTCAGAGAGCGATCGGCTAGTGAGGCTGATACTAAGATCCTGCAGTTGTATCATAAAAGAATACAGCATAAACGTATGCATCAGTACTTTAAATGTACTGAGTAAGTGAGAGAAACATAACACAATGGAATAAAAATGCTGAACTGAAAATACATGCAATGACCAACTAAAGCTACTGAACTTAATAACTGAAATAACTAAGATGGTCTAAAAGACCCTATCTAATGGTCAAAGCAAGTTCTAAATCTAGAATACTGATTTGAAACTGGACTGAATTGACTAGTGGGAGGGTCTATAACCGACATATAACCGCGTGAGATAGACGTGGAGTCTGATGTATACACCCCATCGGTAGGACCCAATATACCTTGCCAAGGTATAAAGGCATGAATTGGGTGATCACAAGAATCTGGAGCCAATCAGACCAATATACTGTAATCTACGGTGGCAACGTAATTTTGGGAACCTGGGTGCGATGGAACCCCAGTCCGTTCGGTGCTAAGTCCTACTCTCACCAGATAATCCTAGACTGAATACTAAGCTAATAGCTCAAAACTGGGGCCCAAGACTAGTTAGGGACACATATCTGAAAGCACCCTGAGAGTCTTATCGGACTAGATTCTGGAACTGGATTCTAAGACTGGTCAAAGCTGCTTATTTGTAGGCGTCGTAACGTCTAAAGAAAACTAAAATCTGAAACTAGGGTCCTAAGGTTAGTCAGAGTTGTTTATCTAAAGTGTCATGACCGCCTAGTGGATCAATAAAACTGAATTCTGAATCTGATTCTGATAACTGGGAGGTGCTACTGACACCTCGTGAATTTCTGTAGTCAAACTGATCAGCTGGCATTTTTTGGCTGACACTGAGAATTCTAACATTCTTAATAAAACTAAACTGACAATAATCTGATTTAGTTTCAATGCTACTAACAAGATGGGAGTCCATAACACTGATAAATCCAAGAAAAATTTCGACATTCAAGCACTAATGCAAATTTCAAGATTTTCTAGTTCAAGAAATAGGGCTAAATTTCACTTCACATGATTGAACATCATTTCAGTCACAAACTGGTGAAAAATATCTTTAACTAACATGAAATAACATTCCACATGAATTAGACGAAGACTGGTTAAAAATTTCTTAACATACAATAATTTTAGGCCTAGAACTGATAGAGAAAAGTAGGGAAGAATTTGGGGACACAAGGGAAGAATTATTCCCTTATTGAATTTCCACATACCTGATGAAAAAGCTTAAAGAAATTTCTTGAGAAACCGAGGAGAAAAGGTTTCCCTAGCTCTTGCTTTGAAAAGATCTGAGAGAAGTTCTACGATAATTTCTGAGAGTTTGAATGGGGAGAATGAGGAAAGAAACCGTTTAACCCCTCTAATAAGTCTGAAAACATGCTTAAAATGACGTAGTTTAGAGTCTAGAAGGGTAAGAAACTACTGAAAGATCCTTGAAAACTAGCAGGAGAAAACTGATCGTCAGTCCTCATGGGTGACCCAATGGGTCGTGGTCAACGACCACGACTCGTGAGGTATATTTCCTGGAACCCCCTGTTGGTCATCCCGAGGGACATAATGAGTCATGGTTAGTGACCATGACTCGTGGTCACCTCTTGTGGACTACACTGCCCCAAAAATCCCAAGAGTCCCCATGGGTGATACCACAACTCGTGGTGTCCCAACCGAGTCATGGTGAGGACCTGTTGGGTACACTGCCTGGCCTCCTCTAACTCTTAAACAAAACCTGACCATGGGTCACCCGATGGGTCATGGCATGGACCACGACTCGTGGTGACCAGTCGTTAGGTTCACTACCTAGCATTTTCCCGGCCTAACATTGTTCTTGACCACGGGTCATATCACGACTCATGGTCACACCCGTGGTCACCCATTCTCAAAATTTCTCACTAAACCCACAAGCCTCACTATGAGTCACTTAACGACTCGTGGTCAGCCCCCACAGGTCATAGAACGACTTGTTCTGTGACCTGGTGTAGATTTTTTAATTTTCTTTGTTTTGAGTTCCGAGTCTAGTCTTTGAGTTTTTGGGACATTACATAGGCTATGAAAAAAATGTTCATGAATTGTATAAACTTCAGTCAAGTTCCAAAATGGTTGTGCTGTTAGGATACTCAACTACACAGAAAGGTTATATTCTATGTAGTTTACAATCAAAGAACATGTTTATCAGTAGAGATGTTGAATTTAGAGAAGACACATTTCCCTTCCATCAAATACCTTCTCGTCATAAGCCTTTATTCCCTGAGATCAATCCAGAATACTACTTATATGATCTATCACAAGAATCAACATCAGGAGGTGCAGTAACTCAGAACCTAAACATAGTCACTAATCTTGGTCGTATTTGTACGCCTGATTGTTGTATTTTACCCATGTTTTATCTTGTTTTGAGAGCGTTATTCTCTTACAATTGAGTGTTTTGATTGAATAACTCTTTATTGTGAACTAATAAATATGATGAGGTGTTTATAGGAAAATATGATGGAAATTAACTTAGAATAAGCTATTAAGGAAGATTCGAAGCTCCGGAGCAACTTTGAATGTATTTTTGGACAAAATCATATTGGTGCATTAGCTAGCGCTTAGCCCTAGTGGCCAGACTTTAGAAAGATGCAAGTGTATAAAGTAGGGGCATTAGAGGACCACTTCACCAGGCCTAGAACTTCAAACAGACGAAAATTCAGCAGGTTGTTGTAATATTAGGCGCGACACACCAAGAGGAGAACTTCAGTGAGACATTCTGGCGGTTTAAGGTGTGTGGCACACCAAGGCTATTTCAGCTGGAAATTTTTATTTTCTAATTTGTTTTGAGCTTAATTTATTGTGTAGGCTTTTGCCTACATTTATAAATAGTCCTTAAAAACGTCTTGGAACATAACTTTTGATCGGGGAAAGAGCTAGGAGCTTCCATGGAGGCTAAAGAATTTAGGTTTCATATTTTCTTCTCTTTATTATTTATTTTTGTGAAATTCTTTAAATGATTTTTTGTAATTACTCCATTTCTGTGTTGAGTTAAACTTCTCGTTCTAGGATTATGATTTTATTGGGATGAACTCGAGTTAGATTACTTAATTATCATAGTAGTTATTCTTATATTCTTGTGCTTACTATTTTGATGATTGATCTCCACTTAAATACATCTATATTCTTGTTGTGAACACGACAGAAGAATCAAAAAGTTAGAGTAAATAATATAGGGATAAAGATCTCTTCCCAGAAGTGATTTGCGACTAGGATAGACATATACCTAGAACGCTTTACTTGGTTACAAAACGGAAAGATATACAAATGTGTTCAGTTTGCTTACCACATCCTTGCTCAATGATGTGGTTGTGGGACCAATTTGGATAGATATTTAGAGGCTCGACAAACCTTAAGCATGTTATTAACCCCTTAAATCAATAACTCAATAACTATTGCAAGATAATGAAGGTGAATGATTGCTAAAAACGCATAGTCCTAAATCGATTTATCTCATTAATTTCGAAGAATCCACTCTTTGTTTGGTTAATTATTCATTAGTATTTTCTTTAATTTTTAGTTTAGATAGTTATAAATATTTTCTTAGATTCTATCACTTGAATAAATAAATTAGCATTAGTTCAACTCAGTGAATAATTAATCACAAGTCCCTGTGGGTACGATATCTGAACTTATAATCCTATATTACTTGTTTGGCCACGTACACTTGCATGTGAGTTACCTGAATAAGTTTTTGGCACCGTTGTCGGGGACTTGAAAATTAGTTATTTTGCTAAGTTAGGCTTTTATTTTCTTTATTTGTTCAAGTTTTTCATTTTTATTTTATTTTATATAGATTTAGATTTTTATTTTTTATTTTTTTAAAATTTACTACCCTTTTTGAAATGACATCATGGAATGTAAATGGGTTGAATGATGGATATTCATATTTTGATAATCCTTCTCTGAATTTTGGAGGATCCCACTTGTGGAAACACTGCCATACTTGTGGTATATGTGGTGATCTAGATGACTATTGGAATGGTTGCCCAAATTCTTATTCCCCTTCCCCGAGCCCCTATTATGATCCTCCTATTGTTTTTTATACTTACTGGACTAATGAAGAGGAGGAACATCATGCTCAGATAAGTGATATGGTAAAACAGGTCTTGAGCAGATGAAGTAATGAGGGAGAAATATATTGAACAAGAAAAAGCCATAGAAAGGATGTGCGCCAAGGTCACGGAAATGAAGACTGAGGCTGAAACTTGTAATGATTTTCAAGTCACAGTCTTAGCCAATACTCGGGAGGAACCATACGAGAAGAAAAGAGTGAGTTCTTCGAATAATCTCAACAAATAGAATTTCATGGATTTCTCCATGATCGTCTTACGTATATGGCTAATCAATTCATGGAAGGAAGAAAGAGCTCATACAAGAGATAGACCAATTTGGCTCAGATATCCATGACTTTCATGCTCTTTTGAATGAAAAGTTTGAGGCGTCTGAGGCCCAAATACAAAGTGTTGTGGATACTAGCCAATATAAGAAACTAAAAGAAGAATTTCAATCATTCGACTATCTTTTTGGGGTTAATGTTGATGTTGAGGAGGTGGACAAAAGTGAGGATGTCAATTATAATGCAATCTTGGAGTTAGGGAATATTGATCCTCATTCTATATACTTTTCAACATTGTGTTTGGTTGGAAATCTAGAAATAGAGTCTTCCAAGCCCGTGGAAAGATGAGTAGAGGAGGAGCAATGCTCCTATATAGGAAGTTGCAAGAGCAAGCTACCAAGTTGGAACTAAGTGTGAGGTGCTCCCGTGAAGAATCAAGTTTTATTGGGAGAAGTATCCCATGAGTTGCTAATATTTCGGCCTTTGGCCTTCTACGGAGTTTCTTTACCCTCTTGTTACCTTTGTATGCACTTAGGACAATGCAAATTTTAAGTGTGGGGTGGAGAAATTGCTTTGGTTCTTTTATGTTCGAATTTTTAGGTAGTTAATTATCCATCTCGATTTTTCTTTGTGCATCGATTCTTTTCCACGGGATGTAGCTTAAATCGGATAATTTTAAATTTGGAGTAGATTTTTTTTATTTTTTTATTTTAGTCATATATAGAGACCTTTTCCTATGATGGATGGATGATGACCTCCTTGAGAGAACAAAGTCGTCAGTTTTTTTTATTCTTCTCTAGGAATAATAGAGAGAGAAAAGAGAAGACCACTTTTGAATTGGTTGAATACTAGCAAATTTAGGCCTAAGATTGAGTAGTGCTTTCCAGTGAGTACTTAGTAATTAATATAACATAGCAATTTTTTTTTACGCATAGGCTCATTTTTGTGATTATGTATATACATTTTCTTATTTTTTAAGTTCACTATGACCCTGTCTATCTTAGAGCATATTATCCATTTTGATTGAGCTTGTGCCATGTGAGGTGATTATTTCTTGCATAAATTTCATATTTTGTATCTTAGTCTAGAACTTTCCCTGCATGTTATTGAAGCAAAATAATACGTGTTGCTCTTTTTAGAAGATGATAATAGACTTTTTTTGATATGTCTTGAGAAATTTAGCATGTTCACATTTTATTTTTACTAGTTATCCCTTTGAACCTGTAGCCTTTCATTTGTTAGCTTATTTGCCTTGATCCTTTTTATTGAATTTCTAATATTTGCACCCTGCTTCCTTGAGCATTGTAGCATAGACTGTGATGAAATTGTTAAATCTAAAGAAAAGGGGTGGTCAAGTGTAAATGGTGAACAATGAAAATTACTTCTTATGAAAAAGCCCTTGTAAAAAGAATATGATATGAAAAGAAAAAAAAGAGAGAATAAAAGTGCTTGAAAAAATAAATAAATATATGAGTGAAACGTTCTTTATATGATGAGAATTACTTGTGAAAACAATTGGTGAAAAGTTGGCTAAAAAATAAAAGTGAAGAAAATAATGGGTGATAAGTCTAAAAAGTGCAAAGTGATTAAGGAAGTGTAAGTCAGTATTGTATAATTTTTCTACCCATCCCTTAGCCACAGTACAATCTATTAAAGTCCTATTTGATTTTATGCAAGCACACTTAATTAATGGAGATGTACGTAATGGGCAAGTCTATGGTACTTTATGCATACATGTGAATTCTTTTATGAGTGAGAGAGTTGGGCTTTGATGCTAAGTCCTTAAATTACATTCATTTCTTCAATTTGAATGTGTGGATTAATTCTTCTTGGGAGGAAACTTGTTTCATGATAGATAGGTGATAAGGTTGGCTTCTTCAACAAAGTAGGTGAACGAGCTTGAATTTGAAAAACTAGACTCCTTCTTTGAGGTTAGAAGGTTAGATGTTTGTTGTTTTTTGTATCTTTCGAGATGAGCGGGAAGTGTACTTGATATTGTGAATTGTTATAGAGTCAATTGTTTGTATCAACCAAAGTAGGTGTGTTCCTAGGTTGACGTATTAAGATGAACCTAAATGATTTCTCTAGGACGAGCAAGAGTATAAGTGTGGGGTGGTGATCTTGGGCGTATTTGTACACCCTCTTGTCGTATTTTACCCATATTTTATCTTGTTTTAAGAGCATTATTCGCTTAAAATTGCATGTTTTGACTGAATAACTCTTGATTGTGAACTAATAAATGTGATGAGGTGTTTATAGGAAAATATGATGGAAATTAACCTGAGATGAGCTATCAAAGAAGATTAGAGCTTTCGATCAACTTCGGATAAAACTATGTTGGTGCATTAGCTGGCGCTTAGCCCCAGAGATCAAACTTCAAAAAAATGCAAGTGTAGCAGGTAGGGGCATTGAGAGATGCACTGCACCAGGCCCCGAACTTCATATGGAAGAAATTTTACCAAGCTGGCACAATATCAGGCGCGACGCGCTAGGAGGAGAACTTCAGCCAGACAATCTGGTGCATTAAAGGGCGCAGCGTGCCAATGCTACTTCGGACATAAATTTTTATTTCTCAATTTATTGTGTGGGCTTTTTTCTACACTTATAAATAGTCCTTAACAATGTCTTGGAATATAACTTTTACCAGGGGAAGAGCTAGAAGCCGCCATGGAGGCTAGAAAATTTAGGTTTCATCTTTTCTTCTCTTTGTTATTTATTTTTGCTAAATTCTTTGGATGATTTATTATAATTACTCCATATCTCTGTGGAGCTAAACTTCTCATTTTAGGAATATTATTTTGTTGGTATGAACTTGAGTTGAACTGCTTAATTATCATAGTAATTATTCTTATATTCTTGTGCTTACTATTTTGATGATTGACCACTATTGAAATACATCTATATTCTTGTTGTGAACTCAACAGAAGAATCAACAAGATAAAATAGAGAGTATATGGAGAAAGATCTCTTCTTAGAAGTGATTTATGACTAGGATAGACATATACCTAGAACGCCTTACTTGGTTACAAAACGGAAAGATATATAAATGCGTTCAGATTGGATTACCACATCCCCGTTCAATGATGGAGTTGTGAGACCAAATTGGATAGATGTTTAGAGGCTCAATAGACCCTAAGCATGTTATTAACCCCGTAAATTAATAACTCGATAATTATTGCAAGACAATGAAGGTGAATAATTGCTAGCAACTCATAGTCCTAGATCAATTTATCTCATTGATTTCATAAGGATCCACTCTTTCTTCGGTTAATTGTTCATTAATATTTTATTTTATCTTTAGTTTAAATAGTTATAAATACATCCTTAGATTCTATTGCTTGAATAAATAAATCAACATTAGTTCAACCTAGTGAACAATAATCACAAGTCCTTGTGGATACGATATCTGGACTTATAATCCTATATTACTTGTACGACCATGTACACTTGCATGAGAATTGGACCCAAAAAGACACTCGGCCTAATATTGAACAAAGTCAAGAACAACTCATTCCTGAATTAAGCACAGTGGGAAACACTCAGGATAATGGTAATCATACTAATAATAGATTACCATCCATATTTGGTGAAAGAAGATTAGGGAGAGGTAGGAATCATCTAGTGTGGATGAAGGACTTTGTATCTTTAAATATTTCATCAGGATAATTCCTTTGCTATGTCAAAATTCATCTCCTATGACAACCTATCTCCCAAGTATCAAGATTATCTAGAAAATGCCTCAGATACAATAGAACCTGTGAGTTATTTCGAAGCTATTAACGATCCAAGATGGATCTCTACTATGAAGGATGAAATTGAAGCACTGGATAATAGCCACATATAGGATATAGTGGTATTACCAGAAGGGAAGATTCCAATAGGTTACAAGTGGATCTATAAAATAAAATATAAATTCACTGGTGAGGTTGAAAGATTTAAAATTAGACTTGTGTCCAAATGTTATAATCAAAAAGAGAGGATCGATTTTCAAGAAACCTTCTCTTCGGTAGTCAAAATGAAGACAGTAAGAACTGTGTTATCTATGGTTGTTGTGAGCAGGTGGCATATATATCAAATGGTGATCTTCATGATGAGAATTACATGGAACTACCTTAGGGATTTAAGAGATAGGGGGAGAAAACAGTGTGCAGGATCAATAAATCCCTTTATGAGCTTAAACAAGCTCCAAGACTGGAATGCAAAACTAACAGAAGCTTTGATAAGGGCTCAAATTCAGCAAAATCAGTTGGATCACTCTCTATTCACTAGGAAGACAAATAAAGGTATTACTATTGTGTTGGTGGATGTGAATGACATGTTTGTAATAGGAAGTAACATGGAACTAATCAGGGAAACAAAAGAAATACTCCAACAAGCCTTTAAGATAAAAGATTTATCAGAACTTAAATACTTCCTTTGCATAGAATTTGCTAGATTAAAAGAAGGATTATTAATGCATCAGAAAAAGTGTGTACTATAGCTAATCTTATAAATAGGTCTTTCAGCAGCTAAACCAGCTACAACTCCTATGGACATCAACTCAAAAATTAAAACAGTATGATGATCAATTGAAGGGCAGTAACATTCAAGATCCACTAGTAGATCAGAATTCCTATCAGAAAATTTTTAGTAAATTACTATATCTAACCATGAAAAGACCAGAAATATTATTCAGTATACAGATTCTAAGTCAATTCATGCATCAGCCTTAAAAAAAACTCACATGGAAGTTGCATTAAGGATTGTGAGATACTTAAAAAAACAACCAGGACAAGGAGTGTTTCTATGAAGCAAAAGCAACATGACAATGTCTGCCTATAGTGATGAAGACTGGGCAGCTTGCCCTATGTCTAGAAGATCAGTAACAGGATATGTTATCAAACTAGGAGATTCCTTGATCACTTGAAAACTAAAAAACAGGCAGTAGTGCCCAAAAGCTATGCAGAATCAAAGTATAGAAGCATGAAAACTACTCTGTCTAAAATTATATGGCTATTGAGATTAGTGAAAGAACTGGGATTGCCTATGAATCAACTAGTAACCATGTACAGTGACAACTAGGTTGCCATGCAGATTGCTACCAATCGTGTATACCATGAAAGAATCAAACATATAGAAGTGGACTGCTATTTCATAAGGGAGAAAATTTTACAAGGGCTAATAACTACTAAATACATTGCTACTCAAGAACAACCAGCCAATTTATTGACAAAAAGATTAGCCAGAGTTCAATATGAGTATCTCAGTTCCAAGATAGGTCTGGGTAAATATATTTTAAGTACCTAACACCTAGCTTGGGGGGGGGGGTGTTGAAGGATCAATACTCAAGGGAAGTAGTTGAAGTGTTGAAGGATCAAATACTCAAGGGAAGCAGTTGAAGAAAGAGCAGTGGCTTGTAATCAGTTGTTTATCATCAGCCTTAAGTGTACAAGTTAGTTAGGTAGTTAGGTTTCCTATTGGTGGTTAGAAGAGTTAGTTAGAATGCTTACTAATCCTCAAGTGAGGTGTATATATCTGTAATGTTAGGGGTCGTTTGGTTAAGGATTAGAGTTATGCAGGTATTAGTAATACATGAATTAGTTATGAGGGAATCTATGTATTATTTTATGTGGGTATTAGTTATGCAGGGATTAGTTGTGTAGATATTAGTTATGCAAGTATTAGTTATGTAGATATTATTTATGTAGGACTTATAGTTATTGAAATTACAATACATGAATTATTAATTATTAAATATTTAATTTATTATAAATTAATATATATTTATTTATAAATAAATAAGTAAACAAATAGTATAAAATTCTTTCTTTTTTTTTTAACAAAAATAATATGACATGTTTTTTATTTTAATAAAAGAGGGCTTACAGTCCTTTAAAAAAATTTAGTCAATAATTTTTTAAAGTTTAAAAATTGTGTACTCATATATCGAATTAAAAAAGATTTTAAAAAATGATAGGGGTAAATGTGTAATTTTATTATTTTAATTCATTTATAACTAATACCCACATAACTTATTTCACCTTCTACCCCACATAAAATTATACATAGATTTCCTCATAAGTTATGTAAGTATTAGTTATGTAGAATTACTAAAATACAACAAAACACCACATAAAATTAATACATGAATAACTTTTATACAACATTTGAAACCTACCAACCAAACATGGTATAAAGTTAATACATGAATAACCAAGTTATTCATGTATTAACTTATACCTTATCTAGTAACCAAACGACCCCTTAGTGTATTCAATATATAAGATACATCAATAAGAAATATACAGATATATTCTCTCGATATTCTCTCTGTTTCTCTCAATCATCATCATCATCATCTTCTTCTTCTACTTTCTTTCTTTGATCTTCTTGTGTTCATCAAAAACATTATCAATTTCATATTGTGACAATTCCCCACCTCGCAAGGATGTCTTTTGTTTTTAATCTTCCTTGTAGCATCAGCCATAAGATAAAAGCGTGTTTAGGACATGATATATTGTGACATAGAAAGCTTCTCCATTCTACATTCTCTACCAGCTCGCTAATGCTTCTACACACGTTAGAAATCTGGAATTTTCTCCTATGTTCGTACTGATTTTGTGAACTTAGTATTGGCCAATACTTCCTCATGTTCAATATCTTTCTCACCATCCGTGATGCTTATTTTGGAATATTTCTATCCGTGTAGTACCCGTCTTTTTATATAGTATGTAGAACCCAAGTGATCCATAGTTTCTCTTTATCAAGACTCAGTGCCCAAAATAGTTTGCAGATGGTTGCCTGATTCTAAACTCTCAAGTTCAAAATGTTCAGGCCTCCTGCACTCTTGGGTAGACACATTTTATCCCATGATACCTATGCCCTCTTGGAAATATTTGCTTCTCCAATCCGCAAGTATGTTCGACATATAGCTTCCACCAATTTGATTACCTTTTTAGGGAGTAGAAAGAGTTGTGTCCAATAAGTTTGACCTCCAAATAACACAACCTTAATCAATTAAAGTCTGCCCGCACAGGACAGACCCTCGCCATCCATGTAGTAATTCTTCTTGTGATCTTAACAACCAAAGACAAACATTGTGCAACAATGAGTCTCTTGGTGGATAATGATACGTCAAGATATTTGAAAGGAAGCTCCCCCCATTTCATATCCTAACAGCCTCTGAATAGCCTCCTTGGTATCATTGTCAACCCCTTCTAAATATATATGACTATTTTGGATAGATTAGCTTTTATGGCCAAATGCATCAATAAACATGCAAGTCGCTAAATGTTTATAACTATTGCTTTTGTGCCTTTCGTGTTTTACAGAATCTTTTTTTTTTTGACATTTTAATTGAATTTATTAAGAATAAAAGGAAACACTAAAAGAGTAAATTAAGCCATTTTAGAATGTATTTAGCAGCCATTTGTAACTACTACTAAAAATAACCTTTAAAGCATGTCATTTTTAATTGTAATTTAGTTAATACTAGTGACAATAAAACAGACGCTAAAAATAGTGAATTTAGTTTTTTATAATAAATTTAATGATTATTATAATTATCACTACACAATAACTATTAAATTAGATCCTTTGAACCAGCAACTTACTTTGATTTAGAGGCAATTTAATAGGGAGCTAATAAGTGAACTAGATCATTTGGAAATGTATTTAGTAGTCCTTATAATTGTCGCTAAACAATTTGCCATTAAAACACCTTTAATGACAATAAAAACAGTCTTTACCAGCACTTCTTTTGAATTGCCGCTAAAACTAATGGCCGATATATTATATTATAGCAGCAATTACTATTGTTGCTAAAGATATTTTTAATAGCCTTTTGTAGAGTGAATGTAAGGCAGAAAATGAAATGGGCATCTATCTCATCTCCAGTCTCTTGACTTCATCAGATTGATACTCCATTCCAAATGGCAAGTGACAAGACTACAGAGTACTTGCACACCGACGAGAATTAGTAGCAGCACTAACTTCGTCTTTAGATACAAACTTGTGTTTAAGGTGGACAGACACCTTGCAGACACTACCAGCCCTCATTTCCTGCACAAAACTATAGGTGAGTGATAATGCATGCTCTGAAAATACTCCTCCAGAGCCTCTAGCGGCCCCGGGAACACCTTGTTGTTTCCAGGCCCAAACCAAAAATGACAAGAAAAAAATGCAAAACAATTTAAGAGGCAAATTTGTTGAGACGAGGGCACATGAGTCCAAGGCAAGACAAGTTTAGAAATCAACAACGGTAAAGGAAGCTCTACTTGAAACGGTAAAGGAAACTCTAGATCACGAGACAACAACCTAAGTCAGCTGCAGAAAAGACTCAATTTCTTTCCAAGGGGCCCCTGTAGCATTCCTCCAATTGTCTTTTTTAAACATGACACTACACATTGAAAATTTTCTAATTAATCCAATGGACAAAAAAAAAGGTGGGATAGTAGGAAACAGAAAAATGTGAAATATAAATGCAGGAGGACAACGCCAAGCTATAAAAACAGTTGCTCCCAAAGAAATGGAGATAAAAGACAACTGTGACATATAAGCACAAGCGGAATCGTCAAGCTTAAATAAGTAGGCCCAAAACTACAACAAAGAGAGCGCAAATCCCAAATCAGATAAATGGAGCCAGTTCAACGATATCATTAAATTTTACCGCATAGGAGGTTTAACACGAATGTTCAAAAGTGCAAGATATATCGTACCTTTGAAAATTCATGTCATGTTCCTCATTCTATGTAAAACTTTTTGCTGAATGATGGAAGTGACTTTCCTGAAGATTGTCTAAGCTCACAGTCAAACTCAACTTCCAACAACCGATGGTTTTCTTTAGAGCGATTCATTGAGAAATTAATTGTCATATTATCTCCTTGGCTAACACGTATGGATGGATATAACAAGAACACCTGCAAATACAAGAACAGGCAAATTAAAATGTTGAAAACAACTAGAGCGTATTTTGGAAGCAATAAAGTAAATTATAGCTTTAGACAAGCTCTGAGAACTAGGCCAAAGTTAATACAAACATTTAGATAAAATAACTTAGTGTAATCTCACAAGTGGCATAAGGTTGTATGTAGACCTCACACTTACCTCTATGGTGTAGAGAGATTGTTTCTCATAGACCGTCGACTCAAAATAAATATTTTCGAAGATAGATTGCAAGAAAAATATGACAGCAAAATAACAAGATACAAAGCAAATAAATAATAGAAAATAATACATATTGAAGAATAAGAAACTATGTGATTACTAAGTAATACTACTGATAAGGAGAATAAGAGAGGAGGCTAGCACCCCCACCCCCCCCCCACCCAACCAAAAAAAAAAGAGGTGTGACAACACTCTGCTACGTATTGACCTTTTACCTTAACCTCAACCTCCGAATTTTCCCATCCGAGTCATGTTCTCAGTAGACTGAAGTTATATCATGTCTTGTCTAATCACCATCCTCTATTCTTTTTCAATTAAACTTTAGCTCTCCTAACTTCTGCTACAGTTAACATCTCACACCTTCTTATTGGCGCATCCGCACACTTTTTTACATGCCCTGCGGTGCCACCGAGGCCATGCCCACTTTACCCCATATAACTTTGTTTCTCATATCTCCTAGTATTCTCACACATCTATCTAAGCATCCTCATCTCCGCTACCTTCATTTTCTGAATGTGAGTGTTCTTGACTAGCCGACACTGCCCCGTACAACATTGGTCTAACCACCACTCTATAGAACTTATCTTTAAGCATTGGCACCACATTCTTATCGCACAATAACCCAAAGGTGAGCCTCCATTTCATCAACTCTGCTCCAATAGCACTACAAGAATTTGACTTTCAATGACCACTTCTTAGTGAAGGGACAAAAATCTGATCGTTATGAGTACATTATAACAACCACTTTTTTTCCAATCATTAAAATTTATTTACTTAATATTAATGAGGGGATAACATCTAATCATTAAAAGATGTAGTATCCGGTCGTTAAAACAAGGTTTAAAAAAAAAGCGCCAAATAGAAAGGTACTGAAAAATTTCACAAATTTATTTCCACTAAAACTATTTCCTTTAAAATTTCCCAACTAAAAGTATTCCTCTAAAATTTCTCAAATAATTTAGCAGTTTCTTCATTGGATAGGCTCAAAATCCAGAGAGAAGAACATATTTGAGTTCCATGGATTTCTTCTCAAACCAACATAGGGTTTATTCAGCTCCGTATCGATTTACTATGCACAGGCAATACACTATTTTTTTAAATTTTAAGTTCAACCGATGAAATTCTAGTATTTAGGTTTCCTTCTGTATATAGAGTAAATGGATTTCTTAGAGAATTTTGTGCTTTTGGTATGATTTTTGGACAAACTTGGTTTAAATGATTTATGATCCTTTACGTAACTGTGTATAAATTTGATGTGAACATGTATAAATAAGGCATGCACTTTCCTTTGTGTTTCCTATCACACATTTCCAAAGGAAAAAGGAATTTGCTTCATTGCAGAAACTTGTGATAGCTATACTAGCTTTATTACCTAAAATGTTTCGCCTACATTTAGATGCTTTTATTTCTTTAAATAATCAGTCAACATTTCTTTCATTTCTTAAATTTCCTTTTATTTGTCATGGAAATGAAGGAAGACTATGGGATTGTCAAAGGTATTTGAACCTTCCACTGAAATAATTAAGTAATGGGGAACTCAATAATTTATTTGTGCCATATTTCTTGATTTAACTTGAATTAGGAGAAAAGTCCTATGATCAATCCAACAGAAAGTTCCATCTCAACCCCCACCTCAATACATTCATTATTGGGGTACTCAATCAAGAAATAATACTTTCAACTGATACAAGGCTTAAAATTTGATGCGTATTTTTTTCTAGTTGGTTCGCTCTTGGGTTTTCTTGAAGGAGTCAATTGGTGATCTCAAAGTGGAGAAAGTTGAATTTGTGTGTAAGTTTATCAGGAAAAAAAAGTGGACCCTTTACTTTGTTTACTAGTAAAGTTGGAATTTTTACTAGTACTTTTGGGGTTAAAAATAACTTGTGCGGGTAGATATATGTGGAGTTTAAGAGGGCACTATAGCAGCTTTTGTTGATCTTATTATAGCATATTTCTTTCTTTGTGCGCCTACTGTAGCTTTTTAGCATCAAAGTTTCTTAAGCTTTTTGGTTTGAGGTTGCCATGTCCTCGTAATGGACATTTTAGTACTGTTCCAAATGGAAATTTATATTTGAATTGGAGATTAATTGGTGAAAAGGAGAATAGTCTTTATGGGTATCTTGAAACAGATGATGAGGCTTCATGTAGTTCAGTATTAGATGCAAGGAAGTCACGTGATATTGCTGGGATTGAGTTAAGTCCAAGGAATAAATCAGGTATGAGTGGAGGAAGGTTTGGGATAAAGGGTGAAGAAGTGATGAATCTGAGACAAAGAGGAGGCTTCGTCGAAGAAGGCGCAAAAAGCAGCTGTTGATTATGGGAGATCTTCATATGATCCTCCATATGAAGAGTTTCCACTATGTCCTCAAACAGAGAGAAACATGCATATAATTTTCTAGCACAGAAAGATAAATAACTATTAGTTTAAGCAAATGAAAGCCTTGTTTTTCTCAGCATATTGTAATGTTATCCACTGGTGCTATCTTAGAATATCTCAAGCGAAAGAGAATATTTGTTGATCCTTTCGCGTTTTTCTTTTTTCCTTTAGCTTAGTACTAGGTTCAATGAGTCAGCTTCTGTCATATTTCGTAGTCTGTTTGGTTGATAATTTAATCAGAAAGTATGTTATACAATGTAGTTTAGCTTGTATAAATCATGCTTAGAAGTTGCCAATGTTGTATTCTTTATCAATGATGGGGCAAACTTTATGCTTCTAAATAAAAATATCTTTTGACTTGCAGGTAAAATGGGTGAATACTATTAAGATGTCTAACTGAAAAAGAATTGAAGGCAGATTCAAGCTCCTGTATTACATCATTTAATTGCTTGTTTTATAATTATCCATATGTCTGTCTTATACTCCGTTGATGTTCTTTTACATGATTTAATTGTCTTCCGTTTGAATTGTCTAGAAATTCTAAATATTGTTGAGATTCTCATTTCCATGTTTCAGGGTATTGTCTTTTATTTTCTGATTTGTTCCTACTATTGTGGATCTCCTATTAACTCTAGCATTATGGAGTTTTTCTAAGTATTGGTTATATCTTCAACTTTCCTCCTTTTACTGTCAGGGAAAAAATAAATAAATTACTTGAAATTCAATTTATCAGATTGATGTATGATGAAAATCTTAAAGAAATTAGCCTACAAAGTCAGCTATGACCTTGAAATTCGCACTGTTCGGGCCAATTTCAGTTTAGTTTTTAGTTTATCTCTGACAGTTAAAAAGTCTTCACTTGGACAATGTTTAGTCAACTAACCTGCTGCCCCCAGTGTGTTCCTAAGTCTTCACTTGGAGTTGTTGTCAACTCAATCTCACGTTTAGCTGGACACTCCTTGCGTCCCTGACAAAATCAAAGTGAATTTAAAATCATATTAATTTGCACTCACTACAATGCAGAAAAGACACAGTAAGGACAACTTACTCGAAAGTGGACATCAAACCATCCACCAAACCCACAGAATCGTGTATTTTCTACAGTAATGATTGATGATATGTTTGCCTGAAGACTGAGTACATCATTCACACTTGCTGTTAAACAATCTATCTCGTTTATCACAGCAGGTTTTCCAATTACTTGATTTGGATGAAGGTTGTTCCACAATGATGTCTACATAAAATGTTAGTATGGTCTTTGAGATGTTCAAGGAGCCAAGAAAAATGAGAAATCTATCAATGAAACCAGTAAGACTGGCAAGTGCAACAATTTCTGATAATACAAGAAATAACAATCAAGAAGAGTATTAAAGCCATTTTTGACAAAAATTGTTGACTTATTACATGTGAGTGACGGCCGCCCTTTTTAGTTTATTCACATCATAAGAAAATGCCTCTTAAGTCACCTCCATTTGGCTCATTCTGTTCAAGGTCCCTAACTGAATTTCCATGTTTGATTATACTCATCAAATACACTATCACACACAATGTAACAAAAGGTGTATTTTTTGTTTTCATCCATAAGAAGCTACGGTTATATACACAAGTTCTGTGTGAAAAAGATTTTTGACAAAAACTAATGTATCAATCAATCTAATCTTTTCGCGGTTTCTAGTCATTACTGCACAGTTTCACTCAAAAAAACTATTGAACAAACCTCAAGAATGCAGAAATTAAATGCATTATCTATAATCGGAATTTGATAGACACAATAAAACAAGTAGGCCAGCACAACAACAGTTTGTTTTTAGATGAATTTGATTTTTTATCAATAGAAAAGGAGAACTTGCTGAAAAAAGCTCACTATTAATGATATAAAACAAGTACACTAGAAACATGATATAAACCATAATTAAAAAATGATTATAGTGAAGCAAGCAGTTTGCATAAACGAAAAGGGAATAACATCAACCTGTAGATAGTATTTTCTCTGCTCGTCCGTAAAAGGCGTAGTCAGACTGCCCATATCCACGCCATAAAATGTTTTAGTCTCATTGACAAAATGGGACCAATCATCCATGGCTCTATCATAATCAATCTTCTTTTGATCCACTAATCCAGAGCGGATTGGTGCGACCCACATTCGAGCATGGCTTGGATACCTGGAAAAGCAAAGCTTCTTGAGCCAAAGGACAGACATTCAGATACAATTTGTGATTAAATATGAACTACTAAAACAAAAGTAGCAGATATCTCAAATCAATATGATTAATATTTTTTTGAGAAGGATATGATTAATATTCTTTATATTCGAGAAGAAAAGTTTTCGATTCACGGAGTCACCTGCACAAGCATTTCTTTTTTTCTTTTTTCTTTTTTCTTTTTTCTCTTTCCTTTTCTTTTGTTAAAGAAAGTAAGGATTACAACATTCATGCTTCTAGAAAGTAAGGGGTGGGAGATCTTCTATGGAAATCACGTTTTTTTATCCAACACTAGAGGTTGCTAAGAGTCCTCCATCACTCGTTCCAGTCAAGCTTCTAGATTATAGTGTGCTCCCATATGCAATGTCCTAATAAGTTTCTAGTTTATTCCCAATGCTAGAACATGATCATACGTCATGCATCACCAAATGGTTATAGTAATAGATGGTTCATCTTCCTCTAGGGAGCATTAACTTTCTTCAGCATAATATACTCTATTGCTGTTTATGAGGTTCAATTCCACTGTATGTGAAAGAGGGGTCAGTTTGATTTATATATGCTCTGTTTTATTTTATATGACATTACACTTTTTTGGGGAGTCCAACCATTTTCATTGACTATAATTTTATTATTAATACTCTAATAATAAAAAGTTATTACTTACAGTACTTTCATATTGTTTCTAAATATGTATATTTTATTTTAGAAAAAATAAAAAATTGTTGTCCTTGTTAAAAATGAAACTTAAATGATTTGATCCTTGAACTCTGAATCTCTCATTCTTTTCAAAACGACTCCTTAGGGTTAGATAAAAGCATTAAGTTGAAGGTTGACGCTTCCTTTTTTTTTTGTGAAGTTAATTTCACAACAAAGAAGACCAGAATTTAGTAGACATTTTAACTAATGGTCAAACAATATATTTTTTTGAAGTGGTAATGGTTAGATGAACTGAAATATGAACGAAGTATAAAGAGATTTCTCTGTAGTAAATCTATGTAAGAAATTTTATTATATTGAAATTAGAATGTGCAAAATAATATAGGCAAAGGGAATAGAAAATTCGAAAATGAAAAAAGGCACTCACTACTAATTAAAGGTTTCTCAGCGGCATCATCTCCCCCCATTTAACATCCATCTAGTCAAACAGAACTTTTAGTTCATGTCAACTGTTCATTATTCAAAATTATGATAGCAGTGGGGTAGGTTTACGGTGGGTCGGTGGGATTGGCATATCTGAACCCACCCTGTCATTCCAGTACTTTCCCTGATATTGGTGGATATACTTGAACATGCTCACATTAATATGATTTTTAGATCAAATTAAATCAGTGTATACTACAATAAAAATAAAATAATATATTTTGAAACAATAATATACAAATGTTGGATGTAAGATATCCATCTAAACAGTCAACAAAAACAGCTATTCTAGAGTAATGCAGAATCCAGAATCAAGGTTTTGACAAAATGATTCACTAATCTAATCGTGGTAAAGCTATTGATATCACCGTTCTTAGGTAAGCATGTAAATCTAAAAGTTCAAATAAAATCTAGGTATATAGTTTATCTACAGAGCAGGATGGAGCATGTACTATATATAACTTAAACACACTACCATATCTTTGAGAAAATGATTTCCCTACAGATGGCTGGTTAGATGAGCCAACCAGATTACAAATGCATACACACTCCTCAAAACAAACCAAAGTTTCAGTACATTTATGACTAGTGAGAAATGCAGGGGTTATTAGTCAAGCAAAATTGTAGAAAAAGCAATAATATTGAGAAAGAAACTGTGATAAATATTGGTAATGTTTACAGGCAGTGACTCTTACATAACTCCATGTGGGCTCAACCAGCGATCCCGAGCACAGATAACTGAGTCAAACATTGATTCACATAGAAGGAAGTATCCCATCCACTCTGAAATGATTACATCAACTACACAACGTGATTTATTCAATTAGATTTCAAGATGCGGAATTGTAGAGACGACGCCAGTGGCTGCTACTATAACGTACAGGCTTAGTTTCCAAAGGAATAATAAGAAATTTAAAGACTAACCCTTCTCAGGCAGAGTGATATCTTCCATTGACCCCTCAATCACTTCAACAACATGCTCAAATCCATTTGTTTTAACAAGTTCATGAGCATGTTCTGCCATCTTGGTGGCTTCGACCGCATAGACTTTCCTTGCACCTATTTGTGCTGACCATATTGCCAATATGCCGCTCCCTATCCCTACTTCTAAAACAGTCTAAACTAGTTTCCAGCTAAATTAATCCCAATCTACAATTGAAGATCTTAGTGAAAGTATTAGTGGCACAAATCTAGCTCAATGCGACCATTCACTCAAGAGTCAACAAGAGAAATTGAATGTGAAGCTTATAATGTGCAATAGTTTTTCTAATCTCAATAGCAAATAGAGAAGTAAAGCTTTTTCTCTGAGTACTTACCTAATCCAAGACTTGAGAAGGGGCATACATATAAAAAGAAAAAGCAGTCACCTACTTTTTAAAGTTTATATGCATATAAAAATCGTCTCAAATGCTATTCCAACAAGTATTAGTAAGTACGTGGAAGGAACAAATTCTTTTTTCACTTGATACAAAAAGGTTTGGTCAAGTATCACCTAGAACAGAGCATAATTGAAAGTTTTCGCAAATTATAACCTATTTTATTAGGAGATTTTCTCATTTTATCCTTAATCAACCAGAAAAATTAGAGGAGATACTTGATCCAAGAAGATGGAATGAAGACGAACTGTATGCAATATCTTCCCTAGCTGTGGAGTTTGAGGAGATGGCCTCGAGACAAAGATCCAAGGATCTTTGGTTGAAACGAGGAGATAGAAATATCAATTTTCTTTATAGAATTGTAAACTCTTACAGTAGGTATAACAGCCTTGATAAACTGATGGTTGGAGAGAATAGTGTGGACAACCCTACTGATAGCAAAAGGGAAATTGTCACCTTTTACCTAAAGTTATATACTGAAACAGAGGATTGGAGACCTCAAGGTAATATAGGAAGTTGAACTAGAGGATTACACCAGAGGATACCATGACGTAACAATGTCCCTTTGAAGCTTAGGAATTTTTGGGTAGGCTGAAGGCAAGTGCTTGGGACAAAGTTCCTGGACCTAATGGATATTCTATGGTCTTCATGGCTGTTGTACAGAACTTCTATGATCAAGGGGTTTCTGAAAAAAATTTATGCTACTTTTGTGGCTTTCATTCCAAAATAAATGGGAGCAAAAGAGCTTAAAGATTTCAGGCTTACCTGCTTGATAGGCTGTATATACAAGATCATCTCTAAACTATTGACAGAGAAACTAAAGGAAGTGGCACACAAACTGGTGAATGACCAACAAATAACCTTCATTAGAGGTAGATAAATAATGGATGTATTTTGATTGCACATGAATGTGTGGATACAAGAATGTGAAGCAAAGAGCCTGAAATACTTTGTAAACTGCATATAGTGAAGGCCTATGACCATCTCAACTGGAGTTTTCTATTGGAAACGCTGATGAAGATGGGATTCAGTGGTAGATGAGTTGGTTGGATCAAGTACTGCATCCGCACCATCAAAGTTCTCAATTTTGATCAATGGTTCACCAGCTGGTTTCTTTCCCTTCCAGAAGGATTTGAGACAAGGTGATGCTCTATCTCCTTTTCTTTTTATTAGAGCTATGGAAAGCCGTAATGATATTCTAAAGAATGCTCAAGAAAGAAATTGGTTAAGGGATTTCAAGGTGAGTTCCAAAGCTGATAATAATCTGGAGATATCCCACCTTCAATATGCAGATGATTTCCTGGTGTTCCGTGAGGCTAATAGAGAATAACTGAGATTGTTGAAGGTAATTTTCATCCTATTTAAAGCAACATCTCGTTAACAAATAAACTAGGATAAAAGCTTTATATATCCAGTAAATGAAGTAAGCCAGATCCAAGTTTTGCTGAGATTCTTCAAGAAAAAACAGGAGAACTGCCTACCATGTATCCGGGAATGCACTTTGGGGGATAAAATAAAGTCAAAAGGAAAATGGAATGGTATCCTAGAGAAATGTGAAAAGAGGCTGGACAGTTGGAAGAGTCAATACCTACAAATGGGTGGAATAGTAATCCTGATTGATTCTGCACTTGATGTTACGCCTACATACACAGCGGCAGATCTATGTATTGAATTGGGGGTGCCATGACACCCAGACACTCGGGTAAAGTTTAATATACATACTGGTATTTCAGGTAAAATAATAGAAATAAAGTGAGAGTGGCACCCAAAATCACAAGTTGATGGTGGGTACCATGGTTAAGGTGTCGAACTTCAGCCTTTTTGTTCTCGTGATCGAGACTCCAACAGGCACTAAATCCCCTTTCTTTTTTCAATTAAGCCTTTGCTCCCTTTTTCTCTTCTCTTTCCCTTTGCCCCCTTTTTCTCTTCTCTTTCTCATTTTTCCCTTAATTTCTTTTATTTTCTTTTCTCTTTTTAAGAAATCTATCTTATTATTTTATTTAAATTATGTAATTTTTTTTATGGATCTTTAAATTCTTATTTGAATATAATTTAATTATTTTTTCTTTTTGTCCATCTAATGTTACTATTTTCTTAATTTTCAAAATCATTTAGAGTAATGATACGAAGAGACATAATATTAATCTATAATGGGGTGTATTTGCCAGTTGAAAATTTTATCTTATTATATGTTTTTAGTCACTTAGTTTAATAGAATTTGCATCAAGAAAATTAGTTGAATTGGACAAAATTTATTCAGTTTGGTGATCACATTTTTATTTATGCTCCAAAAGTTGTTTATAAATGAAACTAAATTAACTAATTCAAAATGGATCAAACCGATTGAATGCAGAGCTTCACATCTTATTAACTACTAGTGGTAAGTTTACATTAAAGATAGTATACTCCTAAAAACATACTCTTTTTTCAAGGGACAAAAATGACGAAATTCCATCAATTGAGAGGGATTACCGCGATACAAAATCAACGAATAGTTATTTATCTAAAATTAACATCTCCAAATAAAATATTGATGGACTCCCTTGAATTTTTATGATAGTCTTAATTAAAGTAATGTGAAAACGGTATTAGAAAAAAATATACTTTTTGCGCATTTTTGCGCAAAATTAACCGATGAACGTCTGTCGATTTTATTAAATAAATAAAAATTACCAATAGTCTATTAGTTTCATTGAAAAAAAATTTAAAAAGTGTGTGTCGATCACCTTAACGCAATATAGACCGATGTCATATGTCATTTTTCATCTCTTAAAAAAATTATGCCTTTTAATATTGATGGAACCCGCAGTCGTCAAATCCTGGAACCGCCTCTATACATACACGATGTCAATATTCCCGATACCTGTCCATGTGCTCAAGAGGATAGATGCCCACAAAAGAAATTTCCTATGTGAAGGAATCTGTCACAAGAAAATGTTCCACCTGATAAAGTGGACTTCTCTTATTTACAGTAAGAAAGCAGGGGGATTGGTATCAAGAACTAGAAGATTCAAAACCAAAGCCTAATATTATGGAGATTTGCAGTTGTCCAGCCGATGAAGAGTACTATAGAAAGAAGTGATCCAGGAAAACTATGGCTGGGAAGGTAGATGGACAACCAAAACCATAAAGAGTTCTAGGAACCTATGGCCAAAGCTCATGAATAAGCTAACCTTCAGAGTAGGGAATGGTATGAATATATCTTTTTAGGAGGATAATTTGCTAGGTCAGGGAACCTTACAAAAGTTATTCCCATACATCCACATTTTGACCAAATGCAATAATAGGAAAATTATGGAGTAGTCAAGGTAGGGATTTTACTTCCAGAAGACCATTGAATGACTGGGAAAATTGATAGTTTGACGAAGCTATTAAAAAATTTAGAACAATTCAAGGGTCTCTTCTCTACCTCTATGGACAGCATAACATGGATTGAGAACAAGCAAGGAAAGTTCTCTATCAAATCTGTGTATAAGGAGTTCAATCTATCAAACAATCAAATTGAATGTTGGCCATAGAAATTAATATGGAAAGTAAAAGTTCCTTATAAAGTACTCCCTCTGTCCCAATTTATGTGACACACTTATCTTTTTAGTAAGTCCCAAAAAGAATGACACATTTATTTCATATTTAATGGGATGATTTATAGCCACACCAAACATATATTACTTATTTTAGATCACAAGCTTCAAAAATCTTCCTATACTTTTTAAACTGCGCACTCAATCAAACCACGTCACATAAATTGGGACAAAGAGAGGAGCATGTTTCACCTGATTGTTGGCTAGCGAAGCAGTTCTTACACAGGATAATCTTATTAAGAGAAGTTATCAGCTATGTCCTAGCTACTACTACGTGGAGGGGAGGCAAAGACAACCAACGTGAATGAGTGTGAGCTTTCCTGAACACGATTGGTGTTGACCACACTAGGTGCTACCGTGGTAGCAAGAGAGGCCAGACAATGATAATTGAGAGGTTCTCACTGAGCATTGCTAGTCACATGGGAAAAGAGGTCAAATAGCAAGGCAAGGCCATATGCCCGTTTGGCTCCTCATGGGGTATAACTCACATCCAAGAATCTGATTGGGGAATGGGGCAACGCCCATGAAGCTCCGGCGAAAAGGGAAGGCCTGCCAGACCGTATGCCCATGAGTGTAGGATTCTTCAAAGTGCGGGCTAAATCAGTCATTTCTTTTTGCATTGTAAATTGACTGTACAACTATGGAGGATATTCATCAATCTAGCGGGTAAAATGTGGAGTATGCCAAGAAACATTGTGGATGTCCTAGCATGATAGAACATAGAAGGGAATTATTCAATCTAGAAAGAGAGATGGAGGGTTGTCCCACCCTATATATGGTGGACAATTTAGGAAGAAAGAAATCAATTGTGCTTTGAGGATAAATCCTGTCACATCCGAAAGATTAACTTGAAGCATTTAGCCCTTTTTAATTTTCAGTTTAAAGGATTTTTCTTAGATGATCATGCATCAATTTTTGATGTTCTAGACTCTGCATGAGAAGACATGAGAATTTGTTTTTTTGGTCAACTCCCTCTTTAATTATGGATGACTATACAATCTTTGTGTAGTCTATATACCAATATATAAATATGCTACCTTTCTCAAAAAGAAAATATTTTGTGAATCCATATCAATTGGACAAGTTATCTTGTTTTATCTTCTTAGGGTGTGTAATGCAGTGTTTGGCATCACAAAAAATACTTTCCTGGAAGATATTTTTCATGATAAAATCATTTTTTGGTGTTTAGTTACTCAAAAACATTTTCCAACAAAAACATCTTTCAACCAAAAAGGGACATATGACTTTCCTCACTTGTGGGTGGAAGTCATTTTTCTTTACCAGCATCTCAACTCTAACTTCATATAACTTACTCCAACTAATCCTTTGACATTATTATCATTCTTTAATTCTCAAAAGTTTCATCAAATCACTATAAAATTCGCTGACATTATTTTCAATATTTAATAAATGTTCTTTGAATATAATGTTAAATTCACTAACCACCAAACACCGGAAAATAAGTGAGCAGAAAACATTTTTCTTCATATCAAATAAAAAAAGGTAGCTATAACACAATAAAGTTGAAAGACCTAGAAGTCAATTGAAGGCTTTCTTCAACTCTATTAGACCGAGAATTTATATTAATCAATCCTTCTAATTGGTTTAACACACAAACATATCATCCACAAAAGTGTTCCTTTGTGCCTCGTGGCCCGAAACTCGCAGAAACCATCAAGCTTATACACAACTTTTAAACTTCAAGCAAAAGTCTACATTGAAATACTATTTACAATTCCACAAAGTAAAACAAGCAACACATATTTTCAAGTCTTGTGCTTTTCTTTCTGCACCAAACTTCTTTGACAAGTCATGGAACAAATTTGCAAGGTTAAGTTTTTTAAACCAAAGTAGCTGCTGAATAAACAAAATCATTCAACTGCTTTTCTTCAGGTGGTGCTTGTTTCAAGTTCTGCAGAAAATGGTTTGGACTTACTTTTGGAATTATGGAAACTGAATGAACTCAGTTGGGAAAAACTAAGTCGGAGAAATTCCAAAAAGAATTTACCTACTTTTGCTAAAATCAGCATCAAACAAATAATTTTCGGAGAAACTCAAAACTGAATTTGCAGTGAGACTTGGTAACATATCAAGTTGTCACAGTCAATAAAGGAAATATTAGCTAGCTTCGCATAAATATTAGCTGTAAAATGTTGTTATAAAATTAAGCATGCACATTCACAAAACAACTTGAAATAAAGATACAGGTCAATATTCAACAATGAACAGAAGTACATGCATACATATATAAAGCATAGGGAAATAAAACTTTTACCTTTCCAGCAAAATGATGTTTGTTTTGGAAAATAGCATTATAGTAAGCGTCCATACGAACACGATCAGAGAGCATCTCTTTTTGGTGGTAGAGAAAGACGTATGTGCAGAAATAGTTCGCATAGTCGACGCCCTTGTCCACACTGTTGGGGGCGACGCCATTAGAAGAGCTACCCATCTCAGCGGCTAGAACTTGGTGGACATTGCTGTTGAAAGTGCGACACAAAAATTTTGCTTTGAATATTAGGGCAGCAAAGAATATGCGCGTCCCCAGCCCTCAATTTAAATGGACGAATGTAGTGCGGTTCGTCTGATGGGAGTGTTTCCATAGACAACTTCCGACCATTGATTTGGTGGGGTTCTACGAGGACGAAATGGCCTTGCAAGTCCTTGTACTTATTTCGCATTGTCAGTTTCGATTCTTATACTTTAAAAATTTTTTAATTAAATATGTGAACTTAGTTAAAATAATTTTTCAGAATTTCTTTGGCACTATTTGTTGCTCACTCACCCTCACATAAAAAAACATGTCAGACCTACGTCACATAACATCAATGTCAGGTCATCATTTATTTTTCGTATCATTTATTTAGGGGTGTTTATGATTAGGTTAAAAATCTATTCAAATTAAAAAATCAAATCAAATTGTTAGTTGATTAGGTTTGATTTAGTTTTACATTTTTAAAAATTAATAATATTTGATTTGAATTAGTTAGATTTTATTGAAAATAATATAATAATGAAATAACTAAGTAAAAACTGAATCCCCACACAAATGGCTGGCAACGTCTACGAAAAAGCTTCTAGAATGTTATATATCATAACAGCGGAGCTTAAGATTGCAAAGTAAGAATATAATGTTTATTTGTTCTTCCAAAATCAGCTGCCCTTTTTATTTAAAAAAAAGTCAATTATTATTTGTAGTTGAATATTAGGGAACAAGATCTGCAGATTTCGCCCTTATAAAATCTATTAATTATACATTACTCATAGTTGTATAATGGCTAGCAGTAAACTCAGACTCCTCCCCAATGCAACAGACTCCATCTCATCTCGACTGGTTATGATCTAGCGTCCAGTCCATGTTTCCAGAACCAAAGTAGCTCACTGGCGTGATATCAAATCCTAATACCATAATTCCGGATCTTCTTCGAATGAGATCATTGTCACGCCCCTACCCTGGGTGTAGGCGGGACCAACACTCGATGTCGAGTGAACCAAATAATGAAATCTTATCATGAGACATGTGCAAAATATAATGGAACAATTTAATATCATCATAAAAAATTCCATTCATAAGCTATCATTAATTTACAAAGTACAAGAACCTTAAATATACATTAAATAGGAAAATTTGTCATTATTTATATTGTTGAATTTCTAGACTCATCTAACTATATGTGAAGCCTTTAACATGACATGAATAAAATACTTTATCAGGATTAGTTCCCGGACATACCCACAAAACTAAGCAAAAAGCTAAAAATAATGACTAATGCCCCATGAATAAAGTGGGGCTCACTAATAATCTAAAATTGTAATACCTAATGTGGAGCTTGTTCATCTTGAGTACCCGAGTATGCATTATTTAAATGTAGTTCCCCAGGCAAAAGGGATATGGATTTTTATTATATGTAATATGATAGAATGAAACATAAAAGAAGTATATGAACTGAAAGGACAACCAAATAAATCATAGTCATAGCACAGAAAGGAATTCGAGGATTCAAAATTAGTAGGTTGGCCTTAATATTTGTATCTTTCATCATTCATTAGTTCATTGTGGAAGGTTCTTAGGTTAACCGATTGAAGCTCCAAACCTGGGGAGGCGCAACTGGCACCTAGTGCCTATCTGATCAAGTAAGCCAATTATATCTCATATGTAATCATAATATTCAAGCCATTAAGACCACAGTACGATAAAATATATGGACCGACAAGGTCACAACAACATAATAAACGACAATAATATGGTCGGTGAGGCCACAACTTAACAATATAAAAGAAAGGCAAGCCGACGAGGCTGCAACGCAACTGCATACAATGAAGAAGGCCAGCAAGGCCATAAACTGAACTATATAACCCACAACTAGTCCACAAAACCTCTAAGAGAGTCTAATACTGATGGCTGGGACAGGGCCCCGACCTACCCATTCTGTGTACATATAAAACTCATACAAATGAAAAATTATCAACCTAACATCTGCTCCAGAAAGAAAGGATCATACCAACTCTAATGTTGAACTCAAAGCTCCTTCTTAGAGGGGGGATCAAGGCCTCTACCTACACCTGCAACACGAATGCAAATTTCCCAAGCGAAGGGGCATCAGTACCAATGATATGTACTTATATATAAGATTGAAAATCAATAACTATAAGATAGTTATCAATAGGATAACTAAGTCAACTCAATAAGATAAAATCTATTCAAATCAAACCAAATCGTTAGTTGATTAGGTTTGATTTGGTTTTGCATTTTTAAAAATTAATAATATTTGGTTTGATTTGGTTAGATTTTACTAAAAATAATATAATAATGAAATAACAACATAAATAAGTAAGTAAAAACTGAATCCCCATGCAAATGGCTGGCAACGTCTACAAAAAAGCTTCTAGAATGTTATATTTCATAACTGCGAAGCTTAAGATTACAAAGTAAGAATATAATGTTTGTTTGTTCTTCCAAAGTCAGCTGCCCTTTTTATTAAAAAAAAGTCAATTGTTATTTAGATTTGAATACTAGGAAACAAGATCTACAGATTTCGCCCTTATAAAATCCAGTAATTATACATTACTCATAATTGTATAATGGCTAGCAGTAAACTCTGTCTCCTCCACAATGAAACAAACTCAATCTCATCTCGATCGTTTATGATCTAGCGCCCAATCCATGTTTCCGGAACCAAAGAAGCTCACTGGCGTGATATAAAATCCTAATAGCATAACTCCGGATCTTCTTCGAATGAGATCATTGTCAAGCTCCTACCCTGGGTGTAGGCGGGACCGACACTCGATGTCTTAACTTGTCCGAGTGAACCAAATAACAAAATTTTATCATGAGACATGTGCCAAATATAATGGAACAGTTTAATAGCATCATAAGAAATTTCATTCATAAGCTATCATCAATTTACAAAGTACAAGAACCCTAAATATACATTAGATAGGAAGATTTGTCATTATTTATATTATTGAATTTCTAGACTCATCTAACTATATGTGAAGCCTCTAATATGACATGAATGAAATATTTTATCAGGTTTAGTTCCCGGACATACCCACAAAACTAAGAAAAAAGCTAAAAATAATGATTAATGCCCCATGAATAAAGTGAGGCTCACTGATAATCTAACATTGTAATACCTATTGTGAAAACTATAATACCTATTGTGGAGCTTGTTCATCTTGAGTACCCGAGTCTGCATTATTTAAATGTAGTTCCCCAGGCAAAAGGGATATGGATTTTTATTATATGTAATATGACAGAACGAAACATAAAAGAAGTATATGAACTGAAAGGACAACTAAATAAATCATAGTCATAGCATAGAGGAATTCGAGGATTCAAAATTAGTAGGTTGGCCTTAATATTTTTATCTTTCATCATTCATAAATCCATTATGTAAGGTTCTTAGTTTAATCGATTAAAACCCCAAACCTGGAGAGGTGCACCTGACACCTAGTGCCTATCTGATCGAGTAAGCCAATTATGTCTCATCTGTAATCATAACATTCAAGCCATTAAAACCACAGTACAATAAATTATATGGACCAGCAAGGTTACAACAACATAATAAATGGCAATAATATGCTTGGTGAGGCCACAACTTAACAATATAAAAGAAAAGCAAGACGACGAGGCTGCAACACAACTATATACAATGAAGAAGGACAGAAAGGCCATAAACTAAACTATATAACCCACAACCAGTCCACAAAACCTCTAAGAGAGTATAATACTGATGACCGGGGCAGGGCCCTGACCTACCCATTCTATGTACATAAAAAACTCATATAAATGAAAAATTATCAACCTAACATCTGCTCCAGAAAGAAAGGATCATACTAACTCTAATATTAACTCAAATCTCTTACTTAGAGGGGTATCAAGGCCTCTACCTACACCTGCAACACGAATGCAAGTTTCCCAGGCGAAGGGGCATCAGTACCAATGATATGTACTGGTATGTAAGACTGAAAAGCAATAACTATAAGATAGTTATCAATAAGATAACTAATTCAACTCAATAATATAAAATAAGGAAGAGACAACTTGTAACTCGTATCTTGTAACCATATATGCATGAATGCATAAAAAGTCTGTTGTGCCCATATGCAGGGGCCTTTCGATACTTGGACCGAAATAGTAGATCTTAATGCTTGGACAGGGTATAGTATATTTTAATGCTTGGATCGGATATAGCATATGCAATAATTCATATGCTATTCCATGAGAGTAAATTAAATCTGTAGACTTACTGTCACACCCCGAGTCTAGACCTTAGACATCGACTGACACTTAGACCACATAATGATCCAATCAAACCCTTGGTGTGGCTTACAATTATCTTATATATCAATAAAATATAGTGAAAGGAACAACTACAATGGGCTAAGATTTATTAATTGAAATCATAATCAATGTTATAAAGTAACATTATTGACTCAACTCTAACTCTATTTATGAAGCCTCTATAACTGAAGAATAGGTATCAGGATATAGCTCCCATGACTACCTCAAGCTCTATAGAGTAAAATAACTCAAATGACTGGGACTCTCTGAAAGTAGGAGGCCTTACAAAAGCTGAAAGATAGTGAAGTCTTAGCACAATGTTTGCTGCTGATCCTGTCTACCTAAGTCTGCATCATAATAAGATGCAGCTCCAAATGGCGTCAGTACGTGGAATATACAGTATGTAAAAAGGCTGAATGAAACAACAGTTAAGCAAGAATATCTAAACTAAAAGGAATAACTGAATGAATAAACATGATTAGAACTGAAGTTCTGCATGATGCAAAAAACACAATATGATCAATGTGTAAAACAGTTAGCAATAAAATTGTGCATCAAAACTATATCATAAAATATATGTAAAAACGCATAACTTTAACTTGGGGAGTTTTTCATAACCGACACCATCATGAATAAGCACATGATGCCTAACTGTCTTACTCAAATTGGCAGAGCCACTCAAAGTATTGTCAGGGCAGATAATACTAAATTGTGGATCCAAAATTGAAGTCCTTACCAGAGACTTATCTGAGGAGTCACTGAAATCAACGACATGATCCTAACCTACGTTGGCTACGTAATTTTGGGGCTTATGAGTTATCTGATCTTCACCCACTCGGTGCTAAATAATTCTCCTAAAACATATACTCATATACTTATGCCTATCGAAGGCAACTAATAATATCTTTTATAAAGAACTTCAGCTATAGATATAATAATGTTTAAATCTCTGTGGAGCCTTGGCTCAAAATCTCTTTGAAAACTTGGGAGTCTCTATACTCCAAATCTCTTATAAAAACTTGTGAGCTTCTATGCTCGAAACTCTTGATTTTCAAAATAGGACTATACTTTAGCTTTCTGAAGTTCTACTCAAAATCATACTTTCTTTCTCAAAATCACTTCATTAAAACTTGATTAAAATCTGCTCAACTTTATGAAAGTAGTGCAATTAAACTCAAATCACAATGCTTTCAAAATCATGTCTTTTACGTAATTGGGTTCATGGGATAAGAGACATGAATTAATCATCAATCAATAACTCCAGAATTCGAGAATATCATCAATAACATTAAGAGAATGATAATCAATAATAAAGAGATACAATTCAATAGGAATAACTCAACAACAAAAAAGCTAATAGATAAAGAAGAAGACAATTCAAGAATTTGTGTAAAAACCCTAACTTAACATCAATGAACTTTTGCATAGATGTAGGGCATAAGGATGAATGGAAATCATCACTTTATTTATCCTTACATACCTAAAAAGTCAAACTTAGACTCGAGGTTAAAGACCCTAGGTTGGAGAAGATGAATTCCCAACTTGCTTGATAAACTTAAGAGCTAATGATCTTGATTCTTACGTTGTAATAGAAGAAATCGGAGTTTATATTAATTAAATCCTTAAATATACTCTTTAAGAATTCCAAAATATTCCGGTGTAGGTACTTAAAATATAAGAAATTATGAAAATATCCTTGAGAATTCATACTGAAAAACTATTGTCCAGTACCAATGGGTCATCCCACGAGTCGTTGTATCATACCAAGACTTGTGGTGACCTCTCATGGTAACTAAAAACATTTTGATCTATTTCTAGAATTCATCCCACGAACATACATGATGGTCTGTCCTTTGATACAATGAGTCATCCCTTGACTCATTCTATCTGGTTTTGGCTGCAGTGCTAGACTATCTTGGGTAGCAACTTCTGGGACTAACGGATCGTTGTTCCTCACAATGGTTCGTTCCTTGAGTCATTCTGAGGGACAATTTTCCATTCCATGATGGTTTTTACTTTAGGTCCAGGGTCTGATCATAGGGAGTTTTGAAGACTGTTACAATATCTCCCCCTTGGGATTATTCGTCCTCGAATGAAGACTAAGCTAGATTGATAGGTGATCTAATTGAGAGTAACTAAACTAAACTTAACTGAATTCACAGAATATGCGACCATACTAAGGAGTCCAATAACAACCAGTGGAACATAAAACTACTAAGAAAGCTACGAGAGGGGACTGTTACCCCAAGATGATGCTGGACTAGGAGGGAATAGATGAGGATACTTGGCCATCATATATGCTGTAGCTTCCCAAGTAGTTTCCTCAACTAACTGATTCCTCCATAATACTTTCACTAAAATGACTCCCTTACTTATCAACTTACAAACCTGATGATCTAGAATCTCAACTGGAACATCCTCATATCATAGGTTTTCCTTAGATCCTACACTCTCTGAAGAGACAATGAGTGAGGGATCACTAACACACTTCTTAAGCATTGAGATGTGGAAAATTTGATAGACTGATGCTAGTTCGGCTGGCAACTCTAACTCATAAGCTACCTTGCCAACTCTCTTTGAAATTTGATATGGGCCAATATAATGGGACTAGCTTCCATTTCTTCCCAAATCTCATAACATCCATCATGGGTGAAATCTTCAAGTAAACCTAATCATTTACTTCAAACTCCAAGTCTCTACGCCTAACATCTGTATAAGACTTTTGGCGACACTATGCAGTCTTTGACTTTACTTGAATGATCTTAACCTTCTCCATGGCTTGTTGCACTAAGTTTAGTCCTATTAACTCTGCTTCACCAACTTCGAACCAACCGATTGAAGACCTGCACCTTCGCCCATAAAGAGCCTCATAAGGAGCCATCGGAATTTTGAAGTGATAAATATTGCAATATGAAAACTTAATAAGAGGAAAATGGTCATCTCAATTTTCCTTAAAATCAATCACACACGCTCTCAATATATCCTACAAAGTCTGAATAATTCACTTTTCTTGACGTCTGTCTGTGGATGAAATGTTGTACTAAGGTTCACTTCGAACCCAAACCTCTCTGAAATGACTTCCAAAACTAGGAAGTAAACTGTGTGCCCCTGTCTGATATGATAGACAAGGGAACTCCATGAAGTTTGACTATCTCTCAAATGTACAATTTGGCATACTCCTCAGCTGAATCCATTGTGTTAACTGGTAAGAAATGAGCTGACTTGGTCATTCAATCTACAATCATCCAAATAGAGTCATGTTTCCTACATGACTTTGATAGATCAGTAATAAAATCCATATTGATCATCTCCAACTTCCACTCAGGGATTGCTATATTATGAGCTACACCATATGGTCTTTGGTGCTTGACCTTAACTTGTTAACAATTTGTACATCCAACCATAAAGTCTGCAATATCTCTCTTCATACGATTCCACCAATAGACCTCCCTCAAGTCATGATACATCTTAGTGGAACCTGAGTGAATAGAATATTTGGAGCTATGTGCCTCTGCCATGATCCTCTCTTAGGAACCATCTACATTCAAGACACATAATCTACCTTGATACCTCCGGACACCATCTCTCCCTTGTGAGAAAATCAATACCTTCTACTTGTGGACATCTTCCTTTAACTGAAGCAAGAGAAGATCTTTATCCTATTTTTCCTTCACTTCTGCCACTAGAGATGATTCGACTCCATTCTGAACAAGCACACTACCTTTTTCAGAGTTTAAGAGATGGACTCCTAAGTGTGAGAGCCTATGCAAATCCTTCGCCAACTCTTCTTTTCCTACTCTATAGGAGTTGTGCTCTCTTGGATATCCTTTAAGAGCATTAGTAACTACATTAGCCTTACTTGGGTGGTAGAGAATACTCATGTCATAGTCCTTGAGTAACTCAAGCCACCTTTTCTGTCTGAGATTCAATTCCTCTTGGCTGAATACATTCTACAGGCTCTCGTGGTCTATGAACACATCAACATGCGCACCATAAATATAGTGGCGCAAGATCTTTAATGCAAATACTACAGTTGCCAACTCAAGATCATGAGTTGGATAATTCTTCTCATAGATCTTAAGCTGGTTGAAGGCGTAATATATAACCTTACCATTTTGTATCAATACATAACCAACACCTACTCTTGATGCATCCCAGTATACAACAAAACCATCTGTACTCTCTATTAAGGTTAACACTAGAGCAGTAGTCAAGCGAGTCTTCAATTCCTGAAAACTTTTATCACAAGCTTCAGACCATTGAAATTTGACTTTCTTTAGTGTCAACTAAGTAAACGGAGCATCAATAGTTGAAAATCCTTCTACACACCTCCTGTAGTAACCGACTAAACCTAAGAAACTCCTAATGTTAGTTGGGATAGTGGGTCTGGGCTAGCTCTTCACAACCTTAATCTTCTGAAAGTCAACCTTACTACCCTCACTAGAGACTATATTGCCTAGGAAGGCCACCGACTTCAACCAAAATTCACACTTAGGGAACTTGGCGAATAACACATTGCCCTTAAGGGTATGTAGGACTATTCTGAGATGACTAGCATGCTCCTCCTCACTCTTGGAGTAAACCAAGATGTCATTAATGAACACAATAACAAACATGTCTAGGTATGGCTTGAACACTCTTTCATGAGGTCCATAAATGCTGGAGGAGAATTAGTCAAACAAAAGGACATAACAACAAACTCAAAATGACCATACCAGGTCCTAAAAGTTGTCTTGGGAATGTCACATTTTCTTACCTTCAATTGACGATACTCCGATTTATGAGATCTATCTTCGAGAAACACTTGGCACCCTGAAGCTAGTCGAACAAGTCATTTATTTTAGAAAGGGGATATTTACTCTTGATACTAACCTTGTACAACTGCCTATAATTAATACACATTCTAAGAGTATCATCCTTCTTACGCACAAAGAGGACTGGATCATCCCAAGGTGAAACACTACTATAAAGGAAACCCTTATCGAGAAGATCTTTCGATTACTCAATTTTTTCTCTTTCAACTCAATTAGAGCCATTCTATATGGCGTAATAGAGATAGGCTGAGTATCAGGAAGAACATCTATTCTGACATCTATTTCCTTATCTAGAGTGGACTTCGTGAAGATCATCTAGAAAGACCTCTGGAAACTCATTCACGACTTGAACTAAATGAAGGGATGGTATCTCAATATTAGAGTCTTTGACTCTCATTAAATAATAGATGCATCCCTTAGAGATTAACCTTCTAACCCTAAGGCATGAAATGATCGTTAGGCATAATGGGACTACCCTCCGAAACTAAGACTGGTTCATCTGAAAATCAAAACTCTACTACTCAGGTCCTACAATTAGTTATGGCATAACATGAATACAACGAATACATGCATAGAATAACATCAAAATTCATCATGTATAACTCTACTAGGTCAGTTTTGGTATGTTTATGATGAATTAAAATTATACAATCTCCATAGATTCTCTTAGCTAAGACTGACCACCGACCGGAGTAGAAACACTGAAAGACTCTAAGAGTTGTTTTAGGGAGATTCCAAACTTAAATTCTACATAAGGAGTCATGAAAGATAAGGTAGAACCTATATTAAGTAAAGTATATACATCAATAGATAAGACTTTTAACATATCAGCGATAATGTCTAGCGAGTTCTCTTGATCTTGGTGAGTAGACATAGCATACAGACGATTCTGACCTCCGCTTGTCCTTAAAGTAGTGCCTTTTTGGACAAATCTACCTATTGAGGGAGTAGACTGATCTCAATTACGCCCATTACCCTGTCGGGAGGACAATCTCTCAAATGATAGCTCTGATGGCCGCATCCATAGCATCCATATCTACCCGAATGACATTCACCCAAGTGGGCCTTGCCAGACTTGTTACATGGTGGGTGTCAAGGGGTTTCCTAAACTGCATTACCTTGGGCTTGGGACCTATGATCATTTCTGTTACCTGAAAATGGGGCATTAGCTAATTGTGTAGGTCCAAAGGACCTCTTCCTTAAGAAGGACCTGTTTCCACTCTCGTTCCTTTGTTGTTGAGCCTCATTACTTGATAACTTAGTTCTCTTGTTCTAGTGCTCCTCTTTGTCCTTCTAATTATCTTCCTCTAACTGTTGGGCATATACTATATGTCTAGAAATATCTATATCATTGATCAATAGAGATCCCTTGCCTTCATTCTTCACGTGCTTGCCCAATTCAAATACGAATTTCCTTATTCTGGACCTCATATCTAGCACCATCTCTGGAGTATATTTGGATAATTGGATAAAGTTAAGATTATACTCCATCATACTCATAGTTCCCTACCTCAAGTTAAGAAACTCCTCTACCTTTACCTCTCTTAGCTCCTAAGGGAAGAAGTGGTTTAGGAAGGCTTCCTCAAACTTGTTATACCCCGTAGGATTCCCGGCACCTAGATGGCCTATTCGTCCGTTGGTTGAGCATATTTGGAAGCCATACATGCTAGAAAAAGGCCCGGAGAAAGATCGGACAAGCGCCAAGTCGGCGCGTCGCAAGGCAAAATGCGACTTATAAATTGCATTTCAGGAATGCAACTTATAAATCGCATTTTAGAAATGCGACTTATAAATCGCATTCCATGAATGCGATTTATAGGGCCAATTATATTTATGCTCCCACTTCGGTTTTAATTCATTATTAACTTATAAAATTTCCAGAAAACAGAGTATACCCGCAGGAAAGGAAAAAGGAACGAAGGAGGGATTATAATTTTCGACCGGTTACGCTGCTAAACGCTGCCAAACTCAAATTAACTCCAGATACGGGAGTATTTAGCAACAGAGAGCATTCCTACGGATTCAGTTTCATGAAATACGGCCGACGAATCGTCGAGCCACCGAGCTAAGGTAAGTGGAATTGCTCTAAATTAGTGTCTATGTGTTCCTAGCTGAGAAGTGAATATTTCTCCCTTCTAGACCGCTGAAAAATAGCGAGTTTTCGACCGTCTTTCGATAAGCCTAAGTTTAGGCTACATTTATATCAAAAGTGACGTCGTTCTTTAGAATAAAGCTATATTTAGTATTAATTAGCGTATACATGAATGCAGTTGGGAGAAATAGCTGGAGTATTGACCGAGCCTCGTCCGACAGACGGATAACTCGAGGTTAAGGTATGTAAAGTAAGTTTCTTCGGCAAGTTAGTAGCTTTAGCCTTGTATAGTTCAATAAACTCCGTAGTAGAATTCCCGGAGTTGAATGATCAGTATTGTGCAAAGTTCAGTAAACCTAGTTTGCGTTGTTATATCGTATTCAGTCTGAAAGTTAGAAAAGCATGTGCCCAAGGGCAAGTTAGTATTTCAGATTCAGTATAGCCTATTATGTGAATAGCAAGCATATTGTAGAATAAAATGGAACAGATTTTCATAATAAAAGTCAGTAAAGAAAGATCTGATAGACAGACAGTATCTTGGCTACAGAGTAGCCGTACAGTTAAACAGAGGTTACAGAATCAGTATAATTAGTAAGAATCAGTTCAGTATAGAAACAGATCAGAATAAGAAGTTAGATTCCAGATAGTTTTTTCAGTTATACATGCTTGCTATTTCTATGTGCTATTTGTTTGTTGAGACTTGTTGTGGCATGTGGGCACCCCTTTAGCATCCCCACCGCCCCTGGGTTATAGCTGTGTCGATACCAGATTCAGATACCGCCACCAGCTGGGCGATGCCGTCCGCCTAGAGGACGATGATGGCCGACCACCATGATAATACGGTCCAGACCACCCTGCTTGCAGGGGTAGTTCAGTTTACTCTGCGCAGAGCCAGTCCACCCTGTTTACAGGGGCAGAACACTCTGTGTGCGCTTGTGGCCGAGGGCAGTTCCAGATACAGATTTTTATAAAATTACCCTGTTGCGTGCTTGCACCCAGGGGCAGTTTCAGTTACAGATACAACAACAGACTACCCCGTGTGCACTTGCGCCCAGAGGCAGGAGTCTTCGGACTTAGACACAGTTTATTGTCAGAGGCCAAGGCCTGAGCTACGTACCCAAGGGGGCCGGTAGGAGGAGCTCACAGTTATCGGATGAGTGGAGTGACTTATTTTTGGTTGGTTTTGACCCGGGTAGGGGTATATAGATTGTTTGCTTGCTTGGCGCCATCCGGCTTATGGGTGTTGGTATTGGCTCTTACTTGCTACTTGTATATCCATTTATGTGCTTTATATATTATATACAAGCTACTAGACAGCAGGCCATCGCGTCTACAGGTACGCCTCTGCCTTATCAGTACAGAAAGCTTGATTTAGTTCATACCAGCTTCTTCAGATTCAGTTATCTCCTGCTATACAGAAATGCTAGATACGCTATCTATATTTAGTTGTTTTCAGTTGTACTATTTAAGTTGCTTTGCATACTCAGTACCAGTGGTACTGACACCCAGTGGGGCGCTGCATTACTTGCCTGCAGGTACTCATAGACGAGGAGGCGATTCCTCGTGATTCCAGCCAGCTATTGAGTATTTAGCTCCTGTCATCCGGAGTCTGAATTCCAGAGGTGTATTTTGTTTTCTTTTGTTGTACAGTACGGGTAGGTCGGGGCCCTGTCCCGATCATTTCTATTGCTATTCCTAGAGGCTTGCAGTCTGTATATATTTCCCTGTGGTCAGTTGAGCCGGTCGTGTGAGGCCGTGCAGCTTGTTATAGTTATTTGTTATTTCTGTTCCTGTTGGCCGTGTGTGGCCATAACCAGTCAGTAGTGGTGACCTTGCCGGTCATGTAATTATTTAGCGTGCTATTGTTAAGTTACAGAGAACTAGACAGCATGGTGGCCTTGCCGGCCCGCATAGGGTCCCTTGACAGTAGTATGTTTCTGGTTAGCTGTTTTTTTTTCAGGTACAGGTGGCTATAGGCCTGTTGGACGGAGGCTGTGTTTACAGCCGTTATATAGCCCTTTGTTTCCAGGAATTTGAGTTAGAGCTAGCCAGGCACCAGATGTGCCTAGACTCACCAGATAGCAGTCTAGGTCCTACTAGGGCACTAGGTGCCAGTCATACCCCCCCAAGGTGGGGCGTGACAAACTTGGTATCAGAGCAGGTCGTATCCCAGGGAGTCTGCAAGCCGTGCTAAGTAGAGTCTTGTCTATGGATGTGTTGTGCACCACATACTATAGGCAGGAGGCTGCAAGGCCTGATAGGATGGTTACCCTTCCTTCTCAGTCAGTCGTGCTTTAGAGCGGTACAGTATAGGGTTGAGTCCCTAAAAAAAAAAAAAAAAAAACTTACCGTATTCTTTGATTACAGATACAAAGGTAGATCAGCATTACCCTACTACAGGCAGAAGATCAGATATAACAACAGAAGAAGGCATTAGCCAGTTACAAGGTAACTACGGCAGCAGGGGGAGGTAATAGGGACCTCCCAATGTTATCTCTTTTATTGGTATCATCCCTAGTATATGTCAATAACGTTAGAATAGGAAGTCAGAAGTATAATGTACATATGAGTTGAGTTACTTATTAGTTATATAAGATCTGATTAAGATTATAGACAAGGTCAGACTACCAGGTAAGTATAAAAGAGAGGGAAATGCAGGAATCCCAAATACATCTTTTCGGATATGGTACAGTTAAATGCTTTTACGTGTTGCAATAAGAAAAGGGTTATTCCCACCTCTTGGTTTTGATGCCAGTATAGTAAAGGGGCATAAGACTTGAGATGGGGTTGTCAAATCAAGCAGTAAGTAAAGATGGGCTGATTGATCCTAGTAAGTATTAGAAAGTATAAAGAGCCCCTATGATTCCGTAAGTTGTGCAGACCCTTATGATAACAAGCCAGTAAAGAAAGTAAGACTGTTAGCCTACTCGGAGTAGGGGTAAAAGACCTGTTAGGGATGAATGCCGGGTAATAGTCAAGTTCGAGTCAGAAAAAGGCCAAGTCCGCCATATATGCTAACAGATAGCAAGACATACCTGTAAGATGATAGTTATGATCCAGTTGTGATAGCGAAAGGGTGAGGGGTCATGTGAGTCAGATAGGTCTGACTACAAGTCAGGGAAAGTATGAACTGATACTTGACCAGTAATCTTGTTAACAATAAAGAGCAGGTACCTTGAACCCCAGAGTTCAGCTTAAGTAAGATGAGGGGAAGAAGCAGGAATGTCAGATCTTGTGGGGAAAAATTAGAATTACCCCCCCAGATTGATAGAGTATCGTTTTAAGGATTAAGCCTCGGGCTGACAGTAAGATTGCGGTTTGGAATACCGCAGTATGCCTGTTCATGGGAAGTTAAGAAATTACTGATACAACAATTCTAATCTAGTGTGGCCTAGAGATAAGGCCCAGCAGACAGTCATGGGCTCTTAATATAAGCAAAGTAAGGCCACAAGATTCGAACGTTGACCCCACATCGCAGGAGTGGCGGAATTTCAAATAGCAGACAATAACTAAGGAGTTTATGTTTGTTACTTTCAGAATGGGGTGACAATACAATGAAATGTTAAGAGAAGGCAGGAGGTATTATTAGACCATAGAAGCTGTATATCATGTACAATATGAAATTTAGCAAGGTGTGTCAGAGATTACGTATCACCACAGAATTCAATATGTATTGTACGTATTTATTAATATATATCTGTGCAAATAATAAATATGCTGTGAGCAACTGCTAATAGGGGTTACAATCACACAGATGCATATTAGTGCTGGGAAGTATATACAAATTGCATTGCAGGACCCTTTGCCAAAAAGAAAAAAGAGAAAAGAGAGAGAAAAAAAAGAGAAAAGCTAAAAGAAGGGGCAAGTTAAGTGTGATTTACGTATGAATCCATAGAAACAGTCTCAGCTCTTAGTTATTAAGTTAATAGACTTATATGTTGTTTCCAGATCTAGGTTTTAGAAGCTTATAAGAGTTAGTAACCTGAATCAGGTAATTAGATGATAAGGGCACAGTTAGACGGTCTACCGACCAGCTGGCGCCTGTATTAGCAGGGAAGCATCTCTAAAGATCAATAACACTAGCGCATGTGCCAGAACCAGAATTAGAGACTGAATAGGTATACTTCAGAGATTAGCAATACTAGAATTGTTCCAGTATGTTAAGTGGCCATACATCATTTTCCCAGCCTTGTAGGTGAGAGTTGACCTTAGTCAACCGAGCAGTTATTACAAGGAATACCCCGCAAGTTAGACAAGCCCGTGGGCACCCCAAGAAAGGGGTCCACATCAGCAGTCAGTGATAGACTAGTACTTCAGCTGGTTCTCGTAAGATATTCAGATACAGAGCCCTAGCAGAAGGCTAGTATTTACAGAATAGCTCATAAGACCGAGAATTCCCCAGAATAGCAGTATAAATCCAAGTGGATACACACAAGGCATAAGAAATTGATAGTACCCTGCTAGCACAGTGTTTATTAAGACCAGGAGATCAATAGACTCCCCGTGAAGATCCAGAGATTGATCGCCTGGGAGTAAGTTTGATTAAGCCCAGCCTTACAGTGGTTCAAGCAAAATAACAAAGCAATTAGATGCCCACAAGTCTGCAGTTATGCATGAACTATAAGTACTCAAGTAGAACAGTTAGAGCATTGTTAGACTACTGCCACATTCGGGTCATTCAACCCGACTATTCAGTTATTTAAGGTTATGCAGCCAGATCATTAGAGGTCATGATCAATATCAGGATCCTCTGATTTGATAAAGGCACAAGGTGCGCAGGCGGTCATTCAGGTTATCACAGCAACAAGTAGCCTTAGCATGTGGCCGGAAGGCCAGATAAGCTCTAGCTACGCCTGTAAACTACCTGTCGATCTCTTCGGCAAGACAAGCCAGTATGACCGTCAATTATATGCCGAGCTCTCTAAGTATGAATATGTTATATTAGTCAAGAGGCGATAATGGAGCAGAAAACGCTCTTAGCTATAGATCTATTAGGAATGTGGCGTATTTGCAACCCAAGCAACGGAAGTTGGCAGAGAGATACATCGATTGGTCAATTTAGCCGTTCGTGTAATAGAAATGAAGGACAACAGAGCGGTAATCTAGAACACCGCCGTGTCGTCATCAGTTGTGAAGGAAAAAAAAGAATGGTAGTATAAGAATCTTGACCTGGTTAACAGGGGAAAGTGCAAGATTTCCAGGTAACAGAGGATGGAGTGCTGCGTTGTAAAGGCCGTCTATATGTTCCAGATGTTTCAGACCTCCACCAACAGATTATGAATGAGGTACGAAAAGGGAAATTTCTGAATTTGTAGCCAGTGTCCTAACTGCCAACAGGTGAAAGCAGAACATCAGAAACTAGGCAGGTTAACTCAGGACATAGTTGTGCCTCTTTGGAAGTGGGAAGCAGTAAATATGAATTTTGTGGCAGGATTACCCCGTACTAAACATGGACATGACTCTATATGGGTGATAGTTGACAGATTGACCTAATCAGCTCATTTCCTGCCAGTGGAAACTACTTTCTCGGCCAGATTATGCGGAGTTGTATATCCGAGAAATAGTCAGGTTGCACGGAGTACCAGTATCCATTATTTCAGACAGAGGAGCACAGTTTACGGCTAGATTCTGGCAGTCATTTCAGAAAGGTCTGGGAACGCAGATTAATTTGAGCATAACATTCCACCCTCAGACAGATGGACAGGCGGAACGCACAATTCAGACGCTCGAAGATATGTTGCGAGCGTGTGTGTTAGATTTCAGTGGTAGCTGGGTTGGGCATTTGCCCCTAATCGAGTTTGCTTATAATAATAACTATCACTCAGCTATCTAGATGGTGCCTTTCGAGGCTTTATACGGGCGAAAGTGCAGATCGCCGATTGGCTGGTTTGAAATAGGAAAATCAGCGTTGATTGGGCCAGACATTATTCAGCAGTCAGAGGAGAAGGTAAAACTTATCAGAGAACGCCTACTGACTGCACAGAGCCACCAGAAGTCATATGCAGATGTGCGGCGCAGAAACCTGGAATTCGAGGTGAACGACTGGGTATTTTTAAAAGCATCACTGATGAAAGGGGTGATGAGATTCGTCAAGAAAGGTAAGCTCAGTCCAAGATTTGTTGGGCCTTATCAGATTCGCCGGAGGATAGGCCGAGTAGCATATGAGTTGAACTTGCCTCCAGAGCTAGAGTCCGTTCATCCCGTCTTTCATGTGTCTATGCTGAGGAAATGCATAGGAGACCCATCCAGAACAGTCCCAGTCCAGGATATCCAGGTTACAGAAGAGCTGGCCTACGAAGAGATTCTGGTAGCCATCTTAGACAGACAGATTCGTAGATTGAGAACTAAGGATATTGCGTATGTCAAAGTATTGTAGCGTAACAGGAACCAAAAAGAGATGACGTGGGAAGCGAAGAAGATATGAAAGTTAGATATCCTCACCTATTTCAGGCCTAGTCAGGCGACAGGTATGACCGTATTATTACTTATGCAGTACCTTATGGTTGTATGTCGGTGAATGAGAACGGTTGATATTTAGTTATCCAGTGGATCCTAGAATATTATGTGCAGTGCCTGTGTTGGACTTTTCTGCATTTCAGGTTTTTGCTGTAGTCCATATTACAGGGGAAACTCTGCCGAATTTTTTTTTCCTAGAAAGTAAAGTAAGTAGTCCTTTAGATAGAAGTTTACATTCGAGGACGAATGTTCTTAAGGGGGGGAGAATGTTATACCCCGTAGGATTCCTGGCACCTAGATGGCCTATTTGTCCATTGGTTGAGCATATTTGGAAGCCATACATGCTAGAGAAAGGCCCGGAGAAAGATCGGACAAGCGCCAAGTCGGCGCGTCGCAAGGCAAAATGCGACTTATAAATTGCATTTCAGGAATGCAACTTATAAATCGCATTTGAGGAATGCGACTTATAAATCGCATTCCATGAATGCGATTTATAGTGCCAATTATATTTATGCTCCCACTTCGGTTTTAATTCATTATTAACTTATAAAATTTCCAGAAAACAGAGTATACCCGCAGGAAAGGAAAAAGGAACGAAGGAGGGATTATAATTTTCGACCGGTTACGCTGCTAAACGCTGCCCAAACTCAAATTAACTCCAGATACGGGAGTATTTAGAAACAGAGAGCATTCCTACGGATTCAGTTTCGTGAAATACGGCCGACGAATCGTCGAGCCACCGAGCTAAGGTAAGTGGAATTGCTCTAAATTAGTGTCTATGTGTTCCTAGTTGAGAAGTGAATATTTCTCCCTTCTAGACCGCTGAAAAATAGCGAGTTTTCAACCGTCTTTCGATAAGCCTAAGTTTAGGCTACATTTATATCAAAAGTGACGTCGTTCTTTAGAATAAAGCTATATTTAGTATTAATTAGCGTATATATGAATGCAGTTGGGAGAAATAGCTGGAGTATTGACCGAGCCTCGTCCGACAGACGGATAACTCGAGGTTAAGGTTTGTAAAGTCAGTTTCTTCGACAAGTTAGTAGCTTTAGCCTTGTATAGTTCAATAAACTCCGTAGTAGAATTCCCGGAGTTGAATGATAAGTATTGTGCAAAGTTCAGTAAACCTAGTTTGCGTTGTTATATCGTATTCAGTCTGAAAGTTAGAAAAGCATGTGCCCAAGGGCAAGTTAGTATTTCAGATTCAGTATAGCCTATTATGTGAATAGAAAGCATATTGTAGAATAAAAAGGAACAGATTTTCATAATAAAAGTCAGTAAAGAAAGATCTGATAGACAGACAGTATCTTGGCTACAGAGTAGCCGTACAGTTAAACAGAGGTTACAGAATCAGTATAATTAGTAAGAATCAGTTCAGTATAGAAACAGATCAGAATAAGAAGTTAGATTCCAGATAGTCTTTTCAGTTATACATGCTTGCTATTTCTATGTGCTATTTGTTTGTTGAGACTTGTTGTGGCATGTGGGCACCCCTTTAGCATCCCCACCGCCCCTGGGTTATAGCTGTGTCGATACCAGATTCAGATACCGCCACCAGTTGGGCGATGCCGTTCGCCTAGAGGACGATGATGGCTGACCACCATGATAATACGGTCCAGACCACCCTGCTTGCAGGGGTAGTTCAGTTTACTCTGCGCAGAGCCAGTCCACCCTGTTTACAGGGGCAGAACACTCTGTGTGCGCTTGTGGCCGGGGGCAGTTCCAGATACAGATTTTTATAAAATTACCCTGTTGCGTGCTTGCACCCAGGGGCAGTTTCAGTTATAGATACAGCAGCAGACTACCCCGTGTGCACTTGCGCCCAGAGGCAGGAGTCTTCGGACTCAGACACAGTTTATTGTCAGAGGCCAAGGCCTGAGCTACGTACCCAAGGGGGCTGGTAGGAGGAGCTCACAGTTATCAAATGAGTGGAGTGACTTATTTTTGGTTGGTTTTGACCCGGGTAGGGGTATATAGATTGTTTGCTTGCTTGGCGCCATCCGGCTTATGGGGGTTGGTATTGGCTCTTGCTTGCTACTTGTATATCCATTAATGTGCTTTATATATTATATACTAGCTACTAGACAGCAGGCCATCGCGTCTACAGGTACGCCTCTGCCTTATCAGTACAAAAAGCTTGATTTAGTTCATACCAGCTTCTTCAGATTCAGTTATCTCCTGCTATACAGAAATGCTAGATATGCTATCTATATTCAGTTGTTTTCAGTTGTACTATTTAAGTTGCTTTGCATACTCAGTACCAGTGGTACTGACGCCCAGTGGGGTGCTGCATTACTTGCCTGCAGGTACTCATAGACGAGGAGGCTATTCCTCGTGATTCCATCCAGCTATTGAGTATTCAGCTCCTGTCATCCGGAGTCTGAATTCCAGAGGTGTATTTTGTTTTCTTTTGTTGTACAGTACGGGTAGGTCAGGGCCCTGTCCCGATCATATCTATTGCTATTCCTAGAGGCTTGCAGTCTGTATATATTTCCCTGTGGTCAGTTGAGCCGGTCGTGTGAGGCCGTGCAGCTTGTTATAGTTATTTGTTATTTCTGTTCCTATTGGCCGTGTGTGGCCATAACCAGTCAGTAGTGGTGACCTTGCCGGTCACGTAATTATTTAGCGTGCTATTGTTAAGTTACAGAGAACTAGACAGCATGGTGGCCTTGCCGGCCCGCATAGGTTCCCTTGACAGTAGTATGTTTCTGGTTAGCTGTTTTTTTTTCAGGTACAGGTAGCTATAGGCCTGTTGGCCGGAGGCTGTGTTTACAGCCGTTATATAGCCCTTTGTTTCCAAGAATGTGAGTTAGAGCCAGCCAGGCACCAGATGTGCCTAGGCTCACCAGATAGCAGTCTAGGTCCTACTAGGGCACCAGGTGCCAGTCATACCCCCCCAAGGTGGGGCGTGACAAAACTATCCCAAGTGGTTAGAGCTGCATTATCACCTTGGGCTTGCTCACATTAGACATACCACTTTAGCCACATTCTTGAGCTGGTAAGAAGCAAAATTAACTCCTTCAATCTCAGTGATGTGCATTATTTTCAAAATCTTCTAGATCTCATCAATAAAGTTCTAAGGATCCTCATTAACTTTAAATCCTGTGAATACTGGAGGATTCATCCTCACTCTCTAAACCTTGATGCTCCTGAATCATGGGAATTAAAACTAGTTGGTGCTGAGTTCTAATGACCTGACTGAGCAGCCACCAACTGAGTGAGCATCTAAATAGCCCCTCTAAACTCTACCTCTGAAGTACCCATGCTAGGAGGCTGAGGAACTATTAACTCTGGAATCCTTCCACTAGTAGTTGGTCCATCCTAGACTCCAACACTAGATCCCTAAATCAGAGCGCGGGGACCATTTTTGGTCTGTATACTACTCTATGGAGAATGTTAGTTGCGTTCCTCTGGCTGACAGTATGTTTAGGAGGAATGATCTGAAACACGTGAATGCACGAGTTAGGAGGAAGTCTTTATAGAGTTAAACTCAATTGCACGATCTAGAGTATGAAAGAAGGGAAGTATTTCCTATCACCCCATAGTATTCCTGTTATAGTATGGCGTGCTTCACACCTATAAGAAGAACATTACTAGACACAGGATCATAGACATCCTAGGACTCTTTGAACCTAAATTTTGATACCAAGTTTGTCACGCCTCGAGTCTAGACCTTGGACATCGACTGACACTTAGACCGTAGAATGATCCAAACGAACCCTTGGCCTAGCTTATTATTAGCTTAGATTTCAATAAAGTATAGCGGAAGAAATAACTGCAATGGGATAAATAAATCAACTAAGATTTACTAACTGAAACCAATAGTAATGTTATAAAGTAACATTATTGAGACAACTCTAACTCTATCTATGAAGCCTCTATAACTGAAGAATAGGGTCACAACTCTCATGGCTACCTCAAGATCTATAAAGTAAAATAACTCAAATGACTGGGACTCTCCGAAAGTAGGAGGCCTCACCAAAATTGAATTATAATAAAGTCCTAGCGATGCATCTGTTGCTGATCCTGTCTACCTAAGTTTGCATCATAATAAGATGAAGCACCAAATGACGTTAGTACATGAAATGTATGGTATATAATAAGGCTGAATGAAACAACAGTTAAACAAGAATATCTAAAATTAAAGGAATAAATGAATGAATAAACACGCCTAGAGCTGAATCTCTTTATGATGCATAAAACATAATATAATCAATGTGTAAAACAGTTATGCAATAAAATCGTGCATCAAAGCTATCTCTAAAAATACATGTAAAAGCGCATAACTTTAACTTGGGAAATTTCTCATAACCGACACCATCATAAATGAGCATATGATGCCCAACTGTCTTGCTCAAATTGGCAGAGCTGCTCAAAGCCTTGCCAGGGTAGAGAACACTAAACAGTGGATCCATAACTAAATTCCTTACCAGGGACTTATCTGAGGAGTCATCCGAATCAACAGCATAATCCTAATCTATGTTGGCTACATAGTTCGGGGCTTACGAGTTATCTAAACTCTTCATTCACTCGGTGCTAAATAAACCTCCCAAAACATATGCTCATATACTTATGCCTATCTGAGGCAATTGAAAATATCTTTTATAAAGCACTTTAGCTATAGATATACTAGATGTTAAATCTCTGTGGAGTCTTGGCTCAAAATCTCTTTGAAACCTTGGGAGTCTCTACACTCCAAATCTCTTGTAAAAACTTGTGAGCTTCTATTCTCAAAACTCTTGATTTTTAAAATAGGACTATACTTTAGCTTTCAAAAATTCTGCTCAAAATCATACTTTCTATCTTAAAATCTAGGCATGTAAACTTGATTAAAATCTACTTAACTTTATGAAAATAATGCAATTAAACTCAAATCACTATGGTTTTAAAATCATGACTTTTATACAATAGGATTCGTGGAATAAGAGACATGAACCAATCATCAATCAATAACTCAAGAATTCAAGAGAATATCATCAATCCAATCATCAATCAATAACTCAAGAATTCAAGAGAATATCATCAATAACATCAAGAGAATGGTAATCAATATTAAAGAGATACAATTCAATGTTAATAACTCAACAATGAACAATTTAATATATAAAGAAGAAGACAATTCAAAAGTTTGAGTAAAACCCTAGCTTGAATCTCAATGAACTCTTGCATTGATATAGGGCATAAGGATGAAGGGAAATTCTCACTTTAGTTAGCTTTACATACCCGAAAATTCAAACTTAGACTCAAGCTTAAAGAGCCCTAGGTTGGACAAGATGACTTCCTAGCTTGCTTGATGAATTTGAGAGCGTTGATTCTTATATTGTATTGGAAGGAATAGGAGTTTAGACTAATTAAACCCTTACATATACTCTTTAGGAATTTCAAAATATTCTAGTTTAGGTACTTAAAATATAGGAAGTTATGAAAATACCCGTGAGAATTCGTACTGAACAACTGTCGTCCAGTACCAAGGAGTCGTCTCATGAGTCATTGTATCATACCACGACTTGTGGTGGCCTTTCGTGGTAATTAAAATAATTTTGATATGTTTATAGAATTCATCCCATGAACATAGAGGATGGGTATGTCCTTTGATACAATAGTCTTTCCTTGACTCGTTCTATCTGGTTTTGGCTGCAGTGCTGGATAGTCTTAGGTAGCAATGACTGGGACTAACGGGTCGTTGTTCCTCACAACGGTTCATTGGTTGAGTCATTCTAAGGGAAAATTTTTTACTTTATGGTAGTTTCTACTTCAAGTCTAGGGTATGATAATAGGGACTTTTAAGGGATGAATATCTCCCCCTTAGAATCATCCGTCCTTGAAAGAAGACTAAGCTAGATTGATAGGTGATCTAACTAAGTGTAACTAAAGTGAACTTAACAAAATTCACGGAATATGCAACCATACTAAGGACTCCAAAAACAACCAATGGAACATGAAATAGATAAGAAAGCTATGAGAGGGTACTGTTACCTTAAGATGATACTGGACTAGGAGGGAATAGATGAGGATACTTGGCTAGCTGATTCCTCCTTAGTACTTTTACCGAAGAAACTTCCTTATTTCTCAACTTACGAACCTGATGATCTAGAATCTAAACTGGAACTTCCTCATATCACAGGTTGTCCTCAACTCCTACACTCTCCAGGGGTCACCAATATAATTCTTAAGCATAGAGATGTGGGAAACTGGATGGACTGATGATATTTCGGCTTGCAACTCCAACTCATAAGCTATCTTGCCAACTCTCTTCAAAATTTGATATGGGCATATATAGCAGGACTAAGATTACCTTTCTTTCTAAATCTCATAACACCCTTCATGAGTGAAGCCATCAAGTAAACCCAATTATCTACTTCAAACTCCAAGTCTCTATGCCTAACATCTGTATAAGACTTTTGAAGACTCTGTGCGATCTTCAACCTTTTCTGATTGATATTAACCTTCTCCATGGCTTGTTGCATTATATTTGGTCCTATCAACTCTGCTTCACCAACTTCAAATCAATCAATCGGAGACCTACACCTTCGCCCATAAAGAGCATCTAATGAGCCATTGAAATGCTGGAGTGATAATTGTTGTTATATGAAAATTCAATATGAGGCAAGTGGTCATCCCAATTTTCCTTAAAGTCAATCACACATGCTCTCAAAATATCCTCCAAACTCTGAATAGTCCGCTTTACTTGACCGTCTACTTGCAGAGGGAAAGTTGTACTAAGGTTCACCTTCGAACCCAAACCTCTCTAAAATGACTTTCAAAACTAGGTAGTAAACTGTGTACCCTATTTGATATGATACATAATAGAACTCCATGAAGTCTGACTATATCTTGAATGTATAATCTATCATAGTCCTCAGCTAAATTTGTAGTCTTAACTGGTAAGAAATAAACTGACTTGGTCGTTCGATCAGCAATCCCCTAAATAGAGTCATGTTTCCTACGTGACTTCGGTAGACTGGTAATAAAATCCATATTGATCATCTACCACTTCTACCTAAGGATTGCTATATTATGAGCTAACCCACATGGTCTTTGGTGCTCGACCTTAACTTGTTAACAATTTGGGCATCGAGCCACAAAGTCTACAATGTCTCTCCTCATACCATTCCACCAATAGACCTCCCTCAAGTCTTGATACATCTTAGTAGAACCTGAGTGAATAGAACATATGGAGTTGTGTGCCTTTACTATGCTCATCCCTTTGAGACCATCTACATTTAGGATGTATATCTACCTTGATACCTCAAGACACCATCTCCCCCTTGATAACTCTCATTAAATGATAGATGCACCCCTTAGAGATTAACCTTCTATCCTTAATGAATGAAATGAAATGACCCTTAGGCATAACGAGACTACCCTCCTAAACTAAGATTGACTCGTCTGGAAATTGAAACTCTACTATCGGATCCAATAGTTAACTGTGGCATAATATACATACAACCAATCCATGCCTAGAATAACATCAAAACCCATCATGTCTATCTCTACTAGGTTAGCTATGATATCTTTATAATAAATTGAAACTGTACAATCTCTGTAGATTTTCTTAGCTAATACTGACCACTGATCGGTGTAGAAATTGAAAGGCTCTAAGAGTTGTTCGAGGGAGATTCCAAATTTAACTACTGCATAAGGAGTCACGAAATATAAGATAGCACATGGATCAAGTAAAGTGTATACATCAATGGAGAAGACTTTTAACATTTCAATGACAATGTCTGGCGAGTTCTCTTGATCTTGGCGACTAGGCATAGCGTACAGACAATTTTGACCTCTGTCTATCCTTGAAGTAGTTCCCTTTTGGGCAACTCTGCCTACTGAGGGAGTAGACTGAGCCCTGTTACCCCCATTTCCCTATCAGGATGGACAATATCTCAAATAAGGCACTGATGGTTTGCATTCATAGCATCCATCTCTATTAGAATGACATTCACTCGAGTGGGCCCTGCCACACTCTTACATGGTGGGTTTCGAGGGGTTCCCTGAACTGCACTTGGGACCTATGATTATTTCTATTACCTAAAGCTAGGGCATATTTAATAAAAATTAGCACCTTGAATACCTCTTTCCCACGAATTCGAATCATCCAATCGACAACTCAACTTTATTTTACTATTTTCTTCAAACTTTGGCCCAAATACATATGTATATACAATTCTTCAACCTTCTAAATCGATCAAAAAAGTGCAATCATAATTCAATATGATAATCTTTCCGGCAAGGCGTAAAACTACAAACTAATAAAGATGAAGAAGATAAGATTACTTACCTCAATCTTAGAGAAGCTGTAGCTATGGAGAGATAAATTTTTTAGAATTCCTTCTTCTTTAGCACACCCAGATTCGAGCCGAATTCAACAAACTAACTCCGTTATGATGTTCTTTATGACTTTAGCAATTTATACCAAAGATTAATTGGAGCTGATTGAGATTTACTCTTGATTTCCATGGGATTTACCTCAAGAAACTAAGGGAGAAGGAAGGGGAAATGAGATGCTTAGTTCTAGAAATTATAGTGTATGAGAAATAATATTTGTGCTGGATTTTTCCTTATAAAGGCACCCAAACCCATGACCCATTTCTGCCCCGATAATTTGCGGTAAAATGATCGTAACGTTTTACTCGGACGTCGGATTGACGAGCGGTTTGATGTCCTAAAACTGAGATGCAAAAAGCTTTAATTTTAAGGGTAGTAGGACTTCTAACTAATTATAGATCAGGAGATATTCTTGTCTCAAGTTATACCATATACGAGACTTATTTTAAATACTTTTTGTAGTAAAAATTGTGAACTAGAATTTTGTTAGCGAGTTCCCTTTGGCCCAAAACATTAGTTTAATTTTTTAATCATCTTCATAGATCCATTTCATGATATAACCACTTATTTGGAATTTCATTCTCCCGATATCTCATCACGGGACAACGTAAAGTGGAAAAAATTTGACATATATGTCTTCAACTTAACGGGTTAGTCGTCTTAAAATATATTGGGTGTTACAAGGGCAAAATCCACCATGTGAGCACGTATATTTTGATATCTCCCCATAAGCTGAACCATCACATACCTTGGTGGGGTATAAGATGTATATAACATAGTTTCTAGCAAAGGATCTATAAATAATCCACCTTGGGAATCATAAAGGAATCGCTGAACCAACGGAACTATCCACATCCTACAATGACATATAGAGTTTTGGGCGCGAATGCCTTCTAAGTTATCAATACTACTCATATTTCATTATGTGACATCATTTAGTTCATTGGCTTATAAATCATATTTTATAGTTCTTTCATCATGGATGTGTTCATCATATTGTAAAACATCATAAAGTTATTCGCTTTCAAACATAATCCATATTCATCATGCCTTAGAAAAATCATAAAGTCTTCCTTTTTGGATAAAAAGTTTTTTTTTCATGTATATCATACTTTTCATGGAGAAATATAAATCTCATGAATAAAATCATAATGAGTTTATAAGGGGTTTTATGAGAGCTTATGGTGTTCGAAGTGAATTTACATGAATTAAAGCATCATACTCATATTTACCCTAATTTTTTTTATAGAGGAGAATTTATAGGGGTTTTTAAGAAACGTAGTATGGGGAAGAGAAATGATGTTCTCATACATGAAATAGCCTTACATACCTTAGTTTCTTTAATACAGTTGAAGAGAGACTCTAAGTTTGAGAAATAACACTCAATATTCGCTCTTGAACCTTAAGGTGGGTTTTCTTGAAAATCACGAGATATTCTTACATTGATGTGGAAGGAAGTAGAGAGGAGAGAATGCTCAATATAGGGCTTGGAATTGTGAAAAAATGGAAGAAAAATTGAAAGTTTCATATTTATAACTAATGGTATCGAACGACTTATGGTGGGCCTGGGCTTCATATAGGGCTTATAGATCGGACATACAGTTCGTAAGTCGAATTATACTGGGTCCTTAAAGAGTAGTATTAAAAATTCATCTTCTCATTTATGGCAACGGATACAGTCATAGATCTCATTTATGATCCATAGGCTTGGTAGTATCTGAACCCTTTCAAATTCAATGACTCATCCATGCATGGCGCCATGTATTACTGTAGAAGTCATTTACGGTCCATAGGATTGGTCTTATATGTACACCCCTCTTTAAATAGTAGATCACCTTTAGATAGATCTCAGCCATGGTGCTATATGTGGTCTGTGTATCCATTTTTAAGGTCGTACATGTCTCCCTTAGAATCCTAGAAGTTTACATGGTCCTCCCGTGATTCAACATGCGGACTGTAAGTCCATTTTGTGGACTATAAATCATATGGCCTCGGTCATAACTGTAAGATGTTAGTTGGATGTGCCTTATATACTTTGTATATCAATTATTCGAGTTGTATAACTAATGTACGACCCGTATGTGGCAAGTACGACCTATACTTTGGGAAAAATTTTCAAATTACATTTCATTTAATTTCTTGACACTTACATATTTATGCAATAACATCATACTATAAATTAAATTTGTACTTCACACATGTGTTCATATTTCATAGTTTGGATCGAGTTATTCATGTAAGATGGATCAAACCTTAACCTGAAGCTAAGAGGATTACAAATATATCCCCCTTGAGATTATTCATCCTTGAATAATAATCATAGACATAAATAAAATCTAACTCTGGAATTTTTTGAAAATTTTGACAGAGTTTCCTTTACAAATAGGACTATCCCAAATCTCTCAAATGGCTTTCAGCTAATAAGAGACATTCTCATAAGCCTCACAGGGCATCAAAACATGCATAATCATAAGCGAATGCATTGTAAACATAGATATGACCCCTTTTGGCCTTTCATAACATGGAAAAAGGACTTTTCCCAAAACTTACCTTTCATATCATTTATTGTCATGGGTATCATTATCGTAATGGAACTTCATAAGATTAGAGGACAAAGGTATCATATGCAAGAATCTTTCTGAAATACTTAAACTTTAACATAGACATGACGTACATGATTTCATTGGACATGAATAAATATTGTTAGGCTATAATGCCCTAAACTTTTCAATGTGTGTACCGCCAATCTAATGTCAAGAAAGTATTTGAACTCAGGGTGGCATGGTGGTAATTAAACCTATAATTTGGAAAAAATATTTGTATATAAATTTACACCCCTTGGCCCAGGGGTGCTGCATTTCTTAATGCAACATCAAATGCACAAGTAGCAAACCACCTTACTAGGCACCTGTCTAGTACTTCAGTAGAGGTTTCACAAACTAATGTTATGTTTTTTTCAGTTGTTATGTTAGTGCTTGTACACTTTGAGCCAAACCCGCTTATATTGTACATTTATAGTTTTTTACTCAGAATGTGTCCATTGGCTTCTCTTATATGTTTTCAGGCTAATCATCACAATATGATTTAGAATGTAATCTTATATCATGTTTATATGTTCAAATATAGAATAGTCCGCTTCACCTAAGATTGAGGCGTGACAATGGTATCAGAACCTAGGTTCAAGTGTTCTAGGGAGTCTATGAAATTGTGTCTAGTAGAACATTACTTATGAATGTATTGTGCGCTACATTTATAATTAGGGGCCTACTTGGATGTATACAAAATGTGATGTTCCTTCATATTCTAGATCGGGCAATAAAGCTATTTTAAAAAGTCAATTTTAATCCATAATTTACTCTATTTTGTACAGATTATGCCTTCAAAAGGTAAGGCCAAACTTTGTTAAAGAAGTAGCACTAGTGGGGCTTTAGAAGTTGTAGTTGGTGGGTCATCCCCTGATATTGAGATTCAGCCCAGGGTTGATGGAAGCTCCTCTAACCAGGACCCCACCAAGCCCTATTTGATTGGATTAGGAGGGCTATAGGAGTTCATATACCAACAACAGTGATGGAAGCACCTACGCCACCTAAATCTATGATAGCACCTACACCACCGGTACCACCACCTGATTCATTCGACTAGGATATTAGAGGAGTAATTTAGTTACTTACTCAGTTAGTGGCCATATAGGTGTTGGGATAGACTGCAGCCTTTACAATACAACTCCTCAAGGAGAGTCAGCCGATTGTAGAGTCTGAGACTTTTTGTGTAAGAATCCACCATTTTTTACAAGGTTTAGTTTGACAGAGGATCTCCATAACTTTATTGACGATCTTGAAAAGGCTTTTAGGGTCATATATATTTCTGACAAAGAGGCTATTGAATTAGCTTCCTAGCATTTGAAGGATGTTGTAAAGGCTTGGTACGATGTGTGCGAAGATTCTAGTGGACTTTATGCACCTCCTATAGTTAGAGAAAATTCAGAGAGACCTTCTTGGAGAATTTATGTCACTTGAATCTAGGAGGCTAGGGATAATTTGTTTGTATAACTTAAGCAGAATGGGATGAGAGCCAGAGAATATTGCCTTAAATTCACTCAGTTGTCCAGGTATGCTATAGAGTTTGTCAACACTCTGCGAGCAAGAATACATCGATTTGTAAACGACCTTAGTCCCCACCTGGTTAGGGATTGCTCCATAGTAGTATTAAATAAAGAGATGGATATTGCTATAGTTATGGCTAATGCGTAATAAAGAGAGGAGCTTAAACACGAGATGTAGGTTGACTAGGAGAGAAGTTAGAATAAGAGGGCCAATATAGCTGGCAGTTATGAAGGTAGTGGCAGATTGTCTTCAAGTAGGAGGATAACAGAGCCTATATAATCAGTAGATCAATCTATAACCCATACATCATCCTAGTTTTTGAGGCCCAGGTATGATTAGGGAAGTCAATCAAGGCGAGGTCAGCACCCAAGAATAACAGGTCCACCGACACAAGGAGGTACAAATCAAATGAGGCCACCTCAAACCCATTGCAACCAGTATGGTAGGGCACACACTGGAGTGTATTAGTATGGACCAAACCCTGTTATCGATGTAGGATTATTGGCCACACTATAAGGCATTAACCATTTTTCGAGCAAGAGTGTAGAGATACTAGGGATTAATCTTTAATTGCATCATCATCAACACTACCCCTACCTCGTAGTCCTCGGGCACAGCAGGCTGAGGCCGAGGTAGAGGCATGGGAACCAGTCCAGGAATGTCAGAATCGCTTTTATACTCTAGTAGGCCATCAGGATTTTGATGCCTCACTAGATGTCATTATAGGTATTTTATTTATTTTCTCACATAACATATATGCACTGATAGATTTAGGAGATACTTTGTCATATATTATGGGGAAATTTGGGGAAGAACCAGGAAGGTTACTAGAATTATTTGTAGTATACACTCCAGTTAGCGAATAAGTTATAGCTAGATGAGTCTACAGTAATTGTATAGTTACAGTAGCTAGCAGAGATACTAAAGGAGATTTGATTGAGCTTGAAATGGTTGATTTTGATCTTATTATGGGCATGGATTATTTATCTGCTTGTTATGCCGTAGTTTACTATCGAACTAAGGTTGTACAATTCCATTTTCTAGGAAAGCCAGTCCTGTAGTGGAAAGGTAATATTGTGATGCCGGTGGACAGATTTATTTCCTACCTTAAGGCAAGAAAGTTGATATCAAAAAGGTATTTATATCACCTGATCTGAGTAAGGGACCTTGATGCTGAAAAGGGGGCAACAACCCTTCAATTTGTGCTAATTATAAATGAATATCCTGAAGTGATTCCAGAGAAACTTCTTGGACTTCCACCAGTCAAGGTGAGAGATTTTGGTATCAATGTGAATCTGATACCCAGCCTATATCTATTCCACCTTACAGAATGGCCCCAGCAGAGCTGAAAGAATAGCAAGAAAAATTAAGAGATCTTATAAAAAGGGATTATCCAACCTAGTATATCCCTCTGGGGTGCGCCCGTGTTATTTGTATGAAATAAAGACGGCTCACTGCGTATGTACGTAGACTACTTTCAGTTGAATAAAGTTACAATAAAGAATAAATATCCACTTCCTCGAATAGATAACTTGTTTAATCAGTTGTAGGGTGCCAAATTTTTCTCAAAAATTAATTTAAGGTTCGTATATCATCAGTTGAAGATTAGAGAAGCAGATATTCCAAAGAGTAGCTTTTTGGAGTAGATACAGGCACTTCAAATTTCTTGTCATGTCATTTGGATAAAAAATGCCCCAGACGCCTTCATGGGCCTTATGAATAGGGTTTTCAAGCCGTTTTTTGATTTATTTGTGATCATGTTTATAGATGATATTCTCATATACTCACGTGGTTAAGAAAACCACACAAATAATCTTAGAAGTATTACGAACCCTTAAAGACCACCAATTGTATGCCAAGTTCTCCAAATGTGACTTCTAGTTGGACTTAGTCGCAATTTTGGGCATGTAGAATCTAGTGAGGAAATTAGTGTGGAGTTTTAGAAAATTAAAGCTGTAAAGAATTGTTATAAACCTATGACACCCACAGAGGTACATTGTTTCTTAAGGGCCAGGAGGATATTATAGAAGGTTTGTTGAGGGTTATTCTTATATATGTGCTCCACTTACCAAGTTAATATAGAAAGCAACTAAGTTCCAATTGTTAAAGACTTATGATAGGAGTTTCAAGGAGCTGAAAGATAAATTAACGTCAGCACTAATATTAGCCTTGCTTGAAGAAACTGAAGGTTATATGGTCTATTTTGATGCTTCCAATTTGGATTAGGTTATGTATTGATGCAACATGGTTAGGTGATTGCATATGCCTATAGACAACTCAAAAAGCACAAAAAGAATTATCCAACACATGATCTAGAATTGCTAATAGTTATGTTTGCACTAAAAATAAGGCATCACTATTTATATAAGGTTCATATAAATATATTTTCTGATCACAAGACTTTGTAGTATATCTTTAAACAAAAAGAGTTGAACCTGAAGCATAGGAGATGGCTGGAATTTCTAAAAGACTATGATGTCGATTCCCAGGTAAAGCTAATGTCGTAGCGGATGCCCTTAGTTGGATGTGTATGGGTAAGTATGACCCATTTTTGAATATAAAAGAAAGAAATAGCTAAATAAATTTTCAGATTAGCTAACTTAGGAGCCAGGCTCTTGTACTCCAATTATGGCAGAGTGATTTTCCAAAATACTGTAGAATCATACTTAGTAATGAAAGTAAAAGAAAGAAAATATGATGACTCCATGTTACTACAATATAATGAAAAGATCCACCAAAATAAGATTACAGGATTTGAGCTTGGAGAGGATGGCACCTTAAGGTGCCAAGGCAAATTATGCTTCCTGATATTGCAGGACTTCGTGAAAAGATTATGATTGAGGCACATAATTTATGGTATTCTATTCATCCTGGTTTCACAAAAATGTATCATGACCTTAACGAAGTATATTGGTGGGACAACATAAAAAATATTTGGCAGAATATATAGCACAATGTCTAAATTGCTAACCGGTAAAGGTAGAACATCAGAGGCCCAATGGCTTTCTACAAAATATTGAGATTCCCGAGGGGAAATGAGAGATGATTAAAATATACTTCATGATAGGTTTGCCTCACTTCTTTTGTAGGTATGACTCAATTTGGATGATTGTTGACCGACTCACGAAATCAACCACTTTCTACCTATAAAGACTATGAATTTTGCTAAAGATCATGCAAAGCTATATATTAAAGAAATAGTATGGTTACACGGGACTCCAATGTCCATTATATCAGATAGAGGTTCACAGTTCACAAAATATTTCTTGAAATATTTCCAGAAAGTTTTGGGCATGTAGGTAAATCTCATCACAACTTTTGATCTCTAGATAGGTTTTCTATCAGAATGTACTATTCAGACACTTGATAAATATGTTGAGAATATGCGTCTTAGATTTTAAAGGCAACTAGGGTGAACATCTGCCCTTCATTGAATTGTTGTATAATAATCGTTATCATTCTAGCATCATATTGGCACCATTTGAAGCTTTATATGGGTGATGATATAGGTCTCCTATTAGCTAGTTTGAGGTAGGCGAAGTAGAGTTACTTGGGCCAGATCTAGTTCACTAGGATATGGAAAAAGTTAAGTTGATACAGGAGAGATTGATAACTACTTAGAACCGCCAGAAATTTTATTCAGATGTGCAGCATAAAGATTTAGAGTTTGAAGTAAATGATTAGATGTTTTTAAAAGTTTCTCCTATGAAGGACATAATATGATTTGGAAAGAAAGGAAAGCTGAGCCTAAAGTATATTGGGCCTTACCAAACTGTGCAAAGGGTTTTCAGTAGCCAATAAAAGTGAAATTACCTCCAGAATTATTAAACTAGTATTCATATATCCATGCGACGAGAATGTGTGGGAGATATGTCCTCTATTGTGCCCCTGGAAGATATCAAAATCATTGAGGACTTATCATTTAAAGAAGGCCAGTAGCCATTCTTGATCATCAAGTCTATAAGCTGAGAACTAAAGATATAGCCTCAATTAAGATACTATTGAGGGGCTAAAATGTCATGCCCAAAACTGGGGTAGGGCGTGACTGACACTCAATTCTAAAGTGATTGAGAAATCGACTATATAGTGTCTATAACTATAACACTTAGGCCAATCAGGACACCTATCACAATCAACTAAGATAAATACTGGACCCATGAGGTCTTACCAACAACAGATGAAAAAACTGAACAGCCGACAAGGCTACAAACTAAATAATATTGTACATACTAAGTCCATAAAGCCTCTAAAGAGTAAACAAAACTAATGGTCAGAACAAGGCTCCGACCTACCCATAATTATGGCTCAAAACTAAAGTTGAAATAACTAGGCCCTAGATCTAGGAAGAAAGGAGCATATCAATACATCCGCTGATCTCACAAAATACTACTGTAATTGGCAATCCTGGCCTCTACCTGCACCTGCGTCACGAATGTAGGTCCTAGTCAAAAGGACGTCAGTACGAATGAAATATATTGGTATGTAAGGCTGACACTGTAAACGTGAGACTACAATCATATAATAACTAAGCCAAAAGCATGATCATGTAGAGTATAGAGATAACCTGGAACTCTATAAACTATAACTAATGATGACTCACTACAACAAGAGTGAACTCAAGATAACTGAATCAGGAGTAGCGATGACCTTACCCTAACTCTTGTAACTATAACCTGACTAGAATTTGTTCTAATGCAATATGTGCAGTTACATAAATGCCATATAACAGTAAATATATTCATCAAAGAAATCATAAATATGCATGCAATGCTCTATTTGTCTGAGACATGTCCAACTAGTATTGTACCGGGGTCTCATTTATACAGTAAATATCCCGCCAACATAACAACATCGAGGGTTGGTCTCATAAAGATATGCCCCACTGATATAACCACATCAAAGGGTGAGTTATATAGGTATACATCCCACTGGTATAATCACGTTAGGGAGTGGGTTAGTAGTCTTAATTATAATCATAAATAATATAATGCAATCGTGCATGCTCGTGATGCAATAGTACTTAGTCATAATCTCTGACCCTAGTGAGTCGATAACAACTCTTCTTGGGTAATCCAAAGGAATAACTAAATACTGACTTGATTGAAGAGTGACTTTAGATCGATATATAAATAGCCATATCTGAGAGGCTAAAGTTGTACACATATATAGGACTCTTACACAGAGTGTCTCACCTAAGTTCTTAACCTAACTTATTGTTAGCAAACTTTTTTAGACGTTGGTGACATGTATATGTAAGAAGGTCTCCTTTCAAAACTTAAAAGCTCAAACAAAAACTTACTAAGAGATGAACATAAAGACGTATGACTCGATTATAATTGAAAGAGTTCAACTGTATGCTATAATATGAGAACCATATACATTAAGACTTCTCGCTAAAGGGACTTATAAAGACTTGAATTCTAAGATTTATACAAATTCAAATAATTGGTTGAGCACTTAGCAAGGTTCTTGGAATATGATTACTTGAAACTGCTCATGTTAGTATTCATATTTCAATGTAACTTATGAACGTAGAGCAATAGCTTAAGGATCTCTTCATCTTTGGTATTTGTAAGAAATTCTCTAAGGACTGCCTTATAGGCTAATAAAGACCTATAGCCGTGATTAGACGATATTAGAATGAAGTAACCAACATTGGCAATTAACTGAAGAGCTTAGGTAAGCCTAACATCATTACAAGCAACTTAGAAACTTTTAATGTTAACCTTTTAGGACTTGGAAGACAATTCAATACTTAAAATGATTAACTTAACATAATTTCTTCGAAGCATAGCAGAGAACTTCTCTTTAACTTAAGATACTATTTCATAGACATTCAACTCTAATTTATACATAGAAAGTCACCATCTAATATTTGATTACATCACTTTACCACATGCAGACTCAGACAACCTTATTCATAACTCTTTACTAGATGTCGCGAGAGCATATTGTTTATCTTACTGGCCATTTACATTACTTAACTTGTTTACCATCACAGGTATTACTATTTTAAGTTAACATATTTTATCTCTAGTTATCTTACTCAACTTGATTTCCTATCTAATTACAATACATTGTTCTATGCTTGAACCTTTACTTTCCTGTCAACTATTTTATTAAACACTATATGTACTTACTTTATTACTGGTCATCAACTGTACTTCTTAACTCATATCCTGTTAATGCTAAACATTGTTCAAAAACCATTGAAATCATTTACAGACCAAGAGTGTATGATTTACGTACTACCTTAAAAGGTTCTAGTATTCACTTTATCTTCCCTTCTGTTATTAATGTCTCAACCTTTACACTTTGAATTTTGCTTTACATACACATATAAAATTTTCAGAGAGCATGTAACATGGTTACTTAAATCCTTAAGTGACCTTTTGGAGGTTCAGATAGCACCAGAGTTCTAATGGACTTGTAGTGATGTTCTAAAGACATTTCTCGCCATCTTAGCATGTAACCTAGACATGAGCATAAGCACATATTCTTATTTCTGTGTAATCTATTAACATTGAGAAAATATGTATAACCCACCTATAAATGATTCTATAGACATATCCATCAATAGTATATTCGAGTTTTACTTTTCAAGTTCAACATATCAATTATTTCGAAAACACGTTAATTTGCCACTTAGCTTAAGGGAGAGGAATCGGAGAATCTCTCCTTGACCTTACATACTTTAAAACATGTATATAAGAGGGTGGACAACTATTTTAAGGAATTTTTATTTTGCTATCCTCATTTACCCTCATCTGACTTACTATCATTTTCTAGCGTTAAGTTCATTTACTCATCATCGTCTTAGCTCTTTTTACTAATTTCATTTGACAACCAGATCTTTAAACACATTTGACACCACATATACAACATAATATAAAGGACCAGCTCACACTGCCATGTTGAGGGGTCTCCAAACTCAATCTATAGTTGTGACAATAATAATATGACAACAAGCGTATAAATTACACCTTTTGCTTTGCCTTCACAAGCTTCAGCTCTTCTATAATTCTGACTTAATGTTATGCAACTTCAACATTTGGATAGAATCATAATATGCTTCCAATATGAGCTTAGATACATAGTAATGCTGGACTTATCAATAGCATAAAAACGTGCTTGAAAACGAGAGATAACAGACGCCTCACATACTTTATTCCAACGAGTTTTTCTTAGTCAATTCTTTCCTCAAACAACCAATGTTTATCCCCTTCAACTAATTGAGTTTATAACCATGTAACAAGGCTATTTTGAGCCAATATTTCCAGCCAAAACGTCACCCCAATAGGCAGTCACAACAACACAAAGCAATATTTCAATATTTTACTACAACTTATTTCTACCAACTTTAAGGGAAAATGAAAGAAGGAAATTACCTAGCTTCACTTGTGATCAATCCCCACAAAAAAAGGAGTATATTTCCAGCACAAACATAGTTGCACCAACCTCCAAAACGAGCAGCAACTTCACTTAAATATTACATAAAACACGGATCAACCTTCACTTTATTTCCTTAGTTTAGCTTGCGAATTTAAGCGAATAAAATCAGTATAAACACTTACTTTTCTCTTGTGTCTATATCCTATTAATATGGAGTTCCTCCTAATAACAAGCTACTGCTCCAAAATTGCAGCAACACACACACATAAGCAACACGTAAGTTCCTATTTCACTTCTAACTTAGCTTGTGAATTCATGAGAATTTAAGGAGTAGAAACACTTACCTTTATTTGTACTCACTTTCACTAAGATGGAGGTATAAATTCACCTCCCTACTACCCAAAAATGAAGTAGCTAGGAAGACAAAAATGCAACAACTCTATGGCTAGAAGCTCACAAATACGTCCCTCTCTCTTTTACAATAATTGGCCAACTTTGGCTGTGATTTGATGAAGTTTGCTTGATGTGTTCCCTTGACTTAGCTGCTGGAAGTAGAGAGAATATCAAGAGGTAAGAAGGCTTCTCTACTAGAAAATAAACTCACAACAAGCCAACCTTATCTTATATAACTTTGAGGTGATGGGTTATGGCTGTGGCACGCTGACCATCAAGGAGATATAGCTCCATGACACGCTAGCCACGGTCCATGTCACATTGCCCTTTTCCTTCCAGGCCTCGCGTTGCCTTGCCGACTTGTAACACCTTAAAAGTTCCTAAGATCAAATCCGAGGACTGAAATGGAGAAAATAGGAAAACCTGCATCAACTCACAGAATGAGTCATCATGTGACTCGTCAACTGACCCAACGGGTCCATATGTGACCCGTTAAGTGGCAAAGGGTGGTGAAAACTTGGGTTTTAGAGAGTTTTGGTGACTAGTTAAATGACCCTTAAAGTGACATGACGAATCGTCAAGTGAGGAATCAAGAAAGACCAAAATGTAGGAAAAAAACTTGGCCAATGGCAACAGATCAAGTGACGACCCGTCAAGTCTCCTAATGGGTCGTCGGGTCAATCATTGGGACTACTAGAGTGATTTTTTTCAGTTAGATTTTTAAGGGTGTTTTCATAATTCCTAAGTTCCTAACTCCTAAACTAAGTCATTTTAAGCCTCCTAAAAGGTTTTTTTAAGGGATTTAATCATCCTAAACCCTCATCCTACTCCTAACACCCCTATGTAAAAATCAAATCCCGTTAAGAGGAACTAGGGTTTCATCATCTCCTTCATCTCAATTCCCTTGGGTCTCCAATCAAGTGGAAGATTCTTCAAGCTCAGGTATTAGGGTTATGAATGGGTGGAATCCTTCCATCCTTATGCCTTTTCCAAGATAAATTCCATGATCTCTACTTCTCAAATTCTAAATTGTAAAATTTTAGGGTTTAGCCTAATTCCATGCAATTATCCATGATATCTCTATGGGTCCAATTCTCTCATGTTCCATTTGATGAAATATGGTTATTAGGGTAGATTTAACTCTCAAATACCTCATGAATTGATGATTTCAATCTTGTGATGATTTTGCTCTATTATGCATGATTTGTGAATTTTAAGCTTATGAGCCCATGGTTTCAAGTATGATGAATTATCCAAGTATGAATGAATGTTTACGAATTCTTAAACTTATGATTTTATGATTTCGAATTTATAAAGCCTTATTCAAGTATATATGATTTCATGATTTGGGCAAGCCCATATAAAGTCAAGCATGTTTCACCATGATTTTAATTCAAGGCTTACAAGATAAGTTATTACAGTGATGTTTCGGAGTCAAGACTCCCAAGAAATAGATTTAAGCTATGTTTTATAAATACGATTATGAGTGATATGCATGTTTTGGGATTAGTGTCTAGCACTGAATAGGCCAGGGATTTTGAGGACCTAGGTCTCATAACTAAGTGCCACTCTAGGTATATATTTATATTCGGGACATCTCAAAGAAGTTTTTCCCTCACCCAAGGGCACACTAGTGATATCACACCTTCATCGTACTTTGCCCTAGCAAGGCTTAGGATGGCTCTTCCCACTCAAACGAGATAGTTAGGACATCATGTAAGCTCTATCGTGATGGTGTCGGTTACGCTGAAGCCTCCCATTGTACCTCATGTTTTAAGTTACTCATTTCCATGTCTTATAATATTATATTTTATAACATATTTGGCCTATTAATCAGTTTATAAGTTTTCACTTATGATTTCAAGTGTGGTACACTATATGATTTCTATTTCTAAACCTTAGGTCATTATGTTCAACTTATAATGAGTATCTTATGATTATGTTTATTTTAGGAATATGGCTTTTAGCATGTTGTTCTTACTCTTATGTTCTATCTTGTTTTATATTCATGATTTTAGACTATCGTTTTACTATCATGTTTTACTTTCTCTACATACTCAGTACATTCAAAGTATTAACTGCATACTCTATGCTATATCATCTCATGATATAGGTTCGGGTGACCAGTCTCAGTCCCAATGTTAGCTTGCCCCTGCAGCAGTCCTGTTCATCCCCCGTTTGAGTGAGTCCTCATCTTTAGAGGACATTTAACAGTTATTAATGTTATGTTCCTATTTTAGTTTTAGATTTAGCTAGTTATATGGGGGTGTTATCCCATCATCTCATCTTATTATTAGAGGCTTTCAGAAAGTTATGTACTAAATGGTTCAGCGTTATGACTTGTCATTTTCGTTCATGCTTTATATCATTTAGATTTTTGCTTGTCCATGTTATTTATTCATTTCGGCATTAGTTATTCTCTTATTCATGCCATGTATGTGCCATGGGTTAGCTTAGTGTCATGACCCAAGTTCACACCTTGGATGCGACACGGTACTTAGAGTCACAAGTGACCCTAAGCAAACCCTGGTAGAGCATTTACTACTGAACTAATTTGATGAGAGATAACATACATGCGTGGAAGCTAATAAATAGTTGTGGTTGAATAACTGATAAATTCTAAAAATAGTCTGAAGAAAATCTAAAAATCTAGCTGAAACTATAACTGTTGTCTGAAGGACATCTAAGGAGCTGATGAGTTGCTGGGACACGCCCCCAGCTAACTCTAAGTTTGAACTAAACTGGAATAACAAATACGAAAGGTAAAACTATGGCCCTTAGAAGATAAGGACTAACCAAATCTGTACTGCTGAGCTAATCTCGAAGAGGAACTACCCACGCTGTTGGGCCTGAGATCCTGAATCTATATCATAAAATGATATAGCATAAAAGTATGCGTATGTACTTTGAATGTATTGAGTATGTGAAAAGAAACTAAAACACACATAAGAATACTGAAAATTTGTAACTATACTGACAGAACAAACGATGACCATAACTGGAAATATAAATACTGAAAGAATTTGAATATCTAATAATACTCTAGGTTCTGATAACTGTCTAAAGGTCATAAGAAGATCTTAAAAGATGATAGGTTGAACTGAACTAAAGACTATGACTGTACTGGACTAAGCTACACTGTGGGAGTGACTATAATCGACATGTATCCATGTGAGCTAAATGTGGACTCCGATAGACTATGACTGTACTGGACTAAGCTGCACTGTGGGAGTAACTATACCGACATGTATCCATGTGATCTAAACATGGAGTTTGATGTATAAACCCCATAGGAGAAAGCCCACTGTACCTTATTAGGGTATAGTGGCTGAGCTGGGTGATCACTATTTGGGGCCCGTTTGGGCTAACAACCTACAATGGCAATGTAGTTTTTGGGAACCTGAGTGCGCTGAACCCCTGCTCCACTAGGTGCTAAGACCTACTCCCACTAGAAATCCTAATTATGTCTAACTAGGCTGATAGCTTGAAACTGATGTCCAAAGACTTAAGTCAAAACTACTTATCTGGAAGTCTTCTAAGAGTCTAAGGACCTGAACTCAACTATGTTATAAGACTCGTCACAGCTGCTTTATTTGAAAGTGTCGTAGCATTCTAAAGAACAACTGCTAAGCTGATACCTGGTACTACTGATTTTACTGAGTTTCTCAAGACTGAAAATAGTCAAACTAATCAGCTAACATCTCTATAGAACATTAGGTATACTGAGTATTGACTAAGACTCTGAGACTGAATATACCAAAAGGCTAACTTTTATTCATGTATCTGTACTAATATTCGTAATTTAAAAGAACTTATCCTAAAAAAAGCAATATTCGTATCTGGACTCTAAATCATAAAGGTCTCGTTAAAATCACATTAAAGATTAGGGCAAAAATGCAGTATGAAAGATACCAAAGCATGAACTACAACTAGTAATAATCTTGAAAAAACATCAAGAATTGTAACAATGAACGAATTCATAATCTACCTGAAGAACAACCCTAGTTTCGATCTTCTACAAGGCCGGAAATAATAGGATTTCAGTAAGAATTTTGGGACAATATGGTGAAAGAAATTCCTTTGTTGGAATCCTACATACCCGGAGTAGAAATTCCATGAGAAAGAAACTATAAATATGAATAAGAAAAGAAGCCCTAGCTTTGCCTTAAATTGCCTGACTGAGTTTGGTACGTATTGACTTGGACATAAGTGAGAAATTAGGAAGAAATTTCGAAACCCACCCACAAATCCCTTGAATATTAACCCCAAAATGATGTAGTTTAGACATTAAAATAATGAAAAGTTATAGAAATATCCCTAGGAAAAAGTATAGAAGACTGCCCGCCGGGATCCAACGGGTCACATAACGAGTCGTTGGTGGTGACCACGACTCGTTGGGACTAGTTGTTAGTCCTTGTCTTTCAAACTTCTAGTTCTGGGCTTGACCAACGGATGGGAACAACGACTAACTAGATGAGACAATGAGTTATTGGTTCCACCTGTGGTCTGAAAGAATTTTGGACAAATTTCTGAACTCCACCTAACGACTCACAAGACGAGTCATTAATCCTTTTAATGACTCATTACCTCTACTCGTTGTTACCACTGGAAATTTCCCTTCTAACCTCTTCTAAGACAACGACTCACTTAAAGAGTCACGAAGTGGCACCACCACTCATCCCCAAATCGTCAAGTACCTAGGAGATCCCAACATTTTACCAACTAATGCACACACGAAGGGTCATTTAACAACTCGTTGGGTCACACAATGAGTCACTTCATGACTCATTCTATGACCTGTGTAACTTTTCTTGATTTCCTCATTTTAGTTCTTAGGCCTGGCGTAGGGACTTCCAGGGTGTTACAGTATCTCCCTCTTGGGAACGTTCATCCTCGAATATAGGTTAAGCATACTGGAAGGCTGGGAAAAGAACTGAGATCTCAAACTGAACAACTATAGCTGAAAATTGACAGAGTGAATGACTCTAGACTGGGATACATGACTAGACTAAAGTATACATACTAACTGAACTTATGGAACTAGGGTACATATTTACATTACAACATGGATAGATCTAACAAGTGCAGGACTGGATAGGGTACTAAGGAGGAATTTTGTACCTGATGCTGAAACCGAGCTGGAAGGAAACATGTGAGGGTATTTAGTCATCATGTCTCTTCTACTTCCCATGTAGCTCCCTCAACTAGTTGGTTCCTCTATAAGACCTTTACTGAGGTGACCTCCTTGTTTCTCAACTTACGAATCTGATGGTCTAGGATCTGAACTGGTATTCTTCGTATGAGAAGCTATCCTTTACACTAACATCCTATAGAGTCACTATTGAGGTCGGGTCTCCGATGCATTTCTTCAACATAGACATGTGGAAGACTGGGTGAACCGATGCTAAATTTGTAGGCAGCTCCAGCTCGTAAGCTATATTACCAATGCGTCTCAAGATTCTATAAGGGCCGATATATCTGGGACTGAGCTTTTATTTCTTCCCAAATATCATCACCCCTTTCATAGATGAAACTTTAAAGTATACCCAATCATCCATAGAAAACTCCAACTCCCTTCTTCTTACATTTGCATACAATTTCTGCAGGCTTTGAGTTGTTTTCAACCGTTCCCTATTAAGTTGAACCTCCTGCATGGCCTCATGTACTAAATTAGGCCCTATTAAAGTAGCTTCACCACCCTCAAACCACCCCATAGGAGATCTGCAACTTCTACCATAAATGCCTCAAACGGGGTTATCCAAATACTAGAGTGGTAGCTGTTTGTTACACCCCTTAAATTCTTCACATTTAGATGGCCTATTCGCATGTTGGTTAAGAGTTTTAGAATGCCATACGTGCGAGAAAAGGGCCCGGGGAGAGACCGGACAAGCGCCAAGTCGGCGCGCCGCAAGGCAAATGCGACTTAAAATCCCATTCGACGAATGCGACTTAAAGGTCCCAAATATATAAACCCCTCCACTTCGGTTTTAATCATTTTAATTTCATTTCTTTTCCAGAGAACGATAGAGAACAAAGAGGAACGAAGCTTTAATATAAAAATTCAACCAATTATGCCGTCAAACGCGGTCCAAACTCAAATTAACTCCAGATACCAAAGTATAAGACTGCAGAGAGCATTCCTACGGAGTTAGTTTCGTGAAATTCAGCTGGCGAACTGTCGTCCCACCAAGCTAAGTTAAGTGGAATTTCTCCAAATTATTGTCAATATACTCCTAGCCCTAGAGTGAGTATTTCTCCCTCCTGGACTCCCGAGAAATAGTGAGTTTTCAGCCATTTTTCGATAAGTCAAAGTTTGAGCTATATATATATTAAAAGTGATGTTTCTTCTAGGATATTGTTGAATTTAGTCCTAATTGTTATAAATATGAATACAGTTGGAAGAAATAGCAGAATATTGGCCGAATTATGCCAGTTAGCCGGGAAATCAGAAACTAAGATATGTAAAGCCAGTTTCTTCGGCAAGTTAATAATTCTAGCTTAGTAAAATAGAGTAAATTCCAGAAGAGAATTCCAGAAGAGAATTCCAGGAGTCGAGTATTATGCTTAGTATGAATTTAGTAAGTTTGTTTTGTGTTGTTATGCCATGTTCAGAATAAAAGTCAGTAAATCAGCGCCAAATGGCGAGATATTATTCTAGACCCGGTATAGCCCAGTATCAGATTTAGTACTTTTCAATACAAGATTCAGAGAAGAGAGCCAGAGTATAAATATTAGTATTATCAGGATCAGTATATTTTTGTACGAATTTCAGTACAGAATATTAAAGTATGTTGTTATCATTCTCAACTTCAGTTTATATGCTATTTGTGATTATTGTTGTTTGTAGAGACTTGATTGTTGTATGTGGGCACCCTTAGAGATTCCTTGCCGCCCCAGGGTTAATAGTTGTGTCGACTTTCCCGCCAGAGGGTGAGGATATGTCACTCCAAGAAGTGGCATGCCGTCCGCAGTAGGACGAAGATGGGATGCAACATTCCCCATAGCAGGCTGATCAGCATTACAGTATACCCTGTCGAGCGCTTGCGCCCAGGGCATAAATTACAGATATAAATATAGATATCAGATACAGTTAAGGAGTCCTCCAGATCAGATACAGTTATAGTCAGGGGCCCAGAGAGTTAAGCTGCATACCCAGGGGGCTGTAAAGGTGCTTGTAGTTATAGGCGAGTGGAGTGACTTTTATTTTTGGATGGTTTGACCCGGGTAGGGGTATATAGATTGCGTGTTGGTTGGCACCTTTCGGCTTATGGGGGCTGGTATATGTCCTTGTATGCTAGCATATACATATGTATGTTATTTATTAGATTAATAAATAGCAGGACGCCACAACAACAGGTATAACTTTCATCTGCTTTTTAGTACAGATAAGCTCATTTCAGATTTCGCCATCCCCGACAGTCCTAACTATTTTCATCTATTTAGAACTATCAGTACTATTGCTTATCTTCAGTTATGTTCAGTTTTTGCTTTGCATACTCGGTACCAGTGGTACTGACGCCCGTTTGGGGGCGCTGCATTACTTTCCTGCAGGTACTCATAGACGAGGAGCCGATCCCTCGTAATTCCAGCCAACACACAGAGTCATCAGCTCCTGTCCTCCGGAGTTAGACAGCTAAAGGTTTATTTCTTTTCTTTTGTTGTACAGTATGGGTAGGCCGGTGCCCTGTCCCGACCATCTTATTAGCATTCTTAGAGTCTTGCAGATTGTGTATCCCCTGTGGTTAGCTGTACCAGTCGTGTGAGGCCGTGTGTATGTTTTAGCTTGTTTATAATGGCCGTGTGGGGCCTTACTCAGTTGGTAGTGGTGACCTTATCGGTCACGTAGCATTTTAGCACATGTTTTCTTGATTCAGAAGTAACTAGACCACATGGTGGCCTTGTCAGCCCGCATAGGTTCCTTTATACTACTGTTGTTCTAGTTAGTTGTTGTTGTCTTATAGGTGGCTATAGGCCTAATTGGCCGGAGGCTGTTTTACAGCCGTTATATAGCCCGTTGGTTCCATGAACCCAGAGTTAGAGCTAGCCTGGCACCAGAAGTGCTTAGGCTCAGTAGTCCAGTAGTCTAGGTCTTAGTAGGGCACCAGATGCCAGTCATGCCTCCCAAGGCAGGGCGTGACAAACTTGGTATCAGAGCAGGTCGTATCTCAGGGAGTCTGCGAGCCGTGCTAAGTAGAGTCTTGTCTATGGATGCATTGTGCACCACATACTATAGGCAGGAGGCTGCAAGGCATGATAGGATGGTCTCTTTCTTCCTATTCAGTCGTGCTGTAGAGCAGTACAGTATCGGGTTTAGTCCCTAAAACTTATCATACTCTTTGAATACAGATATGAGTCAGATCAGCGATACCCTATCACTGGCAGAAGATCAGATATAGCAACAGGAGAGGCCACCAGCCAGTTGTAGGGTAACTACAGCAGCAGCAGGAGGTATTAGGGACCTCCCAATATGATACCTCTATCGGTACCATCCCCAGTATATTTCTATAACTTTAGAATAGGAAGTCAGAAGCATAGCGTATATACTAGTTGATTTATTTGTTAGATATACAAGATCTGATTAAGATGACAGATAATATTAGATTATTGGATAGATGTTAGAAAGAGAGGGAAATGCAGGATTCCCATCTTCATCTTTTTAGATGTGGTATAGTTCCATGTTTCTGTTTCATTGCAGTAAGAAAAGGCTATTCCCACCTCTTAGTTTTAATTCCAGTATAGCAAATGGGCATAAGGATTAAGGCGATGTTGCCTAAGGTAAGCAGTAAGTGAAGATGGATTGGTTGATTCTAGAAAGTGTTAGAAAGAGTAAGGAGCCCTATGATTATGTAAGTTGTGCGGACCCTCACGGTAATAAGTCAGAAGAGCAAGTAAGACTACTAGCTTACTCGAAGTGCGCGTAGGAGATCCGTCAGTGATGGACTTCCAGTAATAGTCAAGTTTAAGACAGAAAAAGCCTGGATCCACCGTAGCATGCTAACGACAGCAGGATATGTCTGCAAGATAATAGTTGTAATCTTAGCTGTGATATCGAAAGACAGGGAGGTTATATGATTAAGATGGGTCCGACTGCAAGCCAGAAGAAGTATAGGTTGAAACTTGATTGATAACCTTACTGACAATGTAAGGCAGGTACCTTGAACCCCAGAGCTCAGTTTAAATAAGATAAGGGGAAGAAGAAGGAATACCAAATTTTGAGGGGAAATTAGAATCACCTCCAGATTGAGAGAATGTCGTGTATTAAGGACTAAGCCCCGGACTGACAGTTAAGAGACAGTAATATTGTAGTTTAGAATGTTGCGGTACGTCCGCCTACGGAGAAGGTAAGAGAGTGCCGACCCAGAGACTCTAATCTTGTGTGGCCTAGAGGCAAGGTTCAACAGACAGTCACGGGCCCTTAATGTAATGCCAAGTAAGGCCACAGGGTACGGATGTTGACCCCACATTGTAAGAGTGGAGAAATTTCAAATAGCAGATCATAGCTAAAGTGCATGTGTTTGTTTCTTCCGGAATGGGATGGAAATCCAATGAAATGGTACGAGAGGACAGGAGATATCATTAGACTGTAGAAGCAGTATATCATATGCAGTATGAAATTCAATAAAGCATGTCAGAGATTACATATCACTACAAAATTCAGTATGTATTGTACGTAGTTGTTGATACATATATACGGATATTAGATATGCTGTGAGTAGCTGCCAATAGGGGTTACAATAACACAGATTCTGGTTAGCTGCTAGGAAGTATATAAAGATTGTACTGCAGGACCCCTCGCCAAAAAAAAAGAGAGAAGGGGCAGGTTAAGTATGATTCACGTATGAAGCCATAGAAACTTTCTCAGTTCTCAGTTTGTTGAGTTAATGGACTTATATGATTGTTGCTAGATATAGACTTCAGAAGCTCACAAGAGTTAGTATCCTGAATCAGGTGGATGACGATATGGGCGTAGTTAGACGGTCTAACGACCAGTTTGTGCCTGTATTAGCAATGAAGCATCCCTAAAGACCAGCAACGTTATCGCCTGTGCCAGAACCAGAAATAGAGACTGACTAAGCATATTCCAGAGGTTAGCAACACCAGAATTCTCCAGTGTGTTAAGTGGTCGTACATCATTTTTCCATCCTTGTTGGTGAGAGTCAACCTTAGTCGACCTAGCAGTTATCATGTAGAACACCCCGCAAGCCCGCCAGCCGTCCCAGTTAGACAAAACTGTGAGTACCCCAAGGAAGGGTCCACAGCAGTAGCCAGTGATGGGCCAGTACCCGAGCCAGTTCTCGTAAAATGTTCAGGTATATAGAATCCCAAGAGGGGGGGAAGTCTTTACAAAGTTACCCAAAAGACTGAGAATTTCCTAGTATGGCAGTATAGATCCGAGTGGATACGAACCAGGCATGAGGAATTGGTAGTACTCTGCTAGCACAGTGTATACTAAGACAAGGAAATCAATAGGTTCCCTATGAAGATCCAGGGACGGATCGCCTGAGAGTAAATCTGACTAAGCCCAGCTCTATAGTTGTTCAACTAGAGGAACAAAGCAGTTAGCCATCCACAACTCTGTAGTTATGCATGAGCTACAGATGTCCGAGTAGGACATTTAGAGCATTGTTAGACTACTTCAGCATTCAGGTTCTTCAGCCCAGCCATTCAGTTATTCAGCCAAATTATTAGAGATCATGATCACTATCAGGATCCTCTGATCAGATACATGCACATGGTATGCAGACAGTCATACAGATTATCCCAGCAGTGAGTGGCATTATCATGTGTGCCATAAGGCCAGATAATCTCTAGCTATACAGAGAGATTACTTGTCAGTTTCTCTAGTATGATAAATTAGTATGATCGTCAATTACATGCCTATTTCTCTAAATGTGAATTTTGGCTGAATTCAGTAACCTTTTTGGGTCACATCGTGTCAGAGGCTGGTACACAAGTAGATACACAGAAAATAAAAGCAGTGAAAACATGGCCAGAATCACCACTCCGATCGAGGTACACAGTTTCTTGGGGTTAGCCGGGTACTATAGAAGAGTTGTGGAAGAATTTTCCACCTTAACAGCACCTTTGACTAAACTGACACAGAAGACAGCAAAGTTCCAATAGACTGAGGCATGCGAGCAGAGTGTTCAGGTAACCGAGGATGGAGTGTTGAGATATAAAGATCGCCTTTGCGTTCCAGACACTGCAAGACTTCGCCAGTAGATTATGGGCAAGGTACACTATGCTTGTCATTCCCTTCATGTTCGACTAAAATGTACCATGATATGAAAGAAATCTACCGGTATCCAGGAATGAAGAAGGGAATAGCAGAATTCGTAGCTTAGTGTCCTAACTGCCAGCAAGTAAAAGCTGAACACACCAGAAACCAGGCGGATTGGCTCAAGACATAGCTGTGCCTTTTTGGAATGGGAAGCAGTAAATATGGATTTTGTAGCAGGATTACCCCATACCAGGTATAGGAATGACGAGATTTGGTTAATTGTTGACAGACTGACAAAATCAGCCCATTTTCTGCCAGTAAGGGCTACTTTCTCTGCCGAAGATTATGCTGAATTGTATATCAGAGAAATAGTCAGACTGCACGGTGCTCTAGTATCCATTAACTCTGAAAGAGGGGCGCAATTTATAGCTAAATTTTGGCAATCATTTTAGAGGAGCCTGGGAACACAAATTAATCTTAGCACATCATTCCACCCTCAGACAGACGGGCAGGCAGAACGCACTATTCAAATGCTCGAGGATATGTTACGAGCGCGCGTATTGGAATTTGGAGGTAGCTGGGATGAGCACCTACCACTTATTGAGTTTGCTTATAACAATAGTTACCACTCAGCTATCCATATGGCGCCCTATGAGGCTTTGTATGGGCGAAAATGCAGATCGCCCGTTGGTTGGTTTGAAGTAGGAGAGTCAGTGCTGATTGGGCCGGATATTATTCATCAGTCAGAGGAAAAGGTAAAGCTTATCAGAGAACGCCTACTGACTGCTCAGAGCCGCCAGAAATCGTATGCAGATGTGCAGCGTAGAAACCTAGAATTTAATATGAATGACTGGGTGTTTTTGAAAATTTCTCCAATAAAAGGGGTGATGAGATTCGGCAAGAAAGGTAAGCTCAGCCCGAGATTTGTTGGGTCTTATCAAATTCGTCGAAGAATAGGCCAAGTGGCTTACGAGTTGAACTTATCTCCAGAATTAGAGTCTGTTCATCCAGTTTTCCACGTGTCTATGCTGAGAAGTATATAGGAGACCACTCTAGAGTTTTTCTAGTTCAGGATGTCTAGGTTACGTAAGAGATTGCTTATGAAGAGGTCCCAGTAGCCATACTAGACAGGCAGATTCGCAGGTTGAGAACTAAAGATATTGCTTCTGTCAAAGTATTATAGCGTAACAGGAACCGAGAGGAGATGACTTGGGAAGCAGAGGAAGATATGAAACTCAGATATCCTCAACTGTTCCAGACTTAATAAGCAAGAGGTACGTTAGTATTGTTGTTTTATGAATTGCCTTATATTTATGTGTATAAATTAAATAGTTGACTCTAGTCTATTACGTCATGAATGTTATAGTATTGTATGAAATACCTGTATTGGAATTTTCTGCGTTTCAGGATTTTTGAGGTAGTCCATATTACAGGGGAAACTCTGCCAAAATTTTTCGAGAATAAGTCGAGTAAGTTGAGATTCCCGTGAGCAGGAGTTTACATTCAAGGACGAATGTTCTTAAGGGGGGGAGGATGTTACACCCCGTAAAGTCTTGATATTTAGATGGCCTATTCGCATGTAGGTTAAGAGTTTTAGAATGCCATACGTGCGAGAAAAGGGCTCGGGGAGAGACCGGACAAGCACCAAGTCGGCGCGTCGCAAGGCAAATGCGACTTATAAATCGCATTCGACGAATGCGACTTCAAGGCCCCAAGTATATAAACCCCTCCACTTCGGTTTTAATCATTTTAATTTGATTTCTTTTCCAGAGAACGACAGAGAATATAGAGGAACGAAGCTTTAATATAAAAAATCAACCGATTACGCTGTCAAACACGGTCCAAACTCAAATTAACTCCAGATACCGAAGTATAAAGCTGCAGAGAGCATTCCTACAGAGTTAATTTCGTGAAATTCAGCCGGCGAACCGTCGTCCCACTAAGCTACGGTAAGTGGAATTGCTCCAAATTAGTGTCAATATACTCCTAGCCCTATAGTAAGTATTTCTCCCTCCTGGACTCCCGAGAAATAGCGAGTTTTCGGCCGTTTTTCGATAAGTCAAAGTTTGGGCTATATATACATATATTAAAAGTGATGTTTCTTCCAAGATATTGTTGAATTTAGTCCTAATTGTTATAAATATGAATGCAGTTGGAAGAAATAGCGGAATATTGGCCGAATTACGCCAGTTAGCCGAGAAATCAGAAACTGAGGTATGTAAAGCCAGTTGTTCGGCAAGTTAGTAATTCTAGCTTAGTAAAATAGAGTAAATTCCATAAGAAAATTTCAGGAGTCGAGTATTGAGCTTATTATGAATTCAGTAAGTCTGTTTGTGTTGTTATGCCATGTTCAGAATAAAAGTCTGTAAATCAGCGCCAAATGGCGAGATATTATTCTAGACCCGGTATAGCCCAGTATCAGATTTAGTACTTTTCAATACAAGATCCAGAGAAGAGAACCAGAGTATAAATATTAGTATTATCAGGATCAGTATATTTTTGTACGAATTTCAGTACAGAACATTAAAGTATGTTGTTATCATTCTCAGCTTCAGTTTATATGCTATTTGTGATCATTATTGTTTGTAGAGACTTGATTGTTGTATGTGGGCACCCTTAGAGCTTCCTTGCCGCCCCAGGGTTAATAGCTGTGTCGACTCATCCGCCAGAGGGTGAGGATACGTCACTCCAAGGAGTGGCATGCCGTCCACAGTAGGACGAAGATGGGATGCAGCATTCCCCACAGCAGGTTGATCAGCATTACAGTATACCCTGTCGAGCGCTTGCGCCCAGGGCACAGATTACAAATATAGATATAGATATCAGATACAGTTACGGAGTCCTCCGGACTCAGATACAGTTATAGTCAGGGGCCTAGAGAGCCCAAGCTGCATCCCCAGGGGGCCGGTAAAGGTGCTCCTATTTATTAGGTGAGTGAAGTGACTTTATTTTTGGATGGTTTGACCCGGGTATGGGTATATAGATTGCGTGTTGGTTGGCAATTTCCGGCTTATGGGGGATGGTATAGGTCCTTGTATGATATATACATATATATATATATATATATGTATGTTATTTATTAGATTAATAAATAGCAGGACGCCGCAGCAACAGGTATAACTTTCATCTGTTTTTCAATACAAATAAGCTCATTTCAAATTTCGCCATCCCCGACAGTCTTATCTATTTTCTGCTATTAAGAACTATCAGTACTATTGCTTATCTTTAGTTATGTTCAGTTTTTGCTTTGCATACTTGGTACTATTGGTACTGGCGCCCGTTTGGGGGCGCTGCATTACTTGCCTACAGGTACTCATAGACGAGGAGCCGATCCCTCGTAATTCCAGCCAACACACAGAGTCATCAGCTCCTGTCATTCGGAGCTAGACACCTAAAGGTTTATTTCTTTTCTTTTGTTGTATAGTATGGGTAGGCTGGGGCCCTGTCCCGACCATCTTATCAGCATTCTTAGAGGCTTGCAGATTGTGTATCCCCTGTGGTTAGTTGTACCGGTCGTGTGAGGTCATGTGTATGTTTTATCTTGTTTATAATGGCCGTGTGGGGCCTTACTCAGTTGGTAGTGGTGACCTTGTCGGTCATGTAGCATTTTAACACCTGTTTTCTTGATCCAGAAGTAACTAGACCGCATGGTGGCCTTGTCGGCCTGCATAGGTTCCTTTATACTACTGTTGTTATGGTTAGTTGTTGTTGTCTTACAGGTGGCTATAGGCCTAATTGGCTGGAGGCTATCGTTATATAGCCTGTTGGTTCCATGAACCCAGAGTTAGAGCCAGCCTGGCACCGGAAGTGCTTAGGATCAGTAGTCCAGCAGTCTAGGTCTTAGTAGGGCACCAGGTGCCAGTCATGCCTCCCAAGGCGGGGCGTGACACTGCTATTTTATGCAAATTCAATGAGAGATAGATGATCATCCCAATTTTCCTTGAAATAGATCACACAAGCCCTTAACATATATTCCAAAGTCTAAATAGTCCACTCGGCCAGGCCATCTGTATAAGGATGGAAAGTTGTGCTGAGTACCACGTCCTTTCTAGAATGACTTCGAGAAGTGCGAGTTGAACTAATTAACCCTATATGAGATGATAGACAAGGAACTCTATGTAGTCTAACTAACTCTTAGATATATAGTCTAGCATAATTCTCCTCTGAATTTGTAGTCTTAACTCGTAGGAAATGTGCTGACTTGGTCATCCGATCTACGACCATCCAAATTGAGTCATTTTATCGGTGAGTACAAGGTAGGCCTATGATAAAGTCTATATTAACTTCTTCCCATTTCTAAGTAGGAATACTAATATCCTGAGTCATACCCAGGTCTCTAATGTTCAACTTTGACCTACTGGAAATTTGGACACATAGCAACAAATTCTGCAATGTCTTTCTTCATGCCATTGCACTAGTAGATTTCCCGTTGATCACAGTATATCTTGGTGGCGCCTGGGTGGATTGAATACTTGGAGCTGTGTGCTTCCATTAACACTTGATGCGCCATAATTTTACGACATTTTCGATGCTTAAAACTAAGAAAATATGCAAATTCTAGGTGTGTTTAAGTAGATATAATGTGTTTGTGTTAAGTGTTGCAGGAAAACAAGTTCAGAAGTGAAATGAGTGAAGTAAGGCTTAAAACAACTGAAATGGAGGCTGCTAGTCATGTCATGAGTCGTCATCACTATGCACGACTCGTTGCCAAGGCCGTGGGATGGGTTAAACATTTGAAGCTGAAGGAACAGTGCACTTCACAGATTGAAGACATGACTAGTTACATCTGGTAACGAGTCGTGAAGACTAGAAGAAGATTCTTAAAGAAATAAACAATGGAGATAACAGACGACGTCACGAGTCGTTAACTGAGTGAACGACTCATTGGAAGATCACTGGAGGGAATCGTAGGGTTCATTGGAGAATTGAAGAAGCTAGACCACGAGAGGCCTAACGACTCGTGCCCAGACACAACGAGTCTTTAGGTGACCCGTTGCCATGACTAGGCCTAATGCCGAGGACAGCTGGGCTTGACTGATCATGATTCATTTGAGGTCCTAAGGAGTCGTCACTTAGCCCCTGACCACTAACGACCTAAGTTACGATTTTAATTAGGAAAAGGTTTCTTTGGAACTATAAATACCTTATTTAGGTTTATTTTCGAGAATACAGTTTATTATTATAGTTTTCACGTATATTTTGGTATTGTGTATTATTATTCTTGGTTCAAGAAACAAAGTTTACAATTTTGTTCTTGAGTTTGAGGATCAAAAGCAACATTCTGTTCATCGGTTTTGGAGTTACATTCAATTCACTTGGTTTTCTTCTACAAATTACTGTAAGTTGCAATTATGAATTATTATTTATTTTATGATTGTGATTATACAAACATGAGTAGCTAAACCTATAACTAGTGTTGTGGGAACCATGATGAATTAACAAACATAGGTAAAAATACTTAGTGGTTCTTGAATGGAGTTTATGCATGTATTGTTTTTCTCTTTGTTTTAATTTATTCTTAAGTATTGCAATGTTAGGTATTATCTTATTCTTATTCACCGGACCAAGGGGATAATGAATGGGAAAAAGAGTTTAACAACGGAGAATTAAGGCTATCAACCCTCATCTAATAGCTAAACCTTGTCCGGAAATAGGTAATCCGATATTAAAGGTAAGGGTAGCATACACCCGTATACGGACCAAGTTGCGTGGTGATAATCATCTAGATAGGAGACCAACCATTTAGGTGAATTTAGCTTACCAATATTGCATGCTAAACACCGGAGTAGATCACTAGTATAAAACCTTGTGGTTATGAATTCATAGGGAACACAATCCTAGCCACCTTGTTAATTGAATATAACCAAAATTGACGTAATCATATTTTAGTTTCTACTTTTGTTCATTATTTTGTTTTTCAAAACTTCCCCCATAGGAAATAAGTAAGCCGATAGTATTAGCTAAACACATTAACTTAAGTTCTTTCCATATTCCCTATGGGATCGACCCCAACCTCTCAATTGGGTTCTATATTTGACATCGACCGTGTTATATCTCATAATGAGATGTAATTTAGGCGACATCAAATTTTGGCGTCGTTGCTGGGGAATATGGCTAAGGCTTTTGTTAATTGTATTTGCTTTACTGTTGGTTCTTATTTCCTTTTTATTTTTCTTTTTGTTGTTTTTGTGCTTAACAGGTCTTAGGTTCATGCATGCGCAGTACTAGGAGCCAAGGAAAATTCCTGGTTCCAATTGATCACGAACTTGAGAAAACACTGAGAAATCTGAGGATAATGGCCAACATACACTAGCATGAGACACTAGACCAAGCTATAGCCAGAATGTTGGCTGAAGAAGAAGCTCGGGCAAGAGATAGAGAGTTAGCTAGGGTGGATGAAGAGCAATGCCTAGTTGTCGAAGCTAAGCGAGCTAGAAGGAACAGAGGTCACGACCAGCAAAGGCACCGGAACTTTGATTATGATGATGATGATGATATTGATGAAGCCGGTGCCACTGGAGCTATTATACCTCCCCATTTGCCTGATGGGGAAAAGTTCAATATTACTAGTGCTATGATCTAATTACTGAACATGAAGGGGATATTTGCGGGTCATGCAACTGATAATGCACATATTCACTTAACCAATTTTGTGGGCATCTGCGAAGCATATAGACAGCCAAGAGTGAGTTAGGATTTGAATAGGCTGAGGTTATTTCCCTTCTCATTATGGAGTGAGGCAGCGCCTCTGGTTGGCTGAATTGCCAAATGATTCTATCACTACATGGGGGGAGCTAAAAAAGGATTTTCTAGAAAGGTTCATCCCACCTTCCAGAGCTTTGTAGTTAAAAGATGAGATATATAACTTCAGGTAGTTAAACTCTGAGGCACTTCACGAGATGTAGTTGAGATTAAACAAGAAGCTTAAAAGGGTGCTCAACCACAGGATCCCAGAAGATACATTGCTGGAAATTTTCTATAGATCTTTAAATGCTATCACCAAGGTGGTGGCTGATATCGTATCTGGCGAATAATTCATGAGTCACATCCATGCCGAGGCTGCTAAGCTACTTGACAGAATCACCAAAACCAACTGCGCATGGCACATAAGAGAGTCGGAGGCTCCGACTGGTACTTATGCAGTTGGTATGTCTGCAGAACAGAGAAGGAAGGACGAAGAGCGAGATTAGGATATTGCTGAAATAAAGACTACTATGGGGTTGCTCGCTAAGCATTTTATGGGAGCTGGAGATGAAAAGTTAAATGCTGTGGGTTCTTAGGGCAAGGCCCATAGAAATGATGGGGAATCTGAATCTCAGGAAGAGGTAAACTATTTGAATGATCAAGGGGTGGGTTTCCGGACCAACACACATGGGTCTAACTAAGACTCTTGGCGTCAAGGTCAAGGGAACCAAGGTCAGAACTATTATTGAGACAACAATTATAACCAAGGTCAATACAGAGATAATGGGGAATGGAAGAAGCGTGATGCGTATAAGAATGATAAAAGCGGTTTATATGTTCCTCCAAAGAACTGTGAGCCAGAGTCTAGTGGCTCGCGGGTAGAAGACATGTTGTCAAAGGTGCTTAAATAGATAGAGGCAATAGATAGCCACTTCAAGGAACTCCGCACTGATATTTCTGGGATGAACCAAAAGGTGGGGTCACATGTCGTTGCCATAAAGCAGATTGAGCAGCAACTTGGTCAGATGTCTGTTGTAATGAACTAGAGGCAGAAGGGCACACTTCCTAGCAACACTGTGCAAAATCTGAAAAATGATAGTCATTGCATGGCCATCACTACTAGGAGCGGGAAAGCAACAGTTGATCCGCCAAGACCGGTTGTATTGATGAGACAGTTGAGCCCTTAGTGATTGATGATGATAGGGTGGCAGATTTTGAGAATCAGATTTTGGCTAATGAAGCATTTAAGAAGACCGCTCCTAGTAATGCAAAGTAGCATGGGTCTGACAAAGAGAAGAAGAAGGATGTACAACAAAATATCACACCTATTCCTAGACCTCCTCCCTCTTTTCCACAGAGATTGAAGAAAAAAGCCAAAAATGAGAAGTATCACAAGTTCATCTCAATGTTAAAACAATTGTCTGTGAACATCCCATTAGTTGAGGCACTTGAGCAGATACCCGGCTATCTAAATTCATGAAGGATCTGGTCACTAGTAAGAGGACTATAAGTTTCGAACCTGCGGATAGTTTGCACCATTGTAGTATAATAGCATCTCGTTCTCTTGTTCAGAAAAAGGAGGACCCCGGGGCTTTCACCATACCATGCACTATTGGAGCCTTTAATTTTGCTAAGGCATTATGTGATCTTGGTGCTAGTATTAATTTGATTCCATTGGCAGTTTTCAGACAGTTGATCTTGGGCAGATTTATATGCCCAAGTGATCCTTAAATGTGTCATTTTGTCTTGTTTATCTATCGATGTTTGTACATTCTCATGTGAATTGTAATAAAATGTGAATTTATACTAACCAACACGATTAGCGTGGTTTTGCAGGAAAAATATAATTTTACGAAGCTAAGATGCATGTTGGGAGAAATCGGGATTGGACTCGGAAGCTAGCAAGGAAAAAGCACAAGGAGAGCACGAATTAAAGGGGCTCCACGATGGAGCCCTGTCACGCTGCCATCGCGGATGCATTCTGCCCGGATACTGAAAATAATCCAAATTCCAGTGAAGGTGCACGTTGGAGCCGTGGCACGTTGGCCCAGCCTCGCGTTGCACGCCGTGCCACGTTGGGCTTTAATACCTGGACGACCGGATTCTAGTGAGGGTCCGCGTTGGTAGCATGTCACGGAGGCAGTGCTCCGCGATGCACTTCGTGACACGTTGCTTGTTATTCCGGGAAAAATTCCCACTAAAATAAATAGAACACTTAGGTTCATTTTTAATTATTCTAACTTGATGGAGCAAGAACGTGGGTTACAGGCAGTTGAGGGGATGAAAATCTCAGGGTTCTTCTCTATCTCCTTCTTCTTTATTTCAATTGCTTGTATGAATAACACTCATTTAACGATGTTTAATCCACAAATGAGTGGCTAAATTCCCTTCTTGCTGAGGTTAAGATAATTTGTACTGAAATGTAATTATTGATAAATTGGTTTTTCATCTTGTCTTCCATGGTTGTTCTATTGATTCTTGTTCTTACTGCGTTAATGTGTGGCCAACGTTAATGTATATCTAAAAAGTCTGGTTTCACTTGAGAGAGCAAGAAATTGTAAAGTTGTGTATTGATAGGATATGATCTTTTCTTAGTTTGGGAAAATTGAGAATTGATTTACCTTCAGCATAGAGATATACCTGAAAGTCGTATTAGTCAATTAAGGAATCGGTTTTGTATGGCTAGAATATGAATTTCTTTTTATCACAGAGATGTAGGTGGAAGGTTCATGATTCTTAAGTTGGATTAAATACAGAGTTTTAATCCATAGGCAATAATCCTTGACTAGCAACCGGAGGAAAGATTAATCAAATTGTATCGATAATTTATTTCTCTACATGTTCATTTTAGCCTCAGCATGCTCACACTTATAGTTCATACTCAAATTGTATGTTCATTTTAGACTTAGTATAAAATTAGGAAACAAAATATCAAAATCTTCTTCACACTGTTGTCTGCAATTTAGAGTTAAAGTGTATTGACACTTGATTAGATTGATACGTTAGTCCAGTCCCTGTGGGATCGATACTTGGCTTACTTGAGCCACTTTATTACTTGTTTGACCACGTGCACTTGTGTGTAGTTGTTCCAAACAGCCGAACAAGTTTTTGGCGCCGTTGCCGGGGACTGGCAATTGGTAAAATTTTCTTAAGTGTTAGTTTACTATTTCCTCTTAGTGTTGACAACTTGGTCTTAGCCTGTATTTTGCAGATACTAATTTCTGTTGAACACTGGCAAGAGACAAGGAGCTGGTGGCCTCATCTTTAGAGCCGGAAAGACAATTCCATCGTCAAAGGAGAGAAACTCTAGAGAAAAAGCTGCAGTTGCTCAGACAAACAATCCTGGAGCAACAACAGAATCCACCAGTTGTAAGGGCAATTAGAGTGCCCGAGGAAATGACAGCTAGGCCGGTTCGCGAGGTGGAAATCCTACATGCTAACAATGTCACATATAGCATCCGCAAACCTGAGCCAGGAGGGAGGTTCGAGCTTAAACGGAACATGGTGCAATTGCTGCACACCAGCGGGGCAGTTCACAAGTCTCCCTCATGAGGATTCACAGCAACATCTTCAAAAGTTTTTGGAGATAAGTGACACTTACATCCCCGCTGGAGTGTCATTAGATTATGTCAGGCTTACATTGTTTCCATTTTCACTTTTGGGAGAAGCTAAGAGGTGGTTGAAAGCTGAGCCACCAAATTCCATCACCACGTGGGATGATCTTGCAAAGAAATTCTTGATACGGTTCTTTCCATCCGGTAAAATAGCAAGACTTAGAAGTCAAATTCTAAGTTTTAAACAGAGAGAGGGAGAGAATCTGTATCAGGCCTGGGAGAGATTCAAATCTATGTGGTGGGACAGTCCTCATCATCACCAATCCAATGATGTGCTGGTGCATACTTTCATAGAGGGTTTGGAACCCCACACAAAAATCTTGCTAGACTTAGCAGCTAGGGGACAAGCATTAGAGAAGACTTATGAGGAGCTGTATACCTTGTTAAATCATATTTCGCAGGGGAATTCGGAGTGGAATGCGGACTCGTCAAGAGGAGGACCAAGGAAAGCAGTAGGAGTCTTAGAAGTGGATGGTTTTATAGCTATTGCTGCACATATAGCTGCATTACAGAATCAACTCAACACCCACTTCAGTAACATGAGCATGAACCAGTCTCAAGCCCCAGTGAATGTAGTGCAGCAGATTTGGTGTGAAGTGTGCGGGAGTAATAAACACTCAGCTGAGTGTTGCGGAGCAAATCCTGATTCGGTGAACTTTGTTGGTAATGTACAGAGAAATAACCACCTACAGTATGGCAAAAGCTACAATTCCAACTGGAGGAATCACCCGAATTTCTCTTGGGGTAGCAACAACCATCAAGGGCAAAGTTTGAGTTAGGGGGCGCAGAGAAATCAAGAAGGGCAGCAGAACTATCAGTCGCAATACAGAAGCAACAATGCACCTCCTCCTCCACCATCACCCAGCATTGAGGAGATGTGTAAGACAATGATAGCTAACCAAGCTCAATTGTAGGCTGATTACATGAAATTGGCAGCCGATGTAAAGAACAATCAGTTAGCTACAAAGGCGCTGGAGTACCAGTTTGGGCAATTTGCTAAAGCTCAAAACACCAGGCCGACCCCAAGCAGGTAAATGTAGTGACCACAAGGAGTGGTTTGCAACTCAAGGAGGTGGAACCGAAAAGATTACCACAGCAGTCGAAAGCAGGTGAAAAGGAGAGGGATCACAATGAGGATAGGGGGAAGGAGAAGGAAGATGAACCAGAAAGACCACCACCCCTGTTCCCTCAAAGACTAAGGAAACACAAGGAGGAAGCGTGTTTCAAAAAGTTCATGGAGGTGCTTAAGAAGGTACACATTAATTTACCTCTTGTTGATGTTTTGCAGGGAGTGCCGAAGTACACAAAATATATCAAGGACATCGTGGCAAACAAAAGCAGGTTGACTGAGTACGCTACGGTAGCGCTTACGGAGGAGTGCACTTCACGGATAAAAAATAGGTTGCCCACAAAGCTCAAGGACCCTGGGAGCTTTACAATTCAAATTACAATTGGGCAGAGTATCCGAGCTCGCGGATTATGTGATTTGGGAGCGAGCATTAACTTGATGCCGACATCGGTATTCAAGAAGTTGGGGCTAGGGAGTCCTAGACCAACAACAGTGATCTTGCAACTAGCGGATCGTTCCTTAGCTAGACCTGATGGCATTGTGGAAGACGTGCTGGTGCAAGTGGGCTCCCTTATCTTCCTGGTAGACTTCGTCGTGATGGATTTTGAGCCAAACGCGGAAGTCCCATTTATTTTGGGACGTCCTTTCTTGGCGACCGGGAAAACACTTATTGATGTAGCGGCAGGGCAGCTAACTATGTGGGCCCATGATAAGGTGGAGGTGTTTGAGGTGTACAAGGCTAGAAAGCTTCCGGCCGTGTATGAGGAACTCTCAGTGATCAACGTGCTTGATCGAGCGGATAGTGCTCAGAGCGTTGAGTCACGGGATCCATTGGGGAAACCACCGGAGAAGTGTAAGCATGACATGGGTGAGGACGGTAGTCGAGAGAAAACGTCCGTCACCTTAGAGGATGACTGAGCTTAATGACGTCGAGCCGCGACGGTAAACCTGGCGCTGCACGGGAGGCAACCCATGAAATTTTTGTAATATGTGAATAGATTTTGTAGAAGAAAAACAAGAAAGAAAAGAAAAGAAAAAAAATGAGAAAAATAAAAATAAAAACAAAAAAATTGTATTTTATGTGAAACCTATAAATTCTAACTAATTTCTTGTTGTGAGATGAATTTCAGGTTGAACGGAGGGTAAAAATGCAAAGGATCACAAAGAAAAAATCGAGGTAAGAAAAATAATAAAAAGTGGCAAAATAGTGAGCCTGCACGATGGCTCCGTGTCACGGAGGAGGGCCTCCGCGTTACCCTCCGTGACACATTGATGGTGTGTTGGAATTTTTTACAAATTCCAGAACCCCTGCATGATGGCTCCGTGTCACGGAGGGTGTGCTCCGCGTTACCCTCCGTGACACGTTGAAGTATTATTCGCGACGGGTCACACCGGGTCGCCGGGTGACCCGCGCGAAAAACCTTCTTTTTAACCCCAAAAACACCCAATTTTTCCCATTTTTCACTCCCCTCCATAACAAACTACCCAAAATCCCCCCTCCCCCAATGTGACATGGACCTAGGATCAAAGTTTCTTCAACGTTTCTTCAAGTTCAATGAATTAAAGGTACGTTCTTGAACTTAACCTCAATTTTGGACGAAATTGTCAATTTTTGAGCATGTGAGGTAACTAAAGCGTGCCCTAAGTGTAAATTGAGCATGAATTCATTTAGGTTATTGTTGATTGATGTTCGTAGTATCGTTATGATTGTATGAACTTGATAAATACATGTTTGTTTGAATTTGTGCGAAATTGGTAGCTAGGGTTGGAATTTGAATAGGAAGAAGCTAAATTTGGTTGAAAATTTGAAAATGATTGGGTTGTTCATGTTGGGTAAGGTGAATTATGTTGTGCTTGTGATGAATATGCTAAGTAAACGATGGAAATTTTTTTTGGGATAATGAAATTGTTGAAATTGCATAGAAATTGGGGGAATTGCATCGGTTTTGTTGATAGAAATTTTCGCTAAGTGCTATGTGATGAAATGTTATCGATGGTAATAGTGGATTAGCTGTACGAAGTCTGAGTAGTACATAGAATTTATACCGTCGAACCCTCTGAATGCATGAGGCATTTTTGTTATTGTTTTTTTATTTGAAAGTTAGAAAAAGAGGATTGTCTTGCTGTAATGTTGTGATTGTGGCTAAAGACTAAGTGTGGGGTGGCCTAGCTCAACCCAACCTTAGTCGAAGCTAATTTTAATTTGAATAACATTGGGACTGTCTATTTGATTTGACAGGAATGATGGCAAGCAGGCAAGACAAAGGAAAGGGCGCATCTACATAAGGCGCCGGAAGGAAAAGAATCAGATTGGGAACAGCAGTCCCAGCAGCACCAGTGGTTCCACGCGGCCAACGTCATCAATATGGAACCCGATGGGTGACAGAGGAAGGGAAGAAATGGTACACAAAGCATAAGGAAAGCAAATACTTCCCCGAGGAGCACATTGCTAGGGAACCGTTGGCACAAGAATTCCCCAGAATTGTCCACAGGATTGAGGCAGCCGGGTTGAACTTCATCTTTGAAGAGCCCAAGGAGTGCAATCTTCACCTGATTCGGGAGTTCTACGCCAACTGGAACCCGACACTCAAAAGTCACACCATAAAGATAAAGGGGCAGGTAGTCACTTTTGAGCCCCGTCACCTTAATACCATCTTGGGGGCGCGGGACACAGACACCCATGTACTCCGACAGCTGAATATCACTCCACTATATGCGGACATCAGATGCACTCTGTGTGGATCACAATCTATAGCACGATGGAGCGGGCATAAGGAGAGGGGCTACCATCAAACATTGCCCTACTCACAGATGAACAGGGAAGCCAGGATATGGCTTAAGATTGTTTGTTCCTGCCTGATCTCGGGGGTTCATATGACAGATGTCACCTGGGATCGTGTGTGCTTGGTGTATGCCTTGATGAAAGAGCTGGAGATCAATGTTGGTACGGTGATTATATCTGCCATGAAGAGAGCCCGTTTGCATCAAGGGCACATGTACGAGTTTGGTGGCTTACTGACCACGTTCCTGAGGGGCCTGGATATTGAAGAGGAGGCCCTTGACTACATCCCACAGATGGAGAGGCAGGCCTTAGACGTCACCAAAACTAAGGCACCCGACACCACTCACGGGCCAGTTCTTACACTAGCCGAGCGACATGCTCGGGATGATCAGTACATGGCCCGCATGTTCGGGATGCAGATGCTTCAGCTATGCATAGGCGGGAGGCCAGCAACAGAAGATGAGTTGTGGCAGCTTGAGCTAGACTACTCTTTTGGCAAAAATGCCAGGGCTCTATGCCGAGTGGGGCCAGCTTTTGTGGAGCCCACTAATGATGATGTCCCCACAGATGAGGAGACACGTCGCGACGACTCCGATGTTGAGTCAGAGGAGGACGATGGTGGCGATTCAGACATGGGAGACGAGGCAGCATCACCTGACGAAGAAGTTGAATACTTCGATTGATTAGGGAGTTTCACCAACCACTTTTGTGCTACGCTAAATTTTATAAACACTGGGGACAGTGTTCGATTTAAGTGTGGGGTGGGAGTAGTTAGGTGCTGGTTGTTTTGTTGTATTTATGTTTCTATTCTGTTGTTGTGCTAAATTTGTGACCCTGTGGTTTTTGTGTATGTTCTGTAGTGTAGTTAATGTGAAGCTGTTGTGTGAAGCTGTTGTGTGCTGTTGAATGTTGTTAGCTGGTTGTGTAAATATTTTTTTTATCGAAATCATCGATATTTATAAATTTTTTTATATATTTTTCTTTCTTTTTCGTTTAATAATTTTTATGATTGGGTTTCTCGGTGTTTGTTTTCGGTTCTTTTACCGAGAATAGTCCCATAGAACTGAAGTCGTAATTAGTGACCGTTTCCTATGATGGATGGATGATGACTGTCTTAAGGGAAATGTAGTCGATAGGAGTAGTTTTTGTCTTTTAATTTTTCCTTTGTTTGCGTGTATCCCAAACGTGTTGTTACTTTATGGTTGCGAAATTCTTGTTGTGTGTTGTACATGATATTTAAAATGCAAAGGTGATTCGTATGAAAGCATGCAACTTTGTAAATATGTTGAGATACCTAGGCCATAGAGTTCGATTCGGTTTGATTGAGGCTTAATGTTTGAATTCTTGTAATTAGCTGATTGAAGAGTCTGTGAATATGTCTTGAGTTGAGCATGTGCAATGAGTGTGTGGTGATGTTTCGTTTCTTCCATGCTATTGTGAAGTGTCTAGAACTTGCCTGGTGTGTGTACGAAACGAAATGAAGGATGTGTATTGTAGGAAAGGATGTAGGCATTTCTTTGCTTTAACCGAAAGTTTTTTTTCATTATCGTACCTACCTTGAATGTACATCCTAGTTAGCCCATTGAGCCTTTAGCCTATTTTTTTTCTTTTGTCAAAAAGGTGTAAACCGAGCTTAACCCTTTCTTTTCATTATCCGTGAATTTGATCCAAAACTCTTAAGCGCTCAAGAAAAAAATAATTTTCCCATAGTGTCAAGGAGTGAGAATTGTGAAAAGAAAAGAAAAAGCAGAGTGATGAAAGGAAAGAAAAGGTCAAAGGTGCACTCGCTATAAATTAAATTTAATGAAGACGTATAACTAATCTTTGTTATTAAGTCGAGTGTGCTTAAATATATGGGAACAAAAATAAAGACAGACTTCAAGAATGGGAGGATGAAGGAAGAAACAATGCCCATAAGGTTGATGGGATGTATTAAAAAAGCGCTTAAGGAGGCTAGTTGTTATTATTGGTTAGCCCAGTATTTGCTAGTTCTGTAGCTTACATTACAACCCGTTAAGTCCTACGTGATATTACATCACGCGTCCTTATATTAGTGGAGTAATACACTAAAGGCAAGCCTATGGTTCATGACATGATGCATGTGAATTCTTTTGGGAGAGAGAGCAAAATCGTGTTTATATGCCCCTGCATGTAATGTCTTTGAGTTCATGTGATTAAAAAAGGGAAAATTCTCTGGTGTTGTGAGGGCACATGCTCGACGAGAGATTAAATTTCGTGTTGGATATCTTGATTAGCTGATTTTGCATGAGTTTGCCGATATCGAGAGTCGATTCTTGAGTCTAGGAGGTCTTAATGTGTTGAAGGTCATTGTATTGATAAGACTATGCATGTTTTCTTGATGATTTGCTATATTAAATAATCGGCATAACCGTAGCTTGAATTGTCGAGCTAAAGTAGCCAGGATTGGGTGTCAATCGAATGAGGTGTAAGATTATTGTTCCGGGACGAACAAGGATTTGAGTGTGGGGTAAGTGATCTTGGGCAGATTTATATGCCCAAGTAATCCTCAAATGTGTCATTTTGTCTTGTTTATCTATCGATGTTTGTACATTCTCATGTGAATTGTAATAAAATGTGAATTTATACTAACCAACATGATTAGCGTGGTTTTGCAGGAAAAATATAATTTTACGAAGCTAAGAGGCATGTTGGGAGAAATCACGATTAGACTCGGAAGCTAGCAAGGAAAAAGCATAAGGAGAGCACGAATTAAAGGGGCTCCGCGATGGAGCCGTGTCACGCTGCCATCACGGATGCATTCTGCCTGGATGCTGAAAATAAGCCAAATTCCAGTGAAGGTGCGCGTTGGAGTCGTGGAACATTGGCCTAGCCCCGCGTTGCACGCCGTGCCACGTTGGGCTTTAATACCTGGATGACCGGATTCTAGTGAGGGTCCGCGTTGGTAGCGTGTCACGGAGGCAGTGCTCTGCGATGCACTCCGTGACACGTTGCTTGTTATTTTGGGAAAAATTTTCACTAGTATAAATAGAACACTTAGGTTCATTTTTAATTATTCTGACTTGGTGGAGAAAGAACGTGGGTTACAGGCAATTGAGGGGACGAAAATCTCAGGGTTCTTCTCTATCTCCTTCGTCTTTATTTTAATTGCTTGTATGATTAACACTCATTTAACGATGTTTAATCCACAAATGAGTGGCTAAATTCCCTTCTTGCTGAGGTTAAGAACATTTGTATTGAAATGTAATTATTGATAAATTGGTTTTTCATCTTTTCTTCCATGGTTGTTCTATTGATTCTTGTTCTTACTGCGTTAATGTGTGGCCAACGTTAATGTATATCTAAAAAGTCCGGTTTCACTCGAGAGCAATAAATTGGAAAGTTGTGAATTGATAGGATATGATCTTTTCTTAGTTTGGGAAAATTGAGAATTGATTTACCTTCAGAATAGAGATATACCTGAAAGTCGCATTAGTCAATTAAGGAATCGGTTTTGTATGGCTAGAACATGAATTTCTTTTTATCACAGAGATGTAGGTGGAAGGTTCATGATTCTTAAGTTGGGTTAAATACGAGAGTTTTAATCCATAGGCAATAATTCTTGACTAGCAACTGGAGGAAAGATTAATCAAATTGTATCGATTATTTATTTCTCTACATGTTCATTTTAGCCTTAGCATGCTCAAACTTATAGTTCAGACCTAAATTGTATATTCATTTTAGACTTAGTATAAAATTAGGAAACAAAATATCAAAATCTTCTTCACACTGTTGTCTGCAATTTAGAGTTAAAGTGTATTGATACTTGATTAGATTGATACCTTAGTCCAGTCCCTGTGGGGTCGATACTTGGCTTACTTGAGCCACTTTATTACTTGTTTGACCACGTGCACTTGCATGTAGTTGTTCCAAACAGCCGAACGACAGTTGGGCTTGGGAGCCCCCAAACTGACTATAATGTGGCTTTTGATGGTGGATCGTAAACTGAAAAATCAGATGGGAATTGTCACGACCCAAGCGTACACACGGATCATAGACACGAGACAAGGAGCCCCGAGAGACCCCAAGTCAACCTATGGCATGAGCATACATCTAATTCAATCACATAAGTAGAAGACTTAAACATAAGAAAATGTAAACATGCCATAACAACGAAGAAAAGAAAATACATGATCCATACATTATGGCTGCATACAACTTATAGTTTGAAAAGCTTCTAATCATGAAAGACGGGTTGATAGGACAACTCTCCAACTAACCCAACAAATCTAAAACTGAAGGAAAAGCATAGAGTCTAAACATATGGTCCTCGGAACATAAGGACTCACCAAATAAGCTGATAACTATCTCGGAAGCACTATTGAGGAGGGTGAGCCTGAGAGCCGGGTCCTGTATCATGAAATGATACAACATAGAAAGTATGTGGTCAGTACTTGGAATATACTGAATATGCAAGGTAAATAAAATGGACATTTAAAACATATAAAAATCATAAATGATTGTAAGAGTAGGACATCATGCTCATATCATAAACATCATAATATAACATAAGGATCAAGGTTTTCAAACATTCTTAATACAATCGGAATCATAATCATAAGAGAAAAGCCTTATTTATCATGACTTGAACCAATATATATAATCATGAATATGCATAAATCATGAGGAATAGTGGAAGATTCTCTTAACCGACATACCCCATATAAGCACACATGAAGCCGACTTGTAACCCTAGTCGGGAAGGTGACCGCACCTTGCCAAGGGTCGAACCACGAAAGTGTGACATCACCATGAAAAGGGCCATTTGGTCCGAGGACAATCCCATAGAAGGTCCCAACATACCTACGGTGGCACGTAGTTTATGAGGTCCAGGGTAGAACCTAGGCCCCGAACCTACTCGGTGTTCGATACTACTCCCAAAATATATATAGTGCTCATAGTATAACATACATGAATTCATAGGCTAGTTAAATCATGATAATCATAAATATACTTGTACATATGTGAACTAGCCATGAAATGGGCCTGTGAGTCGGCCAAAACATAAATTCCTGATTCATAAGGTTCATACATACTTAGAGACACACATATAGCTTGAATTTCATGAAAATCATAATGGGCAACATAATAAATTCAGGATTTAAATCATAATGCATACTGGGCTTGTGAATATCATCAATAGGAGAGTAGAACATAAATCGATTCATCATGGGACATGCATAATTAGGCTTAAATATATGGAAATCCAATTCAATAATATTATAATTAGTTTAATCTACAAAATTTGATCAAAACCCATAGATTATAATTGGATTAAAAAATCATAAAGCCCATTATCAACCATTAGAAGTTTAATTAATTCAAATTTAAAACCCCATGAGTTTTTATTGAAATTTTAGTAAAATTGTAGAGGAAGGGAATGGGTGTGGAAGAAACTACCCATTGAGAACCTTACATAACTGGGAAGAACTAGTTCTTAACCTCTCTTGATAACTAAGGAAGAATTTGCAATGAATTGATGAGTTCTACGCTTGAATCACTCTCCCAATTTTTCTACCTTGCATGCATGAAAGAATGAAGTGAAAACTGAACTTAAACCCATTTAAATTTCCCTATTCATAACCCAAAACATTGTAGTTTAGGCCTTAGGATCTTAGAAATTTATAAAAAATCCCTTACTAATTTGCAGAAAAATAACTGCCAGGGGGTCCCAACGAGGGACCTAACGACTCGTCATGAGGGGCCACGACTCGTGGCTTGAGTCGAGAGGTACACTGCCAAAATTTCACTCTGGGACCCCACGGAGGACACCATGAATCTTGGTGGGTGACCATGACTCGTGGTCTCCATCCGTGGTCAACACTGCCCAAAAATCCTCTCCCAGCATCCAGTTTAGGCCACAGGTAAATTCACGAGTCGTGAGGCCAGACCACGACTCGTGGTCATGCCCGTGGTCTCCTCTACAAATCCTACCAACCCTGCTAGAACACGATTCACCTCACGACTCGTGGTCACTCCTCACGAGCCTCCTCACGGTTCATCCTGTGACCTGGTGCGAAATTTTAGTTTTTCACTATTTTGACTCCCGAGTCTAATCCTTGGGTTCCTGGTGTATAACAATATCTCCCCCTTGGGAACATTTGTCCTCGAATGTTAGAAACACACAGAAAAATCAGAATCAAACATTCATCATATGAAAAAACTGATCATTTAAACCGAAAACTTGACGGAATGATTACCTCCGGAAAGAACTACATAGCTGAACTGAATTTAGTCATCACATACATCTATCATGTTATAAATCAAACTCGTGTGCATGAACTATACATGGAAACTGATTAGAGGATTAGGATAAAACTGATACCTCAAACTAAAACTGAGCCGGTAGGGATTAGGTGAGGGTGCTTATCCATCATAGTCGCTTTGGCTTCCCACGTAGTTCCTTCAACATGCTGATTTCTCCATAACACATTTACTGAAGCTACTTCTTTGTTCCTCAGTCTCTGAACCTGATGATCCAAGATTGCAACTGGAATTTCCTTATAACTGAGGCTATCTCTCACACCAACGCTTTCCACCGGGACAACTAAAGCTAGATCACCCAAGCACTTTTTCAAGAGTAATACGTGAAAGACAGGATAATTGAAGATAACTATGATGGAAAGTCCAACTCATACACTACCTTACCAACTCTTTCATAACCCGGTAAGGACCAATATAACGGGGACTGAGTTTTCCTTTCTTTTCGAATTGCATGACTCCTTTCATGGGAGACACCTTCAGAAATACCCAATCGTCTACCTCAAACTCCAAGTCTCTTCTTCTCACATCCACATATGACTTTTGACGACTCTGAGTGGTTTTCAGCTTGTCCCTTATTATCTAAACTTTCACCATGGCCTCATGAACCGAATCAGGTCCTATCATAGATGCCTCACAAACCTCAAAACCATCCGATGGGCGATCTACACCTCCGCCCGTAAAGAGCCTCGAATGGTGCCATCTGGATGCTGGAATGATAGTTGTTATTGCAAACTCGATCAAAGGCAAGTGATCATCCCAACTACCTTTAAAGTCCATCACACAAGCTCTCAACATGTCCTCGAGAGTTTGAATTGTCTGCTCTTCCTGACCATCCGTTTGCGGATGGATTGCTGTGATGAGCTTAACCTGATTCCCAAGACCTTTTTGGAAAGACCGCCAAAACTAAGAAGTAAACCGAGTATCTCGGTATGAGATAATAAACAAGGGCACTCCATGAAGTTGAACCAACTCCTGAATATACAATTTGGCATAATCATCCGCTGAATTTGTGGTTTTGACCGGTAGGAAGTGTGCAGCCTTGGTCAACTTGTCTATTACCACCCAAATAGAATCATAGTGTCAGCGAGTACGAGGTAGGCCTGTAATGAAATCCATATTAATCTCTTCCCACTTCCAAGTAGGAATGTTAATACCCTGAAGTACGCCTTCGGGCCTTTGATGTTCGACTTTCACTTGCTGATAGTTCAGGCACTTGGCTATGAATTCTACAATATCCTTCTTCATGTCGTTCCACCAATATATTTCCCGCGAATCATGATGCATCTTGGTGGCACCCGGATGGAAGGAATACCTGGATCCATATGCCTCATGCAATATCCGGTCCCCCAAATTATCCACGTCTGGAACATATAGATGGCCCTGGTACCGTAGCACACCATCTCCCCCTGGGAGAAGACCACCTTCTAACTTCCAACGGCTTCCTTCAGCTTTACTAAAATCGGATCTTCATCTTGTCGATTCTGATCCATTTTGCACAACAACACCGCCATCGATCGAGTCGACCAATCTAACCCCCAACCTCGCAAGTCGATGGACATCTTTCACCAACTCCTTCCTTTCCTCATCCACGTGGGACACACTCTCCATAGAGAGCCTACTAAGTGCACCCACTACCATATTAGCCTTACCCGGGTGGTAAAGGACACTCATGTCGTAGTCCTTTAGTAGCTCCAACCACCTTCTTTGCTGAAGATTGAGATCTTTATGTGTGAACACATATTGAAAGCTCTTGTGGTCAGCGAATACATCCACATGGACCTTATACAAGTAATGCCGCCATAACTTCAAGGTGAACACCACCGCGACCAACTCAAGATCATGAGTCGGGTAATTCTTCTCATGGATTCAACTGTCTTAAGGCATATGCCATCACCTTCCCATGCTACACCAACACACACCCAAGTCTGATTCTCGAAGCATCACAATATACCACAAAACCATCGGTACCCTCGGGTAGGGTCAACACTGGTGCTGAAGTGAGTCGAGTCTTCAACTCTTGGAAGCTCTTCTCACAAGCCGACAACCATTGGAACTTTATCTTTTTCTGAGTCAACCTAGTCAATGGTGCTAAATTGATGAAAATCCCTCAACAAACCTCCGATAGTAACCCGCTAAGCCCAAGAAACTCCAAATTTTGAAGGATTCACCGGTCTGGGCTAATTCTTCGCCGCCTTAATTTTATGAGAATCTACTTTTATGCCCTCACTCGATACCACATGGCCAAAAAATGCAATCAAGTCAACCAAAACTCACACTTACTGAACTTTGCATACAACTGATTATCCTTGAGAGTCTGCAGCACTATTCTTAAATGAGCAGCATGCTCCTCCTCGCTCCGGGAGTATACAAGGATATCATCGATGAGCACGATCATGAACATGTCTAGATATTGCTTGAACACCCTGTTCATCAAGTCCATGAAAGTTGCAGGGGAATTGGTTAGTTCAAAAGACATAACAAAAAATTCCTAGTGACCATACCAAGTCCTGAAAGTGGTTTTCAGGATGTCACTCTCCTGAACCCTAACCTGGTGATACCCGAACCTGAGATCTATCTTTGAGAAACATCTGGCATCCTGAAGCTAGTCAAAAAAGTCATCGATCCTGGGTAAGGGGTACCTATTCATGATGGTGACCTTGTTCAATTGCCGGTGATCAATACACATGCGAAGGGATCCCATCCTTCTTTCGAACAAAGAGAACTGATGCACCCCATGGAGACTTACTCGGCCTAATAAAACCCTTATCCAGCAAGTCCTTCAACTACTCCTTCAACTCTTTTAGCTCATCTGGAGACATCCTATACGGAGGAATATAGGTAGGCTGCTTATCGGGTAAGAGATCAATGCTGAAATCAATTTCCATCTCAGGAGGAACACCTGGCAAATCATTGGGAAAAACCTCCAGATACTCACACACCACCGGAACTGACTGGATGGTTGGGGTCTCGGACTCAACATCCTTAACCCTAACTAGGTGATACATACAACCCTTAGAAATCATTTTTCTGGCCTTAAGATATGAAATAAACTGACCGGTTAGTACAGCTAAATTACCCCTACACTCTAAAACTGACTCACCCCGAAATCGAAATTCCACCACACAGGTCCTATAATTTATCGAAGCATAACATGCAAACAACCAATCCATACCTAAAATATTGTCAAAGTTAGTCATAGATAACTTTACTAAGTCTGCGAAGGTAATCTTATGCAATACTGTGATGGGGAAACCTCTATACACCCACCTAGCTACAACTGATTCACCGACTGGAGTAGAGACTGAGAACGATTTTGATAGAATTTCTGGGCTAAATCCAAAACTACTAAAAATATAAGGGGTCACAAAAGAGAAAGTGGCTCCTAGATCTAACAAGGCATAAGCATCAATATGGAAGACTTGTAACATACCAGTGACCATATCTGGCGAAGCCTCCTGCTCTTGGCGGGGTACTAGAGCATAAAACCTATTCTGGCGCTGACTACCTACTGAACTATTAGAGGCACCCTGCTGAGGGGGACATGCTGCTGGAGCGGCAGAATTGGCTACTATAACTCGGGCCCCACCAACCCCTGACCTGACTGAGGGGCAGTCCTTAATTATGTGCCCGGGTTTGCCACACCCGAAACACGCATCTGAGAAAACTAGGCACCTTTCGGGATGATTCTTGCCATACTTCGCACAAGCTGGGGAAGTGTGCTCCACCTGCATGCTACCATGATCCCTCGAGCCTGAAGCCCTGCTTCTCTAATCTCCTCTGAACCTAGATGGCATGCTGGACGATGAAGGAGCTGGAGCAATAGACCTTTGCTGGGAGTGCTGGTGCTTTCCACCCCCTGACCTGACTTGAGAAACCCCATAGCTGTCAGTCCTGGCCCTCTTGGTCTCCCTCTTCCTCTGGTAGACAAACTCCATCTGTTGTGCATGTAATACAATATGGGGTGAATCAATATCCCAATGAAGCATGGCGATCCTGCAATACTTGTCCAAGTAATCCACCACCCCATGCATAAAACAGCTCACCTGAACCCTCTAATCTGCCACTAACTCTGGAGCATACTTGGATAATTGGGTGAACTCAAATGCATAATCATGCATGGACATGTTACCCTGCTTCAAATTAACAAACTCGACCGCCTTGAACTCCTTTATCTCCCAAGGGAAGAACCAATCCGTAAATGTCGTGTGAAACTCCTCCCAACCTATTGGGCCTGCACCCACTGCCATGGAATCTCTCCATTGCTTAAACCATATGTGAGCTGCCCCCTTTAGCTGATAGGAGGTCAAGTCAACACACTCTCCATGGTTCACCCCAATAACCTGAGCGATCTTTAGAATCTCCTCAATGAAATCATGGGGGTCCTCGTCCACCTTCGATCTCGTGAACTCAGTAGGGTTCATTCTCAAGAAATCCCTCACCCTAGCTGCCGCCGCATTCCCATTTTGAGGGTAATGTTCCACTGTCTGATTCTGAGCCTGGGCATTCATGGCCTGTGCCAACATTTGAATCGCTGCCCTAAACTCAGCATCGGCAACCAGCTCTGGTGCGTGCTCCTCGTGAATGGGTGGGGCTGGCTGATGCTCCTCACCAGTTGCACCCTCATGATCATTACCGTTACCATTCCTCCTAGGGTTCACTCAACGTGGATAATGCTGCAAACATTAATAGGATGAATTAGAAGGGTAGAGGACTTTTTATCGCACGACATAGATAAAGAAGGAAACATTTCTTAAACGCCTAGTAGCCTCTTCATCAGAAGTGTGGCACGCTTCACACCCATGAAAAAGACTCTACTTAACGCAGCTTTCAGACTCCCTATGACACTTCAAAACCTATGGCTTTGATACCAAGTTTTTCACAACCTGAGCGTACACCCAGATCGTAACACGAGAAAAAGAGCCCCGTGAGACCCCAAGTCAACCCATGGCATGAGCATACATCTAATTCAATCACATAAGTAGAAGACTTAACATAAGAAAGTGTAAACATGCCATAACAATGAAAAAAAGATAAAACATGATCCACACATGGCAGCTGGATACAACTTATAGTTTGAAAAGCTTCTAATCATGAAAGACGGGTTGATGGGACAACTCCCCAACTAACCCAACAAATCTGAAACCAAAGGAAAAGCATATAATCTGAACATATGGCCCTCGAAACATGAGGACTCACCAAATAAGCCGATAACTATATCGGAAGCACTACTAGGGAGGGTGAGCCTGAGAGCCGGGTCCTGTATCATGAAACGATACAATATAGAAAGTATGCGGTCAGTACTTGGAATATAATGAATATGCAAGGTAAGTAAAACGTACATTTAAAACATATAAAAATCATAAATGATCGTAAGAGTAGGACATCATGCTCATATCATAAACATCAAACATAACATAAGGCTCAAGGTTTTCAAACATTCTTAATAAAGTCGAAATCATAATCGTAAGAGAAAAGCCTTATTTATCATGACTTGAACCAATATATATAATCATAAACATGCATATGAGCACATACCTCATATGAGCACATATGAAGCCCGACTTATAACTCTAGTCGGGAGGGTGTCCGTACCTTACAAAGCGTCAAACCATGAAAGTGTGATGTCACCATGAAAAGGGAGATTTGGGCCGGGGACAGTCCCATAGAAGGTCCCAACATACCTATGGTGGCACGTAGTTTATGAGGTCGGGGGTAGAACCTAGGCCCCGAATCTACTCAGTGTTCGATACTACTCCAAAATCATATATAGTGCTCATAGTATAATATACATGAATGCATAGGCTAGTTAGATCATGATAATCATAAATATACTTGTACATACGTGAACTAGTCATGAATCGAGGCCCATGATTCGGCCAAAACGTAATTCCTGATTCATAAGGCTCATACATACTTAGAGATCATGCATATAGCTTGAATTTCATGAAAATAATAATGGGTAACATAATAAATTCAGGATTTAAATCATAATGCATACTTGGCTTGTGAATATCATCAATGGGAGAGTAGATCATAAATCGATTTATCATGGGACATGCATAATTATTCTTAAATATATGGAATCCAATTCAATAATATTATAATTAGTTTAATCTACTAAATTTGATCAAAACTCATAGATGATAATTGGATTAAAAAAATCATAAAGCCCATTATCAACCATTAGAAGTTTAATTAATTCAAATTTAAAACCCCATGAGTTTTTATTGAAATTTTAGTAAAATTGTAGAGGAAGGGCATGGGTGTGGAAGGAACTACCCATTGAGAACCTTACATACCTAGGAATAACTAGTTCTTAACCTCTCTTGACAACCAAAGAAGATTTTGCAATGAATTGATGAGTTCTAAGCTTGAATCACTCTCCCAATATTTCTACCTTCCATGCATGAATGAATGAAGTGAAAACTAAACTTAATCCCTTTAAATTTCCCTATTTATAACCCAAAATGTCTTAGTTTAGGCCTTAGGATCTTAGGAATTTACAAAAAGCCCTTACTGATTTGCAGAAAAATAACTATCGGGGGGTCCCAACGAGGGGCTTAATGATTCATCATGAGGGGCCACGACTCGTGGCCTGAGTCGTGAAGTACACTACCAAAATTTCACCCTGGCACCCCATGGAGCACACCACGAATTGTGGTGGGTGACCACGACTCGTGGTCATAATCCGTGGTCAACACTGCCCAAAAATCCTCGCCCAGCATCCAGTCTAGGCCACGGGTGACTTCACGAGTCGTGAGGCCTAACCACGACTTGTGGTCATGCCCATGGTCTCCTCTACAAATCGTGCCAACCCTACTGGACCACGAGTCACCTTACGACTCGTGGTCACTCCTTACGAGCCTCCTCACGGTTCATCCTGTGACCTAGTGCAAAATTTTAGTGTTTCACTATTTTGAATCCCGATTTTGATCCTTGAGTTCCCGGGGTATAACAGGAATCCTCTATGATGTTATAGTGAAGGTAGTGTCCTTTATATTTCCGAGCGATTTTGTCACTCTGGACTGTTAGATTGATTTTGAGGTCCCCATTATCTTGGGGTGACCATTCCTCACCACTGGATGTGCTCTTGTCGATATGGAGACTAGACAGCTCAAATTCTGGTTGAACAATGAGGAAGTGACCTTTAATGTATGCAGATCCATGAAGCAACCAAATGATACGAGGGTAGTCTCAGTGATTGATGTTATGGAACCTGAGTTCCCAATGATGCCCATTGAGGAGTTTCTGATTCTTGATGACTTAGCAGCAGTTTTGATGGATATTGGTGCTGAGGAGATCCATGGAGTGAAGAGATTGTGAATGCACTTACTGGCACAGGGTCATACACTTATGCTTCAAAGAAGATTGATCTTGACCTGAAAAATCGAGTGACCCCACAAGCCAAGCCATCTATTGAGGAGCCTCGGGTATTGGAGCTCAAAGCACTCCTATATCACTTCACATATGTATTTCAGGGGACCGAAAACTCTTTACCGGTCATTGTTGCAACTGACTTGGAGAAATGGAATGTGGAGGCTTTGGTCTCCATTTTGAAGAGATATAAGAAAGCCATTGGATGGACCATTGTAGACGTTATTGGAATCCCATTTGGTATTTGCACTCATAAAATTCAGTTAGAGCCAGATTGTATTCCGAGCATTGAGCATCAGTGTAGGATGAACCCACCTATGCAAGAGGTGGTCAAGAAGGAATTATAAAGTGGTTAGATGTAGGTGTGGTTTACCCTATTGCTGACAGCAAATGGGTGAGCCCAGTACAGTGCGTGCCTAAGAAGGGAGGTATCACGGTGGTCCCTAATGCTAACAATGAGCTCATTCCACTTAGACCAGTCACCGGTTGGAGAGTATGCATGAATTATAGGAAGTTGAACCATTGGACTCAGAAAGATCACTTTCCTATGCCATCCATGGATCAAATGCTAGACAAACTTGCAGGTAGAGGTTGCTACTATTTTCTTGATGGTTATTCGAGGTACAATCAGATATCTATAGCCCCCTAAGACCAAGAGAAAACTACTTTCACTTTCCCATATGGTACATTTGCTTTTAATTGGATGCCATTCGGGTTATGCAATGCACCCACCACTTTTCAGCGATGCATGATGTCCATATTTTCGAACATGGTGGAAGACACCATTGAAGTCTTTACGGATGATTTTTAGATGGTGTATGATTCTTTTGATGATTGTTTGGATCATTTGAGCAAAGTGTTACAATGTTGTGAAGAGACTAATTTGGTGCTTAATTGGGAAAAGTGCCATTTCATGGTCAAGAAAGGTATAGTGCTCGATCACAGAATTTATGGTAAGGGTATTGAGGTGGATAGAGCTAAGATTGATGTTATTGCTAGTTTACCACCCCCAATTTCTATAAAAGGTGTTCGAAGTTTTCTAGGTCATACAGGGTTTTATAGAAGATTCATCAAGGACTTTTCGAAGATTGCATATCCTTTGTGTAAACTACTTGAGAAAGAGGTGAACTTTGTTTTTGATGAGGCATGTCTGAAGGCTTTTGAATGCCTTAAATAGAGATTGACCATTGCCTCTGTTACAGTGGCACCTGACTGGCCTTTGCCTTTTGAGGTCATGTGTGATGCTAGTGGTGTGGGCCTAGGAGCTGTGTTGGGTCAGAGGCGTGAAAAGATTTTCTATCCCATTTATTATGCTAGAAAGGCCCTCAATGCAGCTCAAAAAAATTATACCGTGACAGAACAGGAGTTGTTGGCTGTAGTATTTGCATTTGAGAAGTTTCGGGCATATTTTCTTAGAACTAAGGTGATAGTCCATACAGACCATGCAGACTTGAGATATCTGATATTAAAGAAGGATGCCAAGCCACGGTTGATTCGATGGGTTTTGCTGTTACAAGAATTTGAGTTTGAGGTAAAAGACTGGAAAGGGACCGAAAACCAGGTGGCTGACCATTTATCAAGGTTGGAAGTAGATGCAACACTTTGTGATGAGCTTGACATTGATGATGCATTTCCCGATGAGCAGGTGTTGGCTGCCTCGTAGGATCTCCTCCAATGGTTTGCTAACTTCGCAAATTATTTGGTAAGTGATGTTGTACCAGAGAATCTATCTTTTCATCAACCGAAGAAATTCATGTCTGATGTGCGAAAGTTTTTATGGGATGAGCCTTACCTATTTCTCATTTGTGCGGATGGGGTGATTTGGAGATGTATAGCTGAGGCTAAAATGTTGAGTAGAGGCTTGTCACTCATCCCCTGTTAGGGGTTACCATAGTGGGATTCGCACTGCCGAGAAAATTCTACAATGTGGGAACTATTGGCCGACCATTCACCAGGACGCACACGATTTTTCAAAGGCATGTGATGCTTGCCAAAGGCAAGGAGGAATATCACGAAGGCATGACTTCCTCTTACTCCCATCCTGATCATTCAGCTATTTGATGTGTGGGGCATTGATTGCATAGGCCCATTTGTGAGCTCAAATGGGATGAAATACATACTTGTTGCTGTTGACTATGTTTCGAAATGGGTGGAGGCAGTTGCACTTCCGAATAATGAAGGCAAGAGTGTCACAACATTCTTGAAGCTGAATATCTTTGCTAGATTCAGGACACCCAGATCCATCATTAGTGATGGGGGTTCACACTTCTGTAACTGGTTGTTTTGTTCTTTATTGGAAAAATATGGGGTAAAACATAGGGTGGCAACACCCTATCATCCGCAGTCTAGTGGGCAGGTTAAAGTCACAAATCAGGAGATAAAGACCATTTTGGTGAAGACTGTGAATGCAAATCGAACAGATTGGGCAAGGAAACTTGATGATTCTTTATGGATTATCGAACTGCATTCAAAATTCCTATAGGTATGTCTCCTTATCAGCTTGTTTATGGAAAAGCATGTCATCTTCCGGTGGAACTTGAGCACAAAGCAATATGGGCGCTCAAGAAGCTGAATTTGAACTGGAATGAAGCTGCAAACTTGAGGCTTGGTCAGTTAAATGAGCTTGATGAATTTCGGTTGAAAGCCTATGAGAGTTCTGAAATTTACAAATTAACGATGAAAATTCAGCATGACCAGAAGATTGAGAAAAGAGAATTCAACCCGGGTGATATGGTGCTACTATTCAATTATAGACTTCATTTGTTTCCTGGTAAGTTGAAGTCTAAATGGCTGGGACCTTTTCGAGTGGTCCAAGTATTCTCCCATGGGGCAATCGAACTAGAAAACCATGAAGGAAAGCAGTTTAAAGTGAATGGTCAGCGGGTGAAAGCTTATTTGGGGAAAAGTGAAGAAATCAAACTGGTAGACCTTTGGACCCTGAGTGAAGTATGAGTAACTTGGGCGAATTGCGTTGTGCCGCGTCATTAAATCAGGCGCTGCATGGGAGGCAACCCATGAACGTATTTTGGTAAAGTTTGAGTGATCAAAATACCCACATCGTGCCACGACATTAAATCAAGCGCTTCTTGGGAGGCAACCTAAGTTGTAATTGTAAGAAATATGTAGTGTTTACATTTGTCAATGGGTACAGGTGATAAAAATGAAAAATTTGAAGTTGGAACCAAAATTTGGAGCTTCTGTTCTGGTGCAAATTATCACAGAACAAGTCGTCATCTGACTTGATGACTTGTTCAGTCCAACCATGAAGACTGATGCAGAAAATAGGGGAACAACGGTCGACCTAACGACTCGTCTCCACTGACAATGAGTAGTGGGGTTTTCTGTCGAGTGCATTATCTTGTCAATGCAGAAAAGTGATAAAGGCACCAACGAGGGACATAACGAATCGTTGGGTGGCCCAACGATTCATCAGCTGACCCATCAATAATACACTGAAAGGCCAAAAAAGTCAGGGCCTATGACTCATATCATGACTCGTTGGGTTCTACCACGAGTTGTTCAATGAATCGTTAGGTCCTAGGTAGGATTCCTCCCAAACAACTGCTTAAAATTTCAAAAAGAATCATTTTGTCCCCTCACGATCTGTTACGTGGGTCATGGTAAATTTAATGTTAAATAAACCCTAGCCCGACCCACGTTCACTAAGGGCACTTATTAAATTTCAAACAGACAAAACATCCAAGTATCCACTTAAATGCATTACCTATTACCAACGAGCACTACTCTAACTTAAACAAAATTCCCTCTTCTTCTCTTCACAAATGTTCACTCGCTGAGAATCTTTCGAACAAGCATTCACAACTCACTGCACTCAGCACACCACATGGAATTCACTGTTCTCACCGCGCATCAACTAAAGTGTAAGTTTTTCTATGCTTAGAATGGATTATTATTAGACCCATGTTTTGTTGAATCTTCAGATACTCGACTATGATTTACATTGATTGATGGTTGTCTCATATTGATAGTAAACCCTAGGTAGATTAAACATTGAGATCATGATTGAACTTAAATACATTTGATTTGAGAAATTGGTTTTCTATTATTGTGGAATTGAAAAAAAAAAGAAGAAAAAAATAGCAAGTAAAATGCAAGATGGGGGTGCGTTAAATGAAACTCTTGAGCACGAGCCACATAACGAGTCGTGGTGTCATCTCACGACTCGTTGTGTAGCTCATTTTGAGTGGCAAACTAAAGGATTTTTACAGTGTACTTCACGACTGGTCTAAAGAGTCATTTCCATAGGTAATGACTTGTGGTGACCAGTTGTCAAGTTCACTGGTTCATCACAAGCAAGTATGCCTGGTAGACAACGGGTAACATCACGATTCATGGCCAGTGGCAACGAACTATTATGTTCCTCATGCTGTCTGTGGGAACACAGTTAAATCTTCTTTTTGTTTCATCCCATCTTGTATACTAACAGTTCTTCCACAGGTACAATGGAACCCAAGGGAACTCTGAGAAAGGGTCCATCCAAGAAACAAGTGCCGGAGATAAATCAGCCCTCCTACTGTAGACTCAGGGACGAGTCCTTATCTTCCGAAGAGTCCAGTGGCTCGGTGGAAGAATATGAGGTTTCTGAGGAGAAGATCGAGCGGAGATCGACCAGGACTAGGACACAACGCCCTAGCAATCTGACAGCCCTGGTCGCATCTGCTACCCCACTTGCTCGAGACCCACCGAATCGAGCTGAAGAAAATGTTTGGGACCGTAGTTCCAAGTGCCCCTGAGGGCACCACAGCTGCAGCACATGCAGAGGGGGCCGATGAGTCACATGCTCAACAGGAGAGCTCAGACCATGAGCTCACTAATACCTTACAGACATCCACAGAGCAGTCACGAATGGTGAGGCAATGGTGTATACAGGGCATGAAGGAGATCTACAGCAGGTACATCGAGCCCACTGAGAAGGGCCACCGAAAAAGGAGTATAATTGAGGAGCTTCGAATGGTCACCACAGGGCTCAGGACCTTCCAAACATAAAAGCACTATTTGAGAAGTACAGGTTCTAGTGGTTGACTGAACCTTCTGGGAGCTACAGCTCGTGCCTGGTCAGAGAATTTTATGCAGCCTGCGAAGCCACACTTAAGCATATGGCCTTGGGAGGCTAGGACTGGAAGAAAAGGCCCCTTGCATCAGGTGTTGGTTCAGGAGACATAGGTTGATATATCAAAGAGGACCATTTCTAGATTGCTTTATGGTCCGGACGATCGGGCGCTAGTGAATACAACCGAGTTTGATCACAGATTATCCGAGCTCAAGAAAATCAAGATCAAGAAGTTGAACAGTGTTGAGCACATCAGGCAGTAGACTTGGCTTTTACGGATTATTGCCATAAGAGGACCTTTGGTTGAGTGGCTACATGGTATAGAGTCCCAGATCAAGAAGGACACACTCAACTTCGTAGAAAATTTTTGGTGGTCCTTGGTTCGACACAGGTTGGTCCCGACCAGCAATGATAATGTCCTGTCACCTGACCGAGCCGCACTGGTGGCAAGCATCATTGAGGGGTACACCATTAACTTCCTGCGGTACATTGTTGAGGAAATTCAAGAGCGGTCCATATTAGACAGTACCACTATACCATTTCCATGCCTCATTGACCCACTCTGTCAGGAGAAAAAGGTGCCAGAGTTGCTAGCTATTGATCAAAGGATAGTGGTACAGAATATTACCGATATTGGGTTGATCATAGATGAGACCAGTATCGAGGGAAAGGAGTCAGTACGCCGCATCCGCTGAAGCGACCATATTAGTAGAGGCATTTGGCAGCGGTATGCACACCGATGCTGCACAATGCTCTGAGTTGGCGACTGAGCTTACTGAGGGTAGAGAGACGGGTAGCCAGCCTAAGGCTACAGATGCAGCGAACACCTCCGCACCTGCTGATGTTCTCGAGTCATCACTGCAACAGCTCCTAGACCACCAGTTGCTCCTCCACAAGCCCCTACAGCCGGTCTAGTTACGATTTCTCAGGAATTTTTGATTGACATGGCTAGGAAGCTAGCTAAGGCCGAAAATCAGCAGGCATACATGGCTCTACAGGTTAAAGTTTTAATGGAGCAAGTAAAGCCTTGGGTGTCGAAGGATTTGGAGGCATTATCTAGTTCTGTGCATGGCCGGTTAGATGCGTTTGAGAGGCACATGGATGAGCGTCTTACTCAGTTACAGGGGCCCGAGCTTACTTGATGGTATGTAGAGCTAGGAGCACTCAGAGCTGAGGTGTGGGATTTGGCCGCATGAAGGAAAGCTGCAGTACCTTCACCTGTACTTCCAGTGATAGATGATAGCAAAGAAGAATTACCACCGATAGTCAATTTAATCACTGAGGAGCCGGTGGAGTAGGATAAGGGTAAGAGGTCGCGTGTGGAGGCTAGTTTTGAGGAGGATGCTTCTCTGCTTCGTGCTCAGAAATTGGAGCAGAGATAGATGGAGACAACGCTATAGATATCAAGAGAGGAGGCTCAACAGAGAGCCAAAATTGAGGCAGCAAGAGCTCGTGGAGAAGGAACAAGCTCCTTTGGTTCTGAAAATGCACCGGAACAGCCTGGTAACACTGGAGATGACCAGGTCGCAGATGCCTAGGTTGGACAGGTATGTTCCCTATTCCCCTGTTTTACTTTTGTTTATATATGCGTCGAGGACGACACATGTTTTTTTTATGGGGGTGGGAAAGGGATACCTGTGTAGTTTCGTTGAACATAACTTGAGGATTTTTCTTGCTGGATATCTTTTTCCTTAGGTGTTTCCTATCTAGTAGAACCGCATATTTAGGTTTTTGTGTTTGTTTTGTATCAGTCAAAAGAAAAGTAGGTGAACTCAAGGCAGTTATGAGCATAATGAGCATAAAATTTTGAAAATTGTTGGAGCCAATAAATATGATACCCCTCCTAATTTTTTGTTATGTATATGTGTTAGAGGCAAGTATAACCTTTGTGAATCTTTGCATGACATTACTATTGTGAACATGTTTACCATTGCGTGACTCTATCTGAACCAGCTGTTAGTAAAAGTGATGATGTTGGCCTGTGCATTATGTGAGTAAGGTTCAATAGTTGAATTCTGCTGTGTGTGTCAATCTAGAACTTTCTTGGTCAGTCATATTGAGGTAGAATATGGGAAACTAGGAAAGGATCATAGGCCATTTTTGATTAATTAACCCACTTTAGCCTTAAAAGACCTACCAAAAGAAGATAAATATCCCTTGATCCAAATTTTGAGCTTAAATTGACCGTTCTTTTTGTTAGCCCTAATTCACCTTTCTGCTTTGATTATAGATGAACCTGTTTTGGCCCTGGTCCCTCCTTGGACACTGTGAACCTCAACTCAAGAAAATTACCTAAGTTGAGGGCGGCTATTATAGGGGTGACTAAGAAGAGTAGGGTGGAATAAAATTGGGTAATGAAAATGAAAGAGTGGGTGCGGTGTGCGTAATGAAAGAGAATAAAGAAACAAAGATGTTGTTAAAGTGAAAAAGAACAAGAAAAGAAAAGAAAACGAAAATGCTAAAGCAATGAATGCTTGAAAGAAGAAGAACTGCACTCGTAGTTGCAAACAAAAATAAAAAAAGAAGCAAGTAAAGAAAAAAGGGAGAAAATATTCAAAAAGAGGTTAAAAGTGGAGTCAAGAAGTATGTAGTGTCAAGGAGGGTTAAGATACTATTCCTATATGTACCGTACCCGAACCCGAGCCTACATTACAAGCTGAAAAAGTCCTATAGTGATCCTAGTTAACCGTCTAAAATCAAGGTATTGAAAGTAAAGGCAAGCTTATGGTATTGCATGTGCACAGTTAGAAGTTCTTTGTGAGAGAGAGTGCTTTTACTTGGTCCCAAGATAAATATTTCATGATCATAAACACATTGTGTGAGTGTGGGACTTCTTTGTGGTGAGAGCATTTGGTCAATAAAATCGTCTACTAACTGTCAGTCAGTGTGCTAGAATTCTGTGCATGGTTGCAAGTCACAGTATATTGCCATGTTTTGATTCCTCTGTGTTATGGTTGAAAACCTCACATATGCATTATGATTCTATTTTGTAATGTAAGGGAGGGGTTAGAAAAGTTGGTTTGATTTAGAGAAAGGACTGCCAAGGGATGCCTAGAGTTCATTTGATTGAAGTATTGAAATATTTTATTTTTTGTTTGTTTTTGCCTGAGGACATGCAAAATTTCTAAGTTGAGGGTGTTGATGTGCAATGATTTTATAGCACTTTCGACGCTTAAAACTAAGGAATTATGCAAATTCTAGGTGTGTTTAAGTAGATATAATGTGCTTGTGTTTAGTGTTGCAGGAAAATAGGTTTTGAAGTGAAATGGGCAAAGTAAGGCTTAAAACAACTGAAATGGAGGTTGTTAGTCATGCCACGAGTCATTGTCACTGTCCACGACTCGTTTCCTAGGCCGTGGGATGGGTTAAACATTTGAAGCTGAAGGAACAATGCACTTCACATATTGAAGGCACGACTCATTACATCTGGTAACGAGTCGTAAAGCCAGTCATGAAGACTGGAAAAAGATTCTAAAAGAAATAAACAGTGGAGATAACGGATGACGTCACAAGTTGTTAGCTGACTGAACGACTCATTTGGAGATTACTGGAGGAAATCGTAGGGTGCACTGGAGAATTGGAGAAGCTAGACCATGAGGGGCCTAACGACTAATGCCCAGACACAACGAGTCATTAGGTGACCCGTTGCTATGACTGGGCCTAATGCTGAGGACGACTTTTCTTGACTGATCACGACTCGTTTGAGGTCCTAACAAGTCATTACTTAGCCTGTGACCACTGACGACCTGAGTTCTGATTTTAATTAGGAAAAGGTTTCTTTGGAACTATAAATACCTTATTTAGGTTTATTTTCGAGAGTACAGTTTATTATTATAGTTTTCACGTATATTTTGGTGTTGTGTACTATTATTCTTCGTTCAAGAAACAAAGTTTACAATTTTGTTCTTGAGTTTAAGGATCAAAAGCAACATTGGAATTTGTTCATCGGTTTTGGAGTTATATTCAATTCACTTGGTTTTCTTCTACTAATTTTTGTGAGTTGCAATTATGAATTATTCTTTATTTTGTGATTGTGATCATACAAACATAAGTATATAAACCTATAACTAGGGTTGTGGGAACCATGATGAATTAACACACACAGGTAAAAATACTTAGTGATTCTTGAATGGAGTTTATGCATGTATTGTTTCTCTCTTCGTTTTAATTGATTCTTACCGATTGCAAACGTTAGATATTGTCTTATTCTTATTCACCTAACCAAGGGGATAATGAATGGGAAAAGAGTTTAACAACGGAGATTTGAGGTTATCAACCCTCATCTAATAGCTAGACCTTGTCCAAAAATAGCTAATCTGATATTAAGGGTAAGGGTTAATTAAGCATACACCCGTATATGGACCAAGTTGCGTAGTGATAATCATCTAGATAGGGGATGAACCATTTAGGTGAATTTAACTTACCAATATTGCATGCCAAACATAGAAATAGATCATTAGTATAAAACCTTATGGTTATGAAGTCATAGGGAACACAATCCTAGCCACCTTGTTAATTGAATACAACCAAAATTGACGTAATCATCTTTTAGTTTCTACTTTTGTTCATTATTTTGTTTTTCAAAACATCCCCCATAGGAAATAAGTAAGACGATAGTATTAGCTAAACACATTAACTTAAGTTATTTCCATATTCTCAATAGGATCGACCCTAACCTCTCAGTTGGGTTCTAAATCTGACATCGACCGCGTTATATCTCATTACGAGGTGTAATTTGGGCGACTGCTACCTCAAATCATCTACATCTAGAACGCACAACCTGCCTCGATAATGGAGCACACCATCTCCCCCTTTAGAGAACACTTCCACCTCTTTTCTTAGGACCGCTTCCTTCAATTTGAGAAAAATTGGGTCTTTATCCTGCTTGACTTAACCTCTACCACCAGGGAGGTTTTGACCCACTCTGGACTACAACTCCACCTGTTGCTGAGTCAACCAAATGGACCTTAATCGAGCCAATCTGTGAACATCTCTAACCAGCTCCTTCTTATCATTCTCAACATGAGTAACACTCCCCATGGACAATATGCTGAGGGCGTCAGCCACTATGTTAGCCTTACCTGGGTGATACAAAATACTAATGTCATAGTCTTTCAACATCTCTAACTATCTCCTCTAACAAAGATACAAATCCTTCTGGCTGAACATATACTGAATACTCTTTTGATCAGTGAAAACATCCATATGAACCCCATAGAGATAATGTCTCCAAATCTTCAATATAAACACTACCGCTACCAATTCAATATCATGAGTTAGATAGTTCTTCTCATGAACCTTGATCTGTCTGGAGGCGTAATCCATGACTTTTCCATGTTGCATCAAAACATAACCAAGGCTAACTCTGGAGGCATCACAGTAGATCACAAACCTATCTGAACCTTCTCGAAGAGTCAGAACTGGGGTTGTAATGAGTCGAGTCTTCAACTCTTGAAAACTCTTCTCACATTCATCATACCACTAAAACTTCACCTTTTTCTAAGTTATCTTGGTCAACAGGAAGGCAATGGAGGAGAATCCTTCAACTATCTGTCTGTAATAGCCGAATAGACCTAAGAAACTCCTAATGTCTGTCAAAGAGGTGGGTCTTAGCCAGTCCTTAACTGCCACTATCTTCTGAGGATCCACCAGAATACCCTCTTTGGAGACCACATGACTGAGAAAGGCAACTAATTTTAGCCAAAATTCACACTTGATGAATTTGGCGAACAACCGGTCCCTGAAAGTCTGTAAAACTATTTTCAGATGGTTTGCATGCTCCTCCTTTGTTTTGGAGTTAACCAAAATGTCATCTATAAAGACAATGACGAACATGTTCAGGTATGGCTTGAATACCCTATTCACCAGGTCTATAAAAGCTGTAGAAGCATTGTTTAGTCCAAAATACATAACTCTGAATTCATAGTGACCATATCAAATTCTAAAGGTTGTTTTCAGAACGTAACATTCTCTAACACTGAGCTGATGGTATCCTGATCGGAGATCTATCTTGAAGAAATAACTAGCCCCCTGAAGCTGATCGAACAAGTCATCAATCCTGAGTAGAAGATATCTCTTCTTAACTGTAACTTTGTTCAGCTGACAGTAGTCGATGCATATTCTGAGTGTGTCATTTTTCTTTAGTACGTATAGGACTGGGGCACCCCATAGAGAAATAATAGATCTGATGAAGCCTTTATCTAGAAGGTCTTTTAGTTGTTCCTTCAACTCCTTAAGCTCAGCTGGATCAATTCTGTAAGGAGGAATAGAGATGGGTTGGGTATTTGGAAGAAGGTCTATGCCGAATTCTATTTCCCGCTCGGGAGGGACTCTGGGAAGATCTTCGAGAAACATATTAGGAAACTTAGTCACTACTAGAATTGACTAGAGCATTGGGGTCTCAGAACTGGAATCTTTGACCCTAACCAAGTGATAGGTATACCCTTTGGCGATCATTTTCCCAGCCTTAAGGTACGAAATAAAATGATCCTAAGGAGCTGAAGTACTACCCTTCCATTCTAAGACTGACTTGTTAGAAAATTAAAACCTGATGACTCTGGTTCTGTAGTCAATTGAAGCATAACAAGAATGCATTCAGTCCATGCCAAGGATAAGGTCCAAGTTGACCATGTCTAACTCTACTAGATCAACTGAAATAACTTTACTCAACACTGAGCTCGGATAATTTCTGTATAACCGACTGGATCTAACTGACTCACCAACTGGGGTAGAGACTAAAAATGTCTCTAAAAGAATTTTTGGGCTTATATCAAACTGAACAGCAATGTATGGAGTCACGAAGGAAAGTGTGGCTCCTGGATCTAGAAAAGCGTAATTATCAATATGGAAAAGGCATAACATACCAGTAACCATATTAGGTGAGTTCTCCTAATCCTTTCTAGAAGCTAGAGCATAGAACCGATTCTGGCGTTGACCGCCACCTACACCTGAAGAAGTGCCCAATTGAGCTGGATGACCTATCGGGGCCGCTGATGTAGTGGACTGGGCTTTTACCCATCCAACTGAGGCACTCTCTTAATTTGTGACCTAGCTAACCACACCCAAAACAACCCTCTTTGCCCATACGACACTCGCTTGGATGATTCTTTCCACATTTGGGACATGCTAGAAAAGTGCAGCTATTGGAGACATGGCTGTAGGACTGGGAGCGTGATGTCCCACCCCTTCTATCCTTATGGGGCCTATAGAATGGAGCATTAGTTGAGGAAGGTTATATAGGCCTCTGTTGCTGCTAGGGGAGACTACCACTTCCTGACCTCTGCTGGGAGTACACAAACTGACTAGTTTTGGCCCGTTTTCTCTCGCTCTCTATCTCCTTCAACTTTTCTGCCATTATCTGTTGGTTATGAATGATGAGACTAGAGAGGTCTATATCTTTTATGAGCATGGCGGTCCTGCATTCCTTGAGTTCCTAATTTGGGACTCCATTAACAAATATGAGCATGCGAGCCCTCGGCTCAACAACCATTTTTGGAGCATATCTTGACAGCTGAGTGAACTTTAGTGCATACTCTTTTATTGTCATGTGCTCTGCTTCAAGTTCATAAACATTGCGGACTTAGCTTGCCTTAACTCCTGAGGGAAGAACCCATCCATGAGTGTTGTAATGAATTCATCCCATTCCACCAGACCCTCACCATTCTGTCTTCCCTTCTTCCATTGTTTGTACCAAATTTGAGCTATCTCTTTCAACTGGTAGGCAGTCAGGTCAGCACTCTCTGTAGAGGTGACACCCATGATTTGGGTGATCTTCTGTACCTAATCCATGAACTCCTGCAGGTCCACTTCTACCTTACACCCGTGAAAAGCTAGGGAATTCATCCACATAAAATCTCAGACCCTGACCGTGGCTATAGACCCATTGGTGTTGACTGGTACAACTACCTGCTGATTGACCTGATTGGTCATTGCCTGAGCCAACATTTGAATAACGGCCCGAAATTTAGCATGGGACACCTGGTGATCCCAAGGAGCTGCGGGAGTTGGTGGGGCTGGCCGATTAGCATTTCTGGTCCTCCTTCCATTTCCTCTTCTGGGAGGCACCATTATCTGAAAAGGGTATAGCACTAGTTAGGAGGATGTATTAGAGTCTAAACTCTATGCACGATTAGATTTAAGAATAAAGGGAATTTTCCTTAAAAAGCCTCTTAATCTCCTCCACATAAGTGTGGCGCGCTTCACTCCCCTAAAAATGACTCTACTTGACGCGGCTTTTAGACATCCTAGGATACTCTAAACCTAAAGCTCTAATACCAAGTTTGTCATGACCACAGTTCACACCCTGGACATGACACGGTACTTAGAGTCATAAGTGTCACACTCTGCCTTGGGGGGTATGACTGGCACCTGGTGCCATATTAGGACCTGTACTGCTGGACTGCTAAGCCTGGGTACATCTGGTGCCTGGCTGGCTCTAACTCACATTTCTGGAAACAAAGGGCTATATAACGGCTGTAAACACAGCCCCCGGCCCATTGGCCTATAGCCTCCTGTACCTGTACTGACAGCTGACCAGAAACGTATCAATTAAGGGAAACTTATGCGGGCCGACAAGGCCACCATGCTGTCTAGTTATCTGTAACTTAATAATAGAATGTTAGGAATCTATGTGACCGACAAGGTCACCACTACTGTCAAACTATGGCCCCACACGGCCAACATGAAAGAAACAGAAGTACCAATAACTAAACAACTGCACGGCCCCATACGACCAGCTCATTTGACCACAGGGAAATATATACAGACTGCAAGCCTCTAGGAATAACAATAGAAATGACCGGGACAGGGCCCCGACCTACCCGTACTATATAACCAAAAGAAAATGAAATACACCTCTGGAATTCAGTCTCCAGATAACAGGAGCTGAATACTCGATCGCTGACAGGAATCACGTGGTATCGCCTGCTCGTCTATGAGTACCTGCAGGCAAGTAATGCTGCGCCCCACCGGGCGTCAGTACCGCTGGTACTGAGTATGTAAAGCAATAACTGAAAGAAATATCTGAAAACAATAATATAACTGATGAAACTGAAGTAGAAGGAATAGATTAACTGTCTGATAATGTAAGTCATACCTTCTCTTAATCATACTGGAAGGAGTAGGAGTCATACCTGAGGATTTATCGTTCTACTGTCGATCTATCCGTATCTACTGTAACACAGTATAACATATCATAACATACATAGCACACACAAACCTTACTCGTCCCCTATAAGACGGGAGGTACAACCAGCACAGAATCTATACCCCTACCCCGGTCATCCCATCTCCTATAACCCTGTAAGCATCCTGCCGGTCCCCTGGGTATGCACTTGGGTTTGCTGAGCCCCTAACTATAACTGTACCTGAGTCCGAAGGATGCCTGAATCAACACCCCGGGCGTATCCGCTCGACGGGGGTGTATAAGGGCCGACCAAGGCACAATATGGGGAAAACTGACATCCCATCTTCGTCCCCTGTGGGACGGCATGCCACTCCGTAGAGCGACGTATCCTCATCCTCTGGCGGACGAGTCGATACAGCTATTAACCCTAGGCGGTCATGGATGCTAGGTAATCCAACCCCAAACAATACAACAGTCTCACTAGTAATACTATCTGCATATACCACACACTGAAGCTAATGATAATAAAGTGTTTGTACATACTGCATGCTGAACTGGTGATAGCGATATGTACGTATTTAATACATGCTGAGACTGATAATTGTATATATATGTAGATATAATCTCCTGCCATACTATACTAAGTCTAATGCTGAACATGATATAGTATTTCTGCTGAAAACTATGCTGTATACTGAGCTTCTATAGTAACATGATTTACTAGTTCTAATATGCTTTCTAGCTTCACTTTAACTTATCGTTCTATTTCTGAGATGTCTTATAGATATTACATTACTTTACTGGGTTTCAACTGAATACAATGATATCCTAACATTCTATGTCACATCACATACTGAGCATGCTGTGCAGTTCCTAACACTTATGTTAAAATCTATATCGTGCTAGCAAGTCTCGCGCTGATCATAACATGATGTTTCTAATATCGTACCAACATTCGTAATAAACACCACACATGGCTTCTGAATATTCTACTGGCCTTTAAATTACTGTACTGTACCCAGATTACTAACTTGCCGAGGAAACTAGCTTTACATACCTTATCCTTGAATTATTCGTCTGTCGGACGAGACTCGGCCGGTACTTCAACTATTTTCTCCCAACTGCATTCATAAATATGTCAATTAATACTAAATACAACTTTATTTTAAAAAGGCAATGTCACTTTCGATATAATTTATAGCCTAAACTTAGGCTTATCGAAAGACGGCCAAAAACTCGCTATTTTTCAGAGGTCCAGAAGGGAGAAATATTCACTTCACAGCTAGGAACACATAGACACTAATTTAGAGCAATTCCACTTACCTTAGCTCGGTGGCTCGACGATTCGTCGGCCGTATTTTACGAAACTGAATCCGTAGGAATGCTCTCTGCTGCTAAATACCTCAGTATCTGGAGTTAATTTGCATTTGGTCAACGTGTAGCAGCGTAATCGATCGAAAATTATAATCCCTCCTTCGTTCTTCTCCTTTCTCTAATTTCTCTCTCTGTTTCCTGGAAATTTCTTAAGTGTTAAATGATTTAAACACGAATTGGGCTTTATATACTTGGGCCTGGACAAGGCCAACGTGTCACGGGGCCAACGCGGAGGCCTCTCCTCCGTGACACGCTGCCATCGCGGAGGGGCTCTGCCTCGGCTCCTTCCGCGATGGTTCGACAGGTTTCTCGTCTGATCTTTTTCCGGGCCTTTCTCCAGCATGTATGGCCTTCAAATATGCTTAACCAACGTGCGAATAGGTCATTTAGGTGTCGGGAATTCTACGGGGTATAACATTCTCCCCTCCTTAAGAACATTCGTCCTCGAATGTATACTGTGATCTAGAGGGCTACTTATTTACTTTCTAGAAAAATTTCGGCAGAGTTTCCCCTGTAATATGGACTATAGCAAAAACCTGAAATGCAAAAAAGTCCAACACAGGCACTGCGCGTAATATTTTAAGATCCACTGGATTACTAAGTATCAATCTTTTTCGTTCACACACATACAACTATAAGATACTGCATAAGTAATAATACGGACATACCTGTCGCCTGACTAGGCCTGAAATAGGTGAGGGTATCTGGCTTTCATATCTTCTTCAGCTTCCCACGTCATTTCCTCACGGTTCCTGTTACGCCACAATACTTTGACAGATGCAACATATTTAGTCCTCAACCTGCGAATCTGTCTGTCTAAGATAGCTACGGGAACCTCTTCATATGCTAACTCTTCTGTGACCTGGACATCCTGAACTGGAACTACTGTAGAAGGGTCCCCTACGAACTTCCTTAATATAGAGACATGGAATACTGGGTGAACAAATGCTAACTCTGGAGGCAAGTTCAATTCGTATGCAACTCGGCCTATTCTTCGTCGAATCTGATATGGCCCAATGAATCTCGAGCTAAGCTTGCCTTTCTTGCCAAACCTCATTACCCCTTTCATCGGAGACACTTTCAGATATACCCATTCATTTACCGCAAATTCTAGATTTCTGCGCCGCACATCTGCATAAGACTTCTGGCGGCTCTGAGCAGTCAGTAAACGTTCTTGGATAAGCTTTATCTTCTCCTCTGACTGCCGGACAATGTCTGGGCCAATCAATGCTGATTCTCCTATTTCAAACCAACCAATCGGCGACCTGCATTTTCGCCCGTATAATGCCTCGAAAGGCGCCATCTGAATAGCTGAATGATAACTGTTATTATAAGCAAATTCAATCAACGAAAGATGCTCATCCCAGCTACCCCCAAAATCTAGCACACACGCTCGCAACATATCTTCGAGCGTCTGAATTGTACGTTCAGCCTGCCCATCTGTCTGAGGATGGAATGTTGTACTCAAGTTAATCTGCGTTCCCAAACCTTTCTAAAACGACTGCCAGAATCTAGCTGTGAATTGTGCTCCCCTATCTGAAATGATGGATACCGGCACTCCATGTAATCTAACTATTTCTCTGATATATAATTCGGCATAATCCTCAGCCGAGAAGGTAGCCTTTACTGGCTGGAAATGAGCTGATTTTGTTAGCCTGTCAACTATTACCCAAATGGAATCATTTCTGCGTCTGGTACGGGGCAACCCTGTTACAAAATCCATGTTTATCATTTCCCATTTCCACATAGGCACCATTACATCTTGCGTCAAACCGCCCGATTTCTGGTGCTCTGCTTTCACCTGCTGACAGTTAGAACATCTAGATACAAATTCAGCTATCACAGCTTTCATACCTGGCCACCAGTAGATGTCTCTGATGTCATGGTACATTTTTGTCGCTCCTGGATGGAAGGAATAGCAAGCGTAATGTACCTCATGCATGATCTGCCCGCGAAGCCCTGAAACATTCGGGACACAGAGGTGACCCTTACAGCTTAGCACATTATCCTCCGTCATTTGGAAATCTGACTCCTTACCTTCCTAAATTCTATCTCTGAGTTGGACTAAATCAGGATCCTCATACTGTCGTTCTTTTACCTCTGTAACTAATGATGACACAACAGAATTCTGAATTACTGCTCTATTATTTTCTGTTTCCATTACTCGAACGGCTAAACCAGCTAACTGATGAATTTCTTTGGCTAACTTCCGCTTCTCAGGTCGCAAATACGCCAAACTTCCCATTGACTTACAGCTCAGGGCATCCGCTACAACATTAGCTTTTCCGGGGTGGTATAGGATATTCACATCATAATCTTTTAACAGCTCCAACTAGCGGCGTTGCCGTAGATTCAACTCCCTCTGAGTGAAAATGTACTGTAAGCTCTTATGATCCGTGTAAATATCAACATGGACGCCGTACAGGTAATGCCTCCACATTTTTAAGGCGTGGATTATTGCGGCTAGTTCCAGGTCGTGGGTAGGGTAATTCTTTTCGTGTTTCCTCAGCTGTCTGGAAGCATATGCAATTACTCTACCATGCTGCATCAACACACAACCTAACCCGACGCCTGACGCGTCGCAATAGACTGAATAACCTCCTGTGCCTTCTGGTAATGCTAATACTGGGGCAGAGGTTAATCTGTCTTTCAGATACTGGAAGCTCTGCTCACATGCCTCTGTCCATTGAAACTTTGCTGCTTTCTGTGTCAATTTGGTTAGAGGTGCCGCAATGGTCGAAAACCCTTCAACGAACCTCCTGTAATATCCTGCCAACTCCAGAAAGCTACGAACTTCAGTCGGAGTGGTAGGCCTAGGCCATGACTTAACTGCTTCTATTTTCTGCTTGTCTACCTGTATACCAGCATTTGAGACGATATGCCCTAAGAAGGCCACTGAGTTAAGCCAAAACTCACACTTAGAAAATTTAGCATACAGCTGACGGTCCCTGAGAATCTGGAGCACTATCCGCAAATGAGTCCGGTGATCTGCTTCAGAGCGAGAATACACCAGAATGTCATCAATGAATACTATTACGAACAAGTCCAGAAAAGGTCTGAAAATACTGTTCATCAGGTCCATGAAGACTGCCGGGGCATTCGTTAACCCGAAGGACATAACTAGAAATTCAAAATGCCCATATCGGGTCCTGAACGCTGTCTTAGGAATATCTCTCTCACGTACTCAGACCTGGTGATATCTGGACCGCAAGTCAATCTTAGAAAAGTATCTGGCTCCCTGCAATTGATCAAATAAGTCGTCAATTCTGGGGAGCAGGTACTTGTTCTTTATCGTAACTTTGTTTAATTGCCGGTAATCTATGCACATTCGGAGCGAGCCATCTTTCTTTCTCACAAATAAAACTGGCGCACCCCACGGTGAAGTACTCGGCCTGATAAAACCTTTATCCAATAAATCTTTCAACTGCTCTTTTAATTCTCTGAGTTCTGCAGGAGCCATACGATAGGAAGGAATTGATATCGGCTAAGTGCCTGGTAACAAGTCAATAGCAAAGTCTATTTCCCTTTCTAGGGGAATACCAGGTAACTCATCAGGAAACACATTAGGGAATTCATTCACCACTGGAACAGACTGGAGTGTTCGAGATTTTGTTTGGACATCCTGAACTCTGACCAGATGGTAAATACATCCCTTAGATATCAAATTTCTCGCCTGAAGGTAGGAAATAAACCTACCTTTTGGCGTAGCGGTGCTGCCCTTCCACTCCCGCACTGCTTCCCCTGGGAAGTGGAATCGGACCGTCTTGGTCCAACATTCAACGTTGGCAAAACACGGTACTAACCAGTCCATACCCATTATGGCATCGAAGTCTATCATTTCTAACTCGACCAGATCTACTGTGGTCTGACGGTCAGCAACCTCTACTGTACACCCGCGGTAGATTCGGCTTGCTGTGATAGAGTCACCGACGGGAGAGGATACTAAAAAGGGCTGCTGCAATAATTCTGGTGTAATACTAAAATTTCGTGCCACAAATGGAGTAATGTAGGACAAAGTAGACCCTGGATCAATCAACACATAAGCAGGGTGTGAGCAGATAGTTAGCATACCTGTCACAACATCAGGCGACGCTTCCGAATCTTGCCTCCCTGGTAAAGCATATGTGCGGCTTGGACCCGCACCTGTACTGGAGGCCCCTGATCTGCCCCGACCCCTGCCTGCTGAAACTGAGGGCCTACGCCCAGTCGAGGATGCTGTGGCTCGTGACCCTACAGATGCCCTATCTTGTCTATCTCGGTCCTCTCGGCCTCTGGCTAGGCAATCTCTCATCAAATGGCCTTCTTGGCCACAAATATAACATGCAGTGGATCCATACCTGCATGCTCCAGGATGGCGTCGACTGCATATAGGGAAAAGTGGTAGGGTATACCTACTCTGCTCCGCCCTCCTCTGTAATGGTAAATCTGTCATCTGCGAGCCTCTACCAGTCTCTGACTGCCCCCTGCAGCTGAATCTACCCCCCTGCGACTGTGGCGGAGGAGGGGGCCTGGGTGGCCTGTCTGACAATCGTGGCCTGGGTCCTCCCTGGGCCTCCCTCTGTAACTCAACTGGCCTGTCCCGGCGATGCTGTTCCTGATTGACCCTTCTAATCTCCCGATGTCGCTGTCTGATGCCCTCAATATTCTGGGCAAATGCCTGAATTCGAGAAATGTCCATGTCCTCTCGCAGTGTGGCCGTAATACAAGTCTCAACATATTCTGGATTCAACCCCATAATAAAACGGTGCACTCTAGATGCCATGGTATCAACAAAGGCCGGTGCATATCAAGCCAGAGAATCAAACCGCAAGGAATATTCCCGAACACTCACGGCCCCCTGCTCCAGATGTAGGAACTGGTCTACCCGGGCCTGTCGAATTTCCCGTGGCAAGTAGTGATCCAGAAAGGCCCCTGAAAAGCTGGACCAGGTGGGAGGGGAAACATCTCTCCCTCGGGACTTTTCCCAACTTTCATACCATAACACAGCGATATCCCGTAACCGAAATGCTGCCAACTCAACTGATTCGGTAGGCGTGGCATGCATAACCCTGAAGATTCTCTGCATTTGATCTAGAAAATCCTGAGGGTCCTCTGTCCGATCCGTACCTGTAAACTGTGGGGGATTCAGGGCTAAGAACTCTCGGACCCTCGAACTATCGGGCCCTCCTGATAACTCTGCAACTGTAGACGGCATTGGTTGACGCTGAGCAGCCATCATCTGTGCTAACATAACTACAGCACTCCTAACCTCCTGGTCAGAAGGTGTTGGTATAGGGACTGCTGAAGGTAATGTCGCCCCAAGTGGCTCCTGACGTGGTGGAGACTGCTGAGGAGGTTGGGACGATGCCTCTGAAGTGCCCTCTGATCGGGCTGTTTCTAAACGAGGGGGAGGCATCCTACTGGTGCCTTCCCCTGCTGCAATATCTAAGCTCCATCCTGTGATAGGATGTCGCTGGTCTGACATTATCTGTAATCAAAGATTATAGTAAGTCTTTAGGGACTCAACCCTATATTGTACCGCTCTACATCACGACTGAATAAGAATGAAAGACAACCATCCTATCATGCCTTGCAGCCTCCTACCCATAGTACGTGGTGCACAAAACATCCATGGGCAGGACTCTACTTATCACGGCTTGCAGACTCCCTGGAATACGACCTGCTCTGATACCAAGTTTGTCACACCCCGCCTTGGGGGGTATGACTGGCACCTGGTGCCCTATTAGGACCTGTACTGCTGAACTGCTAAGCCTGGGCACATCTGGTGCATGGCTGGCTCTAACTCACATTTCTGGAAACAAAGGGCTATATAACGGCTGTAAACACAGCCCCCGGCCCATTGGCCTATAGCCTCCTGTACCTGTACTGACAGCTGACCAGAAACATATCAATTCAGGGAAACTTATGTGGGCCGACAAGGCCACCATGCTGTCTAGTTATCTGTAACTTAATCATAGAATGTTAGGAAGCTATGTGACCGACAAGGTCACCACTACTGTCAAACTATGGCCCCACACGGCCAACATGAAAGAAACAGAAGTACCAATAACTAAACAACTGCACGGCCGCACACGACCGGCTCATCTGACCACAGGGAAATATATACAGACTGCAAGCCTCTAGGAATAACAATAGAAATGATCGGGACAGGGCCCCGACCTACCCGTACTATACAACCAAAAGAAAACAAAATACACCTCTGGAATTCAGACTCCGGATGACAAGAGCTGAATACTCAATAGCTGGCTGGAATCACGAGGAATCGCCTCCTCGTCTATGAGTACATGTAGGCAAGTAATGCAGTGCCCCACCGGGCGTTAGTACCGCTGGTACTGAGTATGTAAAGCAATAACTGAAAGAAATATCTGAAAACAATAATATAACTGATGAAACTGAAGTAGAAGGAATAGATTAACTGTCTGATAATATAAGTCATACCTTCTCTTAATCATACTGGAAGGAGTAGGAGTCATACCTGAGGATTTATCATTCTACTGTCGATCTACCCGTATCTACTGTAACACAGTATAACATATCATAACATACATAGCACACACAAACCTTACCCGGCCCCCATAAGCCGGGAGGTACAACCAGCACAGAATCTATACCCCTACCCCGGTCATCCCATCTCCTATAACCCTGTAAGCATCCTGCCGGTCCCCTGGGTATGCACTTGGGCTCGCTGAGCCCCTGACTATAACTGTACCTGAGTCCGGAGGACTCCTGAATCAACACCCCGGGCGTATCCGCTCGACGGGGGTGTATAAGGGCCGACCAAGGCACAATATGGGGAAAACTGGCATCCCATCTTCGTCCCCTGTAGGACTGTTGACACCCAATTTTGACCGACCTGCACTTTAATATGCTGCTTATATATGTATATATTTATTTATTTATTTAACACAAAAATTCGGCTTATTTTTGTATTTATAAAATAATTTATTATCATAATATGGTGAAAATTATTTCAAGTTATATATATATGATTTATATTAATTTAAATTTTGATACTAAATAATTACATCGTATATAATATAATTTATATTAACATTCGCCCTTATTTCGAAATATATTCTTTACTTAATATACTATTTACATAATTTTTCTAAATTTTTACAAATTATTTGACTAATATTATTACTCGAATTTATAAATTATTTATGTAAATAATATGATTTTTATAATATTTGATAACCTGATTTTATATTTTAGTCATTAAATTTTTCGTAAATATAATAATTTAATCATATGATATTTATATAAGTATACTTAAATTTATAATTTATTTATTAATAATAATGTTTATATGATTTTCTTATAATTTAAATTATTTTATTATCTATTTATTAAATTATCTACAAGTGTAGTATATTTATTAATAATCATTTTTTTTTGTTTAGTGGTGACATAATTATTAGTTTTTGTAGTGGGTGATTATTTTTTTTAAACTTTAATTTGAATTAATGGCTCCTTTATTTTTTTAGTGCTTTAGCTTTTCCATGTTTTGAGCAAAAGGGGATTTTCTTCTCTTCTTTAAAAGGAGAGAAAACCCAAAGAGAAGGAAAAAAGACTTAGAAAAAAAAAAGAGAGACACTTAGAGAAAAAAAAAAGACTTGGAGAGGAAAGGACACTTAGAGAAAAAAACCACACTTAGAGAAGAACAATACTTAGACAACTTAGAGAGAAACAAGACAAGAAGATTTTTAGAAAAAAAAAAAACAATGGGAAAGAACTACTACTTCCAACCTTCTCATTAGAAATACATTTTTTACATTCAAATATGGTCATTCCTTCATTAATATAGGAACTGGAAATTTACTTGGCTCCTAAGCATTTTCTACTATCTGCTCTTCTCTTTAATTCTATGGCTCCTTTATACCTCATCTATGCATACACTACTCGGAATCCATGAGATTCTTGCAATCTTGATGTTTTGAGGTTAGGGTATCAACAATTGCAAAGGCTTTCTTGCAACTGCGTTTATATTATTTTGCTGAAATTACTGAAAACTGGTTAGTCTATTTACTTTAGTAATTCATTGAGTGCTAAATCTTGTTATTTAGTCTCTTAGACTGCGTCTCTTATCATGACCATGTGTTAATATATGCTTTAACATAAGTTATCAAGTATGAGATTATTATTGGTGCACTAACATTTAAGCAGGTTCATTTTATTCTGACTTTCGTCAGAGAGTCTTCGGGATGAAAGAAGGCTATCAAAATTATTTTAATTATTTTAATATGCTGTAATTATTCATTCTTTTTTCATTTTTCTGTAATATTTGTAATAAACTAATAATAGTAAAAAAAAAAAAAAAAAAAAGGTTATGGGGGGCGGGGGTTTATTTTATCGTCTTATTTGTTTTATTAGAAATCATGCCTATAGGTCTTAAATAATTCAATTTAAAATGAGCAACTTTGCCTTAAAAAAAAAGTTGTTATATTAGAAATCATGTTTATTAGAACTTAGGCATTTTAACTCGTAATATCTCGGATTTAAAATTTAGAAGCCCTGTTTATAGGAATAACTAAAGCATTTATTTTGATAAAATCATACCTACCACAATTTATTTCATATGAATATAAGGTAGTATTTAGAGATTGTGTCTACAATTTGCAAAACAGTTATCTTGCTTGTGCATTCTTAGAAAATATGTCTTTAAGGATAGAAATCATGACTATAGGTTTTTAAATTTGAAGCATGTTTAATTACTTGTTCTAGTGGAGGCTTATGTGAAACCTTTTATGTGCTTCTTTTATTATTTGCTAAGTGTTTGACATTAATCTCTTTTAACAACGCCTAAGAATTTTAGATCCAAAAATCCAAAGTAGTAGTCCAAATGCCTCTTGGAAATTAAGTTTGGGAAGGGTAGGCTATTGTTAGGGCGTTAGTTTTTCTCATCTAGAACGTTATAGGATTTTAATAATTAATTAAATAGGTGGGTAGACGGGAGATGATGAAACAGACCGGCTATTGCTGACTTCACGCATGAAGCACACCTATTACTCCCATCTTTTCTAAATTCATTTTTTCTAAGAAGCTTTAAATATTTTAAAATTATCATTGCTATGTTCAAATATTGATATATTTTCATCTAAAAGAAATTTTGTTAAAAATATATAATATATACGATTTTCTTAAAATGATTTTTTCTCAAGTTATACATATATATATATATATATATATTATTCTCTTCAAACTATCTTGATTTTAAAAATAGAATAGAAGGGAGTAGTATCGAATTGGGCCCGTTTTCAGCCTTGTCAAAACCTGATCCCACTAAGTTTTAATTTTAGTTTTTGCTAATTTAGTATTTATGTTAGTATTCTATTTATGTTTAATAATTTACCGACTTTATTTGATCACTTAGATAATCCCCCATTTAATGAGTACGGCCGGGAACCACAATTGTGGACCTCGAAAGGTGCCTAACACCTTCCTTTTGAGGTAATTTAAGCCCTTACCCAACTCTGGTGACTTAGGAAATAAATTAGTTTAGAATGGTGCCCTAACGCACCTTAATCCGTTAGGTGGCGACTCTCTTCTTTTCCAGCCCTTAAGAGTCCACGACGTCGGAACCCGCTTTTAGCCCGCGAGGGGAAAAAACGGGGCGCGACAGAATGGCGACTCTGCTGGGGATATTAGGCTTTAACCATTACGTGTTTATTTAAATGGGGTTTAATTAACTGTTAACTTGCTAAGTGTTCGATTTATTTTCTTATTTTTGACTTTATCATGAAGTTACTAACCGTTTTCTTTGTTTTCTTATTTTTTATTATTTCTTATGTAATTGTCGATAAATAAATTGTTGTAATTTTCTTTTATTTATCTGACATATCGCTCATACTTCCCCCACTTGGGAATTTCACACTTTCACACACAATGACGGTTGCGTGGTTTCACGGCCGTTCACCAGTTTAAAACACCTCGAGGATTGTTTATGATTTGGTCGATCAGCGGTGCGTCGACGGTCATAAGCTTCCTCACTCTCGAGTTGTCCGCCCGAGGGAACCGTGTCATACCCACTCCTACTCTTAGATTGTGACCGTGTACTCCTTTAGCAAGGCTTGCACTTCTTCTCAAACTTAGAAAAATTACGACGTCCATGGTACGTCAAGATTAAGTAGGAACTTGCCCTAAGTCTTAAGGGATCATTTTAATCCCGATAAAAGACGATTCATGAATTGTGCATTTTAAGAGAAATTTTGTTTAAAATATCGTCATTGTGCTCCGGGTGGGTAGGATAGCCTAACCTTTCTTTTATTGCAGGCACAATGAGTCTCCCAACTTCGTATACAAGATTCGGCATGGTTAGCTTGGTGGTCGAATTTAGAAGATTGCCACCATTTCGACAAAGTATTAGAGGAATCGAAGAAGTTGGATGCAGACGAAGATGTTTTTAAGATTTACTGTTTTATTGTAATTCTTGTAATCTTATATAATAATAAAAGTTTATTTTCTGGGGTTTATTTTGGGAGCAAAATGACGATATTTAATAACAAGTTCTCTTAAACTCGTTAGGCCTACCTCTGGCACAAAAGAGGCTCTCAAACTAGGACAACGTATTAATGTGTTTAATGTTTCATTTTACAAGGTGAAATGTATTAATGTGCTTCTTTTATCTTTTATCTACAACATGTCATATTTGAATTTCTTAATTAATTTCTATGTTGTTTTATTGTTTAACTTGATTATTCCCCTTCCTAAGGTTGATTTGTGCATAATCGTCCGCTATACCTTTCTCGCTGTCAATTCACCAAAGCAAGAGGGAAATGAACGACAGTAACGGTTCAACAGTTAGAATTGACCCGGTTGCGCCAAAGGATTCCGCAGAGAGTTCGGAAAGAAAATATCTACCCAAACGTAATGACCTGATTATAAGGATGGAGCAAAAGATTTTAGAGCTCCAAGGAGAATTATCTCGAGCCCGTAATACAACCAATCTAGCGGTCCCCCTGGAAACTTCGTTAGAACAGCAGGCTGAGGTTCATGCTGCTGCCAAGCCACACGTCACTTTCACGCATCTTCCTCCAGCACCCCATCAAACCTCATGTCCTCAAAACAATCTTCATCACGCCTACTCCCTTCCCCAAAATCAACAAAATCATAATCTTTATGCAGCCCCTTCAAACCAAGTTACACCACAAGAACCGCCTGTTTTGTCTCATTATTTACCTCCTACAGTTACATCCAACATGTTTTACGCTCCAAAAGATCATACCTTAAATCCATTTTATATCGAGACTGCTCCGGTCACCCATCATTTAGGAGAATCTGGACTCTCGGAGAAAGACAACTTGATACAGTCTATGGCCGAGGAACTCAAAGAGATGAACAACCGATTACAAAATATTGAAGGGGCCAACAGGATAGAAGGCCTAAGTTATGAAGATTTGTGCATACATCCCGACGTCGAGCTACCGACGGGATACAAACATCCAAAATTCGAACTATTCAACGGCACCAGTGATCCGAAAGCCCATTTAAGATTGTATTGTGACAAATTGATTGGGGTAGGAAGAGATGAAAAAATTCGAATGAAGTTGTTCATGAGAAGTTTGTCTGGAGATGCCCTCAATTGGTACGTAGAGCAAAATCCAAGGAAATGGATTAATTGGACTGATATGGCGGCAACTTTCGTAGAGCGGTTCAGCTTCAATACAGAGAATACGCCAGATTTGCACTACATTCAGAACCTGAAAAGAAAGCCTACAGAGACATTTAGGGAGTATGCAACCCGTTGGAGGTCCGAGGCCGCCAGAGTACGACCCCCAATGACAGAAGTTCAAATGAAGGATATCTTTATGCGGAGTCTGGACCCGCAACTGCATGATAGATTGATGCTAGTTAGTGAAAAGAGTTTTGCCGAGCTCATCAAGTTAGGTGAAAAGATTGAGGACGGTATCAAGAACGGTACCATTATTGATTGGGGAGCATTGGAAGCAGCCAGCAAAACTTTGCAATCTGGTAGGACAACAGAGAACAAGAATGTGAATGAGGTGAATGTCGTAGCACCTATAGAAGGACAAAAAACTCCGTGGGGATACCAAGCACCTCCACTTCAATACAATGTGCCTTCATACCATCAGTCAATGCCGTTCTATAACTCTGCTACCTATCATGCACAACCTGCTCATTTTCAGCCTCCTCCACCTGCACTCCAAAGGCCGCCAATTTTTCAAAATCCACTGATTCAACATACTCACAAGCTCGCGAGATCCCGAGAAAGTTCATCTAAGCGGTATACTCCTTTGGGTGAGCCCATAATCCAATTGTATGAGCGTTTGAAAATTGCTGGCTATATTAGTCCTACTCCCGCAATAGTGTTGGATACCCGCGCGAGATGGCTCGATTATAATAAAATTTGTGATTATCATTCAGGGATGAGAGGACACACCACAGAAGAGTGTCGAGCTTTGAAAGACAAGATCCAAGAATTGATTGATGCCAAGGTTATCCACCCGAGTTAAAAGTTGGAGCCCAATGCTATCCTCAACTTGATTTATTTCTTTGTTCGAAAACCTTTCATTTCTTGTATTCTGAACTACGTCGGACCTGATTCCTATTTAAGAGGGATACGTAGGCGCCCTTATGGGGTTCGGTCTATATCTTAATAAAATTTCCTTTCTCCTTTCCTTTTCCAACTGGGGCAGAATTTTTGAGAGGACCTCAAAAATTCACAACTTTGCGCCATTTGCAACATAAGGCTACACTGGGGCAGAATTTTTGAGAGGACCTCAAAAATTCAACAGATTGAGCGTTTCTACATAACTGGGGCAGAAATTTTGAGAAGGATCTCAAAATTTCATCAAGGCTCAGTCAAGCCGAGGAGCTGATTTCCAAAAGGACGTGACATCCAGTCTGATCATCAAGCTCATGAAATTGGGATAGCAATGGACGAATAAAGGCACAAATCATCCTTCCCCATTTTAATCTTATAATCTTTTCTTTGAACGCAGGATGCAACAGGTACCAAATCTGCAATCATTCCATATGGATCTTCAAAGGTATTTACTAAATTTATTTTTCAAGGGCTAAGCATTGTCCTAGGGTTAAGCATTACCCTAAATTATTTGTTCAAGGGCTAAGCACTGTCCTAGGGTTAAGCATTACCCTAAATTTATTTTTCAAGGGCTAAGCACTGTCCTAGGGTTAAGCATTACCCTAAATTATTTGTTCAAGGGCTAAGCACTGTCCTAGGGTTAAGCATTACCCTAAATTTATTTGTTCAAGGGCTAAGCACTGTCCTAGGGTTAAGCATTACCCTAAATTATTTGTTCAAGGGCTAAGCACTGTCCTAGGGTTAAGCATTACCCTAAATTATTTGTTCAAGGGCTAAGCACTGTCCTAGGGTTAAGCATTACCCTAAATTATTTGTTCAAGGGCTAAGCACTGTCCTAGGGATAAGCATTACCCTAAATTTATTTTTCAAGGGCTAAGCACTGTCCTAGGGTTAAGCATTACCCTAAATTATTTGTTCAAGGGCTAAGCACTGTCCTAGGGTTAAGCATTACCCTAAATTTATTTTTTCAAGGGCTAAGCACTGTCTTAGGGTTAAGCACTACCCTAAATTTTTCGTTTAAAGGCTAAGCACTGTCATAGGGTTAAGCATTACCCTAAATTTATTTTTCAAGGGCTAAGCACTGTCCTAGGGTTAAGCATTACCCTAAATTTATTTTTCAAGGGCTAAGCACTGTCCTAGGGTTAAGCATTACCCTAAATTTATTTTTTCAAGGGCTAAGCACTGTCCTAAGGTTAAGCATTACCCTAAATTATTTGTTCAAGGGCTAAGCACTGTCCTAGGGTTAAGCATTACCCTAAATTTATTTTTTCAAGGGCTAAGCACTGTCCTAGGGTTAAGCATTACCCTAAATTATTTGTTCAAGGGCTAAGCACTGTCCTAGGGTTAAGCATTACCCTAAATTTATTTTTCAAGGGCTAAGCACTGTCCTAGGGTTAAGCATTACCCTAAATTATTTGTTCAAGGGCTAAGCACTGTCCTAGGGTTAAGCATTACCCTAAATTTATTTTTTCAAGGGCTAAGCACTGTCCTAGGGTTAAGCATTACCCTAAATTTATTTGTTCAAGGGCTAAGCACTGTCCTAGGGTTAAGCATTACCCTAAATTATTTGTTCAAGGGGTAAGCACTGTCCTAGGGTTAAGCATTACCCTAAATTATTTGTTCAAGGGCTAAGCATTGTCCTAGGGTTAAGCATTACCCTAAATTATTTGTTCAAGGGCTAAGCACTGTCCTAGGGATAAGCATTACCCTAAATTTATTTTTCAAGGGCTAAGCACTGTCCTAGGGTTAAGCATTACCCTAAATTATTTGTTCAAGGGCTAAGCACTGTCCTAGGGTTAAGCATTACCCTAAATTTATTTTTTCAAGGGCTAAGCACTGTCTTAGGGTTAAGCACTACCCTAAATTTTTCGTTTAAAGGCTAAGCATTGTCTCCTAAAATTTAATTTGATTAAGCACTAATTATTAATTACGCCATGCTTATTGACTGACCATTTTATCTAGTTTTTGAGCTTGCAGGCTACGATTGCGTTGTTCTCATGCCTTTTAATCAAGTTAATATCACATCATTTTCAAACTCCCCCCTCTCTTTGATATTCTTATGCTACTCTCCGCTATTTTTAACTTATTATTTTCGTAATACTCCATTCTTATTCAAGCCTCGTGTTGTCAGTTTTTAGGGATCTCTTTCCTCCCTAAATTCAGAACTACACACGGCCTGATTCTCGTGAAACCCGAGATATGTAGGCGACTTGAAACTGAAGTCTCGGTCGCGATATCTTCATGACTTTTCTTCCTTTCACTTGGCCCTACCGAAATTTTTGCCTCGGTCGAACAAAATTGGCTACTAAGTCAACGTTCTTTGCTCGACAATTCATCCTTCATTCCCGAGCAAAGAAGGGGCAGCTGTTGACACCCAATTTTGACCGACCTGCACTTTAATATGCTGCTTATATATGTATATATTTATTTATTTATTTAACACAAAAATTCGGCTTATTTTTGTATTTATAAAATAATTTATTATCATAATATGGCGAAAATTATTTCAAGTTATATATATATGATTTATATTAATTTAAATTTTGATACTAAATAATTACATCGTATATAATATAATTTATATTAACATTCGCCCTTATTTCGAAATATATTCTTTACTTAATATACTATTTACATAATTTTTCTAAATTTTTACAAATTATTTGACTAATATTATTACTCGAATTTATAAATTATTTATGTAAATAATATGATTTTTATAATATTTGATAACCTGATTTTATATTTTAGTCATTAAATTTTTCGTAAATATAATAATTTAATCATATGATATTTATATAAGTATACTTAAATTTATAATTTATTTATTAATAATAATGTTTATATGATTTTCTTATAATTTAAATTATTTTATTATCTATTTATTAAATTATCTACAAGTGTAGTATATTTATTAATAATCATTTTTTTTTGTTTAGTGGTGACATAATTATTAGTTTTTGTAGTGGGTGATTATTTTTTTTAAACTTTAATTTGAATTAATGGCTCCTTTATTTTTTTAGTGCTTTAGCTTTTCCATGTTTTGAGCAAAAGGGGATTTTCTTCTCTTGTTTAAAAGGAGAGAAAACCCAAAGAGAAGGAAAAAAGACTTAGAAAAAAAAAAGAGAGACACTTAAAGAAAAAAAAAAGACTTGGAGAGGAAAGGACACGTAGAGAAAAAAACCACACTTAGAGAAGAACAATACTTAGACAACTTAGAGAGAAACAAGACAAGAAGATTTTTAGAAAAAAAAAAACAATGGGAAAGAACTACTACTTCCAACCTTCTCATTAGAAATACATTTTTTACATTCAAATATGGTCATTCCTTCATTAATATAGGAATTGGAAATTTACTTGGCTCCTAAGCATTTTCTACTCTCTGCTCTTCTCTTTAATTCTATGGCTCCTTTATACCTCATCTATGCATACACTACTCGGAATCCATGAGATTCTTGCAATCTTGATGTTTTGAGGTTAGGGTATCAACAATTGCAAAGGCTTTCTTGCAACTGCGTTTATATTATTTTGCTGAAATTACTGAAAACTGGTTAGTCTATTTACTTTAGTAATTCATTGAGTGCTAAATCTTGTTATTTAGTCTCTTAGACTGCGTCTCTTATCATGACCATGTGTTAATATATGCTTTAACATAAGTTATCAAGTATGAGATTATTATTGGTGCACTAACATTTAAGCAGGTTCATTTTATTCTGACTTTCTTCAGAGAGTCTTCGGGATGAAAGAAGGCTATCAAAATTATTTTAATTATTTTAATATGCTGTAATTATTCATTCTTTTTTCATTTTTCTGTAATATTTGTAATAAACTAATAATAGTAAAAAAAAAAAAAAAAAAAGGTTATGGGGGGCGGGGGTTTATTTTATCGTCTTATTTGTTTTATTAGAAATCATGCCTATAGGTCTTAAATAATTCAATTTAAAATGAGCAACTTTGCCTTAAAAAAAAAGTTGTTATATTAGAAATCATGTTTATTAGAACTTAGGCATTTTAACTCGTAATATCTCGGATTTAAAATTTAGAAGCCCTGTTTATAGGAATAACTAAAGCATTTATTTTGATAAAATCATACCTACCACAATTTATTTCATATGAATATAAGGTAGTATTTAGAGATTGTGTCTACAATTTGCAAAACAGTTATCTTGCTTGTGCATTCTTAGAAAATATGTCTTTAAGGATAGAAATCATGACTATAGGTTTTTAAATTTGAAGCATGTTTAATTACTTGTTCTAGTGGAGGCTTATGTGAAACCTTTTTTGTGCTTCTTTTATTATTTGCTAAGTGTTTGACATTAATCTCTTTTAACAACGCCTAAGAATTTTAGATCCAAAAATCCAAAGTAGTAGTCCAAATGCCTCTTGGAAATTAAGTTTGGGAAGGGTAGGCTATTGTTAGGGCGTTAGTTTTTCTCATCTAGAACGTTATAGGATTTTAATAATTAATTAAATAGGTGGGTAGACGGGAGATGATGAAACAGACCGGCTATTGCTGACTTCACGCATGAAGCACACCTATTACTCCCATCTTTTCTAAATTCATTTTTTCTAAGAAGCTTTAAATATTTTAAAATTATCATTGCTATGTTCAAATATTGATATATTTTCATCTAAAAGAAATTTTGTTAAAAATATATAATATATACGATTTTCTTAAAATGATTTTTTCTCAAGTTATACATATATATATATATATATATATATATATTATTCTCTTCAAACTATCTTGATTTTAAAAATAGAATAGAAGGGAGTAGTATCGAATTGGGCCCGTTTTCAGCCTTGTCAAAACCTGATCCCACTAAGTTTTAATTTTAGTTTTTGCTAATTTAGTATTTATGTTAGTATTCTATTTATGTTTAATAATTTACCGACTTTATTTGATCACTTAGATAATCCCCCATTTAATGAGTACGGCCGGGAACCACAATTGTGGACCTCGAAAGGTGCCTAACACCTTCCTTTTGAGGTAATTTAAGCCCTCACCCAACTCTGGTGACTTAGGAAATAAATTAGTTTAGAATGGTGCCCTAACACACCTTAATCCGTTAGGTGGCGACTCTCTTCTTTTCCAGCCCTTAAGAGTCCACAACGTCGGAACCCGCTTTTAGCCCGCGAGGGGAAAAAACGGGGCGCGACAGGGACGGCATGCCACTCCGTAGAGTGACGTATCCTCGTCCTCTGGCGGACGAGTCGATACATCTATTAACCCTGGGCGGTCATGGATGCTAGGTAATCCAACCCCAAACAATACAACAGTCTCACTAGTAATACTATCTGCATATACCACACACTGAAGTTAATGATAATAAACTGTTTGTACATACTGCATGCTGAAATGGTGATAGCGATATGTTCGTATTTAATACATGCTGAGACTGATAATTGTATATATATGTAGATATAATCTCCTGCCATACTATACTGAGTCTAATGCTGAACATGATATAGTATTTCTGCTGAAAACTATGTTGTATACTGAGCTTCTATAGTAACATGATTTACTAGTTCTAATATGCTTTCTAGCTTCACTTTAACTTATCGTTCTATTTCTGAGATGTCTTATAGATATTACATTTACTTTACTGGGTTTCAACTGAATACAATGATATCCTAACATTCTATGTCACATCACCATACTGAGCATGCTGTGCAGTTCCTAACACTTATGTTAAAATCTATATCGTGCTAGCAAGTCTCACGCTGATCATAACATGATGTTTCTAATATCGTACCAACATTCATAATAAACACCATACATGGCTTCTGAATATTCTACTGGCCTTTAAATTACTGTACTGTACCCAGATTACTAACTTGCCGAGGAAACTAGCTTTACATACCTTATCCTTGAATTATTCGTCTGTCGGACGAGACTCGGCCGGTACTTCAACTATTTTCTCCCCACTGCATTCATAAATATGTCAATTATGTCACGCCCCACCTTGGGGGTATGACTGGCACCTGGTGCCCTACTAAGACCTGACCTACTGAACTGTTAAGCCTGGGCGCATCTGGCGCCTGGCTGGCTCTAGCTCAAATTTCTGGAAACAAAGGGCTATATAACGGCTGTAAATACAGCCCCCGACCCATTGGCCTATAGCCTTCTGTACCTGTATTACAGCTGACCAGAAACAAGGTAATTCAGGGGAACCTATGCGGGCCGACAAGGCCACCATGCTGTCTAGTTATCTGTAACTCAAGCATAACATACTGAAAAGCTACGTGACCGACAAGGTCACCACTACTGGCAAACTATTTCCCCACGCGGCCATTACAAAAGAAAGAAGGAGTAAAAGCAACTATACAACTGCACGGCCTCTCACGACCGGCTCATCTGACCACAGGGAATATAAACAGACTGCAAGCCTCTAGGAAAGATAATAGAAATGATCGGGACAGGGCCCCGACCTACCCGTACTGTACAACAAAAGGAACTGAACTACACCTCTAGAAATTCAGTCTCCGGATGACAGGAGCTGAATATTCGACCGCTGATGGGGATCACGTGGTATCGCCTGCGCGTCTATGGGTACCTGCAGGCAAGTAATGCAGCGCCCCACTGGGCGTCAGTACCGCTGGTACTGAGTATGTAAAGCAAACTGAATACAGCTGAATACAAGTAATATAGCTAAAAATTCTGAATAGTAGGAGATAACTGAATCTGTAAGAACTGAAGGGATATCTGCAATCAATAACATAACTGTCAAAACTGAAATAAGAAGGAGTAGGAATCATACCTGGAGACGTATCATTCTACTACTAATCTGCTCGTATCTATTGTAATATAGCATAACCAACAAAACATAACATGGCATACACAACCTTACCCGGCCCCCATAAGCCGGGAGGTACAATCACCACAGAATCTATACCCCTACCCCGGTCAACCCATCTCCTATACTGGCTGTAAGCATCCTGCCGGTCCCCTGGGTATGCACTTGGGCTCGCTGAGCCCCTGAATATAACTGTATCTGAGTCCGGAGGACTCCTGAATCTGCACCCGGGCGTATCCGCTCGACTGGGGTGTGTAAGGGCCGATCAAGGCACAATATGGGGAAAACTGGCATCCCATCTTCGTCCCCTGGCGGGACGGCATGCCACTCCGTAGAGTGACGTATCCTCGTCCTCTGGTGGACGAGTCGATACAGCTATTAACCCTGGACGGTCATGGATTCTAGGTAATCCAACCCCAAACAATACAACGGTCTCAACTGGTAATACTGTCTAGGTATCTCACATGCTGAGGCTAATAAGGATAAAGTATCATATATATTACATGCTGGGCTATTGATAGCAATCTGTACGTATTTAATACGTGCTGAGGCAGGTAAATATGTATAAATATGAACATAGTCTCCTGTCGGGCTGTACTGAGCAAATGCTATAAGGTAATGTTTCTGCTGAAAATTCTGCTGTTTACTAAGTCTCTGTATACACTATGTGCTGGACTAATGATAGAAATAAGTACATACTTAATACATGTTGAGGCTGGAAGTATTATATATGTTTGTACGAATATAATCTTTCTGCTAGACTACGCTGTATACTAACTTTCTATAGTAACAGGATTTACTAATCCTGACATGCTTTCTGAACTTCATTTTAGTCTGCTATTCTATTTCTGAAGTGCTTTACGGATACTGTACTACTTCACGGGGTTTCAGCTGAACACAACAATATCTTAACATGGCATACTACATCATACACTGAATATACTGGGTAATTTCTAACACTTGCGTTAGGATCTATTTCATACCGTTAGGTTTCATACACATCGTACCAACATTCATAATAACGCAATACTCAACTTCTTAACATTCTATTGGTCCGTAATTTATTACGCTATGCTGATATTACTTAACTTGACGAAGGAAACTAACTTTACATACCTTATCTTCGGCTATTCGTCCGTCGGACGAGGCTCGGCCGGTACTTCAACTATTTTCTCCCATCTGCATTCATAAATACGTCAATCAATACTAAATACAACATTATTATAAAGAGCGACGTTACTTTCAATTTAATTTATAGCCTAAACTTAGGCTTATCGAAAGACGGTCAAAAACTCGCTATTTTCCAGCGGCCCAGAAGGGAGAATTATTTACTTCTCAGCTAGGAACACATAGACATTAATTTAGAGCAATTCTACTTACTTTAGTTCGGCGGGTCGCCGATTCGTCGGCCGTATTTCGCAAAACTAACTCCGTAGAAATGCTCTCTGCTGCTAAATACCTTGGTATCTAGGATTAATTTGGATTTGGGCAGCGTTTGGCAGCGTAATCGGACGAAAATATTTAATTCCCCTTCGTTTTTCTCTGTTTACAGCGCTCTCTGGAAATTTTTATAAGTATGAATGACTTCCAACCGAAGTGGGGGCTTTATATACTTGGGCCTGGACACGGGCAACGTGTCACGGAGCCATCGCGGAGGCCTCACCTCCGTGACACGCTGCCATCGCGGAGGGGCTCTGCCTCGGCTCCTCCCGCGATGGTTCGACAGGTTTCTCATCCGATCTTTTCCCTGGCCTTTCCCTAGCACGTATGGCTTTCAAATATGCTTAACCAACGTGCGAATAGGTCATCTAAGCGCCGGGAATTCTACGGGATATAACATTCTCCCCCCCTTAGGAACATTCGTCCCCGAATGTATACTGCTATCTAGAGAGCTGTTCACTCTAGTTTCTGGGAAAATTGTTGGCAGAGTTTCCCCTGTAATATGGACTATCGCAGTGACCTGAAACGCAGAAAAAGTCCAACACAGGCACTGCACACAATATTCTACAATCCACTGGACAACTAAATATCACTTCTTTCTTTATCATTTACAACATACATACTAAAAAGTACTATGTAAATAATGATACGGACATACCTGTCGTCTGAATAGGCCTGAAATAAGTGAGGATATCTTGTTTTCATATCTTCTTCAGCCTCCCACGTCATTTCTTCCCGATTTCTGTTACGCCACAATACCTTGACAGATGCAACATCTTTAGTTTTCATCCTGCGAATCTGTCTGTCTAAGATAGCTACGGGAACCTCTTCATAGGCTAACTCCTCTGTGACCTGAACATCCTGGACTGGAACTACTGTAGAAGGGTCCCCTACGAACTTTCTCAACATAGAAACATGGAATACTGGGTGAACCGACGCTAACTCTGGAGGCAAGTTCAACTCGTATGCCACGCGGCCTATTCTTCGCCGAACCTGATACGGCCCAATGAATCTTGGGCTAAGCTTGCCCTTCTTGCCAAACCTCATTACCCCTTTCATCGGGGACACTTTCAGATATACCCAATCGTTTACTGAAAATTCTAAATTTCTGCGCCGCCTATCTGCGTATGACTTCTGGCGGCTCTGAGCGGTTATAAAACGCTCTCGAATAAGTTTTATATTTTCCTCGGACTGCCGAACAATGTCTGGGCCAACTAATGCTGATTCTCCTATCTCAAACCAGCCCACCGGCGATCTATATTTTCGCCCGTATAATGCCTCGAAAGGCGCCATCTGAATAGCTGAATGGTAGCTGTTATTATAAGCAAATTCAATTAACGAGAGATGTTCATCCCAGCTACCCCCAAAATCTAACACACACGCTCGTAACATATCTTCGAGCGTCTGAATCGTACGTTCAGCCTGCCCGTCTGTCTGAGGATGGAATGCTGTGCTCAAATTAATCTGCGTCACCACACCTTTCTGAAACGATTGCCAGAATCTAGCTGTAAACTGTGTCCCCTGTCTGAAATGATAGATACTGGCACTCCATGTAATCTAACTATTTCTCTGATATATAATTCGGCATAATCCTCAGCTGAGAAGGTAGCCCTTACTGGCAGGAAATGAGCTGATTTTGTCAGCCTGTCAACTATTACCCAAATGGAATCATTTTTGCGTCTAGTACGGGGTAACCCTGTTACAAAATCCATGTTTATTATTTCCCATTTCCACGTAGGTATTATTATTTCCTGAGTCAAACCGCCCGGTTTCTGGTGCTCTGCTTTCACCTGTTGACAATTAGCACATCTAGATACAAATTCAGCTATCTCAGTTTTCATACCTGGCCACCAGTAGATGTCTCTGATGTCGTGGTACATTTTCGCCGCCCCTAGGTGAAGGGAATAGCGAGCGTAGTGTACCTCATGCATGATCTGCCCACGAAGTCCTGCGACATTCGGGACACAAAGGCGGCCCTTACAATATAGCACACCATCCTCGGTTATCTGAAAATCTGGCTCCTTACCTTTCTGAACTCTATCTCTGAGCTTGACTAAATCGGGATCCTCATACTGCTGTTCTTTTACCTCTGTAACTAACGATGACACTGCAGAATTCTAAATTACTGGTCCATTATTTTCTTTTTCTATTACTCGAACGGCTAGGCCAGCTAACTGATGAATTTCTTGAGCTAATTTCTGTTTCTCGGGTCGCAAATACGCCAAACTCCCCATTGACTTACGACTCAGGGCATCTGCTACCACATTAGCTTTTCCCGGATGGTACAGGATGTTCACATCATAATCCTTCAACAATTCTAACCAGCGACGTTGCCGCAGATTCAACTCCCTCTGAGTGAAAATGTACTGCAAGCTCTTATGATCTGTATAAATATCAACATGAACGCCGTACAAATAATGCCTCCACATCTTCAAGGCATGAATTACTGCGGCCAATTCTAGGTCATGGGTAGGGTAATTCTTTTCGTGTTTCCTCAGCTGTCTAGAAGAATATGCAATTACTCTACCATACTGCATCAACACACAGCCCAGTCCGACACCTGACGCGTCGCAATAGACTGAATAACCTTCTGTGCCTTCCGGCAGTGCTAGTACTGGGGCGGAGGTTAACCTGTCTTTTAGTTCCTGGAAACTCTGCTCACATGCCTCCGTCCACTGAAACTTGGTTGCTTTCTGTGTCAATTTAGTTAAAGGTGCTGCAATGGTTGAGAACCCTTCAACGAACCTCCGATAGTATCCTGCCAACCCCAGAAAGCTACGAACTTCAGTCAGGGTGGTAGGCCTAGGCCATGACTTAACTGCTTCTATCTTCTGCTTGTCTGCCTGTATACCAGCATCTGAGACAATATGCCCTAAAAAGGCTACTGAGTTAAGCCAGAATTCACACTTCAAAAATTTTGCGTACAACTGGCGGTCCTTGAGAATCTGGAGCACTGTCCGCAAATGAGTCCGGTGATCTGCCTCAGAGCGAGAATACACCAGAATATCATATTTGAATACTATCACGAACAAGTCCAGAAAGGGCCTGAAAATACTGTTCATCAGATCCATAAAGACTGCTGGGGCATTTGTTAGCCCGAAGGACATAACCAGAAATTCAAAATGTCCATATCAGGTCCTGAATGCTGTCTTAGGAATATCCCTCTCACGTACTCGGACCTGGTGGTATCCAGACCGCAAGTTAATCTTAGAAAAGTATCTGGCTCCCTGCAACTGATCAAATAAGTCATCAATTCTGGGGAGCGGATACTTGTTCTTCACTGTAACTTTGTTTAGCTGCCGATAATCTATGCACATTCGGAGCGAGCCATCTTTCTTTCTCACAAACAAGACTGGCGCACCCCACGGGGAAGTACTCGGCCTGATAAAACCTTTATCTAACAAGTCTTTCAACTGCTCCTTTAATTCTCTGAGTTCTGCAGGAGCCATACCATAAGGAGGTATTAATATTGGCTGAGTGCCTGGTAGCAAATCAATAGCGAAGTCTATTTCCCTTTCTGGGGGAATACCAGGTAACTCATCAGGAAATACATCTGGAAATTCATTTACCACTGGAACAGACTAGAGTGTCGGAGATTCTGCTTGGACATCCTGAACTCTGACAAGGTGGTAAATGCACCCCTTAGATATCAACTTTTTCGCCTGAAGGTAGGAAATAAACCTACCTTTTGGCGTCGCGGTACTGCCCTTCCACTCCTGTACTGCTTCCCCCGGGAAGTGGAATCGGACCGTTTTGGTCCAACATTCAACATTAGCAAAGCATGGCACTAACCAGTCCATACCCATTATGGCATCGAAGTCTATCATTTCTAACTCTACCAGATCTACTGTGGTCTGACGGTCAACAATCTCTACTGTACACCCGCGGTAGATTCGGCTAGCTGTGATAGAGTCACCGACGGGCGTAGATACCAGAAAGGGTTTCCGTAATGATTCTGGTACAATACTAAACTTCCGTGCCACAAATGGGGTAATGTAGGACAAAGTAGACCCTGGATCAATTAACACATAAGCAGGGTGTGAACAGATAGTTAACATACCTGTCATAACATCAGGCGATGCCTCTGAATCTTGCCTCCCTGGTAGGGCATACGTGCGGCTTGGACCCGCACCTGTACTGGAGGCCCCTGATCTGCCTCGACCCCTGCCTGCTGAAACTGGGGGCCTACGCCCAGTCGAGGATGTGTTGGCTCGTGACCCTGCTGATGTCCTATCCTGTCTATAGCGGTCCTCTCGACCTCTGGCTAGGCAATCTTTCATCAAATGGCCTTCTTGGCCAAAAATATAACATGCGGTGGAGCCATATATGCATGCTCCAGAATGACGTCGATTGCATATAGGGCAAAGTGGTAGGGTATACCTACTCTGATCTGGCCTCCTCTGTAATGGTGGATCTGCCATCTGCGAGCCTCTACCAGTCCCTGACTGCCCCCTGTGGCTGGATCTACCCCCCTGTGACTGTGACGGAGGCGGGGGCCTGGGCGGGGGCCTGGGCGGCCTGTCTGACAATCGGGGCCTGGGTCCTCCCCGGGCCTCTCCCTGTAATTCAACTGGCCTGTCCCGGCGACGCTGTTCCTGATTAACCTTTCTGACCTCTCGTTGCCGCTGTCTGATGCCCTCAATATTCTGAGCAAATGCCTGAATGCGAGCAATATCCATGTCCTCTCGCAGTGTGGTTGTAGTGCAAATCTCAACATATTCTGGATTCAAGCCCGTAATGAAGCGATGCACTCTGGATGCCATGGTATCAACGAAGGCCGGTGCATATCGGGCTAGAGAATCAAACTGCAAAGAATATTCCCGAACACTCATGGCCCCCTGTTCTAGTTGTAGGAACTGGTCTACCCGGGCCTGTCGAATCTCCCGCGACAAATAATGATCCAAAAAGGCCCCTGAAAAGCTGGACCAGGTGGGAGGGGAAGCATCCCTCCCTCGGGACCTTTCCCAGCTTTCGTACCATAACACTGCAATATCTCGTAACCGGAATGCGGCCAACTCAACTGACTCGGTAGACGTGGCATGCATAACCCTGAAGATTCTCTGCATCTGATCCAGAAAATCTTGGGGGTCCTCTGTTCGGTCCGTACCCGTGAACTGTGGGGGATTCAGGGCTAAGAATTCTCGGAACCTCGAACTACCGGGCCCTCCTGATGATTCTGCAGCTGTAGATGGCATTGGCTGACGCTGAGCAGCCATCATATGTGCTAACAAAACTACAGCACTCCTAACCTCCTGATCAGAAGGAGTCAATATAGCGGCTGCTGAAGGTAATGTCGCCCCAAGTGACTCCTGATGTGGTGGAGACTGCTGAGGAGGCTGAGATGAAGCCTCTGTAGGGCCCTCTGATCGGGCTGTCTCCAAATGAGGGAGAGGCATCCCGCTGGTGCCTTCTCCTGCTGCGATGTCTAAGTTCCGACCTGTAATAGGATGGCGCTGGTCTGACATTATCTGTAACCAAAGAATATGGTAAGATTTTTAGGAATTCAACTCTATACTGTACAGCTCTATAGCACGACTGAATCAGAATAAAAGACGACCATCCTATCATGCCTTGCAGCCTCCTACCCATAGTATGTGGTGCACAACACATCCATGGACAGGACTCTACTTAGCACGGCTTGCAGACTCCCTGAGATACGACCTGCTCTGATACCAAGTTTGTCACGCCCCACCTTGGGGGGTATGACTGGCACCTGGTGCCCTACTAAGACCTGACCTGCTGAACTGTTAAGCCTGGGCGCATCTGGCGCCTGGCTGGCTCTAGCTCAAATTTCTGGAAACAAAGGGCTATATAACGGCTGTAAATACATCCCCCGGCCCATTGGCCTATAGCCTTCTGTACCTGTATTACAGCTGACCAGAAACAAGGTAATTCAGGGGAACCTATGCGGGCCGACAAGGCCACCATGCTGTCTAGTTATCTGTAACTCAAGCATAACATACTGAAAAGCTACGTGACCTACAAGGTCACCACTACTGGCAAACTATGGCCCCACGCGGCCATTACAAAAGAAAGAAGGAGTAAAAGCAACTATACAACTGCACGACCTCTCACGACCGGCTCATCTGACCACAGGGAATATAAACAGACTGCAAGCCTCTAGGAAAGATAATAGAAATGATCGGGACAGGGCCCTGACCTACCTGTACTGTACAACAAAAGGAACTGAACTACACCTCTAGAAATTCAGTCTCCGGATGACAGGAGCTGAATATTCGACCGCTGATGGGGATCACGTGGTATCGCCTGCGCGTCTATGGGTACCTGCAGGCAAGTAATGCAGTGCCCCACTGGGCGTCAGTACCACTGGTACTGAGTATGTAAAGCAAACTGAATACAGCTGAATACAAGTAATATAGCTAAAAATTCTGAATAGTAGGAGATAACTGAATCTGTAAGAACTGAAGGGATATCTGCAATCAATAACATAACTGTCAAAACTGAAATAAGAAGGAGTAGGAATCATACCTAGAGACGTATCATTCTACTACTAATCTGCTCGTATCCACTGTAATATAGCATAACCAACAAAACATAACATGGCATACACAACCCTACCCGACCCCCATAAGCCGGGAGGTACAATCAACACAGAATCTATACCCCTACCCCGGTCAACCCATCTCCTATACTGGCTGTAAGCATCCTGCCGGTCCCCTGGGTATGCACTTGGGCTCACTGAGCCCCTGACTATAACTGTATCTGAGTCCGGAGGACTCCTGAATCTGCACCCGGGCGTATCCGCTCGACTGGGGTGTGTAAGGGCTGATCAAGGCACAATATGGGGAAAACTGGCATCCCATCTTCGTCCCCTGGCGGGACGGCATGCCACTTCGTAGAGTGACGTATCCTCGTCCTCTGGTGGACGAGTCGATACAGCTATTAACCCTGGGCGGTCATGGATGCTAGGTAATCCAACCCCAAACAATACAACGGTCTCAACTGGTAATACTGTCTAGGTATCTCACATGCTGAGGCTAATAAGGATAAAGTATCATATATATTACATGCTGGGCTACTGATAGAAATCTGTACGTATTTAATACGTGCTGAGGCAGGTAAAGATGTATAAATATGAACATAGTCTCCTGTCGGGCTGTACTGAGCAAATGCTATAAGGTAATGTTTCTGCTGAAAATTCTGCTGTTTACTAAGTCTCTGTATACACTATGTGCTGGACTAATGATAGAAATAAGTACATACTTAATACATGCTGAGGCTGGAAGTATTATATATGTATGTACGAATATAATCTTTCTGCTAGACTACGCTGTATACTAACTTTCTATAGTAACAGGATTTACTAATCCTGACATGCTTTCTGAACTTCATTTTAGTCTGCTATTCTATTTCTGAAGTGCTTTACGGATACTGTACTACTTCACGGGGTTTCAGCTGAACACAAAAATATCTTAACATGGCAAACTACATCATACACTGAATATACTGGGTAATTTCTAACACTTGCGTTAGGATCTATTTCATACCGTTAGGTTTCATACACATCGTACCAACATTCATAATAACGCAATACTCAACTTCTGAACATTCTACTGGTCCGTAATTTATTACGCTATGCTGATATTACTTAACTTGACGAAGGAAACTAACTTTACATACCTTATCTTCGACTATTCGTCCGTCGGACGAGGCTCGACCGGTACTTCAATTATTTTCTCCCAACTGCATTCATAAATACGTCAATCAATACTAAATACAACATTATTATAAAGAGCGACGTTACTTTCGATTTAATTTATAGCCTAAACTTAGGCTTATCGAAAGACGGTCAAAAACTCGCTATTTTCCAGCGGCCCAGAAGGGAGAATTATTTACTTCTCAGCTAGGAACACATAGACATTAATTTAGAGCAATTCTACTTACTTTAGTTCGGCGGCTCGCCGATTCGTCGGCCGTATTTCGCAAAACTAACTCCGTAGAAATGCTCTCTGCTAAATACCTTGGTATCTAGGATTAATTTGGGTTTGGGCAGCGTTTGGCAGCGTAATCGGATGAAAATATTTAATTCCCCTTCGTTTTTCTCTGTTTACAGCGCTCTCTGGAAATTTTTATAAGTATGAATGACTTCCAACCGAAGTGGGGGCTTTATATACTTGGGCCTGGACACGGGCAACGTGTCACGGAGCCATCGCGGAGGCCTCACCTCCGTGACACGCTGCCATCGCAGAGGGGCTCTGCCTCGGCTCCTCCCGCGATGGTTCGACAGGTTTCTCGTCCGATCTTTTCCCGGGACTTTCCCTAGCACGTATGGCTTTCAAATATGCTTACCCAATGTGCGAATAGGTCATCTAAGCGCCGGGAATTCTACGGGGTATAACAAATTATTACTAAATACAACTTTATTTTAAAAAGGCAACGTCACTTTCGATATAGTTTATAGCCTAAACTTAGGCTTATCGAAAGACGGCCAAAAACTCGCTATTTTTCAGAGGTCCAGAAGGGAGAAATATTCACTTCACAGCTAGGAACACATAGACACTAATTTAGAGCAATTCCACTTACCTTAGCTCGGTGGCTCGACGATTCGTCGGCCGTATTTTATGAAACTGAATCCGTAGGAATGCTCTCTGCTGCTAAATACCTCAGTATCTAGAGTTAATTTGTGTTTGGACAACGTTTAGCAGCGTAATCGGTCGAAAATTATAATCCCTCCTTCGTTCTTCTCCTTTCTCTGATTTCTCTCTCTGTTTCCTGGAAATTTCTTAAGTGTTATATGATTTAAACCCGAAGTGGGCTTTATATACTTGGGCCTGGACAAGGCCAACGTGTCACGGGGCCAACGCGGAGGCCTCTCCTCCGTGACACGCTGCCATCGCGGAGGGGCTCTGCCTCGGCTTCTTCCGCGATGGTTTGACAGGTTTATCATCCGATCTTTTCCTGGGCCTTTCTCCAGCACGTATGGCCTTCAAATATGCTTAACCAACGTGCGAATAGGTCATTTAGGTGCCGGGAATTCTACGGGGTATAACAACAAGTGACCCCAAGCAAACCTTGGTAGAGCATTTACTACTGAACTGATCTAATGAGAGATAACTTAATGAGCGGAATCTAATAAATAAATAACTATGGTTGAATAACTGATAAATTCTGAAATAGTTTGAAGAACATCTGAAAATCTAGCTGAAACTATAGCTGTTGTCTGAAAGACATCTAAAGAATTGATGAGTTACTTGGACAAGCCCCCAACTAACTCAAAGTCTGAACTAAATTGGACTAACAAATACGGAAGGTGAAACTATGGTCCTTGGAAGATGAGGATTCACCAAATCTATACTGCTGAGCTGATCCTGAAGAGGAACTAACCACACTATTGGGGCTGAGATCCTGAACCTATATCATAAAATAATGTAGCATAAAATTTTGCATCTATACTTTGAATGTACTGAATATGTGAGAAGAAACTAAAACATACATAAGAATACTAAAAATTTGTAAACTGTACTGATAGAAAAAACGATGACCATAACTAAAAACATAAATATTGGAAGCATCTGAATATCTAATAATATTGTAGGTACTGATAACTATCTGAAGGTCATAAGAAGATCCTGAAAACTGATAGGCTGAACTGAACTGAAGACTATGACTGTACTTGACCTTTTAAGGATATAGTGGTTGAGCTGGGTGATCATTTTCTGGGGCCCATTTGGGCTAATGACCTACGATGGCAATGTAGTTCTGGAAACTTGGGTACGCTGAACCCCGGCCCGCTTAGTGCTAAGTCCTACTCCCACTTTATGTCTAACTAGGCTGATAGCTTGAAACTGATGTCCTAGGAGTTAAGTCAGAACTATTTATCTAGAAGTGTTCTAAGAGTTTAAGGAGTTGAACTCAACTTTGTTCTAAAACTCGTCAGAGATGCTTTATTTAAAAGCGTTGTAACAGTCTAAAGAATAATTGATAAGCTGAATACGACATGAGTATAGTGTCATGTTGGCTGAAGCAAAAGGAGTACAATTGAATAAGAATGGATCAACACCCCATAGTTACTCTTCTTGGAACTTTTCACAATTGAAATCTCAAGACTTGACTTGGTTCTTGTAACACCACAAAACTTTCCTAGACAAAACTTAGACATTGTATGAAAAACCAGGGGAAAATCAGAAATTTTTTCTCAGAACGACTGAGACAATGAGTCATTGTTAGCAGTAATGACCCGTTGTCTGGGTCATGGTCAGCCCAGTCAGATGTTCTTCGGAAACCAACAAGACATGGAACGACCCCTTGTGAGGAGCAAGTCGTCCTTTCATTCATTGCATTCCCAACTCAGAGCCTAGTTAATCCCTTTCCAGGAACCCCTGTGTCAAACGACGATCCATCGCATGATATAACGACTCATGGTGTGACTCTTTAGTTAGGGCTCCTAGGTATTTTCGACCAACTCCTTCAGTGAAAATGAGTGGCAACATGAGCCGTTGTATCACACGAGTCGCTGTGTCCGCTCGTGGTGACAAGCCCTAAATCCTTCATAGATTCCAGTAGCCAGGACAAGAATAGATAATGACTCATTGGTCAACTAACGAGTCATGGTGTCACCCGTTAGAAAAGGGGGTTCAGTGTTTTGTTCAAGCCCCTGTCAGTGGCCATGAGAGGTATAAACGACTCGTTGGTTCGTCCAATGAGTCGTGGTCCCCCTTGTTGCTAATTTCCAGTGAGCCAAATTCCAGGCCCAGGACCAGCGACTGGTCCCAATAAGTCATGGTGTCAACCAATGACTCGTTGTGTAACTCATTAGTTCCTGTCGGGCAGTTTTCCAGATTTTCTTTTGGGGGCATTTTAGTAACTTCTCATCTTTTTAATCCCTAAACTACATCGTTTTGGGCACATTTAAGAGAGAATTAAAGGAGTGATCAACGTATTCATCTCATTCCTCTCTCAACACTCGGACTCAGTACGAAGAACTCTCAGACAGACTCCTTAGGACAAAGCTAGGGCATTCTACTTTTCTTCTCAATTTCCCGAGGGTTTTCTCTGGGATTTATACACTAGGTATGTGAGAATTTAGCAGGAGAATTGTCCTTTCCTTTTGCCCCAAAATTTATCTAAATTTTCTTATCAATTCTAAGCCCTGAGACTTTCGAATTTGAGGAATTTTTCAGTCATGTTCCAATTAAATCATGTGAAATACTGTTCATACTGTTTATTATTATATTTCCACTATCTAGTAATCATGTTGATACTTGTTTTCCTGTGAAGTGACTTTAGACATAATTCAATAAGCATAGTAACTAGGGTCCTGCATAATTATACAAACATAATGTTGCTTTACTCTATCAGTATTGGAAATTCTATGCCCCATACGTCCATCACATGAAATAAATGTATATAGATAGGCCCCACATGACCAACAACAAACTAACCACAGGAAATCTGTAAATTTGCAGCCCTCTAGGAGTGGAATAGAGGTCGAGATAGGGCCTAGACCTACCCATATACTATACAATCAAAAGAGCAGACCTTCTAACTAATCAGCTCCGGAGGAGGGGAGCTAACTGTACTGCTGACTCTAGATGAAAGCTAAGAAGGTCTTGATCTGTGTCTATCCGTACCTGTAGGCAAGTAATGCAATGCCCCAAGGATGGGCATCAGTATGATATGTATCGAATATGTAAGGCAGTCATGGAAAATAACTAAATGAACTTGAAATGAAACTGAAAGTAACTGAGTAGAGGGGATAGGAGCATAACCAGAATAACTTAACTTCCTGCTGTCTAATCTATAAATAAATAGTGCAAACAAGAACCTTACTTAGCCCTTATAAGATGAAAGGTACAAACAACATAGAATAACCCACTCAGGGCCCCCGTAAACCCCGGCGAGCACATTTCAATCTATATACCCCTAATAAGGTCAAAATGTGTCAACTAGTAACTGTAGCCAACCTACCGGTCCCCTGGGTCTGCAACTGAGCCCACTCGGGCCCTAAACTTTAACTATATCTAAGTCTAGTGGACTCTTGATAACTGCACCCTAGGCACCAGCCTCAATGGGGGTGTGACGCCGATACAACATAGAACTGGTAGTCCAACTATGGAATGGACTGTATAAGGCCCTTGGGCCTTATCATCTTCCCTTGGGACGGCATATCCCTCCTTAGAGCAACGTCATATAGCCCCTGGCGGGCAATGAAACAGCTAGTAACCCTGGGGTTGGTCATGGAAGACTATACAGGGCAAAGTCAATCCCAAACTAAACATAAGTACTGGTCTCAGCTAACAGCAACAACTAATCACAACAACAATACTTCTAGCTCTCTTACTAAGATTCAAACTATAGTACAATGCCATAGAAACTAACTTGCAGAAGGAATTCGCCTTAACATACCTCGATTGTCATTTTTCTAAATAACCGATGAGTTTCAACTTATATTCAATATCTCTTTCCAACTATAACCGTAATACTGGGAGAAAGAGACTAATTTCAATATCAAATTCGTCTTAAAATGACAATTTTTTATCCTAAAAATAATAATACTTCAAATTCGCAAAATGTGGTCGAAAACCTATAATTTTCCGAAAGTTCATAAGGGAGAAATGCTTACCTAAAGCCTGTGACCTTATAGGAATCAGTTTGGAAAAATTCTGTAAACTTCTACTCGGTAGAGTTGTAATTTGTTGAGCGAATTCTGAGAAAATAACTTTGTAGTAATGCTCCCTGCAGGCTTAGAACTCAATACCTGAAGTTAGTTTGAGTTTGGACAGCGTTTAGCAGCGTAATCGAATGAAAATCAATCAAACTTTGCGCCTCTTTTAAGTCTTGGCTGAGGATATTCAATATGAAATGAAACCAAATGAAAGCATGAACTTATATAACAAGTGGGCGGTGGCCAAGGGGGTCCGTGTCACAGCCCCCAACGCACCAATTTATGAGCGTGTCACGGCGCCCAATGCGGAGGGAGAGGATCTGCGACACATTGCCCCTGTTGCAGCTTATTCGGCCTTATCCCTTGTATCTTGATTCCTCGCTCATTCGTCCTTTTCCCAGGCCCTTTATCGTACGCATCGTACTTTAAAACTCTCGACTTACATATGAATATGCCGACTAAATGATAGAAACTTATGGGGTGTAACATCCTTCCCCCCTTAGGAACATTCGTCCTCGAATGTGAACTACAAATTATAGGAGTTAACTCTTTTAACTAATGTTCTAGAAAAAATTTCGCAGAGTCTCCCCTGTAATATGGACTATCTAGAAAATAAGAAAAGTCCAATACAGGTATTTGACAGGGCACTATAGCAACTATTTCACAACAAAATGATAGTCAACCGAATAGTAAAGATAACATGAATCATAAAATAACAGCTGAACAACATTACCTTAACCGCATAATCTAGACTAATCCTGGAATAAATGAGGATATCTGGATCTCGTGTTGTTCTCAGCTTCCCAGGTTATTTCTTCTTTATTCATGTTTCTCCATAATATCATAACAGAGGTGACATCTTTAGTCCTTAACTTACGGACCTTCCGTCCTAATATGGCCACTGGAACCTCTTCATAGGCTAACTCCTCAATAACCTGGATGTCCTCGACTGGCATGACTCGGGAGGGTCCCCTATACACTTCCGCATTGTTGACACGTGAAAGACCGGGTGAACAGATTCTAACTCTAGGGGTAAGTCGAAATAATAAGCCACTTGGCCTACTCTCCAGAGGATTTGATATGGACCAATAAACCTAGGGCTAGGCATGCCCTTTTTACCAAACCTCATTACGCCCTTCATTGGAGAAACTTTCAAAAACACCTAATCACCAACACTGAATTCCAGGTCTCTATGCCGCACATCAGAGTAGGATTTCTGGTGAATCTAAGTTGTCCACAAGTGTTCTCTGATAAGCTTTACTTTCTCCACTGATTGGTGGATCATGTCAGGTCCTACTCAAACCACCCGATAGGGGATCTGCACTTCCGCCATATAAGGCCTCATAAGGTGCCATCTGGATTGGCAAATGATAATTGTTGTTGTAAGTAAATTCAATAAGGGGTAAATGCTTATCCTAACTGCCCCTGAAGGCTAACGCACATGCCCGCAACATATCCTTGAGATTCTGAATTGTACGTTCTACCTGCTCGTTTGTTTGAGGATGTAAGGTTGTACTCAGATTAACCTGTGTTCCCAAGCCTTTCTGAAATGACTTCCATAATCTAGCTATGAATTGTCCCCCCCCCCTCCGGTTAGAAATGATAGAAGTCAGGACACCATGTAATCAAACTATTTCTCTGATATACAATTCAGATAGTCCTCGGTTGAGAAGGTGGTCCTGACTGGTAGGAAATGAATTGATTTTGTTAATCTGTCAACAATCACCCAGATGGAATGAAATCTGTGCCTGGTACGGGATAACCGTGTCACAAAATCCATGTTGATTGCTTCCCATTTCCACATAGGCACCGCTATCTCCTGTGTCAATCCACTGGGTTTTTGATGTTTCGCTTTTACTTGCTGACAGTTAGGGCATTGTGCTACAAATTTTGCTATACCCTTTTTCATTCCTGGCCACCAGTAAATCTCTTTTATGTTATGATACATCTTTGTTGAACCTAGGTGAAGAGAATAATGAGAATAATGTACCTCTGCCATGATCTGCTGGCGAAGTCCTGCCATATCTAGAAAGTAGAGGTAACCCGTAAATAACAAGACCTCGTCTTCTGTTACCTCAAAAGCTGAAACTTCACCTCACTGAACTTTATCTCCGAACTGTACCAGGTTAGGATCCTCATACTGCCGCTCTTTTACCTCTACAATCACGGATGATATTGCAGTATTATGAATCACTTCCCCACTATCTCCCGAGTCCACTATTCGGATGGCTAGGCTAGCTAATTGATGTAATTCTCAGGCCAGCTCCCGTTGTTCGAGCCTCAAATGTGCTAAATTTCCATTTGATCTATGACTAAGGGCATCTGTTATGATATTAGCCTTCTTTAGATGATATAAAATATTCATGTCATAGTCCTTCAACAATTCTAACTAGCGACACTACCGTAGATTTAACTCTTTCTATGTAAAGATGTACTAAAGGCTCTTATGATCAGTAAAAATATCCACGTGCACCCCATACAGGTAATGTCTCCAAACTTTTAAGGCATGACATACTGCCACTAACTTTAGGTCATGAGTGGGATAGTTCTTTTCATGCTTCCTCGCTGCCTTGAGGCATAAGCAATTAACTTATCGTGTTGCATCAAAACACAACCTAACCCGACGCCCGAAGCATCATAGTACACTACATAACCCTCTAGAATTTCTGCCAAAGCTAGTATGGGCGCTGATGTCAATCTATTTTTCAACTCCTGAAAACTCTTTTCACACGCTTCGGTCCAGTAAAATTTAGTTACTTTCTGAGTTAACTGGTCAAAGGCGCTGATAAAGTAGAAAATCCCTCTCTAAAACTTCTGTAATACCTTGCTAACCCCAGGAAACTGCGTACCTCAGTTGGAGTTATAGGCCTAGTCCATGTCTTTACTGCCTCGATCTTTTCTGAATCTACCTGAATACCAGCATCCGATACAATATGACCCAAAAAGGCTACCGAATTCAGCCAGAACTCATATTTAGAAAATTTGGCATACAACTAGCAATCCCTGAGAATCTGGAGCACTGTTTGCAAATGATCTCGGTGTTCTGTTTCTGCACGGGAATACACCAGAATGTCATCAATGAATACTATCACAAATAAATCCAGATACTTCCTGAAGATGTTGTTTATCAGATCCATGAACACTACAGGAGCATTCGCCAACCCGAAAGACATGACTAGGAATTCAAAATGGCCATACCTGGTCCTGAGAGCCATTTTTAGGATGTCTCTCTCCCGAACCTACACCTGGTGATACCCAGACCTTAAGTCGATCTTAGAGAAATACTTCGCCCCTTGTAGCTGATCAAACAAATCATCTATCCTGGGAAGCGGGTATTTATTCTTGATGGTAACTTTATTTAGTTGCCGGTAATCTATACACATGCGGAGGGAGCGATCTTTATTTCTTACAAATAGAAATGGCGCATCCCATGGTGAAGTACTCAGCCTGATAAAGCCCTTATCCAGCATATCTTTTAGCTGTTCTTTCAAATCTCTGAGCTCAACAAGAGCCATTAGGTATGGAGGGATGGATATAGGCTGAGTACCTGGTAATAGGTCAATAGAAAAATTATAATACCCTAAAAGTGCCTAAGATTAGACCTCGGATCAAAATTTGAAGTTGGCTAGAAAACTAGGAAAATTACAGGACGGACGACCTAACGGATCATTGGTCCAATCAACGACCCGTTGGACCCAATCGTGGGAAGTGAATTCTGGTGGCAATGTAAGCAACGGGTGATGTAACGACTCATTGTTGGTAACAAAGAGTCATTGTTGTTAATCGTGGGTGAGTACTGGACTTAAGCATGGGGGATGTAACGAGTCATTCAACGACCCGTTGTGAGCTATGATGACCCACTATCACCAATCGTTGTTAGATCTTCAGTGGACTTAACGGATGGGTACCACGACTCATTGGAGGGAACAACAGTCAAGGTGAGGCTCGTTATGAGGAGAAGCTCAGGTATTCAGAAGACAAGCAATGATTGACCCAATGATCTGTTTGATCAAAGGACGAGTTGTCCTGTCGAGCTGTGGTATAAATTTGGGATCAGGGCCTGGGCTGTGTATATGACGGGTCATACCACGAGTAGTGGTAGCTTCCAACGACTCATTGGTACGCCCGTTGGATTGATCTGTGCAAATTTTCAGGATGATTTCATTAAGGGTATTTTTGACCTTTCTATACTCTAGGGCCCTAAACTACATCATTTTATGTATTTTTATGGGCATGCTATGATAGGTTAAGTCCCCCTTGCATAAGTCATTCCCACGCATGCACATTAAGAAGATTTTAGAGAGATCAAGCCTAGTTCAAGCTCTTTCCATAAATTCTCCATTGGGTATTCAACTTTGAAATCTGATCTTACTTAGGTATGTAGGATTACAAATGGGTGTTTCCATTCATACCCATGCCTATTCCCTATTAATTTATGAAAATCTATCAAAAATCTCAAGGGGTTTTGAATTCAATTTTGTGAAAATCTAATGATTTACCAATGGGTTATTATGATTTGTGATTTACATCATATCTTACGGATTATGATCATATTTTACAATTATTTTTCTTATAAAATTATTAATTTTGATCTCTACTCAATTAAGTCTAATTATACATGACCTGTGATAAATCGATTTGTGATCTACTCTGCAATTGTTGATATTTTCAAACCTAGCATAATTTATGATTTGAAATATGAATTTATTCAATTACCCATCATGATTTGATGACTTACAAGTTATATGTATGATCTACAAGTATGCATAAAACCTATGGTTCATGAATTATGTTTCGACCGGCTCACGGGTCTTATGTCATGGGTAGTTCACGTATGTACAAGATTACTTATGATTATAATGATTTAACTAGCCCATTAATTCATGCATGTTATACTATATCACTATATATGTTTGGGAGTAGTATCAAACACCGAGTAGGTTTGGGCCTAGGTTTTGCCCCGGATCTTATAAACTACGTGCCACCATAGGTATGTTGGCACCTTCTATGTGATTGTCCCTGTCCCAAATGGCCCTTTTCATGGTGATATCACACTTTCATGGTTCTACCCTTGGCGAGGTACAGACACCCTCCCTACCAGAGTTGCAAGTTGAGCTTCATGTGTGCTTATATGGGATGTCGGTTAAGAGAATCTACCACTGTTCTTCATGATTTATGCATATCTATAATTATGTATCTTGGCTCAAGTTATGTTCAATACGGCTTTCCTCTCATGATTATGATTACGAATGTATTACGAATGTTTCGAAAAACCTTGAGCCTTATCTATGTAATGTTATGATATTTATGATACGAGCATGATGTCCTACTCTTATGATGTTTTATGAGATTTCACACAATTTAAATGTTTGTTTTACTTACCTTGCATACTCGGTACATTCCATTTACAGACCGCATACTTTCTATGTTGTATCATTTCATGAAACAGGACTCGACTCTTAGACTTATCCTCATCCTTAGTCCATCCCAGAGTTTGCTTTTAGCTTTTTTTGGTGAATCCTCATGTTTCAAGGGCCGTTTGATTAAGCATGTATGATGTTTTATGTTTCAGTATTTGGTCGGGTTAGTTGGGGTGTTGTCCCATCAACCCATCTTACATGTTAGAGGCTTTCAGACTGTATGTAGTATTCAGCTTATGTATATGTCTACTACTTCCGAATGTTATGATGTGCTATGTTACATTTACGTTTCCTCTATATTCTATTTTTAGTCTTTTGCATAATGTGAATGAAGTTAGATATGCTTATTCCATGGGTCGACTTGGGGTCTCTCGAGGTTCCTCGTCCCGTGTTACGATCCAGGTCTATGTTCGGATCGTGACAAATTTGGTATCATAGCAATAGGTTTGAAATTTCCTAGGGTGTCTAAAAGACGCATTAAGTAGAGTCTTTTTCATGGGTGTAAAGTGCACCACACTTATGACAAAGAGGCTACAAGACGTTTAGGAAATGTTCCCTTCTTTCATGCTCCATGTCGTGCGATGAAAAATTTCTTTATATCCTTCTAATTCGTGCTATTCGCGATTGTAGAATCATGGCTTCTAGAAGAATGAACAGAAGAAGAAATGGAAATGGTGAAGGCCACGGGGGCGGCAATGGTCACGGGCATCAGCAAGCCCCACCTGTTCAGGAGCCCCAGGAACCAAAGCCAGTTGCCCACATGTAGTTTCGGGCGGCTATCCAGATATTGGTGCAGGCCTTGACCGCTTAGGTTAACCAGCAGGCTTTTGCGCATATCCCATAGAATGGCAATGCGGAAACAACCCGGATTAGAGATTTCTTGAGGATGAACCCTCCGGAGTTCCTTGGGTCCAAGGTGGAGAAGATCCGCACGATTTCATAGAGGAGATTCTAAAGATCACCCAAGTTATGGGGTGACCAATGGAGATTGTGTTAATTTTGCCTCCTACCAGCTAAAAGGGGTGGTGCATAAATGGTTCAAACAGTGGAGAGATGCTAGAGTAGTGGGTGCAGGCGCTATAGGTTGGGAAGAGTACCACCCAACATTCTTGGATTGATTCTTCCATCGTGGCCTACCCCATGGGTCATAAGATGAGTTGTTTTGTGACCTGGTGTAGAAAATCCTATTTTCTTTGTTCTAACTCTTGGGCCTGATCTTAGGGTTTCTGGGGCATTATAATGGATCCATTATTGGAGCCTGAATGACAATTGCATTTGTTATAGAGAGAGGCTCTTGAATGAAAATTGCAGTTGTTACAAAGAGAGGTTCTTAAATGACAACCCCATCCACAAGTTGAGCAGGAAGAGTTGTTTTCAGAGAAAATGGTAGCCAGACCAGTTTACAAAATGACAATCCCACTCGCGACAAATGTGACCTCCAACATTTGCAAACCGGAGCCTGGAGGCAATTTTGATCTCAAACAAAATATGATGCAGCTGTTGCGCTCAAGTGGGTAATTTACTAGAATGACATATGAAGACCCACAACAGCACCTACAAAACTTTCTTAAAAAAAGTGACACTTTCGTCCCCATCAGAGTGTCAATTGATTATGTCAAACATACCCTCTTCCCATTTTCACTTTTGGCAGAGGCAAAGATGTGGTTGAAGGCACAACCACCAAATTCCATCACTACCTAGGACATCCTAGCAAGGAAGTTCCTCATCAGATTCTTTCTCTCCGGAAAGATTGCAAAGCTTAGAAGCGAGATACTCAGTTTCAAGCAAAGACCGGAGGAAAATCTCTACTTGGCTTGGGAGAGATTCAAATCATTGCTGAGAGACTGCCTTCAATATCAGTAGTCTAATAAAGTGCTAGCCCACACTTTTGTGGAGAGTCTAGACCCCTACACTAAAATCTTACTAGACTCCACATCAGGTGAGCAAGCACTTGAGAAGACCTATAACAAACTGTACACTCTGTTGAACAAGATTGCCCAAAGAAATCCAGAGTGGCACAGTGAATCATTTAGAGGGGAAGGCAAGAGATTAGCAGGGCTTATTGAGGTTGATAGTTTCAATGCATTGGCAGCTCAGTTGGCTTCATCCAGTACCAGATGATGACTCAGTTCAGCAAACTGAGTATGACACAACTGCAAGCAAAGTATGCAAGGAAAGTAAAATGGACATTTAAAATACATCAAAGTGCTTAAGATTAGAACAACATGCTCATAGCATAAATATCATAATGTAACATAAGGCCCAAGGTTTTCAAAGCATTCGTAAATTAACTATATGCATAATCATAAGAGAAAATCTTTATTAAACATAACTTGAGCCAAAATCATATGAACATAACCATTCATAAATCATGAGGAACAATGGGAGATTCTTATAACTGACATACCCCATATGAGCACACATGGAGCCCGACCTGTAAATTCCTAGTCGGGAGGGTGTTTGTGCCTTGCCAAGGGTAGAACCGTGAAGGGCGTGATATCACACATGAAAGGCCCATTTGGGCAAAGGGGGACAGTCTCAAGGGAGGTCCTATCATGTCCTACGGTGGCATATAGCTCTGAGATTCGGGGCAAAACCTGGGCTTCGAACCTACTCGGTATTCAATACTACTCCCAAAACATATATAGTGCTCATAGGATAATATACATGAGATTCATGGGCTAGTTAAATCATGATAAGAAAATCAAGAGCTTCTAGAACTCCATCATTAACTAACCTTTTGACTCTTTCAATAGAGATGAGTTTCAATCTCTTATGCCAAAAACTTGATGAGTTCTCATTGATAATACATCACTTAGTGCCAATTTCTTTATCATGCAGGGTTACAACATTATATTCAATTGTGGGGTCTAGATCAAATTTAAATAACTTTTCCATCTAAATTTCCCAAGCCAACAACTTTATTGTTTTTCAAAAGTTTCACCAAAGAATAATGAAAATTGAAATCATAACCAACAATTGATAGTCTTGAAAGAGAAATTAAATTTGTAGAATATGATGGAACGTAAAAAGTATTTTCTAAATCTAATTGAAAACCATCCTTTACATGAGCCTCTAAGTCTCCATCCAAAAGTTTGAAAAAATTACATTGTATAAATTCTGTCATTGATACACAAAGATAAAAAAGTAAAGAATATCGCTAAAAAAATTTCAATTAACGACAATGATAAATTTTTTCGGCAATGATAGGTTGCTAATAAAATCTGAAGCTTCGATTTCTTCGGCAATGGTGATGTAGAGACTTCTCCATCAGAAAGATTTCTAATCAAATCTAGAGCTTCAATTTCTCTGGCAATGGTAGATTGCTAATAAAATTTGAAACTTTAATTTCTCCGACAATGTGGATTGCTAATAAAATTTGAAGCTTTGATTTCACCGACAATGTCTATTAACCCTTGGAGAATGAGAAGAAGAAGGAGAAGGAGGAGGAGGAAAATAATTCAGATCTATAATAAATTGATTGGGTGATTGGCGATAAAGAAAGAGAGAGAGGGAGGGAGCGAGGGGGGGAGGAGGGGGGAAGAGAGAGAGGGAAAGGGAGAGAGAGCGAGAGAGAAAGAAAGGGAGAAAGCCCCATGTAGAGAAACGAAAGAGAGAAATAGCTAGAGAGAGAGAAAAGGGGAGGAGGGAGAAAAGTGATTGGAATAATCGAAGAAAAATAGTGAATAATATTGATGAGAGAAAATATAGGAAATTGATTTAGTGAGAGATAGAGAAGAAGTATAGATACAGAGATTGTTTTAAGCCTTAAATGGGAAAAGAAAAATTAAACCAAATTTTTTTATATTTTATAATATTTTAGCTATATTTTATAATTTTTAAAACTATAGCTATATATTGTAAATATAGTAGGTATGTTTGCTAAGTTATGTAATTCTTTTTTAAAAATTAACCAGGTCAACAAACAAAGACCCCCACCCAATAGGGTTAGCCCCAAACAGCAAACACAAGAAAATAGACTGTCTTCTATCTGGATTTTCAGCTACATGCGGTCATCTTCATCTGAAGATGAGCAAATCAGTGTAAAGCATCTCTTCCAAGTAAGAAAAATGGTCTTTGAAAAGCAGTTAGCACTCTGAAGTTGGTTAAATAAATCATCAATCATGGGAAGATGATACCTGTTCTTGATGGTATCTCTATTCAATTGCCGATAATTAATGCACTTATGAAGAGAACCATCCTTCTTGCGAACAAAGAGAACTGGTGCACCCCATGGGAATTTGCTAGGTCTGATGAAACCCTTGTCTAAGAGATCTTTCAACTGCTGTTTCAACTCCTTTAACTCGACTGGGGCCATTTTATAAGGATGAATAAATATAGGTTGCGCATCCAAAAGAAGGTCAATACCAAAATTGATCTCCCGCTCAGGAGGAATTCCCGATAAATCATCTAGAAACACCTCTGGATACTCACACACTATAGGAACTGACTGGATAGTCAGGGTTTCGGACGTAGCATCCTTGACCCTAACTAGATGGTACATGCAACCTTTAGAAATCATCTTTCTGGCCTTAAGGTAGGAAATGAAGCAACCTACAGGCACAACTGAACTATCCTTCCACTCTAGGACGGGCTCACCTGAAAATCTGAACTCTACTGCATGAGTTCTACAATTAATTGAGGCATAACATACATATAACCAATCCATGTTGAGGATAATATCAAAATCGATCATGGCTAACTTCTACTAGATCTTCTAAGGTGACTTTCTAAAGGATTATGATAGGGCAATTCCTATACATCCGTCGAGCTATAACTGAATCACCGACTAGAGTAGAGACTGAGAACGGCTCTGATAAGATTTCTGGACTGACTCCGAAACTACTAGCTACATAGGGCGTCACAAAAGACAAATTAGCTCCTAGATCTAACAATGCATACACATCGAGGTGGAATACTTGTAACATACAAGTGACTACGTCAAGGGAGACCTCCTGCTCCTGACGGGATGCTAGGGAATAGAATTTGTTTTGACGTTGACCAGCACCCGCACTAGTAGATGCCCCCTACTGAGTTGGGCGTGTTGGTGGAGCTGCTAAACTGGAAGCTGGACCTCGGCCCCTATAATGACCCTGTCTGGCTACTGGGCAATCTCTAAGAATATGTACGGGCTTACCACAATCGGAAAAGGCACCTGAACCTGCTAAACACTAACCCACGTGTCTCCGGCCACATCTGCGACACTTTGTAGAGCTGGTCTCTGCAGGTCTGCTACTCTGGCCTCTAAATCCTGATGCTCATCTCCTCTGATCATGCCTGGATCTGGATGACACACTTATAGCCGAAGGCGCTAGGGCTAAAGATCTCTGGTAGGATTGCTGACGGTGCCTACTAGGTCTCTGCTAAGAGAATCCGAAGCTATCAGTCCTGGACCTCTTGGCCTCTCTCTCCCGCTCACTCATCTACACCGCCTCCATCTGCTGGGTGTACAAAACTATCCAAGAAAAGTCAATGTCCCGATGAAGCATCACGGTTCGGCAATCCTTGACTAGATAGTCTGCTACCCCATGCATGAACCGGCTCACTAGGGCTCTCTAATCCGCCACCATCTTAGGTGCATACTTGAACAAGTGAGTGGACTCCAAGGCATACTCCTAAACTATCATGTTCCCCTGCTTTAGGTTCACAAACTCGACTGGTTTGATCTCCCTCATCTCACGAGGGAAGAATCGATCCAGAAACGCGGCATAAAACTCATCCCAACCAATAGAGCCTGCTCTAACTGCCCTACTATCCTTGCATTGCTTGAACCATATGTGCGCAACCCCTTTCAACTGATACGAGGCTTGATCGGGTACTCCTCTCTGGTCACCCCCATGATTTGGATGATCTTTAGAACCTCATTAATGAACTCATGTGGATCCTCGTCCACCTTTGATCCAAGAAACTCCAAGGGGTTCATCCTCAAAAAATCTTTGACTCTTGCTACTGCTGTATTCCCGTTTTGAGGGACATGCACTATCACCTATTGATTGACCTGTTGCGTCAAGGCCTAAGCTAATATCTAAATGGCTACCCTGAACATAGCGTGGGAAACCGATTCGGGCACATGCTTCTCATGGGCCGGTGGGGCCTGTTGGTGCCCATCTCCATTACCATTCACGTGGCCATTTCCATTTCCATTTTTTCTTTCATTAACTCGATGAAGAGGCATGATTCTGCAAATGCGTATAACATGAGTTAGAAGGATAGAGGCACATTCCATCGCACGATATAGATCATGAAAGAAGGGAACATTTCCTAAATGTCTCGTAGACTCTTCGTCATAAGTGTGGCGTGCTTCACACCTATAAAAAAGACTACTTAACGCGACTTTTAGACACCCTAGGACACTTCAAAACCTAATGCTATGATACCAAGTTTGTCGCAACCCGAATACAGGCCCAGATCGAAACACGGGACAAAGAACCCCGAGAGTTTCCTAATGAAGGGCGTACTCATGCACTTCATAGACATATTTTTCCTGTACTTAACTATTTTTTGAGAAACAATTATGTGTGTTTGCATGTGTTTATGTTATATATTTGTGAAAATTAGCTAACGCATGCGATTAGATATTTTCAGGGCTAAAAAGGATGGATTTGAATGTATTTTAGGCTTATGAAATGAAGATGAAAAGAAGCTGAAGTCATGGGCAAAGGTTGAGTTTGGAAGATGCAGAAATAGTGTACCTGACGGGTTGAGAGAACGACTCGTTACATCTGTTAAAGAGTCATAAAGTCAGTCGTGAAAACAGTGAGAGAAATTATTAACAAAGTAACAAGTGGAGATGATGAAAGACATAACGAGTCGTTAGTTGACTAAACAACTCATTGGCAGATCACTGGAACCAACCGTAAGGTACACTGGAAATTTGAAGGAGTTAGACCATGAGGGGCCTAACGACTCGTGCCCATTCACAACGAGTCGTTAGGCGACCCGTTACCACAATTGGCAACGCAGCATGGAGGACAAGACATTGATAAAGGCGACGCACCAAAGTGGTTTCTAACGCCAAAAATCGGTCTCCCACTTCAACTAGGAAAAGGAACTTTGAAATCCCAAGCCAAATTCATCAAGGAATGAGGAAAGCATCTAACTACTATAAATACACTTTATTTTCATGTAATAGCTATCAACTTTTAAGAATCAAGTTTTAAGTTTGAATGTCTTCAAGAGTTGAAGTTTCAAGTTCAAAAGTCTTCAAGTAGGATTAGAGTTTTAAGTCTCAAGTTTTTAGATACAAGTTTGGTGTCTTACGTTTGGAACTTCGAGACGATTATTGAATTGTTCTTCTTTATTGTTGCAGTAATCAACTGAGTTTCTTCCTATCATTATTGTAAGTATTAATTTATGCTTTTGTCTATGAATACCATAAATTTATTTATAAATATGATAGGCTAAAACCACCATAACTAGGGTTGTGGGAACCATGACAAATTAACACATATAGGTAAAATACTTAGTGATTCTGGAACGGAGTTTATGCATGTATTATTTCTTCCTTCATTTTAATTGATTTTTTTTACAGTTGCAAACGTTAGAACTTGCCTTATTCTTACTTATCGGACCAAGGAGGTAATGAATGGGACAAGGGATTAACAACGGAGATTTTAGGCTATCAACCCTCATCTAATAGCTTGAACTTGTCTGAGGATAGCTAGTTCGATATTAAGGGTAAGGGTTAATCAAGAATACACCCATAGACGAACCAAGTTGCGCGGTGAAAATCATCTAGATAGAGGACCAACCATTTAGGTGAACCTAACTTACCAATATTGCATGCTAAGCACCGGAATAGATCACTAGAATAAAATGCCTTATGGTTATGAATTCATGGGGAACACTTACCCTAGTTAGTTGCATTAATTTGGAAACAACAAACAATTTCTCAACATTGTTATTTATTACTTTTAAAAATTCCCCCTCTTAGGAAATAATGAACTAAAAAGCTTAAGCATTAGCTTCTACATCCTTCTGTATTTTTTGTGGGATCGACCCCAACCTCTAGTTGGGTTCTTTATTGACAACGTCCGCTTCACACTTTGTTAAGAAGTGTGAGTTTGAGCGTTATCAGTTCCAAGTCGACCCATGACACGAACATATCAACTAAATCATTGATAGATATGCTGAAAATCAACATAATAAATATAGCGGGAGTCTGATAGTTTCATAACATCGGAATACAAAACCCAAAACCGAAGTTGATTACATTCTATGTCTTAAAAGCCTCTACTGCTGATGAGTTGATGCGACAAGACCCTAACTAACTCACTGAAGTCTAAAACTGAAAGTAATAGATACAACTGAAAGAAGGGTCCTTGAATGATGAGGACTCACCACTCTAGCTGATAAGTGCTAAAGTTGCAGGTCTGACTAATGATGAAGCTGAGCCTGAATATCCGAGCTTGTTGTTATACCCCATAGGCTCAAAGGTCAGCCTCAGGAGTTGAAATGGAGAAAAATCTAGAAAATATTACAGCAGTGCAGGACGAGTCATTAAACGACTCGTGAGGAGACCCCATGAGTCATCAAGTGGCTCGTGAGAAGGTTGAACTGGGTTGAGGATTTGAGGTCCCCAAGGGCGTGGGAACGACTCGTGGTCAGTCACCACGAGTCGTTAGGTATACCAAGGGGTGAGGTTGAGGAATTAATACGATGTCTGACTAGTGTACCTAACGGATGGGACCCCATGAGTCGTGGCTAGTCCCAACGACTCGTGCGGTGAGTCGTGATCGAGCAAGATGGTTTTTCATGAATGTTAAGGAAATGTTCACGATGGAAGGTGACCACGAGTCGTGATCTCGAGGCACGAGTCGTTATGTCCCTCATTATGAGCCCGAGCAGATTAGTTGACCAGTGTACTTGACGGGTGACTCGACGAGTCATTGCCCAGGTCACCTGTTAGGGTCACTTGGCAGTTATTTTCTGTGAAATAGTAAGATCTTTCTCATAATTTCCTAATTTTATAATACCTATACTAAGTTGTTTAAGGCTCATTTTAGTGGGTTTCAAGTAGGGTAAAACCTATTCTATGCCATTACCCTTATGCATGCAAGTTTGAAGGTTTAAAGGGAAGGTTCAAGGTGAAATCTCAAGGTTTCCGATTGGAATCTCAGTTGGGCAATTAAAGGGTGTTAGAATTCACCATTTCCAGGTATGTAAGGCTATGAGTGGGTGTTTTCTTCTACACCCATGCACAATCACTATGAAATGTGATAAATTATCTATGATTAAGTATGGGGTTTTTACCCAATTGCATGATTCTTCAATCTCTACACATGGGTAATGATTTGATTATATTTATATTGATGATTTATGAAGCTTGGGTGGATTCTACATTGTTTTTCCTTATAAACATTGTTTTCCAAAATTTGAATCTAAAACGTCCATGGGTGAAGAGTTCATACATGAGGGGATTTATGGTAAATGTGTGATAATGATGAAGTTGATGATGAAAAGCATGTTTTTAAAGCTACCCATGATTATAATGTTGTTCTCAAAATAAGAATGTGTATATCCTAGTACGATAAAGCTTTGGGGCAATGCCCACATGATGATTTAAAGTGATGATTTCTTCAACATAAGCTTACCACATTATTTAAAGTGAAATTCCCCAATTGTTATTATGAATTCTAGCTTGTGGTATGTTGAGTAAATATTTCTACATGTAGTTTACCACATGATTTGGAGTAGATGCTCCCACCTATGATTGAGCTTGTGGTATGTTTCGAAATAAAGCTTCTCATAGCATAAATTTATAATTGAGATGTATGGAGTTATTGAGTTTTATCGAAGGACAATGTTGAGCTTCATTTTCATATGATGTCGGGTCTATGCATGATTTCATTAATGAGCTTTCTCAATAGACAATGTCGAGCTTCGTCTCATACGATGTTGAGTCATGCATGTTTTCATGTTGAGCTTCGTCAATAGACGATGTTGAGCTTCATTATATGATGTAGAGAATTGCATGTTTTTGGGAGAAGAGTCTAGCACCGAGCGGGTTAAGGGTCGATTACCCTATTCCCCAAAACTATGCGCCAGCGTAGGCTGATATTATTATATTATCGGGACCTTCCTTGTGAGCTATCCCCAACCCGATTGGCCCTTCAGCTTGATATCGATATCATGGTATCATCCCTCGCCCTGACAATGTTATGGACGACTCTACCCACTTGAGTGTGATAGTTGGGACCACGTAAGCTCTATCGTGGTATGTCAATTAAGTGACGAGTCTCCTGTTCGGTGCTGATTCGGTTAGTATTAAATATTATCAACCAACACGCAAGTGCACGTGGTTAAACAAGTAATAAAGTGGCTAAGTAGCCAAGTATCGATCCAAGGAGGCTGCTCTAGATATGTAAAACTGCCTAGTTTACTATATCTCTATTCTATTCCTAACTATGTTAACAACAATCCAACCAAGAGTTGAGTGAGTTTTTGTTTCTAAACTATTTATATACTACAATTAATAACAACTATTTACTTTTGAATTTAGACAATGGATATGCACATGCCAAGGTTAAGAACGAGTAATGAACTTGATAATCATGATAATTTGGTCATCCTCTTCTTCATGTTGCTAGCCAAGAACGTTTGCCTAGAAATTAAAACTTTCGTATTTAATTTCACTTTAGAATCATAAACCATCCGTCTACATTTCTGTGATCAAATGCAATTTATGACCTAGCACTACAATTCCGGTTCCTAAATTGACTAATACGGCTTTCAAGTATATTTCTATCAAGAAAGCACATCAAAACCCAATTTTCCCAAATCAAGTTAAGAACAATACCCTATTAATTCACAACTTTCCAATTTCGTGCTCTCTCGAGTGAAATTGGACTTTTTAGATATACATTAATGGTGGCCAATCAATAATGTAGTAAGCACAAGAATTAATAGAACAACATGCAAGAAGAAGAAGAAACCATATCAATTATCACCAAAATTCATTACACAAGTTCAAAACCTCAGCAAAGAAGGGAATTAGCCACACATTCTTGGATTAATCATACTAAAATGAGTGTAAATCATGCATACAATTGAAGGAAAGAAGAAAGGAAGAGAAGAAAACTCTTAGCTTTTCTATTCTTCAACTGCCACAAACCCACGTTCCTGCTCTCCACTTCTGAACTCAGTCTAAAAACTAAAAACTAAAAAACTCTTTAAAAATAAACCTAAGTGTGCTATTTATACTAGTGGGAAATTTTTCCCGGAATAACAAGCAACGTGTCACGGAGGCCAACGCGGAGCACTGCCTCCGTGACACGGCGTGGACGCGGACCCTCTCTAGAAATTGCAGGGTCCAGATAATTGGCCTCAACGTGGCACGGAGGCCATCGCGGAGGCCTATCTCCGTGCCACGGAACTGACGCGCAGGCACGCTAGAAATTGCCTAATTAATTCCTGCCCAGGCAGTGTGCTACCGCGATGGCAGCGTGGCACGGCTCCATCGCGGAGCCAGTGTAAAATGTGCCATCCAAGGTCTTTTCCACGCTCGCATCCAAGTCCAACTCCGACATAGTTCCAACACGCATTTTAGCTCCTAAAAATCACATTATCCTGCAAAACAAATGCTAATCATGTTGGTTAGTATAAATTCGCATTTTATTACCAAATACATGATATTATATACAGATTGCACAACAAACAAGGTAAAATGATACGTTTGAGTATCACTTGGGCATATAAATCTGCCCAAGATCACTTACCCCACACTTAAATCCTTCTTCGTCCTCGAACAACACATACATAACTCATGCAAATTACATCCCAACCTTCGTCCCTATGGTGCAACATTTTACGCTACGGTCATACCGATTATTCAATTCTTGCAAATCATCAAGAAAACATGCTTGGTCGTACAAAACAATGACCTTAATACATCGAGGCTTCCTAAACTTTTAAGAATTGATTCTTGATATCGGCAAACTCATGCAAATCAACTAATCAAGAAATCCGACACGAAAATCAATCTTTCATCAAGCATGTACCCTCACTACTCAAGAGAAACTTCCCCTTTTATGTTCGTGCAGCACACAAACATGCAAGTAGGGGCATATAAAAATTAATTTCACTCTCTCTCCCAAAAGAATTCACATGCATCATGTCATGACCCATAGGCTTGCCCTTAGTGTATTACTCCACTAATATAAAGAAATGCAATGTAGGATCAAATAGGACTTTTAATGGGTTGTAACTGGGCTATGGATCTAGTATATATATATTGGATTAGCCAATAATAGTCGCTAGCATCCTTAAGCGCCTTTTCAACTCATTCCCATCGACTCATGGACATTGTTCCTCTCTTTTTTCTTTTTCTCCCATTCATGCTGGTTTACTTTCATACAACCCATTTCATCAGGCACACTTGACACAAAACAGAGGGTTTTCATGTACCCTCACTATCATTTAATTACAACTAGTGCCTCTTCAACATCATGTTTTCTTTCCTCACTTTGCTTTTCTTTTCTTTTCACTCTTTTCACTCTTTAACACTTTGGGAAACATTTTCTGTTCTTTGTAAGCGCTTAAGAGCTTCTTATAGACTTTAAGGCTAATGAAAAGAAGGAATAAAGCTTAGTTCATACAATTCTGGACAAAAGAAAGAAATCGGCTAAAGGCTCAACGGGCTGACTAGGGTATACAACATATAAAAAGGTAGAATTTGACAAGAAAAAAATGGAAACTAACGGTTAAAACAAAGAAATGCCTACATCCTTTCCGACACTACACCTCCTTCATTTCGTTTTGTATACACGCCAGGCAAGTTCTAGACAATTCACAATGACATGGAATAGCAAAACCTCACTCACACTTCATGCACATGCTCGAATCAAGATGCATTCACAGACTCTTTAATTAGTCAATTACATGAATTCAAGATTAAGCCTCAATCATAATGAACCAAATTCTATAGCCTAGGTAACTCAACATATTTACAAAATTGCATGCTTTCAAATGAATCATTTTCACATTTTGAACATCAATTACAACACGCAACGAAATTTTAGCAACCATAAGCAACTACAGTTTATTGATGCAATCCACCAAAGAAACTAAAAACAAAACATCTACTCCTATCGACTACATTTCCCTTAAGACGGTCGTCATCCATCCATCATAGGGAACGGTCACTAACTATGACATCGGTTCAATGGGACTATTCTCGGTAAAAGAACCGAAAACAAACTCCGAGAAACCCAAAAATTAAACTTCAAAAATTTTTGCAACACATCGATCATTTCGATAGAAAATATTTACAAAATATTTTGATAAGTGCAAAATCTTTTCGCAAAAATTTTGAAAAATATCGATCATATCGATAAAGAAAAAAAAATATTTACAAAATTTACAAAATATTTACAAAGGCAACCATAACTTTCAAAAACACACATCATTAGCCACAAACAAATATATACACATAAATCAAAAATCAGTTCACAACAACAGGGAAAGCACAGGCATACATAAACGTCAAGGAAAAATTATACAGCAAATTTAGAGCCTATGACCCAGCACCTAACTACTCCCCACCCCACACTTAAATCGAACACTGTCCCCAGTGTTCACAACAATACAAAGCACAACATATGGGTGGTGGAACTCCCTGCTCAGTCGAAATATTCGATTTCCTCATCCGGTGCTGCGGCCTCGTCGCCCATATCTGAATCAGCTCCATCGTCGTCATCGGACTCCACATCGGAGTCCTCACGACGTGTCTCCTCATGAGTAGGGACATCGTCATCAGTCGGCTCCACGAAGGCTGGACCCACCTTGCATAAGGCTCTGGCGTTCTCGCCAAAGGGGTAGTCCAGCTCCAGCCATAATTCATCCTCGGTGGCTGGTCTCCCACCTATCCGTAGCTGCAGCATCTGCATGCCGAACATACGGGCCATATACTGGTCGTCACGAGCATGTCGCTCGCCCAGAGTCAGCACAGGTCCGTGTGTAGTGTCGGGGGCCTTGGTCTTTGTCACATCGAGGGCCCTCCGCTCCAACTGCGGAATGTAATCCAAGGCTTCTTCCTCAACGTCGAGGCCTCGAAGGAAGGTGGTGATGAGTCCACCAAACCCGTATCTGTGGCCCTGGTGCAGTCTGGCTCTCTTCATGGCGGATATTATGACTGCCCCCACATTAATCTCAAGCCCTTTCATAAGGGCATACACCAAGCAGACACGGTCCCGGGTCACGTCTGTCATATGAACTCCCGGGATCAAACACGAACATACAATTTTTAGCCAGATTCTGGCCTCCCTGTTCATCTACGAATAAGGCAGAGTCTGGTGGTAACCCCTCTCTTTGTGTCTACTCCATCGGGCTGTGGATCGAGCCCCACACAACGTACGTCTGATGTCGGCGTACGGTGGGGTGATGTTTAGCTGGCGGAGGACGTGGGCGTCTGTGTCCGGCGCTCCCACGATGGAATTAAACTGCTGGGGTTCCAGAGTGACAATCTGCCCTCTGATTTTAATTGTATGGCTCCTGATGGCCGGGTTCCAGTTGGCGTAGAATTCCCGGACCAAGTGAAGGTTGCACTCCTTGGGCTCCTTAAAGATAAAGCTGAGCCCAGCTGCCTCAATCCTCTGTACGATGCGAGGGAACTCCTGTGCAAGTGGTTCCCTTGTAATATGTTCCTCCGAGAAGTATTTGTTCTCCTTATGCTTTGCGTACCACTTCTTCCCTTCCTCGGTAACCCATCGTGTTCCGTATCGGCGGTGTTGACCGCGTGGAACAACAGGTGCAGCTGGGACAGCCGTGCCCAGTCTCATTCTCTTTCTGCCGGTGCCTGAGGTTGAAGCACCCTTGCCTTTATCTTGTCGGCTGGCCATTGTACCTGTCAATTTACACAAACAAGCACAACGTTAAGCTAAAAACTTGTTAGCTTCGGCTAAGGTCGGGTTAAACAAAATTTACCCCACCCTTAGTCTTTAACAATATTTACAACATTTTAGCAAGGATAGCTCTATTTACACCCCAAACACAATCAACTATAAACATATTGCTTAGTGCGTTCACAGAAATTCGACAGCATAACGGCTAGCGAACTACTGAGACTTCATACAGCTAACCCAATCCTACTATCGACAGCTATTCACCCATAGCACTTAGCAACAATAACAACAACAAAATAGAAACAACAATACAAACATTTTATATACAACTAATCTAAGCAATTCAACCAATTCACATATTACGCAATTTCCCACAAAAATTCGAGAATTAGTCGTCTTTCAACAATTATACAATATTTACCACAACTTATCTCAAATAATAAACACACCCCGGCATCAATTTCGTCAAACTATCAAGTTACCCAAGTTAAAATTCAACAACCCCAAGCCCTAGAATACAATTCGACAATCAAAATTGAATTATTCAATCAATCGATAAGTTCAAACGTCAACTACAACAATCCGAACATAATCAATCACAAAATAATTCACATCATGTTTAATTTCTACCTAGGGTGATATATCTCACCTCACTTGCTCAAAATTGACAAAAATCGCCAAAAATTTGAGATAGACGATGAAAACATACCTTGGATTTGAAGAATCGACGAAAACTTGACGTTTTCCTTGCCTATTAACGTGGCACGGAGCTTGGGGGTAGGGAAATGGGTGTTTGGTCGCGGAGGGAAGAGGGAATGGGGAAAATAGGGGCGAAATCGGGGGTTTTTATTAAGAAAACACGCGGGTCACCCGGAAACCCGGTGTGACCCGGCACTGGATAAAGGCAACGTGTCACGGAGGGTAACGCGGAGCCCCTCCTCCGTGACACGGAGCCAACGCGTTGGCTTACTGGAATTTTGAAAAATCCAGATTTGCCTTCAACGTGTCACGGAGGCCAACGCGGAGCATTGCCTCCGTGACACGGCGCCAACGTGCCAGTGCTCTGTTTCACCATCAAATTTTATTTTTCATACCTCGCCTCGTTTCCTCGATTCCAAGTATTTTTCCTCCAGTATACCTGAAAATCACCTCACTAAACAAAAATTGGTTAAATTAATAAATTCCCTACTAAAAATAATAAAAAAAATTACTAAATTACTAAAATGAAATAAAAAATTACTAAATAAAATGCAAATCTAAGCCTAGTCACGAAAAAGAAAAGAAAATAAAATAAAAGAAAAACTTTACACTAAAGAAAAAAAATATTTTTCACGGGTTGCCTCCCGTGCACCGCCTGGTTTAACGTCGCGGCTCGACAGCCTTTATGCTCACGTGTCTACTAGGGAGATGGACGATTTGTCCCGATCCTGGTCATCTCCCCAGTAGTTCTCAACCTTGTCTGGTGGCCTACCTAGTAACTCTCGGGAATCACTCAATCCATTCGCATTCCCATGATCAATCACGTTGATCACCGAGAGTTCCTTATAGACAGTCGGGAGCTTGGGTGCCTTGTACACGTCGAACACCTCAACCTTGTCGTATGCTCGCATTGTGAGTTGACCCGCAGCTACATCGATCAATGCCTTTCCGGTTGCCAAAAAGGGTCGTCCCAAAATAAATGGGACTTCCGCATCTGGTTCAAAATCCAGAACAATGAAATCTACCGGAAAAATGAGGGAGCCTACCTGCACTAGCACATCCTCAACAATGCCATCCGGCTTAGCTAAAGACCTGTCTGCTAGCTGCAAGATCACTGTTGTAGGTCTAGGACTCCCTAGTCCTAACTTTTTGAATACCAAAAATGGCATCAGATTTATACTTGCCCCCAAGTCGCATAACCCACAAGCTCGGATACTTTGCCCAATCGTCAGCTGGATAGTAAAACTTCCAGGATCCTTCAGTTTAATGGGCAACCTGTTCTGAATACGGGATGTGCATTCCTCCGTTAAAGCCACCGTGGCATACTCAGTCAAGCGACTTTTGTTGGCCACGATGTCTTTGATATACTTCGCATATTTTGGCACACCCTGCAAGACATCAACAAGAGGTAAGTTAACATGTACCTGTTTAAGTACCTCTATGAATTTCTGGAAACACGCCTCCTCCTTGTGTTTCTTAAGTCGTTGAGGGAACGGGGGTGGAGGCCTTGCTGGTTCAGCTTCTTTGGTCTTCCCCGTATCTGAGGTTTGTTCTCCCTCAACATCTGCTGCTCCTGACTTCTGAGGCGGTCTTTCCGGTTCCACCTCCTTTAATTGTAAACCACTCCTCGTGGTCACTGCATTCACCTGGTTAGGATTGGGATCCATGTTGCTAGGTAGTCCTCCCCTTTGTCTAGTATTTTGGGCACTAGCAAATTGCCCAAACTGATATTCAAGAGCCTTGGTTGCCAATTGATTGTTCTTTACTTCGGCTGCCAATTTGACATAGTCAGCCTGCAATTGTGCCTGGTTGGCAATCATGGTCTTGAACATTTCCTCAATAGTCGGTGATGGTGGTGGAGGAGGGGCATTGTGATTTCTGAACTGATTCTGATAGCCTTGTTGCCCTCCTTGGTTTCTGTGCATACCCTGCCCTGAACCTTGGCCTTGTTGATTGTTGCTACCCCACGAAAAATTCGGATGATTCCTCCAATTCGAGTTGTAGCCACCACCAAACTGCTGTTGATTCCTCTGTGCATTGCCCACAAAGTTGACAGAATCAGGATTTGCACCACAGCATTCAGCTGAATGCTCACTACTACCACACACTTCACACCACATCTGTTGGACTGCATTGACGGAGGCTGAAGGCTGGTTCAAATTCATATTGCTGAAGTGAGTGTTTAACTGATTTTGCAAAGCAGTTATCTGTGCTGCGATAGCTGTGAATCCATCCACTTCAAGCACTCCCGCTGCTTTCCTTGCTCCACCTCTTGAAGAATCTGCATTCCATTCCGGATTGCCTTGTGAAATTTGGTTGAGCAAAGTGTACAGCTCCTCATAAGTCTTCTCCAGCGCTTGCCCTCCAGCTGCTGAGTCTAACAAAATTTTAGTGTGGGGTTCCAAACCCTCAATAAAAGTGTGTACCAACACCTCATTTGACTGATGATGATGAGGACAGTCCCACAACATGGAATTGAATCTTTCCCAGGCTTGATAAAGATTTTCTCCTTCCCCCTGTTTAAAACTTAGAATCTGACTTCTAAGTTTAGCTGTTTTACCTGAAGGGAAAAATCTGATCAAAAACTTCCTTGCAAGATCATCCCACATTGATATAGAGTTGGGTGGTTCAGCTTTTAACCACCTCTTGGCTTCACCAAGTAAGGAAAATGGAAATAAGGTGAGCCGAACATAATCAGGTGACACTCCAGCGGGTATGTAAGTGTCACTTATCTCCAAAAAGTTCTGGAGATGTTGTTGCGGATCTTCGTGAGGGAGACCGGTAAACTGCCCGCTAGTGTGCAAAAGTTGCACCATATTTTGCTTTAACCCAAATCTCCCTCCAGGCTCTGGTTTGCGGATGCTGGAATGTACATTATTAGTGTGTGGGATTGCCACCTCGCGAATCGGCCTGGCCGCTACTTCCTCGGGCACTAACATTGCCCGCACAACTGGTGGATTTGGTTGCTCCATCATAGACTGTTTAAGCAACTGCAGCTTCTTCCGAAGAGCTTCTCTACGTTGACTGTGCAATTCACGTTCTGGCTCTAAGTAAGATTCCACCAGCTCCTTGTCCCTTGCCAGTGTTCACAGAAATAAAAATCTGCAAAATACAGGCTAAGACCAAGTTGTTAACACTTAAGAAAATAAAAATACAAATACAGTAAATTTACACTAAACAAAATTTTACAAATCGCCTAGCCTCCCCGGCAACGGCGCCAAAAAATTGTTCGGTGCTGATTCGGTTAGTATTAAATATTATCAACCGACACGCAAGTGCATGTGGTCAAACAAGTAATAAAGTGGCTAAGTAGCCAAGTATCGATCCAAGGAGGCTGCTCTAGATATGTAAAACTGCCTAGTTTACTATATCTCTATTCTATTCCTAACTATGTTAACAACAATCCAACCAAGAGTTGAGTGAGTTTTTGTTTCTAAACTATTTATATACTACAATTAATAACAACTATTTACTTTTGAATTTAGACAATGGATATGCACATGCCAATGTTAAGAACGAGTAATGAACTTGATAATCATGATAATTTGGTCATCCTCTTCTTCATGTTGCTAGCCAACAACGTTTGCCTAGAAATTAAAACTTTCGTATTTAATTTCACTTTAGAATCATAAACCATCAGTCTACATTTCTGTGATCAAATGCAATTTATGACCTAGCACTACAATTCCGGTTCCTAAATTGACTAATACGGCTTTCAAGTATATTTCTATCAAGAAAGCACATCAAAACCCAATTTTCCCAAATCAAGTTAAGAACAATACCCTATTAATTCACAACTTTCCAATTTCGTGCTCTCTCGAGTGAAATTGGACTTTTTAGATATACATTAATGGTGGCCAATCAATAATGTAGTAAGCATAAGAATTAATAGAACAACATGCAAGAATAAGAAGAAACCATATCAATTATCACCAAAATTCATTACACAAGTTCAAAACCTCAGCAAAGAAGGGAATTAGCCACTCATTCTTGGATTAATCATCCTAAAATGAGTGTAAATCATGCATACAATTGAAGGAAAGAAGAAAGGAAGAGAAGAAAACTCTTAGCTTTTCTATTCTTCAACTGCCACAAACCCACGTTCCTGCTCTCCACTTCTGAACTCAGTCTAAAAACTAAAAACTAAAAAACTCTTTAAAAATAAACCTAAGTGTGCTATTTATACTAGTGGGAAATTTTTCCCGGAATAACAAGCAACGTGTCACGGAGGCCAACGTGGAGCACTGCCTCCGTGACACGGCGTGGACGCAGACCCTCTCTAGAAATTGCAGGGTCCGGATAATTGGCCTCAACGTGGCACGGAGGCCATCGCGGAGGCCTATCTCCGTGCCACGGAACTGACGCGCAGGCACACTGCAAATTGCCTAATTAATTCCTGCCCAGGCAGTGTGCTACCGCGATGGCAGCGTGGCACGGCTCCATCGCGGAGCTAGTATAAAATGTGCCATCCAAGGTCTTTTCCACGCTCGCATCCAAGTCCAACTCCGACATAGTTCCAACACGCATTTTAGCTCCTAAAAATCACATTATCCTGCGAAACAAATGCTAATCATGTTGGTTAGTATAAATTCGCATTTTATTACCAAATACATGATATTATATACACATTGCACAACAAACAAGGTAAAAATGATACGTTTGAGTATCACTTGGGCATATAAATCTGCCCAAGATCATCTCCCACTGTATATATCATTCAAATTTGCATATTCATTACTCATGATGATTAATTATGCATGCATGTTCATAAAGCAAGGTTTGACTCATTATTCAGCTTTTGATATAAATGTTATATTTCAACTTTGAGTCATTCGAGTCAGTCATGATGTTATAAAGCTATGCATAATCATGTTATGATAAGATTATGAATTCAGAAAGAATGCATTTATGCCTTTCCTCTCATGTTGAAAGCTTATGATATATTATGAAATGTCTTAAATGATTTACTTTTCTTGAGCAGTTTCACTTACCTTGCATACTCGGTACGTCCCATGTACTGACCACATACCTTCTATGCTGCATCATTTCATGATGCATGGGGTGACAATTAGAGTCAGAGCTACCAACAACGTCAGCAACAACAGCAGAACAGGCAGAATGGTGGCCAGTCGAGCAGCAACAACATTGAGGAGATGTTGCAGAACATTATGGTTACTCAGACCCAATTGGCATAAAATCAGGCACGGATGGCTTCAGATTTGAAAAGTAGTTGACCACCCACAATCTAGAGAAGCATATGGGTCAATTAGCAGCTGCTCAGCACACCAGACCTCAGGGAAGGTTACCCAGTGACACAGATACAAACCCCCGACAGGTCAATGCCATCAGTTTGAGGTGGTAAGTAATTGGCTGATGCACCACCAAAGGAAAAGAGAAATGAGGTGCAACTGGAGCTGGTCAGATAGAGTCCATCTATAAACGAAGGAGATAATCAAAGTGTTATGCAACACAATGCACAATCATCACTACAGCCAGCACAGAGCCCACCACCACCATTCTCGCAAAGGCTCAAAAAGAGCAAGGAGGAAGAATGCTTTAAAAAGTTCTTGATATTTTCAAAGAACTTCACATAAATTTTCCCTTACTTGATGTTTTGCAGGGAATGCCCAAGTACGCTAAGTACTTAAAATATGTGGTGGCAAAAAAATTCAGATTGGTGGATATTCAAATGGTGGCATGAGCAAGATACCGAAAAAGCTCAAAGACCCATGGAGTTTTACCCTCCCAATACAAATTGGTAAAGCTAAAGTAATAAGAGCTCTCTGTGACTTAGGGGAAATAGAAAATCTAATGCCCCTATCTTTTTTTAACACCTTAGGGTTGCGTCAGCCGAGGGCAACATGAGTGCTGCTGCTGCTGGCAGACAAGTCCCAAGTGGCACCAGAGCGAATAATTGAGGACCTTCTCATCAAAGTGGGTAAGTTCATTATACCTACTGATTTCATCATTCTTGATTTTAAAGTTGATGATAAGGTACCCCTGATCTTGGGACGGCCATTCTTTGCAACTTGAGGAGCTATCATAAATGTGATAGCAGGTAACCGTAAAATGAGGGTCGATGATGAAGAAGATCTCTGAAAAGCTGCTCTAAAATCGGCTTGAGAGACTTGCTTGGGCAAAGGACTTGCTGGTGCTGGTGGGCCTTGCTGGTGCCCATCTTCTTTGCCATCTTCATGGCCATTTCCATTTCCATTCCTTCTACCATTTACTCGGCATGGAGGCATGATTCTGCAAACACGTATAGAATGAGTTAGAAGGATAGGGAGATACTTTATCGCACGACATAGATCATGAAAGAAGGAAAATTTCCTAAAATGTTTCGTAGCCTCTTCTTCATAAGTGTGGTGCGCTTCTCACCCATAAAAAAGACTTTACTTAACGCCGCTTTCAGATACCCTAAGGCACTTCAAAACCTAATGCTCTGATACCAACTTTGTCATGAACCAAACATAGGCTTGGACTGAGACACGGAACCTAAAACCACGAATGGCTCGAAGTTGACCTATGGCATGAACATAATAACTAAAGAACATATGTCAAGAGAAATCTAATAACTGAAACATGAATAAGAGAAAGTATGAGTACATATCAATCATAGTAGAGTCAACACTAACAAAGCTAAAATTCTACATGTTGTCTAATAAGCCTCTAACTTGTCTGAAGAGCTTATAGGACAACATCCCCAACTAACTCGCTAAAATATGAAACTGAAAGTAACATAACTCAGCTAACTGATGTTCCTTGAAGGATGAGGACTCACCAACGATGAGAAACTGAACTAAGTTGCAGGAATTGGGCTAACAACGGAACTGGGTCTGATCATTTGATCCTGCATCATGAAATGATACAACATAGAGTATGCAATCAGTACATTGACTGTGCTGAGTATGCAAGGTAAGTAAAACATGTTGGGTAAGTATAAACCGAAATCAATCATATAAACATAAATAATAAGATCATGAGAGTAAGGATTGCAGCCTGATATTTGAAAACATGTATAGTCATCAACTGAATTTCATATCTAAATAGAATGACCCAAAGCTAAAAATAAAATCATATGGCTACCATTGCTAAAATCATAGGTAAAAGCTTATAAACTGATCATTGGGTCAAACTTGCCAAAAACACAATATCACAAGTCATAAATATGCACAACTGAAATCATGAGCAATAATAGGATACTCGTCACAACTGACACCATTACAATAGAGCTTACGTGATGCCCCAAATATCACACTTAAGTGGGCATAGCCATCCAAAGCCTTGCTGGGGCTAAGGACGCTACCATGATATTGATATCAAGCTGAAGGCCCTCTAGAAGGCGGGAAAAACTCTCTTGAGAGGTCCCTAATTCAATATATAAACCTACTTTGGCGCGTAGTTCTAAAACTGGGGTACTTTTGAACCCCAAGCCTACTCGGTGCTAGATACTACGCCCAAAAACATGCATAGTTCTCCCATCAGTTTTCAATGAAGCTGAAATCATAATACATGCCTAGTCTAAAACCTTAACATGGGTAATCTTGACTCCAAAACATATCATAAACTGATCTTATTAGCCTTGGCTAAATCATGAAAACCTGCTTATCTTAAGTGGGCTTGCCAAAATCTTAAAATCATGCATACTTGAAATAGACTTCATTAGTTAAAATCATAGATTCATACATGGGTAATTCATAAACTTTCATTCATGCTAGATATCTCATCATACTTGAAATCATGAATCATAAACTTGACTTTTCATGAAATTTGCATAATTGGGCCTAATTTTTTTAAAACTTGAAATCATGAATTTATTAATCCAAAATAGGTGTAAAATCTGCCCACGAATCTTAAAACATACTTTGAAACATGAAGGAAATCAACCCAGAAACAAATCATAGAGAATTTCATGAAATTGGGCCAAAACCCCATAAGGTCATAAACTTGAATTAAGACTTGAATTCATGAACTTTGAGGAGAAATTTTGGCATGAGAGTGAAAGAAAACTCTCATTCGTAGCCCTACATACCTGGATGAGCTGAATCTACACTTGTCTTTGAAAGCCCAAGAGATTTGGAGGAGAAATTGAAGGATTTAAGCTTGATCTTCAAAGGAAAACCTTAAAACGTGCATGCATAGGAGTTGAATAAATTAGAATAGATTAAACTCCCTTAATACACTTCTTTCAAAGCTTAAAGTGACGTAGTTTAAGGCTTAGAAGCTTAGAAATTATGAAAACACCCTTACTAATTTCACAGAAAATTACTCACCGCCAAAAGTAATGACTCACACCACGAGTCGTACCTCAATACCACGACTCGTGGTTGGCTCTCATTGTCACCACTGGTTTTGCCTAACTTATAAGTTCCCATGAGCCACACAATGATTCATACCACCAAACGACAGGTCGTTGGACCCATCTGTTGCCACTTCTTCTAATTCCTTTTCCCCCTTCCAACGAGTGCAAGCCACGATTCGTTATTCCATACAATGAGTCATACCGTGCCTTCCAACCCTGACACTCCTAAACCAACCAACTACTCCATACCCTTCCGCAGGGAGTCTAATCATATTTCTAATCCTGAGGCTAGTCTTAGGAGCTTCCAGGGTATTATAGGTTAACACAAAGTGATTCTAAACCAATACGAATGACTGTATTGTTCTTTTTCTTCATGTTTAATATATCTTAATGGTGCGCAACGTTAGGACTAGCATGAATTCTCTTCTTGATTGAATTCTAGAAAAGTAGAGATCATAAAAAGAAAAGAACAACAAAGCCTTGAAATTGAGTTTAATTAGATAGCTTAAGCTGCGGTGCAACTGAGTTAGATTGGAAGTATTGGTAAAAGGTTAAAGAGAAATCGCACATGAGATCTAACCCAACGATTGAGTAGATTCATCTAATAGGGACTAATAAGTCATTTATATGAGCACAATTTCTCAGTTCTACAGGCTAAGTGTTGAGATAGATCACGAGTGTAATAAGCTGACCTAGTTAGGAAGCCATGGGGATCACTTCCCTAGTTGATTGAATAACTATTGATTACAACTCAATTTCAACATATTGTTACTTGATTTAAAATCCCCCCTTAGGAAATAATTGAACTAAAAGGTTGAAGTCTAGCATTAGTCTGTATCTTGACCATATTCCCAATGGGATCGACCCTAACCTTAATTGGGTTCTTCATTGACAACGTTCACGTTATACTTCATCAGGGGCATAATTTGAGTGTTATCAATCTTTAATCCCGAATTGGAAGTTTAGAAAAGACTTAAAAGAGTCCAATTCAAATATATCATCCCCATAAAAGAAAATGTCATCCATATACATAGCAAGAATGGTTATAGAAGTGGTATAACACATAGTGAAAACGGAATGATTATTGAGTTTGGAGGAGTAAAAAGCTTAGAAAATCACTTTCTAGAAGCCTACTTGAAACCATACAAGGACTTCTAAAATCTACAAACAAGAGGGGCACTAGAAACTAGAAACAAGAGAAAAATAAGAGATCATAAGACTGGGAGGAACCTTCATATAAACTTCCACAGAAATATCTCTATAAAGAGAATAATTTTTCACATCAAATTGGTAGACAATCCAAAAGTTCTTAACAATAAGAACAACAAGATACTTGATAGGGGTGAACATGACAACTGAAGAAAATTAATTTTGTACTTAGAAGAATTAGGTATGGGATTGGAATTAGAAGTAGTAGAGAAAGAGGTTGATCAGGGGATAAAGTAGGTGAGTCATAGTGAATATCTTTCTATTTCTCAGCTCTTATCCAGATTGAGTAAGCTTTCTCAACAATCGGTATAGGAGTCAGCATAAGGATGTTGCTCCTAAAGTAAAATAAGTCTCATTCAACTCACAAAGAAATTGAATTAATTCTTGTGTCTCTGTGAGCTCATGTATAGCTCCACATGTGCAAGGTCTTCCAAGGGATAAAGTACTTAACTCATCTTAATAACCTTTGATCTTATGATAGTTTGCAACAACAGAGGAAGTCTGAGTAACTTAAGAGACTTGCGTCATGTCGCGATGTTAAAATAGGCGTTGCATGGGAGGCAACCCATGGAGGTGTTTTGATGAAGTCTGAGTAACCAAAACACCCACGTCGTGCCGCGACATTAAATTAAGCGCTTCTTGGGAGGCAACCCAGGTTGTAAATGTAAGGGAAAGTTAGTGTTAACATTTGTTGATGGGTGCAGGTGAGTAAGATGGAACGTCTGAAGTTGGAACCAAAAACTAGAACTTCAGTTCTGGTGCATAAAAATCACAGAACGAGTCGTCATCTGACTTGACGACTCCTTCAACCAATTCGTAAAGAGAACTGCAGAAAACAGGGGAGAAACGGGTCACTTTACGAGTCATTTCTCCAAGGAACGAATTGTTGGGTCCCCCATCTGGTACACTAGATCTAAGACTAAATTAAAAGAATAAGGGTGATAACGACTCACTCAACGAATCATTGGGAGACCAAACGAGTAGTTAAGTGACCCGTCGGGAAGCTACATCAGTCCAAGGACCATGACTCAGGCAACAACTTGTTGGGTGACACAACGAGTCGTTACTTGACTCGTTAGGTCCCAAGTAAGTTAACCTAACCCGACCAATGACTGGAATTTGGAAAAATTCTAATTTAAAATCAACAAAGACCCGATTCCATTTTCATGCTCCCCAGAAAACTTACACTTCAAAATTCCCTCTTCTTCTCTACTTCTTCTTCTTCACTCAAAATCCATCGACAAAATTTTTCAACTTTGCATTCCTAGTCTTTCAAGCACACACACGATAGCATACTCCATCTCTAATCAAAGAACATTGTGAGTAATCCTCCCCATGAAATTTCGAATATTGTTGCATTTAAAACAAGAATTGTTGATGACCCATGTGTGAATGAGTGTGAATTTATTTCGATTGATATTGTATTTATATGTGCCTCTTGATGTAAATAAACCCTAGGAAGATTCAAACAAATGAATTTTGATATTAGAAACACTTGGGTTGATGTTAATAATGTGAGGAGTTTGTGTTTGTGGAATTGAAAATTGGGAAGAAGATGAAGATGAACATGAACTCTTGAGCACGAGCCACATCACGAGTCATTGGATCACCAAACGACTCGTTATGTAGTTCGTCCTGAGTGGAAGAATTAAGCTAATGGGCAGTGTACCTAACGACCGACCAAATGACTCACTACCTTTGGCAACAACTCATTGGGACCAGTCAAACATGATGCAAGACCATTCTGAGACGACGAGTGACCTTTACTGGCAACGACTCGTTTAGTCACCTGTCAGGACAACTGGGCACCAGCCCAAAAATAATATTTGTTTCATCTCATCTTGTACACTAACATTGTTTCCACAGGTAAAATGGCTCCCAGAGGTACACCAAACAAGGGTCCAACAAAAAAGTAAGCACCTGAGCGCAGTCAACCCTCATACCGTAGACTGCGTGATGATCCATCATCCTCTGAAGAGTCGAGTAGCTTTGAGGAGGAATATGAAGTAGCGGAGGAGCAGCTAGTGAGGAGATCTACCAGGGCTAGGGTTCAACAAAGTTCAAATCCGATAGCCCTGGTTGATACTCCCACTCCACTTGCAAGAGATCCACCCAGCCGTACAGATGAGAGTGCTAGGGCTGCAGCTGCACTAGTTCCCGAGGCTCCCACAACTAGGAACAACACAGAGAGAGTTGATGAATCACATGCCTAGCGAGGGGGCTCTGATAATGAGCTGATGGAGACCTGGGACACATCAAATGAGCAGCCGAGAAATGTACGGAGATAGTGTGTCTATGGCATGCGAGCTATATACAATCGAGATATTGCTCCCAATGAAAAAGGCAATCCGAAGAGTAGTATATATGAGGAGCCAAGGCTAGTAACTACAGGGCTTAAAGATCTTCCAAAGCTATAGGCAGTGTTTGATATATACTAGTTCGGGTTGTTGACCGAGCCTTCAGGCAGCTACAACCCATGTTTGGTTCGAGAGTTCTACGCAACATATGCATCCACCTTGCAGTGGTTGGCATTAGGAGGCCACGATTGGAAGAAAGGCCCGCATTGACTTAGGTGCTAGTGAGAGAGACCCCAGTTGACATTTCTAAGAGGACGATCTCCAGAATGCTGTATGGGCTTGATTATCAGGCTCCGTTGAACATAACAGAATTTTATCACAGGCTATCTAAGCTGAAGAAGGTCAAAACAAAGAAGTTGAATAGCCAGGAGCACATCCATCAGTACACTTGGTTGTCTAGGATTATTGCTACGAGAGGTCCACTGGTAGAATGACTGCATGGTATAGAGTCACAAATAAAGAAGGCCACATTGAATTTTCAGCCAAAGTTTTGGTGGTCACTAGTGCGGCACAGGCTGGTACCAACCATCAATGACAATATACTTTCACCTGATAGAGCAACTTTGGTAGCTAGCATAATGGAGGGGTACGCTATCAACTTCCTGCGATATATTGCAGAGGAGATTCGAGAGCGGGCAATAAATGATGGCACTACCATCCCTTTTCCATGTTTGATTGATAGAATCTATCAGGAGTCAAAGGTGCCAATATTGCCATCAGTGGACCAGAGAGTGGTGATCCAAAAGATTACTGATATCGGGTTGATTTGAGATGATACAAACCCGGTATCATGGGCGACGACTCAGGCAGCTGTATCCGCGGGAGCAACAATATTAGCAGAGGCATTTGGCAACGGGATGCAGACTGATGGAACACAGTTCACTGAGTTGGCAGTTGAGCCTGTGGAGGGAAGATAGACAGGTAGCCAGGTTGAGGCTACAGATGCAACAGATACATCCACACCTGCCGAGATTCCTGATTCTTCATCTTCTGCAGCATCCCCGAGACCACCAGTTGCGCCTCCACGAGCCACCACAATCGGTCTAATCACGGTTTCATAGGAGTTTTTAGTTGATATGGCTAGGCGACTAGCTAAGTCCGAGAAGCAATAGGCACACACGGCTCTACAGGTGAAAGTCTTAATGGAGCAAGTTAAGCCGTGGGTGTCAAAGTCATTGGAGACACTGTCCAGTTTAGTGCATGGGGGACTGGATGCTTTTGAGAGGAGGATGGATGAGTGCCTTTCATAGTTACAGGCACCGGAGTTATCTCAATGTTACTCAGAACTTGGAGCGCTACGATCCAAGGTGCGGGACTTGGCCGCACAACAGATAGTTGTAGTACCTCCACCGGTACTTCCCGTGATAGAGGACGAGTTTGAAGAAGAATTTCCACCTATTTTTGATTTTATCACGGAGGAGCCGGTGGCACAGGATAAGGGGAAAAGGCCTCGTGAGGAGGCAAGTGTTGATGATGATGCTTCTCTGCTCCTCAGCAAAAATGGGAGTGGAGTGAGATGGAGAGAGCGCGACACAAATCGAGAGAGGAGGCTCGATAGAGAGCTGAGACTGAGGCAGCGAGAGTTCGTGGAGAAGGCATGAGCTCTGTAGGGTTTGAGAATGCACCGGTTCAAGCCAGTAATATTGTATATGCATTGGAGGCGTATCTACACCCTCCACCAGCCAGGTAGCTGACACCTAGGTCACACAGGTATGTTCCCTATTTCCTTAGTTTTTTTTTGGTATATATATGCGTCGAGGATGACGCATGCTTTCTTGATGGGGGTGGGGAGGGATACCTGTGCATTTCTTTTGCTGAACATAACTCGAGGGTTTTTCTTGCTGGATATCTTTTCCCTCAGGTTTACCATATCTAGTAGAACCAGCATCTTTATTTTGATTTATGATTTTTTTCTTAGTTGGAAGAAAGTAGGAAAACTAAAAGCAGTCAAGAGCTAAAATTGTTGAAAATAACTATTATTTGATAATTTGATACCCCTCCAAAAAATTTGTATATGTGAATGTGAAAGTTGACAAGTATGACCTCTTTGAATCTTTGCATGACATTGAAACTGTGAACTTGTTTATTATTATATGGTTGTACCTAAACTAGAAATTGGTGGAACGGATGATGTTGACCTGTGCTGTGTGAAGTGAGGTTTAGTAGCTGAATTCGGTTGTGTGTGTCAATCTAGAACTTTCCTGGTCAGTCGTACCGAGATAGAGAATAAGAAACTAGGAAAGGATCACTGGCCATTTTTGATTTATAAGTCCACTTTAGCCTAAAAGACCTACCAAAAGTGAATAAAAATCCCTTGATCCAAATGGTTGAGCTTAAACTTACCTTTCTTTTCGTTTACACCAATTCACCTTCCTGATTTTATTACGAATGAACCTGTTTTGGCCCTGATCTCTCCTTGGACATTGTGAACCTCATATCAGGAAAATCGCCTAAGTTGAGGGTGGCTATTATGTGGCGATTAAGAAGATTCGGGTGGAAAGAAAGTTGCGTAATGAAAAAGAAAAAGAACGGGTGCGGTATGCATGATGAAAAGAAAAATTAAAATTGTTGTCAAAAAGCAAGATAAGAAAATAGAAATAATGTGTGACATCAATGAGTGTTGAATAAAAAGAAACCGCATCCGTGAATTCTAAAGCAAAGAAAAAGAAATACAGAAAAAGGGAAAAAGAGAGAAAATAGAAATAAAGGTGAAAAGTGGAATCAAAAGGCGTAGTGCCAAGGAGGTTGAGATACTAAATCCATATGTATCATACCCAAGCCCGAGCCTACGTTACAAGCCTAGAAAGTCCTATAGTGATCCTAGCTACGTGTCCGAAATCAAGGTATTGAAAGTAAAGGCAAGCCTATGGTATTGTATGCATACAGTTCGAATTCCTTTATGAGAGTGAGTGGATCTTACATAGTCCCAAGAGAAATATATTGAGATAATCATATACACATGTGTGAGTATGGGACTTATTTGAGGTGAGAGCAGTTGGTAAGAACATCGTCTGCAAATTGTTTGGGGCTGTGTTATAGATTTATATGCATGGTTGCAAGTGACAGTATTTTTTCATGTTTTGATTCCTCTGTGTTATAGTTGGAAATTTTGCATATGCAAGTGATTTGATTTGATATGATGAGGGAGGGGTTAGAAAATTTGATTTTGATACAAAATTGTGGCTGCCGTAAGTTTCCTAGAGTTCTTCCTATTGAAGCGTCGAATTATTTTAGTTTGTTTTGTTTTATTTTATTTTTGCCTGAGGACATGAAAAAGTTCTAAGTTGAGGGTGTTGATGTGCTGTGATTTTACGGCACTTTTGACGCTTAAAACCAAGAAATTATGCACATTCCAGGTATGTTTATATGGGTATGATGTGTTTTGTGCTTAATGTGCAGGAAAACAGGTTTGGAAGTAAATTTGGTCAAATTAATGCTAATAATAACTAAAAGGTGACTGCCAGGTACTTAACGAGTCATTGTCAGGAGGCACGACAGACATAACGATTCGTCATGAAATGGAACGACTCATTGGTAGGCAACTGGAACCATCCTGAAGTGCACTGGACTTTCTGAGGAACTAAACCACGAGAGACCTAACGACTCGTGCTCAGGCACGATGAGTCGTTAGGTGAACCATTGCCGCAATTGGGTGTGATGCTGAGGACGAATAATGTAAGCAAGGAATGACTCGTTAGAATGCCGAACGACCCGTCACCTAGCCCGTTTCCACTGCCGACCTGGTTTCCAGTTTTATTTTGGAAAAGGATTTCTTAGAATTATAAATACTCAATTTAGGTTTATTTTTAAGAGACGATTCTGGAAGGATTTTAACGCGATTTTTGAGACGAATTTCTTGACAGTTGATAACGATTTTTGAGAGGATTTTCATACAATTGTTCTTGATTCAAGAAACAAAAGCAAAATTGGAGTTTTATTCATCTATTGTGGAGTTGTTATTCAATCTATGTGGCGTTTATTCTACAACAATTTGTAAGTTGCAATTATGATTTCTTCAATATTTTGTGATTGCGATAATATAAGTATGAGTAGCTAAACCCATAAACTAGGTTTATGGGAACCAAGATGAATTAAGACACATAGGTAAAAATACTTAGTGATTCTTGAATTGGGTTTTATACATATATTGTTTTTCCCTTCGTTTTGATTGATTATTGACGGTTGCAAACGTTAGGACTTTCCTTATTCTTACTTACCGGACCAAGGAGGTAAAGAATGTGAAAAGGGATTAAACACAGATATTTGAAGCTATCAATCCTCATCTAATATCTTAAACTTGTCCGGAGATAGCTAATCCGATATTAAGGGTAAGGGTCAACTAAAGTACACTCGTATAAGGACCAAGTTGAGTGGTGAAAATGATCTAGATTGGGGACCGACCATTTAGGTGAACCTAACTTACCAATAGTGCATGTTGAACACCAGAATAGATCACTAGTGTAAAAGCCTTGTGGTTATTAAATCTCGGGGAACACAATCCTAGTCAAATCGTTAATTGAATACAAACCAAATTTTATTTCAATATTCAGCAATTTTACTTTGTTTATTATTCTATATTTTCCCCCTTTAGAAATAAGTAAATCAACAGTAATAGTTATTCACATTAACTTAAGTTCTTACCATATTCCTTGTGGGATCGACCTCAACCTTTGTTGGGTTCTATATTTGACAATCGACTGCTTATATCTCAATTGCGAGGTGTAATTTGGGCTACATCAGTTGTACTGACAAATGTTAGGGACATCATACCTATCTATCAGATTGTTCCGAGTTTCCTTAGCAGTTTTATAATAGAGCATGGTCATAACTATGTCTTTGAAAAAAGAATTCATTATCCAAGATTTAATCATGTTATTACATCGTTTTAGTGTAGATAAAGTTCTTAACTAGAGTCCGGTTGGTTATATGTTCCATTAATTAGCTGAATTTTATTCTTTGTAGATAGCGAGATAAGCACCCCTTCCTTCATTCTTTGAATCATATGATTGAAAGGGAAAAAACCAATAGAGTACCAAGGGTATCAAATGGGTAGAGACATAAGGGATGAAAAGGATCAACAAGCTCAGAAGCAACCGTAGACTCAATACCAAAACCATATCAAACACGATAACAAAAATCAACAACAAACAATGAAACAAACTTCGGAATAATAAAGAGAAAATAGAGAAAATTTACCAGAGATAAAGATCAAAGGCAACACAAAAACCTAAGATGTTGTGAATAATATCATGAGAAAACCCTCGAATACACTGGAAAATCGTCTAGCCCAAACTATTGATGTCAATAGAAAATTCCACCAATAAAATTGAAGGAAATGATGTGAACTATCAGGATTTTCTTTGACATGTTAATATTCAAATAAAATCATCAAAACACGACAATCTTTTATGGAAAAAATCCTAATATTGAAGTTGGCGTGAGAGTGAAAGCAATTATAAAAATATCTTGCATTGAAAATGTAGATTTCGTTGGTACAAAATAAGACTAAGCCTGTCTTATACAAAAATAAATCAATGAATAGATATCCCGTGTTAGAAGAAATAGGGTACAAACAAAACTATAATGGGCTATAAAATTAAATGGAGCTAAAACTATTTGACTTTAGCTTCAAATGGGCCTATGTCAATTGGGCCTGGGTGATGTGTCCTAGTACAATAACCCAAATTACATGAAGTATATCGTACAATAGGAGTGTTATAGCTAAATGGATCCTTAGTATTCCTATGATATATTTGAAAAAATTACATGATATATCAATTATTAGACTAGAATTACCATTCAATCAAACTTAAAAATTAGTTATCAATAATACATCTTTACCAAATATACTAGAATTTTATATTTTTTTTTGTATATTTTGGTATTTGCAATTTTAGGAAGAAAAAAATGAAAGCAGGTATACTCCTTTTTGTATTCACAGTTTTAGGCAAAAAAAGTTAAAGCAATCAAACCTTTTTTTATTCACAGTTTTACGAAAAAAATAAATAAGTTAATTTTTATTTTTTGTATTTCTTTTTTTTAATCGTAATATTAGAAAAAAAATTAAAGCAGTTAATTCTTTTTTTTATTTTTTTAATTTATATTCGCAATGTTAGGAAAGCATTAAAGTAGTTAATTATTTTTTTTAGGAACCATAGTGTCACGCCCTACCTTGGCAGGCATGACTGGCACCTAGTGCCTACTAGGATCTGAACTGACTTAACTAAGCCTTGGCACACCTGGTGCATGCTTGCTCTTCAAATCAAGAAAACAACGGGCTATATCTCGGCTATAAATACAGCCTCCAGCCGATAAGGACGTATAGCCACCTGTAAATGAAAACAACTAACCAAGAACAGGCAACAGAAGGGATCCTTTGCGGGCCGACAAGACCACCATGATATCTAGTTGTAGCTGAAATGGGAATCAGACGCTATACTAAGCCTCACACGGCCAACACGTAAAATGAGAGGTATATGGGCCCCACACGGCCAACAACAGCTAACTAACTGACTACTCTAGCCTGCACGCATCTAAGAATATAAATAGAGGTTAGGATAGGGCCCCGACCTACCCAGATGCTATACAAATGAAAGACTGCACTTGCAATAACTTGGCAACTCCGAATGAAAGAAGCTAGCCAAACTGCTGACTCTGAACAGCTATTACTGAGGATCCTGTACTATGTCTGTCTAAACCTGCAGGCAAGGAAAGTAGCGCCCATGGGAGGGGCGTCAGTATAATATGTACTGAATATGTAAGGCAATAGATAAGCTGATAAAGACTGGAAGAAAATAGAAGGAAGGGCAGAAAGATTAACCTGTACGCTTGTTAATTCGTAATCTACATCTAACCAACACTACATGTATGTAAGCTAAGATTGTATAATTACACATTTATAAACTATAACTAGCAAACAAGAACACAAACAAGAACCTCACCTAGCCCCCATAAGCCAAAAGGTACAATCAACACAGAATAACTCTTTTGGGCTCCCATAAGCTGTGGCGAGCACATCTCAATCTATATACCCCTATCCAGGTTTCTATGACTCTACTGGTATAGTAGTAAACCTACCAGTCGCCTGGGTCTACAAATGAGCCCATTTGGCCCCTGAACTGTAGTTGTGTCAGAGTCCGGTGGACTCCTACTGTCTGTACCCAGGGTACCGAACTCGACGGAGTGTGCCGATACGGCATAAGAGTATTCCAGTAATGTAATGGACTGTATGAGGACCTCGGACCTCATCTTCGTCCCTCACAGATGGCATACCGCTCCTCTGAGTAACGTCATCTAGCCCCTCGCGGGCGTCGACATAGCTAGTAACCTTGGGGTGGTCATGGATGGCTCCTAAGTGAGGGAAAGCCCAACTAAGGTGCGGTACTAACATCTCAATCTAGCCACTCAAAAGGCATAACTGGCCTTTTGGGCCTGATGCCACCACTGCTCGCCCCCTAGGATAATATGTAAAACTACTAGCAGGCACACCATGCACCTGTATCTGATCAGAGGATCCTGATAGTGATCATGATCTCTAATTGTCTGGATTGAATAGGGTGAGATATGGAGTGGTCCAACAAAACTCTCTATATGTCTTGCCCAGACATCTATAACTCATAATTACTGCGGGGTCACAAATGACTAACTACTCCGTTCCTCTACTTAGGACAACTGTAGGGCTGGTATTGGCCGAACATGCTTTTGAGCGATCGACCCCTAATCCTCCATAGGAAGTTCACTGACATCCTTAGCCTGTGGGAAATACTGTACTAACATGGCACTTACTAGTGCCTTAGGCCTCTTCTTGTTCTAACCAAATCTTATATTACTTTTCTGGGCGATTCTTAACTTTATAGACAACTTTATATAGACCTAACCATTCCTGGAAACCTGTGAGTGATAGGAACCGGCTGGGGTGCTGGTCCGGCCTCTAACTACTGATAAGGTCCCCTCCCTTAGGGTACCCAATTCACCCATGGGTCTATTTGACCTGGATGACTAAGTTGGCTTCCTGGGCGACCTATATATAAACTGCTAAGCCCACTAAGACTAACAATCACTGTTAATAACTAATAAGGTGACGGGCTGTTACTCAGTTTACTAGACAACCTTAGGCTGCTAACTCTAAAACATGGCCTTCCTATCTAAGTTTCTGGCCCTGAGGCGTAAGGATACGCCAATGGCCTCTAGGCATTCTTTCCTGACCATATAGATGCCAAATTGGTAGTTAAACCACCTAACTGCACTTATGTTGTTCAACTTACTAGCTTAGGCTTGATAACTATTCATGAGCTTCTAAGGTCTAGGCCTGATAGTAGAACATACAATCCTACTAATACAATGAACTAGAGAATAGAAGAGTTTCTACGACGCTTCTAGCGTGTATCATACGTAACATGTTCCTTCTCGATGAGGGATACTGCGGTACAATCCATATACTTCTTCTAGAAGCTAACCAGAACTTATATAACCACAAACTACTAATAGTAGCTAATCACAGCATATACGATCTCTATATACCAGCAATAACTAATTAAAACATGTCTAATCACAATCTACTGGTAGCGACTATATGCAGCATATGGGACCATTATTTCTATTCGAGAACATAATCCGTAGCACTGTATGATGAGTATACTTGCCGAGGGTTAAGCTTTACATACCTCGACTTTCGTTTCTCGAATAACCGATGAGTTTCAACTTTGATTCTCAGCTCTTTTCAGCTATAACCATTATACTGGGAGAAAGAAATGAATTTCAATACCAAATTCGGCGTAAAAGGATAACTTTTGATATTAATAGAAACTATAATTCAACTACATAAAATACAGTCAGAAACTTATAATTTCTCGAGGGTTTAGAAGGCAGAAATGCTTACTTGATTGTTGTGATCGTTTGGGAATTAGTTTGGAGCAATTCTGACAACTTCCACTCGATAGAGTTCTAATTTTGCAGGCGTATTTTGAAAAAATAACTCCGTAGTAATGCTCCATGGAAATTTAGAATTCAATACCTGAAGTTATTTGAGATTGGACGGTGTTTGGTAGCGTAATTGGATGAAAAACCATCAAAAACCTCGAAGTATACTCTATCTGGCCGAATGATGTCATTGGGAAATGAATTCAAATAAAGGGAGGGCTTATATATATATATATATATATATATATATAATTGACAGTGGTGGGGGGCGCAATGCGCTACCCATTGCGCCAATATAGGGTGTGCCGCACACCGTCCATAGCACCGCACTGGGGTATGCTCCATGCCAGCCATAGCACCACATAGGGGTGTGCTACACGCTGGCCATAGCACCGCATAGGGGCATAGTGCGCGCTGGACATAGCGCCAGACAAACTGGCATGACGTGGCACCCAAGGCACCTAGCCTCTGGCTCCGGCCTCCTGCTTGCTCGATGCTACGTTCATATACTCATTCCCCAGGCCTTTTTCCGCATGTTTCATACTCCTAAACTCTCAACATACGTACGAATGCATTGGTTAAATGATAGGAACTTACAGGGTGTAACATCATCCCCCCCTTAGGAACATTCGTCCTCGAATGTAATCTTCAGGCTTAAAGGACTCAACTCTTTTTAACTGATGCCAGAAAATTTCGGCAAAGTCCTCTCTGTATTATGGACTCTCTGAAAACTTGAAACACAAAAAAGTCCAATACAGGCATCTCAGAGGATGCTATTTGCAACTGAAACATAGATCTATTACATATAGCATAATTAGCTGATAACAATAGTAACAAAGTCAATTGTATAACATCTGAAACTAGTTAGCCATAACTTAGGGTCTAGATACTATTACTGTAGATCCTAGAATAACTAAAACTGTCCAAACTTCACATCATCTGTAGCTTCTCACCTCATTTCTTCTATATTTCTATCCCTCCATGATACTCTTTTAAGATACAACTTTGGTTCTCAAGATGATTTCTATAACTGTTGGAGTCCCTCGGTGGAATAGTGCTTATGTATCTTGAGCATCTCCAATCGGATTAATTTGAGACACTGTCTTTCACGCACTTGCATAGTATTGATAAATAGATCCTAGCTCCGAAGGCAACTTCAGCTTATTGGCCACTTGGCTAATCCTTTGGAGGGTTCGGTAAGGCATAATGAATCTAGGGCTGAGCTTGTCCTCCTATTCAGATTTCATAACACCCTTCATTGCAAAATTTTCAAAAATACCCACACGTTAACACATCCTTCCTGAAAGGTCTAGTTGTCTGCGTTGGCTGATGTATTAGTATACCCATTTCAACTATTTCTTGTTTATCTGCTTCAAGTTGTCATGTAGGGGGCCTACATTTTCAGCCATTTGTTTATAGACAAGGAGTCGTACTCAACTTAACATGCATCCCAACCTTTTCTGGAAGCCTTTCTAAAACTTATCTGTATATTGTGCCTCCCTATCAGAATTTACTAGATACTTGGGCTCGACGCAACCGAACTACTCTTTAAGAATTTAATTCGGCATAACCTTTAGCTAAAATATAACTCACCTAGAAAAACATGAATTGCACTTGTTAGCCTTTCTACACTGATTCAAGTGAAGTCAATTTAGACCTGGTATGAGGTAGCCTTGTAACTATAATCATATTGACTATTCTCCACTCCCTTTGCAGGCACGAGCATCTCCTGAATTGGCCTACTCGATTTCTGTTGTCCAGCCTTCCCTGGTTGGTCATAAAGCTCTGCGTTATGACTCAAAAATGTCTTCCTTTTTCCTATGCCATCAGTAGGTCTTTCTTACAACCTGATTCATTTTTGTTAAACTCTGGGTGAAGGGAGTAACAGACATGATACACCTTAGCTAGAGTCTGCTGACGAAGTTCTGCCACCTTTGGGACATAGAATTAGCCTCTGGGTCTTATGACTTAGCCCCTTATTATCTTAAAGGCCAATAACTTACTACAGGGCCTTGTCTCTAGATTGTACTAAGTTAGAATCTATGTGTCGCCACTCCTCTACTTCCACAATCAGTGGTAATATTGCAGCATTCTGGGTTGCAACCTCACTACCTCTTAACTGTCAGCCTGATGCTGATCTCTCGACATTCTGCGATGATCCCATGCTTTGTCATCTGCTTCAACCTGGAGGTGGTTCTATTTCCTTCTAGAGTTAGATACTCATGACTTCCCCCTCACTTTTATAAGATGGGATTTGGGGTTCGTGCCCTCTACCTCATACTGTCAAAGATATTACTGACCAAGTCTATTGACCTGTATCGTTCTGACCGGTACTCGAGCCAAATTCGTACATATGATCTTTTTGTCCTTCGACATAACAAACTAGGGACATAGCACTATTCTACAGGTACATCCTATTGTCATTAACACACTGTGGCAGAATCGGCCTAATTCTGACATGAGCTTTACTCTTTCTAGGGGCCTATCACTTGTAGACTCTCACACGTACTTTGAGTGCTACTGGTAGTCTTATCTACTCTCCTGATTTACTAGCATAAAGGTCTAGACAATTTAATTAAACACTAGGAATCTCCACCACTTCTTAACACTTTCCAAGAGTCAACAAATCTAACCCTCTTTTACCATTTACTCTGGGAAACATCACCTCAACTATTACGCTCTTTGCTATATTAAAAAAAAACTGGGAGGCGAAAGATAGCCATTTCTTACAATAATGGGACTGAGGTATAGAATTGTACAACATTCAAATGGTTGGAGGTTAGACTCCCGCAATTCCCCCTTCTCTCGTACCCTCCAGGTAAACCAATATTAATTGTTGCCTCTGTCTGATCTTATATATCTAGTAGGTAAGTCGACTCATATGTATACTATACTCCTAACCTCCTACTCTGAAGCTGTGAAAAGAACTGGGGACGGTGCTAGCATATCTACTAACTTATGAGATTCCTAGTGCCCCAGGAAATTACTGGGAAGACTAAAAGATATTTTCCTTCGTCCTCAGGCTGGTTGTCCCCCAACTATGCATCGCACTGGTACCCTTTCCTGCTGCTGCAGCTAACTGGTGGCTGGCTGGAGTCTGTCTTATATAAAACCTTATCCTAGACAAACATAGTAATAAAAACTTAGAGACTCAACCTTGTACAACTCAGCTCTATAGCACGATCTGAGAAGAAGAAAGGGTAACCATACTATCATGCCTCATAGACTCCTGCTTATAGAATGCTATGCACAACACATTTATAAGCAAGACTTTACTAGACACGGCTTGCAGACTCCCTAGGATATGAACTACTCTGATACCAAGTTTTTCACGCCCCACCTTGGGAAGCATGACTGGCACCTAGTGCCTACTAGGATCTGAACAGACTTAACTAAGCCTAGGCACACCTGGTGCAGGCTTGCTCCTCAAATCAAGAAAACAACGGGCTATATCTCAGCTGTAAATGTAGCCTCCAGCCGACAAGGCCATATAGCCACCTGTAAATGAAAACAGCTAACCAACAACAAGCAAAAGAAGGGATCCTATGTGGACCTACAAGACCACCATGATATCTAGTTGTAGTTGAAATGGGAATTAGACACTATACTAAGCCTCACATGGATAACACGTAAAATGAGACGTATATAGGCCCCACACGGCCAACAACAGCTAACTAACTGACAACTGCAGCCTGCAAGCCTCTAAGAATACAAACAGCAGTTGGGATAGGGCCCCGACCTACCCAGATGCTATATAAATGAAAGACTGCACTTGCTACAACCTGACAACTCTGAATGAACGGAGCTGGCCAAACTGCTAACTCTGAACAGCTGCTATTGAGGATCCTGAACTCTGTCTATCTAAACCTACAGGCAAGTAATGTAGCGCCCAGGGGAGGGCGTCTTTACAATATGTATCGAATATCTAAGGAAATAGATAAGCTGATAAAGACTGGAAGTAAATAGAAGGAAGAGCAGAAAGATTAACCTGTATGCCTGTTGATTCGTAATCTGCATCTAACCAACACTACATGTATGTAATCTAAGACCTTATAATTACACATTTATAAACTATAACTAGCAGACAAGAATACAAACAATAAATTCACCTGGCCCCCACAAGCAGGAAGGTACAATCAACACAGAATAACTCATTCGGGCCCCCATAAGCCGTGGCGAGCACATCTCAATCTATATACCCCTATCTAGGTTTCTATTACTCTACTGGTACTGTAGCCAACCTATCAGTCCCCTGGGTCTACAATTGAGCCCACTTTGCCACTGAACTGTAGTTGTGTCTGAGTTCGGTGGACTCCTGCTGTCCGTACCTCGGGTACCGAACTCGATGGGGTGTGCCGATACAGCATAAGAGTAGTCCAGCCATGGAATGGACTGTATGAGTACCTTGGACCTCATCTTCGTCCCTCACGGATGGCATACCTCTACTCGGAGCGACGTCATCTAGCCCCTCGCAGACGTCGACACAACTAGTAACCCTGGGGTGGTCATGGATGGCTCCTAAGTCAGGGAAACCCCACCCAAGGTGTTGTACTAACATCTCAATCTAGTCACTCAAAAGGCGTAACTGGCCTTCTGGGCCTAACACCACCGTTGCTCGCCCCTTAGGATAATCTGTAAAACTGCTAGTAGGCATGCCATGCACCTGTAGCTAATCAAAGGATCCTAATACTAATCATGATGTCTAATAGTCTGGACTGAATAGAGCGAGATCTGGAGTGGTCCAACACAACTCTCTATATGTCTTGCCCAGACATCTATAACTCATAATAACTGCAGGGTCACGAATGACTAACTACTTTGTTCCTCTGCTTAGGACAATTGTAGGGCTGGTATTGGTCGAACATGTTTTTGACTGATCGGCCCCTAATCCTCCATAGGAAGTTTACTGACATCCTTAGCGTATAGGCAGTACTGTACTAACATGGTACTTACTAGTGCCTTAGGACTCATCTTGGTCTAATCGGATCTTATATTACTTTTCTGGGCGATTCATAAACTTATAGGCAACTTTATATAGACCTAACCGTTCCTGGCAACCTGTGGGTAATAGGATTCGACTGGGGTGCTGCCCCAGCCTCTAACTACTAATAAGGTCCCCTCCCTTAGGGTACCCAATTCACCTACTAGTCTATTTGACCTAGATGACTGGGCAAACTTCCTGGGCGACCTATATGATAACTGCGAAGCCCACTAAGACTAACAATCACTATTAATAACTAATTAGGTGACAGGCTGTCACTTAGTTTACTAGACAACCTTATGTTGCTGACTCTAAAACATGGCCTTCCTATGTAAATTTCTGGCCTTGGGGCGTAGGGATACGCTAATGGACTCTAGGCGTACTTTCCTGACCATACAGATGCCAAATTGGTAGTTAAACCGCCTAACTGCACTTGTGTTGTTCAACTTACTAGCTTAGTCCTGATAACCATTCACGAGCTTCTAAGGTCTAGGCCTGACAATAGAACATACAATCCTACTAATACAATAAACTGGAGAATAGAAGAGAAGAGTTTCAATGACGCTTCTAGTGCGTATCATACATAACATGTTCCTTCTAGATGAGGGATACTGCGGTACAATCCATATACGTCTTCTAGCAGCTAACCAGAACTTATATAACCGCAAACTACTGATAGCAGCTAATCACAGCATATCTGATCTCTATATACCAGCAACGACTAATTACAACATGTCTAATCACAATCTACTAGTAGCGACTATCTTCAGCATATGGGACCGTTATTTCTATTCGAGAACATAAGTTGCAACACTATACTATGAGTATACTTGTCGAGGGTTAAACCTTACATACCTCAACTGTCGTTTCCCAAATAACCGATGAGTTTCAACTTGGATTTGTTAGCTCTTTTCAGCTGTAACCGTTATACTTGGAGAAAGAGATGAATTTCAATACCAAATTTGGCGTAAAAGGATAACTTTTGATATTAATATCAACTATAATTCAACTACGTAAAATACGGCTGAAAACTTATAATTTCTCGAGGGTTCAGAAGGGAGAAATGCTTACTTGATTCCTGTGATCGTTTGGGAATCAGTTTGGAGCAATTCTGACAACTTCTACTCGATAGAGTTTCCATTTTCCGGGCGTATTTCGATAAAATAACTTCATAGTAATGCTCCCTACAGGGTTAGAATTCAATACCTGAAGTTAATTTGAGATTGGAAGGTGTTTGGTAGAGTAATCGGACTAAAAACGGTTGAAAACTTGGAAGTATACTCTCTCTGGCCGAATGATGTAATTGGGAAATGAATTCAAATGAAGAGACGGCTTATATATATATATATATATATATATATATATATATATATATATATATATATATTGGTGGTGGTAGGGGGGGCCGGCGCACCACCCATCGCTCCAATCCAGGATGTGTCGCGCGCCAGCCATAGCACCGCACTGGGGTGTGCTGCGCACCGGCCATAGCACCACACATGGGTGTGCTGCATGTCGTCCACAGCGCCAAATAGGCTGGCACGGCGTGGCACCCAAGGCACCTAGCCTCTGGCCCCGTCCTCCTGCTCGCTTGATGCCACTTTCGTATACTCATCTCCTGGGCCTTTTTCCGCATGCATCGTACTCCTAAACTCTCAACATACGTATGAACACATCGGTTAAACGATAGGAACTTACAGGTGTAACACATAGTTTTAGAAAATAAATAAATGCGGATAACTTCTTTTGGTATTATTAATTTATATTCTATTCTATCTTAAAATTAAGAGATACAGTTTATAAGTTTTATTTTCTTATTTCTAATGTATGTATTTTAATTCTTTTTATAGTTTTAAGTGTACAGTGTATAATTTTAGTATAATGGTGTTTTGTGAAGAAGAAAAAAGTTGTGCAGGTTTATTAAGTGACAAGTTTAATTAGGATTACACAACTATTCATACTTATCATGATTAAGTGACCAAGTTTAATTAGGATTTATTATACAATTATTCATTCTTATTAGGTAAATAAGGTAACCAAAATATAATAGTTCTGGTAAATATAAAATTAGTGGTAATATAGGTAATTAATTTGATAATATTGTATAGTCATGTAATTTTCCTAATATTATATTTCAGTCAAATTCATTCTAATATTTAATAATTTCTCTCTCAAATTTCACATTCATTTAATCAATTTTAACTAGTTTAAAACAAATTAGGGTTCTGAATATGTTGTTATATATTTACCGCCATAAAAACATGTAAAACTAGTTTAAATCCAACAGGTTAAGAAGGCCACCTTTCATGATATTATTTTGAATTTATCATTTCTTTTAAAGGACCCCATTTGGATGTAGGCATCTAAAAGTGAGTTTCATGGCTTTCAAGGCAGATGTATTGTATATGTTATGAGTTCTTATAAGCATACAACAATTCTCACTTAAAATTTGTATTTATATTAATTACTTATTTAAGGAAATTATTTGCTAGTTCCTATTCTTCTCTCTTTTCTCTTTTTGGGCTTTTTTTAAAGCATAGTTAAAAAGGGGGAGGAATTGAAAGGGAGACCACTGAATTCCAATTGATACAACTGCGAATTGAATTGCAAACCTTTAACCTCCAAGCAAGCTCAATAGGGAATATAAGTTTATTGTTCAAATAAATTTTGTAATTACGCTTATTTATACTTAAACTAGTAATTTAAAGCAGAGCTTAAGCTTTTTTCTCTTCTCCATTTTTCTTAAAATCTTCAGTTAATTATATCGAGTGACGGTTATTATTAAAATCAAAATAATTAGGTGACACATGGAAACAAACAAAACAACCCTTAAACTATAATAAGTATATCAGACAATAAGGAAAAAATATATCAAAAAAATCATTTAACAAAATTTAATCAATTAATTCTCTCTCACACACACAAATATATACACACACATACACACATACTAGTCTTAGTGTACACGCCTCTGATAACATTCAAATTAACTCCTCTTAACGAGAGAGTGTAAACGGTCATACCCGATGAGTGTCGAGGTCAAATTCCACAGGGAATAGTAGTTGATCACGCAAGAGTTTTCTATTAAATTGAAGTAACTTGCATCAATGTATCAACAACAATAAAGTAAAAAATGGGAAAATCACAACTTGTCAATTGAACTACGAATTCACTCACAAAAACAGGGACAAAGTGTAGAAAATACCATAGGAGAGACTACAAGGAGTGTGATATTTATCGGGGCATCATCAGATTGGGATTATTAACAGCTCCTAGAATTACTCAATAGTATAATTAGTTGTGGACAAGGTAGCACCTTACATTTTTCAACCAATTAGGTGCCTTATACCTCGGGTTTTCTCAAATCCCAAAATCCTTTTTGCAACAACCGCATCAACTTGGGTAAGAATCAACTATTTCTAGCTTTGATTCTCAATGGGTGTTTCACAATAGGTTTTGGCTATCTCTAGACTAACCCAACATGATCAACACCCAATTACCCACTAATGTTTCACCACCCATACTCTAAATTTATTTTCCAAGAAAAATTAGAGTAAGTAAATTGATAAAGTCCAAAATATATCCTTCATGCAAAGAATATACACTGCCGAAGTATTAAAACAAGTAACTCGACGAGTATCGGGATCGAACTCCACAAGGACTAGTTACTGATAGTTACAAGTGTCAGTTGAGAAATTGAAGTTAACTTGCACCACACAGAGTTAACATAAAAATAAATAAAATGGGGGGGATTAAAATTTGTAGTGAATTGTATTTGGTGATTTAGCAGACTAAAATAGCAAGATCAGCAAAGTTGTCAAAAAGAGTGTGAAAGACTAGAAGTGTGGTGTCGATGATATAGTAACTAGATCAGGACATGCTAGGTCATCTTATGAGTTCAACAAGTGGAAATAATCTCAGAAAGAGGGTAATTACAGCTTTTCAGCCTTCTAACTACCTCTTACTAGAGTTTTATCAAACCTCTAGCCATGATTTAGCTCAACCTAATTAGATTTGGAATAGCAATTGCACTAATTTCTAGCTATTAGCTACCAATAAGGAATGAGAGTGTAATTTTAGCTATACCTAGCCCAATTTCACAATCTCTTATCCATATCCACTATTAAATTCTCTTCCAATACATAAATTATTCTTTTACAAGCAACAATCAAGCAATAATAAATAGACTCATATCATAATGAATGGATCTTCCTTTATAGATTAAAGAGAATCTAATAGATTTACACTTATTTGAACAATATGAAGGTGACTCTAACAATACCCACTCTAATTAAGTATTCATCATCACACACCTCTACTTAATTATTTAGCTACTCATGGTTAGGAAATTCAAAAGCACATTCATCAATAAATTCATTGAATTTAATAGCAAGAGTAGTAAAATCAAATTCACAAAATAGTCTCCAACAACGGTTGAAGCTTACTATTACAAAGAAGAAATCGAGAAGAGTACTTTTTTCCAAATTTACCAATCAAAATCTCCCTATCTCTACTAAGAGAATGTTCCGAAGCTCAAAAGGGAAACAATGATGCGATATTTGCTTTGTTTTCTCTCAATTTCTCTCTATCTTTCTCTATCATTTTGTATTGTATGCTAGTACATAGTACTTCATCTGCTATTTATATCTTGAAAAGTAGGGAACTTTTTATCTCTTTTTCCGTGTTGGATAATTATACCCCTGAGCACTATTCTGGAATTGACGGAGACAACAGCGGTTCGCCGGTCCCAATTCATGAACTTTCGGGTGTCTTATTTAGGCCCTCACTTAACTCCAGTGAGCATCGGCAGTTCACCCGGTGTTTAGCCGATACTAATCCATGAACTACCGGATCTTTATACTACTTTCTAGAAACGTGGGTGTATTTTGATGACTAGAACGGTGAGTTGCCGCTAGCAACTCGCGATTCGCCGGTGGCATTATTCCTTAGAGGCTGTGATAATCAGCCTTTAGTTGGCATTTCGCCGGTCTTCATCGGTGGATCGCCGATTTGCTCTCACTTCCTTCTTTTTGCTCCATTATTGCTCTTTTCTCCACATTTATTCATCTGCATACAATAAAAGTAAAAAGGAAATAAAATCCATATAATCAACTCAAGAACTAAGCAAAAACTCAAATTTAAGAGCCTAATGAGTTGGTAAATTACCAACTCATCAAACCCCCAAACTAGAACTATTACTTGTCCTCAAGTAATGCAATACTCCTTCATTGAAGAATATGCCACCTCTATTCAAACTTAAACATCACCAATCACTTGAACTATGACAACCTAAAAATATGCTCACCAAGCTCATCAAAAAGAGAAGAAAATACCCTAAGAGACCAAAACAATGAAGATGTTTCAAGCAGGCTACCACTTTCCACCAACAAAGCTCATGAAAGGATTCATTTAGTAAAATAAGGGCATTTCTCAATCATGAAACACACATAGCATCCCAAGTTATAATCAGTGCACATTCAAAGCTTGCCTTAGAGTTTACACTCCTCATGCCCTATTCCCACATTAACTCTGAATGCTCTTGTGCCCCAAAAAGGAATGATACCACTCACCGAAATAGAATGATACCACTCACCGAAATAAGAATCCCTATTCTTTTGGTCATGTGATCATCTAAATGCTCACAAGGGATTTTTTAGAAGAGACACTCACACTCACTCTCCTAAAAGAAATCTTCATGCACACACTTGACCCATAGGCTTGCCCTTCATGTAATTTGCCACTAATGTAGAGTAGTTGCACTTAGAATCATTTTAGGGCTTGCGGGTTATGCTATAGGCTCGGGATAAGGATAACATCAAAATCGATCATGGCTAACTCTATCAATCTGCTGAGTTGACTTTCTGAAGGACTGTGACCAGGCAACCTCTATATACTCATCTAGCTATAACTAAATCATCTACTAGAGTAGAGATCGAAAAGGGTTCTGACAAGACTTCGGGACTGACACTAAAGCTACTGGCCACATAAGGTGTCACAAAAGACAAGGTAGCCCCCAAATCTAACAAAGCATAAACATCAAGATGGAAAGCTCGCAACATACCAGTGACTACATCCAGGGATACCTCCTACTCCTGGCCGGATACTAAAGCATAGAATATGTTTTGGCGCTAACTGCCACCTGTGCTAGTAGATGCTCCCTGATGTGCTAAGCATACGTGGTTTTTATTCTACAATAATTTGTAAGTTGCAATTATGATTTCTTCAATATTTTGTGATTGCGATAATACAAGTATGAGTACCTAAACCCATAAACTAGGTTTGTGGGAACCAAGATGAATTAACACACATAGGTAAAAACACTTAGTGATTCCTGAATGGGGTTTTATGCATGTATAGTTTTTCCCTTCGTTTTGATTGATTTTTGATGGTTGCAAACGTTACGACTTGCCTTATTCTTACTTACCGGACCAAGGAGGTAACAAATGTGAAAAGGGATTAATGACGGAGATTTGAGGCTATCAACCATCATCTAATAGCTTGAACTTATCCGGGGATAGGTAATTCGATATTAAGGGTAAGGGTCAATTAAAGTACACCCGTATACGGACCAAGTTGCGTGGTGAAAATCATCTAGATAGGGGACCAACCATTTAGGTGAACCTAACTTACCAATATTGCATGTTAAACACCGAAATAGATCACTAGTGTATAAGCCTTGTGGTTATAAAATCTTGGGGAATACAATCTTAGTCAAATAACTAATTGAATACAAACCAAATTTGATTTTAACATTTAGTAATTTTACTTTGTTTATTATTCTATATTTTTCCCCCTTTGGAAATAAGTAAATCAATAGTAATAGTTATTCGCATTAACTTAAGTTCTTACCATATTCCCAATGGGATCAGCCTCAACCTTTGTTGGGTTCTATATTTGACAATCGACTGCTTATATCTCAATTGCGAGGTATAATTTGGGCGACATCAAAATTTGGCACCGTTGCCGGGGAATACGGCTAAGGCTTTTGTTAATTGTGTTACTTTACTATTGGTTATTATTTATTTATTTTTATTTTTTTCTTTTGTTGTTTTGGTTGCTTAATAGGTCTTAGGTTTTTGCATGCCCGATACTAGAAGCCAAGGAAATCCCCTGATTCCAATTAATCACGAACTTGAGCTAACGCTAAGAAAACTAAGAAGAATGGCCAACATTCAAGAGAAGGAAACTGTGGACCAAGCCATAGCAAGGATGTTGGCTAAAGAGCAAGCTCGGGCTAGAGATCCTGAGCTAGCCAGAGTTGTTGAAGAGCAGCATCTAGTTGTAGAGGCTGAACCAGCTAGATGACCCAGAGGTCCAGAACACCAACGACACTGATATTTTGATGAGGAAGATGATGCGGATATAGATGAAGCTGGTGCCACTGGAGATATAGTCTCTCCTCCTTTTCCTGCTGGGGCAAAGTTTGACATAACTAGTGCGATGATCCAACTGATTAATATGAAGGGAATATTTGCTATTCATGCATCTGATGATGCCCAAGCTCACCTAACAAATTTCGTGGGAGGATATAAGGCATACAAGCAACCGGGGGTGAGCCAGGATGCTATTAGACTGAGGTTATTTCCATTCTCTCTAGGGAGTGAGGCAACGATGTGGCTGGCTGAGTTGCCGAATGATTCCATCAAGACTTAGGGAGAGCTTAAGAGATCTTTTCTTGAAAGGTTCTTCCCACCATCCAAAGAATTGCAGTTGAAGGATGAGATTTATAACTTCAGACAGCTAAATTTTGAGGCACTCCACGAGACTTGGCTGTGTTTCAACAAAAAGCTCAAAAAGGTGCCAGAGATCTTTTATAGGTCTCTGAATGCAAACACCAATGCGGTGGCTGATACCATCTCCGGAGGAACTTTTATGAGTCACACCTATGCAGAAGCTGCGGAGTTGCAAGATAGGATCACCAAAACCAACCAAGCTTGGCATACTAGGGACTCAGAGGTTTCAGTTGGTTCTTATGCGGTTGGTATGTCTGCTAAACAGAGGAGAAGAGATGAAGAGTGTGATCAGGATATAGTAGAGATAAAAACTACCATGGGGTTGCTTTCCAAACACCTGATGGGGGTCAGAGCAGAAAAGGTAAATGTTGTAAGTTCTCAGGGCAAGGCCCCGAGAAATGATGGTTGCGAGTCTGAGTCTAAAGAAGAAGTCAATTATTTGAATGAGCAGAGGGGGGGATTTTGGACCAACACCCAATGGTATAACCAAGACTCTTGGCGTCAAGGTCAAGGGAACCAAGGTCGGAACTTCTACAAAGACAATAATTACAATCGGGGCCAATACCGAGACAATGGGGACTGGAAGAAGCGTGAGGAGTTCAAAAATGATAGGAGAGGTCGGTATGTTCCTCCAAGAAATCAAGAGCCAGAGTCTAGTGGTTCAAGGGTTGATGATATGCTACAAAAGTGCTCAAGCAGATGGAGACAACAAACTACCACTTTAAGGAGCTCCGCCCTGATATTTCTGCTTTAAATCAAAAAGTGGAGTCTCATGTCGTGGCAATCAGGAAGATTGAGCAGCAGATGAGTCAGATGTCTGTTGCAATGAATCAGAGGCAAAAAGGCACACTTCCCAGCAATACTGTGCAAAATTTGAAAAATGACAGTCACTGCATGGCGGTCACTACTAAGAGCGGGAAGGCCACAGTTGATCCCCCCGAGGCCAGTTGTAGTTAAAGAGTCAGACAAGCCCGTGTTGATAAATGATGATGATGTAAAGGATCTTGAAAATGCAACTTCTGTTGGGTACTCAGATGTGAAAACTGCTCCAAATAGTGCAAAGGAGCAAGGAGATGCCCTTGGGAAGGAGAAGGAGGCATAACAAAAATTGACAGCAATCCCTAGACCTCCTTCTCCTTATCCCCGGCACTTGAAAAAGAAAGCTGAAGATGGGAAATATCAAAAGTTTATCTCGATGCTCAAGCAGATGTCGGTGAACATCCCATTGGTTGAGGCACTTGAGCAAATGCCCGGATATTCCAAATTAATGAAGGACCTCATCACCAGAAAAAGGACGATAAGTTTGAAACCTGCCAATAATTTGCACCACTGTGGTGCCATCACTACAGGAGTCATAGCATAGAAGAAGGAAGACCCAGGTGTGTTTACTATACCTTGCACCATTGGGGAGGTTGAGTTTGCAAGGGCACTTTGTGACTTGGGAGCTAGCATAAATCTGATGCCGCTAGCAGTGTTTAAAAAGTTAAGCTTGGGAACCCCCACACCGACTACTATGCGGCTACTGATGGCTGATAGAATGGTTAAAAAGCCAGTGGGGATTTTGTTTGATGTACTGGTCAAAGTGGAAAAATTCATATTCCCAGCAGACTTCGTGATTTTGGACTGAGAAGTTGATTCTGAGGTCCCCATCACTTTGGGGCAACCATTCCTTGCAACAGGTAGGGCCTTAGTAGATGTGGAAGCAGGCCAGTTGAAATTTAGATTGAACAAAGAAGAGGTCACCTTCAACATGAGCCAAACCATGAAACAACCAAAGGAATTCAGCATAATTTCAGCGTGTTAGGATGGAGAAGAGTCACTTGACGAATTCTGAGTAGTCAAGTGACTTGCGTCGTGGCGTGACATTAAATCAGGAGTTGCATGGGAGGCAACCCATGGAGGTATTTTGGTGAAGTCTGAGTAGCCAAAACCACCCACATCGTGTCGCGATGTTAAATCAAGCACTTCTTGGGATGCAACCCAAGTTGTAAATGTAAGAAATAGTTAGTGTTCACGTTTGTTGATGGGTGTAGGTGAATAAGATGGAAAATCTGAAGTTGGAACCGAAAATCTGGAACTTCAGTTCTGGTGTAGAAAAATCACAGAACGAGTCATCGTCTAACTTGACTACTCGTTCAATCAATCCATGAAGAGAAATGTAGAAAACAGGGGAGCAACGGGTGACTTAACTATTCGTGTCTTCAAGAGACGAATCGTCATGTCCCCCGTCAAGTATACTGGAGAAAAGTATGAATAAAAAGGAAAAGGTTGATAACGGCCCACTCAACGAATCGTAAGGAAACCAAACGAGTCGTTAAGTTTCCCGGCGTGAAGATACACCAGTCCAAGGACCACGACTCAGGTCATGACTCGTTGGGTGACCCCACGAGCCGTTACTTGAGCCGTAGGTCCCAGGTAAGTTTACTAAAGTCTAGTCACGACATGCAAAGGCTCAATGAGTCGTTTAAGAACTAAACGACTCGTCACCCTGGGCATTTTATAAGTTAGTTGAGCAGACAACCCGACCCAGGACTGGAATTAGGGCAGTTTTTTTTAGAACCCATAATAACCCGATTCCTTTTTCCCCAAACTCCCCCCATTAAACTTACACACAGAAAAAACTTCAAGATTTCACTCTTCTATTCTTCTTCTTCTTCACTCAACACCATTGACAAGACCTTCATCACTGCACGTCCAGTCACTCAAGAAATCACGAAAATTTGAAATCCATCTCTGATCAAGCAATTTGTGAGTAGTCTTCCCCATGAGTGTTGCATTTAAACAAGAATAATTAGGACCCACGTTGAGCTTGAATTTATTTCGATTAACATTGTGTTTATCTGTGCCTCTTGATGAAAATAAACCCTAGGATGATGTATACAAAGATTTCGATTGTATGTTCACTTGGGTTGATTTTAGATTGGAAAGCTCTGTGTTTGTGGAATTGAGATTAGGAAGAAGATGAAGTTGCATCATGCGAACTGAAACTCTTGAGTACAAGCTACATCACGAGTCATTGGATCACCAAACGACTCAATTTGTAGCTTTTCCTAAGTGGAAAAAATTAAGCTAATGCGACAGTGCACTTAATGACCAAGCTAATGACTCGTGGCCTTTGGCAACGACTCGTTTAGTCACCCGTCAAGACCATTGGGCACCAGCCCAAAAATATTTTATGTTTCATCTCTTCTTGCACACTAACATTGTTTTCACAGGTAGAATGGCTCCAAGAGGTACACCAAAGAAAGGCCCAACAAAGAAACAAACACCTAAGCGCAGTCAACCTTCATATCATAGACTGCGTGATGTGAAAGACAGCCTTAATTATGAGGAGGTTCAGGTAGAAATACTGGATCATCAGGTTCGAAGGCTAAGGAACAAGGAAGTAGCTTCAATTAAAGTGTTATGGAGGAATCAGCATGTTGAGGGAGCTATGTGGGAAGCCAAAGAAGATATGATGGCTAGATACCCACATTTATACTCTACCGGCTCAGTTCCAGCTTGAGGTATTAGTTTTGACCTAAAACTCTATTAGTTTTCATGTCCAGTTCATGTGCTCAAGTTTCTTTTATGTGTATGGATATATGTAATTTGTGAATTCAGTTCAGCTATGTAGTTTGAATCGGAGGAAGTCATTGCCTCAGTTTTCGGTTTAAATGATCAGTATTTGAATATGATGATTGCATTTCTCTACTTTTCAGTATGTTTTTCAACATTCAAGGATGGATGTTCCCAAGAGGGAGATATTGTTATACCTTGGAAGCCCAAAGATCAGACCCGGGAGTTGAAACAGGGAAAAGTTTATAAACTGGCATCAGGCATTGAATGGGTCATGAGGTGACCCGTGGGAGCAGCCCATGAGTCATAATGTGACTCGTGGTGAGGCTCAGGATTTGAGCTTGAAATTTGGGAAATGGGATCCCCACGGACATGACCACGAGTCGTGGTCAGGCCTCATGACTCGTTAGGTCAGTTGTGGGGAGTGGTGGTTGAGAAAAGAGAAAGAAAGAAGGCAGTGTACTTAATGGAAGGACCATACGGGTTGTGACCAATCACCATAATTTGTGGGGTGAGTCGTGAGCAGCATGGTAAAGTAAAAGCAAAATCCATGGCAGTGTACATAACGAGTGGTGACCACGAGTCGTAGTCACCAGTAACGAATCATGGAGTAACCCGTGATGAGCCCGGAAGACTTGAGAAGTAGTGTACTCGATGGATGATGCCATGAGTCGTGGCCCAAGATGATGAGTCATTAGGTCCCTCGTGGGGACTACCTGGCAGTTATTTTCTGCAAATTTAGTAAGGGTTTTTCCATAATTCCTAAGATCCTAAGGCATAAACTACGTCGTTTTAAGTTATGAATATGTCTTTTAAGAGGGTTAAGCTCATTTTAGGCAATATTCATTCATGCATGAAAAGATAGAAGGTTAGATGAGGTGATAAAGCTTGTTCTTCTTCAAATTCTTCTCAATTCCTCTTGGGCAATCAGAGAAGTGTAACAATCAGCGTCAATCAGGTATGTAGGGTTATAATGGGTGAATCCTTTCACACCCATGCCCATTCCCTCTCTAAATCATGAAATTACTATGTCTAATCTATGGGGTTTTAACCGAATGCATGAATTTCCTAAATTCTCTACATGGGCATAATTTAAATATGTTTCTACTACTGAATTATCAATCATGGGAAAGTTTTATAATGTTTTCAATCAAAATTATGTTTCAAGTTTTATGAATTAAAAATTCCATTGATGAGAAGTTCATGAAAGCAGAGATTTGATATGAACGTATGATTATGATGAGATGTTACAATGAAAAGCATGATTTCAAGCTACCCATAATTATAATCATGTTTTCAATGTGAATTGAGTATTTTCAAGCATGAGAAATTATTGGGCAATGCCCACATGTTTAAGTATGATTTATGATTTCTTGAATTAAGCTTACTACATGGTTTTGGAGCGAAGACTCCCAATTATCTTTCATCTTGTAGTATGGTTTGAGTTAAAGCTTCTCCTATGCATGATTTCATATATGAGATGTATTTGATTTTTGAGCTTTGTCAATAGACGATGTTGAGCTTTGTTGAAAAACGATGGAGAGCATATGCATGTTTTTGGGAGTAGTGTCTAGCACTGAGTAGGCTAAGGGTCGATCACCTTATGCCTCAGAACGACGCACCAACGTAGGTTTCTAATTATATATGTATTACTTCGGGACCTCCCTTGCAAGCTATCCCCTGCCCTATTGTTCCATACGCTTGATATCAATACCATGGTATCATCTCTAGCCCTGGCAAGGCTTTGGATGGCTTTACCCACTTGAGTGTGATAGTTGGGACAACGTAAGCTCTATCGTGGTATGTCGGTTAAAAGATGAGTCTCCCATTATTCCTCATGATTTCAGTTATGCATGTTCATCATTCATGATATTTCTATATCTATATATACGTTCTAAAGCAGGTTTGACTCAATGTTTAGTTTTACTTATGACTATCAAATTTCATCTTTGAGTCAATCGATTCAGTTACTATGATATGTTATGTTATGATGAGATCATGATTTTAGAAAGAATGCATGCAAGCCCTACTCTCAGATTCTTATTGTTATGTTTTACATTATGCATGTCTTTAAATGATTTTAGTTATTTAAGCGGTTTTACCTACCATGCATACTGGGTACATTCCACGTATTGACCGCATACTCTATGTTGTATCCTTTCATGATACAGCACCCGGCTCTCAAGCTCAGCCCCGTTCATAGTCAGTCTTCAGAGTTAGCATCTTATGTTGTTGGTGAGTCCTTATCTCCCTAGGACTAGACTTATTCAGATTTTCTTTATGTATTTTCAGTTTCAGCTTTATTGAGTTAGTTAGGGTCTTGTCCCATCAACTCATCATGTTTAGAGGCGTTTCATACAAAAGGGTATATTCAGCTTCAGATTGTGTATTCAGATGTTATGTTTATTTCAGACTTCCGCTAAGATTATTCATGTCGATTATTGAGTTTTAGTAATTGAGTTATATGTATGTTCATGCCATGGGTCGATTTGGAGTCTCTCTGGGATCCTTATCCCGTGTTGTGATCCAGGCCTCCGTTCGAGTCGTGACAATGCAGCATGTTGAGATCGGGGGCCATGGGGGCCTACCCGAATCCATGAGAGGTGGACTCCTCGGGGACTTCGGAGGCTTGCATCCACTTCCACTTGCTCTTGGGATCATCCGCATACCTTTTCCCATCCACTGTGATCACACCAGTAGCGAAGTTGGAGGCCTCATATGGGAAAAGTGGCACTCCTTCTCAGAGGCAAAGCTGGGATATGAGCACAGCATAGGGCATTGAGGTGCCAGCTTGCCTCGCCTTTCTCTTTATCTGAATCGCCACTATTTCCTCAAAGTTTATGGGTACCCCTCTCATGAAGCAAGTGATGAGGATGGCTGATGTGTTATGGATTTTACAGCACTTTTGACACTCAAAACTAAGAAATTAGCATGGACTTAGGTGTATTTATATGGATATAAGGCACTTTTCCTTTGGTTACAGGATAAATTGGTGTTGGAACTGAAAAATGCAAAAGATAGCCTGAAGTGTGCAAAATAGGCTCAATGTGCAGTCCACAGTACGAGCTGTAGAAAGGTCCAACGAGTCATACTGATGGCCGTGAAAAGTTGCAGAAGGCTAATGTTGGAGAGATGCAATATACGAGTCTAAGTACGAGTCGTACCAAGCTTGTACGAGTCGCGGTGATGAAATCGTGAAAAGATTAAGAAGATTTTCATAAGAAGCTGACTCTTGCTATGGAAAGGAAGTATGAACTGTGAAACGAAGGTATGAGTCGTACCATGGCGGTCGTGATAAACTTTAGAAATATTTCAAAATACCCGAGTCAAGCCACGGGAGCTCAGTACGTATCGTAAGATGAAGGTACGAGTCATATCAGGATCCAACACTTAGCCAAAATTCAGCCAGTCATGCAAGGTATGACAGGATGTTACCGGTTGTATGATGGTGCTACGAATCGTAGGATGACTTGGGACGTGGGCGAAACCAGATATTGAAATTCACCTTGTTAGCCTAGGAAAAGGATTTTTGTGTCTTTATAAATAAGTTTTAGGTTTTATTTTTAATAGAGATTGATCAGAGAAAACATTTGGAAGAAAAAAAGAGAGAATTGAGTTGATTTGAATTGTGATCAACCTTTTGTTGAATTCTTCTTGTTATTGCTAATTGTTCTTCAATATTTTTTTGATTAAGTAGAGAAAGTTTTTTTTCTCATTCCTATTTGTAAGTATTGATTTATGTTTTCAATCATGAATGCAATTCACAACCTTACAACTATAAGAGGCTAAAACCTCCATAGCTAGGGTTGTGGAAAACCATGGTGGATTAACAAGAAAGGGTTGCACAAAGTGATTTTAAAAGCAATACAAATACTTATATTGTATTCTCTTCGTTCTTAAACGTTTCTTAATGGTGCGCAACATTAGGACTTGCCCGAATTCTTTACTTGCTTAGGTCTAAGAGGTAGAGATTAGGAAAAGAGAAATACAATAGAGCCTTCATCTTGATGATCATTGTATTAACTTGAGCTGTGGTTGCAGGATAGTTAAATCTGGAACTTAGTGATAACGGATAGTTTGAAACCGCTCATGAGACTTGGTCGAGTAATTGAGTATAGTCATTCAATAGGGACTGGTCGGTCATTTGAATGAACCCAAGTTATCAGTTCTATAAGTAAGTGTTGGTGATGATCACGAGTGTATACCTAAAGCAGTTATGAACCCATGGGGAACACAAATCCTTGTTATCCTTTAATATTGATTCAAAATGAAACTTTTGATAATTGTTTTTATTATTGCTTTTCTGCAGAACCCCCCAATTTTGAAGTAACTACCTTACAAGTTCACTTACCGGCTGTAATCTAGCTCTTCCATATTCTCTGTGGGATCGACCCCAACCTCTAGTTGGGTTCTTTACTAACATCGACCACTTCATACTTCAGTAAGCGGTGTCGTTTAAGCGTTATCAAAAAGTGGCATCGTTGCCGGGGAATACGGCTAAGACTAGGTTATTTTCTTGTATTTGACTTGTTGGTAGTTACATTACTTTTTACGCTTTTTCTTTGTTTTTTGTTGTTTTCCTTTTGTGATTCCCTCAGGCTACATCAAAGGAACAACTTTTAACGCGAACTGTCAAATGCAAAATGATAAGCTGCCAACACCTGTGGAGGAAATAGTGACTAATGATACATTGGCAGTTGTGATAATGAATTATGAAGAAGACGGAAACCCAGAATACACAAAAATGATTAATGCTTTAAATGGGACAGGGTCATATAACTTCATCCCAAAGAAGTTAGACCTGGACTTAAAGAATCGTTCAACACCGCCGGCCAAGCCATCCGCGGAGGTACCACCAATCCTTGAACTAAAAGCATTATTTCCTCATCTCAAGTATGCATTCCTTGGAAAGGACAAGACTTTGCCGATCATAATTGCAGTGAACCTATTAGACGAGTAGGTGGAAGCTTTGGTTAACATCTCGAAATGATACAAAAAGGAAATTGGTGGACCATAGCTGATATCATCAAAATTCCACCCGGCATATGTAACCATAAGAGCCAACTTGAACCAGATCGTAAGCCTAGTATAGAGCATCAACGCCGCCTGAACCCTCCAATGCAAGAAGTCATCAAAAAGGAGATTATCAAGTGGCTGGATGCTGGGTTGATATATCCCATAGCAGACAGCCAGTGGGTAAGTCCTGTCCAGTACGTGCTAAAGAAAGGAGGGATTACAATGGTTCCCAATGAAAGAAATGAGTTGATACCAACACGACCAGTCACAGGATGGTGTGTATGCATGGAATATAGGAAACGCAACCACTGTACCCAGAAAGACCATTTTCCAATGCCTTTATTGAATCAAATGCTTGATACACTCGCAAGTAAAGGATGGTACTATTTCCTTGACGGATATTCAGGGTATAATCAGATCACTATTGCTCCAGAAGATCAGGAGAAGACAACCTTCACCTGTCCATATGAAACTTTTTCCTTCAGAAGAATGCCATTCAGATTATGTAAAGCACCAGCCACCTTTCAGTGTTGTATGATGTCCATATTCTCAAACATGGTGGAGGACACCATTGAAGTATTCATGGATAATTTTTCTGTTGTAGGCGATTCATTTGAATTGTTCCTTATTCATCTGGGCAGAGTACTGAAAAAATGCAAAGAAACCAATTTGGTTCTAAACTGGGAGAAATGTCATTTCATGGTTAAAGAGGGGATAATGTTGGGCCATAAAATCTAGGGAAAGGGGATTGAGGTGGACAAGGCAAAAATCGAGGTTATAGAAGGATTTCCACCCCATATTTCCATAAAAGGAGTCAGAAGCTTTCTAGGGCATGCAGGATTCTACCGGCGCTTTATCAAGGATTTTTCAAAAATAGCACAGCCATTGTGCAAATTATTGGAGAAAGAGGTAAAGTTTGTGTTCGATGAGGCATGTCTAAAGGCCTTTGAGTGTTTGAAAGAAAAGCTCACCACTGCTCATATCATCATATCTCCAGATTGGTCTCTCCCCTTCGAGGTAATGTGTGACGCTAGCAGTGTTGCTCTTGGTTCTGTTTGAGGCCAAAGGAGAGCAAAGATCTTTCATCCTATCTATTATTCCATCAAAACACTCAATATAGCCCAAAAGAATTATATAGTCATAGATAAGGAACTACTGGCGGTGGCCTTTGCATTTGAAAGTTTTCGAGAATATTTGCTTGGAACAAGGGTGATCATTCATACAGACCATGCTGCGTTGAGGTACCTGATGTCTAAAAAGGATGTCAAGCCCAAATTGATTCAGTGGGTGCTCTTGCTCAAAGAATTTGAGTTTGAGGTGAAGGATTGGAAGGGAATAGAAAATCAGGTGGCAGATCATCTATCCAGGCTTGAGTCTGAAGCGAGGGAGAGAATGGAGATTGATATCAATGATGCCTTCTAAGATGAATAGGTACTAGGTTTGCCAATTTTGCAAATTACTTAGAAATGTGATTCCAGCAGACCTAAATCCTCATCAGAATAAGAAGTTCTTACTCGATCCCAAAGATATTACTAGGATGAACCACATTTATTCCGCATTTGTGCAGACGGGATCATTGGTAGATGTGTCCCAGAAGTAGAGATGTTGAGCATTCTTGAGGCATATTACTCATCTCCTGTTGGGGGTCATCACAGTGGTATCAGAACTGCACATAAGATTTTACAATGCGGATATTTCTGGCCATCTATTCATCAAGATGCATATGACTTCGCCAAGTCTTGTGATCAATACTAAAGGCAAGGCAATATTACCCGTAGACATGAGTTGCCACTAACCCCATCTTCGAAGTAGAGTTGTTTGATGTGTGGGGGATTGATTTCATGGGCCCATTCATTAGCTCATATGGAATGAAGTATATTCTGGTGTCTGTGGATTATGTCTCCAAATAGGTGGAGGCAATTGCCCTACCAAACAATGAAGGCAAGAGTGCTACAGCATTCCTTCAGAAATATATTTTCGCCAGGTTTGGCACTCTCAAAGCTATTATCAGTGATGATGGATCTCACTTCTGCAATATCCCCTTCAAAACCTTATTGAAAAAATATGGTGTCAAGCATAAGGTAGCCACACCCTCCACCCTCAATCGAGTGGACAAGTGGAAGTTTGGAACAGGAAAATTAAGACCATCCTGGCCAAGACAATGAATACTAGCCGGATGGATTGGTCAAGGAAGCTCGATGATGTACTGTGGGCTTACCGGACAGCTTATAAGCCTCCCATTGGTTCATCTCCATACCAGCTGGTTTATGGCAAGGCATGCCACTTACCAGTTGAACTAGAGCATAAGGCATTATGGGCTCTGAAAAGGCTGAACATGAACTAGAATGAAGCTTCCAAGCTAAGACTTAACCAGCTTAATAAGTTGGATGAATTCGGATTTAAGGCTTATGAGAGTACAACCATCTATAAAGAAAGAATGAAGATCTACCATGACAAAAAGATTGCAAGAAGGGAGTTCAGCCCAAGTGATTTGGTCCTACTTTTTAACTCAAGACTCAGGTTGCATCCTGGGAAATTGAAATCTAGATAGATGGTACCTTATAGAGTAGTTCAAGTGTCTCCATATGGTGCAGTATAACTTAAAAACAAAGAAGGAAAAAGATTTAAAGTAAATGGACAAATAAAAAGTGTATCTAGGAGATGAGGAAGAATTAAAAAGAATATAAGAAGTATACTTGATGATGCTTGAGGAGTCACAAAAGTCACATCATGTCGCGACGTTAAATCAGGCGCTGCATAGGAGGCAAACCATGGAAGGTGAAGTCTGAGTAGCCCCAGGTATGTTTTCTTCCCTATGTTCTTATAGTTCATGCTTGGGGGACGAATCTCATTTTTCCAAAAGGGGAGGGGGTATACTTGTGATTTTTGGGATTTTTGATTCGTCTGAGGATTTTTCTTGTTGTGTTTCTTTTCCCTCAGACCTGCTATCTAGTAGAACCAGCATGTGTAGGATTTTTTTATTTTATTTTTTTTATCTTGTGATTTTTGTTTAATTAGAAAGTAACTTAGGAATACTCAGCCAATAAAAATGCACTAGTTTTGATTTTTGAAAAAAATTGACCTTGCTTAAATTTTTTTGATGCATTAGCTATGTATTGGTGACAACATGCATGATTTCTATGAATCTTTTGATGTCATTTAGTTTATTAATATGAGTAGTATTGTTAAACCATGTATAAACCAGACAGGTGAGGTGAAAATAGTTCATGTACCATGTGTGAGTAAGGTATACTACTTAGTTCAGTATTGTGTTGAAGATCTAGAACTTGCCTAGTTGGTCTTTGCATAGGCTAAGGATGGTTGGTTAGGATATGATCATAGGCCATTTTTTTAGCTCACTGTTAGCCTATATTACCCTACCAAAGTTGCATGAATCCCTTTATCCCGTGTTTGAGCCTTAATAGACCATGTTTCTTTGATTTACCGATTGACCATACCCATTTGTTTTCAATGAACCTGGTTTGGCCCTGGTCCTTCCTTGGATATTGTGAACCTCAACATAAGCAAAATGCTTAAGTTGAGGGTGGCTAGAGTAGGGGTGCGTAAATGGTGGGAACGAAAGAAAGGAAAAGAAAAGAGAAAAGAAATGGTGAAATATGAGGTGTGGTGTGATGAAAAGAAAAGAGATGAAAAATATTGAGAATCTTAAAAAAGAAATTTCAAAAGAAAATAAATATGATGAAAAAAGTTGAAAACTCACCACACCCATGCAAATGTGTATAAAGAGAAGTGAAAAAGGAAGAAAAAGGGAATGAAAAAATAAAGGGTGAAATAAGTGAATGGTGTAGCCAATGTATGTAGTGCCAAGGAAGGGATAGTCACTTATAAAATCTTCCATCTTCATCATGTCCAGCCCTAAGCCTACATTACAAGCCATACCAAAGTCCTATAGTTATCCTAACTCGACCATCTGACAAACCAAAGTAGAGAAAATAAGGGCAAGCCTATGGTATCTGACACATAATACTTGTAACTTCTTTGTGAGAGTAAGCGTCTTACTTGTTTAGTCCCATGCTATGTTTGACATCTCATATCTAAATAGGGACTTCATTTGTGTGAGGGTACATGGATTATGTTTGCTTTTACCATTGGTCTGTGTGAAAAACATTGGTGATGACTTGATTGCCTGTTGATAGCCAGATGACATGTCTTGTTCCCTGTTTATGATGCTTTGAGGCTGCTTGTCATGCATTAGCTGATGTTGTTCCATGAGAAAGAGTCAATAGAGTTTGTATAGAAAGTGCAAGTTTTGTTGAAGTATTGGCTGTAGTATCTTAAGTCTATTTTCTAGGTGAGCGTCGTGTTTAGTTTTTCTTTTCTTTGCCTAAAGAAATGCAAAAGTCTTAAGTTGAGGGTGTTGATGTGATGTGGATTTACAGCACTTTCGACGCTCAAAACTAAGAAATTAACATGGACTTAGGTGTATTTATGTGGATATAAGGCACTTCTCCTTTGGTTACAGGATAAATTGGTGTTGGAACTGAAAAAGGAAAAGATAGCCTGAAGTGTGCAAAATAGGCTCAAAGTGTAGTCCACAGTACGAGTTGTAGGAAGGTCCTACGAGTCGTACTGATGGCCATGAAAAGTTGCAGAAGGCTAATGTTGGAGAGATGCAATATATGAGTCTTAGTACAAGTTGTACCAAGCTTCTACTAGTCATGGTGATGAAGTCGTGAAAAGATTCAGAAGATTTGCATAAAAGGCTGACTCCTGCTACGGAAAGGAAGTACGAACCGTGAAATGAAGGTACGAGTCGTACCATGGAAGTCGTGATGAAATTCAGATATATTTTAAAATCTCAGAGTCAAGCCATGGGAGCTCAGTACGGATCGTAAGATGGAGGTACGAGTCGTACCAGGATCCAACACTTAGCCAAAATTCATCTAGTCATGCAAGGTACGACAGGATGTTATGGGTCGTATGATGGTGCTACTGATCATAGGATGACTCGTGACGTGGGCGGAACCAGATATGGAAATTCACCCTGTTAGCCTAGGAAAAGGATTCTTGTGTCTGTATAAGTACATTTTAGGTTTTATTTTTAATAGAGATTGATCAGAGAAAACATTTGGAAGAAAAAAAAGAGGGAATTGAGTTGATTTGAATTGTGATCAACCTTTTGTTGAATTCTTCTTGTTCTTGCTAATTGTTCTTCAAGATTTTGCTGATTAAGTAGATGAAATGTTTCTTCTCATTCATATTTGTAAGTATTGATTTATGTTTTCAATCATGAATGCAATTCACAACCTTACAAATATGAGAGGCTAAAACCTCCATAGCTAGGGTTGTGGAAACCATGGTGGATTAACAAGCCAGGGTTGCACAAAGTGATTCTAAAACCAATACAAATACTTATATTGTATTCTCTTCATGCTCAAACATTTATTAACGATGCGCAACTTTAGGACTTGCCCAAATTCTTTACTTGCTTAGGTCTAAGAGGTAGAGATTAGGAAAAGAGAATTACAATGGAGCCTTGATCTTGATGATCATTGTATTAACTTGAGTTGTGGTCACAGGATAGTTAAATCTGGAACTTAGTGATAACGGATAGTTTGAAACCGCTCATGAGACTTGGTCGAGTAATTGAGAATAGTCATTCAATATGGAATGGTCGGTCATTTGAATGAACCTAAGTTATCAGTTCAATAAGTAAGTGTTGGTGATGATCACGAGTGTATATCCAAAGCAGTTATGAACCCATGGAGAACACAAACCCTAGTTATCCTTTAATATTTATTCAAAAACGAACTTTTGATATTTTTTTATTATATTTCTTTTCTTTAGAACCCCCAAATTTTGAAGTAACTACCTTACAAGTTCACTTATCGGCTGTAATCTAGCTCTTCCATATTCCCTGTGGGATCGACCCCAACCTCTAGTTGGGTTGTTTATTAACATCGTCCGCTTCATACTTCAGTAAGAGGTGTGGTTTGAGCGTTATCAATGGTCAACTCCTAATTTACCCTCTACTCATTCTTTGACAACATGATGTAGCCGCAAATAAAATCAAGCCACCACTTGGCTTCAATCTTTAAATCATGTCGAGAGATCTCGCCATTCATAGACGCCCAGAAAGGTCTATCAACGTGAATGGTAGGCGCAATCCGACGTAACTAATCCTCTTTGTTGGCAATTCTGACCGAATACTCACTTCTTGGGTCAATATCGTCCTCCCAAAATAAAGAATTGATGGTCACCAGTGTGATGTCAACTTCTACACCCCTCATCATAACTGAGGGAAGGTAAAGGAATTCATCAACCTTGAGTCATAACCCGTACGTAGGCTCGGATCTAGACACGAAATCTAGAATCATAAACGGCCTCAAGTCAACCCATGGCATGAACATGAAAACTAAAGCTAAACATACACAAAGGGAAAGCTAAACTCTGAAATAACGGAAGTCTGAATAATAAAATATCTAACCATCGGAAATATCAAAACACAGAATCTGAAGTTGAATATACAACTTTATGTCTGATAAGCCTCTAACCTACTGTCGAGCTGATGAGACAACACCCCTAACTAGCTCACTAGAAGTTTGAAACAGAAAATGACAACAACTCAACTAACTAAAGTCCTTGAAAGATAAGGACTTACCACCAAGCTGCCTGGGCTGAACTCTAGAAACTGTCTAGTGACAGGATGGAGTCTGAATGTTTGAGAGTGTATCATGAAATGATACAACATAGAGTATGTTGTCAGTACTTGAAATGTACTGAGTATGCAAGGTAAGTAAAACATGTTAAGTAAAACTGAAATCATGCATATCTTAAATTGTAACATCATAAGATTCCGTGAGTAAAGGTTGTATACTGAAATTTAAAAACATGAATAGACATAACTGAAATAAGGTACATATGGCTTTCCATATCTGAAATCATAGGTAAAAGCTCGTAAACTGATCCTTGGATCAAACCTGCTGAAAACATGATATAATATCTTAAAGTACATGCATTACTAAAATTGAGAGGAATAATGGGAGACTCGTCTAAACCGCAACCACCATGTATGAGCCATGGTGATCCCATGTGTTGCCCACATGGAGGAGGGCCATCCTAAGCCTTGTCAGGGCAAAGGATTAAGTAAGGTGTGATATAATGGTGTGCCCTTGGGCCGGGGAAACGCTCTATTGAGTGGCCCTAAAGTATACCTATGTTGGCGCGTAGTTCATGAGACTGGGAAACCTTGGAACCCCTAGCCTACATGGTGCTATACACTACTCCCAAAACATATATAATGGTCATATAATCATAGATCAAAACATAACTTAAATCTTAACATATGGGGAGTCTTGACTCAAAAACTTGAGATAACTAAACTTATTAGCCTTGGCTAAATCATGAAATCATAATTAACTTGAGTGGCTTGCCCAAATCTTATCATCATGCTTGCATAAAATAGACATCATAAATATATATTTATGGGTAATTTATAAACATTCATACATGCTAGATATTTCATCATACATGAAAGTATGAATCATAAATTCGACTGTTCATGAAACTTGCATAATTGGGCATCATGTTCTTAAAAGTTGAAATCATGAATCATAATAAAAATAGGTATAAAACCTACACATGAATCTTAAAACATCATTTGAATTATGAAAGGAATTGACCCATGAATTAAACATACAGAATTTCATAAATTGAGTTAAAACCCCATTACATCATATACTTGAATTCATGAAATTGAGAAGGGATTTGGGCATGAGAATGAAGGAAAACTCTCATTCATGACCCTACATACCTGGATAAGTTGATTCTACACCCTTCCTTGAAAGCCCAAGAGATTTGGGGAAGAACGAGGGGAATTCTTAAACTTGATCTTCAAAGGAACTCTCTAAACTTTCATGCATGGGAGAGAATGACTTAGAATAGGCTAAACCTTATTAAAACCTTCCCAATAGAACTTAAAACGATGTAGTTTAGGGCTTAAGATCATAGGAATTATCAAAACAACCTTACTAAATTCGCAGGAAAATAGACGTTGTTAGTCCTAATGAGGGACTTCATGAGTTGTGAGGTAGGGGATGACTCGTGGTCCTCACTAGTGAAATATACTGAAATTTCAAACCTCCAATTCCTCCAACCTGACCATGACTTACTTTATGAGTCGTGAGGTAACACTACGACTCATAGCTTCACTCATGGTTACCCCCTGACCACGGCTCTTCACTGGTCTACCACTCACCTCACGAGTCCCTTCACGACTTGTGGAGCACTTCATGGGTCACTGGACGAGTCGTCCTGTGGCCTGGTGTAATATTTTACTTGCTTTCTCTTCTTAACCCTCAGGTTTGATCAAGAGACTTTCGGGGTATTACACTTTGCCTCTATGATGCATGCTCTCTTTCCTAGCCTGGTATGATGCATTGAATCGAGCACTAGGCTACAGTAGAAGTCTGGTAGAGGATTGGCAAAGATGTGGCATTGGCGGTCAGTGAATAATGTTGTGATGTTGGGGTAGTCACCCCGCAACCCCACCAAGTCGAAGCACTTTTCTACCATGATAGGGCACCCCTTGGAAATAGCATACTGCCCCTCTATGTTGGGCATGCAAAGGATAATAGCTTCTCTAGTGTTGGGCTGGGGCCACCCTTGCTTTCCCCTTTCCTTTGCTTTTAGATAAGGTCGGGGCCTTGCCTTTGCTTGGTTTCCTGGATGAAGACATAGTCTGTAGGACTATGTTAGTGACATAAAACAATATTTCTTTTTGAATTTTCTTTGATAATGGAAAAGAAAAGTTACATCTATTCTAAGCTAAGTAAGGAAATTGTAAATATTTGATGACAAACAAATTGAATGGTTAAGAGGTTAAGTCCTGGCAGCACCGACGGAATACCGGCGGAACATAGGTGAAGACCCGTGAGGTGCGGTTATCCACCGGTCTTACACAGTGCAATGGGGGAAATAGGGTCATCCAGCGCCATACCGGCATTTCGCCGATCTTGACCCGCGGAGCCCCGGTGAAACGCAGGCCTGTGGCAGTGACCTGAAGGTTGTACCTCAACCAGCACTTTATCCGGTGAACCGACGGGGTCTGACCAACGATTCACTGATGAATTCCGTTCAATGCATTCACCCCTCCAAACTTAATCAAGAAAAAATCTTTCACATTCATGTCTTACTCACCCAATATGATAAAAACATAAGAAAAATGACAATTTACCCTTAATAAAGACGTCACTCTATCTATCATCAGGAAAATTGTACATTTTAATCAATTAGGGCTACTTAGACATCACCCCCAAATAAAATTACCCACATCAAGAACAAAGCTTTTTACCACAGATGTGTTATACATCCCGGAGCCCAAGGATCAGACCCAGGATTTCAAACGGGGAAAATTGAAAATTTTGCACCAGGTCACAGAACAAGTCATTATGTGACCGGTGAGGATGGACCATGATTGGTAGGATGACTCGTGGTGAGGGACTGGTCCAAGTTTGAAAGATGGAACTTTAAATCACCACGGGCCTAACCATGAGTCGTGGTCAGTCCTCATGACTCGTGGAGTCAACCGTGGTCAAGAGAAGTAAGCTGAGGAAGTTGGGTTGCCAGTGTACTTAACAGAAGCTAACCATGACTCGTTGGAGGAGATAACGAGTCGTGGTGAAAGTCTTGGGAAGGGGGTGAGTGATAAATGAAGAAGTGGAGTAGTGTACCCAACGAGTGGTGACCACGAGTCGTGGCCTCCTCTAACGAATCGTGAAGTGACCCATTACGAGCCTAGGAGACAAGGTAAGGCAGTGTACATGATGAACCAAGTAATGAGTGGTGGCCGGTGAGGACGAGTCGTCGAGTCGTCCGTTAGGACCACCTGACAGTTATTTTCTGCGAATTTAGTAAGGGTCATTTTCGTAATTTCTAAGTTCCTAAGGCCAAAATTATGGCATTTTGGGGTATGAATAATGACCTTTTATGGGGTTAAGTTCAGATTACTCATTCTTCTCACCCATGCATGCAAGTTAGAACAATTTTAGAGAGATCAAGCTATTCTTGAAGCTTCTCCCTATCAATTCATCTTTGGGAATTCAAGAACTTTAGAATCTAATCTCACCCAGGTATGTAAGGTTTCAAATGGGTGTTTCTGTTCACACCCATTCCCATTCTCTATGAATTCATGAAAAATCTATCAAAAATCTTATGGGGTTTAAGTTCAATTTTGAGAAAAACTAATGAATTACTGATGGGTTTTTATGATTTATGATATATATCATATTTTATGGATTTAGATAAAATTCTACCATTAGTTTTGATTATAAATTCATTGATTTTGATTTCTACCAAACCAAGCCTAATTATGCATGATTCATGATGAATCAATTTATGATCTACTCTCTAATTGTTGAATTTACAAAACCATTATGATCTATGATTTGAAATATGAATTTATTCAATTACCCATCATGATGTGAGGATTTACAAGTTATATGTATGATCTACAAGTATGCATGGATCCTATGAATTATGAATTTATGTTTTGGCCGATGCACAGGCCTTGCTTCATGGCTATTTCATGTATTTAAAAGCATGTTTATGATTATCATGAATTAACTAGCCCATGAACTCATGCATGATATACTATGAGCACTATATATATTTTGGGAGTTTTATCGAACACCGAGTAGGCTTGGGCCCCAGGTTCTGCCCCGGATCTCATAAACTACATGCCACCGTAGGTATGTTGGGACCACCTTTGTGACTATCCCTGGACCAAATGGCCCTCTTCGTTGTGATATCACACTTTCATGGTTCTACCCTTGGCAAGGTACGGACGGCCTCCCGACTAGGTTTACAAGTCGTGCTCCATGTGTTCTCATATAGGGTATGTCGGTTAAGAGAAGTCTCCCACTGTTCCTCATAATTTGTACATTATTATGTTTATGTATATTGTCTCAAGTCACTTTTAATAAAGCTTTTCTCTTATGATTATGATTACAATCGTATTACGAATGTTTTGAAAACCTTGAGCCTTACGATATGTTATGTTGTGATATTTATGTCATGATCATGTTGTCCTACTCTTATGATGTATTATAAGCTTTTATATATTTTAAATGTCCGTTTTACTTACCTTTCATACTTGGTAAATTCTACATACTGACCGCATACTTTCTATTCTGGTGAGTCCTCATGTTCCCAGGGTCATTTGATTGACATTCATGCTACTTATGTTTCAGTCCTTGGCCGAGTTAGTTGTGGGTGTTGTCCCATCAACCCATCGTATGTAGTAGAGGCTTTCATAAAGTATGTAATACTCAGCCTATGTAAGTCTAGTAATTTTGTATGTTAGGATATGCTATGCCATGTTTACTTTTCCGCTATGTTTTATGTTTAGTCTTTCGCTTAATGTGAATGAAGTTAGATATGCTTATGCCATGGGTCGACTTGGAACCTCTCGGGGTTCCTTGTCCCATGTCAATATCCGGGCCTCTTTTCAGGTCGTGACAAACTTAGTATCAGAGCCATAGGTTTAAAGTGTCCTAGGGTATCTGAAAGCCACATTAAGTAGAGTCTTTTTCATAGGTGTGAAGCGCGCCACACCTATGATGAAGAGGCTACGAGACGTTTAGGAAATGTCCCCTTCTTTCATGATCTATGTCGTGCGATGAAAAGTCTTTCTATTCTTCTAATTCGTGCTAACCGCGATTGCAGAATCATGGCTCCCAAAAGAATGAACAGAAGGAGAAATGGAAACGGTGAAGGCAACAGAGATGGCAATGATCATGGGCATCAGCAGTCCTCGCCTATTCAGGAGCCCCAGGCACTAGAGCCAGTTACCCACGTTGAGTTTCAGGCGGCTATCCAGATGTTGGTGTAGGCCTTGACCGCTCAGGTCAACCAACAGGCTATTGTGCATATTCCAAAGAATGGCAATGTGGTAGCGGCCCAGATTAGAGACTTCTTGAGGATAAACCCTCCGTATTTTCTTGGGTCCAAGGTGGATGAGGATTCGCACAATTTCATCAAGGAGATTCTAAAGATCACCTAGGTTATGGGGGGGACCAACGGAGATTGTGTTGATATGGCCTCCTATCAGCTCAAGGGGTGGCCCACATATGGTTCAAACAGTGGAGAGATACAAGGGTAGTGGGTGCGGGCCCTATCGGTTGGGAAGAGTTCCACACCGCATTCTTGGATCGATTCTTTCCTTAGGAGATGAGGGAGCAAAAGGCGGCTGAGTTTGTTAACTTGAAGCAGGCTGACATGTCCGTTCAGGAGTATGCATTGGAGTTCACCTGTCTATCCAAGTATGCGCCGGAATTGGTGGCGGACCAGAGGGCTCGGGTAGGTCGTTTTGTACATGGAGTGGCGGACTATCTGGATAAGGACTGCAGGATTTCCATGTTGCATCGGGACATAGACTTTCTCGGTCTTGTGATGCATGCTCAGCAGATGGAGCTGGTATATCGGAGGCAGAGAGAGGCCAAGATGTCTAGGACCTACAATTATGGGACTTCTCAGGTCAGGTCACTGTGTGGACAGTGTCAGCAGTCCCTGCACAGGTCTATTGTTCCATCCCCATCATTGTCTAGCACACCATCTAGATTCAAAGGGGATCGGAAGAGTAGGGCTTCAGATTCGAGAGGCCAGGGTAGCATGCAGGTGGAGCGCACTTTCCTAGTTTGTGCAAGGTGCGGCAAGAATCACCCCAGGAGGTGCCTAGTTGGCTCAGATGCTTGTTTCGGGTGTGGAAAACCCGGACACAGACTTAGGGATCGCCCTTTGCTCGGTGCTTTGGTTGGGGTTAAAAACCAACACGCAAGTGCACGTGGTCAAACAAGTAGTAAGTGGCTTAAGTAAGCCAAGTATCGATCCAAGGAGACTCTGGATAAGTGAAAATTGCTTAAGTATACTATATTCTATCTCACTTCTAAATATGCTGACAACAACGTAACCAACAATTGAAAAGTTTGTTTTATAAATTATGTACTAAAACTACTGACAATTATTTACTTTGAATTTAAACTATGGATATGAGCATGCCAAGGTTAAGAACATGTAATGAACTGATTATCATCATACATTGGTTAATCCTTTATTCCAATTGCTAGCCAAGAACATTAGCCAAGAGATTAAAACTCTCGTATTTAATCTCACTTAAGAATCATAAACCATCCGTCTACATTTCTGTGATCAAATGCAATTCATGACCTAGCAATACAATTCCGGTTCCTAAATTGACTAATACGGCTTTCAAGTATATTTCTATCAGGAAAGCACATCAAAACTCAATTTTCCCAAATCAAGTTAAGAACAATACCCTATTAATTCACAACTTTCCAATTCCGTGCTCTCTCGAGTGAAATCGGACTTTTTAGATGTACATTAATGTCGGCCACACACCAATGCAGTAGAAACAAGAATTAATAGAACAACATGGAAGAAAAAGATGAAAAACCATATAGTTCAATAATCAAAATTCATCACAAATGTTCATAACCTCAGCAAGGAAGGGAATTAGCCACTCATTTGTGGATTAATCATCCTAAAACAAGTGTTAATCATACAAACAATTGAGTGAAATAAGAAAGAAGGAGAGAAAAAACCCTAAACTTTTCGTCCCTCAACTGCCTGTAACCCACGTCCTTGCTCCACCAAGTCTGAATTCTGAAAAATACATTTAAGTGTTCTATTTATACTAGTGGGAAATTTTTCCCGGAATAACAAGCAACGTGTCACGGAGTGCATCGTGGAGCACTGCCTCCGTGACACGGCGTGGACGCGGACCCTCTCTGGAAATTGGGGGTCCGGGAATAAAGCATCAACGTGGCACGGCGTGCAACGCGGAGGCTTGCCACTGTGCCACGGAGCTGTCGCGAGGCTCCACTGGAATTTGACTAATTTTTCACCCTCCAAGCTCGCGGAGCCCCTTTATATTGTGCAGTCCAATGCCTTTTCCGTGCTCGAATCCAAGTCCAACTCCGATATTGCTCCAACATGCATTTTAGCTCCTCGAAATCACATTTTACATACAAAATAATGCTAATCATGTTGGTTAATATAAATTCACATTTTATTACCAATTACATGAAAATGTATACACATTGCACGATAAACAAGGCGAAAATGATACGTTTGGGTATCACTTGGGCATATAAATCTGCCCAAGATCACTTACCCCACACTTAAATCCTTGTTCATCCTCGAACAACAAACACACAATTCATGCAAATTACATCCCAACCTTCACCACTATGGTGCGACAATTTGATCTACGGTCATACCGATCATTCAATAGTGCGAATCATCAAGAAAACATGCATGGTCTCAACAATGCAATGACCTTTAATACATTAAGATTTCCTATACTTTAAGAATCGACTCTCGATATCGGCAAACTCATGCAAATCAGCTAATCAAGATATCCGACACGAAAATCAATCTTTCATCAAGCATGTGCCCTAACAACTCAAGAGAATCTTCCCCTTTTTGCTCATGTGACACACAAACATTCAAATAGGGGCATGTAGAAATTAATTTTGCTCTCTCTCCCAAAAGAATTTTCATGCATCATGTCATGACCCATAAGCTTTCCCTTAGTGTATTACTCCACTAATATAAAGAAATTCAATGTAAGATCACGTAGGACTTTAATGGGTTGTAATGGAAGCTATGGAACTAGTATATATTGGATTAGCCAATAATAGCCACTAGCATCCTTAAGCGCCTTTTCAACACATTCCCATCAACTCATGGACATTATTTTCTCTCTCTTCATTTTTTTCATCATCCCATTCATGATGATTTACTTTCGTATGGCCCATTTCATCAAGAACACTGGACATAAAAACAAAGGTTTTTCATGCACCTTCATTATCATTTAGTTATAGCAAGTGCACCTTCAACCTTTTCTTTTCTTTCCTCACTCTTCTTTTCTTTTTCTTTTCACCCTTCTCACTCTTTGACACTTTGGGAAAATTTTTGTTCTTCTTAAGCGCTTAAGAATTTTGTATAGACTTTACGGCTAATGAAAAGAAAGAATTAAGTTCAGTTTATATATTTTTGGACAAAAGAAAGAAATAATAGGCTAAAGGCTCAACGGGCTGACTAGGGTATACAATCACATCAAAAGGGGAGTATGACAAGAAAAAAATAAATAGAAACTCTCGGTTAAAACAAAGAAATGTCTACATCCTTTCCAACACTATACCTCCTTCATTTCGTTTTGTACACACACCAGGCAAGTTCTAGACACTTCACAATAGCATGGAATAACAATACCTCACTTCACACTTTATGCACATGCTCGATTCAAGATGCATTCACAGACTCTTTAATTAGCTAATTACATGAATTCAAAAATTAAGCCTCAATCACACCGAATCGAACTCTACCGCCTAGGTATCTCAACATATTTACAAAGTTGCATGCTTTCATACGAATCACTTTTGCATTTTGAATATCAGGTACAACACGCAACCAACATTTCACAACCATATAGTAACTACAGGTTCCGTGATGCAATCCACCAAAAAAAAACTGACAATAAATTAAAATCACTACTCCTACCGACTACATTTCCCTTAAGACGGTCGTCATCCATCCATCATAGGGAACGGTCACTAACTATGACGTTGGTTCAATGGGACTATTCTCGGTAAAAGAACCGAAAACAAACTCCGAGAAACCCAAAAAAAATAAAAATTGAAAAATTTTGCAAAACATCGATCATTTCGATGGAAAAATTATTTACAAAATATTTTTAAATCTAAACAAAATATTTTCGCAAAATTTTAAAAATATCGATCATTTCGATAGAAAAAAAATAAGAGAATATTTACAAAAATTCTTACAGACTTAGCTGGCAACAACAACATTCCACAACACACATCAATACCATAAATAGTTACAAATACAGAACAGTTTGCAATTCACAAACACAGGGAAACATACATACAAAACAGAGGAAAGCATACAAGCAAACCAGCCCAGCCCCAGCACCTAACTGCTCCCCACCCCACACTTAAATCGAACACTCTCCCCAGTGTTCACAAAAATTAAAAATCACAAAATTGGGTGGTGGAACTCCCTGATCAGTCAAAGTATTCCACTTCTTCATCAGGTGCTGCTGCCTCATCGCCCATGTCCGAGTCGCCTCCGTCGTCGTCATCGGACTCCACATCAGAGTCCTCCCAACGTGTCTCCTCGTCCGTGGGGACATCATCGTTAGTGGGCTCTACAAAGGCTGGCCCCACTCGGCATAAAGCCCTGGCGTTTTCGCCAAATGGGTAATCCAGCTCGAGCTGCCATAGCTCCTCCTCCGTGGCTGGTCTCCCACCAATCCTGAGCTGGAGCATTTGCATTCCAAACATTCGTGCCATGTACTGGTCGTCATGAGCATGTCGCTCGCCAAGTGTCAACACTGGCCTGTGTGTGGTGTCGGGGGCCTTAGTTTTGGTCACGTCAAGGGCCCTCCGCTCCAACTGCGGGATGTAGTCCAAAGCCTCTTCCTCAACGTCGAGGCCCCGGAGAAAAGTGGTGATTAGTCCACCGAGCCCATACCTGTGGCCCTGGTGTAGTCGGGCTCTCTTCATGGTGGATATGATGACCGCCCCAACATTAATCTCCAGCCCTTTCATCAGGGCATACACCAGGCAAACACGATCCCGGGTCACATCAGTCATGTGCACCCCCGGGATTAGGCACGAGCAGACTATCTTCAGCCATATTCAGGCCTCCCTGTTCATTTGAGAATAAGGTAGAGTCTGGTGGTAACCCCTTTCCTTATGTCTGCTCCATCTGGCTGTGGATCGAGCCCCACACAATGTGCGTCTGATATCGGCATATGGTGGGGTGATGTTCAGCTGGCGGAGAACGTGGGCGTCTGTGTCCCGCGCTCCGATGATGGCATTTAGCTGTTGGGGTTCCAGAGTGACTATCTGCCCTCTGATCTTGACTGTGTGGCTTCTGATTGCCGGGTTCCAATTAGCATAGAACTCCCAGACCAAGTGTAGGTTACATTCCTTGGGCTCCTGAAATATGAAGCTGAGCCCAGCTGCCTCGATCCTTTGAACTATTCGGGGGAACTCCTGTGCTAATGGTTCCCGGGCAATATGCTCCTCGGGGAAGTATTTGTTTTCTTTGTGCTTGGCATACCACTTCTTCCCCTCATCAGTTACCCACCTCGTTCCGTATTGGCGGCGCTGGCCACGTGGAACTGCTGGTGCAGCTGGGATTGTTGTGCCCAGTCTAAGTCTTTTCCTCCCGGTGCCTGAAGTTGATGCACCCTTACCTTTATCTTGCCTGCTTGCCATTTTGTCTGTCAACACAAATAGACAAGCGCAATGTCAAGCTAAATAGATGTTAGCTTCTGCTAAGGTCGGGTTAACTAAGTTTACCCCACACTTAGTCCTTAGCTACAGTGATAACAATATGGCAAGAATAACTTTATTTACACCAAAATACCAGCTCTACAATTCATGCTTAGTGCGTTCACAACAAAAAATTTGACGGTATCACTTCTGCGTACTACTCAGACTTCGTACAGCTAATCCCAATCTCTACCATCGCTAGCAATTCAACCATCACACTTAGCAACTAAAAACAATGATACAAAAACAACAACAAAAATTCTATATGCATGAACCTATACAACCAACCCAATTTGAACAATTTTCAACATTTTCCCAAAAACCCGAGAATTCGTCGTCTATTAACATTCAAACACTTTTTACAACGACTTATCTCCTTCAATACGTACACTCCGGCATATATTTCACAAATTTAACAAGTTACCAATTTCGATTTCAACAACCAAGCCCTAGAATTGAATTTCGCAATCAAACTCGAATAATTCATACAATCGACAAGTTCAAACGATCATTACAACATTCCGAACATTTATCAATCAATAAATAACTCAAATTCATGCTAAATTTCGACTTAGGGTGATTTATCTCACCTCCCATGCTTAAATTCGAATAAAATCGCTAAAAACTTGAGAGAGAATCGGAAAACATACCTCGTAGTTGAAGAACCGAAGAACACTTGGTAATTCTTTGCCTTAGACCGTGGCACGTTGATGGGGAAGGGAATTTTGGGTGTTTGGTCTCGGAGGAATGTAAAAATGAGGGAAAAAGGGGAAAAATCGGGGGTTTAAAATGTAGAAAACACGCGGGTCACCCGGCAACCCGGTGTGACCCGTCACAATTTATATGGCAACGTGTCACGGAGTACATCGCGGTGCACTGCCTCCGTGACACGGAGCCATCGCGATAGCTTACTGGAATTTTTGAAAATTCCAGATTACATCTCAACGTGTCACGGAGGGTAACGCGGAGGTCCTCCTCCGTGACACGGAGCTATCGCCCCAGCTCACTGTCTCTGCATTTTATTAATGTTTTTCATACCTCGCCTTTTCCTTCACGATTCCTTGCACATTTTTCTCCATTTAACCTGAAAATCATCTCACTAAACAAAATTGGTTAGATTAATAGGTTTCACCTAACTAAAATAAAAAAATTACTAACTAACACAAAAAAATTTGTAATAAATCAAGAAAAAGAGAAAGAAAAATCTATTTACACTTTACAAAATGAAAAGAAAAAAAAATATTTTTCACGGGTTGCCTCCTGTGCAGCGCCTAGTTTACCGTCGCGGCTCGACGTCATTTACGCTCAATTGTCCGCTAGGGTGATGGACGATTTCTCACGATCATTGTCCTCCCCCCAGTAATGCTCACACCTATCTGGTGGTCTTCCCATCAACTCTCGGGAATCATTCATCTTCTTAGCATTACCATGATCAATTACATTGATCACCGAGAGTTCTTCATTCACCATCGGGAGCTTGGGTGCTTTGTACACAACGAACACCTCTACCTTGTCATGTGCTCGCATTGTAAGTTGACCCGCAGCTACGTCGATTAATGCTTTCCCGGTTGCCAAGAAGGGTCGTCCCAAAATAAATGGGACTTCCGCGTCCGGTTCAAAATCCAGAACAATAAAATCTACCGGGAAAATTAGGGAGCCCACTTGCACTAGAACATCCTCAACAATGCCATCCGGCCTAGCTAAGGATCTGTCTGCCAACTGCAAGATTATGGTTGTAGGTCTAGGACTCCCTAGACCCAACTTTCTGAATACCGAAGATGGCATCAGATTTATTCTCGCTCCCAGGTCACACAATCCACGAGCTCGGATACTCTGCCCAATAGTAAGCTGGATAGTAAAACTTCCAGGGTCTTTTAGCTTCGTGGGCAGTCTATTTTGGATTCGGGAAGTTCACTGCTCCGTCAAAGCTACCGTGGCATACTCAGTCAAGTGACTTTTGTTGGCCACGATGTCTTTAATGTATTTAGCATATTTAGGCACTCCCTGCAAGACATCAACAAGAGGTAAGTTAACATGTACCGGTTTAAGCACCTCCATGAATTTCTTGAAACACGCCTCCTCCTTGTGTTTCTTGAGTCGTTGAGGGAACGGGGGTGGAGGTCTTTCTGATTCAGCTTCTTTGGTCTTCCCCCTTTCCGCACTTTGCTCCCCCTCAACTTCTGTTGCTCCTGACTTTTGGGGTGCTCTTTCTGGTTCCACCTCCTTCAGCTGCAAACCACTCCTTGTGGTCACTGCATTTACCTGCTTTGGATTCGGATCCGTGTCGCTAGGCAGTCCTCCTCTGGGCCTTGTGTTTTGGGCACTAGCAAATTGCCCAAATTGACACTCAAGAGCCTTGGTCGCTAACTAATTATTTTTCACTTCGGCTGCCAATTTAACATAGTCAGCCTGCAATTGCGCCTGGTTAGCGATCATGGTCTTGAACATCTCCTAAATGCTGGGTGAGGGTGGTGGAGGAGGGACATTATGATTTCTGAATTGAGATTGGTAGTTCTGTTGCCCTCCTTGATTTCTTTGCATACCCTGACCCGAACTTTGGCCCTGATGGCTGTTGCTACCCCATGAAAAATTTGGATGGTTCCTCCAATTTGAATTGTAGCCACTACCATACTGCTGCTGATTTCTTTGTGCATTGCCCATAAAGTTAACCGAATCTGGGTTTGCTCCACAGCACTCAGCTGAGTGCTCACTGCTTCCACACACTTCACACCACATTTGCTGGACCGCATTGACTGAAGCTGAAGGCTGGTCCAAAGTCATGTTGCTGAAGTGGTTGTTCAATTGATTCTGCAAGGCAGCTATCTGTGCAGCGATAGCTGTAAATCCATCCACTTCAAGCACTCCTGCTGCTTTCCTTGCTCCACCTCGTGATGAATCAGCATTCCATTCTGGATTGCCCTGTGAAATCTGGTTTAGCAAAGTGTACAGCTCCTCATAAGTCTTTTCCAGCGCTTGCCCTCCAGCTGCTGAGTCTAGCAAAATTTTAGTATGGGGTTCCAAACCCTCAATAAATGTGTGCACCAACACCTCATTGGACTGATGATGATAAGGACAGTCCCGCAACATGGATTTAAATCTTTCCCAGGCTTGATACAAATTTTCTCCCTCCCTATGTTTGAAACTTAGAATTTGACTTCTAAGTCTGGCTGTTTTACCAGAGGGAAAAAATCTTATCAAGAACTTCCGTGCTAGATCATCCCACGTTGAAATATAATTTGGTGGCTCAGCTTTTAACCACCTCTTGGCTTCACCAAGAAATGAGAACGGAAATAATGTAAGCCGAACATAATCAGGTGACACTCCAGCGGGTATATAAGTGTCACTTTTCTCCAAAAAGTTTTGGAGATGTTGTTGTGGGTCTTCATGAGGGAGACCGGTAAATTGCCCGCTTGTGTGCAACAATTGCACCATGTTTAGCTTGAGTTCAAATCTCCCCCCAGGCTCTGGTTTGCGGATACTTGATGTAACATTGTTGGCATGTAGGATTGCCACCTCGCGAACCAGCCTTGCTGCTGCTTCTTCGGGCACTAACACTACCCTAACAACCGGTGGATTTTGTTGCTCCATAATAGTCTGTCTGAGCAACTGCAGCTTCTTTTGTAGAGCTTCTCTGCGTTTACTATGAAATATACATTCAGGCTCTATATAAGATTCCACCAGCTCTTTGTCTCTTGCCAGTGTTCACAGAAATCAAGTCTGCAAAATACAGGCCAAGACCAAGTTGTCAACACTTAAGAAAATAAAATAAAAATACATTAAATTTACACTTAACACAATTTCACCAGTTGCCTAGTCTCCCCGGCAACGGCGCTAAAAACTTGCTCAGTGCTTTGGTTGGGGTTAAAAACTGACACGCAAGTGCACGTGGTCAAACAAGTAGTAAGTGGCTTAAGTAAGACAAGTATCGATCCAAGGAGACTCTAGATAAGTGAAAATTGCTTAAGTATACTATATTCTATCTCACTTCTAAATATGTTGACAACAACGTAACCAACAATTGAAAAGTTTGTTTTATAAATTATGTACTAAAACTACTGACAATTATTTACTTTGAATTTAAACTATGGATATGAGCATGCCAAGGTTAAGAACATGTAATGAACTGATTATCATCATACATTGGTTAATCCTTTCTTCCAATTGCTAGCCAAGAACATTAGCCAAGAGATTAAAACTCTCGTATTTAATCTCACTTAAGAATCATAAACCATCCGTCTACATTTCTGTAATCAAATGCAATTCATGACCTAGCAATACAATTTCGGTTCCTAAATTGACTAATACGGCTTTCAAGTATATTTCTATCAGGAAAGCACATCAAAACTCAATTTTCCCAAATCAAGTTAAGAACAATACCCTATTAATTCACAACTTTCCAATTTCGTGCTCTCTCGAGTGAAATCGGACTTTTTAGATGTACATAATGTCGGCCACACACCAATGCAGTAGAAACAAGAATTAATAGAACAACATGGAAGAAAAAGATGAAAAACCATATAATTCAATAATCAAAATTCATCACAAATGTTCATAACCTCAGCAAGGAAGGGAATTAGCCACTCATTTGTGGATTAATCATCCTAAAACAAGTGTTAATCATACAAACAATTGAGTGAAATAAGAAAGAAGGAGAGAAAAAACCCTGAACTTTTCGTCCCTCAAGTGCCTGTAACCCACGTCCTTGCTCCACCAAGTCTGAATTCTGAAAAATACATTTAAGTGTTCTATTTATACTAGTGGGAAATTTTTCCCGGAATAACAAGCAACGTGTCACGGAGTGCATCGCGGAGCACTGCCTCCGTGACACGGCGTGGATGCGGACCCTCTCTGGAAATTGGGGGTCCAGGAATAAAGCATCAACATGGCACGGCGTGCAACACGGAGGCTTGCCACCGTGCCACGGAGCTGTCGCGAGGCTCCACTGGAATTTGAGTAATTTTTCACCCTCCAGGCAGAATGCCTCCGCGATGGCAGCGTGACACGGCTCCATCACGGAGCCCCTTTATATTGTGCAGTCCAATGCCTTTTCCATGCTCGAATCCAAGTCCAACTCCGATATTGCTCCAACATGCATTTTAGCTCCTCGAAATCACATTTTACCTACAAAACAATGCTAATCATGTTGGTTAGTATAAATTCAAATTTTATTACCAATTACATGAAAATGTATACACATTGCACGATAAACAAGGCGAAAATGATACGTTTGGGTATCACTTGGGCATATAAATCTGCCCAAGATCACCCTTCAGCTAGATCAGGGGTAGGTGGAGCCCATATGCCTACAACCAGTTCTGTCGCTCCAATAGCACGTCCCCCTCAGCAGGGTGCCTCGACCAGTTCATCTGGCAGTCAGCATAAAAATAGGTTTTATCCTTTAGCACCCCGTTAGAAGCAGGAGGTCTCCTCAGATGTGGTCACTGGTGTGTTGTGTGTTTTTCATATTGATGTTTATACTTTGCTAGATCTGGGAGCTACCTTGTCTTTTGTGACCCCTTACATTGCTAGTAGCTTTGGAGTTAGTCCCGAGACTCTGTCAGAACCATTTTAGTTTCTACTCCTGTCGGTGATTCGATTATAGCTAGGTGGGTGTATAGAGGATGCCCAGTCAATGTTACACCCCATAGAATTCCCGGCACTTAGATGACCTATTTCCACGTTGGTTAAGCATATTTGAAAGCCATACGTGTTGGAGAAAGGCCCGGGAAAAGATCGAACGAGAAGCCTGTCGAACCATCGCGGAAGGAGCCAAGGCAGAGCCCCTCCGCGATGGCGGCGTGTCACGGAGGAGGAGCCTCCGCGTTGGCTCCGTGACACGTTGGCCTTGTCCAGGCCCAAGTATATAAAGCCCCACTTCGGTTTTAAATGATTATATCCTTAAAACTTTCCAGAGAAACAGAGGGCAACGTAGAGGAAAGGAAAGGAACGAAGGAAATTATATATTTTCGTCCGATTACGCTGCCAAACGCTGCGCAAACTCAAATTAATCCCAGATACCGAAGTATTTAGCAGCAGAGAGCATTCCTACGGATTCAGTTTCGTAAAATACGGCCGACGAATCGTCGAGCCACCGAGCCAAGGTAAGTGGAATTGCTCTAAATTAGTGTCTATGTGTTCCTAGCTGTGAAGTGAATATTTCTCCCTTCCAGGCCGCTGAAAAATAGCGAGTTTCTGGTCGTCTTTCGATAAGCCTAAGTTTAGGCTATAAACTATATCGAAAGTGACGTTGCCTTTTGAAATAAAGTTGTATTTGGTGTTAATTGATATGTTTATGAATGCAGTTGGGAGAAAACAGTTCAAGTACCGGTCGAGCCTCGTCCGACAGACGAATAAGTCAAGGATAAGGTATGTAAAGCTAATTCCTTCGGCAAGTTAGTAATCCAGTACGATAGATAGCGTGATGTACAGAAGAAAGAACTTATAAGTCAAGCACTAAGTCTAGTTTGAATTTAGTAAGCATGTTTTTATGATATTATGATATACATATATTCAGAATCAAAGTTAGTAAAGCAACATCAGATAGTCAGATGATATCTCAGTTACAGTATAGGCAGACAGTCAGATAATATCTCAGATACAGTATAGTTCAGTATTGCGTTATTATGAACATTGGTACAACATGAGAAGCATTGGGCTGTAACGTGTACGAGACCTATCAGTATGTGATGTAATATGCTACGTTAAGATATTGTTGTGTTCAGCTGAAACCCTGCGGCGTAGTATAGTATCCGTAAACCATTTCCGACATAGAATAGTAGACTAAAATAAAGTTTAGAAAGTATGTCAGGAATAGTAACTCATGTTACTATAGAAAATCAGTATACAACATAGTTTCAGCAGGAAGTCTATATCATGTTCAGCATTAGCCTCAGTATAGTCTGGCAGAAGACTATATTCATACATACATATATATTACTTCCAGCCTCAGCATGTATTAAGTATGTACACATTTCTATTACTAGTCCAGCATATAGTGTATACAGAAACTTAGTAAACATCAGAGTTTTCAGCAGAAACATTGTCTTATATAGCATTTGCTCCAGTACAGCCCGGCAGGAGACTATACTCATATTTATACGTCTTTACCTGCCTTAGCACGTATTAAATACATACAGATTACTATCATTAGCTCAGCATGTAATATATATGATACTTCACCCCTATTAGCCTCAGTATGTGAGATACCCAGACAGTATTACCAGTTGAGACCGTTGTGTTGTTTGGGGTTGGATTACCTAGCATCCATGACCGCCCAGGGTTAATAGCTGTGTCGACTCGTCCGCCAGAGGACGAGGATACGTCACTCTACGGAGTGGCATGCCGTCCCACCAGGGGACGAAGATGGGATGTCAGTTTTTCCCCATATTTGTGCCTTGATCGGCCCTTACACACCCCAGTCGAGCGGATACGCCCGGGTGCAGATTCAGGAGTCCTTCGTACTCAGATACGGTTATAGTCAAGGGCTCAGCGAGCCCAAGTGCATACCCTGGGACCGGCAGGATGCTTACAGCCACTATAGGAGATGGGATGACCAGTGTAGGGGTATAGATTCTGTGATGGCTGTACCTCCCGGCTTATGGGGGCCGGGTAAGGTTTGTGTGTGCTATGTTATGTTATTTCATGTTATACCATGTTATGTTAGATACAAGTAGATCAGCAGTAGCACGATACGTTTCCAAGTATGACTCTTACCCTTCCCAGTAAAGATTGAGAGAAGGTATGATTTACATTATCAGACAGTTAGTCTATTCTCTCTACTTCAGTTTCTTCAGTTATATTATTGTATTCAGATTTTGCTTTCAGTTATTTCTTTACATACTCAGTACCAGCGGTACTGACGCCCGGTGGGGCGCTGCATTACTTGCCTGCAGGTACTTATAGACGAGCAGGTGACACCACGTGATTCCTGTCAGCGATCGAGTATTCAGCTCCTGTCATCCGGAGACTGAATTCCAGTGGTGTACTTTAGTTCTTTTGTTTTATAGTACGGGTAGGTCGGGGCCCTGTCCCGACCAGTTCTATTGCTATTCTTAGAAGCTTGCAGGCTATATATTCCCTGTGGTCAGATGAGCCGGTCGTGTGAGGCCGTGCAGTTGTTTGGTTGTCAGTATTCTTGCTTTCTTTTACTTTGGCCGTGTGGGGCCATAGCTTGCCAGTAGTGGTGACCTTGCCGGTCACGTAGTTTCCTTTTGTGCTTTATGATTGAGTTGTAGATAACTAGACAGCATGGTGGCCTTGTCGGCCCGCATAGGTTTCCCTGAGATAATATGTTTCTGGTCAGCTGCTAGTACAGATACAGAAGGCTATAGGCCAACAGGCCGGGGGCTGTATTTACAGCCGTTATATAGCCCTTTGTTTCCAGAAATATGAGTTAGAGCCAGGCAGGCACCAGATGTGCCCAAGCTTAACAGTCCAGCAGGTCAGGTCCTAGTAGGGCACCAGGTGCCAGTCATACCCCCCAAGGCGGGGTGTGACAACTATATTACATAAAGTCACCTCCGCAGACCCTATAGAGTTAGCCATGACCGAATTTGATATTATTCTTGGAATGGATTGGTTGTATGTATGTTATTCTTATGTAAATTGTAGGACCCGTGCGGTGGAATTTCGTTTCCCAGGTGAATCAGCTTTGGAGTGGAAGGGTGGTTCGGCTGTACCAGCAGGTCGATTTATTTCATATCTTAAGGATCAAAAGATGATTGCTAAGGGCTGCGTGTACCACCTAGTCAGGGTTTAGAATGTTGAGTACGAGACCCCAACTGTCCAGTCAGTTCCGGTGGTGGGTGAGTATCAAGAGGTCTTCCCCAATGATGGGTCAGGTGTTCCTCCCAAGCGGGAGATTGATTTTGGTATTGACCTGCTACCCGATACACAGCCTACATCTATTCCTCCTTACAGGATGGATCCATCCGAGCTAAAGGAGTTGAAGGATCAGTTGAAGGAGCTATTAGATAAGGGCTTTATCAGACCGAGCAAGTCTCCTTGGGGTGCACCAGTGTTATTTGTTCGGAAGAAGGATGGTTCTCTACGGATGTGCATCGATTATTGGCAATTGAACAAGGTCACCATTAAGAACCAGTATCCTTTGCCTAGGATTGATGATTTGTTTGACCAGCTTTAGGTTGCCAAGTGTTTCTCCAAGATTGATCTCAGGTTAGGGTATCATCAGCTCTGAGTTCGGGAGAGTGATATCATGAAGACAGCCTTCAGGACACGGTATGGCCATTATGAGTTTGTAGTTATGTCTTCTGGACTAACCAATGCTCCTGCAGCTTTTATGGACCTGATGAATAGGGTGTTCAAGCCATATTTGTATATGTTCGTGATTGTGTTCATTAACGATATCCTTATATACTCTCGGAGCAAGGAGGAGCATGCCGCTCATTTGAGAGTAGTGCTTCAGACCCTCAAGGATTGACAGTTGTATGCAAAGTTCAGCAAGTGCAAGTTTTTGTTGAACTCGGTAGCATTTTTGGGCCATGTAGTATCACGTGAGGGCATAAAGGTAGATTCTCAGAAAATTGAGGCGGTGAAGAATTGGCCTAGACCGGTGAATCCTTCGAATATTTAGAGTTTCTTAGGCCTAACTGGCTGCTACCGGAGATCTGTCGAGGGTTTTCATCAATTGTAGCACCTATGACCAAGTTGACTCAGAAAAAGGTGAAGTTCCAATGGTTGGAGGCTTATGAGAAGAGCTTCCAAGAATTGAAGACTCGACTCACTATCGCACCGGTATTAACCCTACCTGAGGGTACGGATGGTTTTGTGGTGTATTGTGATGCTTCGAGAATCGGACTCGGGTGTGTATTGATGCAGCGAGAGAAAGTGATAGCATACTCTTCGAGACAATTGAAGGTCCATGAGAAGAATTACCCAACCCACGATCTTGAATTGGCCGCAGTGGTGTTCGCACTAAAGATATGGCGACATTACTTGTATGGGGTCCACGTGGATGTGTCCACAGACCACAAGAGCTTGAAATATGTGTTCACGCAGAGGGACCTCAATATACGGCAAAGAAGGTGGTTAGAACTACTTAAGGACTACGATATAAGTGTCCTTTACCATCCGGGTAAGGATAATATGGTAGCGGACGCACCTAGTAGGCCTTTATGTAGTGGATGAGGGAAAGAAGGAGCTAGTGAGAGATGTCCACCGACTTGCAAGGTTAGGAGTTAGATTAGTCAGCTTGCCCGATGGCAGTGTTGTTGTGCAAAACGGATTAGAATCGTCCTTGGTGACTGATGTGAAAGCTATACAAGATAAGGATCCGATTTTTTTAAAGTTGAAAGAAGTCATTCGGAGTCAGAAGGTGGAGGTATTCTCCAAGGGGGAGATGGTGTGCTATGGTACCAAGGTCATCTATGTGTTCCAGATATTGATAATTTGAGAGGCCATATATTGCATGAGGCACATGGATCAAGGTATTCTATCCATCCAGGTGCCACCAAGATGTATCGTGATTTACGAGAAATCTATTGGTGGCATGGCATGAAGAAGGATATTGCAGAATTCATAGCCAGATACTCAAACTGTCAGCAAGTAAAGGTTGAGCGTCAAAGGCCGGGAGGCGTACTTCAGGATATTTGCATTTCCACTTGGAAGTGGGAAGAGATTAATATGGATTTCATCACAGGCCTACCTTGTACTCACCGATAGTATGATTCTATATGGGTGGTCGTAGATAGGTTGGCCAAGGTTGCACACTTTCTACCGGTCAAAACCACAGATTCAGCGGTTGATTATGCCAAACTGTATATTTAGGAGTTGGTTCGATTACATGGAGTGCCCTTGTCCATTATTTCAGACCGAGGTACTCAATTTACCTCTCTATTTTGGCGGTCTTTTCAAAAAAGGCTTGGGACTCAGGTTAAACTCAGCATGGCCTTTCATCTGCAAACCAATGGTCAGGCGGAGCGGACAATCCAAACTCTCAAAGACATGTTGAGAGCTTGCGTGATGGACTTTAAAGGTAGTTGGGATGATCACTTGCCCTTGATCGAGTTCGCTTACAATAACAGCTATCACTCCAGTATCCAAATGGCACTGTTCGAGGCTCTCTATAGGCGGAGATGTAGATCTCCCATTGTATGGTTTGATTTTGGTAAGGCAGCTATGATAGGGCTAGATTCGGCTCATGAGGCTATCGTGAAGGTTTAGTTGATAAGGGACAGGACAAAAACCGCTCAGAGTCGTCAAAAGTCATATGCTAATGTGAGGAGGAGAGAGTTGGAGTTCGAGGTGGACGATTGGGTATTTCTGAAGGTATCTCCCATGAAGGGAGTAATGCGGTTTGGAAAGAAAGGAAAACTCAATCTCTGCTATGTTGGTCCCTATCGGATTATGAAAAGAGTTGGTAAGATAGCGTATACGTTGGACTTGCCCTCAGAGTTATCTTTCGTGCATCCTGTGTTTCATGTATCGCTTCTGAAGAAATTTTTAGGAGATCCAGCTTTAGTAGTTCCGGTGGACAGCGTTGATGTAAAGGATAGCCTTAGCTATTACGAGGTTCCGGTTGAAAAACTAGATCGACAAGTTCGAAGGATATGGAACAAAGAAGTAGCTTCAGTTAAAGTGTTATGGAAGAATCAACAGGTTGAAGGAGCTACGTGTAAAGCTAAAGCGGACATGATGGCTAGATAGCCACATTTACTCTCTACTGGCTCAATGTCAGCTTAAGGTATCAGTTTTGACCTAAAACTCTATTTAGTTTCATGTTCAGTTCATTCACCAAAGTTTCTTTTACGTATATGGGTGTGCATGTGGTTTGCAAATTCAGTTCAATTGTATATGTTGAATCGGAGGCAATCATTCCATCAGTTTACGGTTTAAATGATCGGTATAAATAGTGATAATTGCATATTTCTACTTTTCTATGTGTTCTCCAACATACGAGGACGAATGTTCCCATGGGGGAGATATTGTTATAACCCCAGGAGCCCAAGGATTAGACCCGAGAGTTAAAATGGGAAAACTGGAAATTTTGCACAAGGTCATAGAACGAGTTATTCTGTGACCCGTGAGGATGAACCATGAGTCATAGGGTGACTCGTGGTAAGGGACTGGGCCAAGTTTGAAAGATGGAACTTTAAGTCACCACGGGCCTGACCATGAGTCGTGATCAGTCCCATGACACGTGGAGTCAACTGTGGTCAAGGGAAGTTAGTTGAGGAAGTTGGATTGGCAGTGTACTTAACGGAAGCTGACCACTACTCGTTGGAGGAGGTAACGAGTCGTGGTAAAATTCATGGGAAGGGGGTGAGTGAGAAATGAAGAAGTGGGGCAGTGTACTCAACAAGTGGTGATCACGAGTTGTGGCCTCCCTAACGAATCGTGAAGTGACCTACTACAAGCCCAGGAGACAAGGTAAGGCAGTGTACATGATGATCCAAGTAACGAGTCGTGACCTGTGAGGATGAGTCGTTAGGTCATCTGTTAGGACCACCTGGCAGTTATTTTCTACAAATTTAGTAAGGGCCTTCTCATAATTCCTAATTTCATAAGGCCTAAACTACGGCGTTTTGGGGTATGAATAATGACCTTTTATGTGGTTAAGTTCAATTACTCATTATTCTCACCCATGCAAGCAAGTTAGAACAATTTTAGAGAGATCAAGCTATTATTTAAGCTTCTCCCTATCAATTCATCTTTGCGCATTCAAGAACTTTAGAATCTAATCTCACCCAGGTATGTAAGGTTCCAAATGGGTGTTTCCGTTCACACCCATGCCCAATATCTATGAATTCATGAAAAATCTATCAAAAATCTTATGGAGTTTTAAGTTCAATTTTGAGAAAAACTAATGAATTACCAATGGGTTTTTATGATTTATGATATATATCATATTTTATGGATTTAGAATCAAATTCTACCATTAATTTCGATTATAATTTCATTGATTTTGATTTCTATCAAACCAAGCCTAATTATGCATGATTCATGATGAATCAATTTATGATCTACTCTCTAATTATTGAATTTACAAACTCATCATGATCTATGATTTGAAATATGAATTTATTCAATTACCCATCATGATTTGAGGATTTACAAGTTATATGTATGATCTAAAAGTATGCATGGATCCTAAGAATTATGAATTTATGTTTTGGCCGACGCACGGGCCTTGATTCATGGCTAGTTCACGTATTTAAAAGCATGTTTATGATCATCATGAATTAACTAGCCCATGAACTCATGCATGATATACTATGAGCACTATATATATTTTGGGAGTAGTATCGAACACTGAATAGGTTGGGGGCCCAGGTTCTGCCCCGGATCTCATAAACTATGTGCTACCGTAGGTATGTTGGGACCTCCTTTGTGACTGTCCCCAACCCAAATGTCCCTCTTCATGGTGATATCACACTTTCATGGTTCTACCCTTGGCAAGGTACGAACGGCCTCCTGACTAGGTTTACAAGTCGGGCTCCATGTGTGCTCATATGGGGTATGTCAGTTAAGAGAAGTCTTCCACTGTTCCTCATAATTTATGCATGATTATGTTTATGTATATTGGCTCAAGTCACATTTAATAAAGCTTTTCTCATATGATTATGATTACGATCATATTACGAATGTTTTGAAAACCTTGAGCCTTGCGATATGTTATGTTACGATATTTATGTCATGAGCATGTTGTCCTACTCTTATGATGTATTATGAGCTTTTATATATTTTAAATATCCGTTTTACTTACCTTGCATACTCTGTATATTTTACATACTGACCACATACTTTCTATGTTGTATCGTCTTATGATACAGGTTCCCGCTCTCAGGCTCATTCTCATATCTAGACCCCTTCGGACTGTACTTTCAGCTTACTGGTGAGTCCTCATGTTCCGAGGTTCGTTCGATAGACATTTATGTTACTTATGTTTCAGTCCTTTCCCGGGTTATTCGGGGATGTTGTCCCATCAACCCATCATATGTAGTAGAGGCTTTCAGATAGTGTGTAGTACTCAGCCTGTGTATGTCTATTGATTTCGTATGTCAGGATATGCTATGTCATGTTTACGTTTTCGCTATGTTTTATGTTTAGTCTTCCGCTTAATGTGAATGAAGTTAGATATGCTTATGCCACGGGTCGACTTGGAACCTCTCGGGGTTCCTTGTCCCGTGTCGCGATCTGAGCCTCCGTGCAGATCGTGACAAGATGATGCCAATATTAATATTCAGCATTTTAACAATACCCCCACATATCCACAATATGAAAAATATACAATCAATGAAAGGCATAAGAATAGGATAATGGGGAAATATGAGTGGGGAAACTTCTAACTTGACATACTCAAATTGTTACACCCGTAAATTTCTAACATTTAGTTGTCCTATTCGTATGTTAATTAAGAGTTTTAGAATTCAATAAGTATGAGGTAGGGCCTGAGGAAAGGTTTAATGAGTACGGGGATAGGACCGCGCGAGAGAAGGCCGGGCCAGCTACCCAAAGTGGCAACATGGCACGGCCTTGCTCCTCTGTATTGGGCCCCGTGGTAGCCCATAAAATGGCGCGTTGGGGTCCGTGTCATGTTGCCCTATCCACCGCCTCAAGTATATGTTCCCTCCTTGGATTTTATTTCATTTCACAATATCTTCGGCCAGTAGAGGGAGAAGACAAACCAACTAATAGGAAATCTTCCGTTTAAGCTACGAATCGCTGCCCGAATTCAAATTAACTTCGGGTATTGAAGTATAAAGCTACGAGGAGCATTAGAATGGATTTAGTTTCACGAAATTCACCTAGAGAATCATTGCCCCACCGAGCTAAAGTTATTGGAATTGCTCCAAACTAGTGTCAATACGATCACAGGCTTAAAGTAAGCATTTTCTCCTTATAGACTATCGAGAAACAACGGGTTTTTGACCGTGTTCTGTGAAATTGAAATATAGTTAATATTTATATATAAAGTTTTCCTTTTTGCCAAATTTAGTGTTAAAACTAGTCCTATCTTTCCAGTAATAATATTTCAGTTGGGAAGAGCTGTTGAATACGAGCTGAAACTCACCAGTTAATCAGTAACTGGCAATCGAGGTATGTTAAGGAAGTTTCCTTCAGCAAGTTAGTTCCTATGGTATTATAACTCAATCTAAATCCCAGCAAGAGAATCAAAAGTACGTAATCATGAATAGTTGTTGTTATTAGCTGAGACTAGTATTCCACACTGTGTTGGGATTTGATTTTTCTATATAGACCTCCATGACCAACCCCAGGGTTACTAGCTGTGTCGACGCCCGCCAGGGGCGAGATGAAGTCGCTCCAGAAAGAGTGGCATGTCATCCGCGAGGGACGAAGATGGGGTCCCAGGTCCTCATAGAGTCCATTCCATGGCTGGACTATTATACATACGTCGTATCGGCACCATACCCCTGACGAGCCTGGTGCCCGGGGTGCAGATATCAGGAGCCCACTGGACTCAGACACAGCTACAGTTAGGGGCCGAGCGGGCTTAGTTGCATACCCAGGGGACTGGCAGGACGGCTATAGCTACCAGTATGACCCATTATGACCTAGATAGGGGTATATAAATTGACGTGTACTCACCAGGGCTTATGGGGGCCCCGGGTGGGTTGTTCTGTGCTGGTTGTAACTTCCAGCTTATGGGGGCCAAAAGGTTCATGTTTTCTTTAGTTATCGATAGACTAGATAATAGAAACCCAGTTATTCAGGTATGACTTCTGTCTCCTTTCTTTCAGTCCTTTCAGCTTTATCTTTACTACTCAATTATCTACAGTTATCACCTTACATATTCAGTATCTATAGTACTGACGCCTTTTCTGGGGCGCTGCATTACTTTCCTGCAGGTACGAATAGACGAGAAGTAGGTCCCTCATAGCTTTCTGCTAGCATCGTCATAACAGTTAGCTTCTTTCTTCCGGAGCCTGTAGATAGAAGGTTTACCCCTTTTGACTGTATAGTTTATGGGTAGGTCGAGGCCCTGTCCTGATCGTCGTATTATTCCTAAAGGCTTAAAGATTGTATCTATTTCCCTGTGGTTAGCTGTTACTGGCCGTGTGGGGTCTATATGTGCTTTAGTTTATGTGTTGGTCGTGTGGGGCCTTGTTCAGCTGATAGATTAGCGGCCTTGTCGGCCATAGGTCAGTGTAGCTCTAGATTTACTTTACAGTCATAACTAGACATCATCGTGGTCTTGTCGACCCGCATAGGACTCCCTGTTGCTATGTGTTTCTGGTTAGCTGTTTTCTTGTGACAAGTGGCTATAAGGCGTTGTCGGCCGGGGGTTGTGTTTACAGCCGAGATGTAGCCCATTATTTTCTTAATTTTAGAGTTAGTATTAGCCCTACACTAGGAGTGCTTAGGCTTAGTCGGCTCAGTCAAATCCCAATAGGGCACCAGGTTCCAGTCATGCCTCCCAAAGTGGGGCGTGACACAAATGTATTCACATCCTCAACAAAATCAAAGTAAGACACACATACTGAATGATATTGAGAATAAAGAGTGAAAAGAGATATAAATTTGGTGTTGACCAACAATAAAGCTTCCACAAGACACTTTTTTTAGTTTAGTGAAAAGATGGGTGAGAAGTGATAAAATGAGGGGACTAGGAATGGGGAATTTAAGGAGAGCGGAAGTGGATAGAAGTGGTAGGTGAAGAGATTGGTTTAATGGTGGGAAGGAGGAAAGTTGGTGTAAAGTTAAAAAGGTATAATAGGGAAAACGAAAAGGTGGAAAAGGGCTTATGGGGAGTTGAAGAGGTTTTAACCAAATTTTTTTTATCCATGGATCGGGTTGGTCAACTAACTGGTCATTTTAAATTCACTGCGTACCTTGACCTGCATTTAACCAGCGGTCGCCGGCCAAGATTGGAGTTTCACCGCTTTAATGCTGGTGACTACCTACTATTCAGTTTACTACCTTGTATAGGGCACAAGACAGGCGGCTCGCTGGTTTGCACCTACGTTTTGCCAATCTGGATGCTGATCATGCTTCAATTCCAGGTATTTTTATTTATATAGGCGTTACATCCGGAGGTTTGCGGTTTGACACTAGTGTTCCAAAAATGAAGCACTGATTTTCCCTTTTCATTCCCAGCTCTCTGCCCTGACTCTTGTTCAAGCGGCGCTTCATGCGACCAGCAGTTCGCCGATCATGTGCAATGCCTGCTCTGTTTTCTACTCCTTGTTTTTTCCATCCAATCTACCTACAAAATCAAAAAACAACAAAAACATCAAAATTCCCACAATAAAAATTCTTGGGTTGCCTCTCAAGAAGCTCCTTAGTTAACGTTGTTGCACGATAGATACCTTTTCAAGCTTTAATAATCCGGAGGATCATCCTTCGATTCATTCTCATCATCAACCGGTTCATCATGCTACACTTCACTATCAAGCACTGCTATGACCTTACAGTCCTCTGAGGGCGTGGTAGGCTGACACATATTGAAGGTGGCCTCATCACTACCTACTCGGGACTTAAGCTCCCCAAGCTCCACATCAATCAAAGCTCTTCATATTGCTAGTGGTGGACGTCCCAAGATAATTGGCACCTCGATATCCATCTCATAATCTAGCACAACGAAATCACCTAGGAATATGAATTTATCTACTCTCACAAGGACATCAACTAACACTCCAACAGATCATTTAATCGACCTATCCGCCATCAAAAGCCTCATTGATGTAGGTTTGGGATTCCCCAACCCAAGCTTCTTGAAAATGACTAGAGGCATCAAATTATTGCTAGCACCAATGTCACAAAGAGCTTTATTGAACACACATAAGCCAATTGTACAAGGAATGGTAAATTCTCCAGAATCTTCAAAGTTTAAGGCAAGGTTGTTGATAACGTCCAAATTCACTCCTCTTGACCAAAGAATGTAAACAGTCGCTGACAAAACAAATATACCCAATGAATGCTGGGGTCAAATCCCACAAGGAATGTTAGTCGATCACACAAGAGTTGTCTATAAAATTGAAGTAACTTGAATAAAGTAAAAGTTGTTGGAAATGCAATTTGTTAATTAAAAGAAGTATTCTATCACGAAAATAGAGGTAAAGCGTAGAAAACACCAAAGGAGAAACTCCTAGGGGTATGATATTGATAGGGGTGTCATTAAATTGGGATTGCTAACAGCTCCTAGAATTACTTAATAGTATAATTAGTTGTAGACAAGGTAGTATCCTAAGTTTCTAACCAATTAGATGCATTAACCTAAAAGATTTTCAAACCCTAAAGTTTTTTCACAACAATCACATCAACTTGGGTGAGAATTAACTATTTCTAGCTTAGACTCTCTATGGGTATGTGATAATGGGTTCTGGCTAAGTCTAGCCCAACCCCACATGATCAACATCCAATAACCCATTAGTATTTCCTCACCCATACTTCAAATTCCTTTTTCAAGAAAAATTGAAGTAAATTCAACCCACATTTGCAACTATGAGTATTAAGATTAAAACTTAGAGGAAATACTAAAATTATACTAATAGAGTAAATCTAAGATCAAATACACAACACCCAATTCAAATCAACCCCAATCATTCACACACACCCATCAAGAAATTTAACTACTCCTAGAAGTAGAAAAAAACATTGCATTCAATAAAAATTCAATATCCATTCACAACTTGAGTAAGAAAATTTTAGCAAGCGTTTGAGCTCCAATGGAGTTTCTACCTTGTAGAAGAAGAAGAAGATTATTTATCTCTCCACCTCTCTCTACTTTTTTTTTGGTAAATAAAAGCTTTGTTTACCAAAGTGAATATTTACCAGACCGGGATAGGAGCTGACCATCTATCTCCTCCTTAACAATCAAACAAACAAATTGTCACTATATTACTACCATACTACTACTCTATCACACAATTCTAAGGTGTTCTATTGACTCTATCCAACACTAGCCTCCATTTTGGAAAGTTCCTACCTCTGATGTCCAAGAAAATAGTCACTTCATGACTCAACAGATCACAATTGAACTTCCTAGAGTTGAATCTGCTATGATTTCTTTCCTTCAAAATGATCATCACTACCATAGCAAAAGTGCAACTGACTAACTCACCTTGTCCAGACCTCTTCTATGCCCAGGGGCTATTAGTTCCTCCGGCCAACTCCTAATGGTTCTCTGTATCCCCAGACAATGCAACATCCTTTTCCATAGTTGATTGGTGACCGGACACTCAAAGAACAGATGGCCATGATTCTCTATCGTAGCATCACAAAAAGTGCACTCCTTAGGTACCTGGACACCCATTCTCTGTAATCTATCAACTATACTCAATCTTTTCCTGCAGCTAACGACAAAATGAATCTATGCTAGGGATGTATTTGTTACTGTAATATGATATTCTTCCACTCCATCTTCTGATAATTAGGTAGCAACTGTAGGTACATTTGTTTGATAGAGAACTTGCCATTTTTACCACAGTGCATAATTTAGTAGCTAGATTTCCTTAGATGGAAGAATTCTACATCAGAATCTTCCTAGACTCTACTATCTTCCTCAATACCCAAGTAGCACGCTCAGGTATTACACATTCATCCACTGTCTTCCCCCTCATATAGTATTCATCCAGCCACCTGATCTATAAGCAGTCTTTGTTTTACTAACAGCCCAGAGGAGCTTCAATATAACAACTTGGTTCCAGATGTGCATCTTCATAATATTTTGTTCTCCAACAACCTTGGGTTTGCATAACTTCTCCCATGAGATAAGAGACTTCTTTAACTGCTTAGAAGTACCTGCCCATAGAAAGATCCTACAAGCAATGTCAATCATCTTCATCACTTTCTTAGCTAGCACAAAAATTTGGGTCTAGTATGTCTGAGCACCAAACAGAACTGACTTGATCAACTAGACTCTACTAGCATAGGATAGCAATCTGACTAGCACCTTATCCTTTCTATTATCCTTTCAACCAATGGCATACACTGAGTAGTTGTGAGCTTCTTTGATAAGAGTGGAACCCTCAAGTACTTAAAGGGCACGTTGCCCTCAGTATAACCTAACTCATTGAGTAGCTCTAGCTTGAGACCTGGAGTGACACCTGAGACAAACAATGAGCTTTTGTCAGCATTAGCCTGGAGTCCTAAAACCTGGGAGAACTTCTAGAAGGCACCACTGATCAATTGATGGACTTCTTCTCAGCCTTGCAAAACATGAGAAGGTCATCTGCAAAACAAGTATGAACATCCCCTAATTTTTAAATCTAGGATGGTATCTGAAATCTTTATATTTCTTAATGACATCCAACTCTCTATGCAGGCACTCCATGGCTATAACAAAGAGATAGGGAGACAATAGGTATCCGTTCCTTAGTCCCCTCTACCCTTCAAATAGAGTAGATAACCCCCCATTGAGTACCAATGAATAAGACATAGTGGTAATACACTCCATATTCCATATAATGAATTTGAGAAGAAAACCTAGTTCTGCCAGCATTCTTATGAGGAAACATCATTCCAGTGTCACAATCCTTCCTTAAGTCCACTTTCAGCACACATCTTGGAGATAGTCCCTTACCACTTCAACACTTCATGGCTAAATAGTATGTTATCCACAATACTTCTTCCCTCAATGAAAGCAGTCTGAGTAGGGCTCACTATTGTGCTAATAACCTCCTTGATTTTGTTAGTCAAGACCTTTGCAATGATCATATATCAGTAGAACAGCATGTTATGGGTCTATAATCCTTAACAAAGGATGGGTTTGGCACTTTTGGGACAAGTGTAACTATAGTACATCTGATTGCCTTAAGTAATTTTCCTGTCCTAAAGAACTCTTTCACTTCTTCCAGAACATCTTCCTTATCCACCTCCTAATTCTGGTAAAGAACTCAACTGGAAAACCATCCACACCTAGAGCTTTATCCAAAGACATGCCTCTAATAGCCCCTAGGATTTCCTTATCAGTGACAGGCTCAATTAGTTTGTATTTCTGTGAATAGGTCAAGCATTGACCCCTTCTAGTTACCTCCACATTTAGGCAGGCCAACTCAGTAGCTGCTCCTCCCACCAGGTTTGAACCAAAAGTCTGAAACTCAGCTTCAACCTTTTATGGTTCCACTAGTTTTCATCCATTAGAGTCATAGATGAAGGTAACGGCATTCTGGTAAGTTCTTATCTTTAGTTGTGCATGAAAATACCTTGTATTTGCATCTCCTCCTGTGATCCAGTTCACTCTTGATTTCTGCTTTAAGACCTGGTCTTCTACATTACTTCATTTCCTAATAGTGCTCAATAGTTCTTTTTCCCTTGCTATCAGTTCAACATCTAATGGTTATTGAGTGAGTTGTTCTTAGACCACCTTCAGGCCTTGTTTGGCTTGTTGTAGCTTATGGCAGTAGGATGCCGGGTAGTTGTCCAGTTCCTTCAAACCAACATTCACAACCTTCAACTTAGCCCACAGTTTAACATTCTTGTACTTGAATCTGGTTACTCCATACTATCTGAATCACTTCCCAAAACTTAGGATGGTTTGACATAGACTTGAAGAGCTTGAAAGGCTTAGGCCTAGTCAGGCCCCTCTGATGTATCTCTATAAGAATTGGTGAACAATCAGACACCCCAAGACTCAAATAATCTGCTTCCACATGACCATATGGACTACCCACTGGTAATTGCCAAATGCCCAATCAATTTTGGAGTAAATGCTCTTATCAGCCTCTTGTTTATTACAGAATATGAAATAACACCCTTTTGACCTCAGGTTAGTGAGCTGTAGCATGTTTAGACTTGTAGAAAAGCTTGAGTCTCATGAGGGGTGACTGCCTATCCTATTCCCAGCTTCAAGCACATTGTTAAATTCACCACTCAGCAACCAAGTGTTATACCCCGGAAGCCCAAAGATCTGACCCGGGAGTTGAAACGAAGAAAATCTTAAAATCTGGCATCAGACACAAAACAAGTCTTGAGGTGATCCATTGGTGCATTCCATGAGTCGTGATATGAATCATGGTGAGGTCTAGGTGAAGAGTTGGAAATTTGGGAAATGAGATCCCCACGGGCATGACCATGAGTAGTGGTCAGTCCCCACGACTCGTTAGGTCAGTCATGGGGAGTGGTGTTTGAGTAAAGAGGAAAATGAGGACAGTGTACCTGATGGATGGTGACCACGAGTCGTGGTCACTTTGTAACGATTCGTCAAGTCTCCCATTATGAGCCCAGCAGACTTGAGAAGCAGTGAACTTCATGGATCATGCCATGAGTCGTGGCCCTTAAGGACGAGTCGTGGGGTCCCTCTTCGGGACCAGCTGCAGTTATTTCTGCGAATTTATTAAGGGCTATTTCGTAGTAACTAAGCTTCTAAGGCCTAAACTACATTATTTTGAGTTATGAATAATGACTTTTAAAGGGGTTAACTTTATTTTAGACCATTTTCATATCCAAGCATGCAAGAGTGATAGTCTAGAACGGTGATCAAGGCAATTCTTCAAGGTCTTTCTTCAATTTCTTCTTGGGTATTCGAGAAAGTGTTAGAATCAGCCATAATCAGGTATGTAGGGTTATGAGTGGGTGTTTTCGTTCATACCCATACCCATTCTCTCCTAATTCATGAAGTTGGTTCAAAAATCTTATGGGTTTTATCTTAAATCTTATGGAATCCTAATGATCTATCCATGGGTTATTATTTTCCATGATTTACACTATATTTTATGAATCATGATCAGATTTTACAACTAATTCTATTATAAATTTATCGATTTTAATTTATACTAAAATAAGCCTAATTATGCATGTTCTATGATGAATTGAATTATGATCTCTACCTCTATAGTTGATATTCATAAATCCATCATGATTTATGAGTCCTAGTATGGATTTATTCAAATACCCATTGTGAATTTATGATTTACAAAGTCTATACATGATTTACAAGTATGCATGAACCTCATGATTTACTAATTATGTTTTTGGCCGACTCACGAGCCCTACCCTCATGGCTAGTTCATATATTTACAAGTATGCTTATGATTATCATGATTTAACTAGTCCATGAATCTCATGCATGTTATACTATGAGCACTATATATGTTTTGGGAGTAGTATTGAACACCGAGCAGGTTCGGGGCCCAGGCTTTTCCCCTAATCTCAGAACTACGTGTCACCGTAGGACATGATGGGACCTCCCTTGTGAATATTCCTTTTTCCCAAATGGACCCTTTCATGTGTGATATCACGCCCTTCACGGTTCTACCGTTGGCAAGGTACGAACACCCTCCCAACTAGGGATTTACAGGTCGAGCTCCATGTGTGCTAATATGGGGTATGTCGGTTATAAGAATATCCCATTGTTTCGCACGTTTTATGCATTGTTATGTTTATGTTATTTGGCTCAAGTGATGATTTAATGAAGTTTCTCTTATAACTATGATACTGAATGGCTTACGATCGATTTGAAAACCTTGAGCCTTATGTTATCTTATGATATTTATGTATTGAGCATGTTATCCCATTCTTATCATCTCTTATGCGCCTTTATGTATTTTTAATTATCCGTTTTACTTACCTGGTATACTCGATATATTCCACGTACTGATCGCATACTCTATGTTGTATCATTTTATGATACAGGATCTTGCTCTCAGGCTCAGCCCAGCTCATAGTCAGTCTTCTGAGAGAGCACCATTCGTTGTTGGTGAGTCCTCATCTCCCGAGGACTAGACTATTCAGACTTCCTTCATGTATTTTCAGTGTCAACTATATTGAGTTAGTTGGGGTTTTGTCCCATTAACTCGTCATGTTTAGAGGCTTTTCAGACATATGGTTGTATTTAGCTTTAGATTATGTATTTTGATGTTATATTTAATCTAGACTTCCTCTATGATTATCTTGTTGATTCTTTTATTTTATGGATCGAGTTAGATGTATGCTTATGCCATGGATCGACTAAGAGTCTCTCGGGGCTCCTTCTCTCGTGTTGTGATCCAGGCCTCAGTTTGGCTCGTGACACCAAGCCTCCTCCACACTCCTACCAAGATGGATCAACTCCTGCCTTAGTGAGTCCCTTTGTTGCTCCTCATTACTGGCATAAACAATAGTTAAAACCACTGATTGCCCTTCTACATTCTGTAGTTTGTAATGTATAAACTGGCCATGCTTGACCAAAACTTTCAATGAGATGTTATGTTTCCACAGTACCTATATTCTATCATTACTGCCTGTAGTATGATTAAAGGAATGAGCCCAATCCTATACAAGTTTCTGCTTAATATTCATTGCCTTATGCTCCCTTACTCTAGTCTCTATAATCCCCATCGCATTCACCTTATACTTTTATAGAAAGAGCCTCAACTCTTTCTGTTTCAAATGCTAATTGAGCCCCTCTATGTTCCAAGTGGAAAGGATCATTTGGGACTGTCAGTCCCCCCCCCCCCTTCTTTGTCCTCCAGGTGGCCTTCATCCATCTCCTGAAGGACTGCATAAGAGTTCTCTACTGTTAGCCCAACACAACCTATACCCTTATCAGTCTGTGTCTGCTTACTAACTAGGGTGGTTTGCTCTCCCACCTCATGAGAGGTTGTTGCAGCCTGAGTGATTCTCCCTGTTACAACCCAGTCTTGCTTTGTCTTCCTAGGCCTCCCTTTCGTCTTCCTCCTCTGTTTTTCTTTCTGGAAACCTTGGTTCTCTAGTTCCTCATGTCTAGTTGTCCAACAATTAAGAGCTTCATGCCCAAACTTCAAGTACTCTGAACTGAACTTTGGCCTCCAGTCATGAGCTACTAGATGTTCAAAACACCCTAAAGGAGTATTTATCAATATAGATTCAAGAAGAGGCTGCGCCACAACTACTTCTATCAACACAGGCATATGAGATTTTGGTCATGGTGGTTGTGCACTTGTCTGTATGCATAGGCTTACCAATGGCATTAGCAACCTTACTTAGAGCCTCACTAGACCAATACTCAACTGGAAGACTAGGAAAGGTAGTCCAGATAGGAATAGTAGTAATACAGTTGGGATTGAACCGAAAATTAATATCCCAGGCCTAAAGAATGAACCGCTTGCTGTCAAAAACGGCCCTGCCTGTAGAACCCTATCACATTCCTCTTGGGTTTCAAACTGGAAGATGAAATAACCATCATCATAAAGGAACAAACGAGGCTTACCATCAGTCGACCAAGCTATTGCAATGAATTTATCCATCATGCTCATGTAGGGAGTGTCTCCAATAACATACCCTATCAAAGATGTTCTCCAATAGGCCTCCTAATCCTTCACATCACCAGCATCAATATGAACGTGCAACTTATCATCCTTAGAACTAGGTTGAAATAAGCTAGTGGCTTTCCCTTATTCATTATTCTATTGCCACTGAACACCTTTGGATCTGTAGGGGACAGATGAGCTGAGGTGTCAACATCCGAGAATTGTAGCTGGAATGCTATCATCCCTGTGTCCCCTATGCCAACTCCATATGGCTCAAGCTAGATTGAACTCTATGAATCAGAATCTGAATCTCCCGCTCATCATCCTCCATAATCGATTGAAACTTCTGAGGAAGAAAGCTCCCAAATGTATGGGGTGGTCGTCAAACTATAGCTGTTACATCCGGTGTAACAGTTCCGTTTGCCTAAGAAATTTGCTGAGTAGCCATGGCTGAACTGGGTGACCAGCATATTTTAGCAAACCAAACTAACGTGCACCATCCCCTCCCAAACGTAAGGCCCTCACTACTTCAACACAACACTCATAGAATAATGAAAATATGATATGGTATAATGGAATGTTCAGTTCCGTTTTGAGATGTACAAAAATAGGGTACATCCTTTCTCCTTTTTTTAGAGCTGGACATTTTTACCCCTGTGCAGCCGAGCATCAGTTGCGATTCACTGGCGGTTCACCGGTGCTCATCCACGATTTGTCGGTTGATTTTGGCCGATGATCAATGAAGTCCAGAATCCTTTGGCGCTAGCACCGGCGGCTCACGGGTATCAATCTTCATCAGCACAGTGTGGACTGCAATTAACTGGCATTTTGTTAGTTCCGCCGATGGAGTGTCGGTCCTCATCTCCTTGTTTTCATGTTTTTTACTCAATTTCATATTTTTCCTATTCAAGTTAGGTACCTGCAAAGATCAAGAAAAAAGGGCATAAAATCCACCTAAATGACCTAAAAATGAACAAAAAACTCATGTTTAATAGCCTAGTGAGTTGGTAAATTACAAACTCATCAAACCCCCAAACTTGAATCATTGCTGGCCCTCAAGTAATGCGTTTCTTGTCATTCGAGCAAGTGAAACAGCATATCATCTTTGAATCTATGCACTAAGGAACAATGAGCCTAGACATCCGAAAAATGCTCACCAACTCAAGAAAAGAGAAAAGATTCCCCAAAATATGAAAAAGTTTCAAAAGGTAACCATAATGAATAGGCATGATACAGAAATGCTTTCCTTCTTCAAAACAGGGGCATGGTTTATCACCACAAGCACATATAGCATCTCAAATCATTACAAATTCACATTCAAAACTTGCCTTGAAGCTCACAACAATAATGTCCAAATCACTTCTTTGCACCAATGCAAGTATGTTCTCAAAGGAGGTGATGCCACTTACAAGAAGAGAGAATTCCATTTTTTTTATCATCTAACAATGCACACACAAGGTATTATAGAATAAGACAATAACGCTCACTCTCACAAAGAAATTCTCCATGCACACACTTGACCCATAGGCTTGCCCTTCGTGTGACTCGCCACTAATGTAGAATTGCTATACTTAGAATCAATTAGGACTTAGGGGCCATAATGAAGGCTAGGGGTAAGGGCAAAACAATTATTTAGTTCTAGTGACTAGAACCTCCCTAATGGTCCTTTTTTGAACACTTTTAACATCCCATCATACTCTTTAGATCACTCCCCCTTATCTCTCCTTTTTCTCCATCTTCATCTTTGTTAATCAAGAGCCACCCTTATAACTCCTATGGTTTTCACATTTAGCCTCCTTTAAGCAAGGGGTAACGCCTTTCACTATTCTTTCTCTTTTGATGATTCTAGGTTTCTCACCCATCATTTCATTCATTTTGATCATAATTTGGTGCTACCTCCCATAAATCCTCATCATATGTCTCCAATTCGTGTAAACCCCCAAACTTAGGCCTTTTGCCTCATTTCCATTGGATTCCTTATCTCTCCCCATTTCTTGGGCTTCAAGCCTCCTTTTTCTTTCATTCATCACAAAAAGAAGCAATTAGGAAGGCTAGGTTCCAAAAGATAGGATTACAAGGGGACATTGGCTTGTAATGTGGTTTTCAATAAGAAAAAGGTAAAAGGCTCAACATTGGCTAGCAAGGTTATATGTTTAGGGAGGTCATTTTGGGAGAAGTGACTATCAATAGAAAGCCTACAATCATGTTCTAAGTGCAACTATCTCTAGGATTTTGCCTTGAATAACACTTAGGGCAAGTTCTAGACAAACATATATGCATGGAAATCATTCAATAAGCCTCACCACACAAGGCATCACACTCCATAGAGTTCACATTATACATCACCATAGCTATATTACGATTTTACGACCATTGAGCATGTGAATTAACAAGACAAACAAGGAATGTGCAATATATGACAAGAGAGTGCTACATTTTTCATTTTCAATGCCCAATTTCTTCAAAACTCATTTTTCATGCCATAAAAAAAAATCGGTTGTACCCTTCAAAAATAATTTCACAAGACTCAAAGACATGGCATTTTCCCTTAAAAAAGTTGCCTGACAATATATCATTGGGAAATGTCACCCGGTTTGATAATAGAAAAAGAAAGGAAAAGAAATTGTTCCTCAGGAAAGAACCGTAGTATAAACAAAATCCTTAGAGTTTATTTGCTACCTACTAATTACAAAGGCAAAACTCAGACTTGCACTAACAATTCAAAGATAGTCTTTCATTTCATTTCATCCATTTCGAGCCCGACAAAGGCTCAAAAACCATACAATCAAATATTAAACAAAATCCTATAAGGGCAACATCAATTATCAATAAAATAAGCCCAACAAAGGCTCATCAATCATCATAACTTAAAAATAAAAGCTTGATAAGGGAAACATCAATCATCAATAAAAATAACCACAACAAAAGAAATACTCATCCCACCCCCAACTCAAATAATACATTCTCCCCAATGTATGCATACAAAACAAAGAGGGTGAGAACTCCCTGAAGTGGTCACTCGTCATCATCCTGATCATGGCCTTTTTCTTCCAGGTCCTCCTCTTCATCTCCCAAGCCCTTGAACAAGTTTTTGATGGGGCCTCGAACTGTAGAAGGGGCATCCATAGCTGCATCAAAACTCATATCGGGCACCGCCATTGATGTCTGGCCTTTCCACTCCCTTACTCATCCCGGAGAGAGGTGACAGCCTCCTCCACGACATCCACACATGAGCATAGCTGGTCAAGGTGTCATACATTGACTTTATATCTTTTTCACCGTCTTGGCGATCAAGGCAGGCAGACTCTTAGCAGATTACCGAAGCTGGATCACATGGGAGTTTGTCATCTCCACCAACTTGTAGAGGCTACTTGGATGGGATGATGTGGGAGGAGGTGAGGCTCCCCTAGTCGGTGCTTCTCCTGAAGCCTAGCCCGATGCCTCTAGATGTGGCATGTAGAGATCAGGGGCCATTGGGACCTTCTCAAACCCATGAGAGAGGGTCTCCTCGAGGACTTTAAAGGCCTGCAACCGCTTTCACTTACTCTTGGGAGCATCTGCGTCCCTTCTTCTGTCCACTCTAATCACACCGGTAGCAGAACTAGGGGCTTCATCGGGGAAGAGTGGCACTCTGGCTTAAAAGCATAGCTGAGATATAAGAACAGAGTAGGGCATTGAAGTACTAGCTTGCCTTACTTTCCTCTTTATCTAAATGGCCACTATTTCCCCAAAATTTTTGGGGACCCCTGTTATGATGCATGTGATGAGGATGGCCACTTCCAAACTTATCCTCTGCTCATTCTTTGAAGGCATAATCCGACCATAAATGAAATATAGCCACAGCTTGGCTTCAAACTTAAGATCATGCCAAGAGATCTCGCCACCCATAGAGCTTAAAAAATGAGTGTCTGCAGCAATGACGGGAGCTATCCACCTGAACTGGATCTCTTTGTCAGCAATTCTAGTAGCATACTCAGAGGCGGTGTCAATCTCATCCTCTCGGACTAAGGAATTGACTGCCACTAGGGCTATGTCCACTTCTACATCCCTCACCATGATAGAAGGAAGGAAGGAGAATTCGTCAACCTGGCCTCTGTGCCGCATGCTTTCTTGCCTTGCCTGGTATAAGGCGTAAAACTGGGGCACTAGGCTCTAGTAGAAGTGGGACAGAGGATTGGCAAAGACGTGCCATTAGCAGCCTGTGAATTGTGTAGTGATATTGGGGAAATCACCCTGTAGCCCCCCAAGATCGAAGCACTTTTCTATCATGATAGAGCGCCCTTTGCAAATGCCATAATGCCCCTCCATGTTGGGCATACAGAATATAATGTCCTCTTAGGTATTAGCGGCTAAGGTTGCCCTTGCTTTCCCTTTTCCTTTGCCTTTTGAGAGGTCGGGGCCTTGCCCTTGCTTGATTGTCTGGATGAAGACATACTCTGCAAGACCATGTTAGTGCCATACAACAATATTTTCTTTTTGTATTTTTTAAATTTTCAAGAAAAATAAAAACTGACATCTATCCTAAACTAAGGCAAGAAATTATAAAAATTGAATGCAAACAAGTAGAAGAGTTCAACGGTTAACCACTGATTACACCGGTGAAACACAGGTGGGGACCTGCAAACCGCCGATTAGCCGCCAGTCAGTAATAGAAAACTGGGAAGACATGGTCCAGACGGCACTACACCGGTGTTTCACCAGTTTTGACCTACAGAGCGCTGGTGTAACGCAGGTTTAGGACAGTGGCCTGAAGCCCTAAACCCCAATCTTGTGATTCATCCGACGTTTTGCTGGGCCTAACTGGTTGCACCAGTGACTGCCAATCAGCGAATTTCATCCCAAACTCAGTGAAATCAATCAAATCTTTCAAATTAAAGGTTCACTCGCTCAACACAACAACAAGGCAAATAAAAGTGACAATTTACCCTTAAGAAAGACGTCACTCCATCTATCATCGGGAAAATTGTAAATTCTAAGCTCATATAGGGCTACTCAGACTTCACCCTCAACTAGAATCAAACACATCAAGAATCAAGCATTTTCCATAGAGGATACCCACATTACCATTCAACATTCTATCAGCACCCCTATATACCCACAATATGAATAATACACAAATAATGGCAAGCATCATAGTGGGGTAATAGGGACACATGATTGGGGAAACTTCAATTTTCACATGCTCAAAATGATTCACATCTTCAAACAATAATCAAAAACAAAGAAGGAGACACATACCAAATGGATTTGAGAATGAGGAGCAGAAAAAGATCAAAGCTTGGGTTTGCTCAAAAATGGAGTTCCTACAGAAATTTTCTTGCTTTGGTGTAGTGAAGAGATAAGTGAGCAGTGATGAAATGAGGGGAGTGGAATGTGGAATTTATAGGAGAGAAGAAGTGTATAGGATTGGTAGGTGAAAAGGTGGATTTAATGGCTGGAAGGTGAAAAGGTAGTGTATGGGGAAGTTAAAAAGGTTAAATGGAGAAATGGAAAGGTGGAAGAATGGTTTATGGGGATTTGGAGAGGTTTTGACTGGTATTTTAAATTTTCAAGTCGGGTTTGGTCCATGGAGCAGTCAACATATCAAAAGATTTACATACTTAGACCCACGCTTGATCGACGGTTCGCCGGTTTACATGTCGGTGCCCATCCCCCTTTCAGTTTACTGATAAGCAAGCGATTGTCCGGCGATTTGCGGACTAACACCGGTGGTTCGCTGATTGGGTCAATGATTAGACCACCACTTTTGGGTGTACTGGCTTGAGCCAACGGTTTTTGGATTGATATCGGTGATCCGACAGTCGGTTTCTAGTTTCCTCTCTTTTCTCTACTCTTCTGTTTATTACCTGTGACAGGGCAGCGCTTCACATGTGTGTACCGGTGTTTCTCCAGTCTGGTGGCCTACCTACCCTATTTTTCTCTTTCTTGACTTGCCTCCAATTCTTCCTACAAAAATAAAAAGCAACAAAAACATCACAATGCTCAAAATAAAAACGGTTGGGTTGCCTCAGAAGAAGCATCTTGTATAACATCGTGGCACGACATCTACTATCTCAAGCTTCACACTCCAGAGGGTCATCCTCTGATTCAACTTCATCATAAAAAGGGTCATCATGATTCTCCTCACCATCAAGCACTTCCAAGACCTTACACTCATCCGGAGACTTAATCGGCTGACATAGATTTAAGGTAACCTCGTCACCACCTACTCGGAATTTAAGTTCCCCAAGCTCCGCATAAAGCTCTTCCCATTGCTAGTAATGGGTGCCCCAAGATAATTGGCACCTCGATGTCCATCTCACAATCCAGCACAACAAAATCATCTGGGAGTATGAATTTGTCCATCCTCACAAGGATATCAACTAGCACTCGAACGGGTCGTTTAATCAACCTATCCACCATCAACAACCTCATGGATGTAGGTTTGGGATTCCCTAACCCGAGTTTCTTGAAGATCATTAGAGGCATTAAATTGATACTAGCACCTACGTTGTAACGAGCTTTATTGAACATGCATAAGCCAATTGAGCAAGGAATGGTAAATGCCTTTGGATCCTCATGTTTTGGAGCAAGGTTGCTAGTCATTATAGCATTCTAATGATGGATCACCTCATCGGTGCCCGTATCCACCACCTTTTTTTCTTCAAGAGCCTCCTTCATAAACTTTGCATAGCCTGAGATTTGAATCAAAGCATCAACAAGCAGTATATTAATGGATAATTTGCTGAACATCTCTATAAACTTGCGAAGTTGTATATCTTCCTTTTTCTTGGTCAGCCGTTGTGGATATGGAGGTGAAAATCTTGTTTCTTGATCTTTGTCATTGGAGGCCTTCTTGTCTTCATTTACATTCAAATCATTCAAGGGAGTCAAATCAACTTCTCCTCATCCTTCCCTTCTTCTTCATCACAAACACTTGGTGCTTTTGGCACTATTTCCATCACATCATCATCAATTTCCCTTGGGGCAACAACATCCTTGGGCTTCACACCCGCATCCTTCAATATCTTACTACTCCTAGTCACTATCGCCATACAATGACCATCTTTTTTCAGATTTGGGACAGTGTCACTGAGGAGTGCACCCTTCATACGGGGGTTCATTTGCGAAGACAAATGGTTCATTTGTGCTTCGAGGTTTTTAATTGAAGCCGAGTGGGAGCTCACTATTTAGGTGAGGTTCGATACCTTTCCTTTCAACTCTTTAACCCCACTGTCAGTAGATTCTACCTTCTTCAACACCCGAGACAACATGTCTACAATTTTTGAGTTACCCATATCACTCACTCTGGGCTGGCCTTGCGATGATTCCACTTTTGGAGGAGGCCCATAGGGGTTAGCACTTTGATGATATCGCTGTCCTTCGTGATTTTGATCTCTCTTACCCCATCGATCATTTCTCTCCCTCCATCCTGGATTATCATGATTTCTCCAACCTTGATTTTCCTCCCTTGGGCGCTAAAGGCCTTGATTGGCACCTTGATACCCAGGGAAAGAATCCGCCAATTGACCCGCCATGTATTGACACTCCTCCTCAAATCTCGGGGTGAAGTGTCATCATCAAATTGAGGATGGCTTTGGGCACCTACAATATTCACACTCTTTGCACCAGCTCCTATCACATGTTTCATCATCAACTAAAGTTGGTTCATCATATTAACAAGAGTTTCACCTCTAGATTCATCCCTTTTTTGCATCTCAACAATCATAAGGTTGGGGGAAACACCACTAGAAGATACCTCTTCCTCTCTTGTATGCCACGCTCGATTGGTTTTAGTCATTCTGTCAAGAAGCGCTTTGGCTACTCCATAAGGTTGATCCGTGATGGATCCCCCAGCCAAATTATTTTCCACAGACTTATTGATCGAGTATAATAAATGGTAGAAGCTTTGAAGTAATACCCCATCGGGTAAGCCATGGTTTGGGCAAATGGCTACTTTTTTCTTGAACCTCAACCATACTTCATGGAGTTGTTCCCCGCAGGTTGTCGAAAATTAGTAATGTCATCCCTTACCTGCAACATCCTTAAGGGAGGAAAGAACCTATCCAGAAATGCTTCCATAAGTTCATTCCAAGAAGTAATAGACCTATGAGGTAACTCCTCCAACCACGCAATTGCTTCCCTTGTGAGTGAGAATGGGAAGAATCTTAATCTGATTGACTCTTGAGTTATATTTGTGATGTTGAAGGGCTGACAAACCTCCAAGAAGTTACAGAGATGCCTGTTTGCATCTTCACTAGGCATTCCTCCAAGGATCCCCTTCATTTGAAGTAGGTGTAGCATTGTACTCATTACATGGAAAATTGCATTCCCTACCGTTTGAGGTAGGCGAATTGCACCTGCTACATTAGGCATCACAGGATCCTCATCCTCATTATCTATATGCCCATCCACTGAGCCTTCCCCTTCTAATCAATATTGGCTAATATCAAGATTAACCTAGAGGGCACTAATTACAACAGCAAAGTCAAACCAACCACTATGCAGAATCAATTCAAAGTAACAAACAACTAAAGGCTATCAAACTACATTCCCCGGCAATGGCGCCATTTTTGATAATATCCAAAGTTACTCCTCTTGACGAGAGAGTATAAATGGTCGTTTACAGAATAAACATACCCGACGAGTATCGAGATCGAATTTCACAGGGAATGTTAGTTGATCACATAAGAGTTGTCTATTAAATTGAAGTAACTTGCATCAATGTTTCAAAAGCAATAACATAAAAATTGGGGGAATGCAATTTGTTAATTAAAAGAGGAATTCTATCACGAAAACAGAGGTAAAGCGTAGAAAACACCAAAGGATAAACTACTAAGGGTATGATATTGATAAGGGCATCTTTGAATTGGGATTGCTAATAGCTCCTATCATTACTCAATAGTATAATTAGTTTTAGACAAGGTAGAATCCTAAGTTTCTCAACCAATTAGATGCAATAACATCCGATTTTTTCAAACCCCGAAGTTATTTTCAAAACAACTACATCAACTTGGGTGAGAATTAATTATTTCTAACTTAGATTCTCAATGGGTATGTGATAATGGGTTTTGGCTATGTCTAGTCTAACCCCACATGATCAACACCCAATTACCTAGTAGTATTTCCTCATCCGTACTTCAAATTCCTTTTTCAAGCAAAATTAAAGTAAGTAAGTTCAACCCACATTTGCAACTATGAGTATTAAGATTAAAACTCAGAGGAAATACTAAAATTATATTAAGAATATGAATCTAAGATCAAATACATTATACCCAATTCAAATCAATCCCAATAATTCACACGCCCCTAGAAAGAAATTTAGCTACTCATCGAAGTAGAAAAAGACATTGCATTCAATAAAAATTCAATATTCATTCACAACTTGAGTAAGAAAATATCAGCAAAAGTTTGAGCTCCATTAGAGTTTCTACCTTGTAGAAGAAGAAGAAGATTGTTCTCTCTCTAGTTTAAATAAGACTCATAGAATAATGAAAATATGATATGGAATAATGGAATTTTCAGTTCCTTTTCGAGATGTATAAAAATAGGGTACATACTTTTTCCTCTTTTTCAGAGATGGACATTTTTACCCCTATGCAAACAGGCGTCACTTGTGATTCATCAGTGCTCATCCGTAATCCGCCGGTTGATTTTGGTCGATGATCAGTAAAGTCAGAACCCTTCGATGCTAGCATCGACGATTCACCGGTGCTGATCCGCAGCTCACTAGTATTAATCTTCATCAACATAGTGTGGAACTGCAATCAATTGGCATTTTGCCGATGTCCTCCGGTGGAGCGCCAGTCCTCATCTCCTTTGTTCCATGCTTTTTTCTCAATTTCATATTTTTTCTATTCAATTTAGATACCTGCAAAGATCAAGTAAAAAGGGCATAAAATCCACCTAAATGACCTAAAAACTAAGCAAATACTCATGTTTAAGAGCCTAATTTGTTGGACATCACAGCACTACAATGATGGGTCACCTCATCGGTGCCCATATCCACCACTTTTTTTTCTTTAAAAGTTCCTTCATAAACTTTTTGCATATCCGGGCATTTGTAGTAAGGCATCCATAAGAGGTACATTGATGGGTAATTTGCTGAACATTTCTATAAACTTGCGAAATTGATAATCCCCCTTCTTGGTAAGCCGCTATGGATATGGAGGTGGGACTTTAGCTTCTTGATTTTTTTCATTGGATACCTTCTTTCCCTCATTCACATTCACATCATTCAAGGGACTCAAATCAACTTCTCCCTCATCCTTATCTTCTTCACCATCACCAACACTTGGTGTTTTTGGCTCCTTTTCCAACTCATCATCAGCATTTGCCCTTTGGGCAACAACACCTTTGGGTTTCACACCTACGTCATTCAACATCTTGCCTCTCCTAGTCACGATTTCCATGCAATGACCGTCTTTCTTTGGATTTGGAATAGTGTCACTAGGGAGTGCACCTTTCATGCTACGATTCATTTGTGAAGATAAATGGTTCATTTGAGCTTCAAGGTGCTTGATCGATGCCAAGTGTAAACTTACTCTTTGGGCGAAGTTAGACACCTCCCCTTTTAATTCTTGAACCCTACTGTCTGTGGATTCTACCTTCTTCAACACCCGAGACAACATGTCTTCAATCTTTGAGTTGCTCATATCACTCACTCCGAGTTGCCCTTGAGATGCTTCTGCTTTTGGAGGAGGCACATAGGGGTTAGCACTTTGGTGATATCTCTCTCCTTCACGATTTTGATCTCTATTCACCCATCGATCATTTCTATCCCCCCATCCTTAATTATCACAATTTATCCAACCTTGATTCTCATCTCTTAGGCACTAAGGGCCTTGATTAGCACCTTGATACCCAAGGCGAGAACCCCCCACTTGGCCTGCCATGTATTGACACTCCTCCTCATATCTTGGTGGTGGAGTGCCCTCATCAAATTGAGTATGGCCTTGGGCACCTACAACATTCACACTCTTTGCACCAGCTCCTATCACATGTTTCATCATCAACTCTAGTTGGGTCATCATCTTAGAAAGAGTTTCATCTCTATCCTCATCCCTTTTCCTCATCTCAGCAGTCATAAGATAGGGAGCAATACCACTAGAAGATACCTCCTCTTCTCTAGTATTCCATGCTCGATTGGTTTTAGTCATTCTATCAATAAGTGCTTTGGCTATTTCGTAGGGCCGATCCATGATGGGACCCCCCTGCCAAATTATTAGCCACAGACTTATCGATAGAATATAATGAATTATAGAAGCTCTGAATTAAAACCCCATCGGGCAACCCATGGTTTGAGAAAATGGTAATTTTTTTCTTAAACCTCAACCATGTTTTACGGAGTTATTCCCAGCAAGTGGTCGGAAGTTGGTAATTCCATCACTCAGCTATAGCATCCTCAAGATAGGGAAGAACCTGTCCAAAAATGCTTCCTCATTCCAAGAAGTAATAGATCTAGGAGGCAACTCCTCCAACCAAGCGGTTGCTTCCCCGATTAGTTAAAATGAGAAGAGCCACAATCTGATCGACTCTCGACTTATATTTACAATGTTGAAGGATTGGCAAATCTCAAGAAGATTTTAGAGATGCCTATTTGCATCCTCACTTGGCATTGTACTCATCACTTGATATATTGCATTCCCTACCATAGGAGGTAGGCGAATGGCACCTGTTACATTGGGCAACACAAGATCATCATCCTCGTGATCCATATGCCCATCCACTAAACCTTCTCCTTCTTGTGAGTGTTGACTTATATCAAGATTAACCTAGATGGAACCAATCACAAGAGTAAAGTCAAACCAACCAAGATGCAACAAATCAATTCAAAATAACAAACAACTAAAGACTATCAAACTATATTCTCTGGCAATGGCGCCATTTTTTATAACATCCAAATTGACTTCTCTTAATGAAAGAGTGTAAACAGTCATCAGCAAAACAAATAATACCCAACGAGTGTCGGAGTCGAATCCCACAAGGAATAGTAGTTGATCACGCAAGTGCTATCTATCAAATTAAAGTAACTTGCATCAACGTCTCAACAACAATAAAGTAAAAAATGAGAAAATCACAACTTTTCAATTGAACAACAAATTCATTCAAAAAACAGGGACAAAGTGCAGAAAATACCAAAGGAGAGACTACTACGACTGATATTATTGGGGCATCATCAAATTGGGATTATTAACAACTCCTAAAATTACTCAATAGTATAATTATTTAAGGATGAGGTGGCACCTTACATTTTTCAACCAATTAGGTGCCTCATACCTCGGGTTTTCTCACACCCCAAAGTCCTTTTCACAACAACCACATCAACTTGGGTAAGAATCAACTATTTCTAACATTGATTTTTAATGGGTGTTTGACAATGGATTTTGGCTATCTCTAGCCGAACCTCATATGATCAACACCCAATTACCCACTAATGTTTCATCACACATACTCTAAATTTCTTTTTGAAGAAAAATTAAAGTAAGTAAATACAACCCGCATTTGCAACTATGAGTATTTAGATTAAAACTTAGATGAAACACTAGAATTATACTAATTGAGTAAATCTAAGATCAATTAAACAATACCCAGTCCAAATCAACCCCAATCATTCACACACCCCTTAGCAAGGTATTTAGCTACTCGTATAAGTAGAAGAAGACATTGCATTAAGGAATAATCCAATATCCGTTCAAAAAAATGAGTAATAAAATTCAAGCACAAGGTTCTCCAATGGAGTTTTTCTATATTTTCAAAGAAGAAAATGAAGCTTTCTCTCTCTACAATTCAATTCTCCAACTTCTCTCTACTTTCTATCCAATATTCAATACAATGCAATTCATGACCCCCTGGAATAGAAGGTTCATTTCTCTTTTATAAATGTACAAAAGTAAGGTACAAAATGCTTCTATTTTTTTTAATCGGACGTTTTTGCCCTTTTCTGACGAACCTCACTTGTGAGTCACCGGCGGTTCGCCGATGTTGATCCGCGGTCTACCGATCTATCTCATCTAGATGCTAGTGATTTTTGGATAGATTTAGCATTGGCACTGGAGGTTCGGCGGTGCTGATCCGCACCGGTAGCCACTATTCTTCAGCCCAGTAAGTATCTGCGAGTGACTGGCGTTTCTCCGATAGAGCATCGGTCCTCGTCTGAACTGTCAGTCCTCATCTCAATTTTCATGCTTTTTGCTTCATTTCATGTTTTCTCAATCAAGTTAAATGCCTGCAAAGATCAAGGAGAAAGAGTATGAAATTCACCTAAAAGACTTGAAAACCAAATAGGAACTCATGTCTAATAGCCTAATGAATTGGTAAATTACCAACTCCTCAACCTCGCGCGTGTCCCTCAAATTAACAAGAATAAATTTTTTAAAATAACGAAAATAATATTTAAAAGATATGTTTGTGTAACAGTATAAGAATTTTAGAAAGAAAATTATGAATTTCAAATTGATAAATAATTGTGTTTAAGAGTTTGATCCAATCCAATAGTTCTTTCTTCAGTTTGTTCTAATACTTATTTCAACGAAAAAGAACGTCAAAGAAATAGCATTTAATTGAAAGGTTAAAAAATCATTCACTTTTACATGAGTACTTAAATGCATGCATTATATGTATATTTCATGTTAATTATTATAAAAATTTTATTACTACACTATACATAAATTAACATTTAATATAAATATTAGTATTACGAAGATGCATTTAATACAAAGTTGTATAATAGAATAGAATATATAATATAAGTTATTTATTTAAAGAATTAGCACTTACAAAATCGTATTGATGGCTTTTTTTACACTAATAATTTGATATCATATCTAAATGCATTTATTTATTTATAATTGATTGTCTAAATTAAGAAAGACTCACCAATATTAGTGAAAATAATCATTAACGTTTGCATTAGAGTAGATTGTCTATATCACAGTCCTTGGAGTGTGATCCTTCTCCGAATCCTGTTAACGCGGGGTGCTTTGTGTTTCAGGCTGACCTTTTCTCAAATTAAATTTTCAAAATTCCTAACATAATATTAATTTTCATTATAAGTACAATTTTATTCAACGTCTAGTTATTTCTTAAAAGATAAAATATTAATTGCTTTTTAAATTTTTAAATATTAATATTTTCTATATATTTTAAATAAGGAAGAATTTAATACATTAGTTAATTTTAAAATTCAGAATATTAAAAAATAATAAAATAACTATTTTGTTGAGTATGAACTCTATTTTTAAAATGATAAAAAGGTGAATGAATTTTGCTACAAAGCTTTGTACTTTAAATATTTAGTAATAAATTAATTTTATTTTTTTTATTTTACTCTTTATGAGATGATTTCAACTAAAAAAAAATCATGTGTCTAGTGTCTAGTGTCTCCCTCTCATTCTCTTAATCTATGTGTCTAGTCATACACCTTCACATGAATTAAAATGAAAGAAATAATGTAGATTTAACTAAAAATACTGAATAACAAGCGCACTCAATTAATTTAAAACAACTTAAAATATGTTTTTGTATATATAAAAAGGAATTCAATGTATTAATGCATAATAAATTACACTTTTAATTTATTTTCTTGTACAGTGAGTTGAAAATTTATGATGGATGATTAGCTAGTTTAGTAAATAAATGATTAATAAAAGTTAACAGAACTGTGATTGATTTTAAAGTCTTAAATTGTTAGGACTTTTAATATAATTTAAATAAGAAAAGATTTAAGAAATAAGATTTTAATCAATTTTAAAATACTAAATATTAGAAATTCTTATCTTTTACAAATAAGTAAATATATAATACCTATAACCTTAATTAATTTCAAAGTATGAAATATTAGGACAATAATTAAATAATAATTATTTGAAGAAAATAATAAATGACAGTTTTGTCTATTGTAGAATCTTTTAATGAAGGTCAAAAAGTTCAATTAACACTTCTAAAGGCCTTCACACTTTAATACTAGTCTTAGTGTATGCGCCTCGTTCGTGTCCTTCATATTAATAACAACAAATAAAAAAATATAACATAAAAAAATTTAAAAGATGTATTTGTGTAACAATATATTTAGAAAGAAAAGTATAAATTTCAAATTGATAAATAATTTTGGCTAAGAGTTTGATCTAATCTATTGGTTCTTTCTTCAGTTTGTTCTAATGCTTATTTCAATGAACAAAACTGTCGTAGAAATAGTGATTGATTGAAAGGTAAAAAAATTATTTGCTTTTACATAAGCACTTAAATGCATGTATTATATGTATTTTTCATGTTAATTATTATAAAATTTGTATTACTATACTTGTAATAGATTAACATTTAATATAGATATTAGCATTAGGAAGATGCATTATAATACAAAGTTGTATAGTAGAATAGAACATATAATATAAGTTATTCACTTAAATAGTTAGCACTTATGAAATCGTAGTGTGAGTTATTAGTGGCTTATTTTGTCACTATAAATTGATATGATATCAAGAATGTATTTATTTATTTGTAATTGATCGTCAACGATGAAAAACTCACCAAAATTAGTGAAAACATATAATACCCCGAAAGTGCCTTAGACTAGACTCATATTTAAAATGGGAACAACTGAAAAATCAAGGATTTTGACTCCGAATGACTCGTGGTACGAGTCGTTAGTGGGAGTCGTGGTAAGCTACTGGGTTTGAAGGTCATGGACAAACGGGCCATGGTATGACTCGTTGGTTGATGTGACGATCCGTCATCATGAATCGTGGTTAGTAGCTGAGAAAGTAGGGGTGCGGAGTAACGAGTCAAGGTACGACCCATAAAATGGTGTAATGGGTCGTAGCTTGGAGTTGTTGTGTGTCACCAAGGTACCAGGGTTGGATAGTACGAGTCATAGTATTATTTGTTTTAAGGAACAACAAGTCGTGGTAAGTGCCCGTAGAAGGAGCAGGAAATCCTCCCAGTCGTAGTAACGGATGGAACCCACGAATTGTTGGATAAAGGTACAAGTCATGATGTGACTCGTGGAAAATTACAAAATGCAGGTTTCATTAGAGGCAGTAACGGACGGTAACCGCAAATCTTGGTAAGGAGGTACGACTCATGGTATAAGTCGTGGTCATTGGCAGTGTTAAATTTCCATACTTTTTATTAAGGATATTTTCTTAATTTCAAAGATCTAAGATCCTAAATTACATCGTTTTAAGCTCAGTTAGAACGATTTTAAGGGTGCTTAACCTATCCTAAGCCTTACCATTCCGTGCATGCATGTTTAGAGTTCTTTATTGGAGATCAAGCTTGAGAAACTCCCCAATTATCTCCTATTTCCTTTGGGTTTTCAAAAGGGAGTGTAAATCAGATTTGCCCAGGTATGTAAGGCTATGAATGAGAGTTTTTTTCACTATCATGTTCAAAATTCTTCTCAATTCTATGAATTTAAATTCTAGATTCAAGTTTATGATCTTATGGGGTTTATTCCTAATTTTGTGAAATTCTCTATGATCTATCTATGGGTCAATTCCCTTTATATATCAAATCATGTTTTAAGATCTATGGGTAGATTTTATACCTATTTTATTTATAAATTTATAGTTTTAAAATTAATTAAATTATACCCAATTATGCAAGTTTCATGAAAAGCCAAGTTATGATTCTATTATTATCTCGATCTTACTAAGTTTAAAATTATGATTTATGATTCATGTTATGATTTCTCTTTAAGTACTCTTCATGGAATTATGAATATCAAGTATATGGATTTTCACAAATATGCATGTTCTTCATAATTTATGAATTTATGATTTGGCCGAATCACGGGCCTTGTTTTATCGCTAGTTCACGTATTTCAAGCATGCTTATAATTATCATAATTTAAACTAGCCCATGAATCTTTTGTATGTTTTCCCCTATTATGACCTGAGCACTATATATGTTTTGGGAGTAGTATTTCACACTAGTAAATCGGGGGTCCAAGCATACCCCGTGTCTCAGAACTACGTGTCGACATAGCCACGATGGGACCTCCCTTGATACTGTCCCCTTTTGCCCGAATGGACGTTTCATGAGTTATATCTGTTATACCCCGGAAGCTCAAAGATCGAATCCGGGATTTGAAATGGGAAAATTTTGTAATTGATGTTGCAGGCACAGGACGAGTCGTGGGACGATTCATGAGGAGACCCCACAAGTCATCAAGTGACTCGTGGGCAGGCCTGGATTAAAGGAAGGATCGAGGTCCCCATGAGGGAGAAAATGACTCGTGGTTGTTCGGGTGTTTTATATGGGTATATCAAACAACATGCAAGTGCACGTGGTCGAACAAGTAGTAAGTGGCTTTAGTAAGCCAAGTATCGATCCCACAGAGACTTGGGTTAAGTGCAATTTGCTCAAGTATACTATATTTTTACTTCTAAATATGCTGACAACAACGTAACCAAAAAGTTAATAATTTGTTTTATAAATTTTATACTAAAACTAAGAACAATTATCTACTTTGAATTTGGACTATGAATAAGAGCATGCTGAGGTTAACGAACATGTAATGAAACTGATTATCATCATAAATTGGTTAATCTTTTCTTCCAGTTGCTAGCCAAGAACATTTGCCAAGAGATTAAAACTCTTGTATTTAATCTCACTTAAGAATCATGAACCATCCGTCTACATTTCTGTGATCAAATGCAATTCATGTTCTAGCCACAATTCCGGTTCCTAAATTGACTAATACGACTTTCAGGTATATTTCTATCCTGAAAGCACATCAAAACTCAATTTTCCAAACCAAGTAAAGAACAATATCCTATTAATTCACAACTTTCCAATTTCGTGCTCTCTCGAGTGAAATCGGACTTTTTAGATGTACATTAATGGCGGCCACACACCAATGCAGTAAGAACAAGAATTAATAGAACAACATGGAAGAAAAAGATGAAAACCATATAATCAATAATCAAAATTCATCACAAGTGTTCATAACCTCAGCAAGGAAGGGAATTAGCCACTCATTTGTGGATTAATCATCATAAAACGAGTGTTAATCATAGAAATAATTGAATTAGAGAAGAAAGAAAGAGAGAAAAAACCTTGAACTTTTCATCCCTCAACTGCCTGTAACCCACGTCCTTGCTCCACCAAGTCTGAAATATGAAAAATAAACCTAAATGTGCTATTTATAGTAGTAGGACTCTTTCCCGGAATAACAAGCAACGTGTCACGGAGTGCATCGCGGAGCACTGCCTCCGTGACACGCTACAGACGCGGAGGCTCTCTGGAAATCACCCGAACTTGGCCCCGGCAGCACCCTGTCGCATTGGCAGCGTGTCACGCTGCTTGGGCAGCGCGTTGCCACCTCTTGGTCGCGCAGCCAACCTACCGTGGCACGTTGCCAATGCGCAGGTGGGCTGTTGTGGTCGGCCTGCCTGCCGTGGCACGTTGCCAACGCGCAGGTGGGCTGTTTTGTGCCTCCTCTTTGTCGACGTTCGCGTGTTAATTCCGTTTCCAAGCCTCTACTTCACCAACTCATGGATTAGTTACTCAAAAGTCACCAAAACCTACAAAACAAAGGCTAATCATGTTGGTTAGCACATATCTTCACTTCATATAAAATTACATGAAAATGTATACAATAACTTAGATAAACAAGACTAATTTAAGTCATAAAGCGTATCTCGGGCATGCTATTTTTGCCCGTGATCACAACCCCACACTTAAAGCCTTGTTCGTCCTCGAACAACCTTTTACATATCATGCATATGGAGACTCCCACATAACTAATTTAGCAAGATAATTCAAGTTACGGCTATAATGATTACGTAAGATACAAGCTAAAAATAGAGCATGCCTGAGTTGATCATTGAAATGAAGTACAACTATGTTAAGACTTCTTAACCTCAAGAATCGACTCTCAATCTTAGCAAACTCATGCAAATCAACTAATTAAGAAATATCACATGAATTATATCCTTCATTCAACATGTGCCCCTCACGGAAAGAGAGTTACCAAATTTCACACGCAAAAATAATTTTTATATCACAACATGTGTGGGTACATGCATAGAATTACACTTACTCTCACAAAGAATTCACATGCATATTGTAATGACCCATAAGCTTGCCCTTAGTGTTTTATTCCACTAATTTAAGGATGTATGAATGTAAGATCAAGTAGGACTTTTTAGGTTGTAATGTAACTCAGGTGCGGGTAAGTACTATTATGATCAGTAATAGTGACTATCTTTCCTAAGCTCTTTTAATACATCACGCCTTCATTACAAACTTCCCTTCCTTCACTTCACCTTTTTCTCTTTTCATCTTTCTTTATCCTCTTTTGTTCCCCCCTTTCTTTAGGCACTTTTAGCTTATTAGTAAGGAGTTTTATAAGTAACTTTTCATTTATTTATTTTCTTACTCCCTACTAATACTCACCCATATTCAAACAAGTGCACCCTCGACCTTTCTCAACTCTTACAGTTGCTACTTTCCCTTCTTTTTCATTCTTCTCACTCCTTTACTCTTTCGGATTTTTCCTTTAAGCGCTTAGGAGTTTTGGTTCAATTTCAAGGCTAATGAAAGAAAAAGGATTAAGCTTATGTTGCAACTGTCAAAGAATAGGCTCAAGGCTCAATGGGGTTAACTAGGATTAATTTTTCAAGGTAGGTATAATGAGGGATAAAAGTTTGGTTCATTCAAAGAAATGCCTAAATCATCTCCTACAATTCACATCCTTCATTTCATTTTATATACACACCAGGCAAGTTCTAGACATTCCACAATAGCATAGAATACTCAAAAACCTTACACTCATGGCACATGCTCAAATCAAGACACAATCAGTAGACTCTTACTCAGCTAATCACAAGAATTCAGAATTAAGCTTCCATCATATTGAGTCAAATTCAAGAGCCTAAGTGTCTCACACAAAGTTATACACTTGCATGCTTCACACTGAACATACTTGCCTCTTACAACCATGTATAGCACATAACAAGAACATCAAGCACCAATTAGTTATGGTTTCAACAACCCAAAACCTATCGACTAATTTTTCCTCAAGACGGTCGTCATCCATCCATCGTCGAAAATAGTCCCTAACTATGACTAAAAACACTATATACAGACAACGGAAAGAAAGAAAAAGAAAATTTTTATTCTTCGGTTCAAAGACCCCCCGTCGAAAAAGAACCGAAAAGAAAAACCAACGGGTGATGAATTCATGCTTAACTCACATAAAACATTTTCAATTTTTTTCACAAGCATTACATTCACCAAAAATTGTTAAGCAAAAAAATTTGAAATTTCCCTTACCCCACACTTAAATCATGCTATGTCCTCATAGCATCAAATTAAAATTTAAAAAGGGTGAGAAATACTCCCTGAGGCCTTTAGGCCTAGCTACTAGCATGCCTTCCTTCAACTTTGCATAAGTGGGTGTTCGACCCCACTTTTTCTCTTCCATGCTTGTTAGCTTCCTCCTCCACGGGTACTCAGACTTCCCCTCCATCTGTGCTTAACTTTCCACCAAAACAACACAAGATGAAAATAAACAAAAATCAACTCAAATGCAAGAAATTAAAATGGTACCTGTGGTACCCTTGGGTTGCCTCCCAAGCAGCGCCTAATTTTACGTCGGGCACGACGTATCCAGTTTCACCGCTTTTTCCTCCACCTTGAGGATATGAATCTCACCCCTAATTTCTTTTCTAATTTCCTCTTATGTTCCAGGGGTGGAGGTGAAAAATTGTAAGGACCAAGCAGTAGATGTTGCCTTTTGAACTTATTGGCCCTTAAGTAAGCGAAGTCATTTTGTCTCTCCGAGTTAGCAAATTTCAAAATATACGGGGCTTGGTCCTCCTCTAGACATTTCTCTATAAGCTTGGAAGACTCTATTTCTATGTTTTCAACCAAACATAATGTCAAAAAATGCTTCGAGTGTGGTCCAATAAACCTCAACTCTGAAAATGCATTGTGCTTGACCTCCTTACTTGTATACACCTTCTCAGCATCGACATCTATCTCTCCATTGATGTCAAATGGGGGATACTCTATCTCTTCTTCCATGAATGAATTTTCCATAAGTTTGAGCCCATCATGGGGACACTCAAGAGATTCTAATTGTTGGGCTTCATTCAAAAATTCACCCATGTCTTCCTCTTGTAGTTCCTCTTGAATATCGGCTACAACTGTTACCTGCAATTTATCACAAGCTTCAGCCTCAGCAATCATCTTCGTGAATTTGACGCTCATCCTTTCTAGAGCCTCTACATTCTCTTCTTGCTGAATCCTCAATACTGCCATCGCCTCCTTCATTGCTTATGATTGCTCCAAGAGTTGTTTCAGCATGTCTTCTATTCGAGCTTGGCATCCCAAGTCCTCATTTTCAGCATGCCTATATTCAGAAAAAACAACAGAAGGATCATAGTAGGGGCTTGGGGGAGGGGAATATGCATTCGGACAGCCATCCCAATGGCCATCTTGACCACCACATATATTGCACGTGTTATAGTGTTGCCACAATTGGGGTCCTCCGCAATTCATACAAGATTCGCCAAAATATGAGTATCCACCATTTAAAACATTTGTATTCCACGATGTCATGTCAATAAGGGTATGCGAACAAGCAGAAAAATAAAATAAAATAAAGAAGAATTAAAACAAACACTAAGACCAAGTTGTCAGCTCTTAGAAAACAAAAATACAGTAAATTAACACTTAAAACAAATTCACCAATTGCCAAGTCCCCGGCAACGGCGCCAAAAACTTGTTCGGGTGTTTTATATAGGTATATCAAACAACACGCAAGTGCACGTGGTCGAACAAGTAGTAAGTGGCTTTAGTAAGCCAAGTATCGATCCCACAGAGACTTGGGTTAAGTGCAATTTGCTCAAGTATACTATATTTTTACTTCTAAATATGCTGACAACAACGTAACCAAAAAGTTAATAATTTGTTTTATAAATGTTATACTAAAACTAAGAACAATTATCTACTTTGAATTTGGACTATGAATAAGAGCATGCTGAGGTTAACGAACATGTAATGAAACTGATTATCATCATAAATTAGTTAATCTTTTCTTCCAGTTGCTAGCCAAGAATATTTGCCAAGAGATTAAAACTCTTGTATTTAATCTCACTTAAGAATCATGAACCATCCGTCTACATTTCTGTGATCAAATGCAATTCATGTTCTAGCCATACAATTCCGGTTCCTAAATTGACTAATACGACTTTCAGGTATATTTCTATCCTGAAAGCACATCAAAACTCAATTTTCCCAAACCAAGTAAAGAACAATATCCTATTAATTCACAACTTTCCAATTTCGTGCTCTCTCGAGTGAAATCAGACTTTTTAGATGTACATTAATGGCGGCCATACACCAATGCAGTAAGAATAAGAATTAATAGAACAACATGGAAGAAAAAGATGAAAACCATATAATCAATAATCAAAATTCATCACAAGTGTTCATAACCTCAGCAAGGAAGGGAATTAGCCACTCATTTGTGGATTAATCATCATAAAATGAGTGTTAATCATACAAACAATTGAATTAGAGAAGAAAGAAAGAGAGAAAAAACCCTAAACTTTTCGTCCCTCAACTGCCTGTAACCCACGTCCTTGCTCCACCAAGTCTGAAATATGAAAAATAAACCTAAATGTGCTATTTATAGTAGTAGGAATCTTTCCCGGAATAACAAGCAACGTGTCATGGAGTGCATCGCGGAGCACTGCCTCCATGACATGCTACGGACGCGGAGGCTCTCTGGAAATCACCCGAACTTGGCCCCGGCAGCACCCTGCCGCGTTGGCAACGTGTCACGCTGCTTGGGCAGCGCGTTGCCACCTCTTGGTTGCACAGCCAACCTGCCGTGGCACGTTGCCAATGCGCAGGTGGGCTGTTGTGGTCGGCCTGCCTGCTGTGGCACGTTGCCAACGCGCAGGTGGGCTGTTTTGTGCCTCCTCTTTGCCGACGTTCGCGTGTTAATTCCGTTTCCAAGGCTATACTTCACCAACTCATGGATTAGTTACTCAAAAGTCACCAAAACCTACAAAACGAAGGCTAATCATGTTTGTTAGCACATATCTTCACTTCATATAAAATTACATGAAAATGTATACAATAACTTAGATAAACAAGACTAATTTAAGTCATAAAGTGTATCTCGGGCATGCTATTTTTGCCCGTGATTAGTGGTCAGTCACCACGAGTCTTCATGTCACTTGTTGGGTAAGGTTGGAAGTAAGTTAGAAGCAGCAACCAGTGTACCTAACGGATGGGACTCCACGAGTCATGGCCAGTTCCAACGACTCGTAAGGTGATTCGTGAGCAAGCAGGTTGAAAGTGAGGCAGTGTACATGACTGAAGGAGACCAAGAGTCGTGGTCTCGGGAATGAGTCATTAAGTCTAGTGCACTTGATGGGCGACTCGATGAGTCGTTGCCCATCCTGACGAATCATCAGGTCACCCGTTAAGGTCACATAGAAGTTATTTTATGTGAAATAGTAAGGGCGTTCTCATAAATTCCTAAGTTCCTAAGACCTATAACACGTCATTTGAGGCTCATTTTAGTGGGTTTTAAGCAGGGTAAAACCTATCCTAAGTCATTATTCTCATGCATGCAAGTTTGAAGGTTTGAAGAGGATATTCAAGGCAAAATCTCAAGGTTTCCAATGGAATCTCAGCTTGGGCTATTAGAGGGTGTTAGAATTCACCATTTCCAGGTATGTAAGGCTATGAGTGGGTGTTTTCTTCCACACCCATGCCCAATTCCTATCAAAATGTAAAAAAAATATTTATGGTCAAGTATGGGGTTTTACTCAATTGCATGATTCTTCAATCTCTGCTCATAGGTATGATTAGATTGCATTTATAAGGATGATTTATGAAGCTTGGGCAGATTCTAAATTGTTTTTCCCTTATAAAAAATGTTTTCTAACATTTGAATCTAAAACGCCCATGGGTGAAGAGTTCATAAAAGAGGTGATTTATGGTAAATGTGTGATGATGATGAAGTTGATAATGAAAAGCATGTTTCTAAACCTACCCATGATTTTGATGTTGTTTCCTAAATGAATCGATTGGATTCTAGAATGATATAGCTTTGGGTGATGCCCACGTGTTGATTAAAGTGATGATTTTTCCGACATAAGCTTACCACATTGTTTAAAGTGAAATTTTCCAATTTTATCATGAATTCTAGCTTGTGGCATGTTGAGTAAATATTTCTACATGTATCTTACCACATGAATTGTAGTAGATACTCCCACCTATGATTGAGCTTGTGGTATGATTCGAAATAAAGCTTCGCATATGCATGAATTTATAATTGAGATGTATGCCATTATTGAACTTCCAGTGTTAACCCTACCTGAGGGTACTGATGGTTTTGTACTGTATTGTGATGCTTCGCAAGTCGGACTCAAGTGTGTGTTGATGCAGCATGGGAAAGTGATAGCATATGCCTCGAGACAATTTAAAGTTCATGAAAAGAATTACCAGACCCATGATCTCTAATTGGCCGCGGTGGTGTTTGCATTGAAGATATGGCGGCATTACTTGTATGGGGTCCACATTGATGTATTCACGGATCACAAGAGCTTGTAATATGTGTTCACGCAGAAAGACCTCAATCTTCGGCAAAGGAGGTGGTTGGAGCTACTTAAGGACTATGATATGAGTATCCTTTACCACCCGGGTAAGGCTAATGTGGTAGCGAATGCACTTAGTAGACTCTCTTGGAGAGTGTGTCCCATGTGGATGAGGGAAAGAAAGAGTTGGCGAAGGATTTCCACCTACTCGCAAGATTGGGAGTTAGATTTATTGACTCGACTATGGTGGCGTCGTTGTGCAAAATGGATCAGAATCGTCCTTGGTAGTTGATGTCAAATCTAATCAAGATGAAGATCTGATCTTGAGGAAACTGAAGGAAGAAGTGTGGAGTCAAAAGGTGGAGGTCTTCTCCCAAGGGGGAGATGGTGTATTGCGGTACCAGGGTTATTTTTGTGTCCCAAATGTTGATAACTTGATGGACCGGATATTGCATGAGGTACATGGATCCAGGTATTCTATCCATCTGGGTACTACCATGATGTATCATGACTTGCGGGAAATATATTGGTGGAACGGCATGAAGAAGGATATTGCAAAATTCGTAGCCAAATGCCCTAACTGTCAGCAAGTGAAAGTTGAGCATCAAAGGCCGGGAGGCATATTGTAGGATATTAACATTCCTACATGGAAGTAGGAAGAGATTAACATGGACTTCATTACCGGCCTACCTCGTACTCGCTGACAGTATGATTCCATTTGGGTGGTAGTCGACAGGTTGACCAAGGCTGCACACTTTCTACCGGTCAAAACCACAAATTCAGCGGATGAGTATGCCAAATTGCATATTTGGGAGTTTGTCCGGCTTCATGGAATGCCCTTGTCAATTATTTTAGACTGAGGTACTCAATTTACCTATCAGTTTTTGAGGTCTTTTCAAAAAGGGCTTGGGACTCAGGTTAAACTCAGCACAGCATTTCATCCGCAAATGGATGGCTAGGAAGAACGGACAATTCAAACTATAGAGGATATGTTGAGAGCCTGTGTGATGGATTTTAAAGGTAGTTGGGATGACCACTTGCCCTTGATCGAGTTCGCTTACAATAACAGCTATTACTCTAGTATCCAAATGGCACCGTTCGAGGCTCTTTATGGGCAGAGGTGTAGATCGCCCATCGTATGGTTTGAGGTTGGTGAGGTAGTTGTGATAGAGCTAGACTCGGTTCACGAGGCTATGGTGAAGGTTTCGTTGATAAGGGACAGGCTGAAAACTGCTCAGAGTCGTCAAAAGTCATATGCGTATGTGAGAAGAAGAGATCTGGAGTTTGAGGTTGATGATTGGGTATTTCTAAAGATAACTCCCATGAAGGGAGTAATGCAGTTCGGAAAGAAAGGAAAACTCAGTCCCTGCTATATTGGTCCCTACCGGGTTATTAGAAGAGTTGGTAAAGTAGCGTACGAGTTGGATTTGCCATCATAGTTATCTTTAGTTCATCTCATATTTCATGTATCGCTCTTGAAAAAGTGCTTGGGTGGTCCAACTTTAGTAGTCCCGGTGGAAAGTGTTGATATGGGAGATAAACCTCAGTTATGAGGAAATTCCAGTTGATATCTTGGATCGACAGGTTCGGAGGTTGAGGAATAAAAAAGTAGCTTCGGTGAAGGTGTTGTGGAGAAACCAACATGTTGAGGGAGCTATGTGGGAAGCCGAATCGGCTATGATGGCTAACTACCCCCACCTATTCCCTACCGACTCAGTTTCAATTTGAGGTATCAGTTTTTTCCCTAATTATCTAATCATTTTCCATGTTCAGTTCATGTGCTCAAGTTTGAATTATGCAATGACAAATGTATGTGATGCCTGAATTCAGTTCAGCTATGTAGTTCTTTTCATAAATAGTCATTCCGTTGGTTTTCGATGTTAATAACCAGTATTTGCATATGATGATTGCATATTTCTACATTTTCTATGTGTTTCTAACATTCGAGAATGAATGTTCCAAGGGAGAGATATTGTTATACCCCGGAGCTCAAAAATCAGACCTGGAAGTTGAAACAGGAAAATTTTGGAATTGATGTTGCAGGCACAGGACGAGTTGTGGGACGACTCGTGAGGAGACCCCACGAGTTGTCAAGTGACTCGTGGGTAGGCCTGGATTAAAGGAAGGATCGAGGTCCCCACAAGGGAGACAACAACTCGTGGTCAGTCTCCACGAGTCATCATGTAACTCGTGGGGTGAGGTTGGAAGTAAGTTAGAAGCAGCAACCAGTGTATCTAAGGGATGGGACCCCACGAGTCGTGTCCAGTTCCAACGACTCGTGAGGTGATTCGTGAGCAAGTAGGTTGAAAAGTGAGGGAGTGTCAGGACAAAAGGAGACCACGAGTCGTTGTCTCGAGGAACGAGTCATTAAGTCATCCATTACGAGCCCCAGAAGACACGTTATCCAGTGCACTTGACGGGCGACTCGACGAGTCGTTGCCCGTCCTGACGAATCGTCAAGTCAGCTGTTAAGGTCACCTGGTAATTATTTTCTAAGAAATAGTAAGGGCTTTCTTATAAATTTTGAAGTTCCTAAGACCTATACTACGTCGTTTAAGGCTCGTTTTAGTGGGTTTTAAGCAGGGTAAAATCTATCCTAAGCCATTATTCTCATGCATGCAAAATCTCAAGGTTTCCATTGGAATCTCAACTTGGGCTATTAGAGGGTGTTAGAATTCACCACTTCCAGGTATGTAAGGCTATGAGTAGGGTGTTTTCTTCCACACCCATGCCCAATCCCTATCAAAATGTGATAAATTATCTATGATCAAGTATGGGGTTTTACTCAATTGCATGATTCTTCAACCTCTAGTATGATTAGATTGCATTTATATGGATTATTTATGAAACTTGGGTGGATTCTAAATTGTTTTTACCTTATAAGAAATTGTTTTCTAACATTTGAATGTAAAACGTCCATGGGTGAAGAGTTCACAAAAGAGGTGATTTATGGTAAATGTGTGATGATGATGATGAAGTTGATAATGAAAAGCATGTTTCTAAAACTACCTATGATTTTGATGTTGTTTCCTAAATGAATTGATTGGATTCTAGAATGATAGAGCTTTGGGTGATGCCCACGTGTTGATTAAAGTGATGATTTTCCCGACATAAGCTTATCACATTATTCAAAGTAAAATTTCCCAATTTTATTATGAATTCTAGCTTATGGTATGTTGAGTAAATATTTCTACATGTAGCTTACCACATGATTCGGGGTAGATGCTCCCACCTATGATTGAGCTTGTGGTATATTTCAAAATAAAACTTCTCATATGCATGAATTTATAATTGAGATGTATGTCATTATTGAGCTTTGTCGAAGGACAATGTTGAGATTCGTTTCATACGATGTTGAGTCATGCATGATTTCTTGAGCTTCGTCAATAGACGATGTTGAGCTTCGTTATATACGATGTAGAGCATTGCATGTTTTTGGGAGAAGAGTCAAGCACCGAGCGGATTAAGTGTCGATTACCCTATGCCCCAGAACTACGCGCCAACGTAGGTTGATACTATTATATTATCGGGACCTCCCTTGTGAGTTATCTTCGACCCGATTGGCCCTTCAGCTTGATATAGATATCATGGTAGCATACCTAGCCCTGGAAAAGTTTTGGACGGCTCTACCCACTTGAGTGTGATAGTCGAGACCACGTAAGCTCTATCATGGTATGTCAGTTAAGTGACGAGTCTCTCACTGTCTATATCATTTAGATTTGCATATTCATTACTTATGATAATTACTTATGCATGCATGTTCAAAAAGGCAAGGTTTGACTCACTGTTCAGCTATAATATAAATGTTATGTTTCAGCTTTGAGTCATTTGAGTAAATCATGATGTTCTAAAGCTATGCATGGTCATGTTATGATAAGAGTACGGTTTCAGAATGAATGCATGTAGCCTTCTATTTACACTTAAAAGATTATGATATGTTATGGAATGTTTTAAATGTTTTATTTACTTAAGCGGTTTTACTTACCTTGCATACTCAGTACATTCTACGTACTGACCACATACTTTCTATGCTGCATCATTTCATGATTCAGGACCCGGTTCTCAGGTTCATCCCCCTTCATAGTTGTTGTTCAGTGTTAGCACCTGCGTATTTGGTGAGTCCTCATCTTCCGAGGACTAAACCTTCAATTGTTTTAGATGTCCTTTCAGTCTCAGTATAGTTGAGCTAGTTGGGGTGTTGTCCCATCAGCTCGTCCAGATTAGAGGCTTATCAGACTTAGACGTGTATTCATCTTCAGATATTATTCTATTGTTATATTGAGTTTGACCTCCACTAAGTTTATAATTATGTTTTCTTCATGTTTATTGAATGAGTTAGTTGAATGCTTATGCCATGGGTCGACTTGGGTCTCTCGGGGTCCCTTGTCCCGTTTCTACGATCCAGGCCTCTGTTTGGTTCGTGACAATATCACACCTCTTTTTATGGTTCTACCCTTGGCATGGTACGAACACACTCCCGACTAGGAGTTTACAGGTCGAGTTCCATGTGTGATCATATGGGGTATGTCGGTTATAAGAATCTCCCAGGTGTTCCTCATGATTTACGTATGGTTATGTTAATATTACTTTTGCTCAAGTTATGTTTTATAAAGTTTCTCTTATAACTATAATTATGATTGGATTATGAATGGTTTCAAACCTTGAGCCCTTATGCTTACATTATGATATTTACTTCATGATCAGGTTGTCCTACTCTTTTGAACTATTATATATTTTAACTGTCCGTTTCTACTTACCTTGCATACTCAGTACATTCCAAGTACTGACCGCATACCCGATGTTGTATCATTTCATGATACAGGCTCGGATGTTCAAGTTCAATCCCGCTGTTAGAAAGATATGCAGAGTTAGTACATTCATCTTGTTGGTGAGTCCTCATCCTTTGAGGACCTTTTTATCAGCTTGTTGTTAGTACCTTTCAGTTTCAATTTCTTACTGAGCTACTTGGGGTCTTCTCCCATCAGCTCATCAGGATGTTAGAGGCTTATCAGACATAGTATGTACTCAACTTCGAATCAGTGTTATATTTTCTATTATTTAGATGTTGTTGGATTTTCAGAATTCCACTCAAGAATGTTTTATTATTTTAGTTTTAGCTTGTTGTATGCTTTTAGCTATAATGTTCATGCCATGGGTTGACTTCGAGCCTCTCGGGGTTCCTTATCCCGTATCTCTATCCGGGCCTATGTTCGGGTTTGTGACAAACTTGGTATCAGAGCCATAGGTTTTAAAGTGTCCTAGGGAGCCGCGTTAAGTAGTCCTTTTCATGGGTGTGAAGCACGCCACAATTATGAGAAAGAGGCTACAAAACGTTTAGGAAACCTCCCTTCTTTAATGATCTATGACGTGCAATAAAGTGTCTCTCTATCCTTCTAACTCGTGTTATACGCATTTGCAGAATCATGCCTCCTTGCTGAGTTAATGGAAGAAGAAACAGGAACGGGAATGGCAATGGAGATGGGCACCAGCAGGCCCTGCCAGCCCCTGAGGATCATGTGCCCGAGCAGGTTGCCCATGCAGAGTTTAGGGCAGCCATCCAGATGCTGGCACAGGCATTAACTGCCCAGGTCAACTAGAAGGCGGTAGCGCATGTTTCCCAAAATGGGAATGCGATAGTGGCAAGAGTCAGGGTCTTTCTCAGGATGAACCCTCCGGAGTTTCATGGATCAAAGGTGGACGAGGATCCACATGAGTTTATTGATGAGATCCAGAAGGTCATCCAGATTATAGGGGTGACAGGGGAGGAGTGCATAGACCTAGCTCTTATCGGTTGAAAGGGGTTGCATATATCTGGTTTAGATAGTGGAAGGAAAGCAGAGCAGTTGGAGCGGGTCCCATTGTTTGGGATGATTTTCTTACCGCGTTCTTTGATTGGTTCTTTCCCCGTAAGATGAGGGAGATCAAGGCAGCTGAGTTCATGAACCTGAAATAGAACAATATGATCATTTAGGAGTATGCTCTAGAGTTCACCCGATTGTCCAAATATGCGCCGGAGATGGTGGCCAATCAGAGGGCTCGTGTGAGCCGGTTTTTGAATAGAGTAGCGGATTACATGTTCAAGGACTGCAGGACTGCCATGCTGCATCAGAATATTGACTTCTCAGGACTAGTGTTGTATGCCCAGCAGATGGAGGCGGGTGCATGTGAGAGAGAGAGGCTAAAAGGGTCAGGACAGGTAGTTATGGGTTATCCCAATAGAGATTGGGAGGCAGACATCGTCGACAGTCCCATCAGAGGTCATTAGCTCCAGCGCCATCATCAGCCAGTGTCCCGTCCAGACCCAAACATGATGAGAGGGGTAGGGCATCAGGTTCGTGGGGCCAGGGGAGCACTACAGGAGATTGCACCTTTCCAGCCTGTGCGAAGTGTGGCAAGAATCATCCCAGAGTTTAGTTGGCTCAGATTCTTAGTTCAGGTGTGGCAAACCCAGACACAGACTCAGGGATTGCCCTTCATCTAGATTGGGCGATGGTGGGGTCCGTACCCCAGCCACTAGTTTAGCAGCTCCAACAGCACGTTCCTTCGAGCAGGGTGCTTCCACTAGTTCAACTGGTGGTCAGCACCAGAACAGGTTATATGCACTCTCGTTGTGACAGGAGCAAGAGACTTCACCCGATGTGGTAACTGGTATGTTACGAGTATTCCACCTTGATATATATTCTTTGTTAGATATAGGGGCTATCTTATCTTTTCTGACAACCTATGTTGCTAGTAGTTTTGAAGTCAGTCCAGAAATCCTATCAGAACCCTTCTCAATCTCTACTCCAGTCGGTGATTCAGTTCTATCTCGATTGGTATATAGAAATTGCCCTATCATAGTCCTTCAGAAAGTCACCTTAACAAATTTAGTGTAGCTAGCCATGATAGATTTTAATGTCATCTTTGGCATGGATTGGCTACATGCATGTTATGCCTCAGTAAATTGTAGAACCCCTACGGTAGAGTTCCAATTTCCGAGTGAGCCAGTCCTAGAATGGAAGGGTAGTTCAGTTGTGCCTGTAGGTTGTTTCATTTCCTACCTTAAGGCCAGAAAGATCATCTTTAAAGGTTGTTTGTACCATCTAGTTAGGGTTAAGGATGCTACATCTAAAACCCCGACTATCCAGTCAGTTCTTGTAGTGTGTAAATATCCAGAAGTGTTTCCAGATGGTCTACCGGGAATCCCTCCTGAGTGGGAGATTGATTTTGGTATTGACCTTCTTCCTAATATGCAGCCTATATCCATACCTCCTTACGGAATGGCTCCAGCTGAGCTAAAGGAGTTGAAAGAGCAGTTGAAGGATCTCTTAGACAAGGGTTTTATCAAACCAAGCAAATCCCCATGGGGTGCACCAGTTCTCTTTATCCAAAAGAAAGATGGTTCCCATCGGATGTGCATTGATTATCGACAATTGAACAAGGTCACAGTCAAGGACAGGTATCCCCTCCCCAAAATTACTGACTTGTTTAACCAGCTTCAAGGTGTCAAGTGTTTCTCAAAGAAAGACCACTAATCCGGGTATCATCAGCTCAGGGTTAAGGAGAGTAACATTCCGAGGACAGCCTTCAATACTTGGTATATCCACTATGAGTTTGTTGTTATGTCTTTTGGACTAACTAATGCTCCTGCAGCTTTTATGGATTTGATAAACAGAGTGTTCAAGCCGTATTTGGACATGTTCATGATCATGTTCATAGATGACATTCTCATATACTCTCGGAGCAAGGAGGAGCATGTTGCTCATTTGAGGGTGGTGCTACAGGCTCTTAAGGATCACCAGCTGTATGCAAAATTCAGTAAGTTGAGTTTTGGTTAAATTAAGTAGCATTTTTAGGACATGTGGTGTCAAGTGAGGGTGTGCAGGTGGACTCTCAAAAGATAGAAGTTTTGAAGAATTGGTCTAGACCTGTGAGTCCCTCCGAGATCAGGATTTCTTAGGCTTAGTTGGTTAATACAGGAGGTTTATAGAAGTATTTTCATCCATTGCAGCACCATTGACTAAGTTGACCTAGAAGAAAGTGAAGTTTCAATGGTCGGAGGCCTGTGAGAGGAGCTTCCAAGAGTTGAACACTCGACTCACCTCAGCACCAGTGTTGACTCTAGCTGAGGGTACCAATGGATTTGTGGTATATTATGACGCCTCAAGGAACGACCTTGGTTGTGTATTGATGCAGCATGGTAAGGTCATAGCCTATGCTTCCAGACAACTAAAAGTCCATTAGAAGAACTATCCAACTCACGACCACGAGTTGGCAGTGGTAGTATTTGCCTTGAAGATTTGGAGAAACTATCTATACGGGGTCCATGTGGATGTTTTTATAGACCACAAAAGCCAATAGTACGTGTTCACCCAGAAGGATCTAAATCTACGTCAATGGAGGTGGTTGGAGCTTCTTAAGGATTACAATATGAGTGTGCTTTATCATCCGGAAAAGGCTAATGTAGTGGAAGATTCTCCTAGCAGTCTTTCCGTGGAGAGTGTGTCTCGTGTGCATGAGGAGAGGAAAGAGTTAGTGAAGGATATGAATCGGCTTGCACAACTAGGAGTTCGTTTTGTTGACTCGACAGATGGTGGTGTCATTGTTCGGAATGGATCAGAATCTTCCTTGGTGACCGAAGTAAAGGCTAGACAAGACGAGGATCCTATTTTGGTAAAGTTGAAGGAAGCTGTTCAGAATCAGAAGGTGGAGGTTTTCTTCCAACGGGGAGATGGTGTACTACGATATTAGGGTCGTTTGTGTGTATCGGGTGTTGATGAATTGAGAGTGCGGATGTTGCATGAGGCTCATGGTTCCAGATATTCCATACATCCAGGTGCCACCAAGATGTATCGTGACCTACGGGAAGTCTATTGGTAGAATGGCATGAAGAGGGACATAACAAAATTTGTGGCAAGGTGTCCGAATAATCAACAGGTAAAAGTGGAGCATCAAAGACCTGGAGGTTTGCTTCAAGACATTTGTATGCCTACTTGGAAGTGGGAGGAAATCAATATCGACTTCATTACAAGATTTCCTCATACTCGTCGACAGTATGACTCTATTTGGGTGGTTAGACAGGTTGACTAGAGTAGCTCATTTTCTACCGGTCAAAACTACAGATTTAGCGGAGGATTATATATTCGAGAGTTAGTTCGGTTGAATGGAGTGCCCTTGTCCATCATATCAAATAGAGGTACTCAGTTTACCTCCCAGTTTTGGAGATCATTTCAGAAGGGACTTGGCACTCAGGTCAAGCTTAGCACAGCTTTTCACCTACAACAGATGGTCAGGCTGAACAGACCATTTAGACTCTTGAGGATATGTTGAGAGCGTGTGTGATTGATTTCAAGGGTAGTTGGGATGACCATTTACCTCTCATCAAATTTTCATATAACAATAGCTACATTCTAGTATTCAATGACAACATTTGAGTCTCTTTATGGGCAAAGATGTAGATCGCCTATTGGTTGGTTCGAAGTCGGTGAAGCTATATTGATAGGACTGAATTCATTTCACGAGGGAATTCAGTTCATGAGGCTATGGAGAAGGTTCAGCTGATAACGGAAAGGTTGAAAGCAGCTCAGAGTCACCAAAAGTCCTATGCAGATTTGAGGAGGAGAGAACTGGAGTTCGAAGTTAATAATTGGGTATTTTTGAAGGTGTCTCCCATGAAGGGAGTGATGAGGTTTGGAAAGAAGGAAAAACTTAGTCCCCGTTATATTGGCCCATATCGGATTGTGCAACGTGTTGGCAAGGTGGCCTATGAGTTGGATTTGCCCTCAGAATTGGCTTCAGTACATCCAGTTTTCCATATGTCGCTTTTAAAGAAATGCATGGGTGACCTTGATTTGGTTGTTCCGGTGGAGAGCGTGAGCGTGAAGGACTATCTTAGTTATGAGGAGGTGCTAGTGGAGATCCTTGATCGTTAGGTTTAGAAGCTAAGAAACAAGGAAGTAGTGTCAGTAAAGGTATTGCGGAGGAATCATCATATTGAGGGAGCTACATGGGAAGCCGAAGTAGATATGATGGCTAAATACCCGCATCTATTTTTCTCTGATTCAGTTCCAGCTTGAGGTATCAGTTTCCTCCTTAGAACTCTATTCAATTTCATGTTTAGTTCATGTGTCCCAGTTTCTTTCATGTTAATGTATGTATTTGTGATTCATGAATTCAGTTCAATCATGTATTTCAGCTCGGAGTCAATCACTCCGTCAGTTTTCAGCTTTAGATGTTCAGTATTAGAGATGTCAGTTCTATTCCCCAGCTTTTTAGTATGTTCATTCACATTCGAGGACGAATGTCCCCAAGGGGGAGATATTGTAATACCCCAAAAGTACCTAAGACTAGACTCGGGATTTTAAATGGGAACAGCCAAAAAATCAGGGATTTTAACTTAGAATGACTCGTGGTATGAGTCTTGGGAAGGAGTAATGAGTCGTTAGTGGGAGTTGTGGTAAGCTTCTAGGTGTGAAGGTCATGGACTAATGGGCCATGGTATGACTCGTTGGTTGATGTGATGATCCATCGTCATGAATCGTGGTTAGTAGCTGAGGAAGTAGGATTCTAGAGTAACGAGTCAAGGTACGACCTGTAGGATGGTATAACGGGTTGTAGGTTAGAGTCATTGTGTATCGCTGAGGTACTAGGGTTAGATGGTACGAGTCGTAGTACGACTCATTGTAAGGAATAATGAGTCATGGTGAGTGCCCATAGGAAAGAGCAGGAAATCCTCCCAGTCATAGCAACAGATGGAACCCATGACTTGTTGGATGTAGGTATGAATCATGGTGTGACTCGTGGAAAAGTCCAGAATGCAGGTTTCATCAGAGGCAGTAACAGATGGTAACCATGAGTTGTGGTAAGGAGGTACGACTCGTGGTATGAGTCGTGGTCACTGGTCGTGTTAAATTTTTAGACTTCTTTATTAAGGGTATTTTCATAATTTCTAAGCTCTAAGGTCCTAAACTACATCATTTTAATCTCAGTTAGAAGGGTTCTAAGGGTGCTTAACCTATCCTAAACCTTACCATTCCATGCATGCAAGTTTACACTTCCTTATTAGAGATCAAGCTTGAGAAACTCCCCAATTTTATCTAATTTCCTTTGGGCTTTCAAAAGGGAGTGTAAATCATATTTTCTCAGGTATGTAGGGATATGAATGAGATTTCCTTTCACTCTCATGCTCAGAATTCTTCTCAATTCTATGAATTTAAATTCTAGATTTAAGTTTATGATCTTATGGGGTTTATTCCTAATTTTGTGAAATTCTCTATGATTTATCCATGGGTCAATTCCCTTCATGTATCAAATCATGTTTTAAGATATATGGGAAAATTTTATACCTATTTATTTATAAATTTATAGTTTCAAATTTAATTAAATTATGTCCAATTATGCAGGTTTTATGAAAAACCAAGTTATGATTCTGTTATTATCTCGATCTTACTATGTTTAAAATTATGATTGATGATTCATGTTATGATTTCTCTTTAAGTATTCTTCATGGAATTATGAATATCAAGTATATGGATTTTCACAAATATGCATGTTCTTCATAATTTATGAATTTATGATTTGACCAACTCACGGGCCTCATTTTATGGCTAGTTCACATATTTCAAGCATGCTTATTATTATCATGATTTAAACTAGCCCAAGAATCTTATGTATGTTTTCCCCCATTATGATATGAGCACTATATATGTTTTTGGGAGTAGTATTTAACACCGGATAGACCTGGGGTCCAAGCATACCCCGTGTCTCAGAACTGCGTGCCAACATAGACACAATGGGACCTCCTTTGAGACTATCCCCCTTTGCCCGAATGGGCCTTTCATGAGTGATATCACACCTCTTTTCATGGTTCTACCCTTGGCAAGGTATGAACACCCTCCAGACTAGGGGTTTACAGGTCGGGCTCCATGTGCGCTCATATGGGGTATGTCGATTATAAGAATCTTCCACTGTCCTCATGATTTAAGCATGGTTATGTTTATATTACTTCGGCTCAAGTTATATTTTATAAAGTTTCACTTATAACTATGATTATGATTGGATTATGAATGGTTTGAAAACCTTGAGCCCCTATGCTTACATTATGATATTTACTTCATGATTATATTGTCCTACTCTTATGAACTCTTATGTATTTTAACTATCCATTTTTACTTACCTTTCATACTTAGTATATTTCAAGTACTGACCACATATCCTATGTTGTATCATTTTAGGATACAGGCTTTGACGTACAGGTTCAGTCCCGTCGTTAGACAGATCTGCAAAATTGGCACATTTAGCTTGTTGGTTAGTCCTCATCATTCGAGGACCTCTTTATCAACTTGTTGTTAGTAACTTTCAGTTTCAGTTTATTAGTGAGCTAGTTGGTGTCTTGTCCTATTAGCTTGTCAGGATGTTAGAGGCTTATCAGACATAGTATGTACTCAGCTTCGGACCAGTGTAATGTTTTTCGTTGTTCAGATGTTGTTGGATTTTTAGACTTCCGCTTAAACATGTTTTCTTATTTCAGTTTTCACTTGTTGTTTGCTCTTAGTTGTTATGTTCTTGCCATGGGTCGACTTGGAGCCTCTCGGGTTCCTTGTTCCGTGTCTCTATTTTGTCAAGTGTGAACTTTATTTTTAAAAAGCGAAGGTAAAAGGTGAATGGGTTGAAGTTTCGATCGTACTTTAAATATTTAGTAATAACTTAATTTTAAAAGTTTCATTTTAGCTCAATTTTTTCTCTCTCCCTTAATCTATATGTCTTGACAAACACATTCACTTAAATTAGGTCGTTCGCTGCAACGATCTCTCCCCGGTACTCCCCTCGAGCTCGAGCCTCTCTTTTTAGAAAAATAGTTAATATTTAAGCCATTCTCATTATTTAATCGCAACAAGGTGCGTTAAATAATCAAAATCATATATACATATCAATTCATTGGAGTCTACGCTCCATTCCTGTACTTGCTCAAATACAACACTCATCTTACATGATAGATTCACAAAATGAAGTTCATTACACACTTCTACATGATCTCAATGATAGATTATATTCATCTCATATCAATATGATAATTCTCATTTATTCACATAAAATGCTCATAACAAGGAATGTCCAAAGACTAATCAAATACAGTAATTACATCAGCATATAAGCCATTACGCAGGGTCTAACCCTCTAACCATAACCTACCTCAATTTCAAACATGAAGAATCAATTACTCCACTAGAGCCTTGCCCTTTCTCACAGCTTTGGAATGTTCGTAATCTACAATAAAACAAATAGTAATTCATTATCCTCTCTTCGAATTAAGGGATTTAGAAGATCAAACCCTCCCATTCAGGGCATTTTCGAAAGTGAACCCCAATTCTGCTAAGTTCTAGGTCCCACTTCTCGCACAATCCTTGTTTTTAATAATAATCCTAGGGGAGTGATCAATACTCCTAATTATCAAGTCTAACCACACCATAATCTTCTCATAATTCATCCCTAGTGTAACTATCTAGGGTCTTCTCCCTCACAAAAGTCCACCATTGAAGGTATATAAGAATTCTGGGATCAACATTACTCATGTAGAGATAAACGATCGCAAAATCTTACCTCAGTGAAGAGTTCACTGCTTTGGAGGGTTTTCCCGTTCTCTATACCTTCTGATTGTGATTTTGAGAATATTGGGGTAAAACCCCCTAATTCTCACTTAAAACCTACTTTCTGATTCTCGTCATCTGCTGCAGCAGTCACATTTCCACTACAGCAGCCATAGTGTCGTTGTGGCGGTTCTAGCGGTTACATCCCAAATTCGCCATGGCGAAACTCCAACCGCCGCCACAGTCATGCTGCAGTGGGAATCCCTCTACTACAGTAGGCCCCCAAACAAGTAACTACCTGAAATTTACCAATTTCACACTTAGAAAAATTTCACAACACTTTCTATTCCTTCCCTAGCTTGTTCCAGTGTTCTAGGCCCTTAACCATTTGGTAACGACATCTGGGTCGTTACATTTGATACCAATTAAAACACCATTCATCCCCGAATGCTCTATACAAAGAAAGGGAAAAATACTTACCGAATTCCACGAACAGTTGGGGATACTTGACCTGCATATCAACCTCGGTCTCTTAAGTGGCTTCCTCAATCAGACAATTCTTCCACTGGACCTTTACTGTCGGAATATCCTTGGACCTAAACTTTCGAACCTCTCTATCCAATATCGCTACAGCCTTATCCTCAAAGGATATATTCTCTTACAGTAACACAGAGTCCCACTTGATGATATACGTTCCATCCCTATGGTACTTTTTCAGCAAAGACGCATGAAATGTCAGATGCACTCCAGACAATCTTGGCGGCAATGCCAGCTCATAATTCACTTCCCTCACACCCAGGAGTATTTCAAATGGCCCAGTATACCACGGGCTGAGCTTTCCCAGGGGACACCTTGAGCAGTACTTGCTCCCCCTCCATACACTCCATGTCCCATACTTTCTTGTCTATGTACTGCTTTTGCCTACTCTGAGCAGCTACTAGGAAGTCCTGAATTATTTGAACCTTTTCCAAGGACTCCTTTAACAAATCATCCCTCCAAGGCCTCACCTCAAATGCATCAAACCACTCAATTGGAGACCTGTACTTTCTCCCATGCAAAACTTCAAATGGCACCATGCCAATGCTCGAGTGGTTGCTATTGTTATAGGCGAACTCTGCCAAGGGAAAAAATTTGTCCCACTGGCCCCAAAAATCTATCACACACACCCAGAGCATGTCCTACAATATCTGGATAGTCTGTTCCAACTATCCGTCTGTCTGAGGATGAAAGGTTGTGCTCGAGTCCAACCTCATACCCAACTCGACCTGCAAGGTCCTCCAAAAATGAAAAGTGAACTGGGTGCCCCTATTTGATACAATTGAAACGAGCACCCCATGCAACTAATTACCTCATTCACGTACAGCTTGGCTAGTTTCTTGGTGTTGTAAGTCACCTAGACCGGCAAGAAATGAGCAGACTTGGTCAACCTGTCCACTATGACCCAAATTGAGTTAAATTTTCCCAAAGTATTTGGAAGAACCACCACGAAGTCAATTGCTATTCTCTCCCATTTCCACTCGGGAACAGGCATTCTCTGAAGTACTCCCCTAGGCTTTTGGTGCTCGTACTTCACCTGCTGATAATTCAAACACTGAGCAATGTAGTCCACAATGTCCCTCTTCATTCTACTCCACCAATAGTGTTGTTTCAGGTTGTGGTATATCTTGGTGACTCTGGGGTGAATGGAGTACCTCGAGTTGTGATCTTCTACTAAGAGAGTTTAAATTAGCTCACCAACACCTGCCCCTTTATTCTAAGCACCCCTTCATCATCTAACACTGCTTCCTTGGCTTCTCCATGCAGAACTTAATCCCTGGTCTTACCCATCTTTTCATCTTCAAACTATTTGCTTTGATTTCCTCTAGCAGTGAGGATTTAGCCTCCATGTTGGCTAGTATTGCACCAGTTTTTATCAGCGACAACCTCACCAAGATGTTTGCCAAACTCTAGACTTCCCTAGCCATCGCCCACTGAGTAGCTTCCAAGCAAGCTAAACTGCCCATGCTCACCGTCTTCCTACTCAACGCGTCTACCACAACATTGGCCTTTCCTGGGTGGTACAAGATGGTGATATCATAATCCTTAAGCAGCTCCATCCATCTCCTCTACCTCAAATTGAAATCTTTCTGGGAGAATACATACTGCAAGGTACGATAATCCATGAACATCTCACATCGAGCTCCATACAGATAGTGCCTCCAAATTTTCAAGGCAAACACCACTGCTACTAAATCCAGATCATGCGCGGGGTAATTCTTTTCATGCACCTTCATCTGTCTCGAGGCATAAACAATAACCTGTCCTTCCTATATTAACACATCACCCAACCCATACCGTGAGGCGTCACAATAAACAACAAAGTATTTACCTTTCAAAGGCAACACTAGGATAGGTGTTGTGGTTAGCAAAGTCTTGAGTTTCTAAAAACTTTCTTCACATTCCTCTGACCAGTGGAAAGACACATCCTTTTGCGTCAACTTGGTTAATGCCAAAGCGATGGAGGTGAATCCTATCACGAACCAACGGTAGTAATTGGCTAGCCCCACAAAACTCTGAATTTTCATCACATTAGTTGGCCTCACCCAATTTCTGACCGCCTCCACCTTCTTTGAATCAACTCGAATTCCCTCCTTGGAAACCACATAACCCAGAAAGGACACAGATTCTAACCAAAACTCACACTTAGTGAACTTAGCATACAACTGCTTCTCCTTCAGTACTCCCAGCACAATCCTTAAATGGTTCTCATGCTCCTGCTTGGTCTTAGAATACACCATGATATCGTCAATAAATACAATAACAAATGAATCCAGGTAGTGCTTGAAAATACCATGCATCAGGCTCATGAACACAGCTGGGGAATTAGAGTGACATGACCAGAAACTTGTAATGCCCATACCTAGTTCGAAAGGGTCTTTCAGGAATATCTTCACACAGATTTTCAGCTAGTGATAACCAGACCTCAAGTTAATCTTTGAAAACACCGTCGCCCCCTGTAACTTATCAAACAAATCATCTATTCGAGGAAGAGGGTGCTTGTTCCGAATGGTTATTTCACGACATGAACGTAAACCCCGATCGTAACACAGGACAGGGATCCCTTAGAGACTCCAAGTCGATCCATGGCATGAACAATCATCTAACTTCATATCATCAAAGCACACCATCTCCCCCTTTGGAGAAGACCTCTACCTTTTGATTTTGAACGATTTCCTTCAACTTTACCAAAATCCGGTCCTCATCTTGTCTAGCTTTAACATCAGTCACCAAGGATGATTTTGATCCGTTATGCATAACAACACCACCATCGGTTGAGTCAATTCAACCTAACTCCCAACCTTGTAAGTCGATGTACATCTCTCACCAGCTCCTTCTTCCCCTCATCCACATGGGACACACTCTCCATAGAGAGTCTACTAAGTGCGTCCGCTACCACATTAGCCTTACCCGGTTGGAAAAGGACACTCATATCGTAGTCCTTGAGTAGCTCCAACCACCTCCTTTGCCGAAGATTAAGGTCCTTATAGGTAAACATATATTACAAACTTTTATGGTCTGTGAACACATCCACGTGGACCTCGTACAAGTAATGTCACCATATCCTTAAGGTGAATACCGCTGCGGCCATTTCGAGATCATGGGTCGGGTAATTCTTTTCATGAACCTTTAGCTATCTGGAGGCATAGGATATGAATTTCTCATGTTGCATCAATACGCACTCAAGTCTGATCCTTGAAGCATCATAATACACTACAAACCCATCAGTACCTTTGGGTAAGGTCAATACCGGTGTTGAGGTAAGTCGAGTCTTCAACTCTTGGAAGCTCTTCTCACAAGCCTCCGACCATTGAAATTTCACCCTTCTTCTGGGTCAATTTGGTCAAGGGCATTGCAATAGATGAAAAACCCTCAACAAATCTCCGATAGTAGCCAGCTAAACCCAAGAAACTCCGAATATCTAAAGGATTCACCGGTCTAGGCCAATTCTTCACCGCTCGATGTTTTGAGAATCTACCTTTATGCCCTCACTTGATACCACATGGCCCAAAAACGCTATGGAGTTCAACCAAAACTCGCACTTACTGAATTTGGCATATAATTGACGATCCTTGAGAGTCTGAAGCACTACTCTAAAATGAGCGGCATGTTCCTCCTCGCTCCGGGAGTATATAAGGATGTCGTCAATGAACACAATCACGAACATGTCCAGGTATGGCTTGAACACCCTGTTCATAAGGTCCATAAAAGTTGCAGAAGCATTTGTTAGTCTAAAAGATGTAACTACAAACTCATAATGACTATACCGCATTCTGAAGGTTGTCTTCGGGATGTCACCCTCCTGAACCCTGAGCTGGTGATACCCGGACCTGAGATCTATCTTTGAGAAGAACTTGGCACCCTGAAGCTGGTCAAATAAATCATCAATCCTAGGTAAAGGATACCTGTTCTTGATGGTGACTTTGTTCAATTGCCGATAATCAATGTACATCCGAAAGGAACCATCTTTCTTTCACACAAATAAAACTGGTGCACCCCATGGAGACTTGCTTGGTCTAATGAAACCCTTATCTAACAAGTCCTCCAGTTGTTCCTTCAATTCTTTTAGTTCGGCTAGAGCCATTCTATGCGGAGGGATAGATATAGGCTGTTGGGAAAAAGGTCAATACAAAAATCAATTTCCCTCTCAGGAGGAACACCTGGTAAATCATCCAGAAATACTTCCGGGTACTCAACTGGAACTGAATGGATAGTTGGGGTCTCGGACTCAACATACTTCACCATAACTATATGATACATACATCCCTTAGAGATCATCTTTCTGGATTTAAGATAGGAAATAAAACGATCTACAGGCACGGCCAAACTATCCGTCCACTCCAAGACTAACTCACTCGAAAAGCAGAACTCCACCGTACTGTTTCTACAATTAACAGAAGCATAACATGCATATAACCAATCTATGCCAAGAATAATATCAAAGTCAGTCATGGCTAACTCTACAAGGTCTGCGGAGGTGACTTTATGTAATATAGTGATCAGACATCTTCTATACACCCGCCTAGCTACAACCAAATCACCAATAGGAGTAGAAACTGAAATAGTTTTGACAGAGTCTCGGGACTAACTCCAAAGCTACTAGCAATATAAGGTGTCACAAAAGACAAGGTAGCCCCTAGATCTAACAAATCATAAGCATCAAGGTGAAACACTCATAACATACCAGTAACCACATCTGGTGAAGTCTCCTGCTCCTGACGTGAGGCAAGGGCATAGAATCTATTTTGGCGTTGTCTGCCACCCCTACTTATAGATGCTCCCTGTGGAGCTGAACATGTTGGAGCTGTTGCTGTCCTGGTGGTTTGTGCACTGCCTCGATCATCATCCTGTCTAGCAAATAGACACCTTGGCGCATGTGGCCGGACCTACCACACCCATAGAAAATATCTGAGCCAAGAAAACACTCCTCGACATGACTCTTGTCGTACTTTCTGTAGGCTGGAGAGGTGCGCTCTACCTGCATGCCCCTCTAGTCCCTCGATCCTGAAACCCTGCTCCTCTGATCACCCTTGAGTCTGGATGGAACACTACCTGATGATGGTGCTGGAGCTAGCGACCTCTATTGAAATTGAGGGCCGTGACCACCACCGGATCTCTGATGAGTAAACCCATGGCTATCTATCCGAGCCCTCTTTGCCTCCCTCTCCCTCGCATGAGCCACCTCTATCTGTTGGGCGTACATCACTATACGAGGAATGTCCATATCCTAATGAAGAATGGAAGTCTTGCAATCTTCGTCCAAATAACCCGCCATGCCATGAACAAATCGGCTCACCCGCGCCCTCTGATCAACGACTAACTCTGGGGCGTATTTTGAGAAGTGAGTGAACTCAAAAGCATACTCCTGTATCGTCATCCTCCCCTTCTTCAAATTCACAAATTCTGCTGCCTTCAACTCTCTCATCTCTTGAGGAAAGAACCGATTTAGAAATGCCATGTGGAACTCCTCCCAAGTCACTGGGCCTGCTCCGGCGGCCCTACTGTCTCTCCATTGCCTGAACCAGATATGTGCGACCCCTTTCAGCTGATACGAGGCTAACTCTGCACATTCAACCCCAATCACGACCATAACCTGGGTGATCTTCACAATCTCATCAATAAACTCACTCGGATCTTCATCACCTTAGACCCAAGAAACTCCAGCTGGTTCATCCTCAAGAAGTCTCTAACTCGAGCCGTCGCTGCATTGCCATTTTGCGGAACATGCGCAATGACCTGCAGATTGACCTGAGAGGTCAAGGCCTGCGCAAGCATCTGAATAGCGACCCTGAACTCAGCATGAGCAACTGGCTCCGGTGCCTGGGGCTCCTGAACTGGTGGGGATTGCAGATGCCCGTTATCGTTGCCATCCTCGTGGTCTTCACCATACCTATTTCTCCTACCATTCATTCTTCGGGGAGCCATGATTCCGCAATCGCGAATAGCATGAATTAGAAGGATAGAAAGACTTTTCATCGCGTGATATAGATCATGAAAGAAGGGAATATTTTCTAAACGTCTCGTAGCCTCTCGTCATAAGTGCGGCGCGCTTCACACCCATGAAAATGATTCTAGTTAATGCGGCTTTAAGACACCCTAGGATACTTCAAACCTATTTCTCTGATACCAAGTTTGTCATGGCCCGAACATAGACCCCGATCGTAACACGGGACAGGGAGCCCCGAGAGACTCCAAGTCGACCCATGGCATGAACATTCATCTAACTTCATATCATCAAAATGGAATGCTTAACATATCAACATATAGGAAGCATGAACATAACATAGTATAGCATGATAACCGGTACGGACTAAATACATAACAGCAGAGTACTACAAATAGTCTGAAAGCCTCTAACGTAATAGATGGGTTGTTGGGACAACATCCCCAACTAACCCAGCAACTGAAAATAAAATAAATGCATCGATGTTTGAATCAAATGGTCCTCAGAGAATGAGGACTCACCAATAAGATGGATGCGAGACTCCGTAACAAGCTAATGCCGATGTTGGATCTGAAGATCGGAGCCTATATCATAAGATGATACAGCATAGAGTATGCGGTCAGTACGTGGAATGTACCGAGTATGCAAGGTAAGTAAAATGGATATAAAAATACATAAAACCTCATAAATGATCATAAGAGAAGGAAATCATGCTCGTATCATAAATATCATAAGATAACATAAGGCTCAAGGTTTTCAAATCATTCGTAAACCATTCATTATCATAATCATAAGAGAAACTTTATCAAATCATCACTTGAGCCAATAACATAACATAAAAGTGCATAAAACATGCGGAACAATGGGTGGACTCATCATAACCGACACCATCATAGTAGAGCCTTACATGATGCCCTAACTATCTTACTCAAGTAGGCAGAGTTGCCCCTGTCTTGACAGGTGAGGGACGTGCATTATGTTATATCACGAAAGAGGAGATCATTATCATTGTAATGTATCATTATAAACCCACAGTGGCATATGGTTATGAGACACCGACGTAGTCCTTTGAATGTTGGGTGCTCGGTGCTAGACACGGCTCCAAAAAAACATGCACATTAGGCTCATATGTAAATCAATAATATCATTCATTAAGATTCATGGCTAAATAAATATTTATCATTCATTGATCCCCATTAAAACATGATTAGCCAACAATCAAAGGCCCTTTTTGTCGGCCAACATCATAAATCGATAAATCATGAGATCCGTTTCATAAATCATAAATCATTCTTCAATATGGGGGAATTCCCCAATACCTTAACATGCTTTACAATACTCAATTCATTTGAAAACATACTCATAAACATGGGTAACTTGAAAACATTTTTTCCTTCATCATCAATTCATAATACTTGAACATTCATCGTATACTTTGGCTTTTCATGAACTTCATAAATGGGAAATTTGATTTATAAAACTTGAAACATGATTTGTGGTGAAAAACAACATAAAACTTTCCATAATTCGAAATTCAATGATAGTAACTCAATAGATCAAACCCATGTAGAGAAATTGAATTTCATGCATTGGGTAAAACCCCATTTTGGTAGGAATTTCATGAAATTGAAAGAGGTTGGGCATGTATGTGAAAGGATTCACCCATTCATAACCCTACATACCTGGGAAAAATCAATTCTCACCACTCCTTGAAAGCCCAAAGAAAATTGATGAAGAAAACCTTGAAGACTAGCTTGATCACCTCTAAATTTTTTTCTAACTTTTGCATGCATGAGAATGAATAGGATAGAAGGGCTTAACATATCTTAATACAATCAGAAAATAACTTAAAACGACGTAGTTTATGACCTTAAAGCATAGGAATAACAAAAATAACCTTAATGAAAAACCCTGAAAAATCTGCACAGGGTGAACTAACGGGCATACCAACGAGTTGTTGGAGGATACCACGACTAGTGGTATCCGTCCGTCATCTGCACTGCCAAAATCCCTAATCTCATATTCAATCCACGACTCTATAGGACGAGTCTTCCTTTCATCCAACGGGTCATCACATCGTCCATTGCTTGCCCCCTCCAGATTCTACACTGGTCCTTCCAATGAGCCTCACCACGACTCGTTACTTCATCCAACGCTTCGTGGTTGCCTTCCGTTAGATCCACTAGTAAATCATTGACATTTCAAACAATGATTGGTGACTAAGACTCGTTACTTCCCACGACAGGTCGTGGGATGACCCGTTATATCCCCTAATTTTGAAGTCCAGTACCCACCATGGCTCCAAACGATGACTCGTTGTACATAACAACGAGTCGTTACTTCGCTCGTTGATTCCACTTTCACCAGGCCTATTCCTTCCCACAACTTCTTCCCACGGGTCGTTGGTTGGACCAACGATCTGTTGGGTCATTCGTCCTGTGATATTTTTCCCGGTTTTTAACCAACTTCCATTTTAAATTTCAAGTCTAATCTTAGACACTTTCGGGGTATTACAAGTTACCTTGTTCAACTGGCGGTAGTTGATACACATCTGCATACTAGCATCCTTCTTCTTTAGAAACAAAATCGGGGCACCCCACGGCAATACACTCAGTCTGATGAATCCTTTACTAAGAAACTCCTGCAACTGCTCCTTGAGTTCTCTCAACTCAGCAGGTGGTATTCGGTATGGAGGAATAGAAATGGGTCTAGTACCTGGTTCCAAATCAATACAGAAATCTATGTCACGGTCCAACAGCATGCCTGACAAATCTGCAGGGAGCACCTCTAAGAACTCACAAGCAATCGGGACCGGCTCTATGGAAGGACCCTCTGAACTAGTGTCCCTAATATGCGCCAAATACACTGAACAACCCCACTCTATCAACTTACGGGCACGAATATACTAAATAAGTTTCTTAGGAGCAGGGCTACAATTCCCTTTCAACTCCAACCTAGACGACTCTGGACCCAATATAGTGACGGTCTTAGCATAGCAATCTAGAATCTCATGGTAAGGGTACAACTAGCTCATTCCCAAAGTTATATCAAAATCAACCATGTCTAAGATCACTAGGTCTGCCAGAGTGTCAAATCCCATAAAATCAACAATGCAATCATGAACAACCCTCTCCACTAACAAAGAATATCCAACAGGAGTAGACACATGGATAGGAGTATTAAGCACATCATAAACATGATCAAGACCCAAAGCAAAATAAGCAGACACATAAGAAACTATAGAGCCCTGTTCAAACAACGCAATAGCCATTTTTTCACAGACAAATAAAGTACCTGTAATGATAGCATATGAAGCCTCTGCCTCAGTCGTACCAGGAAAAGCATAAAACTGGGCCTGGTTACCAGTCTGACAACTACCCGGTTAGGCTGTACCACCCCTCTACCTACCTTGGTGCCACCCCTACCCACTTAAGCACATCCTCTACCCTGCTGAACACTGCATCTAACAGCTGGCGGACCTCCTTGTCCCAGCTGTGGATGATCCTGACTGAATGCACTACCTCCTCTCTCAACAGGGACCGGAGCTCGAGAAGCTGGGTAAGGAACAATCTGTCTGCACTATCCAAACTTGGGCCACCATCTACATATGTGGCCATACTCACCACACTCATAACAGACCTTCTCAATAAATGGTCTCTAAGATGGAATAGAAGAAATAGGACGAGCTATAAAGTCATAATGAACTATCTGTATACCCCCGACTGCACCTAACAGTCTTGGAGTTGTCCCTGGCAAACCTCTGGCTGATACCTGCATGGCGGATTGAATGGGGCATCCAGAGAAACCCGGTGGTGCCGGAACCTTAGCATAAGGACCACTGAAAGAACCCACTCTCCAAGCCTTCTTCTCGGCATTTCTTGCATAACCTTCCTGTCTCATCCCTTCAATCGACTTCACATACTCTACCGCCTCCTAGAAGGTCTTACCTGAGGAGACTATTTGCAGAGTTGATACCTGGAAATCCACATTTAAGCCTTTAACAAACTGCATGATGCTCTCCTCCTCGGTGGGAAGTAAGGGTAGAGCATACCTGGACAGTGAGTGAAATTAAGCCTCGTATGCAGCAACAGATGAGCTTCCCTGCTCAATAGTGGTGAACTCATCCCGTCTCCTATCCCTTAGAGTGTTGGGAACATATTTCTTCAAAAATGTGGAGTAGAACTGGGTCCAAGTCAATGGGGGTGACCCCGCTGATCTACATTCCACAAAAGCTCTCCACCAAAGCTTGGCATCCCCCATCAACTAAAAGGTAACGAACTCTACTTTGTACCTCTCCACAGCCCCCCATCTTGTGGATCCTTTCATGGTAGTCGATGATAAACTCGTAGGCGTCCTCTAACTCTGTGCCATAGAAAACGGGAGACTTTATCTTAGTGAACCTCAAAAATAGGTCATGCTCCTCCTCTGTCATCACTGGTCCTACTACCGGCCTCGAAAATATGACAGCTTCAGATATATCATCAATCTGCGGAGCCACAGCAGCTGCATGTTGTATCCCTGACTGCTGCCCTGCTGGAGTTGTTGGTGCTGCCGCAGTGCCCTCAAGGCCACTTAGAAGGTTGATAACCTAAGCTAGAACCTCAGAGGATGCTGGCGCGGCAGGAGCTTCTCCCTGCGTCAGGACTTCGACCTCAACTGCCACTCTCTCCTGCACTGCTGGTGGCATGGGAAATGCAGACCTCTCCCTGACTGGAGCAAGAGAATGAGTCCCTTCTTTAGCAGCAACAGGCCTCTATCCACAACCTCTGCCCCTTTCTCTTTCGTGAACTGCGTAGCCACTGCTAGCTCGATGCTACATCTCTGTTGTCGTTGGCGCGTGTTCTCACCATCTGGGAGGAAAGAAGAAAAATTGTTAGATACCAATTTGGATTATCATATATCAATTGGAATCAAGTAATCGCATGAAAGGAGAGAAGAAGGGAGTTTTCCTAAAGTCCTGCAACCTCTCAAAGATAAGTTACGAACTCTCTGCACCGATCTGAAAGACTCTACTATACCCGTTTTAGTGCAATGAGGTCAACAAATCTAGGGCTATGATACCAACTTTGTCATGACCCAATTGGCCATGATTGGCACCCACAGTGATCCCCCCCCCCGGTGGGCGAACCAACGATTTTCAAACGTTACCCCAAAATTGATCATTCATAAGAAAACTTTAACCAAAATAAAATGAAGTAAATTAATTATCAAGAGCAACTGATTTCAAACAAACTTCAATACAAAACCCAAGACCTGATTATTATTACACTAGATGTATCCTTACAACTTTAAGAAATGCTAAGTCTAAAACATAAAAGAAAAATCAAATGTCTGGGAAAAGAAAGACATCCTCGATGGGAGAGTGGTATTTCCTCCTTGGTTAGCTCATCTCTCAAACTCTGTTGCTGCTTTATACGTGAGAACATAAGGAAATTCCTAGATCAAGTTCTGCACTCAGAAAAGAAGTGCAGGCATAAGGTCAGTACAAAACATGGTATTGGTAGACATCATCAACCGATCCTAAATAATAACCAATATACATAGTAATAACAATACAACACCAGTCTTCAACATAAAAGGAACATACAGAAAGTTTTCAGACAGCTCTACTCAAGGAACAGCCGGCCTACTCTCTGGATTAGGCCATTCGCTGCAACGGTCTCGCTGCATCGAATTACGCAGTAGCTCGACTATGCTGCATTTTCCCAATTCTTCAGCTTATTAATTTCATCATTCACATATTCCACCAATATCTCTCATATAAGCACACTTAAGGATGACAATTAACATCACCAAATATCTCTCACGAGTTCAACAGGAATTACAGCAAAATCCACTCATTAAGTTTCGACATTGTGACAAGTCACCCTTAGAACTTTCTTCATTATTCAAAATCACATAACATAACTGTAATTGACAGAATCTCTAAGCACATTTTTCATACGCTTCATTTGCATAGACTAACAACACAACATAACATAATGTACATAACATGGAAACCAAAGATGACATGACAAGCACGCGCCTCCTCCATCTCACCATAAACACTCAACCACACAATCAGTATACACACATACTAGAGGTTCTTATTTCTGTCCTTCCAGTCATGACCTGTAGGGGACTCTAGAAATACATATACCTTACAGGAATGGTACCCTCTCCCACTCATATGCTCATTTGGATGCTCTCCTCTAACACGAGCCACTCAATAATAATATTCGCTCGCCCAGATACTCCCCTCTAGCTCGAGCATCTCTTTTCAGAAAAATAGTTAATATTTAAGCCACCCTCATCCTTTAATTGCAACAAGGTGCATTACATAATCGAAATCATATATACATATCAATTCATTGGATTCTACGCTCCACTCCCGTACTTGCTTAAATACAGCACTCAATTTACATGATGGATTCATAAAATAAAGTTCATTACACACTTTCACATGATCTCAATGACAGATTATATTCATCTAATATCAATATGATAATTCTCATTTATTCACATAAAATGCTCAAAAAAGGAATGTCCGAAGACCAATCAAATACAGCCATTACATAAGCATATAAGCCATTACGCAGTGTCTAACCCTCTAACCACAAGCTACCTCATTTCAAACACGAAGAATCAATTACTCCACGGGAATCTTGCCCTTTCTCACAGCTTCGGAATGATCGTAATCTACAATAAAACAAATAGTAATTCATTATCCACTCTTCGAATTAAGGGATTTAGAAGATCAAACTCTCCCCTTCAGGGCATTTTCAAAAGTGAATCCCAATAATACTAAGTTCTAGGTCCCAATTCTCGCACAATCCTTGTTCTCAATAATAATCCTAAGGGAGTGATCAATACTCCTAATTATCAAGTCTAACCACACTATAATCTTCCCATAATTAAGCCCTAGTCTAACTATCTAGGGTCTTCTCCCTCCCAAAATTCCACCATTGTAGGTCTATAAGAATTCTAGGATCAACATTACTCATGTAGAGATAAACGATCGAAAAATCTTACCTTGGTGAAGAGTTCACTGCTCTGGAGGGTTTTCCCGTTCTCTAGACCTTCTTATCGTGATTTTGAGAATAATGGGGTAAACCCCTGTAATTCTCACTTATAACCCACTTTTTGATTCTCGTTGTCTGCTGCAGCAGTCACATTTTCACTGCAGTGTCCATAGTATCGTTGCGGCAGTTCCACATCCCAAATTCGCCATAACAAAACTCCGATCGTCACCATGGTCTCACTACAGAAGGAATCCCTTCGCTGCAGTAGGCCCTGAACCAGTAGCTACCCGAAATTCACCAGTTTCACACTTAGAAAATTTCATAGCATTTTCTATTCCTTCCCTAGCCTGTTCAAGTGTTCTGGGCCCTTAACCATCCCGTAACAACGTCCGGATCGTTACATCAAGTACCAATTAAAACACCGTTCATCCTCGAATGGTCTATACAAAGAAAGGGAAAAGTACTTATAGGATTCCACGAACAGTTTGATACTTGACCCGCATATCAGCCTCGATCTCCCAAGTGGCTTTCTCAACCGAACGATTCTTCAATTGGACCTTTATTGTCGGAATCTCCTTGGACCTCAGGTTTCGAACCTTTCTGGCCAATATCGCTACAGGCTCCTCCTTAATGGACAGATTCTCATCCAATAACACAGAGTCTCACTTGATGATATACGTTTCATCTCCATGGTACTTTTTCAACATAGATACATGAAATGTCGGATGCACTCCAGATAATCCTGGCGGCAATGCCAGCTTATAACTCTAATTAATTTCAAAGTCCTAAACATTAGAATAATAATTAAAATAGTTATTAAAAGAAAATAGTAAATGACAATTTTTCTATTGCGAAATCTTTTAATGAAGGGCAAAAAGTTCAATTAACATTTTTAAAGACCTTCACATTTTTATTATAGCTAGATTAAATTACGCCCTTGCGTGTGACCTATATTTATTATTATACTATTTTAAAAATAAAATAAATATTATTAAATAATATGTTTGAATTATGAAATAAAAATAATAATTGTGTAAAAATAGTAAATGACAATTTTATCTATTGCGATGTCTTTTAGTGAAAGATAAAAAATTCAATCAATATTTTTAAGGGTCTTCACACTTTTAATATAGTACTAGTTTTAGTGCACGCAGCTCGCGCGTGTTCCTCATATTAATAAGAATAAAATTTTAAAAATAGCATAACTAATATTTAAAAGATGTGTTTGTATAATAATATTAGATTATCAAAAGAAAATTATAAATTTTAAGTTAATAAATGATTATTCTTAAGAGTTTGACACAATCCAGTAGTTCTTTCCTCGATTTTTTCTAATACTTGTTTCAATGAACAAAAATATCGTTAAAATATCGTTTTGAAAGGTGAAAAATTGATCATTTTTTCATAAGCACTTAAATATATGCATTATATGTATATTTCGTGTTAATTATTACAAAAGAATTGTATTACTACACTATTAACATTCAATGTAAATATTAGCATTACGAAGATGCATTGTAATACAAAATTGTATTGTAAAATAGAGCACATAGTATAAATTATTCATTTAAATAATTAGTTGTCACTGAATCCAATATCAATATCTCTTATTTACTTATACAAAATTAGGATTAACGCTATTAATGTGTCTGTTTATGATGTAACAAATCTTGTGTTGTTGTAAATACTTTTCTTCATTTCCAATTAATTACTGAAAATAAAGCATGAACTTTTGTGCCTTATAAAAAATTAAACTTTAATGTCTCTCTCTCTCTCTCTCTCTCTCTCTCTCTCTCTCTATATATATATATATATATATATATATATATATATATATATATATATATATATATATATATATATGTATATGTATGTATATAAGAACTAAAATATATATATAAAAATATAATAGTGCCTTCCTTTACTTCCTTTTTATACTCTTTTACTAATCCAGCTCCAATTACTAAGACTTTTATTATCTAATGAGAATCATATCGCCTTAAGTTGTTAATTGGCACAATTTCTTCACGAAATTCTTTTCGAATTCTATTGCAAGATTATTTTTTAAAAAAAATTATGATCAAGAGTTATAATTATAATAATTTATAATTTTATAAAAAAATTATTTTATGAGATGAAGAGATTGTTGTACCTAAATAGATGAAACTTGTGAATCTATGAGTAGATGAAGAATGTCAGTTACACGTACAAATTTTAGATCACATAATATCAATATAAGACTCAATTAAAAGAGACAACATAGTATCGATATTAGATTCAACTAAAAGAGACAATCTAAGTTAAATCATTTTGAATATAAATAACTTGAGATGGCGTAGCAATTAATATTGTCCTTTTTAAATCCATAATATAAAAAAAAATTCACAGCATGAAAAAAAAAAGATAGATTAACACGAAAACAAACAAGGTTGGAGATTGAATCAAAGGTGTTAATGTAGAAGAGTTGATGGATTAAATTTTGCAATTATAAATTCTATCATTAAACTAGAAGGATTTATAAATTAAAAAAATTTAAAAGAATAAGAATATTAGGACATTACTTTCAAAAAAAATGTTATCAAAAAAGAGAAGAAAAAAAAACCTTTTGGTAAATATGAAAAAAAGGAAAAATTTTATTAAAAAAGGAAAAAGAAACAAAAAAAACTTTCCAAATCAAAAAGAAAATAACATTCGGTGGATTTTTATTTTTTCTAGAGGTTTATACTGTTAATAGAATTATACCACAAATAGAAAATCTATTATAATAAAATAAAGTAGAAAAAAATTAGTGACTATCAAAAAGGAAAAAAGTTTTGATGGAATTTTTCTTTAGGTTTATATCATAAAAAGAGTTATGTCACAATAGAAAATCTACTATGATAAAATAAGGTGGTGAAATAATTAAAAATAATAATAATTGTGTAAACATAGCAAATGATAATTTCGTCTATTATAATATCTTTTAATGAAGGGCAAAAAGTTCAATCAACATTTCTAAGGGCATTTACATTTTTAGTATAGTATAGATAGATAGATAGATAGATAGATAGATAGATAGATAGATAGATTGTATAGATAAAAGTATTAACTATTAGACTCAACTAAAGAAGATAATCTAAGTTAAATTATTTTGAAGATAAGCAACTTGAGTTGGCTTAGCAAATAGCAATTACCATTATCTTCTTCATATCCACAACATAAAACAAAACTTATAGATTTTAAAATAAAGAAAACCTGAAAACATATGAAGTTGAAGATTGAATAAAATTAGGACAAAGTTGAGAACAAGATCTTGAGACTAATTTGTTGATGAAGAAGACTTTGAGACAAAGTAATAAGATTTGCAATTATAACTTCTTTTACAGAAATAGAAAAATTCATAAATCAAAAAAAATTTTAAAAAAAAAATGTGAGTTTAAGACACCAATCGTAAAAAAAAAAAAAAAAAAAGAAAAAAGAGAAAACCTAACCAACCCAGTATTTAAAGGAAAACTTCATGCAAGAAATTCTTTGCGCACGCTAGTGTAGGTAAATTTCACACCAGGAACTGTTCAAAGAAAATTTCATGCAAGGAAACTTTGAAAAATTTTACCCAAGGAAACTTTGAAAAATTTCACCCAAGAAACTGTAAAGAGAAAAGGAAATTTTGGAAAATATCACGCAAGGAACTGTTAAAAGGAAAATCATCCAGAAAAAGAGCTTATTTTGTAGAAAATATATTAGTATTAGGTTGTATAGATAATTATAATTATATTTAATTTAAAAATATTATAAAAATAATTAAATAATAATTTTAAGAAAATAGTAAATTACAATTTTGTCTATCATGAAATTTTTTAATGAAAGAAAAAAAATTCAATCAATATTTCTAAGAACCTTCACGCTTTTAATATAGTACTAGTCTAAGCGTACATGTCTTGCACGTGTCTCTATATCAATAAAAATTAAATTATAAAAATAATATAAATAATTTAAAATTTATTTCTGTAACAATATAAGAATTTAGAAAGAAAATTATAAATTTTTAACTGATAAATGACTATATTTAATAGTATGATTAATTTAATAGTTCTTTCTTCAGTTTGTTTTAATACTTGTTTCAATTAACAAAAACGTCCTAGAAATAGCATTTGGTTTAAAAGTAAAAAAATCTTCCGCTTTTACATAAGCACTTAAATGCATGAATTATATGTATATATAAATATTAATATTTTCGACATGTTTTAAATAAGGAAGAATTTAATACATAAAAATCAGTTAATTTTAAAATCTTAAAAATTAAAAAAAAAATTAAATAACTATTTTGTCTAGTATGAATTTTCTTTTTAAAAGGATAAAAAAAATGAATGATTTTTTGCTACGAAACTTCATACTTTTAATATTTAGTAATAACTTAATTTTAAACTTTTTGTTTTACCCTTTATAATACGATTTCAACGCAGCTTTTTAGTATTCTCTATCTTAATCTAACGTCTAGTCAAACTCCTTGACATAAATTGAAACGAAAGAAATAATGTAGATTTAACTAAAACGTGTGAATAGCAAGAACACTCTATTAATTGAAACAATCTAAAGTATATTGTGTTTCTATTTTTTTTTAAAAAAAAGGGAGGAGGAGAACGAATTCAATGTATTAATGCATCATGAAATTATGTTCTTCAATTTTATTTTCTCGTACCATGAATTATAATATTGTAATGGACAATTAGTTAGTTTAATAAATAAAGAATTGAAATAAGTTAATAAAATTATAATTGATTTTAAAGTCTTAAATGTTAGACTTTTGATACAGTTCAAATAAGAAAAGATTTAAGAAGCAAAATTTTAGTCAATTTTAGATACGAAATATTAGGAGTTCTTATATTTTACAAATTAGAAAAAATTTAATAGTTATAACTTTAATAATTTCAAAGTCCTAAATATTATGATGATAATTAGATAACAATTATTCTTAAAAAATAATAAATGACAACTTTATCTATTGTATAGTTTTTTAGTAAAGGGTAGTAAATTCAATTAACATTTTTAAGGGATATTATGCATATATCGAATGTTAGATTAGTTGATCAAATCTAAAGATATTACCAAAGAATGTTCCGTCGGAAGATTGTATTGCATCTTCAAACGAAACAAAATTATTTGAAAAAGTAACAGTAGAAAAGTGACTATTGCATTCTTGAACTATAGTGTTGTCATTGGATCCAACTTCAATCTCCTTATTTACTAATATAAAATTAGGATTAACACTATTAATGCGTCCATTTATGAACAGATCTTGTCTTGTTGTAAATATTTTTTTCACTTTTCAATATTATTATTGAAAAGTATAGCATAAAATTTTGTGCCCTGCAATAAATTAAACTTTAATAATCCAAAAACATATATATAAAAATATAAAATATAATGAAAATAGATAAGAACTCAAATATATATATAAAAATATAAGATATAATACGAAAAAAATGATTACCTCTTCATTGACTAATGTTATAGTCACTCGAGTGCCTTCCTTTATTTTCCTTTTATACTTTTTTACTAATTTAGCTCCAATTACTAAGACTTTTATTATCCAATGAGAATCATATCGCCTTAAATTGTTAATTAGCACAATTTCGTTCACAAAATCTTTTTCAGATTCCTTTATAAGATTATCTAAAAAAATTATGCACAAGAGTTATAATTATATTAAAAAAATTATTTGATGACATAAAAAAATTACGTTACCTTAATAGATGAAACTTGTGAATATATGAGTAGATGAAGAATGCCACTACAAATAACATAAATTTTAAATCACATAATATTAATATAAGACAATTAAAGTAGATAATATAGTATCAATATTAGACTCAACTAAACGAGACAATCTAAGTTAAATTATTTTAAATATAAATAACTTGAACTGACATAACAATTATTATTGTCTTTTTAATTATACAGTATAAAAAAGAAAATTATAACATGAAAAAAGAAAGAATAGGATAGATTAACACGAAAATATACAAGATTGGAGATTGAATCAAAAGTATTGACGTGAAGGGTTGATGAATTAAATTATATAATTATAAATCCTTTTATAGAATTAGAAAAATTTATAAATTAAAAATAATTTTAAAATATAAGTACGGTAGGAGATTACTATCAAAAAGGAGAAAGAAAAATAACAAAAAGGAAAAAGAAAAAGACAAAAAAAACCTTTTCCTTACCATGAAACAAGGGTTTTCCCAAATTTAAAAAGAGAAATTTTCGTGGGTTTTTTTTAAAAAAAATTTTTATTAAGATTTACACTATAAATAGAGTTATGTTATAAGTAAAAAATTAATATAATAAAATAATTAAAAAAATTGATAGAAAAGTTTTATTTTATTTTTTATTTATACCATAAATAGAGTTATGCCACAAATAGAAAACTTAATATGATAAAATAAAGCGATTGAATAATTAAAAATAATAATTTTAAATAACAATTATGTAAAAAAAGTAAATAAAATTTTATTTATTGCGATTTCTTTTAATGAAGGACAAAAAGTTCAATTAATATTTCTAAAAGCTTTCACACTTTTAATATAATATAGATAGATATTATATAAAGAATTCCGTAAATATAAAAGAGAATAAAAAGAAATATACGGAGAAAGATTCTCCCTCTAACATAAGATTATCTTAAGGACAATGTAGAGTTGTAAAATAAGAAGGAAATTCAAAATCAGGAAAAAGAAATATCTAGCAATTATAACTCATAAATAAAATGCAGTTCTGATGAGTCACTCTAGCATAATATATAAGAAACATGTGATTCTGTTTTTTTCTTTTTCGGGGACATAGTATTCCTTCGGAAAGCTTTATAATATTTTCTGGTTCAAGATTTGCTGATTGCTCAATGTTGTCTGCTGGTAAGTTGGTCTAATCATGATATAAAAAGCAAGTTTAATTACAATCACACCTCGGCTTTCATGATTATTAGCATCTCAAGCCTACCTCGGGTTTTTTATATTATCACAAAGAGCACATTTCACGTAATATATTTCATTTGTTTAGAGGAAAAAAAGTTAAAAAGTCATATGTAAAAATGTCTACTGGGCCAGGCCCTGCTGGTCCCAATTCTGGGCCTGGTTGGGATGAAGGGCCAGTTATTTTTTGAAAAAATTATATGGGATGTATATTATTAGATTAATATTATTATTTTTATCAAATTCAAAAATTATTTATTAATAATATATCAGAATTAAATATATTTATTATTCCAAATTTTACTACTTTATATTTATCTCATTATAAGATTATCTTGGTAAAAGTTAATTCCTTTATACACACTAGCTATTTTTAAGATTCAACTTCTACTATTTACGATTTATTCTTTCAAAACTTTCTCAATCCCCGTGATTTTTCTCCTCCCTGTATCAACTTTACTCTTTAAATTTTTCCTATTTTAAATTTAAGAGTTCATTGTGTTTCATTTTCTTTTTTTAAAAAAAATTGTTGACACGTGTGCTCTTTTAATTTGTTTTTGTTTTTTTTGTATTTTTTGGTTTATATATTTTTGGTACTGTTTGTATTCTTTGGGTGTAAATTATCTTTTTAATATATTTTTTAAATTAATCATGGAATTAGAAAAAACGATAAGGAAATTAACTTTTGTTTGTGTTTTTTTTTTTGGTATTATTAATGTATATTTTGTTTCTATTTTAAACTTAAAAGTTCATTGTATTTCTTTTTGTATTTACTGATGTATGTGCTCTTTCTTTTCTTTTTTTTCCTTTTTAAAAAAAATATCTTTTATCTATATATTCTTGGTAATATTTGTATTCTCCAAGTGTAAATTATTTTATTTGTATTTTATTTTTGTGAATTGGGGAATTATAAAAAAAATTAAGGCATTTAGTTTTTTTGTCTTATTAATATATATTATGTTCCTATTTTAAAATTAAGAGTTCATTCTACAAATTTTTAACTCTTTTTGTATATTTGATGTACATATTTTAATATTTTTTTTGTATTTCTGATTGTGCAGCATATAATGTATTGTTGTTGTATTTTACTAATAATACTTCTCTCTAATCATGGTTTGAAATATGTCTTCAATAAACATTTTAAAATAATATGTATGTATTTGGTTAATTTCTAAATGTACAATAAAAATATTTATATTTCTGATGTATTTGTAATAAAATATAAAACTTTTTGGTTGATTTCTAATGTAATAAACTAATTTTGTATTTGCACTTTAATTTTTATATATATATATTTCTAATGTATTTGTAAATTATTGTATATAATCAATAATTATGGGAGATTAATTTTGTGGGAGTAATTATAGGATACTTGTGAAAAAGGAAAAAGAAAAAGAAAAAGCAGACTTATGAAGGAAAAAGATAAGGATTTTGTGGAAATGAATTTAGGATACATGATATGACATATTCCAACAGAAATTACAGTTAATAAGTGATTAATTTTAATTAGAATTTATTATATAATTAGTCACGCTTATCAAGTATATTTTATAATAAAAAAATAATAATTTTGATAATTTAATAATATTATGTTCCTGTATAATTTTTTTCTTTTTTAGTAGAAAATAAAGTCCAAAACATTCACTTACTCGTTAAAAAATTTAGATGGGCTTGGTGAAGCAAGGCCGCTAATTCAATTTTTTGAATTTACTTTTGATATTTTAGTTCATTACTAAAATTGATATTCACATAAATCATATATGCAATCCTTTTGATATTGAACTCAATTTTTGTTGCATGAAAATTTATATATCGAAAGGTTAATATTTTATAAAATTTATTTGGAAAAAATTTTAAATTAAATAACAAAAGATGTTGTTTTCAAATTGACTCGGTCAAACCGTAAAGTTATGAACGTGATCTTTAAAGTTTCAATCATCTACAATTAGCTTTTTTATTGCTAATTTACTTTGTGCTTTTGATGTATGATTTGAAATTTTTAATTAGATTTGACTACTAATGATGTAATAAATTTTTAATAAATAACTATTTGTTAGTATAATTAAGAATACTTAAAAGTTATAAAATTTATAATTAAGAAAGATTGATTCACTTTTCAAAAAAGTAATAGTATCATAGTATCATACCATGGAAGCTTTGAATTCGTAAATCAGATTTTGTGAAAGTGGTATTTGTTTGGATTGATTGTTATTATAAATAATTGAAAATATTCTTTGATTTTGGTTGAAACTTCCTATTAAAACTCAAAGAGAAATAATATGTTTTTTGTATGTCAGGGATATATTATTTATATGTTTAATGTATCAAAGATCTACAGTGACTTATATACGACATATAAAATACACATAACAAGATAATTATATATCGACAATTATATATATATATATTTTTTTTAATTGTCAAAATAAGGTTTTACACAATTCTTGAGAAAAATTTAATTAAGAATGTAATTTGACTTATAATATAATCCTTATTGTTTTTTAATCTTTGTCTAAACTTATCTCTTAATTCTAGAATAATTAATGCTAAGAGTAAAGTTGAAACAAACCAAATAATTCTCTCTTGATTTTCTAAATTAACAAATATTTCAAAATAACTATTTTTTAATATACATGATAACTAAAAGGAAACGAAAGAAACATCTTTTTATTGGATTCTATATAATTTGTTTTGTTAATAAATTATTATTACTTTTTGAAAACACGCTATTCCGCTAAATCAAATAATTTTGCTCCTAATTTTGTACTTTCTCTATTTTATTTTAATTTGTTAGGATAAGATCTACACACCCATTAAGAAAAAATTAATAGGAATGATAATTTGACTAATATAGCCTATTAATTTTTTTGAAAACATATAATAATAATTCTTTTCACATTTTAAAATGACTTTAAGTACTAAGAGTAGAATTAAAAAAATATAATTTTATCTCTTAAATTTTAAAAATAATAAATATTAAAATATTTATTTTTAATATATCTAGCAATTAAAATAAATTTGAAAGTATGATGCGTGGATAAAATTTTGCCCTTAATTAGCTCGTGTCTCGAAATTGTAACTCAATCATAGATGATACGGTAGTTGAAGAAATTGAGCTTTCGGCGTGAAACATGTGTCCCTTAGAATTTTTCTATCTACGAAACTTAATTTAATTAATTTAATTAATGTCCTTCCTTTCTTTCGTTGATAAAATATTTGCTCTCTGAAAATATATGATTGGTGAATAAATTATAAATTATAACTGAAAATAAAATAAATAAGCTTGAGACATAAATATATTATTCTTTTTAAGGAGATTTAAACTTATTGCAGTATAATCTTCACCAATTCATCAATAATATCTTTGACTTGTCTCTCCAGGATAGAACAACTCAACAACTTCGTATAACTCAAATAACTCAGAATTAGTTGAAGGTGATTTAAAGTTCCACCATAAGAACACCTTCCTTCAATACAAAATTATTATCTTTTATAGTGAATAAGTTGGAGAATTTAAATATTTTTATTTGTCTCAACTCTCTCTTTCACTATACTAACATCAAAATATAAATACAATCTAATACTTCTCATCTACTTCTCATTTGTTTTTCTTCTATACAACACAAGAAATAAAATTTTATTTATACTTAAGTTATAATGAGGTAATTAGTAAGATATAATGTAGCGAAAATATCATAATGATTATCTGAGTTACAAAAAAAACCATTTTTTTAATTTTATATCCACAATATATCATGCATTCTGATATTCTAATTAATCTTAATAGTAAATGCACATAAACACTAACAATAACTCATGCATTTTACAATGAGTATATGTGAAATATATTATATATTTTTGGATTGGGGTACACATCTAATGCACGAAAGGTTTTACCCATTGACGCATTGTAATTATAGAGCAACTACCCTGTTCGCATTTCACATGATCAATATTAAAATTATTATATTTTTATTATATTATATTTTTATTTTCTCATATCGTCTTATTAAATGTTAGCTTGCTTTCACTGGTGGCGGGCGGATGAAGGGTCCAAAGGACACGTAGTCAGGGGCGAGTCCAAAATTCAATTGTAAATATAAAATAAATAATAATTTTTTATTTTTAAAAATTATTTTAGTAGATTGTTTATTAAGATATTTATTTGTGATATGATCAAGTATAATATCTTCAGAATTATAAAATACACTTATAAGCAGTATGTATTTATATCAATACGCGCTACTTCAAATTAACAAAAAATAATAATCATATTTCTTTGCAATAATTTAAGTAAGTACACCTCACCTACGATAGAATATTTGCATTGCAAAATGGTGTCTCTTTAATTCTATAAAAGTTTTCTTTAGGTGATTATTTAAGAAAAATAATTATATTTCAGTTAAGAAAATGTACTTGATGATAGGATATTTGAAATTTAAACTAATTTTCAATGATATCCTAATATCAAATTTATCATAAAAAAATATCCAATTCAGAAAATATAAAATTCGTAATACCTCATTAAAATTGATAGAGTAAACATTCTATTATTATCGATCTCCTCTTCTCTTTTCCATTTCAATTAAAAAAATTATAGAGTTGTAAAGAAGACTCCAATTTTGATCAAAATAAATAAATAATTAATTATATAAATGACATAAGTAATATAAAAAATATCTATACACAGAGATCTAAGAAAGGTGTCAGCCTTTTTAAGACTATCTTTCATGTGTGATCATCAATTTCTAATACTTATGAATTCTTTCAATTTCTGGGATCTATATATGTACTCACATGTTAAGAAAAAATCAATCTCTCCGTATGTCATAAAATAATATTCTAAAAATTTAAATTTTAAATTTATATGGTTAATAACAGATTGACAAAAAATTTGTGATCTTATGTTCTCATGCATAATAAAAATAGATTTACATTCCAAAAGAAATAGAAAAAAGTAAATATCAAATCTAAAAGATTCGTGATTAATTTGAGAGTGAAATTATAGAATACAACATCCTTTCAAATAGTAAAACAACTATTGTCCTCTTCCTCAATAATAAAACATTTTGACTGCATCGATTCCCATCATTGTATTCCTTCAATGATTTTCACTTTCATCACCTTTGAATGACCTAATTTCTCCTTCTATTTCATTTATTTTCTTGTCCTCTTTATCAGATAAAGCTATAACTAATAGGCAATACGTCAGCATAAAACAATGCAAAAGGAACTTAAAAAAAAAAGATTGAATGAGAAGAAAACAAAAATTGAATTTTTAAAAGTTCTCTTTATAATTTTAATTTTATAAATTGAATAAATTGTGATACATTATCTTTTTAAGTTAGTCTAACATATTTCATATTATCAGTTCGACAAAAAAAGTATTTTGAAAGAAAAAATGATATTAACATTACATTGATACATACCCTTTTTTTCTTTATACTCCTTCTATTTACCTTTTTTTCTCCTTTGTATTTTTTTGCACAATTATTTTACAAAATTGTATATGGAAGAGAACAACATCAAAACTAAGAAGTAACACGATAAACCTGCAAACATAAGGTAATATGCAATATGAAAATAAGTTTCCAAAAGTATTCAGCATTATTTAAAAACTTCTTGTTCTCATAATGTTGATGGCACAAAAAAAAGTGGTGTATTTCATTGCGTAGAAATAAAATTTATCACAATTGAGTGGAGAAATTCATAAATGGTCAAATAAATTGCTTAAGGAGTAGAAGTAGAAAAGAGGACAAAAGGAAGAAACTTTATCATAGGACTAGAAATCGTCGGTGAAAGAACTCAACCTGACAAATTCAAATTTGATATATATTATTTTTAACTACACCTATTCAAATTCTTTCGTTTAATATTAAAAAGAAAAATTTTGATTCATGTACTCATTTAAGAGGAATCATTTAATTTCAATAAACAGTTTCAAATTCTTCCGTTCAATAAAAAAAATCAATGCAAATAACAAAAATTGAAGAAAAAATTTATTAGTAGAATGTGTGTGCAAATTAAATAAATGAGTTAATAAAATAATTTTTTAAAAAAGAAAATAGTCAAAAAAATAAATTTTAAAATAGGAATGGAGACCTTAGAAGCATGCCACATCAGCATGGTTGACATGCATGGCATAGTCATCGTTATAATTATGCATTTGATAGACCAGCAGTTTTAGCTGAAATTATATATTTATACTAAAACATATAATTTAATATATATAAATAATTCATTCAAAACTTAATAATTAAAAAAATACGATTCAACATGCTAGTGCAAGTTAAATATGAAAGTAGTTATGAGAAAAAAAAATTGTTTTATTAATTTTTCCTTAATACTGAATTATATAAAATAATGATGTTTTTGAAAAATAATTAAGTAATTTTTATATATTCTTCGGTCTTGTTTACGTTAAACTTAACGATCTACCTGAATGTTCAATATGGATGGAATGGTTATTATCACTTCTTCAAGAACAAATGACTTTTTCGATTTTTTTGTTAGAATCAAAGACTAGTTAACTTGAAAAGGACTAATTAAGTTATATGAATAGGAATCGTAGTTTTTTATTCACGAATTTTTATAATATGACATTTTATAACTATCAATATTTTGTGGAGTCATAACCCTAACCGAAGATGACGACAGCCGGCTGCCAGTCACTTCAGGTGACTAGTTTGCTATCTTCGACTAATTTTCCCCCATTAACTAAGAATATCAAGGACATAACCATCCCACCCCATAAAACCTTATTATACTCTGAGACTGTTAGACATGAGAATACGTTAGAAGGAATTGAACTGTGTTCGATAAAACCAATGACTGTAGTTGAAGGAATTGAAAGGATCAAATGGACTGAATCAGAAGTGGAAAAAATGAATTTAAAGCAGAATCTAGAATTTGCAATCATTGGAAAATTTGCGTATGGATGGGCACAATTAGAGGTGTTAAGAAAGGCAATCCCAACTCAATATGAAATTAAGGGAGAGTGCAGTATTGGCCTAATTCGTAATTAAGTTCAAGGTGGAGAAAGAAATTTTGAGAACCATGATATGGATATCATTTCTGAATTTGCTACCAACTTTCTTTAAGAAGGAAGCCCTCCTTTTCCTGGCGTCAGTAGTGGGTACCCCTCGCAACAAGATTAGGACATAATCAATATGACTTGGCCGAGTTGTGCTAGAGTGAAGGTATTGGTAGATCTCCTGCCAGATGTGCTAAGAAAAGTGTGATGGACATTTAGAATAAGAAAAAAGGAGATATAAGATCAGAAGTAGTCTACATTAATATGACTACATACCTAAATATTGCAAGGTATGCAAACTACAGGGTCATAACAAATTAGAGTATCGATTGTTAAATCCAAAGCCTTTGTTGACTACAGAAAAGAAGTTGAAGGAGAAAAGGCAGGGAGATAGTGAGAACAAAGATGATGAGAATGGAATACCTTACAGACATCAGCAATTCCATAAAGGTAAAGCAAGGGTGTTGTCTAGTGGAGGAGTAGTAGGAGACCTAGGGAACTGGAAGATCATAAAAGATAATAGGTTCCCTTATGTCGCAGCTGGTAAGGTGGAGGTTCCTATTAATAACAAGCTTGATGTCCTGAATAGAGAGGAAGGAGAAATAAGCCACAGTGAAAGCCCCATCAATGACAATGATAAAGTACATACACAAAGGGAGAGGGAAGTGAAGAGAAACAGTGAGGAAACAGATAAAGCACCAAAGAACCACAGAATTTTATTACATGATCCTAGTGGAGAATTTCAGCAGGTAGAGCAAACAACAAGCAACAATGGGTAATCAGAAAATAAAAAAGCTATCTATACTAAGGACTGACTTACTTTTACTAATAATAGGCAAAAGAAAGAAGAAGATGCAGTGGCATACCTACCTATGGCGGTGGCTGACAAAATATTTGCAATAGAGCAACAGAAGTTAATAGATCACCAACAAAATGAAGAAAATGGATATGAAGACTCAACAGAAATTAATGATACGGATTATGCAGAAGACACCATGGTGATGAATAAGATGGAAAATAGAGAAGGGCAAGATAAGTAAGATATGCACAAGAAAGGATTTTTGGATACAACTGCTTCAACATCCATCTACTCTGAAACACTGACAACCAGCAAGAGAAGTTACTATCTGTGGGAGAAGGGGCAAAGGGTTGGAGAAAAATCAACATGGATGAAAAGGTGGCATAAGTACACAGGTGCAGGATTATACAAGGAATGACATTAGTTGTATTCCCTACTGTTGTGCAAACAGATGATACTTATATAAGGAAGTGCCCAGAATCCCTAAACTTAACTTTGCATAATATTATTATCATAAGATTGATGATATAGGTTCAAATGTCCCAGAACCTCACAAACTGCCTATTAATGCAAAAGAGGCAGAAAATACAGAGGACCAAGCATACAAAGAAGCATATGTATCTCCTAAGGTGACAAAAGCAGTGAAAACAACAAGGACAAAAATCAAGGAATAGGAGATACAACACAATTAATCATAATACAACCAAAATGGAAGGGTTTTCCCAATATTCAAGATAATGATCAAAACACTTATATGGAATTTTAGGTTTATATAGATAGAAAAAACTTTTTAAAGAATGAAAATGTTGCATAATTATCACAAGTTTGCTTTTGTGGCTTTACTGAAATCTTTTCCGCATATTAGACACATCAATAGATATAGAAGTAGACTTAAAATGCCTTTAGTTAATCATAATTGTAATGAAAAGATATGGATATTTTCTAATCATGGATTTGATTTGACAACGGTGAGTAATTCAAAAGAACAAATTACCATCATGCTTTATGACCAGATGAAGGATAGTAATTTCTTTGTTACTATTGTAAATGAAAAGTGTGATACTTATTAGAGATTGGAGTTAGGGGATTTTTACTCCTAGAAATTGGCATGAATACCCCATGGATAATATGTAGGGATGTTAATGTAGTTCTTGAGGTGAGGAGAAGATCGGTGGGCTACCTGTTGATGACGTAGATCATGAAGATTTAAAACATGCATTGAGTCTTATGACCTGACTTAAGTGCAATTCAAGGGCAGTCCAGTCACTTGGTGGAATAGAAGAACGGGTAGAGACTGTATATTTGAAAGGCTGGACAAAGTATTGTTAAACTTTGAGATGATTAGTATTTTTTTCATTCAGAGGTGGATCACTTGCCAAGAATAGGTTTAGATCATACTCCCTTTCTACTTACTTGTGAAGATAGAATAACCAGACAGAAGAAACCTTTTAGATGTCTTAAATTATGGATAGAACATGCTTCTTTCAAGGAAGTGGTTAGACAACTTTGGGATATTGACTGCTCTACTAATCCTTTCCGGGACTTTAAGTTGATGAGTAAGAAGGTAAAAAATGCACTAACTAGTTGGAGTAAGGAGATGTTTGGGGACATTTTTTCAACTTATCATTAGAGGGAAAATTGCTAAATAAAAGAAAAATTATTTAAAGAGGATCGCTCTAGTAAGAACAGAGCTGTCATGCAAAGGGCTAAAGCCGAGTACAACAAATATCTTCACTTTGAAGAGGTTTTCTAACAGCAAAAAGCTAGATATGAGTGGTTTGAAAATGGTGAAAGAAATATCAGATTTTTTCATAGTCTGGTAAAGGGAAAGAAGGCGGAAACTAAAAGTGAGCAGAATTTAAAATTCTCAGGGAGAGTGGCTAGAGGAAGATCGAGAGATTGCAACAGAAGCAGTTAAGCATTTTCAGGATCAATTCAATCAGAAAAGAGAGGCTACAAGTTTTTCTTTATTGTCCCATACCCCAAATCTAATTAGTGATGAAGAAAATGATGCCTTGGGTGTCAGTCCTGATAGTGAAGAGGTCAAGGAGGCTGTTTTCAAATTGAATGGTGATAGTGCAAGAGGTCCTGATGGTCTCACTGGTAGATTCTTTCAAACATGTTGGGATATTGTTGGTTCTGATATAGTTGGAATGGTGAAGAATTTTTTTGCTGGTTGTACCCTTCCATAGTCTATTACTCATACTAACCCAGTCCTCATTCTTAAGAAGGATAATATTTAAAGCTTCTATAATTTGAGGCATATTAGTCTGAGTAACTTCATGAACAAAATTCTCTCTAGAATTGTTCATGATACACTAGAAAACATCTAACCTAAGATGATTCTGCTAATCAGTCTGGATTTTTAAGAGAAAGGAGTATTATTGAGAATGTTTTCCTTACACGAGGAGGTGATTAGAGATATAAATAAATGGAGAAAGTATGCTAATATGGTGATAAAGCTAGATATGGCAAAGGCCTATGATAGAACTTCATGATTTTTTCTGATGAAAGTTCTAAAGAAGATGGGATTCTTGTATTGACATCATTTGGAGGCTGTTATCCAACAACTACTATTGATTCTTGCTCAATGGCAAGCTTACGATTTTTTCACTTTACTAGGGGAGTAAAGTAAGGAGATCCTATCTTTCCTGCTCTTTTCATTATTTCAGCAGAGGTTCTGACCATAACTCTTAATTCTTTATTTAAGGATAATCAATATGTGGGCTATGGAATACCAAAGTGGAGTGTTAATCTTAATCACCTCTTTTATACTGATGATACTATCATTTTTTCTTCTTTCTCAAGCATACTCATTTGAGAAAACCATGGCACATTGCAAGAGTATGAAAAGTAGTCAGGACAGAAAGTGAACAAAGAGAAGAGCTTCTTCTATCTACATCATAATATGGTTGCAGAGATTTCACAACAAATGGAACAGATGACGGGGGTGAAAAGAGGAATCTTTCCTATGAAATATTGGTCGCTCTATCACCTATTGTAGGAAGAGGAAGGAACACTACTCAAAACTTTTGAACAGAGTTAAAGGTAAACTTCAAGCCTGGAATGGAGGGATGTTATCTTATAGTGGTAAAGAGGTTCTCATTTCGAGTTTTCTTCAAAGTACTCCTATATATATTTTATCTATAATAGTCCCTCCTAATTGTGTGATTAAGGATCTTCATAGAATTTTTGCTATATTCTTTTGGAATAATAAAGAATCAGAAAGGAGTAAACATTGGTTTGCATGGTATAAATTATGTTTTCCAAAACAGGAAGGTGGGCTTAGTTTCAGATCTATGTTTGATGTGTCACAGGCTTTATATGCAACGGTACGGTGGAGGTTTAGGACACAAAACAACTTGTGGTCCAACTTCCTATGGAATAAATATTGTAAAGAATAGATTACAACCCTTGTAAAATGGAAAGGAGGTTCACATATTTGAAAATATATGCTACAAAATAGAGAGACTTTATAGCAACATGTGTGGTGGGAACCAAAGGGTGACACTTCTTCTATTTAGTATGACAACTGGAAAAATTTGGGACACCTTTACTCGCATCAATCAAAGGTGCAAACTTGCCACCCTTTGAAAGATATTGGAGAATTTTTAACTCCAGAAAGCTGAGATTTTGAGATTATGAAAGACTATGTACCTGATTATGTGGTAGATCATGTTAAACAAAACATGAAGAATGTTCAAGTATATAATCAAGAAGATAGACCCTGATGGACAAAAACTAATTCTGAAAAGCTTAATGTTAAAAGTGCTTGGAATCTTCTGAGGCAAAAAGAAGATGTCAGAGAGGACTTGAAGCTACTATGGATGAAAGGATTACCATTCAAATTCTCTTTTCTTGCTTGGAGAATTTGGAATGGAAAGATTCCAGTTGTTGCAATGATGAATATATGGAATCCTAATAGCTCATAGCTTTATAGTTGCGGCACCTCTCTTGAGGTTGAAATGATAGAACATCTATCTCTAAGAGGTGAAGTGGAAAATACAGTATGGGGATATTTTGGAAGAGGAGCACGTATAATTAGAAGCTTAGTTCAGCTTAAACAAATAGTGAAGAAATGGTGGAATGAAAAAGGAAATCACAGAATACAGATTGTATACCGGGCTGTCCCTATTATAATTCTATGGTTCCTATGGAAAAGAAGAAACACCATCCATCATGGAGGATCCTACTCTGTTGGTAAGGTTATTTGGGGTGTCACTGATATCATATTGAAATTGTTAAGCTGAGATTTAATTAGGATCCTGGTATTAAAACCTGACATCATTTAATTGAATCAATGGAAGGGTATAGGGCTTCACACAACGTTAATAGTATTAAATGAAATCCTCCCCCTAATGGATGGCTGAAATGCAATACAGATGGAGCTTTTAAAGAAAATTCTGGCCCTAGCTCTGCAGCCTTTTGTATCAGAGACCACGATGAAAATATCTTAGTTGCTAAAAGAATGAAGATGGATGATTCCAATAATCTAGTTGCTAAAGCTAGGGCTATTAGAGAAGGCTTGACATATGTTCTGAGAATATGTTGACTAGTATTACTATAGAAATTGACTCCCTGGCAATGGTAAATATTCTAGAAGGGATATGGGAGGTTCCTTAGTGTGTAACACCGGAGGTTAACACTATTAACATATTGAGGAGGAAGATTACTACAGCAAGGATGCAACACTCCCTTAGGGAGGTAAATACTCCTGTTGATTTTTTTGCTAACTCGATATTTGTTTTTGCATGTAACTTTCAGTTCATTCATTTTCAAGACATCCCAAGTGAAATAATATTGGGCATACTCTTATGCCCATTTTCCATACTTTATCCATATTTTATATTTTTTTGAGTTTATTATCCTTATAAAATACATAAATTCATGATAGTGTGTGTTAAATGAGCTAACAAGTGTTTTTAGATGGTTTTAGCAGGTAATCAATGGAAAAGGACTCAAAAATGGACCAAGGTATGAAGAAAGAAGAATTCGAGAAAAGTCGGCCTGGTGAGATGGTGCGGTGTGCCAGCCTCCAAACTTTAGAGAAAATTGCACTCAGCTAGTGCGGTGATAACGCTCAAACCACACCTCCTACTGAAGTATGGAGTAGACGTTGCCAATAAAGAACCCAACAAAGAGGTTGGGGTTGAACCCACAGGGAATATGAAAGATCTAGACTAATGCCCGTAAGTGAACCTGTTGCTCAGTTACTCCAATTGGGGGGTTTAAGAAAAATAATAATTAAAAACAATGATTGAAATTGTGATGTAAAATCAAGAATTAAGACTAACTAGGGTTTGTGTTTCCCATGGGTTCATAACTGCTTTGGGTATACACACGTGATCAATACCAATGCTTACTTGTAGAACTGATAACTAGGGTTCATTCAAACAACTGGTTCGTCCCTATTGAATGACTATACTCAATTAACTGGTCAGGTCTCATGAGCGTTTTCAAATTAACCGTTATCAATTTATTCTAAATATAACTATTCCACGATCACAACTCAAGTTAATACAATTATCATCAAGATCAAGGCTTTGCTATAATTATCTTTTCCTAATCTCTACCTCTCTAGGCTCAAAAAAGTAAAGAATTCGGGCAAGTCCTAATATTGTACACCGTTAGGAAACATTTAAGCCTAAAGATAAGTCAATACAAGCATTTTGCATTGATTTTGAATCACTTTTGTGCAACCCTAGCTCATTAATCCACCATGGTTCCCACAACCCTAGCTATGGAGGTTTACGCTCTCATAGTTGCAAGGTTGTGATATGCATTCATAATTAAACACATAAATCAATACTTACAATGGTGGATGAAAGAAAAACTTCTTTGATTATATCCGAAATAACTCAAGAACAATTCACAAAGATCAAGAAGAAATAAAGAAAAGGTTGATCACAAGTCAATCAACTCAATTATATGTTGTCTCGATGTTCTCTCATGTCCTCTTTCCTCTTCTCACAACTTCTATTAAAAATAAAATATAAAAAGTATTTATACAGATAAAAGGATCCTTTTGCCTAAGCTAATAGGGGAAATTTCCACAACTGATGCCGCCTGAGCCACGAAAGATCCTACGACCCGTAGCAAGATTGTATGGGTCGTACCTGAGACTTGTGATTTTTAGCCCATTTTCTGCACTTTCAGGCTATCTTTTGCACATTCTTGCTCCAATACCTATTTGTCCTATAACCAAAGAAAAAATGTCTTATATCCATATAAACACGCCTAAGTCCCTGCTATTTTCTTAATTTTGAGCATCAAAAGTGTTGTAAACTCATAGCGCATCAAAAGTGTTGTAAACTCATCCTCAACTTAAGACTTTTGCATGTCCTTAGACAAAGAAAAGAAAAAACTAAACATGACGCTCAACTAGAAAATAAACCTAGAATACTACAACCAATACCAAACAAAACTTACACTATACATTCTACAACTTTTGACCTTTTTCCCACGAATCAATATCAACTAATATACTAAAAGCTACCACAAAACATGCTAAGCAGGGATCAAGATATATCATCTAGCTATCAACAGGAAATCAAGTCATCACCAATGCTTTACACGTAGACCAATGGTAAAAGTAAACATAACCTATGTACCCTCACAACAAATGAAGTCCCCACTCACAAATATAATGTCATATATTGAATGGGAATAAACAAGTGAGACTCTCACTCTCATAAAGAAGTTTTATTTACTGTGTATAAAATACTATAGGCTTGTCTTTATTTTCTCTACTTCGGTCTGTCAGATGGTCAGATTAGGATCACTATAGGACTTGTTGTGGCTTGTGATGTAGACTTTAGGGTTGGACATGATAAATATGAGATTTTTGAGTGACTATCCTTTCCTTGACTCTACATACATTGGCTTTACCATTCACCTATTTCACCCTCTATTCTTTTCATTCCTTTTCCTCCTTTTTCACCTCTTTTGTGTGCATTTATATGGGTATGGTGTATTTTCAGCATTTTCAAGCATTTATTTATTTTTCTTTTGAATTTTCTTTTTCAATAATTTCAACTTTTTCATCTCTTTTTTTTCTTCTGTAACACCACATCTCATTTTTAATCTTTTATCTTTTCTTTCCTTTTTTATCGTTCTCACCATTTATGTGCCCCTGCTCTAGCCACCCCCAACTTAGTCATTTTGCCTATGTTGAGATTCCAATATCCAAGGAAGGACCAGGGCCAAAATAGGTTCATTATAAAAAAATGGGTATGGTTCACCAGTTAGTCAAAGAAAAATGGTCTATTAAAGACTCAAAATTGGGATCAAGGAAATCATATGATTTTGGTAGGGTCATTTAGACTAAAAGTGAGCTTAACAAAAAATGGCCTATGATCATATACTAACCAACCATCCTTAGCCTATGCAAAGACCAACCAGAAAAGTTCTAGATCTTCAACACAGTACTGAACTAAGTATCCAACCTCACTCGCTCATGGCACATGACTTATATTCACTTTACCTGTCTGATTTACACATGGCTTAATAAGACTCCTCATGCTAATAAACTAAATGACATCAAAAGATCCACAGAAATCATGCATGCAGTCACAAATACATAGCTAATGCATCAAAAAGTTTTGAACAGGGTCAATTTTTTCCAAAAATCCAAAACTAGTGCACTTTCATTGGTTGAGTACTCCTAAGTTATTTTCTAATTAAAAAAATCACAAAATAAGAAAATAAAATCCTAAACATGTCGAGTTTAGATAGCATGCCCGAGGAAAAAGATACAAGGCAAGAATAATCCTCGGACGAATTCAAAAATTTTAAAAATTACAAGTACACCCCTCCCCTTTTTGAAAATTGAGCTTCATCCCCGAAGTATGAACTACAAGAATAGAGGGAAGGGAACATACCTGTGGCTACTCAGACTTCTCCATTCACGGGTTGCCTCCCATGCAGCGCCCAATTTAACGTCGCGACACGATATGACTTTTGTGACCCTTCAGGCATCATCAAGGTATACTACCTCTATTCCTCTTAATTCCTCCCATCTCCCAAATACAACTTGGTTCTTTGACCATTTACTTTGAACTTTTTTCCTTCCTTATTCTCAAGTTCCACTTCTCTGTATGGGGACACATGTACGACTCTGTAGGGTCCCATCCATCTAAATTTCAATTTTTCAGGGTGCAACCGGAGAATTAAATTGAACAGTAGGACCAAATCTCCTGGGCTAAACTCCCTTTTTGAAATCTTCTTATCATGGTAAATCTTCATCCTTTCTTTATAAATGGCCGCACTCTCATAAACTCTAAGTCGGAACTCATCCAGCTCATTGAGCTAGTTAAGCCTTAGCTTGGCTGCTTTATTCTAGTTCATATTCAGTTTTTTCAGAGCCCATAGTACCTTATGCTCTAGTTCAACCAGTAAATGACATGTTTTTCCATACACCAGTTGGTACGAAGATGAACCAATGGGAGTCTTATAAGCTATTCAGTAAGCCCACAGCGCATCATCGAGCTTTTTAGACCAATCTGTCTGGCTAGTATTTACTGTTTTGGCCAGGATGGTCTTGATTTCCCTGTTCAAAACTTCGACTTGTCCACTTGACTGAGGGTGGTAAGATGTGGCCACCTTATTCTTGATACCATATTTTTCCGACAGGGTCTTGAAGAGACGGTTACAGAAATGAGATCCACCATCACTGATAATAGCACTTGGAGTGCCAAACCTGGCAAAGATGTGCTTCCGAAGGAATGCTGTAACACTTTTGCCTTCATTGTTTGGTAATGCAATAGCCTCCACCTATTTGGAGACATAATCCGCTGCCACCAAGATGTATTTCATTCCTTATGAGCTAAAGAATGGGCCCATGAAATCGATGCCCACACATCAAACAACTCAACTTCCAAATGGGGGTCAATGGCAACTCATGTTTATGGGTAATATCACCCTGACTTTGGCATCGATCACAGGACTTGGCGTAATCATATGCATCTTGGTGAATAGAGGGCTAATAATATCTGCATTGTAAAATCTTATATGCAGTTCTAATACCACTATGATGACCCTCAACTGGAGATGAATGACAGGCCTCCAGAATGCTTAGCATCTCTATTTCAGGAACACACCTACGAATGATCCCATCTGCACAAATGCGAAATAAGTATGGCTCATCCCAGTAATATCTTCGGGCATCGAATAAGAACTTTTTCTTCTACTGAGGAGTCAGGTTTGCCGATATCATATTGCTAACCAAGTAATTTGCAAAGTCAGCAAGCTAGGAAATCAAATCCTGCGATGCAGCTAGTACCTATTCATTTGGGAAGGCGTCATCAATATCAACCTCCTCCCTTGCCCTAGCTTGAGACTCGAGCTTGGGTAGATGATCCGCTACCTGATTTTCCATTCCCTCCTGATCTTACCTTAAACTCAAATTCTTGGAGCAAAAGCACCCACCGAATCAATCTGGGTTTAGCATCTTTTTTTGACATCAGGTACCTCAAAGCGGCATGGTCTGTATGAATGATCACCTTGGTTCCAAGCAAGTATGCTCGAAACTTTTCGAATGTAAATACCCACTGTCAATAGCTCCTGTTCGGTGACTGTATAATTCTTCTGTGCTATATTGAGTATTTTACTAGCGTAATAGATCAGATGAAAAATCTTTGCTCTGCATTGGCCCAAAATAGAACCAAGAGCAACACCGCTAGCATTGCACATTACCTCAAATGGAAGAGACCAATCTGGAGCTATGATGATAGGAGTAGTGGTGAGTTTCTCTTTTAAACACTCAAAAGCCCTTAGACATGCTTCATCGGACACGAACTTTACCTCCTTCTCAAGTAACTTGCATAATGGTTGTGCAATTTTTGAAAAGTTCTTGATGAATCATTTGTAGAATCCTACATGACCTAGAAAGCTTCTGACCCTTTTTATGGAAATAGGGGGTGGCAAACCAGCTATAACCTTAATTTTTGTCTTGTCCACTTCAATCCCCTTTCTTGAGATTTTATCACCCAACACTATTCCCTCCTTAATCATAAAATGACATTTTCTCCAGTTTAGGACCAGATTAGTTTCTTCACATCTTTTCAATACTTTTCCCAAATAGTCGAGGCAAGATTCGAATGAGTTACCTATAATGGAGAATTCGTCCATAAATACTTCAATGGTGTCCTCCACCATGTATGAGAATATAAACATCATGCACCGCTGGAATGTAGCTGGTGGATTGCACAATCCGAATGACATTCTTCTGAAAGCGAACGTTCCATACAGACAAGTAAAGGTCATCTTTTCCTGGTCTTTTGGAGCGATGGTAATTTGATTATATCCCGGATAACCATCAAGAAAGCAGTACCAACCTCTACCTGCCAATCTATCAAGCATCTAATCCAAGAATGGCATTGGAAAGTGGTGTTTTGGGTCCAGTGATTGAGTTTCCTGTAATCCATGCATACACGCCACCCTGTGGCTGGTCGTATCAGTATCATCTCGTTCTTTTCTTTGGGAACCATTGTGATCCCACCTTTCTTTGGTACACACTGTACTAGGCTTACCCACTTGCTATCTGCGATGGGATATATCACTCCAACATCTAGCCACTTGATGATCTCCTTCTTTACTACTTCTTGCATTGGGGGGTTCAGACGGCGTTTATGTTCTACACTTGGTTTGCAGTTTGTCTCGAGTTGGATTTTGTGAGTACATATGCCTGGCAGGATCCCGATGATATCAGCTATGGTCTAGCCAATTGCCTTTTTGTACCTCTTTAATATGTTGACCAAATCTCCCATCTGATCGTCTAACAGATCTGCTGCGGTTATTATAGGTAAAGTACTGTCTTTACCAAGGAATGCATACTTGAGATAGGGAGGTAGTACTTTCAACTCAAGGACTGGTGGTACCTCCGCGGATGGCTTGGCTGCGGCATTGAACGATTCTTTAGATCCTGGTCTAACTTCTTTGGGATGAAGTTTATATGACCCTATTCCATTTAAATCATTCACGGTCTCCGTGTATTCCGGTATCCCATCTTCCTCATAATTCATCATCATAGCTGCTAATGTATCAATAGTCATCATCTCCTCCACAGGCATTGGCAGCTTATCACATTCTATCTGGGTGTTTGAACGAGGGATCGTCCCCTTGATGTATCTTGAAAGAATCAAAAAAGAAAAACAAACGAAAATGTAAATAGGGAAATAACTACCAAAAAGTCAAATACAAGCAAATAATCTAGTCTTAGCCGTATTCCCTGGCAATGGGGCCACTTTTTAATAATGCTCAAATCACACCTCCTACTGAAGTATGAAGCAGATGTTGTCAACAAAGAACCCAACAAAGAGGTTGGGGTCGAACCCACAGGGAATATGAAAGATCTAGACTAATGCCAGTAAGTGAACTTGTTGGTTAGTTACTCCAATTGAGGGGTTTAAGAAAATAATAATTAAAAATAATGATTGAGATTGTAATGTAAAATCAAGAATTAAGACTAACTAGGGTTTGTGTTTCCCATGGGTTCATAACTGCTTCGGGTATACATACGTGATCAATACCAATACTTACTTGTAGAACTGATAACTAGGGTTCATTCAAATAACTGGTTCATCCCTATTGAATGACTATACTCAATCACTAGGTCAGATCTCATGAGCGACTTCAAATTAACCGTTATCAGTTTGTTCCAAATATAACTATCCTGCGACCACAACTCAAGTTAATACAATGATCATCACGATGAAGGCTTTGTTACAATTCTCTTTTCCTAATATCTACCTCTCTAGGCTCAAAAAAGTAAAGAATTCAGGCAATTTCTAACATTGTACACCGTTAAGAAATATTTAAGCATGAATAGAAGACAATACAAGTGTTTTGCATTGGTTTTGAATCACTTTTGCGCAACCCTAGCTCATTAATCCACCATGGTTCCCACAACCCTAACTATGAAGGTTTTAGCCTCTCATAGTTGCAAGGTTGTGATATGCATTCATAATTAAACACATAAATCAATACTTACAATGGTAGATGAAGGAAAAACTTCTTTTATTATATCCGAAATAACTCAAGAACAATTCACAAAGATCAAGAAGAAATCAAGAAAAGGTTGATCACAAGCCAATCAACTCAATTCTATGTTGTCTCGATGTTCTCTCATGTCCTCTCTCCTCTTCTCACAACTTCTATTGAAAATAAAATATAAAAAATATTTATACAGATATAAGAATCCTTTTCCTAAGCTAACAGGGTAAATTTCCATAACTGATGCCGCCTGAGCCACAAACAGAATTGTACGAGTCATACCTGCTATTCGTATGTCCTTGGCTTATTGAAATTTGGCTAAGTGATGGGCCTTGGTACGACTCGTATATGCTTCTTATGAGTCGTATTGTTCTTTCGTGGCTTGACTCTGAGAATTCTCAATTTTTCTGAAGTTTTTCATGAGTGTGATGGTATGATTCGTACCTTGACGTCACGACTTATACTGTCTATCCATGTCAGGAGTCAGCCTCTTGTGCAATTCTTCTGAATATTTTCTTGACTCAATGCTACGGCTTGTACAAGCATTGTACTACTTGTACTGAGAGTCGTAGGATGCAATCTTCATAACTCAGCCATCTGAAAGTTTTCACAGTCTTCAGTACGACTCGTAGCATCAACCTATGACTCGTACTGAGACTTGTCACTTTTAGTCCATTTCTTGCACTTTCAGGCTATCTTTTGCACATTCTTGCTCCAACACCTATTTGTCCTGTAACCAAAGAAAAAGTGTCTTATATTCATATAAACCCACCTAAGTCCATGCTATTTCTTAGTTTTGAGCGTCGAAAGTGCTGTAAACTCACAGCACATCATGTGACGCACCAGAGCCCAAACTTTTGAAGAATTTTGATCAACACCTTGGCGAGATAAGCGGTGTGGCACTCCCAAGGTATTCCGGAGTTGGAAAGTTTTTTTAAAACTCTGGTCTAGTGAGTGGCACGGTGCGCTAGGTCTCTAATATATAAAATTTGACTAACACCTTGGCAAAATGGCTGGTGCGGCGCGCTAGAGGAAATTCAAGCCACAGTTTGGCAAGATGGATGGTGCGGCGTGACAAGGCATATTGGGGGCAGATTTTTAAGTTTAAAAGCTGAACTTTCTTAGGTCAAAAAAGTCATTTGATACCTTGCTTATAAATATAACATCTACAGCCTTTTGTTAGGAGTCTTTGATCAGAAAGATCAACTTTGTATGCAGTTCTTGGGGGAAGAGACAGAAGTTGAATTTCTTCTAGGTTTTCTTCTTTACTTTATACTTTTGATTTGAATGATGATTGCTCTAATTTTCTGTTAAAACATAAGTGGCTAAACTCTTTTTCTAGGGTTTTGGCCACAACTGATGGTTGAATTTTGAATACTCTTTTATGCTAGACTTTAATTCTTCATTCAATATTATTTATGCTTACTTGTTTTAATTGATTATTCGTTAGCTTGATCACCTTACAAATATTATTTGTTGGCTCTTGGTTGAACTCAGGGGAGGAAACTAAGAGGGCTAGAAGCAACAATATAATAGATTTTAATAATCTTGTTCAAATTAGTTTAAGAGTTGATTTCATTGTCGAGGATATGGATATACCCTTCAACCCTGTTCTGTTGAATACAAGTATCTTTAACCACCATCTTTTATTTCTCCTGTAACCATAGGGATATAGGTGTTAGGGTTCATAAGATAGTTCTTGGATATTCGGGAGAATAGCACGAAATGGAATCAAAACCTGCAATTAGCAATCTCAGAAGAGTTTAGTCTAGTCTAATCGAGTTCTAAAACTCAACCTGAAAGCGAAAGTGCCAAGACCCTAGATTCTCATCATCATTTGAATTATCAACACTTTTAAAACGATTTGTTCATCAGTTTAATTTATCTTGCAAGTTGGTAGAATAATCTCCAAAACCATTTCCCTAATTTACCTGTGTTTATTTGAGTAGTGAAACAAAATGTTAACCTTAAACAATTTATCTGACAAGTCTCTAAGGGATCGATACCGGGACTTCACCGTCCTATATTACTTAACGACCACGTGCGCTTATGTGCACTTGGCGACATCATGAAGGCAAAAGGTTAATTAACTTAGACAAATCTGGGACTCCATAACTAAGAAGAAGGCTGTCGGACTAACACAAGAGGTATCGAATTGTCATAAACTAAAGGTACGAGCAAGAATGCAATTAACATTTAAAATAGCTTTCTTACAAGCCTTATAAACACAAAAGTCTGAAGATAATTCATCAGGTTAAAGTATAAGGTACAAGCAAGAATGCGATTAATTTAAAATAGCTTTCTTACAATCCTGGAAAACACAAAAGTCTGAAGATAATTCATTAGGTTAAAGTATAATGCACCTGGTGAAAACTTTGAGGTGTTTAGATGATGCTTAACCAAGACATTGTAAAACAAATATGGTAAGATGCTAGTTTCGCGATATGCTTTTGCTTTGGACCAATCAAACCCTTAATTGATTAAATGTCCCGCAAAGATAGTTAAATAGAATAAAGAAACCACCTTCTAAAATTTCAACTTTATTCTCTAAATCTTCAGATTTGATGGTGGTATCAACCTCTATGAGGTTCAACCCATCAATTTGTAGGTAAAGGGAAGAAAAAGAAATTTTAGGAGAACGGTACTTACAAATAGCTGGATGGCTTGAAGAAATGTCGAACTTAAGCCTTGAAGCATTCTACAGATATCCTTAGACAAAATATCAGAGAAAGGAGCTCACATATTAGCAGATTTGAGATCTTCGAACCTGGATTCCTCTAAGTTGAAATTGATCCCTTTTCTGGGAAGATGAGTCCTATAGTAAGGTTGTTGGTCACTTCCAACAACAACTCGTCGAAGAAGAAGGGAGCCGGCCATCTGGATCCAACATGACCGTAGAAGAAGAAGGACGATCTATGTTTGTTTTTATTTTTTATTTTGACTGAACATGTTATTATACTTTGGACCGGGTCACTTTTGAACCAGATTTGTTTTCAATTTTATTATCAATAAAGAAGCCCTGTGCCTCATCTTTTAATTAAGAAAAAAAAATTATATGAATAGGAATAGCAGAACTTGACTGCAATATAGTTATTTGATATGGAGCAAAGGTTCTTGACCAAATCAAGGAAGCTACTTTATATATATGTGTGTATATATATATGTACGTACATATGTATTTGTGTATATGTACACACACACGCGCACTAGATTATGTATTCCGTGTGATGCACGGGCCTAATGATTCGTTCTTATTTCTTATACATATATATAATATTTTATGATTTATTGCTAATTATATACTTTATAAATATTTTTAAGTAGAAGAATAAAATATAAACATGTTTTTAGGTGATGAGAGCTGAATGCTGATATGTAGAGCCACGATTTCATATACTTTCCTCCGTTTTAATTTATTTATCTGATTTTAAATTGAACTGAGTTTAACAAAGTAAATTTTGTTTTGAATTTTGTAGTCTTAAATTAAACTAAAGATATGTAAAATGTACCAAAATTCTCTTTAATCTTTTGGTACATGGTACATTGAAAGTTAAAATTAAAGAGTTGTCAAGCAGAATTTTTTTTCTTTAAATGAACTAAAAAGAAAAGTAAGACAAACAAATTAAAATAGAGCTAATATTATTTTTCTTTTTCATTATTTTTTTAATTTTAATTCTTTTAAAATCTTATTAATATCTCAAGATTCTCTACTATTTTATAATATTTATCAAAATTTTATACTTATTATAAAGATTTCACAGTATATTAATATTTTTACCCAACTTATAATATTATCTATATAGATTCTAACCTTTTATTTTATTTTTAAAAAGTTCTACACTACCAAACTAAAAATTGATTAAGTTTTCCCTAAAACCATTATCCATGTAAATTTTTATTAAATCTAAAATATATAGTTATACTCCTTTAGCATTTTTAATTATATTAATATATTTCATGTTTTTATATTATATTATTCAAGAAGAGAAATTATTTTTACTTCTTTTTTCTTTGATACTTTTCTATTATCTTTTCTTTTTAAAAGTATCGTTAATTATATATTTTTGCATTTTAAAGTTCATATAATATTGAATTCTTAGTGAACACAGAGAAAGTACCCAATTAAATTTGACCATAGTAAAAAGAGCATATCCAATTAAGTTTGATTATAGATGGAGAAATATATTCTTGCATAATTATACTTCTCATGTTGCCAAATATGTATTAACTATATTTTTAAAAAAATTAATTTAATTTTTCTTTAGAATTATTTTCAATTAATGTTTTAAAGAGGGAGGCCTTTTTCTATACAATTTGAGAATATTTTATTCTAAAAAAAGAATCTGAAATAAAATTTTATACTTTTTAATATTTTATCAAATATATTAAATAATTATAAAATAACATTAGTATCATACAAATTGCAACTCAATGCAATAATTAAAATTTTAAAATTTGTATAAAGATATTAATTTGAAATAGTATAATAAATATTTAATTGTAAATCTATATAAATTGTGTTCATCGTGAGCTTCTTTTTAAGAAAAAAAATATTATCTTCTTTACTTAATATGGAAAATAAATAATACAAATGAAATAACGTGTATCAAAGAAATAATAAAATTATTATATATAAATATCATATTTTGTTATTTTACTAAATAAAAATAAATAGTTGAGTTATATAATTACCAAAAAAATATATTTTTATAATTAAAAACTCAACCAAAAATACAAATAGTTTTCTTGAAATAATAGAAATTTTTGTTATATATCAACATTATATTTTTATGTACATTTGAATTATTAAATTATCAAAAAGATAATTTATAGTTAAAAGCATTACATAAAATAACTTTTTTTTTTAATTACATAGTAAAGGTGGGAAGTAGTGTATTTAAAAAAAAGAAGAAAATTGAATGAGAAGTGAAATGCACTGAAAGAGATTAAATGATTGTTGGTTAATTTGCTTATTTTATAGATTTGAAATTACTATTATATATATATATATATTAGCTAAATTATTTTTTCAACGTTATAAATCTTAAATATATAATAAAGTATAATGCAAAAATTTGATATTTTTTTAATTCAAATTGTTACTTTTTCTTTTCAGTTGTTATTTTTTAAATGTGCACTGAATAAATTTATTTTTGTGTAATAGCTTGTTAACCACATAGAAAATATGATTCTAAGTAAGCCCGTAGCAACAAATTCGACTGAGAATGGACCAGGTGAGAAAAATCCCCCGATATCTCTTTGGGTACCACATTTGATGTACCAACTCAACCGACTGAAAAGAGATCAAATGAGATTTCATCCCGTATCTTCCATATGTAATATTTCTGATACACCAATTTAATCACCCATACGAGTAACATTTTTATTTTAAAGATCAAAATACACACATCCTGGGTAGGTAGTTGAAGCTTACCATTTGAGAATCCTTTCGGCCAATTTTGTCTTAGAATTTAAAAAAAAAACAATTTTCTAAGTTAAAAATACATGTAAGAAGAAAGATATTATGCTTATGCATATACTAATTGCTCAATTGCCTAACGGAAAAAAATCCAAAATAGAATAGTGCAAAATTAAAAAGGAAAACGAATGAACAAAAATATAAATCAAACTGGACGGAATGGGGCAGAATTTTTTTTTTTTTTGACAGATGTTAAATTGGGTAGATATATCAAAATTTTAGCAGGTCAAAACTTGCCTTTCCTTAACCCGCCCTATTACCTTCACTATTTATTTTTATCTTTCAACGACTAAACTATCTTTAGTTTCACTCTAAATACATATATGAATACTAAAATTAAAATATCCTGACTAACCCTATTATCATACCTATTCTTAATTTTTATATTATATTATCTCTAAATCTCTGCATCAAATAACTAGGATGGTTGATTTTTTTAATATTTAAATATGCATAATATTGCTCCATTTAAGATTAATAATATATAAAATTTAAGTAAAAGTATAATATATATATATATATCCACACAATAACACACATCCAAAAATCTTAGTTTATATTTTATACATATAAAGTATTTTATTGATAAAATTCACTCTAAAAATACAATAAGTCGTGATAGCTAACATTGTTATCGTCAGATGGTGAGATCGATAATGATAACTGATAATAATGGCTAATAATAACGTTATATAATATTATTTAGAGATAATTATGCAGCATAGTTGGTGATTGATGGATGATGGGGCAGTTGTAATAGACAACATAATAATAAAAAGCCATTTTCAGAAGAATATTTTAATGAACACATTTTAACTTTTAACAACTTTAAAATAATGTATAAGAATTGAATGATTAGTCAAATGTCCTTTTCTAGATAATAGGTGGTTATAAAAGCTAAAAAGAATACGCATTAATAAATAGAGGCAACGTCAAAGGCAGCCAGCGATAGATCTACTTTTGGGTTACGTAAATCAGAGTACATATCATTGTAAGCATTAAAAATTATAATAAAAACTTGAATTCGAGGGACGACCCTTGGTCATGTTGCACGTGGTTAGACTCAGGGGGTGTTTGATATGATGGAAAATGTTTTATCAAAAAATAAATTATTATTATTTTTTTTGTTAATTTCTTAGTAAGAAAAAAAAATTTAAATTTTTTTAGATATAATATAATCTAGTCAAATATTATGATCTTGAATCCGGACCCCTATCCTTTACTATAGATCTATTTTTCTATTTTGATCTGATGCGACACTTGAACCTGATTTCGACCCAAACCCAAACCCGAAACTTGATCCTCAATCCGTGAGTCAAGGTCAGGTCTCAATTCGAGGTTAGAATCGAGTCCTGAGTCAGGTCTAATCCTGTCATGTATCGAGTTAGGATCGAGAGTCGAGAGTCAGTTCAGGATCGAGGTCTACCGTGAATTGAGTCCCGAGTTAGGGTCAGACTTTCTATCTTTAGGATAGGATCCTGACTCGAGGTTGGGGTTAATGTCTAGATTAAAATCGATCCTAGGTTAGGGCAGATCTCGAATCGGGATCAAGATTGGGTTCATAGTAATGGTCGAGTCGGGTTCATGTCCCAGGCGGGGCAAGGGTCGGGGTTGAAGGCTCAAACATCAATGATGGTGAAGGAACAACTGGTCTTAAGCAAATGGTGGGGGTGGGGCCGGATGGTGGAAAGGCGGATGCGAGGGAGGCAGAGGAGAGGAGCGAGTGATGGATCAAGGGAGAGGTGGGCCTGAGTGGAAGGTGGTTCGGGGGCGAGGGTGGGTGGGATACCGGGGGAAAGGTGGGTTGTGTGACAGAGTGGTAAGTCGAGGGGATGGTTCAGGGGCCTGTGGCATTTGGGTGCATTGGTGGTGACGATGGATGGCGAGGTTATATGAGAGAATCTTGGACAATCTTTTTTTTACTTTTAGTAGAAAATTCATTTTTCTTAAATCGAAGGAAAATAAGTCTATGTGAAAAATATTTTTCAAAACATTTAAGGATCAAATATTGAAAAGTTGAAAGAAAAAAGTCTTCATACCAATTATTTTACTCCCTCCATCTATTTTTATTTGTCTAATATTGACTTGACACACCTCTTAAGAAGTAAGAAGTAATATAAAAAATGATAATTTTACTATATCACCTTTTGAATATAATAAATTCAATAGTTTGCGAAATTTATTGTAAAATATCTGTAGTTAATAACAAGGATAAATTAGGACTAATGATAAATTATCTCTTGATTTTTTAAGTAAAAGTGCATATTTATTGTTAATATATTAGACATGTAAAAGTGAACAGAGAAAGTATTATTTTATTCTTTCCACATTTTCCTTAACTCTACTAAAAAAAATTTTTAATAGCTCAATTAATTAATTACTTGAACCTTCATTTTATTTTATTGATAAAAATTCAATTCTCTATTATAATTTCCTCCATCATTTTCTATGCCCCTTTAAAAAAAATACGCATTCGCCACTATATTTTCTAATTGCAACGATTTACTTAAAAAATATGCAAATCCCATTATAGCCACTGCTAGTTACCTACCATTGTCTCCGGCGAGAAATGGTCTTTTAGTTTTTATAAAATTTTTTTAGTTTCATGACTTTTTATAAAGAACTCTTTATTTTTATATATAAGAGATATTCATCTTTATATATAATATATTTAAAAAAGTTATTTCTTTTTATCTAATTAATAAGAGATAAGAGGTCTCATTTCCTCACTATTATTGGTGGTGATTAATCTACCCGTCATGGAGAAAAGAAATTTTAGTAGCCGTTTGCTTGAACTGCAGCTAGACTCTAAGAGAAATGAGATCTCTTAGACTTTTACAATTTAAATAGAAAAAAAATGACCTTTTCAGGTCTCTTATGCATGAAAATGAAGATCTCTTCCGTGTAAAAATAAAGATCTCTTGTAAAGTACATATTTAAAATGAAGATATCTTGTAAAAAGGTCATAAAATTGATAAATGTTTAACTCCTTTTGCTTCGTAGTATATTTAACTTTTTTAGATTTAAAATCCCTTAAGTAAAAGCTTTGATTACGACACGGTATAGGGATGCTAAAGTACAAAAACTTATTTGTTTAACGAAACCAATTATAGATTATAATTTAAATTTAATACAAATTTTCATATACCTCTTTATAATAAGAGTGATGCATCATGTGATTATGATAAACATAATAAGTATATTTCTTTTGTTAATTAGCATTGTAAGATTCTACAAAAGAAAAAAATATTTCCATTTTATGTTACTATAATTTTTGAGTATTTAATTCTATAAATTTTATCTGCTGCGATAGCCATTAGATGACGTTTAAAAAATTGAAAATTAATAAAAGTGTACCAAAACAAAAGATAAATTGAGACGATTGAAACAATTTTGAGAAATCTAATTTTTATTTACATTATAGAGTAATCAAAAAATTGATATTGTGTAATTTTTTTTTAATTAACCGACTGGTCCGAATTATTAATACGCTACTAAATTCTTCTTGCGTAGGTTCTTCATTTTCTTTTAGACTAAATTTAAGAAAATACAAGGTGTAGTACCTAAAGTTCTCTTGCTGGAAATAAGGATAAAAACTCATATATTCTCTTAATATTTACTTTGTGTAAGAGCTATTAATTACGTAATTTTTTTAGAAGTAGCTTATAAAATAAAGAGCAAACTGCATACTCATATTATACTCGATCTACTCTAATTTTTGTTTCTACTCTATCCTGAGTTGTCACTGATGGTATTTATATTTTCTTTTTGTTGGAAATCATATACTCCACTATAAGCTTGATATGTATCAGTACAAAAAGTAATACTATTAAAAACACGTGAATGGATACCGCAATGATATATTAAGAAAACGTAAAAATAAAAATAAAAATACACGATTTGAGCAAACAAGCTATTGTATATAAGTACATAACTAATGTGACAATTAATGATTGAAAAGTACCCATTTGAAAATTGATTTTTTTGAGCTTTTTTTTTTACTCTCATATGCCTATAACAGCGTTCAAGAGAGTCAAAGCTATAATATTAAACTGCCAAGTTGAAATATCGAGTATTATGCAATAAACCTAGTGTTGTCATTACAAAACTTTTAAAAAAATAAAATAAAAAATACGATACAAAAGACGACTTTCGAGAGTCACTTAGCCCCTTGACCTCTTCTCTCAAAAAAGACGCTGTGCGGGCAAGTCGATCAAAGTCAGAGCGGGGAGGAACTGGAATTCTCACTTGAAATTTCGTATTAAAAAGAGAAGTTCTTCGTGTCGAGAGAGATCTTAGATTCCGTAAGTAACTTAGTGCTAGTGCTTTAGAGCTTGAAATTAGAGGCGTTGCCTTGATAGATGATGCAACGTCATTATAAATATGAGCGCTCTGTTTTCTTTCCCTTCTCAACTTAATAGTACTATTCCCTTTAGCTCCACAAAGTCCCCTCCCCAAATACCATGGCAGTTTCCAAGCTTTTTTTGACATTGGTTTTGGCGTTCATGGTGCTAATTATTAGCCTAGAAGAAGCAAATGGTGCTATAACTGGAAAGACTAGAAAATTGATTGATATCGCTAATAGAAAAGGCCCTTACTTGGGATTGGTCATTCCTAATCTGTTTGAGATGAACCCTCTTCTTCAACACCCTAGTTATAAACCTAGCAACCTTACTATTGATTATGCAGGTTTATATTAACTAAAATATGCATAAAAGTTAATGTTCCCTATAGATATATATAATTTCATGATATATACGTTTTTTTTCTTCTTTTATTCCATCACTTGCTTATCCATTGTTTCCTTCGTTTATCATTCCTAAGGGAGGAGATTTCGGTTTGGATGCATTGACAGAGAACCCGTCGTTCTGGTTATGACCGGACTTGCCATGGTGTGTATTGTTTATCTTTCCATTTTATTGTTGAAATTAAATGATATTGTCTCTCTTTAATTGTTTCATTACGGTTAGCTAAATGCAGGGATAACAACACAGCTGTTGTTAGCATTGTTCAAGATTAAAGGAGTGGTGCACTATGGTATTGCAGGAAATGCAAATCCATCTCTTCATATTGGAGATGTTGCAATTCCTCAGTACTGGGCACATACAGCCCTTTGGAATTGGCAGGTAAATACTTTTCCATACATTTTTAGCGATTTTACACTACACAACATCAAACAAAGCCAACAACAAAATATAACCGATCTTTATTTTGTCACAAAATTTTAACCGGCTTTGAAGTGTGTGACAATCTTATTTAAAAATTTAAATTATTTTAGAGAGAGCATAATTTTTATTATATAATTATATTTTCAACGGTATATAATCAAATCTGTGCGCAATTTGTGTGTATAAATTAGACACTGATTATACACACGATATATATACCTCGGCGACAACTACAGCCGGTTGCGGCTAGTCTGACGAAAATTTATGTAGCCGTCTGCCTAAAAAAGTTAGTTATCCCTACACTGTGTACTTATTATCCCTATATAATATACAAAGTCTATTAATTCCAAAAAAATTTAATAAGAAAATGGAGAGAAGAAAGATCTTATTTGAACAAAGTCAAGCAATCTTATCTCATTGCAATTTGGACTTTTATTGTCAATATTGCGATAGACGAAAGATATTAAGACGTCGAAGAAAAGTTTACGTGAACCAAATTCTATTTAATTTTGTCGAAGTTCAACGGTTTTGATTTTCGAGAAATTACATAGTTTGATTTGACACAATTTTTTAAAAATTTACGATCTTAAATATGCTATAATATTTTTATAATTATAAATTTTTTAAAAAAAATTGTGATTTGAAATATACCATAAACAACAAAAGTTTCTCACTATGAAAATATATAAATGTGTCATTATTTTTAGAATAGACTAATAAAAACAAATTAAAGTGTAATGGAGGGAGTATAATAAAACTGCTAAAATTATAAGGTTACGTCATTTTGCATATTAAAATTGGAAAAATAATAATTGAATTTTAATTTCCTCTATGTTGAAATTGTGCAGTAGAAAATAACACCAATAATTGAAGAGAATATTTGGTTATTCCATTTTATTACGTACTGAGTTAATTTGATTTGAGAAAAGTCAAAACTTATATATAAAACTAAAATATTGGATATTGCAGAGATATGGAGATGGCCCTGAGAATGAACTGCCCCTTGAAGTGAATGGAGATTACACGAGAGATATTGGATACTTAAAAATTGCGAAATACTCAGTTAATGTGACAAATTGCAACTCACATAACAATCTTCTTAACAATATATGGTACCAACCTGAAGAAGTATTCCCTGTATTTGGCTCTCCCGAGGAAAGACAACATATTTTTTGGGTCCCTGTTGACCCTCTTTACTTTGCAATTGCCAAAAAACTCGAGGTAAATTAATTATTACTGAATTACTCACTCTCGTCTTGTTATATTAAATATAAAATATTCACATTATCAATAATTAAAATTGATGTGTTTACATAACTAGGGTTTGAAACTAGAAGGATGCTTAAATGCAACAACATGCTTGAGCCATACACCAAAGGTAGCAAGAGTACACAGAGGAACAAGTGCAAGCATATACTTAGACAATGCAGCATATAGGAGCTTTATCTATAAAAAGTTTGATGTCAGCCCTGTGGAAATGGAAAGTGCAGCTGTGGCTCTCATTTGCTACCAGCAGAAGGTACCTTATATTGTCATCCGTGCCCTTTCCGACATGGCCGGAGGTGGCACTGCCGAGTCCAATGAGGCTGCCACCTTCATCACCGTTGCTGCCAACAACTCCGTTGAAGTCACCGTGCAATTCATCAAGCAGTTGTCTTTGAAGAAATATCAAGATGTCTGATTTTGTATTCTTCATCTTTTAGATTTCTTGAGTGAACTTTGATATGTACTAGTAAGTTAAATTCCTTAGTAATGTAATTTGTGTGAAAATAAGCAAAGTCGCCAAGGAAATTTCCTGGAAAGTCTAATTTATTGAATACCAAAGTATGATTGCACCAGAATTATTTATAGATTTTAATTTTTTTTAAATCAACTTCCAATTATGTAGAAGATTATGTGTGCACTCAACAATCTCCTATTTGAACTAAGTTCACATGCCATGTCACAAAGAATCATGAGCTTATCCATCTAGACATTCGTCAATATCATCTGAGAATTTATATAGACACTTAAGACCACATACTTTTTCTTGTACATGTATACGCAAACTATGGACAAAGACACTAAACCAACAAACGCGACATGAATCCTCACACAACTGCTTTCCCTTTATGTATTTTCTCGGAATACTACCAATCTATAAAAATTATGTTCTATATGAGAATATGAATCTATCCATACCCGTATTGCATTATAAAAGTCGGGGCGAAAAATGGGGTCAAAACTCAATCCTAAGTCCCCAGATCGAAACTAAAATTTTTCTTCTAAAATCAGTTTATCCATAAGGTAAAGAGCTCAAACCTGGAGTTTCATCAAAAGCCAAATTTGAATTGATCCTCCTATAATCAAAATCCCATTTTAGAAGCGGGCAAAACTCCCAATTCTCAATACTAAAACACAAATTAAAGCTCGAAATCACAAATAGATTAGCGACGAATTACAAAAGTAGTGGTTAAAGACTTAACCCTTTTCGAAATCAAAGAAATCACACCAAAAATCATCCTATTTTGAGTTTTAGAACTCCATAGATAGTGGAAAAAGTGAAACTCATGCAAAACACTATTTATCATGAAAGGCACCTCTTAGCGTGATGGTGCGAAATGTAGAACCAAAATCCCAATGCAATCGCATGCCAAAGGAGCTAACTACACTAGACAACTACCTCGCTCTGTGTGCAACCATGCCATCCTTACATGATATCACTGCTCATGCCACCTTCGTCTTGTGCAATTGTGCGCCTTGTGCGCCAATGATACTCACACCAAATGACAACAAAATCTATTATGTTCTAAATTGATTTTAATATCCAAAACTCATATGAGACCCCCCAAATATGAATCAATAGTTTAAATTGATCATAAAACATATTTCAGGCCTGTTGGAATCATCAAATCACCATTCCGATCTCGTCTTGATCAAATATTGACTGTGGTCAACTCCAAACTTAAAAAAAGTTAGAATTCCCTTTAAGGGTCCAAATCACTGTTGAGTGCCTCGGTACCCTTGCAAACCATCTAATTAAATCATAAATTTTGGACCTACTGGAATTGCTGAAACTCAAAACTAGCCTTGCTAATCCCAAATGTTGACTTTGGTAAAATATTTTAAGTTTCAAACCTCCAACATTTAAAAACTCCACTGAAATGCATCTGATCACGTTAAAAATCGTGGCCACCATCCTTGTAATTCATAAATAGCTTTTAGAATCTGTGGGGTAGGGTCAATAGGGGAAAAGAGGCAAAAATCACAAAATGACCTTGAGGGTCATTGCATCATTCACTAATAAAACAAACATTCGTCCCCAAATGTAAAGAGATAAAAAGTACCTAAATGGAAAAACAACTGGGAATATCTGCTCCACATATCTAACTCAATCTCCTAAATGGCTTCTTCCACTGGATGATGCCTCTATTAAACATTCATAGATGTTATCTCTTTAGACCTCGACTTTTGAATTTGCCTATCCAAAATAGCTATAAGCTCTTACTCAAAAGCCAAGTTCTAATCTAATTGTACCAAGTCCCATTGAATTACATGGGAGCCATTAATGTCATTCCCCAAGCATGAGTGAGGCGGACAATACCTTGCACTAATAACAACATCTGAATCAAATTACATGACATAATTTACAACTAAAAAGATATGATATACTTATAGAACTTGTTAACGAAAATCATACATACATAAGATATAATACCTCAAAAGTTCCTAAGACTAGACTCGAGATTTGAAATGTGATCAGCAGGAAAAGTTGAAAAAGTGTCTCCGTACGACTCAACCTATGAGCCGTACGTTGGTAATACGGGTCATAGGAAGACCCGTGGTTCAGATAAGAGGTTTTTGTTCCCTAGACCACGAGTCCCCACTACGAGTCGTAGTATGTGGGTACGACCCGTGGTCAGGAGTAGTAGTAAGTCCTTGGGGTTATTAAGGGATTGATTATACGGGTGATTGTATGGTTCGTAGTATGGAGTTACAGGTTGTAGTAGGATTCATGGAAATATTAAGAGGATTTCAGGTTTTGGACTTGGTTAGTACGGGAGGATACCACGAGTCCTAGGAGGATTGCATGACACGTGGTACGAGTCATAACAGTTGACAGAATAGTTTTCCCGCGAATTCATTAAGGGCATTATCATAAATTATAAGCTCCTAACTTTCTAATGATGTAATTTTAAGCTCTGAAATGAGGATTTTATAGGGGTTCATCTTATCCTAATGCCTTAGACTCCCATGCATGCAAGTTTAGAGGTTTTCCCTTGAAGATCAAGCTTGAAATTCCTCAATTCTTTCTCAAATCTCTTGGGGTTTCAAAGTCAAGTTAAGATTCAGCTTACCCAGGTATGTAGAACTATGAATGAGGGTTTTCTTTCACTCTCATACCCATATCTCTCTTCAATCTCATGAATTCAAGTCTTAATTTAAGTTTATGATCTTATAAGGTTTTAACCCAATTTTACGAAATTCTCTATGATTTATTTATGGGCCAATTTCCTTCATGTTTAAGTATGTTTTAAGATTCATGGGAAGATTTTATACCTATTTGGGTTATAAAATTTATGATTTCAAGTTTTAGAAAATTATGCCCAATTATACAAGTTTCATGAAAAGTCAAGTTTATGATTCATAATTTCAAGTATGATTTATCTAGCATGAATGAATATTTACAAATTACCTATATAATAATCTATAATTTTGACTTATGAAGTCTATTTCAAGTATGCATGATTTTAAGATTCGAGCAAGCCAACACAAGTTACGTATATTTTCATGATTTAGCCAATGCTAATGAGATTAGCTTACCATATGTTTTGCAGTCAAGATTCCCACTACAACTTATGATATGTTTTGGAGTCAAGACTCCCAAAATTCAGATTTTAAACTATGTATGTGATTATGATTTCAGCTTCATTGAAAAATGATAGAAGCACTATGCATGTTTTTTGGAGTAGTGTCTAGAACTGAGTAGGCTTGGGGTTCTAAGGTTTTCGGTCTCAGAACTATGTGCCAACATAGGTGTATTTATATTTGAGACCTCTCAAGAGAGTTTTCTCCGCCCTCTAGAGGGCCTTCAGCTTGATATCGATATCATGGTAGAGTCCTTAGCCCTGACAAGGTTTTGGATGGTTCTGCCCACCTAAGTGTGATAGGTTGGGCATAACTTTAGCTCTATCATGATGGTGTTAGTTGTGAAGAGTCTCCCATTATTTCTTATGATTTTAGTTATGCATGTTCATGACTTATGGTATTATGTTTTTCAGCAGGTTTAACCAAATGATCAGTTTATAAGCTTTTACTTATTATTTCAGTTATGTCAAGCTATATGATTTCTATTTTAGATTTGGGTCATTCTTTCAGATATGATTTTCAGCTTATGACTATACACGATTCAGATTTAGATTTCAGCATGCTGTCCTTACTCTCGTGATCTTATGATTTATGTTTATATGCATGATTTCAGTTTATACTTACTCAACATGTTTTACCTACCTTGAATATTTAGTACATTCCAAGTACTAACCACATACTCTATGCTGTATCACTTCATGATACAGGTTCAGACGATCAGACTCAGTCGCCATTAGCCAGTTTCCTGCAATTTAGTTCAGTTTTCATTATTGGTAAGTCCTCATCCTTCGAGGACCTTTAGTTTGATGTCGAGTTATGTTATTTCAGTTTTTAGATTTTAGTGAGTTAGTTGGGAATGTTGTCCCATTAGCTCTTCAGACATGTTAGAAGCTTATCAGATAATTTGTAGAATATCACCTTTGTCAGTGTTGACTCTATTATAATTGATATGTATTCAGACTTCCGCTTGTTCATGATTAGTTAATCAGTTTCCACTTGATGTATGCTCTCTAGCCACTATGTTCATGCCATGGGTCGACTTGTAGCCATCTGTCGCTCTTAGTTCCATGTCTCGATCCGAGGTCTCAGCTCAGGTCATGACAAATTTAGTATCAGAGCAAAGTTTTAGCGTGTTCTAGAGTGTCTGAAAGCCGCATTGAATAGAGTATTTTCCATGGGTGTGAAACGCCCCACACTTGTGAGGGAGATACTACAAAACGTTTTAGGAAATTTTTCCTCTTTCATGATCTTTGTTGTGCGAAGAAATATCTCTCTATCCTTCTAACTCGTACTATATGCAATTGCAGAAATATGCCTCCACGTCGAGTGAATAGAAGAAGGAATGGCAATTGAAATGGCCACGACAATGGCAATGGGGACAGGAATCGGCAAGTCCCGCTAGCACTAGTAGATCCTATGCTCGAGTAGATCACTCATGCCGAGTTTAAAGCAACATTTTAGATGTTGGCCCAGGCAACGACCGTTCAAGTCAATCAGCAGGCGGTGGCTCATGTTCCTCAGAATGGAAACACAGCGGCGTACAAGAGTTCGATACTTTCTTCGGATGAATTCACCAGAGTTTCTGGGGTCGAAGGTGGATGAGGACCCTCATAAGTTCATTGAGGAGGTGCAAAAGATCATCCATATTATGGGAGTAATTGGAGAGAAGAGTGCAGATTTAGCCTCCTATCAGCTGAAGGGCATTTCTTACATTTTGGTACTGCTAGTGGAAGGATAGTATAACAGTTATAGCAGTTCTTGTGAGTTGGGACGAGTTTGTGACTGCCTTCTTGGATAGGTTCTTCCCTAGCGAGTTGAGGAAGGTGAAGGTGGTGGAGTTTGTTAACTTGAAGTAGTATCATAGGACTGTTCAAGAGTATGCCTTGGAGTTTACCCAGCTGTAAAAGTATGCACCTGAGATGATTGTAGATCAGAGGGCTCGTATGAGCAGGTTTGTGAATTGAATATCAAACTTGCTGGTCAAGGAGTGAAGGACCGCTATGCTAAATAGTGATCTAGACTTCTCACAATTAGTCATATATGCCCAACAGATAGAGGTAGATCAGATGAGGGAGATGGAGAGAAAGGCCAAGAGAGCCAGGACAAGGAGTTACAAACAGTTTCAACAAAGGTCCAGTGGAGGACACCATCAACAGTACCACTATAGGTCATCAATCCTAGCACCATCATCAGCCAGTGCTCCATCTAGACCGAGGTGTGATCAGAGGGGTGGGGCATCAGGCTCCAGAGGTTAGGGGAGAATATCAGTAGAGCCCAGCATTCCAGTTTGCGGTAGGTGTGGTAGAAGGAACACCAGAGAGTTCTTGACAGGTTTAGGTGCATATTTAAGGTATGGGAAGCCTGGACACCGACTCAAAGATTGCCCTTCAGCCAAATAGAACCATAGTAGAGGGCATGAGCCAACCACCAGTTTAGAAGCTCCACCAGCATGCTCAGATTAATAGGGTGCATCCATTAGTGCAGGTGGTGCTCAACATCAAAATAGATTCTATGTCTCCCATCCAGTTAGGAGTAGGAGGTCTCTCTAGATATGGTCACTGGTATGTTGCGAGTAGTTCATCTTGAAATATACATTGTTAGATCCAGGGGATACCTTATCTTTTGCAACTCACTACATTTCTATTAGTTTCAGATTTAGTCCCAAAATCCTATTAGAACCCTTCTCAGTCTCTTTTCTAGTCGCTGACAGTTAGAGCTCAACATTATATAAAAATTGCCCGGTCACAGTCCTTTAAAGATTCACCTTAGTCGATCTAGTAGAGTAAGACATGATCGATTTTGATGTTATATTTGGTATGGATTGGTTGCATGCATGTTACGCCTCAGTGAATCGTAGAACACATATAATAGAGTTTCAATTTTTGAATGATCCAGTTCTAGAATGGAAAGGTAGTTCGACTGTGCTTGTAGGTCGCTTTGTTTCCTACCTTAAGGCTAGAAAGAGGATTTATAAAGGTTATGTGTACCATCTAGTTCGACTCAAGAATGCTACATCCAAGACCCCGAATCTTCAGTCAGTTTCTATATTGTGTGAGTATTCGGAGGTGTTTCCCGATGATCTACTATAAGTCCCTCCTGAGCGAGAGATTGACTTTGGTATCGAACTTCCCCCTAACACATAACCTACATCTATTCATCCTTACAGAATGACTCCAGCTGAGCTAAAGTGTTATGCCCCAAGAACTAAAAGATCGAACCCGGGAATTGAAATGGGGAAAAACTAGAAATTAGTGCTTTAGTTGCAGGACGAGTTGTTGGACGACTCGTGAGAAGATCCCACGAGTCGTATAGGTGACTCGTGGGGAGGCCTGGAAGAATTGAAGTGCATAGGTCCCCACGGGCGTGGGAACAACTCATGGTCAATCACCAAGAGTGGTCAAGTTAGTCTTGGGGTGAGGGTAAAGAATAAATGAAGGAAGTCAACCAGTGTACCTAACAAAAGGACCCCACGAGTCATGATCAGTCCCCACAATTCGTGGGATAAGTCGTGATCAAGTAGGATAAGTTTTATTTGAGACTAAGGCAGTGTACATGACAGGAGATGACCACGAGTCGTAGTCACAAGCAACGGATCATTAAGTCACCTGTGACGAGCCCAGGAGATATGATAAGCAGTGTACCTGACGAACCACTCCATGAGTCATGGCCCCTCATGACGAGTCGTTAGGTCCCTTGTTGGGACCCCCTGGCAGTTATTTTTCAGTGATTCTAGTAAGGGCTTTTTTGTAATTTCTAAGTTTTTAAGACCTATACTACATCGTTTAAGGCTCGTTTTACAGGGTTTTACAAGGGCAAAACCTATTCTAAGCTAGTTCATTCCTTGCATGCAAACTTGAGAGTTTGAAGAGAGGATTTAGAGCAAGTTTTGAAGGTTTCTATCGGAATCTCATCTTAGGCAATTAGAGAAGTGGTAAAATCATTCCTCCTGGGTACGTAGGGTTATGAGTGGGTATCTCCTTCCACACCCATGCACAATTTCTAGCGATCCATGAAAATTACCCACGATCAAGTTATGGGGTTTTAACCAATTGTATGGTTCTTCAATTTCTATACATGGGTACGCTTAGATTCTATTTTTATTGGTGAATTGTGAAGCTTGGGAAGATTTTAAATTGTTTTCAATCCAAATTATGTTTTCTAAATTTATGAAATTGAATGCCCATGAATGGAAAATTCATGAAATAATAGAATGATAATGAATGTATGATGATGATATTGTCTTAAAAATGAATTGAGTATATCCAATTATGACAAAGCTTTGGGCAATGCCCATATGTTGATTTGAAACGATGATTTTCAGAAATAAGCTTACCACATTGTTTGGAGCGAAGTCTCCCAAATTTCATATTATTAGCTTGTGGTATGTTGAGTTAAATCTTCCCACATAGGTTACCTCATGATGTGGAGTAGATGCTTCCACTCATAATTGAGATTGTGGTATGTTTCAAAATAAAGCTTCTCATATGCATAAGTTCATCATTGAGATGTATGTCATTATTGAGCATTGTCGAAGTACAATGGTGAGCTTTATTTTTATATGATGTCGAGTCTATGCATGATTTTATTATTGAGCTTTGTCGAAGGACAATGTTGAGCTTCATTTTTATATGATGTCGAGTCTATGAATGATTTCATTATTGAGCTTTGTCAAAGGACAATTTCGAGCTTCATTTTCATATGATGTCGAGTCTATGCATGATTTCATTATTGAGCTTTGTCAAAGGACAATGTTGAGCTTCATTTCATACGATGTTGAGTTATGCATGATTTCATCTTGAGCTTCGTCAATAGACGATGTTGAGCTTAGTTGTATACGATGTAGAGCATTGCATGTTTGGGAGAAGAGTCTAGCACCGTGCGGGCTAAGGGTTGATCACCCTATGCCTCAGAACTACGTGCCAATGTAGGTTGAATACTAAATGACTTGGGACTCCCTTGTGAGCTTTCCCCCCTGCCCGAATGGGCCTTCAGCTTGATACCGATATCATGGTAGTGTCCTTAGCCCTTGCAAGGTTTCGGACAGCTCTGGCCACTTGAGTGTAATAGTCGGGACCACGTAAGCTCTATCATGGTATGCTGGTTAAGTGACGAGTTTCCAATTGTCTATATGATTCAGATTTGCATATTCATTACACATGATTATTACTATAAGCATGCATGTTCCAAAAGCAAGGTTGACTCATTGTTCAGCTTTTATCATAAATGTTACGAGCTTTGAGTCATTCGAGTTAGTCATGATGTTATAAAGCTATGCATGGTCATGTCATGATAAGATTTTGATTTCAGGATGACTGCATGTAGTCTTCTTCTCAGTCTTGAGAGCTTATGATATGTTATGAAATGTTTCAAATGATTTATTTTACTTAAGCAATTTTACTTACCTTGCATACTCAGTACTTTCCACATACTGACTGCATACTTTCTATGCTGTATCATTTTATGATACAGGACCCGACTCGCAGCTTCAGCCTCGATCTTAGTCAACTTTTCGAAGTTCATATCTGCTCAGGATCGGTGAGTCCTCATCTTTCAAGGACTAGACTTTCAGTTTCTTTTATGTATTTTAGTTTCCGTATTATTGAGTTAGTTGGGGGTCTTGTCCCATCAACTCATCTTGATTAGAGGCTTTCAGACTTATATATGTGCTAACTTCGGATGTTGTTCTGATGTTATGTTGAATTAGACTTCCGTTGAGTTATATTGATGATTTCTTCAGTTTATCGAATGGGTTAGATGTATGCTTATGCCATGTGTTGACTTGGGGTCTCTCGGGGTCCCTTGTACCATGTCTATGATCAAGGCCTCCATTCGGGTCGTGAAAAACTTGATATCAGAGCCATAGGTTTGAAGTGTCCTAGGGATTCTGAAATCCATATTAAGTAGAGTCTTTTTCATGGGTGTGAAATGCGCCACACTTATGATGAAGAGGCTACGAGACGTTTAGGAAATGTTCCCTTCTTTCATGATCTATGTCGTGTGGTGAAAAGTATTTCTATTCTTCTAATTTGTGCTAATCGCGATTGCAGAATCATGGCTCCTCGAAGGATGAAAGGAGGTGGTGAAGGCCACGAGAATGGAAATGGTTATGGGCATCAACTAGCCCCACTAGTTCAGGAGCCTCAGGCACCGGAGCTAGTCGCTCATGCTGAGTTTTAGGCCACTATTCAGATGCTTGCGTGGGCCTTGTCCACTCAGGTCAATCAGCAGACCATTGTGCATGATCCGCAAAATGGCAATGCGGCGGCGGCTCGAGTCAGAGACTTCTTGAGGATGAACCCGTCGGAGTTCTTGGGGTCTAAGGTAGATGAGGACCCGTATGATTTCATTGATGAGGTTGTCAAGATCACCCAAGTCATAGGGGTAAGTAGTTTTGACTGCACGGAGTTGGCCTCTTACCAGTTAAAGGGGGTGGCGCATATCCGGTTTTGCCAATGGAAGGAAAGCAGGATAGCAGGAGCAGGTTCGGTCACTTGGGAGGAGTTCCAGGTTGTATTTCTAGACCGGTTCTTCCCTCGGGAGATGAGGGAGTTGAAAGCAACTGAGTTTGTAAACTTGAAGCAGGGAAGGATGACAGTGCAAGAGTATTCCCTTGAGTTCACTCGCCCATTGAAATATGACCCAGAGTTAGTGGTGGACCAGAGGGCGCGGGTGAGTAGGTTTGTTCATGGTATAGCAGGGTATTTGGACAAGGAGTGTCGGATTGCTATGATTCATCAGTATATGTACTTCTCTCGTATGATGTTGTACGCCCAACAGATGGAGGAGGCACATTCGAGAGAGAGGGAGGCTAAGAGGGACAGGACCAACAATCACAGGTTCTCTCATCAGAGGCTCGGTGGTAGAACCAATAGCAGACTCACCAGATATCATCAGCCCTAGCATCTTTTACCTTGAGTGTGCCATCCAGGCCTAGACACGATCAAAAAGGGCGAGCATCGGTCTTGAGGGGTTAGAGAAGTAGACCCGTAGATTTCAGCATCCCAGCTTGTCGCAGATGTGGTCGGGGGCACACAAGCTAGTGCTTGTTAGGTTCAGGTGCTTGTTTCCAGTGTGGGCAGCCCGATCACATGCTTCGAGATTGTCCAGCTGTAAGGAAGGATCAGGTTGGGGGTCGAGGCCCATCTTCTAGCTCAGTAGCCCCTCCCCCACACTCAGCACATCAAGGGCATCTACTAGCACAGCTGGCAGACAGTGCCATAACAGATTCTATGCTTTAGCTACTTATCTAGAGCAGGAGGTCTCCCCAGATGTGGTTACTGGTATGTTGTGGTTTTTCCATATTGATGCTTATGTTTTGTCAAATCGCGGGGCTACCTTGTCTTTTGTGACACCATATGTGGCAGCAACTTCAGAGTTAGTCCTGATGTTTTGCAAGAACCGTTCTCAGTTTCCACTCCAGTAGGTGACTCAGTTATAGCTAGACGTATATATAGAGGTTGCCCAGTCTCAGTCTTTCATAAGGTTACTCAGCAGATTTGATTGAGTTAGCCATGACCGATTTTGATGTTATTCTTGACATGAATTGGCTATTTACATGCTATGCTTCAGTTAATTGTAGAACCCCGGCCATAGAGTTTAGATTTACAGGTGAGCCAGTCTTAGAATGGAAGGGTAGTTCAGCTACACCTGTAGGTCGATTCATTTCCTACCTTAATGCTAGGAAGAGGATTTCTAAGGGGTGCATGTACCATCTAGTTAGGGTTAAGGACGTGAAGTCCGAGACCCAGACCATCTAGTCCATACCGGTAGTACGTGAGTATCCATAGGTCTTTCCTAATGATCTTCCAGGTGCTTGTCCCAAGCGGGAGATTGATTTTGGTATAGATCTCCTTTCCCGACACGCAACCTATATCTATTCCGCCCTACAAAAAGGCTCCAGTCGAGCTAAAAGAGTGGAAGGATCAGTTGAAGGACCTGTTAGATAAGGGCTTTATTAGGCCGAGCAAGTCTCCCTGGGGTGCACCTGTCCTATTCCTTTGGAAGAAAGATGGTTTTCTTCGGATGTGCATTGTTTATAGGCAGTTGAACAAGGTTACCATTAAGAACAGATATCCTTTACCTAGGATCGATGATTTGTTTGACCAGCTTTAGGGTGCCAAGTGTTTCTCCAAGGTGCCAAGTGTTTCTCCAAGATTGATCTCAGATCCGGGTATCACCAGCTTAGGGTTCAGGAGAGTGACATTTTAAAAGCCGCTTTTAGGATCCGATATGGTCACTACAAATTTGTTGTTATGTATTTTGGACTAACCAAAGCCCCTGTAACTTTATGGATCTTATGAACAGTGTGTTCAAGCAATATCTTGATATGTTCGTGATCATGTTCATCGATGACATCCTTATATACTCTCGGAGCGAGGAGGAGCATGCTGCTCATTTGAGAGTATTGCTGCAAACTCTCAAGGATCATCAGTTGTATGCAAATTTCAGTAAGTGTGAGTTTTGGTTGGACTTAGTTGCATTTTTGGGTCATGTAGTATCAAGTGAGGGCATAACGATAGATTCTCGGGAAATCGAGGCGGTGAAAAACTGGCCTTGACCGGCGAACCCATTAGATATCAAGAGCTTCTTAAGCGTAGCAGGTTACTATCGGAGATTCATTGAGGCTTTTCATCTATTGTAGCATCTTTGACCATATTGACTCAAAAGAAGGTAAAGTTCTAATAGTCGGAGGCTTGTGAGAAAATCTTCCAGGAATTGAAGACTCGAATCACTTCAGCACCCATGTTGAACCTACCCGAGGGTACTGATGGATTTGTGGTGTGTTGTGATGCTTCGAGAATTGGACTTGGGTGTGTGTTGATGCAACATGGGAAGGTGATATCTTATTCCTCAAGGAAGTTAAAAGTTCATGAGAAGAATTACTCGACCCATGATCTTGAGTTGGCCACGATGGTGTTTGCATTGAATATATGGCGACACTACTTGTATGGGGTCCACATGGATGTATTTATGTTCCACAAGAGCTTTCAATACATGTTTACGCAGAAAGATCTCAATCTTCGACAAAGGAGGTGGTTGGAGCTACTTAAGGACTACGATATGAGTGTCCTTTACCACCCGGGTAAGGCTAATATGGTTGCAGATGCACCTAATAGGATCTCTATGGAGAATGTGTCCCATGTGAATGAAGGAAAGAAGGAGTTGGTGAAAGATGTCCATCGACTTGGGAGGTTGGGAGTTAGATTGGTCGACTAGACCAATGGCAGCATTATTGTGCAAAACAGATCAGAATCATCCTTGGTGACGGATGTGAAAGCCAGACAAGATGAGGATTCGATTTTAGTAAAGCTGAAGGAAGCCGTTGGAAGTCAGAAGGTGGAGGTCTTCTCCCAAGGGGAAGATAGTGTGCTACGATACCAGGGCCGTCTATGTGTTCCAGATGTTGATAATTGGAGGGACCAGATATTGTATGAGGCACATGGATCCAGGTATCCATTCGGGTGCCACCAAGATGTATCATGATTTGCGGGAAATATATTGGTGGAATGACATGAAGAAGGATATTGCAGAATTTGTAGCCAAGTGCCCAAACTGTCAACAAGTGAAAGTCGAACATCAAAGGCCGGGAGGCGTACTTCAGGATATTAGCATTTCTACTTGGAAGTGGAAAGAGATTAATATGGATTTCATTACAGGCCTACCTCATACTCGCTGACACTATGATTCTATTTGGGTGTTAGTAGATAGGTTGAACCGGTCAAAACCATAGATTCAGTGGATGATTATGCCAAACTGTATATCTGTGAGTTGGTGCGATTATATGGAGTGCCCTTGTCTATTATCTCAGACCGAGGTACTCAGTTTACCTCTCAGTTTTGTTGGTCTTTTCATAGAGGGCTTGGGACTCAGGTTAAACTCAGCACAGCATTTCATCCGCAAACGGATGGTCATGCGGAGTGAACAATTCAAACTCTCAAAGACATGTTGAGAGCTCGTGTGATGGACTTTAAAGGTAGTTGGGATGATCATTTGTATTTGATTGAGTTTTCTTAGAATAATAGCTACCACTCCAGCATCCAGATGGCATCGTTCGAGGCTCTTCATGGGCGTGGGTGTAGATCGCCTATCAGGTGGTTTGAAGTTGGTGAGGTAGCTATGAAATGGCCTAATTTGGTTCATGAGGCCATGGTGAAAGTTCAGATGATAAGGGACAAGCTGAAAAGCGCTCAGAGTTGTCAAAACTCATATGCGTATGTGAGAAAGAGAGAGTTGGAGTTCGAGGTGGACGATTGGGTATATTTGAAGGTGTCTCCCATGAAGGGAGTCATGCGGTTCAGAAAGAAAGAAAGCTTAGTCCCAACTACATTAGTCCCTACCGGGTTATGAGAAGAGCGGTTAAGGTAACGTATGAGTTGGACTTGCCATCAGAGTTATCTTCAGTTCATCCTATGTTTCATGTGTTGCTTTTGAAAAAGTGCTTGGGTGATCCAACTTTAGTAGTCTCGATGGACAACGTCGGTGTAAAAGATAGCCTCAGTTATGAGGAAACTCCAGTTGCAATCTTGGATCGTCAGGTTCGGAGGCTGAGGAACAAGGAAGTAACTTCAGTGAAGGTGTTATGGAGAAATCAACATGTTGAGGGAGCTACGTGGGAAGACGAAGCGGCTATGATGGCTAAATACCCCCACCTGTTCCCTACCAGCTTAGTTTCAGTTTGAGGTATCATTTTTTGCCCTAATTCTCTAATCAGTTTCCATGTTCAGTTCATGTGCGCAAGTTTGATTTATGTTATGATAGATGTATGTGATGTCTGAATACAGTTCAGCTATGTAGTTCTTTTCTAAGGTAGTCATTCCGTCAATTTTTGATTTAAATGATCAGTGTTTGCATATGATGATTGCATGTTTCTGAGTTTCTGTGTGTTCTAACATTCGAGGATGAATGTCCGCAAGGGGGGAGATATTGTTATACCTCGAGAACTCAAAGATCACCCGGTGAAACGGGGAAAAATTGGAAATTGGTCCTTCAGTTGCAGGACGAGTCATTGGACGACTCGTGAGAAGATCCCACGAGTCGTCAGGCGACTCGTGGGGAGGCCTGGAGGAATTGGAGTGCAGAGGTCCCCACGGGCGTGGGAACGACTCGTGGTCAGTCACCACGAGTCGTCAAGTCAGCCGTGGGGTGAATTTGAAGAATAAATGAAGGAAGTCAACCAGTGTACCTAACAGAAGGACCCCATAAGTCGTGGTCAGTTCCCCACGATTCGTGGAATGAGTCGTGATCAAGCAGGGTAAGTTTTATTTGAGACTAAGGTAGTGTACATGACGGGAGGTGACCACGAGTCGTGGTCACAAGCAACCGATTGTTAAGTCACCCGTGAAGAGCCTAGGAGATCTGATAAGCAGTGTACCTAACGAACCACTCCACGAGTCGTGGCCCCTCATGACGAGTCATTAGGTCCCTCATTGGGACCCCTTGACAGTTATTTTCAACGATTCTAGTAAGGGCTTTTTAGTAATTCCTAAGTTCCTAAGACCTATATTACGTCATTTAAGGATCTTTTTATAGGGTGTTAAGAGGGGAAAACCTATTCTAAGCTAGTTCTTTCCATGCATGTAAACTTGAGAGTTTGAAGAGAGGATTTAGAGTAAATTTTGAAGGTCTCCATTGGAATCTCATCTTGGGCAATCAGATAAGTGGTAAAATCATCTCTCCCAAGTATGTAGGGTTATGAGTGGGTGTCTCCTTCCACACCCATGCCCAATTTCTATCCATCCATGAAAATTATCCATGATCAAGTTATGGGGTTTTACCCAATTGGATGGTTCTTCAATTTCTATACATGGGTACGCTTAGATTCTGTTTATATTGGTGAATTATGAAGCTTAGATTTTAAATTATTTTCAATCCAAATTGTGTTTTCTAAATTTTAATGCCCATGAATGGGAAGTTCATGAAAGAATAAAATGTTAGTGAATGTATGATGATGATATTATCTTAAAAATGAATTGAGTAGATCCAAGTATGATAAAACTTTGGGAAATGCCCATATGTATTTGAAACGATGATTTTCCGAAATAAGCTTACCACATTGTTTGGAGCGAAGTCTCCCAAATTTCATATTATTAGCTTGTGCTATGTTGAGTTAAATCTTCCTACATATAGCTTACCACATGATTTGAAGTAGATGCTTCCACTCATAATTGAGCTTGCTATATGTTTCAAAGTAAAGCTTCTCATATGCATAAGTTCATCATTGAGATGTATGTCATTATTGAGCTTTATCGAAGGACAATGTTGAGCTTCATTTTTATATAATGTCGAGTCTATACATATTTCATTATTGAGCTTTGCTGAAGGACAATCTTGAGCTTCATTTTTATATGATGTCGGGTCTATGCATGATTTCATTATTGAGCTTTGTCGAAGGACAATGTTGAGCTTCATTTTTGTATGATGTCGAGTCTATGCATGATTTCATTATTGAGCTTTGTCAAAGGACAATGTTGAGCTTCATTTCATACGATGTTGAGTTATGCATGATTTCATCTTGAGCTTCGTCAATAGACGATGTTGAGCATTGCATGTTTGGGAGAAGAGTCTAGCACCGTGCGGGCTAAGGCTTGATCACCCTATGCCTCAGAACTACGTGCCAATGTAGGTTGAATACTAAATGACTTGGGACTCCCTTGTGAGCTTCCCCCCTGCCCGAATGGGCCTTCAACTTGATATCGATATCATGGTAGTGTCATTAGCCCTTGCAAGGTTTTGGACAGCTCTAGCCACTTGAGTGTAATAGTCGGGACCACGTAAGCTCTATCATGGTATGCCGGTTAAGTGACGAGTTTCCAATTGTCTATATGATTCAGATTTGCATGTTCATTACACATGATTATTACTATAAGCATGCATGTTCCAAAAGCAAGGTTGACTCATTGTTCAGCTTTTATCATAAATGTTACGTTTCAGCTTTGAGTCATTCGAGTTAGTCATGATGTTATAAAGCTATGCATGGTCATGTCATGATAAGATTTTGATTTCAGGATGACTGCATGTAGTCTTCTTCTCAGTCTTGAGAGCTTATGATATGTTATGAAATGTTTGAAATGATTTATTTTACTTAAGCAATTTTACTTACCTTGCATACTCAGTACTTTCCACATACTGACTGCATACTTTCTATGCTATATCGTTCATGATATAGGTCCCGGCTCATAGCTTCAGCCCTGATGTGCTGTGGATTTACAACACTATTGACGCTAAAAACTAAGAAAATAGCATTGACTTAGGTGTATTTATGTGGATATGAGGCACTTTTACTTTGATTTCAGGATAAATGGGTGTTGGAGCATAAATTTGCAAAAAGAAGCTAAATGTGTGCAAAAAAGGGCAAAAATGCAATCCACAGTATGATCCGTAGGATGGACCTATGAGTCATACTGATGGCCGTGATAAGACGTAGAAGGCTGAAGCTGGAAGAATGAACCTACGAGTCTTTCCACGGATCGTACCAAGCTTGTATGAGTCGTAGTAAGGCAGTCATGATGAACTCCAGAAGAATTGCACAAGAGGCTGATTCTTAGTACGAGAGGATACCACGACCCGTGAGAGCTTGGTACGAGTTGTACCATACCGGTTGTGGTGAACTTCAAACAAATTGCAAAGATTTAGAATTAAGCCACGGGAGCCTGGTACGACTCGTACCTTGGCTCGACACTTAGCCAAAAATCAGCCAACAGTCCAAACCATGAGATGCTGCCATGGACTATAGGATGCTCCTATGAGTCGTAGGATGATCCATGACGAGGTAGGCACCAGATATGGAAAATCGCCCTGTTAGCCTAGGAAAAGAATTCTTATGTCTATATAGATACGTTTTATGTTTTATTTTTCAGAGGTGATATTAAGTAAAATTAGGTTTAGTTGGAAAACATTGGAGTAGACAATTTTACATCTTTGAAAGAAAGAATTGAGTTGGTTCAACCTTGTGATCAACCTTGATCTTGACAATCATTGTATCAACTTGAGTGGTGGTCGCAGGATAGTTATATCTGGAACTTAGTGATATCGTTTAGTTTGGAAACGCTTATGAGACTTGGTCGAGTAATTAAGTATAGTCATTCAATAGGGATTGATCGATCGTTTGAATGAACCTAAGTTATCAGTTCTATAAGTAAGTATTAGTGAAGATCACGAGTATATACCTAAAGCTATTGTGAATCCATGGGGAACACAAACCCTATTTATCCTTTAATTATTGATTCACAACCATAATCTTGACAGCTGCTTTGTTTTTACTATTGATTATTATTAGAATCCCCCCAATTGTGAAGTAACTATCATACAAGTTGACTTACTGGCTGTAATCTAGATCTTCCATATTCTCTGTGGGATTGACCCCGACCTCTAAGTTGGGTTCTTTATTGACAACGTCCACTTCATACTTCAGTTAAAAGTGTGGTTTGACTGATATCAAAATGTGGCGCCGTTGCCGGGGAATACAGCTAATACTAGGTTATTTGCTTGTATTTGACGTTTTTAGTAGTTATTTCCTTAGTTACGTTTATTTTTGTGTTTTTGATACCCACAGGCTGTCCTCCGGTGAATGCCAACCACTCGAAGTAGAGGAGACCCCCTTGTTCCACTAAATCCCGAAATCGAACGAGCACTGCATAGAATGGAAAACCCTGAGCAGAGAGAAGCCTGCTAAGCTGAAGAAGCTAGGCAAGCCGAGCTAGATCGGTTAGCTACACTTCAGTAGGCTGATGATGACAAAGATGAGGTGGTAAATGCTGGTCGACATGGGAGGGGCAACCGAGCTCAGAGATTTTCCCCTTAGTTCTTCGATGATAAGGACCCAGATATTGATGAAGTTGGGTCAACTGGAGCAATTGTGCCACCACCACTGCCCGCTGGGGCCAAATTTTATATTACGAGCACCATGATTCAATTGTTAAACATAAAGGGGGTGTTCAGTGGCTATGCAGCAGATGACACCAACCTGCACTTAATGAACGTTGTAGGAATATACAAGGCGTACAGGTTGCCCAGAGTAAGCCAGGATGCCATACGGCTCCGACTCTTCCCTTTTTCTCTATCAAGGAAAGCTACATTGTGGTATCGGAGTTGCCCAACGACTCAATAACCAACTGGCGGGAGCTTAAATTGGCCTTTCTGGAGAGATTCTTTCCCCCATCAAGGATATTACAGCTAAAAGATGAGATCTATAATTTCTGACAAATTAAGATGGAGGCACTTCATGAAACCTGGCTGAGGTTCAAAAAGAAGTTGGCTAAGTTCCCAAACCACAAAATTCCAAATGACAGTTTTTTGAAATTTTTTTATAGGTCTCTGAATATTAGCACCAAAGCTATAGCAAATATGGTGGCTGGAATAACATTGATGAGTCACACTTGGGAGGAAGTAGCCACTATCCTAACAGGGTGACTAAGACAAACAAGGCTTGACATACGAGGGAGGCGGATGCAGTGGCAGGTACATATGCGTTTAGTTTGACTGCGGACCAATGAAGGAAGGAAGAAGAATGCTTTCTGGAGTTGGCTCACATGCGCACATCATTGGATTTGCTGATAAAACATATCATGGGAACCGGAGCCAAAAAGGTAAATGCAGTGGGAACTCAAGGAAGGGAGCAAGGAGCTGATCACTCTGATTCTGAGGAGGAGGCAAACTTCCTAGATGGCCAAGTGGCGGGTTTCCGAGGCAATGCCTATGCGTCTGGACAAGACAATTGGTGCCAAGGTTCTGTAAGTCAATGTCAGAACCAATTTAGAGACAACTACAACAGGAACGGGTTCAGATACAGGAGCCACGGTTATGAGTGCGAGGGAGAATAGAGAAGGAATGATGGATACCGCAATGACTGGGCTAGAGTTTATGTGCCTCCCAACGCATAAGAAAGGGAGACATGACAGTCAAAGTTGGAGAGCATGATGGCTGAGATGATGAAAAAGGTGAGGTCCACCGATGATCAATTAAAAGAAATTCGAAGTGACTTATCAATCATTGGTCAGAAAGTGGAATATCACGCCACCGCTATCAAGCAGATAGAACACCAACTCGGGCAACTGTCAGCATCAATGAACCCTAGGCAAAAGGGTACACTCCCTAGCAACACTGTCCAGAATCCAAAAAAAGATGCTCATTGACTGGCAGTGATGACTAGGAGTGGTAAGACCACAGTTGACCCTCCATTCCCAGTTGAAGTTGAAAGGATGAAAGAGAGCGTGATTGAGGAAGAAGAGATGGGTGCTAAGACACAAAATGGTGAGTTGCAAGAGGCCCCTAGAGGTATGAAGGAAGGAGACATTGATCAAGGGGCAACCCACGTGCATAAGGCTATTTCACGACCACAACCACCATTCCCTCTGAGGATGAAGAAAAAGGCGGACAATGGTAAGTTCCAAAAATTCCTTTCAATGCTTAAACAACTATCGGTGCCATTGGTCGAAGCACTAGAGCAGATGCCAGGGTATGCAGAATTCATGAAGGACCTGGTAATAAAGAAGGGATCTGTGAGCTATGAGCCAGTTGACAATGTCCATCACTGCAGCGCCATAGAAACACGGTCTTAGCACAGAAAAAGAAAGACCCAGGCGCCTTCACGATACCTTGAATGTAATGTCGAGTTCGCAAGGGCACTCTGTGATCTGGGAGCTCGCATTAATTTAATGCCCTTGGCGGTTTTCAAGAAGCTAGGATTAGGAGCCCTCGCACTGACTAACATGCGGCTACTGATGGACAACAGAACAGTTAAGAAACCAGTGGGCATCTTAGTTGATGTGTTCGTCAAGGTTGAAAAGCTTATATTCCCAGCAGACTTCGTGATTTTGGATTGCGAGGTCGATTATGAGGTCCCCATTATTTTGGGGCGACCATTCCTTGCCACTAGGAGAGCTCTAGTAGATGTGGAAGCGGGACTGCTGAAGTTCAGACTAAACAAAGAAGAGGTCACTTTCAACATTTGCCGGACCATGAAGTAACCAAAGGAATTTAGTGTGATCTCAGCACTAGAGGATGTATGAGTCACTTGATGAATTCTGAGCAATCAAGAGACTTGCGTCGTGATGCGACATTAAATCAAGTGCTTCTTGGGAGACAACCCAAGTGGTGGTTTGGTGAAATCTGAGTAACCAAACCACCTGCGTTGTGCCGCGAAGTTAAATCGAGCGCTTCTTGGGAGGCAACCCAAGTGGTGGTTTGGTGAAATCTGAGTAACTAGACCACCTGCGTCGTACTGCGATGTTAAATCAAGCGCTTCTTGGGAGGCAACCCAAGTTATTGAACTAATGTGTGCTCAGTGTGTAGGGAATCAAAAATAGGTGGCTGAAAAATCAACTGCTACAAACTCTCAGTACGACTCGTGATAAGGTCCTACAAGCCGTAGCAGCAGGCGTGGTGAGAAGCAGAGAAAACTCAAAGCAAAAGTCAGGCTTACAATTTATCCTACGAGTCGTACCTCAATTGTATGAGTCATAGGATTGACTCATAGGTCACTAGGTAAGTTATTTCTGTTAAAGTCACTATGGGTTAGGGGACGAGTCATAGGTACCTCCTACGACTCGTGGCACGAGTCGTGATGGGGCAAAAACACCACTTATACACGACTTGACCCAAATTTGTTTGATTTGGCCCTAAGCTATTTAAATCAAATCAACCCCTCTCCCATGCTAAGAACTCAAGCTCACAACGTTAAACTCACTCCCCCACAACCCGTAACTCAACAACCAACAAGGAATCGAGCAAGTGTTTTCTCAATCCAAGTTCGGCCAACCCTACACAGTGATACCCAGTCGAACAAATCCACAATCAAGTAAGTGTTTTACATTGCAGATTTTAAATACTTTGTAAGTGAACTAAGGGAATAAAAACCCATGAGAATCACTGATTATGCCTGAAAACCAAGATTTTAAGAAAAACAAATGAAAAGGGTTAATGAAGTGGAGTTCGACTGGAAACCCCACTAGAAAAATTGTTGAACTGTGGCCTTGGAACACTTAAATGAAGTTACAGGTAATGGTCGAAAAAGGGGGAGGTTTGGGTAGTGTTAAAATGGAGTCTATGATATGCCTAGACCTGGGGGAAATCTAAGTACCCAAAAATGTGCAAAAAAAACACCTACACACTGAACAAAGAATCATGAATGAGGTCTGAAAAGGGTATGAAGCATAATATGAGTTGTAGGGTTGATACTATGAGCCGTACTAAGTGCTCGTTGATCTTGGGCAGATTTATATGCCCAAGTGATACTCAAACGTATCATTTTTACCTTGTTTGTTGTGCAATGTGTATATAATATCATGTAATTGGTAATAAAATGCGAATTTATACTTACCAACATGATTAGCATTTGTTTTGCAGGTAAATGTGATTTTTAGGAGCTAAAATGCATGTTGGAACTATGTTGGAGTTGGACTTGGATGCTAGCGTGGAAAAGACCTTGGAATGAATATTTTATAGGGGCTCCGCGATGGAGCCGTGCCACGCTACCATCGCGGTAGCACACTGCCTGAGCAAGGATTAAAATGGCAATTTCCAGTGTGCCTGCGCGTCAGCTCCGTGGCACGGAGATAGGCCTCCGCGATGGCCTCCGTGCCACGTTGAGGTTAATTTTTCGGACCCTGGAAATTCCAGTGAAGGTCCACGTCCACGCCGTGTCACGGAGGCAGTGCTCCGCGTTGGCCTCCGTGACACGTTGCTTGTTATTCCGGGAAAAATTTCCCACTAGTATAAATAGCACACTTAGGTTTATTTTAATTAGTTTTTGAGTTTTTAGACTGAGTTCAGAAGTGGAGAGCAGGAACGTGGGTTAGCAGCAGTTGAAGATTGGAAAAGCTAAGGGATTTCTTCTCTTCCTTTCTTCTTTCTATCAATTGTACGTATGATTTACACTCATTTGAGGATGATCAATCCAAGAATGAGTGGCTAATTCTCTTCCTAGCTGAGGTTTTGAACATGTGTAATGAATTCTGATTTTAATTGATATGGTTTTATTCTTCTTCTTTAATGTTGTTCTATTAATTCTTGTTTTTACTGCATTAGTGATTGGCCAACATTAATGTACATCTAAAAAGTCCAATTTCACTCGAAAGAGCAAGAAATTGGAAAGTTGTGAATTAATAGGGTATTGTTCTTAACTTGATTTGGGAAAATTGGGTTTTGATGTGCTTTCCTGATAGAAATATACTTGAAAGCCGTATTAGTCAATTTAGGAACCGGAATTGTAGTGCTAGGTCATAAATTGCATTTGATCACAGAAATGTAGACGGATGGTTTATGATTCTAAAGTGAAATTAAATACGAGAGTTTTAATTTCTAGGCGAATGTTCTTGGCTAGCAACATGAAGAAGAGATTAACCAAATTATCATGATTATCAAGTTCATTACTTGTTCTTAACCTTGGCATGTTCACATCCATTGTCTGAATTCAAAAGTAAATAGTTGTTATTAATTGTAGTATATAGCTTAGAAACAAAAACTCAATTAACTATTGGTTACATTATTGTTAGCATAATTAGAAGTTAAATAGAAATATAGTAAATTAGGCAATTTTACATATCTTGAGCCTCCTTGGATCGATACTTGGCTACTTAGCCACTTTATTACTTGTTTGACCACTTGCACTTGCGTGTCGGTTTTTAACCGTAGCAACTAACAGCGAACAAGTTTTTGGCGTCGTTGCCAGGGAGGCTAGGCGATTTGTAAAATTTTGTTTAGTGTAAATTTACTGTATTTGTATTTTTATTTTCTTAAGTGTTAACAACTTGGTCTTAGCCTGTATTTTGCAGATTTTGTTTCTGTGAACACTGGCAAGGGACAAAGAGCTGGTGGAATCTTACTTAGAGCCTGAGCGTGAGTTTCATAGCCAACGTAGAGAAGCTCTTCGAAAGAAGCTGCAGTTGCTTAAACAGTCTATGATGGAGCAACCAAATCCACCAGTTGTGCGGGCAGTTTTAGTGCCCGACGAAGCAGCAGCAAGGCCGGTTCGCGAGGTGGCAATCCCACATGCTAATAATGTACATTCTAGCATCCGCAAACCAGAGCCTGGAGGGAGGTTTGAATTAAAGCAGAATATGGTGCAACTTTTGCACACAAGCGGACAATTTTCCGGTCTCCCTCACGAAGATCCACAACAACATCTCCAGAACTTTTTGGAGATAAGTGACACTTATATACCCGCTGGAGTGTCACCTGATTATGTTCGGCTCACCTTATTTCCATTTTCCTTACTTGGTGAAGACAAGAGGTGGTTAAAAGCTGAACCACCCAACTCTATATCAACGTGGGATGATCTTGCACGGAAGTTTCTTATTAGATTTTTCCCTTCTGGTAAAACAGCCAGACTTAGGAGTCAAATCCTAAGTTTTAAACAAAGGGAAGGGGAAAATCTATATCAAGCCTGGGAAAGATTCAAATCCATGTTGCGGGACTGTCCTCACCATCATCAGTCCAATGAGGTGTTGGTACACACATTTATTGAGGGTTTGGAACCCCACACTAAAATTCTGTTAGATTTAGCAGCTGGAGGGCAAGCGCTGGAGAAGACCTATGAGGAGCTGTACACTTTGCTCAACTGAATTTCACAAGGCAATCTAGAATGGAATGCAGATTCTTCAAGAGGTGGAGCAAGGAAAGCAGCGGGAGTGCTTGAAGTGGATGGATTCACAGCTATCGCTGCATAGATAACTGCTTTGCAAAATCAGCTAAACACTCACTTCAGCAATATAAATTTGAACCAGCCTTCAGCTTCAGTCAATGCAGTTCAACAGATGTGGTGTGAAGTGTGTGGTAGTAGTGAGCATTCAGCTGAATGCTGTGGTGCAAATCCTGATTCTGTTAACTTTGTGGGCAATGCACAGAGAAATCAACAACAGTTTGGTAGTGGCTACAACTCAAATTGGAGGAACCATCCGAATTTTTCGTGGGGTAGCAACAATCAACAAGGCCAAGGTTCAGGGCAGGGTATGCACAGAAACCAAGGAGGGCAACAAAATTATCAAGCTCAATTCAGAAATCACAATGCCCCTCCTCCACCACCATCACCGACTATTGAGGAGATGTTCAAAACCATGATCGCTAATCAGGCACAATTGCAGGCTGACTATGTCAAATTGGCAGCCGAAGTGAAGAATAATCAATTGGCGACCAAGGCTCTTGAATATCAGTTTGAGCAGTTTGCTAGTGCCCAAAATACTAGACCCAGAGGAGGACTACCTAGCGACACGGATCCAAATCCAAAGCAGGTAAATGCAGTGACCACGAGGAGTGGTTTACAGTTAAAGGAGGTGAAACCGGAAAGACCGCCTCAAAAGTCAGGAGCAGCAGATGTTGAGAGAGAGCAAAGCTCAGATAAGGGGAAGACTAAAGAAGCTGAACCAGAAAGGCCTCCACCCCCGTTCCCTCAACGACTTAAGAAACACAAGGAGGAGGCGTGTTTCCAGAAATTCATGGAGGTACTTAAACAGGTACATGTTAACTTACCTCGTGTTGATGTCTTGCAGGGAGTGCCAAAATATGCGAAGTATATTAAGGACATCGTGGCTAACAAAAGTCGTTTGACTGAGTATGCCCCGGTAGCTTTAATGGAGGAATGCACTTCCCGTATTCAGAATAGGTTGCCCACAAAATTGAAAGACCCTGGAAGTTTTACTATCCAACTGACTATTGGGCAAAGTATCCGAGCGCGTGGATTATGCGACTTGGGAGCAAGCATAAATCTGATGCCATCTTCGGTATTCAGAAAGTTAGGTCTAGGGAGTCCTAGACCTACAACGGTAATCTTGCAGCTAGCAGATAGGTCTTTAGCTAAGCCGGATGGCATTGTTGAGGATGTGTTAGTGCAAGTAGGCTCCCTCATTTTTCCGGTCGATTTTATTGTTCTGGACTTTGAACCAGATGCTGAAGTCCCATTTATTTTGGGACGACCCTTTTTGGCAACCGGAAAGGCATTAATTGATGTAGCTGCGGGTCAACTCACGATGCGAGCACATGACAAGGTCGAAGTGTTCGACGTGTACAAGGTACCTAAGCTCCCGACTGTTTATAAGGAACTCTCGGTGATCAACATAATTGATCATGGGAATGCTAATGGATTGAGTGATTCCCGAGAGTTACTAGGTAGGCCACCGGATAAGGTTGAGAACTACTGGGGGGATGACCATGATTGGGACAAATCGTCCATCTCCCTAGTAGACAAATGAGCTTAAAAGACGTTGAGCCGCGACGGTAAACCAGGCGCTGCACGGGAGGCAACCCGTGAAAAATATTTTCTTTCTTTCTTTTTAGTGTAAATAATTTTTATTTTTCTTTTTCTTTTCTTGATTAGGTTTAGATTTGCATTTTAGTTAGTATTTTTTTTATTTTAGTTAGGGAAATCTATTAATTTAACCAATTTGTGTTTAGTGAGGTGATTTTCAGGTATAACGGAGGAAATATACATGGAATCGAGAAAATGAGGCGAGGTATGAAAAATTAAATTTATTGGTGAAACAGAGCACTAGCGCGTTGGCGCCGTGTCACGGAGGCAGTGCACCGCGTTGGCCTCCGTGACACGTTGAAGGCAAAATCTGGATTTTTCAAAAATCCAGTAAGCCAACGCGTTGGCTCCGTGTCACAGAGGAGGGGCTCCGCGTTACCCTCCGTGACACGTTGCCCCTTATCCAGTGCCGGGTCACTCCGGGTTTCCGGGTGACCCGCGTGTTTTCTTAATTTAAAACCCCTGATTTCGCCCCTATTTTTCCCATTCCCTCTTCCCTCCGCGACCAAACACCCATTTCCCCCTCCCCAAGCAACGTGCCACGTTAATAGGCAAGGAAAAACATCAAGTTTCTTCGGTTCTTCAATTCTAAGGTATGTTTTCATCGTCTAACTCAATATTTTGGCGATTTTTGTCAAATTTGGGCATGTAAGGTGAGATATATCACCCTAGGTAGAAATTAACCAGGATATTGAATTATTTTGTGATTGATTATGTTCGGATTGTTGTAGTTAGCATTTGAACTTATCGATTATGTAAATAATTCGAAATTGATTGTTGAATTGTATTTTAGGGCTTGGGTTGTTAAATTTGACTTGGGCAACTTGATAGTTTGATGAATTCGATGCCGGGGTGTGTTTATTATTTGAGATAAGTCGTGGTAAATATTGTATAAATGTTAAAAGATGACGAATTCTCGAATTTTTGTGGGAAATTGCATAATGTGTGAATTGGTTAGATTGTTTAGATTAGCTTGTATATAAAATGTTTTTCTAGTTGTTTTTATTTTTGTTGTTGTTTTGTTGCGAAGTGAGATGGTTGAATTGTTAGCGATAGTAGGAGTGGGAATTAGCTGTATGAAGTCGGAGTAGTACACTAACCGTTAAGCTGTCGAATTTTTGTTGTGAACGCACTAAGCAAGAGGTGTATAGTTGTTTGTGTTTGGGGTTGTAAATAGAGCTATCCTTGCTGAAATTTTGTAAATATTGTTAAGGACTAAGTGTGGGGTAAATTTTGTGTAACCCGACCTTAGCCGAAGCTAACAAGTTTTTAGCTTAACGTTGTGCTTGTTTGTGTAAATTGACAGGTACAATGGCTAGCAGACAAGATAAAGGCAAGGGTGCTTCTACCTCAGGCACCGGACGGAAAAGGATGAGACTGGGCACTGCAGTCCCAGCTGCACCTGCTGTTCCGTGCGGCCAACACCGCCGATACGGAACAAGATGGGTCACCGATGAAGGGGAGAAATGGTACGCAAAGCATAAGGAGAACAAGTACTTCCCGGAGGAACATATTGCTAGGGAACCACTTGCACAGGAGTTCCCCCGCATTGTACAGAGGATCGAAGCAGCTGGGCTCAGCTTTATTTTTCAGGAGCCCAAGGAGTGCAACCTTCACTTGGTCCGGGAATTTTATGCAAATTGCAACCCGGCCATCAGAAGCCACACTATTAAAATCAGAGGGCAGATTGTCACTCTGCAACCCCAGCAGCTGAATGCCATCGTTGGAGCGCGGGACACAGACGCCCACGTTCTCTGCCAGCTAAACATCACCCCACCGTACGCCGACATCAGACGTACGTTGTGTGGGGCTCGATCCACAGCCCGATGGAGTAGACACAAAGAGAGGGGTTACCACCAGACTCTGCCTTATTCGCAGATGAATAGGGAGGCCAGAATCTGGCTGAAGATTGTATGTTCGTGCTTGATCCCGGGAGTCCATATGACAGATGTGACCCGGGACCGTGTCTGCTTGGTGTATGCCCTTATGAAAGGGCTTGAGATTAATGTTGGGGCAGTCATAATATCCGCCATGAAGAGAGCCAGACTGCACCAGGGCCACAGATACGGGTTTCGCGGACTCATCACCACCTTCCTCCGAGGCCTCGACATTGAGGAAGAAGCCTTGGATTACATTCCGCAGTTGGAGCGGAGGGCCCTCGACGTGACAAAGACTAAGGCCCCCGACACTACACACGGACCGGTATTGACTTTGGGCGAGCGACATGCTCGTGACGATCAGTACATGGCCCGTATGTTTGGCATGCAGATGCTGCAGCTACGGATTGGTGGGAGACCAGCCACCGAGGAGAAATTATGGCAGTTGGAGCTGGACTACCCCTTTGGCGAGAACGCCAGAGCCTTATGTAAGGTGGGGCCAGCCTTTATGGAGCCGACTGATGACGATGTCCCTACTGATGAGGAGACACGTCGTGAGGACTCTGATGTAGAGTCCGATGACGGCGATGGAGCTGATTCAGATATGGGCGATGAGGCTGCAGCACCGGATGAGGAAGTCGAATATTTCAACTGAGCAGGGAGTTCCACCACCCAAAATTTTGTGCTTTGTATTTTTGTGAACACTGGGGACAGTGTTCGATTTAAGTGTGGGGTGGGGAGTAGTTAGGTGCTAGGTCAAGGCTCTAAACTGCTGTATATTTTCCTTGATGTTTATGTATGTTTGTGCTTTCCCTGTTGTGAACTGTTTTGCGATGTATGTGCATATATTTGTTTTGTGGTTAATGATGTGTGTTTTTGAAAGTTATGGTTGCCATTGTAAATATTTTGTAAATTTTGTAAATAATTTTTTTTTCTCTATCGACATGATCGATATTTTTCAAAAATTTTTGCGAAAATGTTTTGCACTTGTAAATATTTTCTTTCTATCGAAATGATCGATGTGTTGCAAAATTTTTTCCGATTTTTATTTTTTTGGGTTTCTCGGAGTTTGTTTTCGATTCTTTTACCGAGAATAGTCCCATTGAACCGATGTCATAGTTAGTGACCGTTCCCTATGATGGATGGATGACGACCGTCTTAAGGGAAATGTAGTCGGTAGGAGTAGGATTTTTAATTGTTTTTAGTTTTTCTTTGGTGGATTGCATCAATGAACTGTAGTTGCTTATGGTTGCTAAAATTTTGTTGCGTGTTGTAATTGATGTTCAAAATGTGAAAATGATTCGTTTGAAAGCATGCAATTCTGTAAATATGTTGAGTTACCTAGGCTATAGAATTTGGTTCATTATGATTGAGGCTTAATCTTGAATTCATGTAATTGACTAATTAAAGAGTCTGTGAATGCATCTTGATTCGAGCATGTGCATGAAGTGTGAAGTGAGGTTTTGCTATTCCATGTCATTGTGAATTGTCTAGAACTTGCCTGGTGTGTATACAAAACGAAATGAAGGAGGTGTAGTGTTGGAAAGGATGTAGGCATTTCTTTGTTTTAACCGATAGTTTCCATTTTTTTCTTGTCAAATTCTACCTTTTTATATGTTGTATACCCTAGTCAGCCCGTTGAGCCTTTAGCCGATTTCTTTCTTTTGTCCAAAATTGTATGAACTAAGCTTTATTCCTTCTTTTCATTAGCCTTAAAGTCTATAAGAAGCTCTTAAGCGCTTGCAAAGAAAAGAAAATGTTTCCCAAAGTGTTAAAGAGTGAAAAGAGTGAAAAGAAAAAGAAAAGCAAAGTGAGGAAAGAAAAGATGAGGTTGAAGAGGCACTTGTTGTAATTAAATGATAGTGAGGGTACATGAAAACCCTCTGTTTGGTGTCAAGTGTGTTGATGAAATGGGTTGTATGAAAGTAAACCAGCATGAACGGGAGAAAAAGAGAAAAGAGAGGAACAATGTCCATTAGTCGACGGGAATGAGTTAAAAAGGCGCTTAAGGATGCTAGCGATTATTATTGGCTAATCCAATATATATATACTAGATCCATAGCCCCGTTACAACCCATTAAAAGTCCTATTTTATCCTACATTGCATTTCTTTATATTAGTGGAGTAATACATTAAGGGCAAGCCTATGGGTCATGACATGAGGCATGTGAATTCTTTTGGGAGAGAGAGTGAAATAAATTTTTATATGCCCTTACTAGTATGTTTGTGTGTTGCATGAACATAAAGGGGGAATTTCTCTCGAGTGTGAGGGCACATGCTTGATGAAAGATTGATTTTCGTGTCGGATTTCTTGATTAGCTGATTTGCATGAGTTTGCCGATATCAAGAATCAATTTTTAAAAGTCTAGGCAGCCTTGATGTATTAAGGGTCATTGTATTGTACGATCAAGCATGTTTTCTTGATGATTTGCGAAAATTGAACAATCGGTATGACCGTAGCGTAAATTGTTGCACCATAGTGACGAAGGTTGGGATGTAATTTGCATGATTTGTGTATGTGTTGTTCGAGGACGAACAAGGATTTAAGTGTGGGGTAAGTGATCTTGGGCAGATATATATGCCCAAGTGATACTCAAACGTATCATTTTTACCTTGTTTGTTGTGCAATGTGTATATAATATCATGTAATTGGTAATAAAATGCGAATTTATACTAACCAACATGATTAGCATTTGTTTTGCAGGTAAATGTGATTTTTAGGAGCTAAAATGCATGTTGGAACTATGTCGGAGTTGGACTTGGATGCGAGCGTGGAAAAGACCTTGGAATGCATATTTTATAGGGGCTCCGCGATAGAGCCGTGCCACGCTACCATCGCGGTAGCACACTGCCTGAGCAAGGATTAAAATGGCAATTTCCAGTGTGCCTGCGCGTCAGCTCCGTGGCACGGAGATAGGCCTCCGCGATGGCCTCCGTGCCACGTTGAGGTTAATTTTTCGGACCCTGGAAATTCCAGTGAAGGTCCGCATCCATGCCGTGTCACGGAGGCAGTGCTCCGCGTTGGCCTCCGTGACACGTTGCTTGTTATTCCGGGAAAAATTTCCCACTAGTATAAATAGCACACTTAGGTTTATTTTAATTAGTTTTTGAGTTTTTAGACTGAGTTCAGAAGTGGAGAGCAGGAACGTGGGTTAGCAGCAGTTGAAGATTGGAAAAGCTAAGGGATTTCTTCTCTTCCTTTCTTCTTTCTATCAATTGTACGTATGATTTACACTCATTTGAGGATGATCAATCCAAGAATGAGTGGCTAATTCTCTTCCTAGCTGAGGTTTTGAACATGTGTAATGAATTCTGATTTTAATTGATATGGTTTTATTCTTCTTCTTTAATGTTGTTCTATTAATTCTTGTTTTTACTGCATTAGTGATTGGCCAACATTAATGTACATCTAAAAAGTCCAATTTCACTCGAAAGAGCAAGAAATTGGAAAGTTGTGAATTAGTAGGGTATTGTTCTTAACTTGATTTGGGAAAATTGGGTTTTGATGTGCTTTCCTGATAGAAATATACTTGAAAGCCATATTAGTCAATTTAGAAACCGGAATTGTAGTGCTAGGTCATAAAGTGCATTTGATCACAGAAATGTAGACGGATGGTTTATGATTCTAAAGTGAAATTAAATACGAGAGTTTTAATTTCTAGGCGAATGTTCTTGGCTAGCAACATGAAGAAGAGATTAACCAAATTATCATGATTATCAAGTTCATTACTTGTTCTTAACCTTGGCATGTTCACATCCATTGTCTGAATTCAAAAGTAAATAGTTGTTATTAATTGTAGTAGATAGCTTAGAAACAAAAACTCAATTAACTATTGGTTACATTGTTGTTAGCATAATTAGAAGTTAAATAGAAATATAGTAAATTAGGCAATTTTACATATCTTGAGCCTCCTTGGATCGATACTTGGCTACTTAGCCACTTTATTACTTGTTTGACCACGTGCACTTGCGTGTCGGTTATTAACCGTAGCAACTAACAGCGAACACTCGTACCACCAAATTGAAAAAGCTTGTCTGAGAAGTCCACCCTACGACTAGTAGAATCGACCTACATGTCATACCACGAGTCATGGTGAAAAACAGAGATTTACTAGCAATATGACTTCATCAGACGACTTAAGGTACGAACCGTACCTTCATTGTACGCGTCGTACCTGCGAGTCATAAGGCACCACCGGGATTTCTCACTAGTCGTACCTTCATGGTACGACTCGTAGTGAGGACCTATGATGAGATTCTGAACTTCTCTTATCTGATTTTTCTTTTTCGATAACGGAATGCTAACCTCTTTCTCTACAAGTACAATGACATACAAATGCAGGGCAGACAAAACAAGCCCACAGGATATTGATTAATGAAACAACTGACTCGGATTCTGACAAGGCTAGAGATTCACCTAGTGGTTCACTTGAGGATTATCAAGTAGACACCTTAGACACCGATGGAACCAGAACCACTAAGGCAAGATCAAAGGCCCAAGCTGAAGCAACCATTGCCACATCTGCTCAAGCTCCCAGTCTGAAGAGGGAGTTAGAGATGAGCAACAAAAGTCGGGGAACGACTCCAATGCTTAAGAAGCGTTAGGGGAGCCCCAAAGTGAAGAAGAAAGTGGCAGTGATGAGTCAGAGGAGGAGGCTCCAAATGAAGCACAGGAATAAGAGCAGACCCCACCTAGAGAAAATCGTACAATTAGGTGGAGAGTGCTTGGAGCCAAAGAAATATATGAGCAGGGCATTTCTTTCACTGCCAAAAATAATCCAAGGCGGAGCATACAAGAAGAGTTGCGAATCCTCACAAACTCATTGAATGAAGTTGAGGAGATGAAATAGATCTTTAGTTTCTATAGGTTCGAGTGGATGGCAAAGACTCCAGCACAGTACACAAAGGACATCGTCCGGGATTTCTATGCCAACTATTTGGCCACCATGGAGGTGAAAGCAAAGGAAGGGCAAAAGGTGAAGGACCAGTCACGTCTAGAGAGTGTGATGGTCCAAGGTCGTGAGGTTGATGTATCTGAGCGGACCATCGCTTGAATCTTGTATGAGCCACAGTTCTTGGCGACCAGAATGACGCCAGAGTGTGATCACATGGTGGAGGCAATGAAGCAAATCAGAAGTCTAAGCATGGGTGAGCGATAGAGGCAGCTACAATGGCTAGCAGAGGTGATCGCTGTGAATAAGGACGAGGCCAAGAGGGTTACAAGTGGCAAGCAGATGACAAAGAATTCACTGAACTTTATAGCAAAAGCCTGCTGGACACTGGTAAGACATCGGTTAGCACCCACAGTCAACGACAACACACTAAGTGCTGATAGGGAAGCTTTGATGGCATGCCTCATGTCTCGTTACCCTCTTAATATTTCGAGGATCATAGCTACTGAGATACGAGATCGGGTGGTGGGAGTAAGCACTACTATCTCATTCCCGAGCCTTGTGTTCAGTTTATAATATAGGGAGGAGAGAGTTCAAAGGGGTGATGAGAGGTTGATTGGGGGGCAGAGGATTGTAGACACAGGACTTATCTGGGATGAGATGAACCCAGTAAGCAGATCTAGACTTCATACAGCCAAACCAACATCTCAGCCAGCAGGGAACGCACAGGCAAATGTCCCCACCATACAGGAGCAGAGTGAGACACCGCCTACAGATGCTAGTCACCTTGACACAGCTCCTAGCACCTCATCTGCACCATTGCATAGCTCACAGACTCCAGCACCAGCAGGGCACATCTTGGTACCATAGGACTTCCTTCAGAAGCTGGCCAGGCAATTGACCATAGAAGAGCACAAAATTTAGGCCATGATGGAAAATGTAAAGCCATGGGTCAAATCCGAGATAGATGCAACAGCTCAGGCCCTACATGCCCGCCTAGACAGCTTTGAGAGAAGATTTAACATGAGAATGGCGGGGCAGACAGATACTAGCAGTCTACATGCGGAGTTGGGAGCTCTTCGGAGCCAAGTAGTTGAGTTGTCACCACGACAACCAATAGTTATAGCATCCCTCACTCTTTCGGACCTAGATGCTGAGCTTGATGAAGATATTGATTTACCGGCATATTGGGAGCCATCCACGACTGCTAAGAAGGGTAAGAAGTGAGCTACTGAGGTGGCCAGAGAGGAGAGTCCAAAGAAGAAGAAGAGAAGAGAGAAGAAAGAAAGCAAGCAGGCCAAAATAGAGAGCATGCAGACTCATACAACACATATGTATGAGCTGCATGAGAGAGTTAGAGGAGCAGGAAGCTCCACCACTGCTCAGCTTGAGCTTGCCAGTGACCATGACCCTTCGGGTGAGCCACATTCATCCCCAGCTACTACAGAGGCCGATCAAGCGGCCACAATTACTAGGGAAACTACTCCCCCCGTTGTTACACCATTGAGTGCGTCGGCCACCACTAGCGCTACTACTACCGCGGAGGTACCACCTCCGCAAGATGACAGAAGCGCCTAGAGCGCCACAGGTATGTTATCTTCCCTACATGCTTATAGCTTATGCTTCAGGGACGAAGATCACTTTTTCAAAAGGGGGAGGGGGTGTACTTGTATTTTTGGGAATTTTGGTCATCTGAGGGTTTTTCTTGCTGTGCTTCTTTTCCCTCAGGCATGCTATCTAGTAGAACCGTCATGTGTTAGGATTTTTTTAGTTGTGATTTTTGTTTGATTAGAAAGTAACTTAGGAATATTCAGCTAATAGAAATGCACTAGTTTTATTTTTTTTTGAAAAATCGACCCTGTTCAAAATTTTTGCTATGTATTTGTGACCACATGCATGATTTCTGTGGATCTTTTTATGTCATTTGGTTATTCATAGTAGTTATTCTTGTTAAGCCATGTATGAACCAGACAGGTGAAGTAAAAATAGTTCATGTACCATGTGTGAGTGAGGTTTTAGTATTCATTGCAGTATGTTGTTGAGGATCTAGAACTTTCGTAGTTGGTCTCTGCATATGTTAAGGAAGGTTGGTTAGGATATGATCATAGGCCATTTTTGTTTTAGCTCAATTTTAGCCTATATTGCCCTACCAAAGTTTCATAAATCCCTTGATCCCAAGTTTGAGCCTTAATAGACCATATTTCTTTGATTCACCTGTTAACCGTACCCATTTGTTTGTAATAAACCTGTTTTAGCCCTGGTCCATCCTTGGATATTGTGAACCTCAACATAAGTAAAATGCTTAAGTTGAGAGTGACTAGAGGAGGGGTGTATAAATGGCTGGAGCGGGAGAAAGGAAAAGAAAAGAAAAGAAGAGAAAAGAGAAGATATGGTGAAGAATGAGGTGTGGTGAGGTGAAAAGTTAAAAGAGCTGAAAATCTTGAGAATCTTAAAAAAAAATTTCAAAAGAGCTTGAAGTTGTATGAAAATTGCGAAAAATCACCTCACCCATGCAAATATTCCTAAAATGGGGTAAAAAAGGAAGAAAGGAAAACAAAAGAGTGAAGGGTGAAATAGGTAAATGGTGTAGCCAATGTATGTAGTGCCAAGGAAGGGATAGCCACTCATAAAATCTCTCATCTTTATCATGTCTAGCCTTAAGCCTACATTACAAGCCATATCAATTCTTATAGTGATCCTAACTTGACCATCTGACAAACTAAAGCAGAGAAAATAAGGGCAAACCTATGGTATCTGATGCATAATACTTGCAAACTTCCTTGTGAGAGTGAGTGCTTCACTTGCCTAGTCCCATGTTGTGTTTGATACTTCATATATGAGTGGGGACTTCATTTGTGTGAGGGTACATGGATTATGTTTGCTTTTACCATTGGTCTGTGTGAAAAACATTGGTGATGACTTGATTGCCTGTTGATAGCTAGATGAAATGTATTGATCCCTGTATATGATATTTTGATGTTTCTTGTAATGCATTAGTTGATGATGTTATATGAGAAAGGGTCAATAGAGTGTATATAGAAAGTGCAAAAATTTGTTTGAGTATGGGCTGTAGTATCTTAAGTGTATTTTCTAGTTGAGAGTCGTGTTTAGTTTTACTTTTTCTTTGCTTGAGGACATGCAAAAGTATTAAGTTGAGGGTGTTGATGTGCTGTAGATTTACAGCACTATTGACGCTAAAAACTAAGAAAATAGCACGGACTTAGGTGTATTTATGTGGATATGAGGCACTTTTCCTTTGATTTCAGGATAAATGGGTATTGGAGCATAAATTTGCAAAAGGAATCTAAAAGTGTGCAAAAAATGGCATAAATGCAGTCCATAGTATGATTCGTAGGATGGATCTATGAGTCGTACTGATGGCCATGATAAGAAGCAGAAGGCTGAAGCTGGAAGAATGAACCTACGAGTCTTTCCACGGATCGTACCAAGCTTGTACGATTCATGGTAAATCAGTCGTGATGAACTCCAGAAGAATTGCACAAGAGGCCGATTCTTAGTACGAGAGAATACCACGACCCGTGAGAGCTTGGTATGAGTCATACCATGCCGGTCATGGTAAACTTCAGACAAATTGCAAAGATTCAGAATTAAGCCACGGGAGCCTGGTACGAGTCTTAGGAAGGAGGTACAAATCGTACCTTGGCTCGACACTTAGCCAAAAATCAGCCAACAATCCAAATCGCGAGATGCTGCCACGGACCGTAGGATGCTCCTACGAGTCGTAGGATGATCCGTGACCAGGTCGGCACCAAATATGGAAAATCACCCTATTAGCCTAGGAAAATGATTCTTATGTCTATATAGATATGTTTTATTTTTCAGAGGTGACATTAAGTAAAATTAGTTTTAGTTGGAAAACAATGGAGTAGACAATTTTACATCTTTGAAAGAAAGAATTGAGTTGGTTCAACCTTGTGATCAACCTTTTCTTGCATTCATATTGTTTTTGCTACTTGTTCTTCAAGATTTTTCAGATTAATAAAAGGAAGCGTTTTTCTCAATCATATTTGTAAGCATTGTTTTTATGTCTTTAATCATGAAAACACTTCACAACCTTGCAATTATGAGAGGCGAAAACCTCCATAGCTAGGGTTTTGGGAACTATGGTGGATTAACAAGCTAGGGTTACACAAAGTGAGTCTAAAACCAATACTAATTACTTATATTGTATTCTCTTCATGCTTTAATGATTCTTAGCAGTGTACAATGTTAAAAAGTTCCCGAATTCTTTATTTGCTTTTGTCGAAGAGGTAGAGATTAGGAAAAGAAAATTATAACGGAGCCTTGATCTTAATGGTCATTGTATTAACTTGAGCTGTGGTCATAGGATAGTTATATCTAGAACTTAGTGATAACGGTTAGTTTGGAAATGCTCATGAGACTTGGTCGAGTAATTGAGTATAGTCATTCAATAGGGATTGGTCGATCATTTGAATGAACCTAAGCTATCAGTTCTGTAAGTATTGGTGAAGATCACGAGTGTATACCTAAAGCTGTTATGAATCCAGGGGGAACACAAACCCTAGTTATCCTTTAATTATTGATTCACAACCATATCTTTACATCTGCTTTGTTTTTACTATTGATTATTATTAGAATCCCCCCAATTGTGAAGTAACTATCATACAAGTTCACTTACCGGTTGTAATCTAGATCGACCTCAACCTCTAAGTTGGGTTATTTATTGACAACATTCTCTTCATACTTCTGTTAGAAGTGTGGTTTGAGTGTTATCAAGCCTCGATCTTAGTCAGCTTTCCGGAGTTCATATCTGCTCAGGATTGGTGAGTCCTCATCTTTCGAGGAATAGACTTTTAGTTTCTTTTACGTATTGCAATTTTCATATTGTTGAGTTAGTTGGGGGTATTGTCCCATCAACTTGTCCAGATTATAGGTTTTCAGACTTATGTATGTGCTAGCTTCAGATGTTGTTCTGATGTTATGTTGAATTAGACTTCCGTTGAGTTATATTGATGATTTCTTCAGTTTATCGAATGGGTTAGATGTATGCTTATGCCATGGGGTCTCTTGGGGTCCCTTGTCCCGTGTATATGATTCGGGCCTCCGTTCAGGTCGTGAAATAAAGGAGTTGAAAGAACAATTGAAGGATCTTTTGGATAAGGGTTTCATCAGGCCTTGCAAGTCTCCGTGGGGTGCACTAGTTCTCTTTGTTCAGAAGAAAGATGGTTCTCTTAGAATGTGCATTGATTATCGATAGTTTAACAAGGTCACAATCAAGAACAAGTATCCCTCCCTAGAACTGATGACTTGTTTGACCAACTTCAGGGTACTGAGTTCTTCTCAAAGATAAACCTTTGATCCGGGTAGCACCAACTCAGAGTTAGGGAGAGTGACATTCTGAAGATAACTTTCAGGACCCGGTATGGTCACTATGAGTTTGTAGTTATATATTTTGGACTAATGAATTCTCCTATAGCTTTTATGGATCTGATGAAAAGGGTGTTTAGGCCGTATTTGGATATGTTCGTGATTGTCTTCATATACGATATTATTATATACTCTCGAGCGAGGAGGAGCATGCCACTCATTTGAGGATTGCACTACAGACTCTCAAGGATTGTAAGCTATATGTTAAATTCAGCAAGTGTGAATTTTGGTTATACTTAGAAGAATTTTTGGGCCTTGTGGTGTCTAGTGAGGGTGTACAGGTAGACTCTCAAAAGATAGAGGCGGTAAAGAGTTTGCCTAGACTAGTTAGCTCTTAGGATATCAGGAGCTTCTTGGGTTTAGCTGGCTACTACAAGAGGTTTGTTGAAGGATTTTTATTCATTGCAGCACCGTTGACTGAGTTGACCCATAATAAAGTCAAATTTTAGTGGTTGGATACGTGTAAAAAGAGTTTTCAGGAGTTAAAGACTCGACTCACTTCAGCCCCACTATTGACTCTACCAGAGGGAACAGATGGATTCATTGTGTATTATGATTCCTCTAGGGTTGGTCTTGGTTATGTGTTGATACAGCATGGTAAGGTCATTGCATATGCCTCGAGACAGATTAAGACTCATGAGAGAATTACCCGACTCATAACTTAGAGTTGGCAGCGGTGGTGTTTGCATTGAAGATTTGGAGACACTACTTGTATGAGTTCCATGTGGATGTGTTTAAAAACCACAAGAGCCATCAGTATGTGTTCACTCAAAAAGGACCTGAATTTGCGACAAAGGAGGTGGCTAGAGCTTCTCAAGGACTATGACATGAGCTTCCTTTATCATGCGGGTAAGATCAATGTAGTGGCAGATGACCTTAGCAAACTGTCCATGGAGAGCATGTCCCACATTGAGGATTGGAGGAAGGAGTTGGTGAAGGATGTGCATCCTCCGTTTGCACCCTGGAAAGTTGAAATCTAGATGGATGGGACCTTATAGAGTGGTGCAGCTGTCCCTATGGTGTAGTGGAACTTGAGAACAAATATGGAAAAAGGTTCAAAGTGAATGGGCAAAGAATAAAACTATATCTGGGAGATGTGGAGAAATTAGAGGAATTGAGGCGGTGTACCTTGATAATGACTGGAGAGTCGCAAGAGTTATGTCATATCATGATGTTAAATTAGGCACTGCATGCAACCCATGTATGGTGAAGTCTGAGTAGCCACAGGTACGTTCTCTTCCCTCTGTTTTTACATTCTATGCTTCGGGGACGAAGTATGCTTTTTAATAAAAAGGGAGAGGGTGTACTTTGGATTTTTGGAATTTTGATTCATCCATGGATTTTTCTTGTCGTGTTTCTTTTTCCTCGGGTATGCTATCTAGTAGAACCGACATGTTTAGGATTTTATTTTTTATGATTTTTTCTTAATTAGAAAGTAGCTTAGGAGTACTTAGCCAATAAAAGGCACTAGATTTGATACATTTGAAAATTGACCCTGTTAAATTTTTTTGATGAATTAGCTGTGTACCTGTGATTGCATGCATGACTTTTGTGGATCTTTTTATGTCATTTAGTATATTAACATGTGTAGTTTTGATAAGCCATGAATAAACCGGACATGTAGAGTGAATATAAATTATGTATCATGAGTGAGTGAAATTTGATACCTAGTTCAATACTGTGTAGAGGATCTAGAACTTACCCGGTTGGTCTTTGCATAGGTTTTAATATGGTTTTTTAGGAAAGGATCATAGGCCATTTTTTTTGAGCCAATTTTTATCCTAAATAACCCTACCAAAATTATACGATTCCCTTCAACCAAATTTTTTAGCCTTAAATAGACCATTTTCTTCTTAGATTAATCGATTAACCGTACCCATTTTTATAGTGAACCTATTTTGGCCATGGTCCCTCCTTAGACATTATGAACCTCAACATAGGAAAAATGCCTAAGTTGAAGGTGGCTAAAGTAGGGGTGCATAAATATTGGGAAGGTGAAAAAGGGAGAGAAAAGAAAAAGAAAAAGAAAAAGAAAAAGAAAAAGAAAAAGAAAAGTAAAGTGAAAAATGAGTTATGGGTGTGACAAAAAAAAAAGAAAAAGAAAAGAAAAATTTAAAAAGAAAATTCAACAAAGAGATTGATGCATGAAAAGTTTTAAAACACACCACACTTATACAAGTGAAAAGGGAGGAAAAAGTAAAAAGGGTGAAGAAGGTGAAAAGAAAAAGTAAAAGGATGGAGCAACATGTATGTAGTGTCAAGGAGGGGTTTTAGTCACTCAAAAATTTTCATATCTACCTTTCCCAGCCCGAAATCCTATATTACAAGTCAAAGCAAGTGCTATAGTGATCCTAACCTAACCATCTGACAGACCAAAGTAGAGAAAATAAGGGCAAGCTTATGGTATCTGATATGCAGTATTTGGAACTTCTTTGTGAGAGTGAGAGTCTTGCTTGTTCGGTCCCATGTCATGTATTTTGCTATATCTGTGAGTGGGGAACTTCATTTTCTGTGAGGGTACATGGTATGTGTTTAACTTTACCAGTGGTCTGTGTGAAATGAATTGGTGATGACTTGACTACCTGTTAATAGCTAGATGACATGTCTTGATCCCTGTTTATCATGTTTTGTGGTTGCTTGTAGTGCATGTGCTAACTTGGTTCACAGGAAAAGGGTTAAAAGCTTCTGGAGTCATAGTGCAAATTTTGTTTGATATTGGTTGTAGTGTTCTAGGTTTATTTTCTAGTTAAGCGTCGTGTTTAGTTTTTCTTTTTCTTTACCTAAGGACATGCAAAAGTATTAAGTTAAGGGTGTTGATGTGCTGTAAGTTTACAACACTTTCGACACTTAAAACTAAGAAAATAGCATCGACTTAGGTATGTTTATATGGATATAAGACACTTTTCCTTTGATATCAGGGAAAATAAGTGTTGGAGCAAAGATATGCAAAAGAAGCATTAAAATGCAGAAAATCAGCTAAAGTACCAGTCTCAGTATGAGCCATACTGAGAACCATGGTGAAAGTTAGAAGGTTAAATTGGGAAGAAGGCAACTTACGACTCTTAGTACGAGCCATACCACAATGGTAGGAACCATAACTGGAGTTGTGGAAACATTCAGAAGAAATTGCACAAAGGCAGACTCCTAGTACGGATGGACTCACAAACCATGGAACCAATGTACAAATTGTACTAGGAGCCATGGTGAACTTCATAAAATTTTCAATATTTGGCAGAGCTTCAGACACTACAAACAGTAAGAGTCGTGGAATGAAGGTACGAGTCGAACCGCAACACTCGTGAAGAATTTCAAAAGATGTCAAAGTTCTCAGAGCCAAACCCCAGAAGCAATGTATGACTCGTAGGATGAAGGTACGAGTCATACCGGGATGCCAACACTTAGCCAAATCTGTAGTAGCCAAAAACTTACGGATAACTGGTACGACCCTTCAATCCTACTATGGGTCGTAGGACAAATCGTGGCACAGTCGGCGCCAGTTATGGAAAACTCCCTGTTAGCTAAGGAAAAGGTTTCTAATGTCTGTATAAATATCCTTTATGTTTTATTTTAGTTAGAGGGGGATAGAATTGAGTTAGTAGATGTGTGAATAGTTACTTTCGTGAATTTTTATCGAGTTTTGAGGAACAATTCTTGGGATCAAATTCTTGATTTCTCACATTGTTCTTGAGGTTGTTCTTGAATAATCAAATATGATTTTCTTCCAATTGTTTCTATAAGTATTTAATTATGTGTTTGTCTATGAATACAAATTAAAATCTTACAACCACGAGAGGCTAAAACCTCCACAACTAGGGGTTGTGGGTACCATGATGGATTAACAAACTAGGGTTGCACAAAAGTGATTTAAAACCAATGCAAAAATCTTATGTTGTATTCTCTTCATGTTTAAACATTTCTTATCAGTGTACAATGTTAAGACTTGCCCGAATTCTTTTCTTGCTTGAACCTAGAGATGTAGAGATTAGGAAAAGAGAATTACAACAAAGCCTTGGTGTTTACGATCATTATATTAACTTGAGCTATGGTCGCAGGAGAGTTAAAATTGGAACATATTAATAATGGTTATTTTGAAATCTCTCATGAGACCTGACCCAGTGATTGAGTATAGTAATCCAATAGGGATGAACCAGTCGTTTGGATGAACCTTAGTTATCAATTCTACAAGTAAGCATTGGGAGTGATCACGTGTGTATACCCGAAGTAGTTATGAATCCATGGGGAACACTTACCCTAGTTGTTTTCAAATCTTGATTTAAATCACAATTTTAATCCTTAACTTACCATTGTTTTCTTGAAACCCCCAAATTGGAGATAACTCACCAACAAGTTCACTTACTGGCATTAGTCTAGGTCTTCCATATTCGCTATGAATTCAACCACAAGCTCTTAGTTGGTTCTTTTAACAACGTCTGCTTCATACTTCGTCAGGAGGTGTGAGTTTGAGCGTTATCACTAATCCTAAGCACTTTTAAGACATTTTTCATCTTTCAAGTCCACCACTTTTTCCATTATTATTCACCCTTCACTCTATTCACCTTTTTCTTTTCTTTTTATGTCCCTTTATTTACTACTTGACTGCTAGTTTCTGCTTGTAGAATCAATAAGAATATTCATTATTAAAGTTCTCTCTTTCATTGTCCTAGCAGCAAGTAAACAATATATTTTGGGCTCCCCTTCTTCCTACTTTCTCTTCTTATTTTCCACACAAAATTTTCTCTTTCCTTTCCCTTATCATTCATACATTGGTGGACCTTCACTTTCAAGTATAAAAATGCCCAAGACTATCTTTGTATCAAAAATTCCGGAGGCCACAGAACAAAAGGGAATAGGCTACTTTTGTGGCTAAGAAAAAGAATAAGGCTTATGGCTCAAGGGGGTTAACTAGGGAAGATGTTCAGGAAAGTAAAGTAAACATGGAAAACATGGCTTTTTCAAAGAAACGCCATAATCATCTCTTAACTCTTTAACAACCAGCCAACCAATATGCACTAAGGCAAGTTTTAGATGCTGCAATATGTATAAAACACAACAATTAGGCTCACCTCATATGGCATCAAGAATCTAGTAAGTTTTCTATAGCTACACAACCATACAATCATATTGAAAGACATGTATTATTAAGCCCTAAAAGTGTCTTGAGTCGAATTAAAGAACTTTATGTGTCTCTCATGGAATTATCACTAATGCAATTTAAGATGAACACTTCATTGCCCTTAGCTTAGCGTCTAAGTGAAATGTCAAAGAGTACACCAGTGATTTATGTCTGACTCAATCCTAAAAATAGTGACTAATTTCCCTTAAGATGGTCATCATCCATCCGTCATCGGGAAGGGTATCTACTCTATGACTACAACAACTCCCCAAAATAAAATTTTTACCTGATTCAAAGGTCTCCCTTTCAAAAAAGAACTGAGATCAAAAGAAAAACTGAAGAATGGAGAGATGTCATTTTCAAAAAGTTAATGTCAGATAAGCTAGATAACATACTCATCCTTAACCTCAAAATCCAGGAAGACATGCCCTCACCCCATACTTAAAGTGTCACTCTATCCTTAGAGCATATAAAATTAAAGATCAGATAAGAGTGAGAAATTACTCCTTGAGGCCCTTAGGGACTAGCTAGAAGCAGATTTCTTGGATTGAAGGGTCGCACGACTCCATACTTAAGATCATACCATGCTCCTTAGCTTTGATTTTGGGTACTCAGACTTTCCCTGCTCTGCAAAAGAATAACAACAGCGACACTATATATAGGAAAATAGACCATTACATTTTTACAAATTGGGTTTCCTCCCAACAAGCGCCTTATTCAATGTCGCGACACGACGCCATCAAGTTTCACCACTTTTCCTTCCACTTTGAGCTTATAAATTTCAACCCTAGTTTCTTTTCCAATTTTCTATTATGCTCAAGGGGCGGTGGTATAAACATGAAGGGAACAAGTAATATATGTTGCATCTTATACTTCTTGTCCCTTAAGTGTGGGATGTCGTTATGTCTCTTTGGCATAATAAATTTTAGAGTAGAAGGGCATTGTCCGTCATCTACATATCTCTCCATAGGCGTAGAAGGCTCTATTCCTAGGTTACCCACCAAACACAATATCAAAAAGTGTTCAGACTGAGGACCAATACACCCTAACTCCAAAATAGAATTATGATTGACATCCTTATTTTTATCCACCTCCTCAACATTGACATCAACCAACAAAGAATAGTCGAATGGTTGGATTCTTCTTCTTGTTTCATGCATTATCTAGTAACCGCAACACTTTGTAGTTGGGCCTCAGAAGCCTTAATTTTTTCATTTAAAAGACCCTGCAAGTCATGGATACTTGAGACCCATTGGTCTATCTCTTGTCTGAGCTTCCTTTCTTCCCCTTGAGGTTACTCTTTAGTATTGGCTAAGACCGTGACTTGCTAATAATTACAAGTTGTGGCCTCAACCATCATCTCTGTGAGCTTGGCTCTCATCCTTTCTAATGCTTTTCATTATTCAGTAAGCTACTCCCTCATTACTTCCATATGCTCCAGGATCAGTTTTTCCATATCGCTCATTTGAGCATGATGTTTCTCCTCTTCATTATTTTTGTAAGCATAAAAAACAACAGGAAGATCATAATAGGGGCTTAGGGAAGCGGAATAAAAATTTGGGCGACTATTCTAATGGTCATCCAGACTACCACATACACCACAAGTATGACAGTATTGCCACCAGTGGGTCCTCCACAATTCAGACATGAATTACCAAAATATGAATACCCATAATTCGACCCATTTATATACCAACATGTCATTTTAAGAAGAGTGGTAAAATACTAAAAATAATAAAAAATAAAAAATATAAAAAAGAAAAATAAAAATCTATATAATATACTTACAAGATTTAAATACCTGAATAGTGTAATAAAATTCCCAACCAAAAATGGTTAATAAATACTCAAGTCCTTGGTAACGGGCCCAAAAACTTGATGTCACCCAAGCGCACATGGTCGTCAAGTATTATAGGATAGTGAAGTCCCGATTATCGATCCCTCAGAGATTTGTTAGATTTCTTGTTTAAGGTTAACTCTTCATTTCACTATTCTAACAACACAGATAAAAATGGGGAATGGTATGGAGATTAAACTACTTAAACTTTAAATGTAAAATTGACTACTTAACTAAGATTGTTGCAAACTTGTTTGTACTTTAAATAAAGATAAATATCTAGTGAAATGGCACTTTTGCTTCAGGTTAAGTTATCAAGACTTAATTACGCTAGATTAATTCTTCCTAAGGTTGCTAGTTGCAAGTTACTATCCCATTTCTTGCCACTCTCCCGAGCATCCAAGAGCTATCTCATGAACCCTAACGCCTATATCCCTATGGTCAAAAGTTAAACATGAAAAGACGGTTATTCCTACTTGTGTACAACTAAACAGGGTTGAAGGCTATATTCCTATCCTCATCAACAACTTCTTACCTCCAACCAATGGGCTAAAGGATCTTTGAATTTCTATTTTATATTTACTTTTAACCCTTTCAATTCTCTCTCTTGAGTACAATCAAAAGCCAACAGATTGATTCACAGGGTGATCAGTCTAGCAAATAAGCAATTAAAGTAAGTAAATATAAACAACCTTTAACGAACAATCAACATTAGCATAATCAATCTATCAGACATCAACCATAGCTATGGCCAAACCCTAGAATGGCTGTTTAGCCACTCATAGAGAAGAGAAAAAATGAAGCAATTATCATCATTCAAAGTAAAACGATAGAGAAAAGAAGAAACCTAAGTTAAGAACTTGTCTCTCCTCCAAAGCTGTGTTAAAACTCTTACTACGATAAAAAAAATGATGTAAGATACTAACAAATGACCTAGACGTTATATTTATAGGTGAGCCCTCAAATGACACTTTTGTCCTAAAGTAATTTGCTTCAAAATCAGCAACATCCATCATGAAATAGGTTTGGCGTGCAGCTTCTCTGTAGCCCCAAGTTTGGCTCAATTTTCCTCTAAAGTTTTCCTTCGAGCGCCCCCTACTCGCCATAGCACAAAGGTATTAGCAAAATTTCTAAACTTTTAGATCCTCCAGGTGCCCCATACCATTCAAAGTACCAGAGTGTTAGTCAACCTTCTGAGCATTAAAACCCTTATAGTGCCCTAATTCATCCAAAGCACCAGAATGTTGGAAAATTTTCCTAAGTCAGGATGCTTCGGGCGCTCCACGCCTCTCATCTCATCAAGATGTTGAACAAATTCTCCTCCAATGCTCGAGATCTGGCGCTCCATGCCACCCATAGCACTAACTTTGGTGCATATATCACTAAAGTTCAGGGGTTGGCATGCCACGCCAGTTATAGCCCCAAGATGACTTTTGCAAACTTTTCTTTCTTCACACCTCGGGTCATTTTTGGGTCCTTTTTCCTTGATTTCCTGCTCAAAACATCTAAAAAATTTATTAGCTCAAAAGACACATGAAAACATGAATTTGTGCATTTCATAAGGATTATGAACTCAAAACAAGAAAAAACATATGTCAAAACATGGCAAATGGGCATAAGAATATGCCCAATATCATGCCACAACGTTAAATCAAGCATCTCTTGGAAGGCAACCCCAAGTGTTTTTGTTCTATGGGTGTTAATGAGTGCAGATGTAACACTTGAGAAATGTGGGAAAGAAATTACAAAGGTAAGAAAATAGCTTCAATTTGCAACTTGCAAGCCTAGTCACTGACAGTAAATTGAATGTGCAGATTGTGAATTGTATCGTAGGTTGGAGGCCAGGTATTCAATTCTTTGAAATTTGACTATGAAGAAATATATGGCTAGAAATACAACTCACGAAACATAAATTGCATCATAAGTCAAAACAGTATTGCATGGTCTCTGAAGTTAATGTACAACCCATAATATGAACCCATATATTGATTTTACGCTTCATAAATTAGACTATGCATAAGTTTTAAATGAGATGGGGTAATATTATAAATGGGGTCACTTACAACCTCACATGCAGCTTATACATGCAAATTACAGCCGCATATGGGCGTAGTTGACCCGACCCATTGACCTAGCATAACTTTTTGAAATATGAAGGTCACATCTTGCCTATTACTTCATCTTCTTCTTCTGCGCTTCAAAAAATGCCATTGTTTAGCACTCAAGACAACAAACTTGCACCCACATCACACTATATCACTGTTACATACATAAACTCTACACACCATCGCATCAAGCATTGATTTTGCATAAGCTAGAGTTTCCATCAATCAAACTTCTACATCTTCTTCAATACACACACTAGCACAACTATATCAAACCCTAGGAAATGGCACAAAAAAGAGCAGTACAAAGAGCCGAAAAGGCTCTGGATACCAAGAGGTCCCGACTAATGGACGAAGCAACTAGTTCAGGAGAAGAATATAAACCTCCACAAACTTGGGCAGCCAAAAAAATTAGTCCAACTTTGTCACCTACTACTTCAACTAGGGTGGCATTTCCAGCCACCCCATCTCAAGCCTTACCATTTTAGGGCTCGGACTGAGATAGCCCTTCAGCCTCCTAGTCTTTAGAGAGGCCCACACCCCGGCCCAAAGGTACTGTAGTATCATCATCTTCAGCAGAGTCCGCCTCAAAGGATTCTAGTAGCCATGCTGACAATGCCAGTGGGGATGACCCAAAAAGCACCCACATTTCCCCCAAGCGAACCACGTTGAGAAGAGAAGAAAGCTTGGGGAGGATATAGCTTGGGCTAGATAGTTTGTGAAGGGGTTATGAGAGAGGTTCTACGAGGGCTGGGCATACAACAAAGGCAAGCCCCAACACATCTTCATAGAGGAGAGGGCTATGAGCACTACCTGGTTGGAGCAATACCCAGAGATTATAGAGTAGCACCACATCCCTTAGTGGGACTTCCTACTCAAACCTCCTAGTAGGTAATGCTAGACTCTCATTTGGGAATTTTATGCTTGTTGTGGTGCCACCCTCCAGTCCATTAATATTGGGTTACGGTTGCAGGTGGAACTTTTGGACTTCATTCTTGTTAGAGGAGTGCCTGCTGAGATCAACCTCGAGTAAATTAACCAGTACTATTTGAGGGATGACTCTGCTTCATTGATACTACAACCTATGATCCAGTGACAGTACCAAGACATGGATGGCCATCCTTATTGCTAGGGCCCCACTAGTATGGGCCACTATTACTACTACCCTAATCTTCAAGAGGGACTTGAAGCTGCAGGTAAAATTTTGGTGCAACATAAGGATTAGTCACATATGTCCTAGGAAGAGCGATAATATCTTACACACAATTGAGCTTTGGTGATAGTGGCCATCATGAATAGGAGGAGAATGGATATTGGTCGTTTATTGGCCATTAAGCTGATGGAGAGGGCATTGTAGATGACTACTTCATTTCCCTACCCATGTCTTATCACAATTTTATGTTGATGGGCAAGAGTGTTAGTATTATAGAGGGAGGACATCTAAACTAAGGAAAAATAGGTGATGCACATCACCAAGATAGGAGATGAGGCACTTATTCCATTCTACCTCCACCTGAGCTTCCCTATGATAGTGAGTTGCGAGCCTCATGTTGAGGGGGTCAATCCTAAAATCCCACTTAGTTCTACTGAGCAGAGCACTGCCATGCCTCCATTGATAGCTACTTCTGAGGCATCTCCAGTTGAGCCCACTCCTCAAGGAGCCAGTTCCTCCACTATAGCTCTAGGACCTACACCTGTCGATCTTGGTAGGACCACCAACACTTCTAGGACTCGGTGCTCTTCACTCGTAAGAATTTTTCTAGCATGACAGCCAAACTTGAGAGAGAGGAGAGGAAACATGCTTGATTGATGGATGAGTTGCCTGTTCTTGTACCGAAAGCCATTAATAAGGCTCTACAGGTGCTGAAGAATTCCTTTCATGTTACCTAAGAAATAATACTTACACAGTTTAATGCTTTAGAGTCATGGATAATGCAGTTGGAGAGGATCTCCAAGCATTCAGAGCTGATGCACCTCAGAGTAAATCTTGATGAGACCACAGTAGTTATGGAGTTATTGCCTAAGGATCCTCTAGTTGAGGATGTTTGTGTGGAGTGATCAAGAATGCAACACAACACCTTTCAAGTCTATTGGACTCATCTCCTAGAGCTTCACCTGCCAGAGCTTCATCTATTATACTTGCACCTGCTAGAGTTTTACGTCCCAATGCTTTAGCACCGAGAGGCCTCACTCATCCATATAACCCAGGTAAGATGCAATTGGAGGAGGAGTAGGAGTAGATAGGGAAAGAGGACCTTCTGGTGGAAGATGACCCAAATATAGATCTGGAGGAGGCAGCTCAAATTCGAGATGCAAAGATGGAGACACTATTGGAACAAAGGTTCCAGCCTCACATTGATAAGGAGGATGGAATCTCAGTTGCTGGTGTTCCCACTACCCCAGTGGATATCCCTTTTGTTATTCCACTGAGTCATACTAGTGCACCTTAAGCACTTCATGGAGTTTTTATCCCCTACATTTATCCTTTGTGCACTGGGGACATTGGATATTTTTTAAGTTGGTGCTGAGATATTTTTGCTTGATGTGATTTTTGACTTTTAATAAAGATTGTTTTTAATTATAAGAATATATTATGTGTAACCATTTCTTTATTTTATTAGCTAGTTTAGATGTAATTGTTATTTTTCTTTTTTTAGGATGTTAGAGTCCTCTTTGGTTTTCATGGACACGGTTCATTCCAGAGAGGCTTAATTTCTGTTGATAATAGCATAATAATATAGTTAAGTATTGTAGTGATTATCCCGGTGATAGATTGCTAGGCCACCGTCTAAAGGGTACAAATCTATGTCCATGTCGTTTTGGGTTGAATAAAGTATTTTTGACTTAGGTGGTTGTGGCAAATGAGCTTCATGCATGCATATGTGATCACTTGTGAATAATTGCTCCCCTCCAAATATTCACCACAAATGTTTTGTATTGACATATTTACTTTTATTTGTGGCATTTGCTTGTGATAATTGTGGAATTGATTGCCTAGTTGAAGTAGAAATGATAAGTCTATTTGATATCCATATGCCAATGTGTGGTGAGAATTTATGTGGAGTTCACTTGTACTTGTCACACTCTAGAACTTTCCTAGTTACTCATGCCATAGATTAGGATGATTGGGTTGTAGAGATGAACTTAGGCCTTCTTTTCAGAAGCCCCATTTGCCTACAGGATCCTACCAAATGATAGTTGTATCCCTAGTCTCTTTTTTGAGCCTATAGCCCTTTTCTTGATCAACAACAATGAAACCGAAACCAATTCTTAGTTGATCCTCTTTTAAACCTATTTCCTTGAAACTATGAAATGATGTAATAATGTGAAAAGGTGTAGGTTGGGGTGAGAATGTGAAAAACAAAGAAGAGGGTAAAAATGAGTAGTTTGGCCACTTTCCAAGGTATATTGAGCAAGAATGAAAAAAGAAAAAGAAAAAGAAAAAAAGAAAGAAAATAAAATAAGAAAAGTAGAATAAGCTCACAAAGATACTTGGGGTTATGGGAAAATCTAAGAAAGAAAAGGCAAGGGAAAAGAAAGGAACAAAAGAAAAAAGAAAATGGGAAGATGATGTAGTATTCAAGGATGATACCGAGTCACTAAATTTCGTATATGTATCCCACCTGCCTTTTGGACCAACATTACAAGCTTTGTAAAGCCCTCATGTGATCTCAACCTGAATTTTCAAAAGTAGAGGCATTTGAGAATAAAGGCAAGCATATAGTAGTCGTGACTTAACTTGTGATATCTTTGCTGGAATTGAGTGTCTTTCTCTTCTCTCTTGATCATGTTTCCATATATTGAGTGTGATACCTATTGAAAAAAATGGATAATTTTCTTGGTCTAATATGAGGGTATGTGGATGAAAATGGCTAGAATTAATTGCTTCTCAATCTAAGTTTCTTGCATGTTGATATGATTTCATAGGTAGAGATTGCATGATTGATAACGCTCAAACCACACTTCTTACTGAAGTGAGAAGCGGACGTTGTCAATAAAGAACCCAACTAGAGGTTGGGGTCGATCTGAAAGGGAATAGGAAGAACTGGATTATGGCCGGTAATTGAACTTGTAAGGTAGTTACTTCAAAATAGGGGGATTCTAAAAGAAATCAATAATAAAAAAAAGTATCAAAATTCTGATGTTGAGTCAATATTAAAGAATAACTAGGGTTTGTATTCCCCATGGGTTCATAACTTCTTTGGGTATACACTCGTGATTATCACCCATACTTACAGAACTGATAACTTAGGTTCATTCAAACGACTGACCAGTCCCTATTAGATGACTATACTCAATCACTCGACTAAGTCTCATGAACGGTTTCAAACTATCCATTATCACTAAATTCCAGATTTAACTATCTTGCGATCACAACTCAAGTTAATACAATGATCATCAAGATCAAGGCTCTGTTGTAATTCTCTTTTCCTAATCTCTACCTCTAAGACCAAAACAAGTAAAGAATTCGGGCACATCCTAATGTTGCGCACCGTTAAGAAACGTTTAAGCATGAAGAGAATACAATATAAGTATTTGTATTGGTTTTAAGATCACTTTGTGTAACCCTAGCTTATTAATCCACCATGGTTCCCACAAACCTAGCTATGGAGGTTTTAGCCTCTCATCGTTGTAAGGTTGTTAATTGTATTTATGATTAAGAACATAAATCAATACTTACAAGAATGAATGAGGAAAATACTTCCTTTAATTATTCAGAAAAATCTTGAAGAACAAGTAGCAAGAACAAGACAAATTCAAGAAAAGGTTGATCACAAGTTGAATCAACTCAATTCCCCTCACAAATCTCTTCTCTCCTTGTCTTTTCGTGTATTTATTACGTGTCTATGACTGTCTCTAGAAAAATAAAACCTAAAATGTATTTATATAGACATAAGAATCCTTTTCCTAGGCTAACTAGATGAATTTTCATATATGGTGCCGCAGTCATCACGAGCCATGTCACGATCCTTAGCTGCTTCCTAAGACCCGTATCTTTCTGTCGTACCTTGAATTGTTGGCTGACTTTTGCTAGTGTTGGATCCTGTACGATTCGTACCTCCATCATACCACCCGTACTGAGGTCTCGTGATTTTATTATGAAATTCTGGAATTCTTCTAAAGTTCATTACGATCGTCATTGTACGACTCATACCTTCTTCCCACGTGTCGTACTATATTTCCATGGCAGGAGTCAACACCTTATGCAAAGTTTCTGGATCTTGTCACGATTTCATCACCATGACCCGTACCAGCTTGGTATGACCTTTACTGAGACTCGTGCATTGCATCTTTCAACTTAGCCTTTTGCAGCTTTTCATGACCATCAGTACAACTTGTACTATGGTCTGCAATTTGAGAATATTTTGCATTTTTTAGGCTTTCTTTTGCAATTTTCAAATTCAACACTAATTCATCCTGCAACCAAAGGAAAAGTGCCTTATATCCACATAAACACACTTAAGTTCATGCTATTTTCTTAGTTTTGAGCGTCGATAGTGCTGTAAATCTACAACATATCAACACCCTTAACTTAAGAAATTTGCATGTCCTCAAGCAAAGAAAAGAAAAACCAAAACACGATGCTCAACTAGAAAATAAACTTAAGATACTATAGCCAATACTCAAACAAACGTGCACTTTCTATACAAACTGTATTGACCCTTTCTCATGGAACAACATCAGCTAATATATTATGAGAAACCTCAAAATATCATAAACAGGGACCAAAACATGTCATTCATCTATCAATAGGCAATCCTATCATCACCAATGTTTTCCACATAGACCAATGGTAAAAGCAAACATAATCCATGTACCCTCACACAAAAGAAGTCCCAACTCAGATACGAGATGTCAAATATAATATGGGACTAAACAAGTAAGACACTCACCCTCACAAAGAAGTTACAAGTATTATGTGTTAGATACCATAGGCTTGCCCTTATTTTCTCTGCTTTAGTTTATCAGATAGTTGGGTTAAGATCACTATAGAACTTGATATGGCTTGTAATGTAGGCTCAAGACTGGACATGGTAAAGATGAAAGATTTTATAAGTGACTATTCTTTCCTTGGCACTACATACATTATCTACACCATTCACCTATTTCACCCTTTTATTCTTTCATTTCCTTTTCTTCCCTTTCTCTCCTTTTTATACACATTTGCATGAGAGTGGCGAGTTATCAACTTTTTTCAGCATTTTCAGATTTCCTTTGGCTTTCTTTTTCAAAATTTGCAGCATTTTTCATCACTTTTTTTCATCATCTCACCACACTTCATTCTTCACCATTACTCTTTCTTTTCTTTTCCTTTCTTCCGTTCCCACCTTTTACGCACCCCTACTCTAGACACCCTCAACTTAAGCATTTTGCTTATGTTGAGGTTCTCAATATCCAAGGAAGGACTCCAAAACAAGTTCATTTCAAAAAATGGGTACGATTAATCGGTAAATCAAAGAAATTATGGTCTATTAAGGATCAAACTTGGGATCAAGGGATTCATACAACTTTTGGTAGGGTAATATAGGCTAAAAGTGAGCTAAACTAAAAATGGCCTGTGATCATATCCTAATCAACCATCCTTAGCCTATGCAAAGATCAACCAGGGAAGTTTTAGATCTTCAACACAATACCGAACTGACTACTATACATCACTCACACATGATACATGAACTATTGTCACCTCACCTGTTTGGTTTATACATGGCTTAACAAAACTACTCATGTTGACAAAATAAATGACATCAAAATATCCACAACAATCATGCATGTTGTCACAAATGCATATCTAATGCATCAATTTTTTTTTAAACAGGGTCACTTTTTTCCAAAAACCAAAATTAGTGCATTTTTATTGGCTGAGTACTCCTAAGCTACTTTTTAGTTGAATTAATATCACAAACTAAAAAATAAAAATCCTACACGTTCCGATTCTACTAAATAGCATGTCTGAGGGAAAAGAAACACGGTAAGAAAAACCCTCAGACGGACCAAAAATTCCAAAAATCACAAGTACACCCCCTCCCCTTTTTGAAAAGTTAGCTTCATCTCTGAAGCATCATCTATAAGAAGATGGGGAAGAGAACATATCTGTGGAGCACTAGGTGGTCCTATCATCTCGCGTAGGTCTTACCTTCGCTGTAATAGTGGCTCTAGCGGTGGCTGGCAAGATGAATTGTGTGTCAATAGGGGGAGTGGTCCCCCCTCAGTAGTCGTGGCCGCTTGGACGGCCTCTGAAATTGTCGGGGCTGAATATGGCTCTCCCAAAGGGTCATAGACACGGGAAAGCTCAGGCTGAGGTACGATGGAGCTTCCTGCTCCTCTATCTCTCTCAGGCAGCTTAGTCATATATGTGTCATAAGTTCGCATGCTCTTTTCTCTATCCCACTTGCGCTCTTTTCTCTCCTTCTTTCTTCTTTTTCTCAAACTCTCCTCACTAGCATCATCAACAACACTTTTCTTGTCTTTACCAGCTGTGGTTGGGCTCTGAATATGCCGCCAAATCAATGTCCTCATCAAGCTCGGCATCTAGGTCCAAATGAGTGGGGGTTGCTAAAATTGTTGGTTGTTGTGATGAAAACTCGACTACTTGGCTTAGAGCCCCCAACTCCGCATGGAGATTGCTGGTATCAGTCTACTCTGCCATTTTTTCATTGAATCAGCTCTCAAATCTATCTAGGCGAGCATGTAGAGCCTGAGCTACTGCCTCTATCTTTGACTTGACCCATGGTTTTACATTATCCATCATGGCCTGAATCTTACGCTTCTCCATGGTCAATCTTTTGGCTAGCTTTTGGATGAAGTCTTGTGGTACCAAAGTATATCCTGCTAGTGTCTGGGCCTGCATGTTGGGCAGTGGTGTAGCTGAGGTGCTGGGAGATGACTTTGAATAATCATCATCTGTAGTCGGTGTCTCGCTTTGCTCCTATATAGTGGGCACATTCACCTATGCGTCCCCTGCTGGCTAGGCTGCTGGGATAGCTGTGGGAATTCTAGATCTGCTTATCAGGTTTATTTCATCCCGGATAAGGCCTATATCTGCAATCCTTTAGGCTCCAATCAACTGCTCGTTACCCTGTGGAACTCCTACCTCCATACATGATCTAAAAACAAGACTCGGGAATTGGATAGTAGTACTTACTCCCACCGCCCTGTCTCATATCCCATCCGCTATGATCCTCAGAATATTAATGGGGTAGCGAGACATGAGGCATGCAACCAATGCCGCTTTGACAGCACTCAGTGAGATGTCGTTGAGCGTAGGTGCTAACCGATGGTGCACTAGTGTCCAACAGGCTTTTGCAATGAAGTTGAGTGAATTCTTGGTCACCTGATTTCCACCTATAACCCATTTAGCTTCATCTTTGTTCTCATCAATCACCCCTGCTAGCCATTGCAACTGCCTCTGTCGCTCCAACATACCCAGGGATCTAATCTGCTTCATTTCTTCCACCCTGTAATCATACTCTGGCATCATCCTGGTAGGCACCAGCTGTGGGCGGTACAACAATCGAGCATTAGTCCGCTCGGATATATCAACTTCTCGACCTCGGACCATGACACTCTCCAGATGAGGCTGATCTTTTATCTTTTGTCCCTCTTTTGCCTTCACCTCCATGGTGGCCAAGTAGTTGCCATAAAACTCCAAAACTATCTCTTCTGTGTATTGTGTTGGAGTCTTGGCCATCCACTCAAAATCGTAGAAGCTAAAAATCCGCTTCATCTCCTCAACTTCATTCAATGTGTTTTTGAGGATCCGAAGTTCTTCTTGAATGCTTCTCCGTGGCTTATTTTAGGCTGTAAGAGAGATGCATAGTTCATAGATTTCTTTGGATCCCGACACTCTCCACTGGATTGTTCGGTTTGTTCTAGGTGGGGTATGCTCTTGTGCAACAATAGGAGCCTCTTCCTCAAATTCATCAATACTGCTTTCCTCTTCACTCTGGGTCTCCCCTAACCCTTCTTCATCATTGGAGTCGCTCCCTGACTTTTGTTGTTCCTCTCTAACTCCCTCTTCAGACTAGGGAGCTTGCGTGGAAGTGGAAGTGGTTGCTTCAGCTTGGGCCTTTGGTCTCGCCCTAGTGGTTCTGGTTCCATCAGTGTCCGAGGTGTCTACATGATACTCTTCAATTGAACCACTAGGTGAGTCTCCTGCCTTGTCAGACTCCGCATTAGTTGGTTCATTAATTAGTCTCTTTTGGGCTTTTATTTTGTCTGCCCTGCGTTTATATGTCATTGTACCTGTAGAGAAAGAAGTTAGCATTCCATTTTTGAAAAATAAGAATTAGAAAGGAGATATTCTGAATTTCATCATGGGTCCTCACCATGGGTTACCATGGAGGTACGACTCGTGAGATGTCCCAGAGTTGCAACATTTGTCAGTATGACTCGCAGGTACGACTCGTACCATAAAGGTACGATCTGTACTACGAGATGTCTAATGATGCCCGACATTACTATTTTTCTGAATTTTGCCATGATTCATGGTACAACCCATAGGTCAATTCCACAAGTCGTAAGAAGGACATTTCCATGCAACTATGATCAGTTTGGTGGCACGAGTGCTCAGTATGACTCGTAATGGAAACCTACGGTCCGTATTATTCCTCATACCACTTCAATTTTCTTAGTTTGCAAGGATTCTTTTTCAATTTTAGGGTACTCAGATTCCCCCCAGGTCTAGGCACATTAATGACTCAATTTAACCCAAGCCCAATCCTCCCCTTTTTAACCTACTACCGTAACCCATTAAGTTTCAAAACCTCTATTCATCTAGAATTTAGCATCCCTTTAATCGAAGAGGCACAGTAACAACACCCTGACCATTGTCCATTTTCAAAAGCAAATCTTCAAGCCTAGTTACCGACTCATAGGGGTGTTGACACCTACAATCTCAATATGTGACTTTTAACAATTTTTAACACAACACACTTACTTGATTGATGCTTCATCAATGGTAAATGACAGTGTGGGGTTTTTTGAGCTTGAGTCAAGCAAGAATTTTTCTTGACTCTTTCGGTGTTGTTGAGTTAAGGGTAGGGGAAAGTGAGGTTGAGTCGTGTTTTTAAATGTTTGAGCGTGGGAGAAGGGGTTCAGGGGGTTTTAACTAGATAAGGGCAAATTTGAAAAGATTTGGGCCGAGTCGAGTATTAATGCCAATTTTAACCTGTCACGACTCGTACCATGAGTTGTAGGAAGAACCTACACCTCGTCCCTTGGACTCGTATGCAACCTGTTAACGAAAACTTACCTGGCGACCTATGATTACATCCTACAAATCATACCATCAAGGTACAGCTGTAGGGTGAATCGTAGGTCAGATCTTGGGATTATTTTTTCTGAACCTCACCACAACTACTGCTATGTCTTGCAGGATCTCATCATGGGTCGTACTGAGAGCCATAACAGCTGATCTTTTAGCCTCCCGTTTTTAATTTTCTCTGCACACTGAGCACACATTAGTTCAATAACTTGGATTGCCTCCCAAGAAGCGCTTGATTTAACGTTGCGGCACGACGGAGGTAGCCTGGTTAATCAGACTTCACCAATCTGCCACTTGGGTTGTCTCCCAAGAAGCGCCTGATTTAACATCACGGTACGACACAAATCTCTTGAATACTCAGAATTTGTCAAGTGATTCATACTCATCCTCCAATGCTGAGATCACACTAAATTCCTTGGGTAGCTTCATTGTCTAGCAGATGTTGAATGTGACCTCTTCTTGATTTAACCTAAACTTCAACAGGCCAGCTTCCACATCTACTAGAGCTCTTCCAGTCACAAAGAATGGTCACCCAAAAATGATGGTGAACTTATAATCAACCTCGCAATCCAAAATCACGAAGTATGCTGGGAATATAAATTTATCTACCTTGACTAGCACATCAATCAGGATGCCCACTGGCTTCTTAACTATTCTGTCGGCTATCAATATCCGCATTTTGGTTAGTGTGGGGGCTCTCAATTCTAATTTCTTGAATATATCCAAAGGCATCAAATTAATTCTAGCTCCCAGATCATAGAGTGCCCTTGCGAACTCAACATTGCCAATCATGCATGGCATAGTGAAGGCACCTAGGTCCTCTTTTTTTGTGCTATGTCCCTTGTAGCTATGGCACTGCAATTATGCACATTGTCAACAGGTTCATAGCTCAGAGATCTCTTCTTCGTCACTAGGTCCTTCATAAACTTTGCATATCCTGGCATCTACTTTAACACTTCGACCAGTGGTAGTTTCACAGACAGTTTCTTTAGCATTGAAAGGAATTTCTGGAACTTACCATTCTCCACCTTCTTTTTCATTCTTTGGGGGAATGGTGGTGGTGGTCGTGGGATAGATTTCTACACTTGTGTTGCCCCTAGATCCACGTCAGGTTCCTTCTCACCTCTCCGGGCCTCTTGCAACTCACCAGTCTCTTTCTCAACACTTGTATCATCATCCTCCATTATGCTCTCTTTCTTTCATTCAACTGGAAACGGGGGTCAATTGTGGTTTTACCACTCCTAGTTATCACTGCCGTATAATGTGCATCATTCTTTGGATTTTGGACAATGTTGCTAGGCAGTGTACCCTTTTTGTAGGGTTCATTGATGTTGACAGTTGCCCAAGTTGGTGTTTAGTTTGCTTGATGGCGGTAGCATGAGATTCCACTTTTTGACCCATACTTGACAAGTCTCCTCGGATCTCTTTCAGTTTATCATCAGTGGACCTCACCTTCTTCAACATCTTGGCCATCATGCTCCCCCACTTTGATTGCCCATCTTCCCCTTCTAGTGCATTGGGAGGCACATAGAATCCATCACGTTCATTGTGATATCCATCATTTGGCCTCCAATCTCCTTGCGCTAACGACCTCAGCTCCTGCCTCTGAACCTATTTCTATTGTAGTTGTCTCTATATTGGTTCCGACCTTGATTTACAGAACCTTGGCACCAATTGTCTTGTCCAGACGCTTGGGCGTTGGTTCGAAAACTCGCCACCTTGCTGTCCAAGAAGTTTTCCTCCTCCTCAAAATCAGAGTGATCGTCTCCTTGCTCCCTTCCTTGAGTACCCACTGAATTGACCTTTTTGGCTTCGGCTCCTATAATATGCTTTGTCAGCAAGTCCAATGATGTGCACATATGAGCCAACTCCTGGTCGCGCTCTTCTTCTTTTCTTCATTGGTTTGCAGTTAAACCAACATCATAGGTTCCTGCCATTGTATCATCCTCCCTCGTATGCTAGTCCCTGTTTGTCTTAATCACCCTATCAAGAATAGTGGCAGCTTGCTCCCAGGTGTGACTCACCAATGCTCCTCCGGCTACCGTGTCTGCTACAACCTTGGTGCTATTATTCGGAGACCTATAAATAATTGCCAACAAACTATCATCTAGGATTTTGTGGTTGGGGCACTTAGTCAACTTCTTTTTAAATCTCAACCACGTTTCATGAATTGCCTCGGTTTTAATCTGTCGAAAATTATATATCTCATCTTTTAGCTGCAACATCCTGGATGGGCGGAAAGAATCTCACCAAAAGGCATATTTCAGCTCCCTCCAGTTTGTTATGGAGTCATTGGGAAACTGTGATAACCACAAAGTAGCTTCCCCTAATAGAGAAAAAGGGAAGAGTCTGAGCCGTATTGCATCCTGGCTTACTCAAGGCGACCTGTATGCCTTGCATATTACTACAAAGTTCATCAAGTGCAGGTCAGCATCATCCGCTGCGTGACCACTAAAAACCCCTTTCATATTTAGCAACTGAATGATGGTGCTTGTAATGTCGAATTTGGCCCCAACGGGCAGTGGTGGTGGCATAATTGCTCAAGTTGACCCGACTTCATCAATATCTGGGTCATCATCATCATTAAAGAACTGAGGGGCAAATCTTTGAGCTCTGTTGCCCCTCCCTTTCGACCAGAATTTACCACTTCATCTCTTTCATCTTCCGCATGCTGTAGTGCAGCTTGCCGAGCTAGCTCGGCTTGCCTAGCTTCTTCAGCTACTTGGGCTTTTCTTTGCTCGTTGTTCTCCATTCTATGCAGTGCTCTTTCAATTTCTTGATTTAGTGGAACAATGGGATATCCTCTACTCCGAGTGCTTGGCATTCACCGGAGAACAACCTGAGGGTATCAAAAATAAAAATAAACATAATTAAGGAAATAGCTACCAAAAAGTTAATTACAAGATAATAACCTAGTTTCAGCCGTATTCCCCAGCAACGACGCCACTTTTTGATGACGCTCAAATTATACCTCTTAGTAAAGTGAGAAGAGGATTATAGCCGATAATTGAACTTGTAAGGTAGTTCAAAATAGGGGGATTCTAAGAGAAATCAATAATATAAACAAGTATCAAAATTCTGATGTTAAGTCAATGTTAAGGAATTTCAAGGGTTGGTGTTCCCCATGGGTTCATAATTGGTTTAGGTATACACTCGTGATTATCACCAATACTTACTTACAAAACTGATAACTTAGGTTCATTCAAACGATCGGCCAGTCCCTATTGAATTACTATACTCAATCACTCGACCAAGTCTCATGAGTGGTTTCAAACTATCCATTATCACTAAATTCCAGATTTAACTATCCCGCGCCCACAACTCAAGTTAATACAATGATCATCAAGATCAAGGCTCTATTGTAATTCTCTTTTCCTAATATCTACCTCTAACACCAAAGCAAGTAAAGAATTAGGGCACTTCCTAACGTTGCGCACCATTAAGAAACGTTTAAGCATGAATAGAATACAATATAAGTATTTTTATTGGTTTTAAGATCACTTTGTGTAACCCAAGCTTGTTAATCCATCATGATTACCACAACCCTAGCTATGGAGGTTTTAGCCTCTCATCGTTGTAAGGTTGTTAATTGTATTCATGATTAAGAACATAAATCAATACTTACAAGAGTGAATGAGAAAAATACTTCCTTTAATTATTCAGCAAAATCTTGAAGAACAAGTAGAAAGAACAAGGCAAATTCAAGAAAAGGTTGATCACAAGTTGAATCAACTCAATTCCCCTCACAAATCTCCTCTCCTTGTCTTTTCTTGTATTTATTATGTGTCTATGACTGTCTCCAGAAAAATAAAACCTAAAACATATTTATATAGACACAATAATCCTTTTCCTAGGCTAACTGGATGAATTTCCATATCTGGTGCCGCAGTCGTCACGGTCCATGTCACAATCCGTAGTTGCTTCCTACGACCTGTAGTTTCCTGTCGTACCTTGCATTGTTGGTTGAATTTTGCTAAGTGTTGGATCCTGGTATGATTCGTACCTCCATCATACGACTCATACTGAGCTCCCGTGATTTGATTCTGAAATTTTGGAATTCTTCTGAAGTTCATTATGACCGTCATGGTACAACTTGTACCTTCTTCCCACGGGTCATACTATCTTTCTGTAGCAGAAGTCAACACCTTATGAAAATTTTCTGGATCTTGTCATGATTTCATCACCACGACTCGTACCATCTTGGTATGACCCGTACTGAGACTCATACATTGCATCTTTTCAACTTAGCCTTCTCCAGCTTTTCACGACCATCAGTATGACTCATAGGTCCTTCATACGGCTCGTATAGTGGTCTGCAATCTGAGCATATTTTGCATTTTCAGGCTTTCTTTTGCAATTTTCAAATTCAACACTAATTCATCCTTTAACCAAAGGAAAAAGTGCCTTATATCCATATAAACACACCTAAGTCCATGCTATTTTCTTAGTTTTGAGCGTCGATAGTGCTGTAAATCCACAACACATCAATTATTGGTCTTAATGGTTGTGATAAAGTTTTTTTATATGATGGAGGGATGGCTTGTTTGAATATTCAATTTTTGTAGCTACTTGTCAAAACTACCATTGGAATTGCACTTTGTAAAATCAAAACATGTGTCTAGGTTAACTTTTCTTATCTTAGTTGCTTAGGGACAAGTAAAGGCTGTAAGTTAGGGGTGTTGATGTGTCTGGTGTTTAGGACACATTTGTACTTTTTTTGATAGAGTTTTGCATGATTTTAAGTACTAATTTAAGTAAATTCTAATGCTTGTTGAGTTTCAAGATCCCTAATGAATATGAAGAAAGAGGCACATTCAAAGGACTTATGCAAAAAAATTAGAACAAAAGAGCCATAAATTTAATGTGCGCTTGTAGATTTAATCGTGGATCAATCTTGAGACTTGCAAGTCTGTCAAGAAAAGATGAAGCTAGATACGATCCGTAGATTTGAAGTACATACCTTAAATAGCATCATAGTTCAATATTCAGAGAGTTTGCAACTTGAGACTCCAAAGTATGGGAGCAGATATGATTCTTAAGTACAAAATGCATACTATAAATGAAGTCGTGTTTAAAAGATTCAAAGAGTTGACATCTTGAAAATATAATTCATTAGAGGCATATACAGACTGCTGATCCAAATTACAGTCCGTAATTGAAGACCGATACCCGACAGAACTAGTCGAAGATCCAATATGTTGTGCAAAGTACGGACCATAAGTTCAAGATGCAGTCTGTAACTGTGAACTGTGTTTATCGAATTTAAGTTGGGTTTGGGATTTTGGTCTTAGTATAAATAGTCTTTTTAGTGTTTTTTTCTTGAGGGGACGAACCTTATAGTAGAGAATAGAGTATCTCAAGAGTATCCATTATATCTTAAAACAATTTTGAAGATGTAATCTCATACTTTGGATTTCTCTCTCTTCAATTGAATTGTATGTTAATCATGTTTAATTATTCTTTCTTCGTCTTCTCTACTCATGAGCAGCTAAATTTTTATCTAAAGTTGTGAATCCTATTAATCTCAATTAGGATGAATTAATAATGGGATTTTCAATATTTGATTGATCGTTGATTTGTGAGTTGAAATTGGTGGTTGCAAACACCAATTCATGTCAAAATTCTCCAATTATGCTTAAAAGAGACAATAAGGGTTTGGGTAGCATCAATCAACAATAATTCAAGGCATGCCTTGCTCAATAGATTTACTTAGAAATTTGATAAATCTAATTGGTAATTTACAATCGGTTTGTATTGAATTCTTATCAATTTGAAAGAATTAATTTAGATTGATATTGCTTGGTTATTGAAAGACACCAAGTGATTGCTTAGAGATTGTTTGCATATTTACAAATAGCCCATTATTGATGAATCTAATTGAGTGATATATGTGAATCAACCCTAAATTGGACACATCCCTAGGTTTAAGTCTCATTGATTTAACCTTTTTTGCATTTGTATCTAGACAATTAGTTTAATTCTGTAATACCCTGAAATTCCCTAAGATAAGACTTGAGGGTTCAAGCGGAGGAAAAATAAAAATTGTTTCCTGGGCCACAGGATGACATGGGGAGACTTCACGAGTCATTAGGTGACTCGTGAAGTGAGAGGAGGATGGCAAAGGTTTGTGGTCAAGGTGTGACCCTAGAGGCAGCCACGAGTCGTAATATGACTCCATGACTCATGGAGTTTGTCGTGGTCTGGAGTAGAATAAAAAATGGAGAGTTGGCTAGTAGAATTCACGGGTTGGTCACCACAAGTCTTTAGGTTCATCACGAGTCGTGGTATCCCTCGTGGTGACTGGTAGTGAGTAAGTCCATGTGTTTTAGTAAGGGTGTTTTCGTAATTCCTAAGCCCCTAGGTCCTAAACTACATTATTTTAAGCTTAGTTAGGAGGGTTTTAGGAGTGCTTAACCTATTATAAGCCTTCCCATTCCATGCATGTAAGATTAAGGAGTTCATTGGCGATCAAGCTAGAGGAATCCTTAGGTTCTTCCTTGATTCACTCGGGTTTTCAAGGGATACTTTGAAATCAAAGTGCCCAGGTATGTAGGGTTATGAATGGGAGTATCTGTTCACTCTCATGCCCAAATCCTCTTTTAAATTCTTGAAATTCAAGTTTGATGATTCTATGGGTTTCTAACCCAATTTGTTAAAATTCTCTATGTATCTATCATGGGTCAATTCTATTCATTTTTCTAATGTTGTTTCATGATTCATGGGCATGTTTTATAATGATTTCAAAGTTTTAAAAATATAATTCACAATTATGTAAGTTCATGAAGAGTTAAGATTGGGATATATGTTTACGAGTATGACGAGATATCTATGACAAAAGTATGATTTTGAATTACCCATGTCTATATTCATGATTTTGACTATCAAGTCTATTTCAAAGTATGTTTAATTTTGGGCAAGCCCATATGATCAAGTATGTTTCACGATTTACTTCAATTTCATGATTTTAGCTTACCACATAGTTTTGGAGCCTAGACTCCCACTTTTTAGCCTTTGGTATGGTTTGATCCAAGGATCCTCATGTTATGTTTTTAGATAATGCATTTACTATTATGACTTAGCTTCATCTAAAGATGATGGTTCAACTTCGTTGAAAAATAATGGAGAGCATCTGTATGTTTTTGAGAGTAGTGTCTAGCACTGAGTAGGCCATGGGTTCAGTTAACCAAGTGCCTCAGAACTATGAGCCAACGTAGGTATTTTTAAATTCTTTAGGACCTACCTTGTGAGCTTTCCCTTCCCCCAAGGGGCCTTCAGCTTGAAATTGATATCATGATAGCGCCCTTAGCCCTAACAAGGCTTTGGACGACTCTGCCCAGTTGAGAGTAATAGTCAGGGCCATGTAAGCTCTATCATGGTAATGCCAGTTATATGACGAGTTTCCCATTATTCCTTATGATTTCAGTTATGCATGTTCATCAGTCATGATATTAAGTTTTCAGCATGTTTGGCCTAATGTTCAGTTTTATTATGATTAACAGTTTCAGCTTTGGGTCATTCAGTTCTGTTATGATATTCAGTTATGTTTAAACCATATTTTTAGATAATAGCATGCAAGCCTTACTCTTAAAATCTTGTGATGAAATATTTATGATATGTATGATTTCAGTTTTACTTATTTAGTAATTTTGCTTACCTTGCACACTCAATACATTCCAAGTGCTGACTGTATACTCTATGCTGTATCATTTCATGATACATGCTTGAACATTCAGGTTTAGTCCTGCTGCTAGTCAGTTCTTAGAGTTAGCATATCCAGCTTGTGGGTGAGTCCTCATCCTCCGAGGACCTCTTTATTAGTTTGTTATCAGTATCTTTCAGTTTTATTTTATTAGTGAGCTAGTTGGGGTCCTGTCCCATCAGCTTGTCAGGATGTTAGAGGCTTATCAGACATAGTATGTATTTAGCTTCAGATCAGTGTCACGTATTTCGTTGTTTTAAATGTTTTAAATATTCAAACTTCTGTTATATCAGATTGTAGATTTCTAGAATTAATTATGTTGAGCTTTAGCTATCACGTTCATGCACTATTGGTCGACTTAGAGCTATTTGTGGTTCTAGGTTCTGTGTCTCGGTCCGTGCCTATGTTCGGGTCATGACAAACTTGGTATCACACCATTAGGTTTTGAAGTGTCCTAGAGTGTCTGAAAGCCGCGTTAAGTAAAGTCTTTTTCATGGATGTGAAGTGTGCCACACTTATAATGAAGAGGCTACAAAGCGTTTTAAGATATTTCCCTTATTTCGTGATCTATGTCATGTGACGAAATGTCTATCTATCCTTATAACTCATGCTATACACATTTGTAGAATCATGCCTCCTTGCCGAGTTAATGGAAGAAGGACCAGGAACGGAAATGGCCATGAGAATAACAATGCGGACGGGCACTAGCATGCCCCACCAGCCCCTGGATCTTGTGCCCGAGCAAGTTACCCACGTAGAGTTTTGGGCAGCCATCTAGATGTTAGCATAGGCTTTGACTGCCTAATTTAACCAGCAGGCAGTGGCTCGCATTCCCTAGAATGGGAATGCGGTAGCGGCAAGAGTCAGGGACTTTCTTAAGATGAATCCCCTTGAGTTCCTTGGGTTGAAGGTGGACGAGAATCCACTCGAGTTTATTAATGAGATCCAGAAGATTACCGACATTATGGGGGTGATCGGGGATGAGTATGCGGATTTAGCCTCTTCTCAGCTGAAAAGGGTTGCTGATATCTGGTTCAAACAATGGAAGGATAGTAGGGGAGTCGGAGTAGGTCTCATTAATTAGGATGAGTTTCTCACCGCGTTGTTGGATTGGTTCTTTCACTGAGAGATGAGAGAGATCAAAGCTGCTGAGTTTGTTAACTTGAGGCAAAACAACATGACAGTCCAGGAGTATGATTTAGAGTTCACCCACTTATCCAACTATGCCCCGGAGATGGTGGCTAATCAGAGAGCTCAGGTGAGCAGGTTTGTGCATGGGGTAGCAGACTACCTGGTCAAGGATTGTAGGACCGCTATGATTCATTAGGACATTGACTTCTCCTAATTGGTTTTGTATGCCTGTTAGATGGAGGAAACACATTTGAGGGGGAAGGAGGCCAAGAGGGCCAGGACAGATAGTGTTGAGTTCTCCCAAGAGAGGTTTGGTGGTGGGCATGATCAGTAGACCCACCAGAGATCATCATCCCCAGCACCGTCAGTAGCGAGTGTACTATACAGGTCCAGGCGCTATCAGAGGGGAGGAGCGTCAAGCTCTCAAGGTCAAGGAGCATACCCATAGAGCCTAACATTCCAGATTGTGACAGGTGTGGTAGGAGACACACTAGTCAATGCTTAGAAAGTACGGGTGCTTGTTTCGGGTGTGGAAAGCCCAGACATATGCCTAGTGATTGCCCAATAACTAGAAAGGGCCATGGTAGAGGTCAAGACCCAACCACTAGTTCAGCAGCCCCACCAACATGCTCAACTCAGCAGGATGCATCCACTAGTGAAGGTGGTGGTCAGCGTCAGAATAGGTTTTATGCCCTTGCATCTCATTAGGAGCAGGAAGTCTCTCTAGATGTAGTCACTGGAATGTTGCGAGTATTTCACCTTGATGTTTATGCATTGTTAGATCCAGGGGATACTTTATCTTTTTAGACGCCCTATGTTGCTAGTAGTTTTGGAGTCAATTCCGAAATCCTATATGAACCCTTCTCAGTCTCTACTCCAGTTAGTGATTTAGTTATAGCTCGACGGGTATACAGAAATTGTCCTGTCACAATCCTTCAAAAAGTCACCTCAGTAGATTAGTAAAGTTATCCATGATAGATTTTGATGTTATCTTTGGTATGGAAAGGCTACATGCATGTTATGCCTCGGTAAATTGTAGAACCCGTGTGGTATAGTTTCGATTTCTATGTGAGCCAGTCCTAGAGTGGAAGGGTAGTTCAACTGTGCCTGCAGGTCATTTCATTTTCTACCTTAAAGCTAGAAAGATGATCTCTAAGGGTTGCGTGTACTATTTAGTTAGGGTTAAGGATGCTACGTCCAAGACCCCAACTATCCAATCAGTTCCTATAGTGTGTGAGTATCCAGAGGTGTTTATAGTTGATCTACTGGGAGTCCCTCTTGAGCGGGAGATTAACTTCGGTATTGACCTTCTTCCTGATACGCAGCCTATATCTATTCCTCCTTGCAGAATGGCTCCAGCTGAGCTGAAGGAGTTAAAGGATTAGTTGAAGGATCTCTTAGACAAGGGTTTAATCATACCTAGTAAATCCCTATGGGGTGCACCAGTTCTCTTTGTCCGAAAGTAGGATGGTTCCCTTTGGATGTGCATTGATTATCGATAGTTGAACAAGATCACAATCAAGAACAGTATCCCCTCCCCCAAATTGATGACTTGTTTGATCAACTTCAGGGTGCGAAGTCCTTTTCAAAGATAAACCTCAGATCCAGTTATCATCAGCTCAGAGTTGAGAGAGTGACATCCCAAAGACAGCTTTCAGGACTCGGTATGGTCATTATGAGTTGTAGTTATGTCTTTTGGACTAACGAATGCTCCTGTAGCTTTTATGGGTTTGATGAATAGGGTGTTCAAGCCATATTGGACATGTTTGTGATTGTGTTCATTAATGATGTCCTCATATACTCTCAAAGTAAGGGGGAGCATGTCGCTTATTTGAGAGTGCTGCTACAGACTCTTATAGATCACAAGTTTTATGCTAAATTTAGCTAGTGTGAGTTTTGGGTGAACTCAATAGCATTTCGGGTCATGTAGTGTCAAGTGAGGGTGTACAGGTGGACTCTCAAAAGATAGAAGCTGTGAAGAATTGTCCTAGACCAGTTAGTCGTTCAGATATCAGGAGTCTTTTGGGTTTAATTGGTTACTCCAAGAAGTTTATTGAAGGGTTTTCATCCATTCCAGCACCGGTGACTAAGTTGACCTAGAAGAAGTGAAGTTTCAATGGTCGGAGGCCTATGAAAAGAGCTTTTAAGAGTTAAAGACTCCACTCACCTTAGCACTAGCGTAGACTCTACTTGAGGGTATCGATGGATTTGTGGTATATTGTGACACCTCAAGGATCAGCCTTGGTTGTGTAGTCATGTAGCATGTTAAGGTTATAGACTATGCTTCCAGGCAGCTTAAGGTCCATGAAAAGAACTATCTGACTCATGACCTCGAGTTGGCAGTGGTAGTATTCGCCTTGAAGATTTGGAGACACTATCTGTACAGGGTCCATGTGGATGTGTTTACAGACACAAGAATCTACAGTATGTGTTTACCCAGAAGGATCTAAATCTACATTAAATAAGGTGGTTGGAGCTTCTTAAAGATTATGATATGAGTGTCCTTTATATCCGGGAAAGGCTAATGTGGTGGAAAACACACTTAGCAGAATTTCTATAGAGAGTGTGACTCATGTAGATGAGGGGAGAAAGGAGTTGGTGAAGGATGTGCATCGGCTTGCACGACTAGGGGTTCGTCTTGTTGATTCTACAAATGGTGGTGTCATTGTTCAGAATGGATCAAAATCCTCTTTGGTGTTGAAGTCAAGGCTAGACAAGATGAGGATCCAGTTCTAGTAAAGTTGAAGGAAGCAGTTCAAAATTAGAAGGTTGAGGTTTTCTCCCCAGGGGAAGATGGTGTACTTCGATATCATGGTCATTTGTGTGTTCCAGGTGTTGATGACCTGAGAGATTGGATGTTACATGAGGCTAATGGTTCCCAATATTCTATACATCCAGGTGCCACCAAGATGTACCATGACCTACTGGAAATTTATTGGTGGATGGTATGAAGAAGGACATAGCAGAGTTTGTGGCTAAGTGCCCGAATTGTCAACAAGTAAACGTTGAGCATCAAAGACTTGGAGATGTGCTTCAAGAACTTAATATCCCTACATAGATGTGGGAGGAAATCAATATGGACTTCATTATAGGGTTGTCTCGTACTCATCGATAGTATGACTCTATTTGGGTGGATGTAGATAGGTTGACTAAGGCAACTCATTTTCTACCTATCAAAACTACCGATTTAGCAGAGGATTATGCTAAATTGTATATTCGGTAATTAGTTCAGTTACATAGAGTGCCCTTGTCCATCATATCGGATAGAGGTACTCAGTTTAGCTTCTAGTCTTGGAGGTTATTTCAGAAGGGACGCGGTACTCAGGTCAAGCTTAGCACAACTTTTCACTCGCAGATAGATGGTCAGGCGGAGCGGACCATTCAGACTCTTGAGGACATGTTGAATGCATATGTGATTGACTTCAGGGGAAGTTGGGATGATCATTTACCTCTTATCCAGTTTGCATATAACAACAACTATCATTACAGCATTCAAATTACTCTGTTTGAAGCTCTTTATGAGCGGAGGTGTAGATCGCCTGTTAGCTGATTTGAAGTTGGTGAAGCTACGTCGATAAGGCCAGATACAGTTCATGAGGCTATGGAGAAAGTCTATCTTATAAGGTTGAAACCAGCCCAGAGTCGTCAAAAGTCCTATGCAGATGTGAGGAGGAGAGGTCTTGAGTTTATAGTTGATGATTGGGTGTTTTTGAAAGTGCCCCATATGAATGGAGTGATGAGATTCTGAAAGGAAGGGAAACTTATTCCTCATTATGTTGGCCCATACAGGATTGTGAGGCATATTGGAAAGGTGTTCTGTGAGTTGGAGTTGCCCTCAGAATTGGCTTCAGTACATCCAGTTTTCCATGTTATCACTTTTGAAGAAGTGCATGGGTGACCTGACGTTGGTTTTTTCGGTGGAAAACATAGGTGTGAAGGATAGCCTTAGTTATGAGGAGATTTCGGTTGAGATTCTTTATCAGCATGTTCAGAAGTTGAGGAACAAAGAGGTAGCTTCAGTAAAGGTTTTGTGGAGAAATCAACATGTTGAGGGAGCTACATGGGGAGCCGAGGCTGATATGATGGCTAAGTACCCACATCTTTTCCATTCCAGCCTAGTTCTAGTTTGAGGTATAAGTTTCCTCCTTAGTACTCTATTCAGTTTCATGTTCAGATCATGTGTTCTAGTTCCTTTCATGTCAGTGCATGCATGTATAATGCATGAATCCAGTTCAGTCACGTATTTTAGTTCGGAGTTAGTCACTCCATCAGTTTCTAGCTTTAGATGTTTAGTATTGGGACGATAGTTATATTCCCCAGCTTTTCAGTATTTTTATTAACATTTGAGGACGAATATTCCCAAGGGGGAGATATTGTAATATCCCGAAAGTCCCTAAGATAAGAGCCGATGGTTCAAGTGGAGAAAATAGGAAAAATGTTTCATAGGCCACAAGACGAGTCATCCAGTGATCCGTGGGAAGCCTTCACGAGTTGTTAGGTGACTCGTAAAGTGAGAGGAAGATGGCAAAGGTTCATGGTCAAAGTGTGACCATGAGAGACAGCCACGAGTCGTGATGTGACTCCACAACTCATGGAGTTGGTCATGGTTTGGAGCAAAGTCAAAAATGGAGAGTTGGCTACTAGACTTCACGGGTTGGTCATCACGAGTCGTCAGGTTCACCACAAGTCATGGTGTCCCTCGCGGTGACTAGAAATGAGTAATTTCCCTGTATTTTAGTAAGGGTATTTTCATAATTCCTAAGCTCCTTGGTCCTAAACTACGTCATTTTAAGCTTAGTTGGAAGGGTTTTAAGAGTGCTTAACCTATTCTAAGTCTACCCATTCCATTCATGCAAGTTTAAGGAGTTCATTTGAGATCAAGCTAGAGGATTCCTTGGGTTCTTCCTCAATTCACTTGGGTTTTCAAGGGAGATTTTGAAATCAAAATGTCAGGTATGTAGGGTTATGAATGGGAGTATCTCTTCACTCTCATGCCCAAATCCTCTTTCAGATTCGTGAAATTCAAGGTTGATGATTCCATGGGGTTCTAACCCAATTTGTGAAAATTCTCTATGTATCTATCATGGGTCAATTCTATTAATTTTTCTAATGTTTTTTCATGATTCATGGGCATGTTTTATAATGATCTCAATTACAAATTATGATTTCAAAGTTTTAAAAATATGATTTCCAATTATATAAGTTCATAAAGAATTGAGATTCTGATCTATGTTTACAAGTATGATGAGATGTCTAAGGTAAAAGTCTGATTTTGAATTACCCATGCCTATATTCATGATTTTTGACTATCAAGTCTACTTCAAAATATTTTTAAGTTTGGGCAAGCCCATATGATCAAGTATGTTTCACAATTTACTTCAATTTCATGATTATACCTTACCACATGATTTTGGAGCCTAGACTCCCACTTTCAGCTTGTGGTATGGTTTGAGCCAAGGCTCCTCATATTATGTTTTCAGATAATGCATATACTATTATGATTCATCTTCATTGAAAGATAATGATTCAACTTTGTTGAAAAATGATGGAGAGCATCTGCATATTTTTTGGCGTAGTGTCTAGCACCAAGTAAGCTAAGAGTGCAGTTAACCCTATGCCTCAGAACTACATGTCAATGTAGGTATATTCAGATTCATTGGGACCTCCTTTGTGAGCATTCCCTGCCCTCGACGGGCCTTCATCTTGATATTGAAATTATGGTAGCGCCCTTAACCCTGACAAGGCTTTGGACAGCTCTGCCTACTTGAGTGTAATAGTTGGGACCACGTAAGCTCTATCGTGGTAATGTTAGTTACATGAAAAGTCCCCCATTGTTCCTCATGATATCAGTTATGCATGTTCATCAGTCATGATATTATGTTTTCAGCAGGTTTGGCCCAATGTTCAGTTTTACTTATGATTAATAGTTTCAGCTTTGGGTCATTCGATTCAGTTATGTTTAAATCATATTTTCAGATAATAGCATGCAAGCCTTACTCTCCGAATATTATGATGAAATGTTTATGATATACATGATTTTAATTTTACTTATTTAGGTGTTTTGCTTACCTTGCATACTCGGTACATTACAAGTATGGCCGCATATTCTGTGCTATTTTATTTCATGATACAAGCTCGGACATTCAGGTTTAGTCCCGCCGCTAGTCAGTTCTCAGAGTTAGCATATCTAGCTTGTGGGTGAGTCCTCATCCTCCGAGGACCTCTTTATTAGTTTATTATCAGTATCTTTCAGTTTTAGTTTATTAGTGAGCTAGTTGGGGTCCCGTCCCAGCAGTGCGTCTGGATGCTAGAGGCTTATCAAACATAGTATGTATTCATCTTCGGATCAATGTTGTGTATTCTGTTGTACCAAATGTTTTAAATATTCATAATTCCATTATATCAGATGTTAGATTTCCGCAATTATGTTGAGCTTTGGCTGTCACGTTCATGCCATGGGTCGATTTGGAGCCATTAATGGTTCTAGGTTCCGTGTCTGATCCGAGCCTATGTTTGGGTCATGACAAACTCTCTCTTAATTAACCTTGAGTAGCATCTTTAAGCACCCAATCATACATTTGCTCATTTAATTGAATTGACCAATACTAACTCCTTGTGGATATGATCTCAACTCTTTATTGGATAAATGATATTGCAATGGACCATATATACACTCTTAGATAGAGGTAGACTTGGGCGAAACCAATTTTGGCATCATGGCAATTGGTTCTACTAAGTGTAACAAATTGTGATTTGTGTACACTGGTCTACTCTATATCACTTGCTTTACTTTGATTGGTGAAACAGGTGTAGAATGGAAGCTCTTCCACTGGGGGAAGTGGAAAATATCTTTGCAGAGGTTAATGATGACCTCAATTATATAAGTGCAATTTTACCTCCAAGAGTGAATGCTCCCACATTCAAAATAGAGGGGAGCATTTACATCATGTTAGAGGTGAAAGGTTAATTTAAATACTGTATCGACCTAAATTCGCCTCAGTATTTAAAGAATTTCTTGGAGGTGTGCAATATGGACAAACAAAGTAACATGTCTGATGATGTCATCCGCTTAAGGGTGTTCAAGTATTCACTAGCGAGGGACGCCCGTGATTGGTTACACTGTCAGCCCACTGTCCATCCATACTTGGATGGGAGCTTGTCAATTTCTTCTTGAAAAAGTGGTTCCCCCCCAAGAAAAAGGGCTGAACAACGTGATAAGATTTTCTACTTTCGACAACTACGGGGGGAACAATTGTTTGAATCTAGGGAAAATTTCAGGCAATATGTTCTGAGGAAGCCAATCCTTGGGTTCCACGGGAACATACTTCTTCAGAAGTTCTATACTGGTTTTGATCCACTCACTCAGTCGGTGGCAAAAAATATGGCAGGTGGATGCTTCACGGATAAGACATACAACCGCATTTCCACCATCCTCCATAAAAATGCAAAGCACAATCAGGCATGGCATGCTAGTGATCAAATTGGGGGTATCCATGTTGGTGCCCCATCCATGAATCATTTGATGAAAGGAGACCAAGAACTTGATCAAACTATGGCGTCCATGGCCACCAATATTGCATTGCTCACAAAGAAGTTGACCGAGAATGAGGTGAAGAAGGTAAATGCGGTTGATGAACTACAAGGTGTTCCTCCTCTATATGGAATTGATTCCCTCCTCCTTACCAAGATCAACAATATCAAGATCAACCTCTGGTATAATTCGAGGATGTTGACTGTATAAACAAAGACCGGGATGTTACTCAAAGCAAAACTATCGATAACCGAATTAAATCCATTCATATTCATGTTATCAAGGGAAATCGAGGCCTCAATCGCAAAGCCAAGGTCAATATGATAAAAGAAATAATAATGGAGGCTCAACTCAAGGTTGGTACAATGAAAATTTTGTAGATAGAAGCTCCAACTCTATGTTCTACCAAGGGGCCCATCTCTAGTTCACAAAATTAGAGGAAAGGGCCATCTGGAAACTATGGAGGCTCAAAGATAGAAGGTATATTAGAGAAACTTCTCCAAAACAAAGAAAGGTCAGATGCATGTTTGATAAGCTTAATTAAAGTTAGCTCCCATACAACTTCTATACAAAAATTAGAGCAATAAAGAGAGACCTTTCTACAGATCATAACCCAAAGCAACAAAGGCAACTTCCAAGTCATACGATTGTAAATACCAAGGGAAATGGAGGAGGACCTAATGCTCATTGTATGACCATTGTGACTCATAGTGACAAAATGCTTCAAACGGGTATTGATAAGCATTGTGATGTTAATATTGGCAAAAGCGATGTGGAGGAGTTCAAGATTAATGATGATATTGTGTTGAAGCCTAGTGTTGATATTGCAAATGTGATGTGATGTTTGGCTTCAAGGGCAACGAAAAGATCAAATAAAAAGTGGTTGATATTGCGAAATAATTTCCTAAACCTCTTTCTCCCTTCCCACTAATATTGGCTAAGAAAACTCTTGATGCAAAGACCGATAAACATGTTCTACTTCCAAAAATGTATGCTCCCACAATCAAAATAGAGGGGAGCATTTACATCATGCTAAAGGCGGAAGGTTAATTTAACAACTCTACCGACTGAGATCCATATCAACATTCAAAAAATTTCTTGGAGGTATGCAATATGGACAAACAAAGCAACGTGTTTGATGATGTCATCCGCTTGAGGGTTTTCAAGTATTCACTAGCAGGGGAGGCCCGTGATTTGTTACACCGCTGGCCCCCTATACATCCATACTTTGATGGGAGCTTGATTTCTTCTTGAAAAAGTGGTTCCCCGCAAGCAAAAAGGCCGAACAACGTGACAATATTTTTTACTTTCGGCAACTACCGAGGGAACAATTGTTCGAATCTAGGGACATTTCAAGCAATATGTTTAAAGGGTACCCATCCCCGTGTTCCATGAGAACATACTTCTTTAAAAGTTCTATACTGGTTTGGATCCACTCACTCAGTCGGTGGAGAAAAATATGGCAGAGGAATGTTTGTTCGCGCTCCAGTGCACTCGGTCGTACAAGTAATAAAGTGGCTCTTTTAAGAGCCGGATGTCGAACCCACAGAGTCTGGACTTATTTTAGTGAATTATCAAGTTCGAGTGATATATTATATTTCACTAGTGTCGATTATAGAAGTTTTCGGGAAATTCTAATTAAGTCTAGGGGTGATCACAAAATAATCGAGAAACAATATAAGAAGCAACTAGAGTTAATGCCTATAATCATGCAGTGCTACAATTCACAATGCTTCGAGTATGAAAGATTTAGTTGTTGTCACACATACTTAAAATGCTATGTTCATGGTCTTTCGAGCCTCTAAACATGACAAACTAGTCTCACACCTACATTGTTGAGCAGGGATGTGACGTCCTAATTCGTGAGAAATTTAAATACATGGATGTGGTTTACAAAGTTTGCACTCTTGAATATGGACTTTCGTACCTCTAACCATTTAACGGAACTTAGCTTCACAACTACTTCTACGAGCGGTGTAGCCATAATTCTAAGTCGGTGTCTAGCTCATCCCGTTTTAGTATCCAAGCAACGCAAATTAGGTATAATTTCTATCCTAACCACTAATCCTCTCATAAAGACAAGAACTTGCTCCCTACATTCTTATGTTCTAGCCTAGGGTTACTCTTTCGAGCTTTGAACTAAGCTTAATGCATTTGTTTTCATGGTGATCAAGCATAAAAACAACAATAATGGAGAATGTAAGACAAAAAACCAACTAAAACTTAAACATGATTTTGTTTTGGTTTTAAGTTATTAATTGTTGTTTTGTCTTACATTCTTAATTATGGTTGTTTTTATGATTGATCACCATGAAAACACACGTTACACCTAGGTAAAATCTTGAGAAAGTAAACCTAGGCAAGAACAAAGAATTAGGGAGAAAGTTTGTATCTTACGATATAATTCGCGGTTAGGATAAGAAATTATACCTAATTTTCCTTGCTTGGTTACTAAAACGGGATGAGTTAGACACCAATCTAGAGTTATCACATCCCCACTTGTAGAAGTAGTTGTGAAGCTAAGTTAAATTAAATGATTAGAGGTATGAAAGTCCCTAATCAAGAGCATAAACCCCGTAAACCACATCCACGTAATTGAATTGTCCACGCACTAGAATGTCACATCCCCGCTCAACGATGTAGTTGTGAGGCTAGTTTGTCGTGTTTAGAGGCTCGAAAGACCATGAACATGCAATTGTAATTATGTGAGACGACAATTGATAATTCCATACTTAAACCATTACAAAGCATAGTATCGCATGATTATCCGGCGTTAGCCCTAGTTGCTACTTCAATTATTTCAGAGTCTTTCGATGACCACCCCTAGACTTGATTAAACTTTATCAAAAAAGTCTAAATAAACACTTGCAAAAGTAAATATCACACTTGAACTTTATAATTAGCTGAATTGGTCCAGTCCTTGTGGGTTCGACATCCGGCTCTGAAAAAGGGCCACTGTATTACTTGTAAGACCACGTACACTGGCGTGTGCGCTCAGGAGTCGTCAACAAGTTTTTGGCGCCGCTGCTGCATAGTCTCAACAAGTTTTTGGCGCCATTTCCAGGGACTCGACGAAGTTTAGTAAATTTATCTGTTTTCATATGATTTTTAAATTTCCTTAAGTGTTGAGAAACTTGGTCTTAGTCTGACTTATTGCAGGTGACAGGTTGTCTTGCCGAGTTGGCTAGGAATAGAGAGCTTGTGGAAGCGTTGCTTGAACCAGAATGTCAAATTCATTTATGAAGGAGAGTAGCTCTTGAGCAAAAGCTAAAAAGACTTCAAGAAAAGGTACAACAACAACCACCCATAGGACAAGCACAATTGTCACCGAAAGCAATGGCAGCCAGACCAGTTCGCGAAGTGGCAATCCCACAAGCAACGAATGTGAACTCTAGTATCTGTAAACCAGAACCTAGAGGGAACTTTGAATTGAAATAGAACATGGTGCAACTGTTACATTCTAGTGGTCAATTCACTTGGATGGCACATAAGGACCCGCAGCAGCACTTACAGAACTTTCTTGAGATTAGTGACACTTTTGTCCCCACCAGAGTGTCCACAGACTATGTCCGACTTACCCTCTTCCCATTTTCATTGTTAGGAGAGGCAAAAAGGTGGTTGAAAGCTGAGCCACCAAACTCCATAACTTCTTGGGATGATTTGGCGAAGAAGTTTTTGATCAGATTCTTTCCTTCAGGCAAGACCGCAAAATTGAGAAGTGAAATACTGAGTTTCAAGCAGAGGCCTGATGAAAATTTATATTTGGCTTGGGAGAGATTCAAGTCATTATTGAGAGACTGCCCCGATCACCAGTAATCCAATGAAGTGCTGGCCCATACCTTTGTAGAAAGTCTAGACCCACATACAAAAATTTTGCTAGACTCTACATCGGGTGGGCAAGCCTTAGAGAAGACGTATGATGAGCTGTACACTTTGTTGAATAGAATTGCTCAGGGAAATCCAGAGTGGCGCAGCGAGGCATTAAGAGGGGCAGGAAAGAGAGGAGGGTTGATAGAGGTAGATGGTATGAATGCCTTGGCGGCACAGATAGCTTCATTCCAGCATCAGATTATGACTCAGTTCAATAAACTGAGTATGAGCCAACAACAAAGTCAGGTTAATGCAGTTCAGCAAGCTCCGAGTTGGTGTGAAATTTATGGGAATAATGTGCATAATGCAGAATCTTGTGGAGCCAATCCAAAATCAGTCAATTTTGTTGGGAATGTGTAGAGGAACACTCAGAATTTTGGAAACAACTACAACAAAAATTGGCAGAGCCACCCAATTTTTCTTGGGGTGGAAATCAAAAGCAAAGTTATCAGCAACCTCAACAGCAGCAGTATCAGTAGAATAGGTAGAATGATGTCCATTTGAGTAGAAACATTGAGGAAATATTGCAAAAAATCATGGAGACCCATACTCAGTTGGCATAAAATCAGGCGAGGATGGCATAAGACTTGAAGAATCAGCAATTCGCCACCAGCAATCTAGAAAAGCAGATGGGTCAGATAGCAGCTACTCAAAACATGAGACCGCAGGGAGGACTACCAGGTGATACAGATCCTTGCCCCCGCCAGGTCAATGCCATCAGTCTGAGGAGTGGCAAGCAATTAGCTGATGCAGTGCCAAAAGAGAAAAGAAATGAGGTGTATCCGGAGTTGGTGAGACAAGGACCATCCACTAACAAGGGAGAGAATCAGAGTGCTTTGCAACAAAATGCACAATCTTCATTGCATCCAACACAAATACCACCACCACCATTTCCTCAAAGATTCAAAAAGAGCAAGGAGGAGGAATGCTTCAAAAAGTTCTTTGAGATTTTCAAAGAACTTCACATAAATTTGCCTCTTATTGATGTTTTGTAGGGAAAGCCCAAGTATGCTAAATACTTGAAGGATGTGATGGCTAACAAAGTGTGATTGGTGGATGTCCAGATAGTAGCACTAACGGAGGAGTGCAGTCACAGGGTATTGAGCAAGATTTCTAAGAAGCTCAAAGACCCAGGGAGTTTTACCCTCCCCATATAAATTGGTAAAGAAGAAGTGCTATGAGCCCTATGTGATTTAGGGGCAGCAGTTAATCTAATTCCTGTATCTTTATTTAACACCCTGGGATTGGGAAAACCACAGCCAACAAGATTGATGCTGCAGCTGGCAAATAAGTCGTGAGTGGCATCGGAAGGAATCATAGAGGACCTTCTCATCAAAGTGGGTAAGTTTATTATACATGCTAATTTTATTATCTTAGATTTTCATGTTGATGACCAGGTACCCTTAATCTTGGGATGACCATTCTTGGCCACCGGAGGAGCGGTAATTGACTTAAGAGCAGGGACCCTGAAAATAAGGGTCGAGGATGAAGAAGAACTCTTTTGAGTATACCAAGAGATGAACCCACCCACACACTATTGAAACCTTTGTAAGGTTAGTGTGTTGTTAGAGGATAAGTGTGGGGTGGGTGATTCCACAGGTCCACGGCCAAAGGTAATGATAAGTGGTCAGCCCGAGTCTGATAAAGGGCTTCAGTTTGATAAGAAGTTGGAGGAAGAGAGGAATAGAGTGGAGGATGTTTCCTCTAAAAATCAAAAGAAAAGGAGATGGTTCTTGAAAGGGAACCCAGGTATGAGGATGTCCTAAAAAGGATAGTTCACGTCGTGCCACGACTTAAAATAAGGTGCTGCTTGGGAGGCAACCCAAGGGTACCGCAGGTACAATTTGTGATTGTTGTTTGTGTTGATTTTGGTTATTTTCAATTTGTGTTGTTTTTGGTGGAAACTTTGGCACAAATGGAGGGGAAGTCTGAGTACCCGTGGAGGAGGAAACTAATAAGCATGGAAGACAAAAAGTGTGGGGTCAAACACCCACTTGTGAAAATTTGAAGAAAAGCATGCTATTAGCTAGGCCTAGAGGCCTCAGGGAGTATTTCTCATCCTGTTTAATTTTAATTTGATGCTATAGGGACATAGCATGATTCAAGTGTGGGGTGAGAAAAATTTAAATTTTTTTTTTGGTGCTTAATGATTTTTGGTGAAGTAGTGCTTGGGAAAAATATTGGAACAAAATTCTTGAGTTGAGCATGACTTCACCACCCGTTGGTTTTTCTTTTCGTTTCTTTTTTGATGGGGGGTCTTTGAACTAAAGAATAAAAATTTTCTTTGTCTGTATAAAATGTCTTTAGTCATAGATAGAGACTATTTCTGACGACGGATGGATGACGACCATCTTGACGAAAAATTCGTCAATAGGTTTTGGGTTTTTGAACCCATAGCTAATTGATGGCTTGATGTTCTTGTTATGTGCTATACATGATTGTAAGATAAAAGTGTGGTTAGTGTTGAAGCATGTAAGAAGTGTATAACTTTGTTTGAGACACTTAGGCTCTTGAATTTGACTCGAGGTGATTGAAGCTTAATTCTGAATTCTTGTGATTAGCTGAGTAAGAGTCTACTGAATGTGTCTTGAATTGAGCATGTGCTATGAGTGCAAGTTTTTCGAATATTCCGCGCTATTTTGTATTGTCTAGAACTTGCCTGGTGTGTATATAAAACGAAATGAAGGATGTGGACTGTAGCAGATGATTTAGGCATTTCTTTGAATGAACCTAATTTTTATCCCTCACTTTACTTACCTTGAATGTTGAATCCTAGTGAGCCCCATTGAGCCTTAAGCCTATTCTTTGATAGCTACAACATAAGCTTAATCCTTTTTCTTTCAATAACCTTGAATTTGATCCAAAACGCCTAAGCGCTTAAGGGAAAAATCCGAAAGAGTGAAGGAGTGAGAAGCATGAAAAAGAAGGAAAAGTAGCAGTTGCAAAAGTTGAGAAAGGTCAAGGGTGCACTTGTTTGAAAATGCCTGAGTATTGGTAGGGAGTAGGAAAATAATTGAATGAAAAAGTTGTTTAAGTACCCCTTACTAATAAGCTGAGTGTGCTTAAAGAAATGGGAACAAGAAGAGAAAATTCAAGAGTGCAAAGAATGAGGAGAAAGTAAGAAAAGAGATGTCCTTAATCAAGGTTGAAGTTATTAAAAGCGCTTGGCGAATATAGCCAATGTTATTATCCATAATATTAACTACCCGTCCCGTGGCTTACATTACAACCCATTAAGTCCTACTTGATCTTACGTTCATACATCCTTAAATTAGTTGAGTAAAACACTAAGGGCAAGCTTATGATTCACTACAATGATGCATGTAAATTCTTTGAGAGAGTGAGCGTAATTCTATTCATACACCCATACATGTTGTGATTTGAAAATTGGTGAGGAAAAATGGGTAAGTCTCTTGTTGTGAGGGAACATGTTTAATGAGAGATAACATTCATGTCAGATTTCTTGATCGGTTGATTTGCATGAGTTTGCTAAGATTGAGAGTCGATTCTTGTGGTTAGGAAGTCTTAACATAGTTGTATTTCATTTCAATGATTAAATCGTGCATGCTCTATTTTTAACTTGCTATCTTAAATAATCATTATAGTCGTAGCTTGAATTCTCTTGCTAAATTAGTTATGTGTGAGTCTTCACCTACATGAGATGTAAAAGGGTTGTTCGAGGATGAATAAGGCTTTAAGTGTGGGGTAGGTGATCTTGGGAAAAATAGCATGCCCAAGTGATGCTTTATAACTTAGTTTTTGTCTTGTTTATCTACTTATTTATATACATTCTCATGTGATTTTATGTAAATGTGAATATATATACTAACCAACATGATTAGTCCTTGTTTTTGTAGGTTTAAAATGAATATGAGGAACTAATCCATGAGTTGGTGAAGTGGAGGCATGGAATCGAAAGTAAAACGTGAACGTCAGCAAGGAGGATGCGCGAAACAGCCCACCTGCGCGTTGGCAACGTGCCACGGCAGGAAGGCTGCGTGACAAGGGCCGTGACATGCCCTCAAACGCGCTGCACAAGCAGCGTGACACATTGCCAACGCGGTCAGCTTCTGCCTGGCGACGATTTTATGTGTTTTCTATTGTGCATCCGCGATTCCTCCATGTCACGGAGGTAAATTGGCGCGATAACCTCCATGACACGAAGCTATTTCATGTCGGGCATAATTTATACACCTCTCATTTACTATAAATAGGTCCTTAGCTCCTAAAAACATTTTGTCATGATTTATTTATGAAAACCTGCTAATGAGTGAAGGGAGAAGTGGGAGAACTCACCTAGGGTTCATCATTTCATCTTCTCTTCTACAAATTCTTGTAAGTATGTTACTTTAATTATATTTTCTTGTAATTATACGAACTTGAGTGGAACCCTTCCTCTGGGGTTGAAACCACATGGTATGATTGTGAATACATGATTTTGTTTTGGTTTTAAGTTATTAATTGTTGTTTTGTCTTACATTCTAAATTATGGTTGTTTTTATGATTGGTCACCATGAAAACACACACGTTACACCTAGGTAAAAGCTTGAGAAAGTAAACCTAGGCTAGAACAAAGAATGTAGGGAGAAAGTTTGTATCTTACGATATAATTCGCGGTTAGGATAAGAAATTATACCTAATTTGCCTTGCTTGGTTACTAAAACTGGATGAGTTAGACACCAACCTAGAATTATCACATCACCACTCGTAGAAGTAGTTGTGAAGCTAAGTTGAGTTAAATGATTAGAGGTACGAAAGTCCCTAATCAAGAGCATAAACCCCGTAAACCACATCCACGTAATTGAATTTCCCACGAACTAGAATGTTACATCGCCGCTCAACGATGTAGTTGTGAGGCTAGTTTGTCATGTTTAGAGGCTCGAAAGACCATGAACATGCAATTGTAATTATGTGAGACGACAATTGATAATTCCATACTTAAACCATTACAAAGCGTAGTATCACATGATTATTCGGTGTTAGCCCTAGTTGCTCCTTGAATTATTTCAGAGTCTTTCGATGATCACCTCTAGACTTAATTAAACTTTATTGAAAAATTCTAAATCAACACTTGCGAAAGTAAATATCACACTTGAACTTTATAATTAGCTTAATTGGTCCAGTCCTTGTGGTTTCGACATCCGGCTCTGAAAAATGGCCACTGTATTACTTGTAAGACCACGTACACATGCATGTGCACTTGGGCAGTCGTCAACATGTTTTTGGCGCCTCTGCTGCGCAGTCTCAATAGCCATGACCACCAATATTGCATTGCTCATGAAGAAGTTGATCGAGAATGAGGTATAGAAGGTAAATGAGGTTGATAAAGTGCATGGTGTTCCTCCTCCATATGGCATGGATTCCCTCCTCCTTACCAAGGTCAAAAATATCAAGATCAACCTCTAGTACAATTCGAGGATGCTAACTATCTAAAAAAAGCATTGGGACATTACTTAAGGCAAAACTATTGACAACCAAATCAAATCCATCCGTATTCATATTATTAAGGGAAATCGAGACTTCAATCACAAGGCCAAGGTCAATATTATAGAAGAAATAACTATGGAGGCTTGAGTCAAGGTTGCACAAAGAAAATTTTGGAAATAGAATCTCCAACGCCTATATTCTACCAAGGGGTCTGTCCTCCATTTCCCAAAATTAGAGGAAAGGGTCGATTGAAGAACATGGAGGCTCAAAGATTGAAGGTATACTAAAGAAGGTTCTCTAAAACCAAGAAAGGTTGGATGCATGTTGTAAAATCTTAACCGAAGTTGGCTCCCATACAACTTCCATACAAAAATTGGAGCAACAAAGAGGGGCCTTTCGACAGAGCATAACCCAAAGTAACAAAGGCAACTTCCAAGTGATACGATTGAAAATCCCAAGGGAAATGGAGGAGGACCCAATGTGCATTATATGACCATTGTGACTCAAAGTGACAAAATGCTGCAAACGGGTGTTGATAAGCATTGTGATGTTAATATTGGCAAAAGCGGTGTGGAGGAGTTCAAGATTGATGATGGTATTGTGTTGAAGCCTATTGTTGATGTTACAAATGATGATGTTATGGTTGGCTTAAAGGGAAAGGAGAAGATCAAATAAATAGTGGGTGACATTGCTAAATCCTTTCCTTAACCTTTTTCTCCCTTCCCATAAAGATTGACTAAGAAAACTCTTGATGCAAAGACTGATAAGCATATTGAGAGGTTGAAGGAGGTGACCTTGTTGGTATCATTTTACTGATGTTATGAAAGAGATTCTCAATTTCAGCAAATATCTTATGGAGTTTCTTACAAAAAAATGCCCATTGAAGAGGAGTTTGTATCAATCACATATCGTGTTAGTGCTATAATCATTGGCACCAATGTGGAGAAGAAAGGAGATCTTGGTGAATTCACTATCATATGCACTATTGCCCCTAGGATTGCTTGAGAACTTTGTATAATAATATGGCAAGTATCAATTTGATGTCGCTTGCCATTTATAAAAGATCGAGTCTAGCTATGCTCAAATCTACCTCCATTAGACTTTAAATGGCCAATAAATCCACAAAGAAGTCGGTTGATGTTTTTGAAGATGTGCTTGTCCAGGTGGGGAAGTTCATTCTTCTGGATGATTTTGTAGTCCTTGACTGTGTCGTGGATATTGACATGCCCATAATCCTCGGGTGTCCATTTCTTGCCACCGAAAGAGATTTATGGGACTCAGAGAAACATGAGATCAAATTTCAAATCAATGATGAAGAAATCACTTTTAAGGTGGGAAAAGAACATTTGTTGCTTAAAGGTTGTGAAAGCATAGCTGTAATTGAGGATGCAAAAGGTGAAGGTGATCAAGCCAAGCTTGGAAGAAAGGTCGCACCTAAAAAAAAGAAGGGAAAAAGAAAATGGGTGAAGCACTACCTATGTGGATCCAAGGGAAAGAAATGGGTGAGGAAGTCCCATCCTAGGGATGACTTATCCACGGGTTAATTCAGACACTTTCATTTTCTTGTGATGTTAAATCAGGCATTTCATGGGAGACAACCCAAGGGATGTTACACAATGTGTAATATCCGCATTGTGTCACGACGTTAAATCAAGCACTTCTTGAGAGGCAACCCAAGTGTTTTTGCTCTAATGTGTATTAACAAGTGCAGGTGTACTGTTCGCGCTCCAGCGCACACACAAGCATATGCAGGCGCCCTGGTTTGCTGCCTTCTTCGCGCGCATGGCCTTGGCATGGCACGATACTGGGTGCGGCACATGCAAAGCGTGGCACGCTGCCTGGCGCGACCAACCTTGCCATGGCATGCTTTCTTGCCAACTTTTGCAATTCGCTTCACTTAACTTCAACCATCATTATTTAGTCCCTCATATACATTTTATACCTACAAAACAAGGACTAATCATGTTGGTTAGTGCATACTCAAATTTACATAAAATCACATGAGAATGTAAGGGTATAAATAGACAAACATGACTAAACTAAGTTATAAAATAGCACTTGGGAACTTAATTATGCCCAAGATCACTACCCCACACTTGAAGCCTTGTTCTTCCTCGAACAACCCTTTTACATCTCATACACATGAAGACTCACACATAGCTAATTGAGCAAGACAAGTCAAACTACCACTACAACAATTGTTTTAGATAGAAAGTTAAAAATAGAGCATGCAAGATTTAACCATTAAACTAAAATATAACTATGTTAGACTTCCTAACGTCAAGAATCGACTTTTAATCTCAACAACCTCATGCAAATTAACTGATCAAGGAATTCGACATGAATTGTATCCTTCATTAAACATGTGCCCTCACAACAAGAGAGTTACCCATTTTTACTCACAAATTTTCAAATCATACCGTGTATGGGTATATAAATAAGAATTAAGCTCAGTCTCACAAAGAATTCACATGCCACGTGTATTGACCCATAAGCTTGCCCTTAGTGTTTTACTCCACTAATTTAAGGATGTTTGAATGTAAGATCAAGTAGGACTTATTGGGTTGTAATGTAAGCTAAGGGCAGGTAGGTACTCTTATGGCTAATAACAGTGACTATCCTCCTAAGCGCTTTTAATACGTCATACATTTATTAAGGGCATCTCTTCTCTTACTTCTCCCTCCTTCTTTTCAATCTTAAATTTCCTCTTCTGTTTCCCATTTCTTTAAGCATACTTAGCTTATTAGTAAGGAGTACTTAAACAACTTTTTCATTTATTTGTTCTCTTACTCCCTACTAATACTCAAGCATTTTCAAACAAGTGCACCTCTAATCCTTTCCTCAAATCCCACAACCGTTATTTTTTTTCTTCTTTTTCACGATTCTCACTCCTTTACTCTTTTGGATTTTTCACTTAAGCACTTAGGAGATTTGGAGAAATTTCAAGGCTATTGAAAGAAAAGGATTAAGCTTATGTTGCAGCTATCAAAGAATAGGTTTAAGGCTCAATGGGGCTAACTAGGATCAGACAATCAAGGTAGGTAAAGCGACAGATAAAAATTAGGCTCATTCAAAGAAATACCTAAATCATCTCCTACAATCAACATCCCTTATTTCGTTTTGTATACACACCAGGAAACTTCTATACACTACACAATAGCATGGAATATTCAAAAACCTTACACTCACAGCACATGCTCAATTCAAGACAAATTTAGCAGACTCTTAACTCAGCAAATCACAAGAATTCAAAATTAAGCTTTAAGCACATAGAGTCACATTCAAGAGCCTAGGTGTCTCAAACAAAGTTATACACTTCTTACATGCTTCAACATTGACCACACTTGCATCTCACAATCATGTATAGCACATAACAAGAACATCAAGCCATCCATTAGTTACGGGTTCACAAACCGAAACCTATTGACTAATTTTCCCTCAAGACAGTTGTCATCCATCCATCATCGGGTATAGTCCCTAAATATGACTAAGAACAACTATGTACAGACAAACTTTTTTTATTCTTTAGTTCAAAGTGCCATCCATCGAAAAAGAACCAAAAAGAAAAACCAACGGGTGGGGAATCATGCTCAACTCAAAAATTTTCCCTCAACCAATAACTATCAAGCACTAATTTCCCCCAAAATCATTAAGCACAAAATTTTGAAATTTCCCTCACCCCACATTTTAATCATGCTATGTCCCCAAAGCATCTCATTAAAATTCAAAAAGGGCGAGAAATACTCCCTGGGGCCTCTAGGCCTAGCTAACAACATGTTTTCTTCATTTTTTGACAAGTGAGTATTCGACCCCACACTTTCCCTCTTTCATGATCCTTAGCTTCCTCCTCCAACTCTGCTCAAATCTCCACCAAAAACAACAACAAGATGAACATAATCAAATTCAACACAACTGAAAGAAATTAACAATGTACCTGTGGTACCCTTGGGTTGCCTCCCAAGCAGCGCCTAAATTTACGTTGTGGCATGACGTGGACTATTCTTTTCAGGACATCCTCATACCCGTGTTCCCTTTCGAGAACCATCTTCTTCTTTTTTTATTATTTGAGGGAACAACCACCACTCTGTCCCTTTCTTCCCCCAACTTCTCTTCTAGTAGAAGCCCTCCATCAGATTCGGCTGAGAATTAATCATCTCCTATGGCTGTGGACCTATGGAATCTGCCACCCACTCTTAGCCTCTAATAACATACTGACCTTGCAAAGGTCTCTGTAATGTGTGGGTGAGGTAATCTCTTGGTAGACCCGGAAGAGTTCTTCTTCATCATCGACCCTCATTTTCATGGTCCCTGCTCTTACATTAATAATCGCTCCTCTAGTGGCCAAAAATGGCCGTCCCAAGATTAGGGGTACCTTATCATCAACATCAAAATCCAATATAATAAAATCAACGGGTATGATGAACTTACCCACTTTGATGAGAAGGTCCTCCATTATTCCATCTGGTGCCACTTGTGACTTGTCTGCCAGCTGCAGCATCAATCGTGTCGGTCTCGGTTGACCCAACGCCAAGGTTTAAACAAATATAGGGGCATTAGATTAACTGCTGCCCCTAAATCACAAATAGCTCTTATCACCTCAACTTTACCAATTTGTATGGGGAGGGTAAAACTCCCTTGGTGTTTGAGATTTTTAGGTATCTTGCTCATTACCCTGTGGCTGAACTCCTCAGTCAGTGCTACTATTTGAACATCCACCAATTTGACTTTGTTGGCCACCACATGTTTCAAGTATTTAGCAAACTTGGGCATTCCCTGCAAAACATCAAGCAAAGACAAATTTATATGAAGTTCTTTGAAAATATCAAACAACTTTCTAAAGCATTCCTCCTCCTTGCTCTTTTTGAATCTTTGCGGAAATGGTGGTGGTAGTCTTTGTGCTGGCTGCAATGATGATTTTGCATTTTGTTGCACAACACTCTGATTCTCTCCTTGTTAAGTGGATGGTCCCTTTCTAACCAACTCAGGCTACACCTCATTTCTCCTCTCTTTCGGTGTTGCATTAGCCAATTGCTTGCTACTCCTCAGACTTATAGCATTGACCTATCGGGGGTTTGTGTTTGTGTCATTGGGTAATCCTCCCTGCGTTCTAGTGTGGTGAGCAGCTATTATTTGACCCATCTACTTCTCTAAATTGTAGGTGGCCAACTGCTGATTTTTCAAGTCTGATGCCATCCTCGCCTGATTCTCTGCTAATTGGGTTTGTGTCTCCATAATCTTCTGCAATGTCTTCTCAAGTTTGCTGCTCAATTGGCCACCATTCTGCCTGTTCTGCTGCTGATGCTGATGGTGTTGAGGTTGCTGGTAGCTTTGCCTTTGATTTCCACCCCAAGAAAAATTCGGGTGGCTCTGCCAATTCTTGTTGTAACTATTACCAAAATTCTGATTGTTCCTCTAGCATTCCTATCAAAATTGATCGATTCAGGATTTGCCCTGCATGATTCTGCATTATGCCCATTATTGCCGCAAATTTCACACCAACTTGGAGCTTGCTGAACTGCATTTGCTTGTCCTTGCTGTTGGTTCATACTCAGTTTATTGAACTGACTCATCATCTGATGCTGAAATGATGCTAGCTATGCCGTCGAGGCATTTACACCATCTATCTCTATTAGCCCCACTATTCTCTTTCCTTCCCCTCTCGATAACTCGCTGTGCCACTCTGGATTTCCCGGAGCAATCCTGTTCAACAAAGTGTACAACTCATCATAAGTCTTCTCTAAGGCTTGCCCACCCAATGCAGAGTCTAGTAAAATTTTTGTGTGTGGGTCTATACTTTCTACAAAGGTATGGGCTAGCACTTCATTGGACTGCTGATGATGGGGACAATCTCTCAATAACGACTTGAATCTCTCCCAAGCCAAATACAAGTTCTCCTCCGGCCTCTGCTTGAAGCATAATATTTCACTACTGAGTTTCGCAGTCTTACCTGAAGGGAAGAATCTGATGAGGAACTTCTTTTTCAAATCATCCCAAAAAGTTATGGAATTCGATGGCTCAAATTTCAACCACCTCTTTGCCTCCCCCAACAATGAGAATGGGAAGAGGGTAAGTCATACATAATCTGTGGACACTCCTGTGGGGACGGATGTGTCACTAATCTCAAGAAAGTTCTGTAAGTGCTGCTATGGGTCCTCATGAGTCATCCCAGTGAACTAGCCACTAGAATGTAACAGCTGCACCATATTCTGTTTCAATTCAAATTTCCCTCCAGGATCCGGTTTGCGGATACTAGAGGTCACATTTGTCGCTAATGGATAGCCACTTCGCAAACTGGTCGGGCTGCCATGATTTTAAGTAACAACTTTGCTTGTCCTGCCGGTGGGTGTTGTTGTAACCTCTCCTGAAGTCTCTTTAGCTTTTGCTCTAGAGCTTCCCTCCTGCGTAAATGAATTTGACGTTCAGGTTCAAGAAAATGTTCCACTAGCTCTTTATTTCTTTCCATCTCTGCAAGGACAACTTGTCACCTGCAATATATCAGACTAAGACCAAGTTTCTCAACACTTAAGGAAATTAAAAAATCACATAAAAATAGAAAAATTTACTAAACTTCACCAGTCCCCGACAATTGTGCTAAAAACTTGTTTGCACTCCAGCGCATACGCAAGCGTACGCAGTCGTACAAATAATACATGGCCCTTTTCAAGAGCCGAATGTCGAACCCACAGGGACTGGACCAATTCAACAAATTATGAAGTTCAAGTATGAGATTAACCTTCACAAGTGTTGATTATAGATGTTTTCGGTAAATTATAATTAAGTTTTGGGGTGGTCACAAAACAATCTGGAAACAATATAAGAAGAAACTAGAGTTAAGGCCGGATAGTCATGCAACGCCACACTTCGTAATGGGTCAAGTATGATATTATCAATTGTTGTCTCACATAGTTAAAACATGCGATGTTCATGGTTCTCGAGCCTCTAAACACGACAAACTAGCTTCACAACTACATCGTTGAGTGGGGATGTGACATCCTAGTTTGTGGGCAGTTCAACTACATGGATGTGGTTTACGGGGTTTATGCTCTTGATTAGGGACTTTGGTACCTCTAATCATTTAATCCAACTTAGCTTCACAACTACTTCTATGAGTGGTGGAGTGATAATTCTAAGCCGATGTCTTTCTATCATCCCATTTTATTAACCAAGCAAGGTAATTTAGGTATATTATTTATCCTAATTGCGAATCATATCGAAAGATAAGAACTTGCTCCGTACATTCCTATGTTCTTTGATAGGGTTGTCTTTCAAGCTTTTACCTAAGCTTAACACATTTGTTTTCATGGTGATCAAGCATAAAAACAACAATAATGAAGAATGTAAGACAAAACAACAATTAACGACTCAAACCAAAACAAATTCATGCAATTACAATCATATCACATGGCCTCAACCCTAGAGGAAGGGTTTTAGCCACTCATGTTCATACAATAACTCAAAAACATATTTAGAGTAGTGTACCTACAAGAATAGGTAAAAGAGAATGTAAAATTGGTGAACCCTAGGTGAGTTCTTCACTTCTCCCTTCGCTCCTCTACGGTTTTCAGAAAATATTTCGTGGCAAATGATTTTAGAAGCTAAGTGTTTAATTTATAGTAAATAGGAAATTTACAAATTTTGGCTGGTCATGAAATGGATCCGTGGCACGGAGGTGAACACACCAATTTGCTTCCGTGCCACGGAAGTAACGCATAGGCTCACTAAAATTTGCATTGAAATAATACTTGGCTGAGGCATGGCGCGATGGCTAACATGGCACAGTTCTGGTGCTGCATGATGGCCTGCGTGACACGGCCTGTGGCACGTAGCAGTGCCTAGCGTGACACGGCGCTGGCACGCAGACGCCCTGGTTTGCTGCCTTCTTCGCGCGCATGGCCTTGGCGTGGCACGACACTGGGCGCGGCACACGCACAGCGTGGCACGCTGCCTGGCGCGGTCAGCCTTGCCATTGCATGCTTTCTTGCCAACTTTTGAAATTTGCTTCCAACTCCATTTCTTCGCTTCACCCATCATTATTTAGTCCCTCATATGCATTTTACACCTACAAAACAAGGACTAATCATGTTGGTTAGTGGATACTCATATTTACATAAAATCACATGAGAATGTAAGTGTATAAATAGACAAACATGACTAAACTAAGTTATAAAATAGCACTTGGACACTTAATTATGACCAAGATCATGTACCACTTGAGAAATGTGGGGAAGAAATCGCAAAGGCAAGAAAAGAGCTTTAGCTTCCAACTTGAAAGCCCAGTCATGGATCATAAATTGAATGTGCCCGATTGTGAATGGTATTGTAGGTTGGAGGCCAGGTATTTAACTATCTAAAGATTGATCTACAAAGAAACATATGGCTTGGTATTAAAATTCATAAACCATAAATTGCATCGTGGGTCGAAATAGTGTTGCACGCTCTCTGAAGTTAATGTACGGATCCTATATTGCTTTTACGGTCCATACTTTAGAACATGAATTGTCTTTAAATGAGCTGGGGTAAAACTGTAAATGAGGTCACTTACGGTCTCACATGCGGCTCATACATGCAAATTACGGTCGCATATAGGCGTACTTGACCCAATCCGTTGACCCGACATAACTTTTTGTGATATAAACGGGGCATCTTGCCCGTCACTTCATCTTCTTCTTTCCTGCTTTGAAAATTTCCATTGTTGAGCACCCAATACCTTAAATTTGCACTGTCAACACTTCATATCACTGTTAAACACACACACTCTGAACATCATTGCATGAAGCACTAATTTTGTATAAGCTAGTGTTTCCATCGATCAAGCCTCTATGTCTTCTTCAATGCACACACTGTGCACAACTACATTAAACCCTAGGAAATGGCACCAAAAAAAAGAAGTAAAAAGGGGTGGAACTGCTCTGGATACCAAGAGGTCTTATAGAGTAGGAGAAGTAACTAATTTAGGAGAAGAATTTAGACCTCAACGAATTCGGGCAGCCACAAAACTCATGCTCACATTGTCACCTACTACTTCAGCAAGGTTAGCATTTACAGCCACCCTATCTCAAGCCTCACCATTTCAGGACTTGGAAAGAGATATCCCTTCAACCTCCTAATCTTTGAAGAGGCCCATATATCAGCCTAAGGGGACTACAATATCATTATCTTAAGTAGAGTCCGCCTCCAAAGATTCCAGCAGCCAAGCTGATAGTGCTAGTAGGGATGACCTACAAAGCACCCATAGTTCCCCCCAAGAGAACTAGGCTAGGCAGAGGAGGAAGCTTGGGGAGGACATAGCCCAGGCAATATGGGTTGTGAAAGGGTAACTAGATAGGTGCCAGAAGGGTTGGGCACACAACAAAGGCAAGCCTTGTCACAACATCATAAAGGAGAAGGCTCTGAGCACTACCGTGTTTGAGCAGTACCCGGAGATTATAGAGAAACTCCGCTATCAACAGCGGGACTTCCTACTCAGACCTCCTAGAAGGTATTGTTAAACTCCTATCGAATAGTTTTATGCTTCTTATGGTGGCACGCTCAACGATATCATCACAGGGTTGAGGTCACAGATGGAGCCTTTGGACTCTATTCTTGTTAGAGGAGTACCGGTTGACATTAGCTTTGAGGCAATCAACCGGTACTATTTTGGGGATGAATTTGCCTCCGTTGATACTACGTCCTATGAGAAGCAGGCCAATTCTAGAGACAATCCCAAGTATGGATGGCCACCCTCATTGACAAGGCCCCAAAGTATGGGCCACCATTACTATATCCCCGATATTCAAGAGGAACCTGAATCTACAGGCAAAGGTTTAGTGGAATATAATGATTAGTCGCATTTGTCCTATGACGAGCAACAACACATTTACATATAATCAAGCTTTGGTGATAGAGACTATCATGGATAGGAAGAAGGTCAATATTAGTCATTTTTTAGCATTGAGATAAAGGATAGGGAATTACAAATGGCTACTTTATTGCCCATCCCATGTCTTATTACAGCTTTTTGCCGACGGGCGGGAATGTAATGCTCCGAAACCCTAAATATCGAACCCGGGAGTTAAAATAGACTGAAAAATCTTCACCAGGTCACAAAATGAGTCATTCTGTGACCCATGGGGGTGACCACGAGTCCGTAGGTGACTCGTGGTGAGAAGTTGGCTTAGTTCTGAACTTTGTGTTTTGAAGACACCATGGGCATGACCATGAGTCATGGTTAGACCCCACGACTTGTCAAGTCAACCATGGTCAAGGAAAATTGAAAGGGGAAAGTTCAGTGTACCCAATGGTTGGACCCTGTGAGTCACGGTCAGACACCACTATTCATTGGGATGGTCGTGGTCAGGATTGGTCAAGGGACTATAGTTTTGGGCAGTGGAGACCACGATTCGTGGTCACCAATCACGATTAGTTTGGTCCCTCATAAGGACCTCTTTGAGGAAAATGGATAGTGCACACAATGACTGATGCTACGACTTGTGACCTTGGACAATGACTCGTCTAGTCCCTCATGGGCACTGGCAGTCAGTTTTTAACTGCGAATTTATCAAGGGTGTTATCGTTATTCCTAAGACCTAGGGTCCTATACTATGTTGTTTAAGTTATTTTTTGGGTGTATTAAGATAGGTTAAGCCATTCTAACTTATTCAAAACTCATGCATGCAAAGTTCAAGAGTATAGAGGATGATCAAGCATAAAACCCCAAGGTTCTCCATCAATTATTCTTCAATTCATCTTGGGAAAGTAAGGGAGTGATAGAATCCAAGTCTCTCAGGTATGTAGGGTTATGAGTGGGTGAATTCATTCACACCATGCCCAATCTTTCCAAATTCATGAAATTATATTTGAAATTCTTATGGGGTTTTATCCCAAATATTATGAAATTCTAATGATCTATCTATAGGTTAATATCTCTCATGTTTTATGTTATATTTTATGAAGCATGGGCAGATTTTTCAACTAATTCAATTTTTAATTTATTGATTTAAATTTCTATTAAATTATGCCCAATCATGCATGTTCTATAATAAATTGAGTTATGATTTTACCTTGATATTGATGTTCTCTAACCTATCATGATTTATGATCTATGATGTGGATTTACTCAAGTTCTGATCATGATTATGATTACTAAGTGTATACATGTTTTACGAGAATACATGAACCTCATGATTTACGATCTATGATTATGGCCAACTTACGGGCCTTATCTTCATGGCTAGTTTACGTATTTACAAGCGTGCTTATGATTATCATGATTTAAATAGCCCATGAATCTCATGTATATTATCATATGAGCACTATATATATTTTGGGAGTAGTATTTAACATCAAGTATGTTTAGGACTCAGGTTTTGCCCCGAATCTCAAAACTGCGTGCCACCGTAGGTCATGGTAAGACCTCCCTTGAGACTGTTCCTTTTTCCCCAAAATGGGTCTTTCATGAGTGATATCACGCCTTTCATGGTTCTACCCTTGGCAAGGTATGAACACCCTTCTGACTAGGGGTTTATAGGTTGGGCTCCATGTGTGCTCATATGGGGTATGTCAGTTATAAGAATCTCCCGCTGTTCCTCATGATTTATGTATGATTATGATTATATACTTTGGCTCAGGTCATGTTTACTAAGCTTTTCTCTCGAGAGTATGATTATGAATGATTTATGAACGTTTTGAAACCTTGAGGGGTATGTTACATTATGATATTTATGTTATGATCATGTTTTCCTACTCTTATGTACTTTTATGTATTTTAAACGTTGGTTTTACTTACCTTGCATACTCGGTACATTCTACATACTGACTGCATACTCTATGCTATATCATTTCATAATACAGATTTCAACACTCAGATTCAGCCTCAACCCTAGCAAGCTTCTGGAGTAGCATCAGTCTCTGTGGGTGAGTCCTCATCTATCGAGGGCCCTACTTATTTTAGTTATGTTGGTGTATTTTAGTCTCAGTTTTAGAGAGTCAATTGGGGTCTTGTCCCATCAACTCATCAGTGATAGAGGCTTTCTCGACATAGTCTATATTCATCTTTAAATGCATGTAATGTATTTAAGATCTTGTGTTATTTTTAGACTTTCGCTATATTATGTATGTTGAATCTTCCATTTTTATTGATTGAGTTAGTTGAATGCTCATGTCATGGGTCAACTCGGAGTTCCTCGGGATTTCTTATCCCGTGTCTCGATCCAGGCCTATGTTTGGGTCATGACAAGAAGTGCTAGCATTATAGAGTGAGGAAATTTAAATTGAGGCAAAATAGGCGATATACATTACCAAGATGAGAGATGAGGCACTTTCTCCATTCTACCGCCACCTGAGCTATCCTATGACTGTGAGTGGCGAGTCTGATGTTGAAGGGGTCCATCTTAAAATCCCATTTAGTGCTGTTGAACAGAGAACTGCCATGCCTCCACCACAAGATACTTCTGAAGCATCTCAAGCTAATCCCTCTCCTCAAGTAGCCAATTCCTCTACCATAGCTCCAGCCCTATACCTATTAGTCCTAGCAAGACCACCTCCACTCCTAGGGAATTGAGTGCGATATTACTCCTCTCTCAAGAAACTTTTGCTAGCATGATAGCCATACAAGAAAGGGAGGAGAGGAAGAAGGCATGATTGATTGATGAGCTATCTACTTTTGTGTTTAGAGCCATTGAGAAGGATCTCAAGTTACTAAAGGACTCCTTTCTTGTCACCTAGCCAATAGTGCTTCTAGGCTTGATACTTTAGAGTCGCGGATGACATAGTTGGAGAGGAGCTCGGGGCATTTGAGGTGATACACCTAAGAGCATATCTTAGTGAGACCAAAATAGTAATTACAGAGTTTTAGGCTAGGTATCCTTTAGTTGAGGACATTGGTGTAGAGTTGCTGCCCGAGAATGCAGTAGGACCCTTTGCGAGTCTATTGGACTTACCTCCTAGAGATTCACCTATTATAGTTGCACTTGACAGATTTTCTTTTCCTATCACCTCACCATCAAAAGGCCTCACTCTTTTATGCAACCCAGGAAGGATGCAATTAGAGGAGTAGAATGGGGAGACCAAGGAGGAAGTCCTTCAATAGGAGGATGGCCAGACATGGACGGGGGAGGAGGCAAATTAGATCTGGGCTGCAAACATGGAGACATCGTTGGACTAAAGGTTTCAGCCTCACATTGATAAGAACGCTTGAACCTCAGTAGCTGATGTTCCTACTACCCCGGTGGACATCCCTATTATTATTCCATATGAGTCAGAATAGTATGCCTTGGGTGTCTCAAGGAGTCCTTATCCCCTACATTTATCATTTTGCATGCATTGGGGACATTATACATTTTCTAAGTTAGGGGTGGGGTATTTTTGCTTGATGTGATTTTTGACACGTAATGAAGATTGTTTTTATTATTATTAGAACATGTTGTGTGTATCTATTTCTTGCTTTTTGATAATGTCCAAATTCACTCCTCGTAAAGAGAGAGAGAGTGTAAATGGTCATTGGCAAAATAAATATATCTAATTAGTGTCGGGGTAAATCCCATAGGGAGTAGTACAAAAATTGTCTATCAAGTAAAATTAAGAAGCATCATTTATTGAGAACAAACAAATAAAAATTTGGGGGATTCAAAGATTACAAAATGTATAAAAATAACGATTGATCAATCAACAAGATAACCAACTTGAATTAACAAAAGTGAGTGAGAACTAGGGATATGCTTTTGAGTGGGGCTTCAATTGGATTACAATGACTAGGCAATTGGATTGTTACTCATAAATATAAATAGCTATGGACGAGTGGCACCTGATGTTTTTCAACTACTAAGGTGCCATTTGCCTTGGGTTCCCTCAAACCCCAAGGTCCGAAACAATATATCCATTAAGACTTGGGTTATATTTGAGCTATTTCTAGCCTCAAATCTCTCATGGGTCAATGATTATTGGTTTTAGCTATCTCTAGTCTAACCCCACATAATTAAGACCTAATTATCCACTATTGCATTCTCACCCGTACTCAATTTCCCTTTTTCAAGCAAAAATAGAGTAAACAAACATAACCCGCATTTGCAACTATGAGTAATTTAATTATAAATTGGGAGAAAATAATAGATTTATATTAAATGAGTAACTCTATGATTAATCTAGCAACATCTAATCCAATTTCACCCAACTTATGCACACACCCCTAGCAAAGAGATTTAGATACTCATTAATGAGACATAAAAAAAATTAAATCAACAATTAAAATCATGACATTCATCATCAAGAGTTAAATTCAAGATCACAATTGTCTTCAATGGAGGTTGTTTACCTGAAGAAGAAGATGAAAAAGCTACTCAAAATTTCTCTTTAACTTTCTACAAATAAAGAATTGAATGATATGTTACTTTCTAAAGAATGTACCAAAATAGGTCAAAATTGCTCCTAAAATCCAACGTTGGATGAATTTTCCCTTCCTGCAGGCAGTGTCACTTATGAGTCACCGGTCGTTCCACTAGTGCCCATTTGCAGAACACCACTGCGTCATAGGTGCAAGGGCAGTGAACCAAGGTCTAACCGGCACTGGCACTTGCTGTTAGCAGGTGCTGACCCATGTTTTTCCAGTGCACCTTCCACTATGGGCTAGTAAGTTCCTTCTTTTCAGCCAGCTTTTTGCCGGCTCTATTCAGTGGAGCACCGATCCCATCCGGTCAAGCTTTAGTCCTCTTATTTAATTCCATGCATTCTCTCAAGTTCTTGCTTTCTCTCCTTAAATTAAATACCTGTAAAAACTAGAGAGAAAGAGCATAAAATCCTCTCAAATGACTTGAAAACTAAGCAAAAGCTCTTGTTTAAAAGCCTAATGAGTTAGTAAATTACAAACTCATCAAACCCCCAAACTTGAACCATTTCTTGTCCTCAAGTAATGAAATTACATCTAAACTTTAGGAATATGAATTTCATATGAGATTATGCACAAGGGAACACTATGACCTAGACAACCCAAAGATCGCTCACCAACACAAAAGAAAAGAGAAGACTCAACACTTTATGCAAATGCTTCAAGAGATCACCACAATCAATTTGGAATAATTCACATTTGATTTCTACATTCAAAACAAGGGGCCTTGATGGTCATAAGAAGCTTATAGAGGATCACAAGTCATTAAAAATTAACATTCAAAGTTTTCCTTCAAGCTCATCACAATCTTGTTTCAATTTTATCTTTTGATATGTGCAAGCATGTCCCCCAAGGAAGTGATGCTACTCACAACAAAAGAGAATCCCATTTAGTTATCATGCAATTCACACTCAAGAGATTATAGAATGAAACAAATACACTCAGACTCACAAAGAAATTGTCATGCACATAACTTGACCTATAGGCATGCCCTTTATGTAAGCCGCAACTAATGTAGAATTGCTACACGTAAAAAATAAATTAGGACTTGCAGGTTATGGTGTAGGCAAGGGGTAAAGGTAGGATGACTTTTAAGTTTTAGTAACTTGAACCTCCCTAATGCCCTTTTGCGAATCTTAATGCATGCTCCATTTTCTTCTTAGATTACCATCACCTTATCTCTCCTTGACATCATTTCCACTTTTGAAAGAAGAGCCCTTTTTATCTCTCCTTATAAACCACTTTTTATCTTATTTGAGCAAGAGGCAAAACCTTTTTATAATTCAGTTATTTTCACTCAAGCAATTCATTTATTCTTTTCATGATGCGATGCTACCTCACATTAAAGTTCACATCGTTTTCCCATTTTCCTTCTTACAACCCCCAAACTTAGGCTTTTGCCTCATCTTTCCCATTTCTATTCCCACACTTTTGGGACATCGAGCATCATTTTTATATTTCTTCTCACAACTAGCACTAGGGAGGATGGGTGCCAAAGAGGGATTAAAAATGGGTATTGGGCTTGTAATGTGGTTTCCAAGGAAATAGCTTAAAGGCTCAACATTGGCTAAAAAAGATTCATGTTCAAGGAGGTCATATGGGTAAAGTAGCTATCCAAAAGAAAGCCTAAAATCATCTTCCAACTACAATCACATCTAGAGTTTCTCCTTGGGTCACACTTGGGGCAAGTTCTAGATAATCATTCATACAAGAGAATTAAATTAAAACCTTTCCCACAAAGCATGATCCTCCAAAGATTTCACATCATTTTCATCACCACATCAAGAGTCATAAAACAAGATAACATGAGAATCAAGAGCCAAACAAAGAATGTGTACTTTATGACAAAAGAGTACTCAATTCTCAAATTCAAATGCCCCTTTGTTTCTCAAAATTAGCTTTTTAATAGCCATGCCATTTAAGAAAATTTTTCTAGTGGTACCTCTCGGAAGCCATTGCAACCATTGATTCAAAAGAACTTAAACTTGGCATTTTCCCTTAAGAAATTCGGCTCTCATTCCATCAATTGGGAAATGCCACCCGGTTCAACAACAAAAAAAGAAAGAAAAGAAAATTTCTCCTTGAAAAAGAACCATGGTATAAAGAAAAGTTGTGGAGTTTATTTACTAACTACTATAAACAAAAGGCGATAACCAAAACATGGGTTAAAAACATTTTGAAATTTAAAATAAACCATTATTGGTACTAATAATTTAAGAAAATTTTTTCATTCATTTATTTCATCACATGCCTGACAAGGGAAACAACCAAACAAAAAAAACTACCAATCATCCACAACATCAGAAATTTCGCCCAACAAGGGCAACACAAATACCAAAAAAAAGCCCAACAAGGAAACAAGAATTCAATAATAATAACCACAAGAGTCACTCATCCCAACCCTATCTATAAGAGAATATATTATCCCCAATGTTTTCATGAGAAAATAGAAAGGGTGGTGGGAACTCCCTAAAATGGCTACTCCTCATCCTCATCATCAAAGCTGGACACATGTGGCTCCTCCTCCCGCCCAAGCCATTGAATAGATCATTGATAGGGATTGGGCTGTGGATGGGGCAGCCACTGCTGTTTCAAGTGCACTCAAATCTGGGTCTGTCAGTGGTGCTCATTCCTGCCATTCTTGCATATCAACCCAAAGATATGTCACTGATCCCTCCACTACATCCACTCGAGAGCAGAGCTTGGTTAAGCTATCATAAACATTCTTCATCTCTCGCTTCACAGTTCTAGCAATAAGGGCTGAGAGACTCTAGGCTAGCTTTTGCAGTTGGCTCTCATGAGAAGCAGTCATTTTTTCCAACTTTTGTATGCCACTTGAGTAGGAGGATATGGGAAGTGATGAGGATCCTTTAACAGGTGCTTCTCCAGAAGCATGGATAGATGCCTCAAGATGTGGCATGTTAAGATCGGGGGCAATGGGGGTCTCCTCTCTATCGTGGGAGATGGACTCCTCGGGGACCTCAAAGGCTTGTAGCCTCTTTCTCTTGCTCTAGAGAGCCTCCTCTCTTTCTGTCAAAAGTAATCATATCGGTAGTGGAGCTAGGGGATTCATCTGGGAATAATGCCACTCCTGCTCTGAGGCAAAGCTGGGATATGAGCACGACATAGGGCATTGAAGTTTCATCTTTCCTTGCATTTCTTTTCATTAGTGTGGCCACTATTTCCTCAAAGTTTATGGGTACTCCTATCATAATGCAAGCAATGAGAATGGCTGCCTCCAAATGGACCCGTTGATCATTCTTTGAGGGCATGATGCGACTGCAAATGAAATCAAGCCATAACATGGCCTCAAACTTTAGATCCTGCCTGGAGATCTCACCTCCTATGGAAGACCAGAATGGCTGGCCACTGGAAATAATTGGAGCTATCCAACTGAACTGATTTTCCTTGTTGGCCACTCTTTCAATGTACTTAATTCGTGGGTCAATCTCACCAGCCCAAAATAATGCATTGATGGCATCTGGGGTGATATCGACCTTCATATCCCTGATCCGAACTAAAGGTAGGCAAGGGAATTCATCAACTTTCCATTTATGCTTCACGGCCTCCTACAGTGCCTGGTATGAAGCATAAAACTCAGGCACCAAGTTTGTGTAGTACTCTGACAGAGGCTCCGCAAATACATGCCATTGACAATGGTCTAATTGAGTAATTGATGTTGGGGAATTTGCCCCTCAGCCCCACCAAGTCGAACCTCTTCTCAACTGTGCTATAGCACCCTTCACAAATAGCATAGTTGCCCTTCATGTCGGGCATACAAAATATAATGGCTTCTCTTGTGTTGGTGGGGATGGGGTTGCCTTGTCTTTCCCTTTTCCCTTGATTTTAGATGTAGCCGGGGATTTCCCTTGCTGGGTTATTTGGATAAAGACATAATCTATAAAGCCATATTAGTGCCACACAAATAATATTTCTTTTTATATATTTAATAAAGTAAAAGAAAAATCAAAAACTATTCTAAGATAAGGAAAGAACTTATAAAGATTGGATGACCAACAATTTGAAGGATCAGAATCAAATACTGGTGGTATTGGCGAGAGACCGGTGAAGTGTAGGTGAGGACTTGCGAATCGCCACTGAACCGCCGGTACTTTATAGAAGACTGGGTGAAACATCCTTTATTAGGTGTTACAACTGACATTTCGCTAGTCTTGACCTAACAAGTGCAAGTAAATACAGTTCGGGGAAGTGGCCTGAAGCCTTGTATACCGACCTGCATTTCAATCGGCATTTCACCGGGCCTAACCGGTGGTTCGCCGGTGAACGTCGTTCAGTTAAGTTTCACCCCCAAACTCTGTTAAACAGAACTTTTTCCTATTCATGACTCACTCACTCATTAAATATTATGATTTTATTCGCACAAGCAACAAAACAAAAATAAAAATTATGATTTACCCTTAAGAAAGACGTCACTCTATCTATTATCGGGCAAATCCTACATTCTAAGCACATGGGGCTACTCAGACTTCAACCCCAACTAGTATATTAAGAAGACCATACATGAAGCATTTTACCATAGAAGATACCCACATCAATATTCAGAATTTTATCACCATCCCTAACATGCCCACAATACGAAATACATTCAATCCATGAAAAAGCATAATACGGGAGAGGGGGAACATGAGTGGGGAATAATTTCTCATCTATCATGCTTGATATTAGATTCACATTTTCAAAGTTAAGCAACATAAATTTGGGATACACATACCAATTTGAGAATTTGAGAAGAAGTATAGAAATTAAAGCTTTGAGCTTGCCCAATAATGATGATCCAAATAGTGAAGGTTTATGTTTCTACGAGGGAGTTTGAGTGAGTAAAAGTGAGATAAGAGAATGAGAATGGGGGTTTATATAGGTCGAAGAGAGGGAGTGTGATTGGGTAGTGAAGAGGTGGGTGTTAATATAGGGAAGTTGGGAAGGTGAAAAGGGTGCGGTTAGGTGAAAAGATGGAGAAAGGAGGTTTTGGGAAGGTAAAAAATAGTGTTTGATCGGTTTGAGTAATTTTTAAAGTTTTATGGGTCGGGCTAGTTAATGGGCCGGTCAAGATTCAACATACACTTAATTACCTCTACGGGAGCTAGACCTACGACCGTCGATATGTACCGACATTTCATCGGTTCAAGCGCCGATGACCTGCCCCTATGCCTAGTTCACTATGTTCAGGCTGTGCTCACCTGACATTTCGCGAGTCTCCACCTGCATTTCACTGGTGAGTCGCATCTCACCCTTAGATTTCCGGAATTTCTCTAGGTTCATTGGTTCACACCCATGCCAGACTAGCGTCTCACGGACTGCTTCCAACATTTCAATGGTGACCAGCCAATTCTCTCGTCTTTTTCCTTATATTCTAACTCCACATGCGTGTGAGTGGCGTCTCACGCTCGAGCACCGATGTTTTGCCGGTCTAGCGCAATAGCTCCCCCTGTTCTCTTTCTCCTTGTTTCTTTTCACACCCCACCTTGGGGGGTATGACTGGCACCTGGTGCCCTACTAGGACCTGAAATGCTGGACTGTTAAGCCTGGGCGCATCTGGCGCCTGGCTGGCTCTAACTCACATTTCTGGGAACAAAAGGCTATATAACGGCTGTAAATACAGCCCCCGGCCCATTGGCCTATAGCCTTCTGTACCTGTACTAACAGCTGACCAGAAACATAGTAATTCAGGGAAACCTATGCGGCCAACAAGGCCACCATGCTATCTAGTTATTTGTAACTCAAACATAACATACTGAAAAGTTACGTGACCGGCAAGGTCACCACTACTGGCAAACTATGGCCCCACACGGCCATTACAAAAGAAAGAAAGAGTAAAGGCAACTATACAACTGCACGGCCTCACACGACCGGCTCATCTGACCACAGGGAATATACACAGACTGCAAGCCTCTAGGAATAGCAATAGAACTGATCGGGACAGGGCCCCGACCTACCCATAATATACAACAAAAGGAACTGAGCTACACCTCTGAAATTCAGCCTCCGGATGACTGGAGCTGAATACTCGACCGCTGACAGGGAGTCACGTAGAATCGCCTGCTCGTCTATGAGTACCTGCAGGCAAGTAATGCAGCGCCCCACTGGGCGTCAGTACCGCTGGTACTGAGTATGTAAAGCAATCACTGAAAAGATATCTGAAAGCAATAACATAACTGACAAAACTGAAATAGGAAGAACTAGATTATCTGACTGATGATGTAAGTCGTACCTATTCTCAATCATACTGGGAGGAGTAGGTGTCGTGTCTGGAGACGTATCATTCTACTACTAATCTACTCATGTCTAATATAACATAGCATAACATACATAACATAACATGGCACACACAAACCTTACCCGGCCCCCATAAGCCGGGAGGTACAATCAACACGGAATCTATGCCCCTACCCCGGTCATCCCATCTCCTATAGTGGATGTAAGCATCCTGCCGGTCCCTGGGTATGCACTTGGGCTCGCTGAGCCCCTGACTATAACTGTACCTGAGTCCGAAGGACTCTAAATCAACACCCCGGGCGTACCCGCTCGACGGGGGTGTATAAGGGCCGACCAACGCACAATATGGGGAAAACTGGCATCCCATCTTCGTCCCCTTGCGGGACGGCATATCACTCCATAGAGTGACGTATCCTCGTCCTCTAGCGGATGAGTCGATATAGCTATTAACCCTGGGCGGTCATGAATGCTAGGTAATCCAACCCCAATCAATACAACGGTCTCAACTAGTCATGCTGTCTGTGTAGCTCATAAGCTAAGACTAACAGGTGTAAGGTATCATATAAATCACATACTGAGCTAATAATAGTAATCTGTAAGTGTCTGATACATGCTGAGACAGGTAAGTATAAATATAAGTATAGCCTCCTGTCAAACTGTATTGGGGCAAAGGTTATACAAGAAGGTGTTTCTGCTAAAAACTGTACTGTTTACTGAGTTTCTGTATTAACATGATTTCCTACTTCTAACATGCTTTCTACACCATATTTAGTTACTATTCTATGTCTAGAATGCTTCACGGATACTGTACTACTTCGTGAGGTTTCAGCTAAACACAACAATATCTTAACATTGCATATTACATCACATGCTGAATATACTGGGCAATCTTAACCACTTACGTCCGAATCTATATCATACGAATAGGTATCGTACACGTTACAACCCAAAACTTCTCATATTGCACCAATATTCAAAATAACACAATAATCAATTTCTGAACATTCTACTGGTCTGTAAATTACTATACTACTTCAATGTTACTCAACTTGCCGAGGAAACTTAACTTTACATACATTATCTTCGACTATTCGTCCGTCGGACGAGGCTTGACCGGTACTTCAACTATTTCCTTCCAGTTGCATTCATAAATACGTCAATCAATACTAAATACAACTTTATTGTAAAGAGCAACGTTGCTTTCGATATAGTTTATAGCCTAAACTTAGGCTTATTGAAAGACAGTTGAAAACTCGCTATTTTTCAGCGGCCCAGAAGGGAGAAGTATTCACTTCTCAGCTAGGAACACATAGACATTAATTTAGAGCAATTCTACTTACTTTAGTTCGGTGGCTCGCCGATTCGTCGGCCGTATTTCGCGAAACTAATTCCGTAGAAATGCTCTCTGCTGCTAAATACTTGGGTATCTGGGATTAATTTGAGTTTGGGCAGCGTTTGGCAGCGTAATCGGACAGAAATATATAATTTTCCTTCGTTTTCCTCTGTTCTCTGCGCTATTCTGGAAATTTTTAAGCATGAAATGATTTTAAACCGAAGTGGGGGATTATATACTTGGGCCTGAACCTGGGTGTCACGGAGCCATCGCGGAGGCCTCACCTCCGTGACACGCTGCCATCGCGGAGGGGCTCTGCCTCGGCTCCTCCCGCGATGGTTTCGATGGGTTTCTCGTCCGATCTTTTCCTGGGCCTTTCCCTAGCACGTATGGCTTTCAAATATGCTTAACCAACGTGCGAATAGGTCATCTAAGGGCTGGGAATTCTACGGGGTATAACATTTCTCATCTAATCACCCTTCAAAAAAAATCAACAAAGCATCAAGGTATCAAAACATAAAACACTTGGGTTGCCTCCCAAGAAGCGCCTTATTTAACATCGTGGCACGACATATACTTCCTCAAATGTCAGTTTTACGAAGGGTCATCCTCTGAATCAGCCTCATCAACACAACCTTCATCTTGTTCTACCTTCATCATTCAAAACCCTAATTACCTTGCATTCATCTAGGGGCTTAGTGCTTTGACAAACCTTGAAGGTTACGTCTTCACCTCCCACTCGAAATTTCAGCTCACCAAGCTCTACATCTGCGAAAGCTCTGCTCATGGCAAGCAATGGTATCCCCAAGACGATATGTACTTTAACATCCATATCATAATCAAGCACGTCAAAGTCAGCTGGAAGAATGAACTTATTGACCCAAACCAAGACGTCCTCCAACACTCCCACCGGTTTCTTTATAGATCGATTAGCCATCAACAACCTCATTGAGGTGGATTTACGACTCCCACATAATGAGAGGCATTAAGTTTATGCTTGACCCAAGATCACATAGGGCTTTTCTGAACACACATAACCCAATGGTGCAGGGAATAGTAAAGGCTCCCGGATCCTCTCTTTTGGGAGCAAGGTTGCTTTCCCCATCATGGCACTATAATGGTGTGTCACTTCCCCTACACCAGCATAAACAATCCTATTTTTCTTCAACAAATATTTCATAAATTTATCTTAACCGGGTATTTGAAGCAAAGCATCCACTACAGGTATATTGATGGATAATTTACTAAACATCTCAATGAATTCTTTCTTAACCAATCCTTTTTCAATGAATTCTTTCCTAACCAATCCTGCTTCAATCCAGAACTCATAATCCTTCCATATTCTAGCTTTTACGTCAAGGGACCAAGGCTATTCCAATTGAGAAGTCAAGTAATCAACATTACATTGCAAAACACGATGATACAAGGTACACCGAGTCTAATCTGACAAAATCTCACAAATTCTTATAGATTAGAAGGGTAGAAATACTTACTACCACTCATGCACATACTAGACTTGAATAGAGATGACTTCTACGGCTTCTACTCTGTAGGGCTCTGCCAAACCGGGCCAATTTCAAAGATTCAACTCCGTAGATACGTTCTTCATAGGTCTAGGAATCATTACCCAAGAAGAATTTACAATCAAACGTGATTAGATAGCGCAATTTTACTTCTATTTGTTGAAATCCACGTGAACAAATCACCAAGATCGAGCTCTCTAATTAGGGAAATATTTAATGAACTATATCTTACACTTAAAACATATATAGTGGGAGGTGGTAGTAGGGGTCCATGGCACGCCCCTCATAATGCTGGGTGGAGGTGCAATGCGCTGCCTAGTTTGCTGGGGAAGGGTGCACGATGCGGTGCCCATAGCGTCCTGCCTCTGGCCCCGACCTCCCACTTGCTGGATAACATGCTCGCGTGCTACACCTTTCAGTCTTCTCCCGCATGTGTTGTACGCTAACTCACTCAACTAGAACACACATATGCTAGCTAAACATGGAAATCTTACAGGGTGTAACATCATTCCCCACTTATGGACATACGTCTTAGAATGTAATTCAAGACTTAGGAGACTCAATTCTTAGGCTTTGCCCAAATATTTGGGCAGAGTCTCCCCCCTGGACTATTCAAAAACCTGAAATGCAGAAAAGCCCTATATAGGCATCTCACAGGATGCTACAAACAACTGAATAACATAGTTCTACAACATATATGTAAGCAACTGACAATAATAGCAACAAAGGCAACAATATAACACCTGAGAGATACCTCACAATTGTAATTGTCTAAGTCTATATACTATTGTCATAGGGCCTGGAAGAAGTGGGGATATCTATACCTCATGTCATCCTCAGCTTCCCAAGTCATCTCCTCTACATTTCTATTCCTCCATAAGACATTAATAGAGGTTACACCTTTGGTCCTTAATCTGCGGAGCCTGCCGATCTAGTATAACTACTGGAGTCTTCTTTTAGGACAACTGTTTTGTGATCTAAACATCCTCGGTTGGGAAAATTTCAGAAGGATCTCCTACACACTTGCATAACATCGATACATGGAAAATTGGATGAATAGATTCTAGCCTCGAAGGCAATTCTAACTCATAGGCCACTTGGCCTATCTTCCAGAAAATCCGGTATGGCCCGATGAATCTAGGACTAAGCTTTCCCTTCTTGCCTAAATCTCATAACACCCTTCATCAGCGAAACTTTTAGGAATACCCAGTCATTGACATCAAACTCTAAATCTCTACATCGTACATTGGAATAGGACTTCTGATGACTTTGGGCTGTCAGTAAATGCTCTCTGATGAGCTTAGCTTTCTCTTTCTGACTAATGTATCATGTCAGGTCCAATCAACCTTGACTCACTTACTTTAAACTAGTTTATGGGGGATCTGCACTTGCTCCCATATAAAGCCTAATAAAGCACCATCTTGATGGTAGAATGGTAACTGTTATTAAATGCAAACTCAATAAGAGGTAGGTGTTCATCTCAACTTCCTCTGAAGTCTAGCACACACGACGGCAACATATCCTCGAGCGTCTGAATGGTGCGCTCTGCCTAGCCATCGCCTGGGGATGAAAAGTTGTACTCAAATTAACTTGCGTTACCAAACCTTTTTGAAAAGACTTCCAAAACCTAGCTGTGAACTGGTCCCCTCTGTCAGAAATGATAGACATTGGTACACCGTGAAGTCGGATTATCTCTTTAATATATAACTCACATAATCTTCAGCTGAGAATGTAGTCTTAACTGGCAAGAAATGGCCTAATTTCGTCATCCTATCCTCGAAGACCCAAATGAAGTCAAATTTACCTCTGGTACGATGTAAACCTATAACAAAATACATATTGATTGCTTCCCATTTCCATATAGGCACGACCATCTCCTGAGTAAGCCCACCAAGTTTCTGATGTTCTGCCTTTAGCTGCTGGCAATTGGGACACTATGCTACAAACTCAGCAATATCTTTCTTCATCCCATGCCACCAATAAATCTCTTTTATATCATGATACATTTTTGTTGAGCCCAGATGAAGAGAATAACAGGAATAATGTACCTCTGCCATAATCTGCTGATGATGCCCTGTCACATCTGGAATGCAGAGTCGACCTCTAAATCTCAAAACTCCATCCTCTATTATCTCAAAGGCTAACAACCCTTCTTGTTGAACCTTGTTTATGTGCTATGCTAGGCTTGGGTACTCATATTTTCGTTCTTTCACTTCCACCACCAGAGATGGCACTGCAGTATGCTGAATCACAACCCCACTATCATCTGACTTTACTACCTGAACTGCTAGACGGGCTAACTACTGCATATTTCGAGACAATTCTTGCTTTTCTAGCCTCAAATATGATAAGCTGCTCATGGATCTACGACTAAGGGCATCGTCTACAATATTATCCTTTTCTAGGTGATACAGGATATTCACGTCGTAGTCTTTTAGCAACTCTAACTAATGACGTTGTCAGAATTTCAATTCTTTCTGTGTAAAAACATATTGAAGGCTTTTGTGATCAGTTAAGATGTCTACATGAACACCATATAAGTAATGCCTCCAAATTTTCAGAGCATGAATAATTGCAATTAATTCTAGATCATGGGTGGGGTATTTCTTCTCGTGTTTTCTTAGTTGTCTCGAAGCATAGGAAATTACCTTGCCATGCTCTAGTAGGATGCATCCTAACCCACTGCCTGAAGCATCACAATATACAACGTAGCTATCTGAACCCTCTGGCAAGGCTAATACTGGTGCAAATGTCAGTCTGTCTTTCAACTCTTGAAAACTATATTCGTAAGTTTCAGTCCATTGGAACTTAACTGCTTTCTGAGTCAACTTCGTCACTGGTGCTAATAGGGCAGAGAATCCTTCCACAAACCTTATATAATACTCGACTAACCCCAGGAAGCTACGAACCTTGATTGGATTTGTAGCCTCAAATTTCTGCGAGTCCACGTACATGCCCACATCTGACACAATATGGCCCAAAAAAGCTATAAAATTTAACCAGAACTCACATTTCGAAAACTTCACATACAACTTGAGATCTCTAAGGATCTGGAGTACTATTTGCAGAGGATCTCTATGTTCAGCTTCTGAACATGAATATACCAGAATATCATTAATAAAAACTATCACAACTAAATCTAAAATGTCTTAAATATACTATTCATCAAATCCATAAACACTGCTGGGGCATTCGTCAACTCAAAAGACATAAAAAGGAACTCAAAAGTCCATATCTAGTTTTGAAGGCTGTTTTTGGAATATCCTTCTCCCGAACCCGTACCCGGTGGTACCCTAACCTTAAGTCAATCTTTAAGAAGTATTTCTCCCCCTGCAACTAATCAAACAAGTCATCTATTCTCGGTAAGGGATACCTGTTCTTAATAGTAAGTTTATTCAGCTGTCAATAATCTATACAAATTCACAGCGAGACATCTTTCTTTTTCACAAACAATACTAACGCACCCCCACGACAAAGAACTAGGCCTAGTCAAACCTTTATCTAACAAGTCTTTCAATTGATTCTTTTCGGCTGGGCAGGAACCATTCTGTACGGAGGAGTAGATTTGGGTTATGTATTCAGTAGTGTATCAATGGGGAAGTCAATTTCCCACTCTGGGGAATACTAGGAAGATCATATGGAAACACATCTGGAAACTCACTAACTACTGGAATAGACGAAAGTATCAAAGATTCTGCCTACAAATCGCAAGCCCTAATAATATAATAGGTATAACCTTTTTCAATCAGCTTCCTTGCCTGCAGATAGGATATGAACTTACCTTTTGGTATAGCTATATTACCGTTCTACTCCTGCACTATCTCCCCCAGGAAGTGGAATTGGACAATCTTCGTCCAACCCTCTACATTGGCATAACATGGAGCTAGCCAATCCATGCCCATAATTACATCAAAGTCAATCATTTCTAGCTTTACTAGGTCCGCAAAAGTTTGGCGACCAATAATTTATACCGTACAACCTCAATAAATTCTCTTAGCGACAATAGATTCACCAACAGGTATGGATATAGAAAATGATTGTTGGATTAACTCTGGTAATATACCAAACATCCGTGCCACTAGCGGAGTAACATAAGACAAACTAGATCCTAGATCAATCAAAGCATAAACTAGGTGGGAGAAAACATTCAATGTACCTATGAAAACATCTGGCGGCTGCCTCAGAATCCTGTCGCCCTACTAATGCATAAGTACGATCCGATCCACCACTCAAACTGGATGCTCCTGATCTACCTCTGCCTCTACTTTCTTGAGTTCAGGGTTGTGTCCTGCAGAAGGTGCTGGAGCATGTGAACCTGCTGAGGACCTACTCTGCTAGTCCTGATAACTCTAGTTTCTAATCAGACAATCTCTCATCATATGACCCTCCTGTCCACAGGAGTAACAGGCAGTGGAGCCATATCTGCATTTCCCAAGATGTCTCCTATTACAAGTACTACAACATGGTATAACTGGTGTTATCTGATCTGGGCTCCTCTGTTGCGAGCCTGACGCTTATGAAACTCTCATTGGGACTTAACTGTCTGTGACGTTCTGATCTGCTGCACTGTTGCTGTTGAAATGGGGGACTAGGTGGCCTACCTAACAAATGAGGCCTGGGCCTACCCTGAAACTCTACCTAAAGATCAGCGGGTCTAGCCCTTCGGCTCAACTTTTGACCTATCCTTTCAACCCCATACTGACGCTGCCCGATCTCTTCTATATTTTGAGAAAAAGCTTGAATTCATGAGATATCCATATCCTCTCATAATGTAGCTGTAATATAGGACTCCACATACTCTGGTGCACGCTCCATGATAAACCAATATCCCCTGGTTGGCATAGTATCAACAAATGCTGGAGCATATCTAGCTAAGGAATCAAACCTCAATGCATACTCTTTGACGCTCATCTTTCCCTGCTTCAGGTATAAGAACTGCTTTACTCTGGGCTGCCGGATCTCTCGAGGAAAGTAATTGTCTATGAAGGCCTTAGAGAAACCGGCCAAGTAGGTGAAGGTTCATCTCTGCCACTAGGCCTTTCCCAACTCTCGTACCATAGAACTGCTATGTCTCAAAGTCGGAACACTGCCAGCTCAACTAACTCTATGAATAAAGCATACATGACCCTGAATATCCTTTATAACTGATCTATGAAGTTTTGAGGGTCCTCTCTGTGGTCTATCCTTATAAACTGTGGAGGACTTAAAGCAAGGAACTCACAAACTCTCAAACTTTCAGGCCCCTCAGTAGGCTCAGTAGTAATTGGTACTACTGGCTGACGCTGAGCAGTCATCATCTGTGCCAACATACATACTGCACTTCTAACATCCTCATCTGAGGGTGTAGGAGGAGCTGGAAGTGGTGTCGGTGCTTCTATTGCCCTTGGAGTATCCTGGTACCCTGGAGAATGCTGGGGAGACCGAGAGGATGTCTCCCTTTCGCCCTCAGGTTGGGCTGTCCCCAACTATGGCATCCTGCTGGTACCCTCTCCTATTGTTGTATCTAACTCACGGTTGGCTATAGTCTGTCTTATATAACACATCTCTATAGACAGACATAACAATATAAGCTTAGGGACTCAAACCTATATAACTCAGCTCTATAGAACGATATAAGAAGGAGGGTAACCATACTATCATGTCTCATAGCTTCCTTCTCATAAAATATGGTGCACAACACATTTATAAATAAGACTCTACTAGACACAACTTGTAGATTCCCTAGGATATGATGTTGCTCTGATACAAAGTTTCTCACGCCCCACCTTGGGAGGCATAACTGGCACCTAATGCCACACTAGACTCGGAGTTGACCTGGATGGACATATACACCTTTGGTACGTGCCATCAACAAATAATCAAGAAAACAATCAGCTATATCTTAGCTTAAAACACAACACTGGGGCCGACAAGGCTGCAATATAAACCTATGCAAAAACAGCTAACCCAACATTTGCAATAATAATATCATCCTATGCGGGTCGACAAGACCACCATTCTACCTATATCATAACAAAGGAATGAAGGTACCCCTATACACATATATAAGACAATAAGGCTACCAAAAGATAACGTAACTAGGCCTCACATGGCCAACAATGGATGTCTAAGAAGAACTGTAGTCTGTAAGCCTCTAAAGAGTAAAATATTGGTCGGGACAGGTCCCAGGCCTACCCAAAAGCTATATAATAAAAGACAAAAAACCTCTAATGTCTGGCAACTCCGGAGGAAAGGAGCTGACCAATCTTCTTATTCTGAACAACTACTAAGGAGGTCCTGAAACCTTTCTGTCTGAACCTGAAGGCAAGTATGCAGTGCTCCATGCATGGGCGTCAATACAATATGTACCAAATATATAAGGCAGTAAATAATAACTGAATGAAAGCTGATAAGAAACTAAAAGTAATTAATAGTAAGGGCCAAAAGTTAACCTGAATAATCTCACAACATGAACTATAGCTAATAGGTAAATATACAACCATGAACCTAACCTGCCCCCCATAAGCCTGGGAGGTACAATCAACACAGAATAACCTACCTGGGCCACCATAAGCCCCGACAAGTACAAGCAATCTACACATTCCTATTTGCATCCCTGTAGCCCCGCAGGCAAGTTGTAATTATGGTATACTAGACCTCTGAGACTGTAATTGAGCCTTCTGGGCTCATGTAGTTGTATCTAGTCCTTCTGGGCTACTTTGAGGGCCCGTGATGCCACTGTGGCATAAAGAAAGTTCATAAGTGAATAGACTTCAGTATGACTCACTCAGATATCATATAGCTCCTGTAATAAGCTATAGCCCCATAGGTAGGTATATCTAAACTTAGCCCTTTTGGGCAACACGTATGTGGGCATCTGTATGAGTAGTCAAAGATGTTGGCCCCGCATCTATTAGCTGACAAGATCATTCTATAGGGAATCAGGTGGTCTATGAAATGACTAACGACTAGGGTTGTTTTTGGGCGACCCATACAACATGCTGAGGGTCATAAGAAGTTATAAAGTCACTGGAAACAGAAAATTCACCTAGCGAACTACCACCCATTTCATCTGGCAACCCTAGTGCCATCAACTCAAAGGTAGGGCTCTACTGTCAAGTTTCTAGCCTTATAGGCGTCAAGGTACGCCAATGGTCTGTAGGCGAGCTTTACTATATATATAGGCATCAAATAGAAAGTTGTCTCACCAAGCTACACCTTGTACTGCCCTGGTCTAACCATGTATACTCAACATCTAACTAGAAGCCTCTGTGGCCTCAATACGGCAGCAAAACACTATTAGTCTCTCTCTAGATGGTAAGTAAATGAACAAGGAATCTCTATGTCACGTCTAGCAATAGTTAAAACTGAATATAATCTTTTTCGACAAGGGATACTGTGCTATAATAGAGTATCTAGATAGTATCCATTGTATTTTGAAGCAATTTTGAAGATCTAATCTCATACTTTGGATTTTTCTCTCTTCAATTGAATTGTAAGTTAATCATGTTTCATTTTATACTTTCTTCTTCTTGTCTACCCATGAGCAGCTAAATTCTCATATAGGGTTGTGAACTCTATTAATCTCAATTAGGATGAACTGATAATAGGCTTTTAAATATTTGATTGATATTAGATTTGTGAGTTGAAATTGGTGGTTGCGAAAGTCGATTCATGCCAAGCTGCTCCGATTGTGCTTGAAAGAGCCAATTAGCATTTGGATAGAATCAATCTCTAATAACCCTTATCATAACCCTTGCTTAATATATTCACTTAGAAATTTGATAAATCTAATTGAAAATTTACAATTGGTTTGTATTGAATTCTTATCAATTTGAAAGAACTGATTTAGATTGATATTGCTTGGTTGTTGAAAGACACTAAGTGATTGCCTAGATATTGGTTGCATACTCACAAACAGACCATTATTGATGAACCTAATTGAGTGATATAGGTTGATCAACCCTAAACGGGGACACATCCCTAGGTTTACTTCTCATTGATTTAACTCTTTTTGTATTTAGATCTAAACTAATAGTTTAATTCTCTCTTAATTAACCCTGAGTAGCATCTTAAAGCACCCAATCATACATTTTCGCACTTAGTTGAACTGACCAATACTAAGTCTTTGTTGGATATATTATATTGCAGTTAACTGTGTACACACTCTTGAATAAAGGTGGATTTGGGCGATATGTTGCGCTTCAGCGCATGCGCAAGAATACGCAGTCGTACAAGTAATATAGTGATCCTTTTTCAGAGCCGGATGTCGAACCCACAGGGACTAGACCAATTCAGCGAATTATAAAGTTCAAGTGTAAAATTAACTTCACGAGTGTTGATTATAGAAATTTTTGTTAAATTCTAATTAAGTCTAGGGGTGATCACAAAATACTCGAGAAACAATACAAGAAGCTACTAGAGTTAAGGCCTAATAATCATGCAATGCAATTCACAACGGTTCAAGTGTAAAAACTTCAGTTGTTGTCTCATATAATTAAAATGCTATGTTCATAGTTTTTCAAGCCTCTAAACACGACACACTAGTCTGACACGTACATCGTTGAGTGGAGATGTGACATCCTAATTCTTGAGCAATTCTAAATACATGGATGTGGTTTACAGAGTTTGCGCCCTTGATTATGGTCTTTCGTACCTCTAATCATTTACCCAGACTTAGCTTCACAACTACTTCTACGAGTGGTGATGCGATAATTCTAATTCTGTGTCTAGATCATCTCGTTTTCATAACAAAGACATGAAAATTAGGTATAATTTCTATCCTAAGCTCTAATCCCATCGTAAAGATATGAACTTGCTCCCGACATTCTTACGTTCTAGACTAGGGTTACTCTTTCGAGCCTTTACCTAAGTTTAACAGGTTTGTTTTCATTGTGATCAAGCATAAAAATAATGTTACGTAGCCTAAGCACTTTTGGTGATCAAGCATAAAAATAATAAAGAATGTATGACAAAACAACAACTAAAACTCAAACCAACGAAGAATTCATGCAGTTACAATCATGTTATGTAGCCTCAACCCTATAGCAAGGGTTTTAGCCACTCATGTTCATACAAATACTCAAAAACAGGATTAGAGTAACGTACTTACAAGAATAATTAAAAGAGAAGGCAAAACAATGAACCCTAGATAGAGTTCTTCACTTATCCCTTCGCTCCTTTATGGTTTCCCAAAGATATTTCATGATAAATGAATTTAGAAGATAAGGTTTTAATTTATAGTAAGCAGAAAATTGGAATTTTTGTCCGTGCATGGAATGCCTCCGTGTCACGGAGCTGGATGCCTTAATTTGCCTCCGTGACAAGGAGCAAACGCAGATAACTATCTGTTTGGCACTGGCATGGGCTGGCTGTGCGCGTTGCCTGTCGTGGCACGCTGCTCATCGCGAGGCTGCCTGGCCATGGCACGGGCCTGTCGCATGGCTTCATTGGAACGACATACCTGGCGCGCACAGATGCCTGCCGTGACACGCTGCTGTACACGCAACTTTCTTGCAGTGGCACGTAGTGTCATGCCCCGCCATGGGAGGCATGACTGGCACCTGGTGCCTTACTAAGACCCAGACTGCTGGACTACTGAGTCTGAGCACTTTTGGTGCTAGGCTGGCTCTAACTCTGGGTTCATGGAACCAACAGGTTATATAACGACTGTAAATACAGCCTCCAGCCAACTAGGCCTATAACCACCTGTAAGACAACAACAACTAACCAGAACAACAATAGTATAAAGGAACCTATGTGAGCCGACAAGGCCACCATGCTCACTAGTTTCACTGAAACGCTGAATCAAAAGCTAAACTACTCTGTGACCGGCAAGGTCACCAACTATTAACTGAATAAGGCCCCACACAGCCATCATAAACAAACTAAAATATAGACATGGCCTCACACGATCGGTACAACTAACCACGGGGAATATATAATCTGCAAGCCTCTAAGAATACTGATAAGATGGTCGGGATAGGGCCCCGACCTACCCGTACTGTATAGCAAAAGAAAAGGAATAAACCTCTAGCTGTCAAGCTCCGGATGACAGGAGCTGATGACTTTGTGTGTTGGCTGGAATTACGAGGAATCGGCTCCTCGTCTATGAGTACCTATAGGAAAGTAATGCAGCGAACCCAAATGGGCGCTAGTACCACTGGTACCGAGTATGCAAAGAAATAACTAAACATAACTAATAATAGATAGTAATACTGATAGTTACTGAATAACAGAAGATAGCTAAGACTGTCTGGGATGGCAGAATCTAAACTAAGCTTAACTGTACTGGAGAGAAGGTGAGAATCATACCTGTCAATGCGGCATCCTACTATCTATCAATTTAATGAATAACACATATAGCATACAAGAACCTATACCATCCCCCATAAGCCGGAAGGTATCAATCAACATGCAATCTATGTACCCCTGCCCGGGTCACCATCCAAAAATAACTATTCACTCCACTCATCTAGTAACTATGAGCATCCCGTCGGCCCCTTAGATATGCAACTTGGGCTCTCTGGGCCCCTGACTATAACTGTATCTGAGTCCGGAGGACACCTGTAAACTGTAATCTGAGATCTGTAATCTGTAATCTGTGCCCTAGGCGCAAGCACTTGTCAAGGGTATGCTATAATGCTGATCAGCCTGCTATGGGGAATGCTGCATCGTATCTTCGTCCTCTAGCAGACGACATTCCACTCCTTGGAGTGACGTATCCTCATCCTATGGCGGGCGAGTCCACACAGCTATTAACCATGGGGCGGCAAGGAAGCTCTAAAGGTGCCCAACATAGACTAATCAGGTCTCTACAGACAACAATAATCACATATAACATATATATTAAATCTGATAATACTGTCCGTGTTTAGATATTCTATTTTGAATCCCTTGCTGAATTATACTGAATCTGATACTGAGTTATACTGAGTCTGGAATAATATCTCACTGTCTGATACTAATTTTCAGACTTTTATTCTGAATATGACATAATAATTATTCAAGCATGCTTACTGAATTCACACTGGGCATAATACTCGGCTTTGAAACGTTCTTATGGAATTTATTCTATTTGACTATACTAGAATAACTATCTTGCCGAAGAAACTGGCTTTACATACCTCAGTTGCCGACTTCTTGACTTACTAGCGTAACTCAGCCAATATCCAGCTATTTCTTCTAACTGCATTCATATTCATAGCAAATAAAACTAAATTCATCAATATTCTGGAAGAAAACACTACTTTGAATATATATATTGCCCAAACTTTGACTTATCGAAAAACAGTCAAAAACTTGCTATTTCTCGGAAGTCTAGAAGGGAGAAATACTCACTTTAGGGCTAGGAGTATATTGACACTAATTTGGAGCAATTCCACTTACCTTAGCTCGGTGGGACGATGATTTGCCGGCCGAATTTCATGAAATTAACTCCGTAGGAGTGCTCCCTGTAGCTTTATACTTTTCTACCCGAAGTTAGTTTGAGTTTGGACCGCGTTTAACAGCGTAAACGGAAGGAATGTTAATGGAAACCTTCATCGTCTCTGTTTCTCTACTATTCTCTGGTTTACTCACTGGAAATATTGATAATTATCACTTAAAAACCAAAGTAGGGGCTTATATACTTGGGCCCTTTAAGTCGCATTTGTCGAATGCGATTTATAAGTCGCATTAGTCGAATGCGATTTATAAGTCGCATTTTCCTTGCGACACTCTGACTTGGCGCTTGTCCGGTCTCTCCCCCGGCCCTTTTTCTAGCATGTTTGACATTCTAAAACTCTTAACCAACATGCGAATAGGCCATCTAAATGTCAAGAATTTACGGGGTGTAACATCCTCCCCCTTAAGAACATTCGTCATTGAATGTAAACTCCTGCTCACAGGGATCTCAACTTACTCGACTTATTCTCGAAAATTTTTGCAGAGTTTCCCCTGTAATATGGACTACCTCAAAAATCCTGAAACACAGAAAAGTCCAATACAGGTATTCCACACAATACTATAGTATGCATCATGCAATATACTACAGTCAACTATTTCATTTATACACATAAATATAAGGAAACTCATAAAACAACAATACCAACGTACCTCTTGCTGGTTAAGTCGGAAATAATTGAGGATATCTAACTTTCATATCTTCCTTTGCTTCCCAATTCATTTTCTCTCGGTTCCTGTTACACCATAATACCTTGACAGAAGGAACATCTTTAGTTCTTAATCTACGAATCTGCCGGTCTAGTATGGATACTAGAACCTCTTCATAAGCTAGCTCCTTCGTAACCTGGACATCCTGAACTGGGACAACTCTGGAGGGGTCTCCTATATACTTCCTCAGCATGGACACTTGGAAAACTAGCTGAACAGACTCTAATTCTGGAGGTAAGTTCAACTCATATGCCACTTGGCCTATTCTTCGGCGAATTTGATAAGGACCAACAAATCTCGGGTTGAGCTTGACTTTCTTGTCGAATCTCATCACCCCTTTCATTGGAGAGACTTTCAAGAATACCCAGTCATTCACATTAAATTCCAAGTTTCTGCTCAACACATCAACATACGATTTCTGGCGGCTCTAAGCAGTCAGTAGGCGTTCTATGATAAGCTTTACCTTTTCCTCTGACTAATGAATAATATCTGGCCCAATCAGCGCTGACTCTCCCACTTCAAACTAGCCAACTGGCGATTTGCACTTTCGCCCATACAATGCCTCATAAGGTGCCATTTGGATAGCTGAATGGTAACTATTATTATAAGCGAACTCAATAAGTGGTAAGTGCTCATCCCAGCTACCTCCAAAGTCCAACACACACGCTCGCAACATATCCTCATGCGTCTGAATAGTGCGTTCTGCCTGCCCATCTGTCTGAGGGTGAAAAGTTGTGCTCAGGTTAATCTGTGTTCCCAGGCCTCTCTAAAATGATTACCAAAATTTGGCTATAAATTGTGCCCCTCTGTCAGATATAATGGACACTGGAACACCGTGCAGTATGACTATTTCTTTGATATACAACTCAGCATAATCTTCGGCAGAGAAAGTAGCCCTTACTAGAAGAAAATGGGTTGATTTTGTCAGTCTGTCAACAATTATCCAAATCGAGTCATTTCTATTCCTGGTACGGGGTAATCCTGCTACAAAATCCATATTTACTGCTTCCCACTTCCAAAGAGGCATAGCTATGTCTTGAGTCAATCCGCCTGGTTTCTGGTGTTCTGCTTTTACTTGCTAGCAGTTAGGACACTAGGCTACGAATTCTGCTTTCCCTCTTCATACCTAGCCACCAGTAGATTTCTTTGATATCGTGGTACATTTTCGTCATACCTAGATGGAGAGAATAGCGAACGTAATGTACCTCGCCCATAATCTGCTGGCAAAGCCCTGCAACGTCTGGAACACAAAGGCGGCCCTTACATCGCAATACTTCATCCTTAGTTACCTGAAAATCCAGTGCTTTCCTTGCTGAACTCTGTCTTTAAGATGAACTAGGTCAGGATCTTCATACGGTCGTTCCTTTACCTCCACAACAAATGACGACATAGCGGTATTCTGAATTACCATTTTGTTGTCCTCTGTTTCTGCTACACGAATGGCTAAACTAGCTAACTGGTGTATTTCTCGGGACAATTCCCACTGCTCGGGCTGCAAGTATGTCAAACTCCTCATAGAATTACAGCTAAGGGCATCTGCTACTATGTTGGCTCTTCCTGGGTGATACGGAATATTTATATCATAATCTTTCAACAAATCTAACCAACAAAAGTGCCGCAAATTCAACTCTCTCTGAGTGAAGATATACTGTAGGCTCTTATGATCAGTGAAAATATCCACATGGACGCCATACAAGTAATGTATCCACATCTTTAGGGCGTGAATCACTGCGGCTAGTTCCAGGTCATGGGTAGGATAATTCTTTTCATGTTTCCTCAGTTGTCTGGAAGCATAAGCAATTACTTTACCATGCTGCATCAACACACATCCTAACCCAACACTCGAAGCGTCACAATAAACTGCATAACCCTCTGTACCTTCTGGCAATGCTAACACCGGGGTGGAGGTTAACCTGTCTTTCAATTTCTAGAAACTCTGCTCACATGCCTGCGTCCACTGAAACTTTACTGCCTTTTGCGTCAGCTTAGTCAGAGGTGCCGCTATGGTGGAGAATACCTCAACAAATCTTCTGTAGTACCCTGCTAATCCCAGAAAACTGCATACTTCGGTCGGAGTGGTATGTCTGGGCCATGTTTTTACTGCTTCTATTTTATGTGTCTACTTGTATACCAGCATCCGACACGATATTCCCTAAGAAGGCTACTGAGTTCAGCCAAAATTCACATTTAGAGAACTTGGCATACAACTGACAGTCCCTGAGAATCTGGAGCACTGTCCGCAAATGATCCTGGTGGTCTGCCTCTGACCAAGAATACACAAGAATATCGTCAATAAACACTATGACGAACAGGTCTAGGTATGGTCTGAAGATGCTATTCATCAGGTCCATGAATACTGCGGGAGCATTCGTCAGCCCAAACGACATGACTAGGAATTCAAAATGGCCGTATCTGGTTTTGAAGGCAGCCTTCAGAATGTCCCTTTCACGAACTTGAACTTGATGATATCCGGACCATAAGTCAATCTTGGAGAAATATCTGGCCCTCTGTAACTGATCAAACAAATCATCTATTCTGGGAAACAGATACTTATTCTTGAGTGTAACCTTGTTCAACTGCCGGTAGTCTATACACATGCGGAGGGAGCCGTCCTTCTTTCTCACAAACAGAACCAGTGCACCCCAAGGTGAAGTACTCTGCCTAATAAAGCCCTTATCTAACAGATGCTTCAGTTAATCCTTTAGTTCTCTGAGTTCAGCAGGAGCTATACGATACGGAGGGATCGATATGGTCTAAGTTCCTGGTAGCAAATCAATTGCAAAATCTATTTCTCTTTTTGGGGGAATACCAGGTAGCTCATCTGGGAATACGTTGGGGAATTCATTAACCACTGGAACAGACTGGAGAGTCGGAGGCTCTACCCCCACATCCTGGACTCTGACTATGTGGCAAATGCATCCCTTATCTATCAACTTCCTTGCCTGAAGGTAGGAAATAAACCTACCTTTCGCTGTAGCTGTACTGCCCTTCCACTCTCGTACTTCCTCCCCTAGAAAGTGGAATTGGACCGTCTTGGTCCAGCATTCTACATTGGCATAGCACGGCCCCAACCAATCCATACCCATAATGGCTTCAAAAATAATCATCTCTAATTCCACCAAATCTACTGTGGTCTGATGATCAACAACCTCTACTGTACACCGTCGATAAACCCTTCTGGCTATGATAGAGTCACCGACGGGTGTAGATACTGAAAAGGGTTGCTGAAGCAACTCTAGTACAATACTGAACTTTCAAGCCACAAATGGGGTAATGTAGGAAAAGGTAGATCCTAGATCAATCAATACATAAGCAAGGTAAGAGAAAATAGTCATCATACTTGTTACCACATCTGGAGACACCTCTGAGTCCTGCCTCCCTGGTAATGCATAGGTACGGCTTGGGCCCGTACCTGAACTCGAGGCCCCTGATCTGCCTCGGCCCCTGCCTGCTGGGACTGAGGGCCTACGCCCTGCCGAGGCTGCTGGAGCTCATGGCCCTGCTAATGCCCTGTCCTATCTATCTTGGTTACCCTGACTAATCTTGGGCAGATTTATATGCCCAAGTGATACTCAAACGTATTATTTTCGCCTTGTTTGTGTGAAATATGTATATATTCTCATGTAATTGGTAATAAAATGTGAATTTATACTAACCAACATGATTAGCATTTGTTTTGCAGGAAAATATGATTTTTAGGAGCTAAAATGCATGTTGGAACTATATCGGAGTTGGACTTGAATACGAGCGTGGAAAAGACATTGGAATGCACAAATTATAAGGGCTCCGCGATGGAGCCGTGCCACGCTACCATCGCGGAGGCACACTACCTGGAGAGGCAATTAAATGGGAATTTCCAGTGAGGCCTCGCGACAGCTCCGTGGCACGGAGATAGGCCTCCGCGTTGGCCTCCGTGCCACGTTGATGCTAATTTACCGGACCCTGGATTTCCAGTGAAGGTCCACGTCCACGCCCTGTCACGGAGGCAGTGCTCCGCGTTGACCTCCGTGAAACGTTGCTTGTTATTCCGGGAAAAATTTCCCACTAGTATAAATAGCACACTTAGGTTTATTTTAATTAGTTCAGACTTGGTGGAGCAAGGACGTGGGTTAGCAGTAGTTGAGGGACGAAAAAGCTAAGAGATTTCTTCTCTTCCTTTCTTCTTTCAATCAATTGTATGTATGATTTACACTTGTTTTAGGATGATCAATCCACAAATGAGTGGCTAATTCTCTTCCTTGCTAAGGTTTTGAACATGTGTAGTGAATTTTGATTGTAAATGATATGGTTTTCTTCTTCTTCTTCTTTCATGTTGTTCTATTAATTCTTGTTCTTACTGCATTAGTGCTTGGCCGACATTAATGTACATCTAAAAAGTCCAATTTCACTCGAGAGAGCAAGAAATTGGAAAGTTGTGAATTAATAGGGTATTGTTCTTAACTTGATTTGGGAAAATTGGGTTTTGATGTGCTTTCCTGATAGAAATATACTTGAAAGCCGTATTAGTCAATTTAGGAACCGGAATTGTATTGCTAGGTCGTAAATTGCATTTGATCACAGAAATGTAGACGAATGGTTTATGATTTTTAAGTGAAATTAAATATGAGAGTTTTAATTTCTAGGCTAAAGTTCTTGGCTAGCAACATGAAGAAGAGATTAACCGAATTATTATTACAATCGAATTCATTACTTGTTCTTAACCTTGGCATGCTCTTATCCATAGTTTAAATTCACGGTAAATAATTGTTAATAGTTTTAGTATATATTTTATAAACAAAAACTCAATTAACTATTGGTTACGTTGTTGTTAGCATAGTTAGAAGTAAGATAAGAATATAGTATACTTAGGCAAATTTTACATACCCTGAGCCTCCTTGGATCGATACTTGGCTTACTTAGCCACTTTATTACTTGTTTGACCACGTGCACTTGCGTGTCGGTTTATAATATATAATACCAACCGAACAGACCGAACAAGTTTTTGGCGCCGTTGCCGGGGAGACTAGGCAATTGGTGAAATTGTGTTAAGTGTAAATTTACTGTATTTTTGTTTTATTTTCTTAAGTGTTGACAACTTGGTCTTAGTATTTGTTTTAATTCTTTATTCATTTTAATTTTTCTGTCTTTCAGATACCCTCATTGACATGACATCTTGGAATATAAATGGTGGATATGCATATTTCAGCGAATCTTGCATGAATTGCGGAGGACCCCTCTTGTGGCAAAACTGTAACATGTGCAATATATGCTGGTGTCAATATGGCCATTGGGGTGATTTTCCAAAGGCATATTCCCCTTCCCCACGCCCCCGCTATGATCATTCTGTTGTTTTTGCTAAATATAGGCATGTTGAAAATGAGGACTTGGGATGCCAAGTTCAAATAGAGGACATGATGAAACAACTCCTGGAGCAATCAGAAGCAATGAAGGAGTCGGTGGCAGAATTGATAATTCAGCAAAAGGAGAATGCCGAGGCTGTAAGCAGGATGAGCGTCAAACTCACGGAGATGTGTGCTGAGGCTGAAGCTTGTGATAATTCGCAGGTGACAGTTTTAGCCGATATTCAAGAGGAACTACAAGAGGAATACAAGGGTGAATTTTTGGATGAAGCCCAACAATTAGAATCTCTTGAGTGTCCCCGTGATCGGCTCATACCTATAGAAAATCCATTCATGGAATAAGAGAAAGAATATCTCCCATTTGACCTTAATGGAGAAATAGATGTCGATGTTGAAAAGGTGTATACAAGTAAGGAGGTCAAGAACAATGCAGATTCAGAGTTGAGGTGTATTGGACCACACTCTACGCATTTTTCAACATTAAATTTGGTTGACAACATAGAAATAAAGTCTTCCAAGTTTGTAGAGAAATGTCTAGAGGAGGACCAAGCCCCGTATATTTTGAAATTCACTAATTCGGAGAGACAAAATGACTTCGCTTACTTAAGGACCAATAAATGCAAAAGGCAACATCTACTGTTTGGTCCTTACAATTTTTCACCACCACCCCTGGAGCATAAGAGGAAACTAGAGAAGAAATTAGGGGTGAGATTCATATCCTCAAGGTGGAGGAAAAAGTGGTGAAACTTGGTACGTCGTGCCGCGACGGTAAACCAGGCGCTGCACAGGAGGCAACCCGTGAAAAATATTTTCTTTCTTTCTTTTTCTTAGTGTAAATAATTTTTTATTTTTTATTTTTCTTTTCTTGATTAGGTTTAGATTCTTGTTTTAGTTAATATTTTTCATTTTAGTTAGGGAAATCTATTAATCTAACCAATTTCGTTTAGTGAGGTGATTTTCAGGTCTAACGGAGAAAAATATGCATGGAAGCGGGAAAAATAAGGTAAGGTATGAAAATAATTTTTATTGAAGAAACAGTGCACTGGGGCGTTGGCTCCGTGTCACGGAGGAGTGGCTCCGCGTTACCCTCTGTGACACGTTGAAGGCAAAATCAGATTTTTTTAAAATTTCCAGAGAGCCAACGCGTTGGCTCCGTGTCATGGAGGAGGGGCTCCGCGTTACCCTCCGTGACACGTTGCCCTTTATTCAGTGCCGGGTCACACCGGGTTGCCGGGTGACCCGCGTGTTTTTCTTTAAATTAACCCCGATTTTGCCCAATTTTTCCCCATTTCTTCTACTCTCCGTGACCAAAACACCCAAATCCCCCTCCCCAACCAACGTGCCACGCTATTAGGCAAGGAATACGTCAAGTTTCTTCAGTTCTTCAACTCAAAGGTACGTTTTCCTCGTTTCTCTCAAATTTTTGGCGATTTTAGTCGAATTTGGGCATGTGAGGTGAGATATATCACCCCAAGTAGCAATTTAACATGATGTTGAGTTATTTGTGATTGATATATGTTCGGATTGTTGTAATTAGCGTTTGAACTTATCGATTACATAAATAATTCGAATTTGATTGTAGCATTGTATTCTAGGGCATGGGTTGTTGAATTTGACTTGGGTGACTTGATAATTCGATACATTAGATGCCGGGGTGTGTTTGTAAATTGAGATAAGTCGTTGTAAATATTGTAGGAATGTTAAAAGACGACGAAGTCTCGAAATTTTGGGAAAATGTGAAAATTGTGTAAATTGGTTTGATTAATTGGATTCGTTTGTATATAGAATGTTTTTGTTGTTGTTTTTAGTTTTTGTTTTTATTGCTTGTGCGATGGTTGAACTGTTAGCGATAGTAGGATTGGGATTAGCTGTATGAAGTCTGAGTAGTACGCTAACCGTTATGCTGTCGAAATTTTTTTTTGTAAACGCACTAAGCATAAAGTGTATACTTGTTGTCTTTGGTGTAAATAGAGTTATCCTTGCCGTAGTTTTGTAAAAGTAGCTAAGGCCTATGTGTGGGGTAAACGTTGTGTAACCTGACCTTAGCCTAAGTTAACATCTTTATAGCTTAACGTTGTGCTTGTTAATTTATATTGACAGGTACAATGGCTAGCAGACAGGATAAGGGCAAGGGTGCTTCTACCTCAGGCACCGGCAGGAAAAGAATGAGATTGGGCACCGCAGTCCCAGCTGCACCAGCTGTTCCGCGCGGCCAACGCTGCCAATACGGAACAAGGTGGGTAACCGAGGAAGGAAAGAAATGGTATGTTAAGCATAAGGAGAGAAAGTACTTCCCGGAGGAACATATTGCACGGGAACCACTAGCACAGGAGTTCCCCCGTATTGTGCAAAGGATTGAAGCAGCTGGGCTCAGCTTTATCTTTCAGGAGCCTAAGGAGTGCAACCTTCATTTGGTCCGAGAGTTCTACGCAAATTGGAACCCGGCCATCAGAAGCCACATAATAAAAATCAGAGGGCAGATTGTTACTCTGGAACCCCAGCAGTTCAATGCCATCGTTGGAGCGCGGGACACAGATGCTCACGCTCTCCGCCAGCTAAACATCACCCCACCGTACGCCGACATCAAACGTACGTTGTGTGGGGCTCGATCCATAGCCCGATGGAGTAGACATAAGGAGAGGGGTTACCACCAGACTCTGCCTTATTCGCAGATGAATAGGGAGGCCAGAATATGGCTGAAAATTGTATATTCGTGCTTGATCCCAGGAGTTCATATGACAGATGTGACCCGGGACCGTGTCTGCTTGGTGTATGCCCTTATGAAAGGGCTTGAGATTAATGTTGGGGCGGTAATTATATCCACCATGAAGAGAGCCAGACTACACCAGGGCCACAGATACGGGTTTGGCGGACTCATCACCACCTTCCTCCGAGGCCTCGATGTCGAGGAAGAAGCCTTGGATTACATTCCGCAGTTGGAGCGGAGGGCCCTCGATGTGACAAAAACTAAGGCCCCCGACACCACACACAGACCAGTGCTGACTTTGGGCAAGCGACATGCTCGTGACGATCAGTACATGGCACGTATTTTCGGCATGAAGATGCTTCAGCTACGGATTGGTGGGAGACCAGCCACCGAGGAAGAATTATGGCAGCTGGAGCTGGATTACCCATTTGGTGAGAATGCCAGAGCCTTATGCAGAGTGGGACCAGCCTTCGTGGAGCCGACGGATGACGATGTCCCTACTAATGAGGAGACACGTTGGGAGGACTCCGATGTGGAGTCTGATGACGACGATGGAGCTGACTCAGATATGGGCGACGAGGCAGCAGCACCAGATGAAGAAGTCGAATATTTCGACTGATCAGGGAGTTCCACCACCCAAAATTTTGTGCTTTGTATTGTTGTGAACACTGGGGACAGTGTTCGATTTAAGTGTGGGGTGGGGAGTAGTTAGGTGCTGGGATATAGGCTCTAAATTTGCTGTATAATTTTTCCTTGACGTTTATGAATGTTTGTGTGTTGCATGAACAAAAAGGGGAAGATTCTCTTGAGTGTGAGGGAACATGCTTGATGAAAGATTGATTTTCATGTCGGATTTCTTGATTAGCTGATTTGCATGAGTTTGCTGATATCAAGAATAAATTCTTAAAGTCTGGGAAGTCTTGATGTATTAAAGGTCATTGTATTGTAAGACCAAGCATGTTTTCATGATGATTTGCAAAAATTGAATAATCGGTATGACCGTAGCGTAAATGGTCGCACCATAGTGACGAAGGTTGGGATGTAATTTGCATGAGTTGTGTATGTGTTGTTCGAGGACGAACAAGGGTTTAAGTGTGGGGTAAGTGATCTTGGGCAGATTTATATGCCCAAGTGATACTCAAACGTATTATTTTCGCCTTGTTTGTGTGCAATATGTATATATTCTCATGTAATTGGTAATAAAATGTGAATTTATACTAACCAACATGATTAGCATTTGTTTTGCAGGAAAATATGATTGTTAGGAGCTAAAATGCATGTTGGAACTATATCAGAGTTAGACTTGAATACGAGCGTGGAAAAGACATTGGAATGCACAAATTATAAGGGCTCCGCGATGGAGCCGTGCCACGCTACCATCACGGAGGCACACTGCCTGGAGAGGCAATTAAATGGGAATTTCCAGTGAGGCCTCGCGACAGCTCCGTGGCACGAAGATAGGCCTCCGCGTTGGCCTCCGTGCCACGTTGATGCTAATTTACCGGACCCTGGATTTCCAGTGAAGGTCCGCATCCACGCCGTGTCACGGAGGCAGTGCTCCGCGTTGACCTCTGTGACACGTTGCTTGTTATTCCGGGAAAAATTTCCCACTAGTATAAATAGCACACTTAGGTTTATTTTAATTAGTTCAGACTTGGTGGAGCAAGGACGTGGGTTAGCAGCAGTTGAGGGACGAAAAAGCTAAGAGATTTCTTCTCTTCCTTTCTTCTTTCAATCAATTGTATGTATGATTTACACTTGTTTTAGGATGATCAATCCACAAATGAGTGGCTAATTCTCTTCCTTGCTAAGGTTTTGAACATGTGTAGTGAATTTTGATTGTAAATGATATGGTTTTCTTCTTCTTCTTTCATGTTGTTCTATTAATTCTTGTTCTTACTGCATTAGTGCTTGGCCGACATTAATGTACATCTAAAAAGTCCAATTTCACTCGAGAGAGCAAGAAATTGGAAAGTTGTGAATTAGTAGGGTATTGTTCTTAACTTGATTTGGGAAAATTGGGTTTTGATGTGCTTTCCTGATAGAAATATACTTGAAAGCCGTATTAGTCAATTTAGGAACCGGAATTGTATTGCTAGGTCGTAAATTGCATTTGATCACAGAAATGTAGACGAATGGTTTATGATTTTTAAGTGAAATTAAATACGAGAGTTTTAATTTCTAGGCTAAAGTTCTTGGCTAGCAACATGAAGAAGAGATTAACCGAATTATTATTACAATCGAATTCATTACTTGTTCTTAACCTTGGCATGCTCTTATCCGTAGTTTAAATTCACGGTAAATAATTGTTAATAGTTTTAGTATATATTTTATAAACAAAAACTCAATTAACTGTTCGTTACGTTGTTGTTAGCATAGTTAGAAGTAAGATAAGAATATAGTATACTTAGGCAAATTTTACATACCCTGAGCCTCCTTGGATCGATACTTGGCTTACTTAGCCACTTTATTACTTGTTTGACCACGTGCACTTGCGTGTCGGTTTATAATATATAATACAAACCGAACAGACCGAACACTGACCCCTGGTGGACAGTCTCTCATCGCATGACCCTCCTTCTCGCATATATAACAGCCTGTGGAGCCATATCTACAAGCTCCAGTGTGGGGTCGATTGCAAATAGGGCAAGGTGGGGGTGTATACCTTCTCTGCTCTGCCCTCCTTTGCTGGGGTGAATCTACCGTTCGAGAACCCCCCCGAACTCTGTCTGTCCCCAGCGACCAAATCTACTCTGCTGCTGTGATGGAGGCGGGGGTCTAGGTGGCCTATATGACAACCGTGGCCTGGGCCCTCTCCAAATCTCCCTCTATATCTCATCTGATCTGTCCCTGCGGTGCTGTTCCTGATTTATTTGTCTGTTATCCTGTTGCCGCTGTCTAAGGCCCTCAATAGTCTGGGCAAAGGCTTGCACCCGAGCAATATCCATATCTTCCCGCAGCGTAGCTGTCATGCATGCCTCAATATATTTTGGGTTAAGAACCATAATAAACCGGTGGACTCTTGATGTCATGGTGTACACAAAGGCTGGAGCATAGCGGGCCAAGGAATCAAACTGCAAGGCGTATTCCCGTACACTCCTCGTCGCTGCTCCAAGTGTAAAAACTGGTCCATCTGGGCCTATCGGATTTCCCGTGGCAGATAACAGTCTAGGAAGGCCTCTAAAAAGCTGGACCAGATCGGAGGGGAGACATCTCTCCCTTGGGACCTTTCCCAACTTTCGTACCACAACACAGCAATATCCCGCAGCCGGAATACCGCTAACTCAACCGACTCTGTAGATGTCACATGCATAACCCAGAAGATTCTCTGCATCTAATCCAGGAAGTCCAAGGGTCCTCTGCCTGATCCGACCCTGTGAACTGCGGGGGACCTAGTGCCAAGAATTCTCGGACCCTCGAACTTCCAGGCCCACCTGATGACTCTGCTGTTATGGGTGGCACTGATTGGCGCTAAGTAGCCATCATTCGTTCCAACATAACTAATGCACTTCAAATTTCTAGATGGTGTGGGTATAGGAACTGTCAGAGGTAATGTCGTCCCAAGTGGCTCTTGGTGGGGTGGGGACTGCTGTGAAGGTCGAGATGATACCTCTGTATCGCCCTCAGATCGGGCTGATTCTAAGTGAGGCTGAGGCATCCAACTGGTGCCTTCTCTTGCTGTGGTATCATGTCTTCTACCAGTGACAGGATATCGCTGGTCTGCCATTTTATCTTTAAACAAAGAGTATGATAAGTTTTAGGGACTCAACCCTATATGTTTTAGGGACTCAACCCAAGTTTGTCATGCCCCGCCTTGGGAGGCATGACTGGCACCAGGTGCCCTACTAAGACCTGGACTGTTGGACTACTGAGCCTAAGCACTTTTGGTGCCAAGCTGGCTCTAACTTTTGGTTCATGGAACCAATGGGCTATATAACGACTATAAATACAGCCTCCGGCCAACTAGGCCTATAGCCACCTGTAAGAAAACAATAGCTAACCAGAACAACAGTAGTATAAAGGAACCTATGCGGGCCGACAAGGCCACCATGCTGACTAGTTTCACTAAACCTTGAATCAAATCACCCATTCATAATCCTACATACCTGTTGGTAGCTGATTCTAACACTTCTTTGAGTGCCCAATAGAGAATTGAAGGAAATTGAGGAATAATAGCTTGATCACCCTCTCAAACTTGTCTACCTTGCATGCATGAACGAATAAGGCCTAAAATGAACTTAACCCCTTTAAAAGTCACTATTCATAACTCAAAACTTCATAGTTTAGGCCTTAGGAACTTAGGAATTATGAAAAAGCCCTTACTAAATTTGCAAAAAATAACTGCCAGGTGGCCCTAACGGGTGACCTGATGACTGGTTATGGGTGACCACGACTCGTGGTCACCATCCGTGATGTACACTGCCTTGGCTCGTCAAATTTTACTCTAGGCTTTCTAATAACTCCCTCCATGAATCATGGGGACTAACCACGACTCGTGGGGACCTCCCGTCAAGTCTACTGCCCTCATTCTTTCCTTTTCCTAATTCCTCTCCCCCACGGTTGACCCAACGACTTTTGGGGACAACGAGTCGTGGTCTTGCCCGTTGGGTCTCATTTCTTCCAGCCTTCTCACTAAATACCTGGACCTTCCTCACGAGTCACATCACGACTTGTGGGTAGTCCTCACGAGTCTCCGCATGACTCATTCTGAGTCTGCTGCAAAATTTAAACTTTTTTCTCCGTTTCAACTCTCGGGTCTGATCTTTGGGCTTCCAGGGTATAACAATATCTCCCCCTTGGGAACATTCGTCCTCGAATGTTGGAAAACACACAGAAAAGAAGAGATATCCAATTATAATATTCAAATTTTGATCATTTAAACCAAAAACTAACGGAATGACCACCTCCGATTCAAACTACACAGTTGAACTGAATTCATGAATCATACATACATCCACATACATAAAAGAAACTTGCGCACATGAACTGAACATGAATCTAAATAGAGTTTTAGGGAAAAACTGATACCTCAAGCTAAAATTGAGCCGATAGAGAATAATTATGGGCATCTAGCCATCATATCCACTTCGGCCTCCCACATAGCTCCTTCAACATGCTGATTCCTCCATAACACTTTAACTGAAGCTACTTCCTTATTCCTTAGCCTTTGAACTTGTCGATCCAATATTTCCACCGGAACCTCCTCATAGCTAAAGCTGTCTTTTACACCAGCAATGTCTACCGGGATAACTAAAGTTGGATCACCCAAACACTTATTCAAAAGTGACACATGAAACACAGGATGCACAAAAGCTAATTCTGAAGGCAAGTGAAACTCATAAGCCACCTTGCCAACGCGTCACACTATCCAATACGGGCCAACATAGCGGGGACTAAGTTTTCTTGTCTTTCCAAATCGAATCACTCCCTTCATGGGAGACACCCTTAGAAATACCCTTTCATCGAATTCAAATTCTAACTCTCTTCTTCTTATGTCAGCATAAGACTTTTGGTGACTCTAGGCAGTTTTCAACCTGTATCTCATCAACTGAACCTTCTCCATTTCCTCGTGAACCAAATCCAACCCTATCATTTCTGCCTCACCAACCTCAAACCATCCGACAGGTGACCTACATCTCTGTCTGTAGAGAGCCTCGAAACGACGCCATCTGGATACTAGAGTGATGGTTGTTATTATAGGCAAACTCGATCAGGGGCAAGTGATCATCCCAACTACCTTTGAAGTCCATCACACATGCTCTCTACATGTCTTCGAGAGTCTGGATTTTCTACTCCGCTTGATCATCTGTTTGCAGGTGAAACACTATGCTGATCTTAATCTATGTACCCAATTCTTTTTGAAAAGACTTCCAAAATTGAGAGGTAAATTGAGTACCTCGATATGAAATAATGGATAAGGGCACTCCATGCAATCGGACCAACTCGTGAATATATAGTTTGGCATAATCCTCCATCAAATCTGTGGTCTTAATTGGTAGCAAATGTGCAGCCTTGGTCAACCTGTCTACCATAACCCAAATGGAATCATATTGTCGACAAGTACGAGGAAGACCTATGAGGAAATCCATATTAATTCTTCCCACTTCCAATTAGGAATGCTGATATCCTGAAGCACATCTCCTGGTCTCTGATGCACAACGTTTACTTGCTTACAGTTCGAACACTTGGCCACCAATTCTTCAATATCCTTCTTCATGCCATTCCACCAATAGATTTCCCGTAAGTCTCGGTACATCTTGGTGGCACCTAGATGGATCGAATACTTGGATCCATGAGCCTCATGCAACATCCGGCTCCTCTAATAGTCTGCATACGGTACACACAAGCGACCCTGGTACCGAAGCATGCCATCTCCCCCTTAGGAGAAGATTTCCACCTTCTGACATTGAACGACTTCCTTCAACTTTACCAAAATCGGTTCCTCATCTGGTCTGGATTTCACATCAATCACCAAGGATGATTCTAATCCGTTTTGAACCACCATACCGCCATTGGTCGAGTCAACCAACCTAACTCCCAACCTTGCGAGTCGATGCACATCCCTCACCAACTCCTTTTTCCCTTCATCCACATAGGATACACTCTCCATAGAGAGTCTACTAAGTGCGTCCGCTACCACATTAGCCTTACCCGGATGATAAAGAACACTCATATCATAGTCCTTGAGTAGTTCCAACCACCTCCTTTGTCGAGATTGAGATCTTCTGCGGGAACACATATTGTAAATTCTTGTGGTTAAAGGCTTGGCCCCGTCCCATTTGGAGAATGACCCCTTATGGAACGGCTTAGTAAGTTATTCTCGCGTAAACACATCCATGTGGACAAGATACAAGTAATGTCGCCATATCTTCAAGGAGAATACCACTGCGGCCAATTCAAGATCATGGGTCTGGTAATTCTTCTCATGAACTTTTAACTGTCTAGAGGCAATGCACACCCGATTTTGATTCTCGAAGCATTGCAATACACCACAAATCCATTGGTACCTTCGGGCAGAGTCAACACCGATGCTGAGGTAAGTCGGGTCTTCAACTCTTCAAAGCTCTTCTAACAAGCCTCCGACCATTGAAACTTCACCTTCTTCTGGGTCAATTTGGTCAAAAGTGCTGCAATAGATGAGAAACCCTCAACAAATCTTCGATAGTAGTCGGCTAAACCTAAGAAACTCTGAATATCTGAATGATTCACTGATCTAGGCTAATTCTTCACCGCCTCAACTTTGTGGAATCTTCCCTTATTCCCTCACTTGATACCACATCTCCCAAAAAGGCTACAGAGTTCAACCAGAACTCGCACTTGCTGAACTTGGCATTTAATTGACGATCCTTGAGAGTCTGAAGCACTACTCTCAAATGAGTGGCATGTTCCTCCTCTCTCCTAGAGTATATAAGGATGTCATCAATGAAAACGATCACGAACATGTCCAGGTATGGCTTGAACACTCTGTTCATCACATCCATAAAAGTCGCGGGACCATTCGTTAGTCTAAAAGACATAACTACAAACTCATAATGACCATATCATGTCTTGAAGGCCGTTTTCGAGATGTCACTCTCCTGAACTAAGCTGATGATACCCGGATCTGAGATCTATATTTGAAAAACACTTGGCACCCTGAAGCTGGTCAAACAAATCATTGATCCTAGGTAAAGGATACTTGTTCTTGACAGTGACCTTGTTCAATTGTCGATAATCAATGCATATGCGAAGAGAACCATCCTTCTTTCGAACAAATAAGACTGGTGCACCCCATGAAGACTAGCTCGGTCTAATGAAACCCTTATCTAACAAGTCCTTCAATTGCTCTTTCAACTCTTTCAACTCGGCTAGAGCCATTTTGTAGGGAGGAATAGATATAGGCTGCGTGTCGAGAAGAAGGTCAATACCAAAATCGATCTCCCGCTCGGGAGGAACACCTAGCCAATCATCAGGAAAGACCTCTAGATACTCACATACTACTGGAACTGACTGGATAATCGGGGTATCAGACTCAACATCCTAAACCTTGATTAGATGGTACACACAACCCTTAGAAATCATCTTTCTGGCCTTAAGGTACGAAATGAAATGAGCTACAAGTACAGCTGAACTACCCTTCAATTCTAAGACTGACTCACCCGAAAATTTGAACTCTACTTTTTGGGTTCTACAATTAATTGAAGCATAGCATGCAAATAACCAATCCATGCTGAGAATAACATCAAAATCGGTCATGGCTAACTCTATCAAATCTATTGAGGTGATCTTTTAAAGGATTGAGACTGGGCAACATCTATACACCCATCTAGCTAAAACTAAGTCACCTACTGAAGTAGAAACTGAGAAGGGTTCTGACAAGAATTCAGGACTGACTCTGAAGATACTGGCCATATTAGGTGTCACGAAAGACAAGATAGCCCCTGGATCAAACAAAGCATAAACATCAATATGGAAAACTCGCAACATACCAGTGACTACATCCGGGGAGACCTTCTACTCTTGATAGGATGCTAAGGCATAGAATCTATTCTGGCGTTGACCGCTAGCTGTGCTAGTAGATGCCCCCTGATGGGCTGATCGAGTAGGAGGGACTGCTGAACTAGAAGTTGGGCATCGGCCCCCAAATTGATCCTGTCTCGCTGCTGGGCAATCTCTAAGAATGTTTTCGATCTTTCCACACCTGAAACAAGCACCTGAACCTGCAAAGCACTAGCCTATGTGCCCCTGACCACATTTGCGACAAGCTGGGATGTTGGAATCTGTGGGTCTGCTACTCTGACCCCTCGAGCATGATGCTCGCTCTCTCTGATCATGTCTAGTACTGGATGGCGCACTCAATGCCGAAGATGCTGGAGCTGATGACCTTTGGTGAATCTATTGTCGGTGCCCACCACCTGATCTCGACTGGGAGAATCGGTGGTCATCATCCTGGCCCTCTTGGCCTCCCTCTCTCTTAGATGTGCCTCCTCCATCTGTTGGTCGTACAACACTATCCGTGGAAAATCCATATCCTGATGGAGCATGGAGGTCCTACAATCCTTATCAAGATAACCCACTACTCCATGCATAAACCTTCTCACCCACTCGCTCTGATCAGCTACTAAATCTGGAGCATATTTTGATAAGCGAATGAACTCAAGGGAATACTCTTGTACTGTCATCCTCCTTGCTTCAAATTCACAAACTCCGCTTCCTTTAACTCCATCATCTCACGAGGGAAGAATTAGTCTAGAAAGGAAACATGGAACTCTTCCTAAGTGACAAGACCTACTCTGGCGACCCTGCTATCCTTCCATTGGCGGAACCAGATATGTGCGACCCCCTTCAACTGGTAAGAGGCCAACTCTGTGCACTCAACTCCATTCACCCCCATGACTTCGGTGATATCCACTATCTCATCTATGAACTCATGCGGGTCCTCATCTACCTTGGACCCAAGGAACTCCGGCGGTTCATCCTCGATAAGTATCTGACTCGAGTCGCCGTTGCATTACCATTCTACGAAACATGCATAATGGCCTGCTAATTGACCTGAGCGACCAAGGCTTGCGCTAACATCTGAATAGCGGCTAGGAACTCAGCATGAGCGATTGGCTTTGGTGCTTTGTGCTCCTGAACTGGTTGGGCTTGCTGGTGCCCATTATCGTTTCCATCCTCCTGGCCTTCACCATTCCCATTTCTCCTACCATACATTCCTTGAGGAGCCATGATTCTGTAATTGCAAATAGAACGAATTAGAAGGATAGAGATTCTTTTCATCATAGGACATAGATCATGAAAGAAGGGACCATCTTTCTAAACGTCTCGTATCCTCTTCATCATAAGTGTGGCACGCATCACACCCATGAAAAAGACTCTGCTTAACGCGGCTTTCAGACACCCTAGGATACTTCAAATCTATTACTCTAATACCATGTTTTGTCACGATCCGAACGGAGGCTCGGATCGTAACACGGGACAAGGAGCCCCGAGAGATGCCAAGTCAACCCATGGCATAAGCATACATCTAATCTTAATCAAGAAAATTGAATAATTGATAAAATAATCATAGCAGAAGTCTAACTTGAATATAACATCAGAATGTGAGATCTGAAGATGAATACATACATATGTCTGAAAAGCCTCTAAACATGACGAGTTAATGGGACAAGACCCCAACTAACTCAAAAAAACTGAAATTGAAATACATAAAGGAAAGCTGAATAGTGTAGTCCTTGGGAAATGAGGAATCACACACAATTAGAGTGCTAACTCTGATAAGCTGACTACGAGCGGGGCTGAATTTGGGAGCTAGGTCCTGTATCATGAAACGATACAGAATAGAGTATGCGGTCAATACATGAAAGGTACCAAGTATGCAAGGTAAGTATAACTGCTAAGGTATATAAAATAATTTAAAGACAATGCATAATGTAAATGTAAACATAAGAATCTGAGACTAGGACTTGCATGCATTCTTTCTGAAATCATGATCTCTTCATAACATAACATAACATAACATAACTTCATAACATCATAATTGAATTGATTGACTCAAAGATGAATTCTGACATTTATAAGTAAAGCTGAACATTGAGTCAAACCTTCTTTAGAACATGCATTTATATAAATCTCATGAATAATGAAACATGCATGTCTAAAATCATGAGGAACAATGGGAAACTTGTCATTTAACCAACATACCACGATAGAGCTTAAATGGTACCAACTATCACACTCAAGTGGGTAGAGTCGTCCAAAGCCTTTCCAGGCAAGGGACGATACCATGATATCGATATCAAGTTGAAGACCCATCTGGTCAAGGGAAGAGTGCAAGGGAGTTTCCAAAGTCATAATTGATCACGGGCAAAAATATATGCCCGAGATAAGCTTTACGACTTAAATTAGTCTTGTTTATCTAAGACTATTGTATACATTTTCATGTAATTTTAGATGAAGTAAAGATATGTGCTAAACAACATGATCAGCCTTTGTTTTGTAGGTTTTGATGACTTTTGAGAAACTAATCCATGAGTTGGTGAGGTAAAGGCTTGGAAACGGAATTAACACGCGAACGTCGGCAAAGAGGAGGCACAAAACAGCCCACCTGCGCATTGGCAACGTGCCACGGCAGGCAGGCCGCTCACAACAGCCCACCTGCGCGTTGGAAACGTGCCACTGCAGGTGGCCTCCGCGACCAAGGGCTTCCAACGCGCTGCCTAAGCAGCGTGACACGCTGCCAATGCGGCAGGGTGCTGCCCGGGCCAGTTTCGGGTGATTTTCCAGAGGGCTTCCGCGTCCGTATCGTGTCACGGAGGCCGTGCTCCGCGATGCACTCCGTGACACGTTGCTTGTTATTTCGCGAAAGAGTCCTACTACTATAAATAGCACACTTAGGTTTATTTTTCAGAATGCGGACTTGGTGGAGCAAGGACGTGGGTTACAGGCAGTTGAGGGACGAAAAGTTCAGGGTTTTTTCTCTCTTTCTTTCTTCTCTAATTCAATTGTTTGTATGATTAACACTTGTTTTAGGATGATTAATCCACAAATGAGTGGCTAATTCCCTTCCTTGCTGAGGTTATGAACACTTGTGATGAATTTTGATTATTGATTATATGGTTTTTCATCTTCTTCTTCCATGTTGTTCTATTAATTCTTGTTCTTACTGCATTGGTGTGTGGCCTACATTAATGTACATCTAAAAAGTCCGATTTCACTCAAGAGAGCATGAAATTGGAAAGTTGTGAATTAATAGGATATTGTTCTTTACTTGATTTGGGAAGATTGAGTTTTGATGTGCTTTCCTGATAGAAATATACTTGAAAGCCGTATTATTCAATTTAGGAACCGGAATTGTATGGCTAGAACATGAATTGCATTTGATCACAGAAATGTAGAAGGATGGTTCATGATTCTTAAGTGAGATTAAATACGAGAGTTTTAATCTCTTGGCAATTGTTCTTGGCTAGCAATAGGAAGAAAAGATTAACCAATTTATGATGATAATCAGTTTCATTACATGTTCTTTAACCTCAACACGCTCTTATTCATAGTCCAAATTCAAAGTAGATAATTGTTTGTAGTTTAGTATAAAATTTATAAAACAAATTATTCACTTTTTGGTTACGTTGTTGTCAGCATATTTAGAAGTTAAATATAGTATAGTATACTTAAGCAAACTTCACTTAATCCGAGTCTCTGAGGGATCGATACTTGGCTTACTAAAGCCACTTACTACTTGTTCGACCACGTGCACTTGCGTGTCGGTTTAGATACCCAACGAACCACCGAACAAGTTTTTGGCGCCATTGCCGGGTGATCACGGGCAAAAATATATGCCCGAGATACTCTTTATTACTTAAATTAGTCTTGTTTATCTAAGTTATCGTATACATTTTCATGTAATTTTATATAACGTGGAGATATGTGCTAACCAACATGATTAGCCTTTGTTTTGTAGGTTTCAATGATGTTTGAGTAACTAATCCATGAGTTGGTGAAGTAGAAGCTTGGAAACGAAATTAACACGCGAACGTCGGCAAGGAAGAGGCAAAAAACAGCCCACCGGCGCGTCGACAAGGTGCCACGGCAGGCAGGCCGCTCAAAACAGCCCACCTGCGCGTTGGCAACGTGCCACGGCAGGTGGACTCCGCGACCATGGGGCTGCAACGCGCTTCCCAGGCAGCGTGACACGTTGCCAACACGGCAAGGTGCTGCCTGGGCCGATTTCGGGTGATTTTCCAGAGAGCCTCCGCGTCCGTAGCGTGTCACGGAGGCCGTGCTCCGCGATGCACTCCGTGACATGTTTCTTGTTAATCCGGGAAAGATTCCTACTAATATAAATAGCACACTTAGGTTTATTTTTCATAATTAAGACTTGGTGGAGCAAGGAACATGGGTGAGGAGCAGTTGAGGGACGAAAAAGCTAAGAGTTTTCTTCTCTTCCCTTCTTCTTTCCTTCAATTGTATGCATGATTAACACTCATTCTAGGATGATTAATCCAAGAATGAGTGGCTAATTCCTTTCTTGCTGAGGTTTTGAACTTGTGTAATGAATGTTGGTAATAATTGATAGGGTTTCTTCTTCTTCTTGCATGTTGTTCTATTAATTCTTGTGTTTATTACATTATTGATTGGCCAACAATAATGTACATCTAAAAAGTCCAATTTCACTCGAGAGAGCAAGAAATTGGAAAGTTGTGAATTAATAGGGTATTGTTCTTAACTTGATTTGGGAAAATTGGGTTTTGATGTGCTTTCCTGATAGAAATATACTTGAAAGTTGTATTAGTCAATTTAGGAACCGGAATTGTATTGCTAGGTCATAAATTGCATTTGATCACATAAATGTAGACGAATGGTTTATGATTCTAAAGTGAGATTAAATACGAGAGTTTTCATCTCTAGGCTAATGTTCTTGGCTATCAACATGAAGAGAAAAATAACCGAATTATGATTACTATCGAATTCATTACTTGTTCTTAACCTTGGCATGCTCTTATCCATAGTTTCAATTCAAAGTAAATATTTGTTAATAGTTTTAGTATATAGTTTATAAACAAAAATTATTTAACTTTTGGTTACATTGTTGTCAACATAATTAGAAGTAAACTAGAATATAGTATACTTAAGCAATTTTACTTATCCAGAGTCTCCTTGGATCGATACTTGGCTTACTTAGCCACTTTATTACTTGTTTGACCACGTGCACTTGCGTGTCGGTTTTTACCCCATACCATAGCACCGAGCAAGTTTTTGGCGCCGTTGCCGGGGAGGCTAGGCGATTTGTGAAATTGTGTTAAGTGTAAATTTACTGTATTTTTGTTTTATTTTCTTAAGTGTTGACAACTTGGTCTTAGTATTTGTTTTAATTCTTTGTTCATTTTAATTTTTCTCTCTTTCGGATACCCTCATTGACATGACATCTTGGAATATAAATGGTGGATACGCATATTTCGGTGAATCTTGCATGAATTGCGGAGGACCCCACTTGTGGCAAAACTGTAACATGTGCAATATATGTGGGTGTCAATATGGCCATTGGGGTGATTGTCCAAAGGCTTATTCCTCTCCCCCAAGCCCCTACTATGATCCTTTTGTTGATTTTGCTGAATATAGGCATGTTGAAAATGAGGACTTGGGACGCCAAGTTTAAATAGAGGACATGATGAAACAACTCCTGGAGCAATCAGAAGCAATGAAGGAGTCGGTGGAAGAATTGATAATTCAGCAAAAGGAGAATGCCGAGGCTGTAAGCAGGATGAGCGTCAAATTCACTGAGATGATCGCTGAAGCTGAAGCTTGTGATGACTTGCAGGTAACAGTTTTAGCCGATATTCAAGAGGAACTACAAGCAGAGGACAAGGGTGGATTTTTGGATGAAGCCCAACAATTAGAATCTCTTGAGTGTCCTAGTGATGGGCTCACACTTATGGAAAAGCCCTTCTTGGAAGAAGAGATAGAGTATCCCCCAATTGACTTTAATGGTGAGATAGATGTCGATGCCGAGAAGGAGTATACAAGTAAGGAGGTCAAGCAAAATGCAGTTTCAGAGTTGAGGTGTATTGGACCACACTCTATGCATTTTTCAACATTAAATTTGGTTGACAACATAGAAATAGAGTCTTCCAAGTTTGTAGAGAAATGTCTAGAGGAGGACCAAGCACCATATATTTTGAAATTTGCTAACTCAGAAAGACAAAATGACTTCGCTTACTTAAGGACCAATAAATACAAAAGGCAACATCTACTATTTGGTCCTTACAAATTTTCACCACCACCCCTGGAGCATAAGAGGAAATTAGAGAAGAAATTAGGGGTGAGATTCATATCCTCAAGGTGGAGGAAAAAGTGGTGAAACTTGGTACGTCGTGCCGCGACGTAAAATTAGGCGCTGCTTGGGAGGCAACCCAAGGGTACCATGGGTACCATTTTAATTTCTTGCATTTATGTTTATTTTATTTATTTCTCATCTTGTATTGTTTTGGTGGAAAGTTAAGCACAGATGGAGGGGAAGTCTGAGTACCCGTGGAAAAGGAAGCTAACAAGCATGGAAGAGAAAAAGTGTGGGGTTGAACACCCACTTGTGCAAGTTGAAGAGAGGCATGTTGTTAGCTAAGCCTAAAGGCCTCAGGGAGTATTTCTCACCCTTTTTAAATTTTAATTTGATGCTATGAGGACATAGCATGATTTAAGTGTGGGGTGAGGGAAATTTCAAGGGAAATTTCAAAATTTTCTGTGCTTAACGATTTTGGTGAATGTAATGCTTGTGCAAAAGTTGGTGCGAAATTTGAAAATTTGAAAAATTTGAAATTTTTTTGTGAATTAAGCATGACTTCATCACCCGTTGGTTTTTCTTTTCGGTTCTTTTCCGACGGGGGGTCTTTGAACCGAAGAATTAAAAAAAAAAATCTTTCCTTGGTCTGTATATAAAGTTTTTTTAGTCATAGCTAGGGACTGTTTCCAACGATGGATGGATGACGACCGTCTTGAGGAAAATTAATCGATAGGTTCTGGTTTTTGAAACCATAACTAATTGGTGATGGATGTTCTTGTTATGTGCTATAAATGTTTGTAAGATGCAAGTATGTTCAGCATGAAGCATGCAAGTGTATAACTTTGTTTGAGACACTTAGGCTCTTGAATTTGACTCAATATGATGGAAGCTTAATTCTGAATTCGTGTGATTAGCTGAGTAAGAGTCTACTGATTGTGTCTTGATTTGAGCATGTGCCATGAGTGTAAGGTTTTTGAGTATTCCGTGCTATTGTGGATTGTCTAGAACTTGCCTGGTGTGTTTATAAAACGAAATGAAGGATGTGAATTGGAGGAAATGATATAGGCATTTCTTTGAATGAACCAAACTTTTATCCCTCATTATACCTACCTTGAAAAATTAATCCTCGTTAACCCCATTGAGCCTTGAGCCTATTCTTTGACAGCTGCAATATAAGCTTAATCCTTTTTCTTTCATTAGCCTTGAAATTGAACCAAAACTCCTAAGCGCTTAAAGGAAAAATCCGAAAGATTGAAGGAGTGAGAAGAATGAAAAAAAAAGGGGAAAGTAGAAATTGTAAAAGTTGAGAAAGGTTGAGGGTGCACTTGTTTGAATATGGGTGAGTATTAGTAGGGAGAAAGAAAATAAATAAATGAAAAGTTGCTTATAGAACTCCTTACTAATAAGCTAAAAGTGTCGAAAGAAATGGGGGAACAAAAGAGGAAAAAGAAAGATGAAAAGAGAAAAAGGTGAAGTGAGGGAAGGGAAGTTTGTAATGAAGGCGTGATGTATTAAAAGCACTTAGGAAAGATAGTCACTATTACTGATCACAATAGTACCTACCCGCACCTGAGTTACATTACAACCTAAAAAGTCCTACTTGATCTTACATTCACACATCCTTATATTAGTGGAATAAAACACTAAGGGCAAGCTTATGGGTCATTACATAATGCATGTGAATTCTTTGTGAGAGTGAGCGTAATTCTATTCATGTACCCGCACATGTTGTGATGTAAAAAAAATTGTTTTTGCATGTGATTGGGTAACTCTCTTTCCGTGAGGGGCACATGTTGAATGGAGGATATAATTCATGTGGGATTTCTTAATCAGTTAATTTACATGAGTTTGCTAAAATTGAGAGTCCCGACTCTTGAGGTTAAGAAGTCTTAACATAGTTGTACTTCATTTCAATGATCAAATCAGGCATGCTCTATTTTTAGCTTGTATCTTACGTAATCATTATAGTCGTAACCTGAATTATCTTGCTAAATTAGTTATGTGGGAGTCTCCATATGCATGATATGTAAAAGGTTGTTCGAGGACGAACAAGGCTTTAAGTGTGGGGTTGTGATCACGGGAAAAAATATATGCCCGAGATACTCTTTATTACTTAAATTAGTCTTGTTTATCTAAGTTATCGTATACATTTTCATGTAATTTTATATAACGTGGAGATATGTGCTAACCAACATGATTAGCCTTTGTTTTGTAGGTTTCAATGATGTTTGAGTAACTAATCCATGAGTTGGTGAAGTAGAAGCTTGGAAACGGAATTAACACGCGAACGTCGGCAAGGAAGAGGCACAAAACAGCCCACCGGCGCGTCGACAAGGTGCCACGGCAGGCAGGCCGCTCAAAACAGCCCACCTGCGCGTTGGCAACGTGCCACGGCAGGTGTACTCCGTGACCATGGGGCTGCAACGCGCTGCCCAGGCAGCGTGACACGTTGCCAACGCGGCAAGGTGCTGCCTGGGCCGATTTCGGGTGATTTTCCAGAGAGCCTCCGCGTCCGTAGCGTGTCATGGAGGCCGTGCTCCGCGATGCACTCCGTGACACGTTGCTTGTTAATCCGGGAAAGATTCCTACTAATATAAATAGCACACTTAGGTTTATTTTTCATAATTAAGACTTGGTGGAGCAAGGAACGTGGGTGAGGAGCAGTTGAGGGACGAAAAAGCTAAGAGTTTTCTTCTCTTCCCTTCTTGTTTCCTTCAATTGTATGCATGATTAACACTCATTCTAGGATGATTAATCCAAGAATGAGTGGCTAATTCCTTTCTTGCTGAGGTTTTGAACTTGTGTAATGAATGTTGGTAATAATTGATATGGTTTCTTCTTCTTCTTGCATGTTGTTCTATTAATTCTTGTGTTTATTACATTATTGATTGGCCAACATTAATGTACATCTAAAAAGTCCAATTTCACTCGAGAGAGCAAGAAATTGGAAAGTTGTGAATTAATAGGGTATTGTTCTTAACTTGATTTGGGAAAATTGGGTTTTGATGTGCTTTCCTGATAGAAATATACTTGAAAGCCGTATTAGTCAATTTAGGAACCGGAATTGTATTGCTAGGTCATAAATTGCATTTGATCACAAAAATGTAGACGAATGGTTTATGATTCTAAAGTGAGATTAAATACGAGAGTTTTCATCTCTAGGCTAATGTTCTTGGCTATCAACATGAAGAGAAGAATAACCGAATTATGATTACTATCGAATTCATTACTTGTTCTTAACCTTGGCATGCTCTTATCCATAGTTTCAATTCAAAGTAAATATTTGTTAATAGTTTTAGTATATAGTTTATAAACAAAAATTATTTAACTTTTGGTTACATTGTTGCCAACATAATTAGAAGTAAACTAGAATATAGTATACTTAAGCAATTTTACTTATCCAGAGTCTCCTTGGATCGATACTTGGCTTACTTAGCCACTTTATTACTTGTTTGACCACGTGCACTTGCGTGTCGGTTTTTACCCCATACCATAGCACCGAGCAAGTTTTTGGTGCACATCCCGTATTCAGAACAGGTTGCCCACTAAACTGAAGGATCCTGGAAGTTTTACTATCCAGCTGACGATTGGGCAAAGTATCCGAGCTCGTGGGTTATGCGACTTGGGGGCAAGTATAAATCTGATGCCATCTTCGGTATTCAGAAAGTTAGGGCTAGGGAGTCCTAGACCTACAACAGTGATCTTGCAGCTAGCAGACAGGTCTTTAGCTAAGCCGGATGGCATTGTTGAGGATGTGCTAGTGCAGGTAGGCTCCCTCATTTTTCCGGTAGATTTCATTGTTCTGGATTTTGAACCAGATGCGGAAGTCCCATTTATTTTGGGACGACCCTTTTTGGCAATAGGAAAGGCATTGATCGATGTAGCTGCGGGTAAACTTACAATGCAAGCACATGACAAGGTAGAGGTATTTGATGTGTTAAAAGCCATGAAGCTGCCGGCTATACATGAGGAGCTGTCGGAAATCAGCGTGGTTGAACATGTAGAAAGTAAGCCGGCTGTTGAAGTTCAAGACCCCTTGGAGAGAGCGCTTACGCATACTGATCATTTTGGGGATGGAGAAGCTTGTGGAATGGTTCAATTGTTGGATGGAGCACCTAAATATCCGAGAAGACAGGAATTTCAGTCCTTGATGAGATCACTAGAGCCGTTGCCGAAACCGTCTGTTGAGGAGGCACCGAAATTGGAGCTGAAAGAATTGCCTCCCCATTTAAAATATATCTTTTTGGGGGAGGGAGAGACGTTACCGGTTATTATCTCTGCAGACTTGACAGAGGAACAGGAACAGGCAGCTTTGGGGGTCTTAAGGAAGAGGAAGAAAGCAATGGGTTGGCAAATGTCCGACTTTCAGGGTATAAATCCAGCTTTCTGCACGCACAGGATATTTATGGAGACAGGAGCCAAGCCAACTGTTCAGCCACAGAGGAGACTTAATCCAGCAATGAAAGATGTGGTAAGGAAGGAAATAATCAAGTGGCTTGATGCAGGTGTAGTCTACCCAATTTCAGACAACGAGTGGGTCAGTCCCGTTCAATGTGTTCCTAAGAAAGGGGGGATGACTGTAATCACCAATGAGAAAAATGAGTTAATCCCCACACGAACCGTCACAGGCTGGCGAATTTGTATGGACTACCGAAAACTGAATGAAGCCACGAGGAAAGACCATTACCCCATTCCTTTTATTGACCAAATACTTGACAGGTTGGCAGGCCAGGAATATTATTGCTTTCTTGATGGGTATTCCGGCTATAACCAAATAGCCATCGCTCCTGAGGATCAAGAGAAGACGACGTTCACCTGTCCTTATGGGACATATGCTTTCAGGCGAATGCCGTTTGGGTTATGCAACGCACCCGCCACATTTCAGAGATGATGGTTATATTCCATGACATGGTTGAAGATTTCGTTGAGGTATTTATGGATGATTTTTCTGTTTTTGGTAATTCGTTTGCTACTTGCTTGTAGAATCTTGACAGGGTACTGGCTCGATGTGAAGAATCCAACCTCGTGTTAATCTGGGAGAAATGCCACTTCTTAGTGAAGGAGGGGATTGTCCTGGGCCACAAAGTGTTTTTCATTCCATTTATTATGCAAGCAAGACCCTGAATACGGCTCAGAGCAATTACACAGTCACAGAAAAAGAAATGCTAGCTCTGGTGTTTGCATTTGACAAGTTCCGGTTTTATTTGGTGGGTTCGAAAGTGGTGGTGTACACTGATCATGCAGTTATTCGATACCTATTCAACAAGAAAGATGCTAAGCCCAGATTGATCAGATGGATCTTATTGCTACAGGAGTTCGACCTTGAGATTAGAGACAGAAAGGGGAGTGAAAATCAGGTAGCAGATCACCTATCACGACTGGAGAGTCGGTCGCATATGATGGAAAGTGATGACATTAATGAGGACTTCCCAGATGAGCAACTATTGGCAGTGGGAGAAGCAGAAGTTCCCTGGTATGCTGACATAGTCAACTTGCTAGTGAGCGGAGTTTACCCCCCTGAAGCAACAGACCAGCAAAGAAGAAAATTGAGGCATGACAGCCGATATTATGTATGGGACGAGCCATATTTGTTCAAGCAGGGACCAGACCAGGTGATGAGAAGATGCATCCCAGAGAGTCAGATAGCAGAGGTGCTAAGGGGCTGCCATTCTTCATTGTATGGAGGGCATCACGGAGGTGAGAGAACATCACATAAGGTTCTTCAGTCAGGTTTCTTTTGGCCGACCCTGTTCAGAGATTCTATGGAGTATGTCAAAATGTGTGATAGATGTCAGCGGACAGGAACAATTGGCAGAAGACAAGAGATGCCTTTGCAGAACATACTGGAAGTTGAGCCCTTTGATGTATGGGGCATTGATTTCATGGGTCCATTCCCACCGTCATTTGGAAATCGTTACATCTTGGTAGCTGTAGATTATGTATCAAAATGGGTGGAAGCAATAGCTTGCCCCAGGAATGATAACAAGGTAGTAACAAAGTTTGTGAAGAAACACATTCTCACAAGGTTTGGGACACCCCGAGCAATTATCAGTGACGGAGGAGCTCATTTTGTCAATGCAAGCTTCAAGAAATTATTGGCTAAGTATGGGGTGCGCCATAAAGTGGCCACAACATATCACCCCCAAACTAGTGGGCAGGTAGAGGTGTCAAATAGGGAGGTAAAACAGATTCTTCAGAAAACGGTGAACACACAATGGAATGATTGGTCTGGTAAACTTGATGATGCGTTGTGGGCCTACCGAACAACTTATAAGACACCGATTGGAACGTCACCATACCGATTGGTCTATGGCAAAGCATGTCATCTCCCGGTTGAACTTGAGCATCGAGCTTTCTGGGTTGTTAGAAAGCTAAATATGGACTTAGAGCTGGCGGGTAAAAAGAGATTGATGTAGCTCAGCGAACTTGATGAATTCCGCTGGCATGCCTATGAGAGTGCGAAGTACTACAAGGAAAGAACCAAAAGATGGCACGACAAGCATGTGGTGCATCGCATTTTCGAACCAGGACAGAAAGTTTTTCTTTTTAATTCAAGATTGAAATTGTTTCCTGGTAAGCTGAGGTCTAAATGGTCTGGACCGTTTGAAGTAGTGAGAATGACCCCTCATGGGGCGGTAGAACTGTGGCAAGAAGATAGGAGTGCTACGTTCTTGGTAAATGGGCAGAGATGCAAGCACTACTGGGGAGATGACCATGATCGGGACAAATCGTCCATCTCCCTAGTAGAAACTTGAGCATAAAGGCTGTCGAGCCGCGACGTTAAACCAGGCGCTGCACGGGAGGCAACCCGTGAGAGAAAAAAAAAATATATTTTTCTTTCTTTTTCCTTAGTGTAAAGTTTTTCTTTTATTCTATTTTCTTTTCTTTTTCTTGACTAGGCTTAGATTTGCGTTTTATTTAGTAAATTTGTTTTATTTAGTAGTTTAGTAACTCTTTTATTTTTTATTTTTTATTTTTTAGTAGGGAATCCATTAATTGAACCAATTCTTCTTTAGTGAGGTGATTTTCAGGTATACTGGAGGAAAAATACTTGGAATCGAGGAAACGAGGCGAGGTATGAAAAATAAAATTTGATGGTGAAACAGAGCACTGGCGCATTGGCACCGTGTCACGGAGGCAATGCTCCGCGTTGACCTCCGTGACACGTTGAAGGCAAATCTGGAATTTTTTAAAATTCCAGTAAGCCAACGCGTTGGCTCCGTGTCACGGAGGAGGGGCTCCGCGTTACCTTCCGTGACACGTTGCCCTTATCCCAGTGCCGGGTCACACCGGGTTTCCGGGTGACCCGCGTGTTTCCTTTAAATAAACCCCCGATTCTCGCCCATTTTCCCCCATTCCCTATACCCTCCGCGACAAAAACACCCATTCCCCTACCCCCAAGCTCCGTGCCACGTTAATAGGCAAGGAAAACGTCAAGTTTTCGTCCAATCTTCAATTCCAAGGTATGTTTTCATCGTCTAACTCAATTTTTTTTTGGCAATTTTTGTCAATTTTGGGCATGTAAGGTGAGACATACCACCTTAGGTAGAAATTAAACATGATGGTGAATTATGTTGTGATTGATTATGTTCGGATTATTGTATTTGGCATTTGAACTTGTCGATTATGTAAATAATTCGAAATTGATTGTCGAACTCTATCCTAGGGCTTGGGTTGTTGAATTTGACTTGGGCAACTTGATTGTTTGGTGAATTCAATGTCGGGGGAGTTTATTATTTGAGATAAATCATGGTAAATAGTGTGTAAATGTTCAAAGACGACTAATTCTCGAATTTTTGTGGGAAATTGCATAATGTGTGAATTGGTTAGATTGTTTAGATTAGCTTGTATACGAAATATTTTTCTAGTTGTTTTTAGTTTGTGGTTGTTTTGTTGCTTGTGCGATGGTTGAATTGCTGTCGATAGTAGGATTGGGTTAGCTGTATGAAGTCTGAGTAGTTCGCTAGCCGTTATGCTGTCGAATTTTTGTGAACGCACTAAGCAATATGTTATAGTTGATTGTGTTTGGGGTGTAAATAAAGCTATCCTTGCTAAAATGTTGTAAATATTGTTAAAGACTAAGTGTGGCGTAAATTTTGTTTAACCCGACCTTAGCCGAAGCTAACAAGTTTTTAGCTTAACGTTGTGCTTGTCTGTGTAAATTGGCAGGTACAATGGCCAGCCGACAAGATAAAGGCAAGGGTGCTTCAACCTCAGGCACCGGCAGAAAGAGAATGAGACTGGGCACTGCTGTCCCAGCTACACCTGCTGTTCCACGCGGTCAACACCGCTGATACGGGACACGATGGGTCACCGATGAAGGGAAGAAATGGTACGCAAAGCATAAGGAGAACAAGTACTTCCCGGAGGAACATATTGCAAGGGAACCACTTGCACAGGAGTTCCCTCGCATTGTACAGAGGATTGAGGCAGCTGGGCTCAGCTTTATTTTTCAGGAGCCCAAGGAGTGCAACCTTCACTTGGTCCGGGAATTCTACGCCAACTGGAACCCGGCCATCAGGAGCCATACTATTAAAATCAGAGGGCAGATTGTCACTCTGGAACCCCAGCAGCTGAATGCCATCGTTGGAGCGCGGGACACAGACGCCCACGTTCTCCGCCAGCTCAACGTCACCCCACCGTACGACGACATCAGACGTACGTTGTGTGGGGCTCGATCCACAGCCCGATGGAGCAGACACAAAGAGAGGGGTTACCATCAGACTCTGCCTTATTCGCAGATGAACAGGGAGGCAAGAATCTGGCTAAAAATTGTATTTTCATATTTGATCCCGGGAGTGCATATGACAGACGTGACCCGGGACCGTGTCTGCCTGGTGTATGCCCTTATGAAAGGGCTTGAGATTAATATGGGGGCGGTCATAATATCCGCCATGAAGAGAGCTAGACTACACCAGGGCCACAGATACGGGTTTGGCGGACTCATCACCACCTTCCTCCGAGGCCTCGACATTGAGGAAGAAGCCTTGGATTACATTCAGCAGTTGGAGCGGAGGGCCCTTGATGTGACAAAGACCAAGGCCCCCGACACTACACACGGACCGGTGCTGACTCTGGGCAAGCGACATGCTCGTGACGACCAGTATATGGCCCGTATGTTCGGCATGCAGATGCTGCAGCTACGGATAGGTGGGAGACCAGCCACCGAGGATGAGTTATGGCAGTTGGAGCTGGACTACCCCTTTGGCGAGAACGCCAGAGCTTTATGCAAGGTGGGGCTAGCCTTTGTGGAGCCGATTGATGACAATGTCCCTACTGATGAGGAGACACATCATGAGGACTCTGATGTAGAGTCCGATGACGACGATGGAGCCGATTCAGATATGGGCGATGAGGCCGCAGCACCGGATGAGGAAGTCGAATATTTCGACTGAGCAGGGAGTTTCACCACCCAAAATTTTGTGCTTTGTATTGTTGTGAACACTGGGGACAGTGTTCGATTTAAGTGTGGGGTGGGGAGTAGTTAGGTGCTGGGATATAGGCTCTAAATTTGCTGTATAATTTTTCCTTGACGTTTATGTATGTTTGTGCTTTCCCTGTTGTTGTGAACTGATTTGTGATCTATGTGTATATATTTGTGTTGTGGCTGATGATGTGTGTTTTGAAAGTTATGGTTGCCTTTGTAAATATTTTGTAAATTTTGTAAATATTTTTTTCTATCGATATGATCGATATTTTTCAAAATTTTTTCGAAAAGATTTTGCATTTATCAACATAGTTTGCAAATATTTTCTATCGAAATGATCGATGTGTTGCAAAAATTTTGAAGTTTTATTTTTGGGTTTCTCGGAGTTTGTTTTCGGTTCTTTTACCTAGAATAGTCCCATTGAACTGATGTCATAGTTAGTGACCGTTCCCTATGATGGATGGATGACGACCGTCTTAAGGGAAATGTAGTCGATAGGAGTAGATGTTTTGTTTTTAGTTTCTTTGGTGGATTGCATCAATAAACTGTAGTTGCTTATGGTTGCTAAAATTTCGTTGCGTGTTGTAATTGATGTTCGAAATGTGAAAATGATTCGGTTGAAAGCATGCAATTGTGTAAATATGTTGAGTTACCTAGGCTATAGAATTTGGTTCATGATGATTGAGGCTTAATCTTGAATTCATGTAATTGACTAATTAAAGAGTCTGTGAATGCATCTTGATTCGAGCATGTGCGTGAAGTGTGAAGTGAGGTTTTGCTATTCCATGTCATTGTGAATTGTCTAGAACTTGCGTGGTGTGTATACAAAACGAAATGAAGGAGGTGTAGTGTTGGAAAGGATGTAGGCATTTCTTTGTTTTAACCGTTAGTTTCCATTTTTTCTTGTCAAATTCTACCTTTTTATATGTTGTATACCCTAGTCAGCCCGTTGAGCCTTTAGCCGATTTCTTTCTTTTGTCCAGAATTGTATAAACTAAGCTTTATTCCTTCTTTTCATTAGCCTTAAAGTCTTTAAGAAGCTCTTAAGGGCTTATAAAGAACAGAAAATGTTTCCCAAAGTGTTAAAGAGTGAAAAGAGTGAAAAAAAAAGAAAAGCAAAGTGAGGAAAGAAAAGATGATGTTGAAGAGACACCCGTTGTAATTAAATGAAATTGAGGGTACAGGAAAACCTTCTATTGTGTGTCAAGTGTGCCTAATGAAATGGGCTGTATGAAAGTAAACCAGTATGAAGGGGAGAAAAAGAGAAAAGAGAGGAACAATGTCCATGAGTCGATGGGAATGAGTTGAAAAGGCGCTTAAGGATGTTAGCGACTATTATTGGCTAATCCAACATATATATACTAGATCCATAGCCCAGTTACAACCCATTAAAAGTCCTATTTGATCCTACATTGCATTTCTTTATATTAGTGGAGTAATACACTAAGGGCAAGCCTATGTGTCATGACATGATGCATGTGAATTCTTTTGGGAGAGAGAGTGAAATTAATTTTTATATGCCCCTACTTGCATGTTTGTGTGCTGCATGAACATAAAAAGGGGAAGTTTCTCTCGAGTTGTGAGGGTACATGCTTGATGAAAGATTGATTTTCGTGTCGGATTTCTTGATTAGTTGATTTGCATGAGTTTGCCGATATCAAGAATCAATTCTTAAAAGTCTAGGAAGCCTCGATGTATTAAGGTCATTGTCTTGTACGACCAAACATGTTTTCTTGATGATTTGCAAAAATCGAATAATCGGTATGACCGTAAGGTAAATGGCTGCACCATAGTGACAAAGGTTGAGATGTGATGTGCATGATTTGTGTATGTGTTGTTCGAGGACGAACAAGGATTTAAGTGTGGGGTAAGTGATCTTGGGCAGATTTATATGCCCAAGTGATACTCAAACGTATCATTTTTACCTTGTTTGTTGTGCAATGTGTATATAATATCATGTATTTGGTAATAAAATGCGAATTTATACTAACCAACATGATTAGCATTTGTTTTGCAGGATAATGTGATTTTTAGGAGCTAAAATGCGTGTTGTAACTATGTCGGAGTTGGACTGGGATGTGAGCGTGGAAAAGGCCTTGGATGGCACATTTTACAGTGGCTCCGCGATGGAGCCGTACCACGCTGCCATCGCGGTAGCACACTGCCTGGGCAGAAATAAAATTGGCAATTTCCAGGTGTGCCTGCGCGTCAGCTCCGTGGCACGGAGATAGGCCTCCGCGATGGCCTCCGTGCCACGTTGAGGCCAATTATTCGGACCCTACAATTTCCAGTAAGGGTCCGCGTCCACGCCGTGTCACGGAGGCAGTGCTCCGCGTTGGCCTCCGTGACACGTTGCTTGTTATTCTGGGAAAAATTTCCCACTAATATAAATAGCACACTTAGGTTATTTTTAAAGGGGAGTTTTTTTTAGTTTTAGTTTTTTTTGGGCATGAGTTCAGAAGTGGAGAGCAGGAACGTGGTTTTGTGGCAGTTGAAGAATAGAAAAGATAAGAGTTTTCTTCTCTTCCCTTCTTCTTTCCTTCAATTGTATGCATGATTAACACTCATTCTAGGATGATTAATCCAAGAATGAGTGGCTAATTCCTTTCTTGCTGAGGTTTTGAACTTGTGTAATGAATGTTGGTAATAATTGATATGGTTTCTTCTTCTTCTTGCATGTTGTTCTATTAATTCTTGTGTTTATTACATTATTGATTGGCCACCATTAATGTATATCTAAAAAGTCCAATTTCACTCGAGAGAGCATGAAATTGGAAAGTTGTGAATTAATAGGGTATTGTTCTTAACTTGATTTGGGAAAATTGGGTTTTGATGTGCTTTCTTGATAGAAATATACTTGAAAGCCGTATTAGTCAATTTAGGAACCGGAATTGGAGTGTTAGGTCATAAATTGCATTTGATCACAGAAATGTAGACGGATGGTTTATGATTCTAAAGTGAAATTAAATACGGAAGTTTTAATTTCTAGGCAAACGTTCTTGGCTAGCAATATGAAGAAGAGGATGACCAAATTATCATGATTATCAAGTTCATTACTCATTCTTAACCTTGGCATGTGCATATCCATTGTCTAAATTCAACGTAAATAGTAGTTATTAATTTCAGTATATAATTAGTTTAGAAACAAAACTCACTCAAATCTTGGTTGGATTGTTGTTAACATAGTTAGAAATAGAATAGAGATATAGTAAACTAGGCAGTTTTGCATATCTAGAGCAGCCTCCTTGGATCGATACTTGGCTACTTAGCCACTTTATTACTTGTTTGACCACGTACACTTGCGTGTCGGTTTTTAATATATACCGAGCAGCGATACACGCGGCAAAAAACTTGTTGCAACAAGTGTATCGCTGCTCGGTATATATTAAAAACCGACACGCAAGTGTACGTGGTCAAACAAGTAATAAAGTGGCTAAGTAGCCAAGTATCGATCTAAGGAGGCTGCTCTAGATATGCAAAACTGCCTAGTTTACTATATCTCTATTCTATTTCTAACTATGTTAACAACAATCCAACCAAGATTTGAGTGAGTTTTGTTTCTAAACTAATTATATACTGAAATTAATAACTACTATTTACGTTGAATTTAGACAATGGATATGCACATGCCAAGGTTAAGAATGAGTAATGAACTTGATAATCATGATAATTTGGTCATCCTCTTCTTCATATTGCTAGCCAAGAACGTTTGCCTAGAAATTAAAACTTCCGTATTTAATTTCACTTTAGAATCATAAACCATCCGTCTACATTTCTGTGATCAAATGCAATTTATGACCTAACACTCCAATTCCGGTTCCTAAATTGACTAATACGGCTTTCAAGTATATTTCTATCAAGAAAGCACATCAAAACCCAATTTTCCCAAATCAAGTTAAGAACAATACCCTATTAATTCACAACTTTCCAATTTCATGCTCTCTCGAGTGAAATTGGACTTTTTAGATATACATTAATGGTGGCCAATCAATAATGTAATAAACACAAGAATTAATAGAACAACATGCAAGAAGAAGAAGAAACCATATCAATTATTACCAACATTCATTACACAAGTTCAAAACCTCAGCAAGAAAGGAATTAGCCACTCATTCTTGGATTAATCATCCTAGAATGAGTGTTAATCATGCATACAATTGAAGGAAAGAAGAAGGGAAGAGAAGAAAACTCTTATCTTTTCTATTCTTCAACTGCCACAAAACCACGTTCCTGCTCTCCACTTCTGAACTCATGCCCAAAAAAAACTAAAACTAAAAAAAACTCCCCTTTAAAAATAACCTAAGTGTGCTATTTATATTAGTGGGAAATTTTTCCCAGAATAACAAGCAACGTGTCACGGAGGCCAACGCGGAGCACTGCCTCCGTGACACGGCGTGGACGCGGACCCTCACTGGAAATTGTAGGGTCCGGATAATTGGCCTCAACGTGGCACGGAGGCCATCGCGGAGGCCTATCTCCGTGCCACGGAGCTGACGCGCAGGCACACCTGGAAATTGCCAATTTTATTTCTGCCCAGGCAGTGTGCTACCGCGATGGCAGCGTGGCACGGCTCCATCGCGGAGCCACTGTAAAATGTGCCATCCAAGGCCTTTTCCACGCTCGCATCCCAGTCCAACTCCGACATAGTTCCAACACGCATTTTAGCTCCTAAAAATCACATTATCCTGCAAAACAAATGTTAATCATGTTGGTTAGTATAAATTCACATTTTATTACCAAATACATGATATTATATACACATTGCACAACAAACAAGGTAAAAATGATACGTTTGAGTATCACTTGGGCATATAAATCTGCCCAAGATCACCGGGGACTTGGCAATTGGTGAATTTGTTTTAAGTGTTAATTTACTATATTTTTTTCTTAGTGTTGACAACTTGGTCTTAGTGTTTGTTTTAATTCTTTTCCATTTTATTTTTCTTTTTCGGATACCCTTATTGACATGACATCGTGGAATACAAATGGTATAAATGGTGGATACTCATATTTTAGCGAATCTTGTCTGAATTACAGAGGACACCACTCGTGGCAACACTGTAACACGTGCAATGTATGTGGTGGTCAAGATGGCCATTGGGATGGCTGTCCGAATGCATACTACCATCCCCCAAGCCCCTACTATGATCCTTCTGTTGTTTTTCCTGAATATAGGCATGCTGAAAATGAGGACTTGGGACGCCAAGCTCGAATAGAAGACATGCTGAAACAACTCCTGGAGCAATCAGAAGCAATGAAGGAGGCGATGGCAGTATTGAGAATTCAGCAAGAAGAGAATGCAGAGGCTCTAGAAAGGATGAGCGTCAAATTCACGGAGATGATTGCTGAGGCTGAAGCTTGTGATAAATTGCAGGTAACAGTTTTAGCCGATATTCAAGAGGAACTACAAAAGGAAGACAAGGGTGAATTTTTGGATGAAGCCCAACAATTAGAATCTCTTGAGTGTCCCCGTGATGGGCTCACACTTATGGAAAATCTATTCGTGGAAGAAGAGATGGAGTATCCCTAGCTGACATTAATGGAGAGATAGATGTCGATGCTAAGAGGGAGTATACAAGTAAGGAGGTCAAGCACAATGCTGTTTCAGAGTTGAGGTTTATTGGACCACACTCGAAGCATTTTTCGACATTAAGTTTGGTTGACAATCGAGAAATAGAGTCTTCCAAGCTTATAGAGAAATGTCTAGAGGAGGACCAAGCCCCATATATTTTGAAATATGCTGACCTGGAGAGAAAAAATGACTTCGCTTACTTAAGGGCCAATAAGTTCAAAAGGCAATATCTACTGCTTGGTCCTTACAATTTTTCACCACCACCCCTGGAGCATAAGAGGAAATTAGAGAAGAAATTAGGGGTGAGATTCATATCCTCAAGGTGGAGGAAAAAGAGGTGAAACTGGATACGTCATGCCGCGACGTAAAATTAGGCGTTGCTTGGGAGGCAACCCATGGGTACCATGGGTACAATTTTAATTTCTTGCATTTAAGTTGATTTTATTTATTTTTTCATCTTGTCTTGTTTTGGTAGGAAGTTAAGCACAGATGGAGGGGAAGTCTAAGTACCCGTGAAGGAGGAAGCTAACAAGCATGGAAGAGAAAAAGTGTGGGGTTGAACACCCACTTGTGCAAAGTTGAAGGAAGGCATGCTATTAGCTAGCCTTAAGGCCTCAGGGAGTATTTATCACCCTCTTTAAATGTTAATTTGATGCTATGAGGACATAGCATGATTTAAGTGTGGGGTGAGGGAAATTTCTGAAAAATTTCAAAATTTTTGTGCTTAACGAGTGTTTGGTGGATGTAATTCTTGTGTGCAATTTGTGAGAAAATTGAAAATTGTTAGGAGTCAAGCATGAATCCATCACCTGTTGGTTTTTCTTTTCGGTTCTTTTTCGACGGGGGGTATTTGAACCAAAAGATAAAAATTTTCTTTTTCTTTTCTTTGTCTGTATATAAGGTTTTTAGTCATAGCTAGGCTATGTTTCCGACAATGGATGGATGACGACCGTCTTGAGGAAAAATTAGTCGATAGGTTTTGGGTTTTTGAAACCATAACTAATTGGTGCTTGATGTTCTTGTTATGTGCTATACGTGATTGTAAGATGCAAGTATGTTCAGTGTGAAGCATGCAAGTGTATAACTTTGTTTGAGACACGTAGGCTCTTGAATTTGACTCAATATGATGGAAGCTTAATTCTGAATTCTTGTGATTATCTGAGTAAGAGTCTGCTGAATGTGTCTTGAATTAAGCATGTGCCATGAGTGTAAGGTTTTTGAGTATTCTGTGCTATTATGAAATGTCTAGAACTTGCCTGGTGTGTTTATAAAACGAAATGAAGGATGTGAATTGTAGGAGATGATTTAGGCAATTCTTTGAATGAGCCAATTTTTATCCCTCATTGTACCTACCTTGAAAAATTAATCCTAGTTAACCCCATTGAGCCGTGAGCCTATTCTTTGACAGCTGCAACATAAGCTTAATCATTTTTCTTTCATTAGCCTTGAAATTGAACCAAAACTCCTAAGCGCTTAAAGGAAAAATACGAAAGAGTAAAGGAGTGAGAAGAATGAAAAAGACGAGAAAGTAGCAATTGTAAGAGTTGAGAAAGGTCGAGGGTGCACTTGTTTGAATATGGGTGAATATTAGTAGGGAGTAAGAAAGTAAATAAATGAAAAGTTACTTATAGAACTCCTTACTAATAAGCTAAAAGTGCCTAAAGAAAGGGGGGAACAAAAGAGGAAAAATAAAGATGAAAAGAGAAAAAGATGAAGTGAGGGAAGGGAAGTTTGTAATGAAGGCGTGATGTATTAAAAGCACTTAGGAGAGATAGTCACTATTACTGGCAATAATAGTACTTACCCGCACCTGAGTTACATTACAACCCATTAAGTCCTACTTGATCTTACATTCATATATCCTTAAATTAGTGGAATAAAACACTAAGGGCAAGCTTATGGGTCATTACATAATGCATGTGAATTCTTTGTGAGAGTGAGCGTAATTCTATTCATGTACCCACACATGTTGTGATATAAAAATTGTTTTTGCATGTAAAAATGGGTAACTCTCTTTCTGTGAGGGGCACATGTTGAATGAAGGATATAATTCATGTGGGATTTCTTAATCAGTTGATTTGCATGAGTTTGATAAGATTGAGAGTCGATTCTTGAGGTTAAGAAGTCTTAACATAGTTGTACTTCATTTCAATGATCAAATCAGGCATGCTCTATTTTTAGCTTGTATCTTACGTAATCATTATAGCCGTAACTTGAATTCTCTTGCTAAATTAGTTATGTGGGAGTCTCCATATGCATGATATGTAAAAGGTTGTTCAAGGAAGAACAAGGCTTTAAGTGTGGGGTTGTGATCACGGAAAAAAATATATGCCCGAGATAAGCTTTACGACTTGAATTAGTCTTGTTTATCTAAGATTATTGTATACATTTTCATGTAATTTTAGATGAAGTAAAGATATGTGCTAACCAACATGATTAGCCTTTGTTTTATAGGTTTTGATGACTTTTGAGCAACTAATCCATGAGTTGGTGAGGTAGAGGCTTGGAAACGGAATTAACACGTGAACGTCGGCGAAGAGGAGGCACAAAACAGGCCACCTGTGCGTTGGCAACGTGCCACGGCAGGCAGGCCACTCACAACAGCCCACCTACGCGTTGGCAACGTGCCACTGCAGGTGGCCTCCACGACCAAGGGCTTCCAACGCGCTGCCTAAGCAGCGTGACACGCTGCCAACGCGGCAGGGTGCTGCCCGGGCCAGTTTCGGGTGATTTTCCAGAGGGCTTCCGCGTCCGTAGCGTGTCACGGAGGTCGTGCTCCGTGATGCACTCCGCGACACGTTGCTTGTTATTCCGGAAAAGAGTCCTACTACTATAAAAGCACACTTAGGTTTATTTTTCCGAATGCAGACTTGGTGGAGCAAGGACGTGGGTTACAGGCAGTTGAGGGACGAAAAGTTTAGGGTTTTTTCTCTCTTTCTTTCTTCTCTAATTCAATTGTTTGTATGATTAACACTTGTTTTAGGATGATTAATCTACAAATGAGTGGCTAATTCCCTTCCTTGCTGAGGTTATGAACACTTGTGATGAATTTTGATTATTGATTATATGGTTTTTCATCTTTTTCTTCCATGTTTTTCTATTAATTCTTGTTCTTACTACATTGGTGTGTGGCCTACATTAATGTACATCTAAAAAGTCCGATTTCACTCGAGAGAGCACGAAATTGGAAAGTTGTGAATTAATAGGATATTGTTCTTTACTTGATTTGGGAAAATTGAGTTTTGATGTGCTTTCCTGATAGAAATATACTTGAAAGCCGTATTAGTCAATTTAGGAACCGGAATTGTATGGCTAGAACATGAATTGCATTTGATCACAAAAATGTAGACGGATGGTTCATGATTCTTAAGTGAGATTAAATACGAGAGTTTTAATCTCTTGGCAATTGTTCTTGGCTAGCAACAGGAAGAAAAGATTAACCAATTTATGATGATAATCAGTTTCATTACATGTTCTTTAACCTCAGCATGCTCTTATTCATAGTCCAAATTCAAAGTAGATAATTGTTTGTAGTTTAGTATAAAATTTATAAAACAAATTATTCACTTTTTGGTTACGTTGTTGTCAGCATATTTAGAAGTTAAATATAGTATAGTATACTTAAACAAACTTAATCCGAGTCTCTGAGGGATCGATACTTGGCTTACTAAAGCCACTTACTACTTGTTCGACCACGTGCACCTGCGTGTCGGTTTAGATACCCAACGAACCACCGAACAATAATGTGTAAACCTATGTTGGCGGGTAATTCTGAGGCATAGGGTAATCGACCCTTAGCCTACTCGGTGCTAGACATTACTCCCAAAACATGCATATGCTCTACATCATTTTATAACAACATTCAACATCTTCTATTGAAGAAGCTCATTGATCGAATACATCTTAAATATGAAATCATGCATATGAGAAGCTTTAGCTCAAATCATACCACAAGATGAAAACATAATTGGGAGCCTTCGCTCAAAAACCATGTGGTAAGCTATACATAGGAAAACTTTAACTCAAAACATACCACAAGCTGAGAATATAATTGGGAGTCTTTGCTCCAAAACAATGTGGTAAACTTAATTCGCGAAAATCATCATTCATACTTAACATGTAGGCATTTCCCAAAGCTTTATCATACATAGAAATACTCAATTCTCATCGAAAACATAATTGTAAACATGGGTAGCTTTAAAACATGCTTTTCATCATAATATCTCATCATCATCAAACATTCATCACTAATCTCATCTTTCATAAACAACTCAACAATGGGCTTTTATTCAATAAGCTAGAAAAATTATTTTTAATTGAAAACATCATAAAAATTACCCATGCTTCATAATTCAATAATAGCATCATGATCAAATAATACCTATGTATAAAAATCAAAGATTCATGCACTTGGGTAAAAATCCAATATATTAGACATAGAATTTAATACGTTCGATAGGGGATTGGGCATGATGTGAAAGAAATCATCCATTCATAACCCTATATACCTGTTGGTAGCTTATTCTAACCCTTGTTTGAATGCCCAATAGAGAATTGAAGGAAATTGAGGAACAATAGCTTGATCACCTTCTCAAACTTGTCTACCTTGTATGCATGAATGAATAAGTCCTAAAATGAACTTAACCCCTTTAAAAGTCACTATTCATAACTCAAAACGTCATAGTTTAGGCCTTAGGAACTTAGGAATTATGGAAAAGCCCTCACTAAATTCACAGAAAATAACTGTTAGGTGGCCCTAACGGGTGACCTGACAACTCGTTATGGGTGACCATAACTCGTGCTCACCATCCCTGATTTACACTCCCTTGCATTGTCAAATTTTACTCCAGGCTTGCTAACGACTCACCCCATGAATCATGGGGGCTGACCACGACTCGTGGGGACCTCTCATCAAGTCTTCCTAATTTCCCTCCCCAACGGCTGACCCAACAATTCGCGGGGCCTAACCACAAGTCATGGTCTTGCCCGTGGGGTCTCATTTCTTCCAACTTTCTCACTAAACACTTGGAACTTCCCGATGAGTCACATCACGACTCATGGGTAGCCCTTACGAGTCTCCTCACGACTCATTCTGAGTCTGCTGCAAAATTTCAACTTCTTTTCTCCGTTTCACCTCCCGGGTCTGATCTTTAGGCTTTCGGGGTATAATAACTTTAAAGTGAACATCTATCATGATTCGAACATAGGCTCGGATCTAAACAAGGAACCTAGAACCATAAATGGCTCCAAGTCAACCAATGGAATTAACATGAAAACTAAGGCTCAACAAAAATCAAGCGGAAGACTAAATTTTAAAGTAGCAGAAGTCTAATTAATAAAAACATTTAAACAAAGAAAATCACAAAAATACTGATTTAGAAGCTGGATATTCAAACTATGTCTGAAAAGCCTCTAACATACTGATGAACTGAAGGGACAACACCTCTACTAGCTCACTACAAGTCTAAAAATGAAAATGACAAAACTCAACTAACTGTAGGTCCTCAAAGGATGAGACTCACCAACAAGCTATCTGGACTAAACTCTAGAAACGGGCTAGTAGTTAGATTGAATTTGAGCGTCTGAGCCTGTATCATGAAATGATACCATATAGAGTATGCGCTCAATACTTGGAATGTACTGAGTATGAAAGGTAAGTAAAATAGGCTAAGTAAGTGAAACTGAAATCATGCATATCTTAAATAATAACATCATAAGATTCAGAGAGTAAAGGTTGTATGTTGATAACATGAAATAGACTTAACTGAAATATGTACACATGGATTTCCATATCTGAAATCATAAGTAAAGCTTATAAACTGATCCTTGGATAAAATCTGCTGAAAACATGATATAATATTTTATAGAATATGCATTTTTGAAATCATGAGGAACAATGGGAGACCCGCCTTAACCAATAACGACCATGTATAAGCGCATGATGATCCCACGTCTTACCCACATGGAGGAAAGACATCCTAAGCCTTACCAGTGCAAAGGAGTAAGTAAGGTGTGATATCATGATAGGCCCTTGGGCTGGGGAAACGCTCTCTGGAGAGGCCCAAAAGTTTACCTATGTTGGTGCGTAGTTTATGAGATTGGGGAACCTTGGAACGCCTAGCCTACTCAGTGCTAGATACTACTCGTAAAACATATATAATGCTCATATAATAATAGATAAAAAAACTTGAATCTTAACATATTGGGAGTCTTGACTCCAACACATAACATAACTAAACTTATTAGCCTCGGCTAAATCATGAAATCTTGCTTAACTTGACTGGGCTTGCCCAAATCTTAACTTCATGCTTGCATGAAATCGACATCATAAGTAAAATTATAAATATATTTATGGGTAATTTGTAAACATTCACATACGCTAGAAATTTCATCATACTTGGAAGCATAAATCATAAACACATCTTTTTATGAAACTTGCATAATTGGGCATCATGTTCTTAAAACTTGAAATTATGAATTGTAATCAAAATAGTTATAAAAATTTCCCTTGAATCTTAAAAAATCATTAAAAACATTAAGGGAACTTACCCATGAATTAATCATAGAGAATTTCATAGAATTGGGTTAAGACCCCATAGAATCATATACTTGAATTCATGAACTTGAGATGGGATTTGGGAATGAGAGTGAAGGGAAAATCTCATTTAGGACCCAACATATCTGAAAAATCTGATTCTTTGCCCTTCCTAGAAAGCCCAAGAGATTTGGAGAAGAACTTGAAGAATTCTAGACTTGATCTCCTTTGAGATCCTCTAATCTTGCATGCATAGGGAGGGAATAGGTTAAAATAGGCTAAACTCTCTTAAAAACCTCCTAACTAAACTTAAAGAGACGCAGTTTAGGGCTTAGGAGCATAGGAATTATGAAAATTTCCTTACTAAATTCATAGAAAAACTACTCACTACCGAAGCCACGACTCACACCACGAGTTGTACCCTGATACCACGAATCATGGGTTCCTTTCTTTGTTGCCACTGCTTCATCCCTATGTTTCTGGAGTTTCCCACGGGTCACAAAATGACTTGTACCACCACCCCATGAGTCATTGGACCCATTTATTACCACAACTGGGAAAATTCCCTACTCCTTCCTACTGGTGTGAGTAATGACTTGTTGCTTCTCACAACGAGTTGTACCTTCACCTATACCTTCCCACCCTGTCGCCGCTGATTCAACCAATAAGTCCTTACCGTGATCCGTAGTTCCTTACCATGACTCATTTCATGACCTGTACCTTCCATCTTGACAGTCCAGAACCAAATAACTACTCCAATCTATGAACCATTACTAGGTCCCTCGAGTCGTTAATGGACTCGTTGCTATCAAATTTTCCTCATCAAATTGATAACCACGGGCGATCCTATGACCCATTACTTCTTCCCGCGACTCGTATCACGAGTCGTTCTGTGATCTTCCTATTTTTCTGCTGATCACATTTCAAATCTTGATTCTACTCTTAGGAACCTTTGGGGTATTACAATATCTCTTCCTTGGTAACATTCATCCTCGAATGTGGGTAAACATCTAAAAAGCTAGGAGAAAGAAACTGCCATCCCAAATATTGAAAATATGAAGCTGAAAACCCACTAAGTGACTGACTTCAGACTGAAATACATGACTGAACTAAATTCATGAATCACGCATACATGCACTGACATGAAAGAATCTGGAAGACATGAAATTGAATAGAGTATTAAGGAGGAAACTGGTACCTTAAGCTGGAACTGAGTTAGAAGGAAAAAGATGTGGTTATTTAGCCATCATATATGGTCCGGCTTCCCGAGTAGCTCCCTCGATAAGCTGATTTCTCCACAGTACCTTTACTAAAGCCACTTCTTTGTTCCTCAACTTCCCACCCTGATGATCAAGAATTTCAACCAGAACCTCTTCATAGCTAAGGTTATCATGCACAATAATGCTCTCCATCGATACAACCAAAGTCCGGTCATCAATGCATTTCTTCAAGAGTGACACATGGAAGACTTGATGTACTGAATCTAACTTTGTGGGCAACTCCAACTCACAAGCCACCTTGCCAATACGTTTCACAATCCTGTACGAGCCAACATATCAGGAACTAAGCTTCCCTTTCTTTCTGAACCTCGTTACCCCCTTTATAGGAGATATCTTCAAGAAGACCCAATCATCAACTTCAAAGTCAAGTTCTCTTCTCCTCACATCCGCGTAGGACTTTTGACAGCTCTAGGTTGTTTTCAGCCTTTCCCTTATTAAGTTGAACTTTCTCTATAGCCTCGGGAACTAAATTTGGCCCTATCAATGTAGCTTCACCTACTTCAAATCAACTAATAGGGAATCTACACCTCCGCCCATAAAGACCATCAAACGGAGCAATTTGAATACAAGAGTGGTAAATTTTGTTAGTAAGCAAACTCGCTAAGAGGTGAATGATCATCCCAACTATCTTTGAAGTCAATCCAACATGCTCTCATTATATCCTCAAGATTCTGAATGGTCCACTTGGCCTGACAATCCTTCTGCGGCTGAAAATTTGTACTAAGCTTGATCGGAGTACCAAGTCTCTTCTGAAACGACTTCCAAAATTATGAAGTGAACTGGGTACCTCTGTCTGATGATGTTCTATGGATTTACAACACTTTAGTCCCTCAAAACTAAGAAAATAACATGAACTTAGGTATGTTTATGTGGATATAAGGCACTTTTCCTTTGATTGCAAGATGAATTGATGTTAGACCTACAAATGGCAAAAGAAAGCCTGAAAGATGCAAAATTGGCTTAATGTGCAGACCACAGTACGAGCCATAGGAAGGACCTATGAGTCGTACTAAGGGCCATGAAAAGTTGCAGAAGGCTTAAGGTACAGAGAGGCAATGTACAAGTCTCAGTATGAATCGTACCAAGATGGTACGAGTCATGATGAAAAAATCGTGACAAAATTTAGAAAATTTGCATTAAAGTGCTGACTCCTGCCATGAAAGAAATGTATGACCCGTGGGAAGAAGGTACGAGTCATACCATTACAGTCGTGCTGAACTTCAGAAGAATTCCAAAGTTTCAGAATTAAACTACGGGAGCTCAGTATGGGTCGTATGAAGGAGGTATGAATCATACCTGGATCCAACACTTCGCTGAAATTCTTCTAATAATGTGAGGTATGACAGGTAGCTACGAGTCGTAGGAAACTGCTACGGATTGTAACTTTGATCATGACGACTGCAGCACCAGATATGGATTCATCTAGTTAGCCTAGGAAAAGGATTCTTATATCTGTATAAATACATTTTAGGTTTTATTTTTCTGTATACAATCAGAGAGAAGTGGAAAACAAGTAAGAGAACGATTAGAGACAACATTGAACAATTAAGAGAGAGAGGATTGAGTTGATTCAACTTGTGATCAACCTTTTCAAGAATTCATCTTGTTCTTGCTACTTGTTTTTCAAGATTTTGCGGAGTAATTAAAGGAAGTGTTTTTCTCAATCATTATTGTATGTATTGATTTTAATTCTTAATCATGAATGCAAATCACAACTTTACAACTATGAGGCTAAAACCTCCATAGCTAGGGTTACACAAAGTGGTCTTAAAACCAATAAAAATACTTATATTGTATTATCTTGATACCTAAACGTTCCTTAACGGTGTGCAACGTTAGGAAGTGCTCGAATTCTTTACTTGCTTTGGTCGAAGAGGTAGAGATTAGGAAAAGAGAATTACAATGGAATCTTGATTTAGACAATCATTGTATTAACTTGAGTTGTGGTCGTAGGATAGTTAAATCTGGAACTTAGTGATTACATATAGTTTGAAACCGCTCATTAGACTTGGTCAAGTGATTGAGTAAAGTCAGTCACTAGGGACTGGTTGGTCGTTTGAATGAACCTAATTATCAGTTTTATAAGTAAGTATTGGTGATAATCATGAGTGTATACCCAAAGTAGTTATGAACCCATGGGGAACACAAACCCTAGTTATCCTTTGATATTGACTTAACACCAGAATTTTAATATTTGTTTTTATTATTGATTTTCTTTAGAATCCCCCTATTTTGAAGTAACTACCTCAGAAGTTCAATTACTGGATATAATCCAGTCTCCCTATTCCCTGTGGGTTCGACCCTAACCTCTAGATTTATTGACAATGACCGCTTCTCACTTCAGTAAGAGGTGTGATTTAAGCCTTATCAAAAAGTGGCGTTATTTCCAGGAATACGATTTAAACTAGGTTATTAGCTTGTAATTAAATTTTTGGTTGTTATTTATTTAATTACGTTTATTTTTGTGTTTTTGATACCCATAGGTTGTTCTCCGATGAATGCCAAGCACTCGCATTAGAGGAGATCCCCTTGTTCGATTAAATCCAGAATTTGAAAGAACACTGTGTGACATGGAACACCACGAGCAAGGAAAGGCCGACATAGCTAAAGAAGCCAGTCAAGCCGAGCTAGCTCGGCAAGCTGCACTATAGCATGCGGAAGATGAAAGAGATGAAGTGGTAAATGTTGGTCGACAAGGGAGGGGAAACAGAGCTCATAGATTTGCCCCTCAGTACTTTGATGATGATGATGAACCATATATTGATGAAGTCGGGTTGACTGGAGCAATTGTGCCACCACAAATGCCCGCTGGGGCCAAATTCGACATTACAAGCACCATGATTTAGCTGCTAAATATGAAAGGGGTGTTCTATGGCCACGCAGCGGATGACGCCAACCTGCACTTAATGAACTTCATAGGAATATGCAAGGTGTACAGGCCCAGAGTAAGCCAGGATGCAATACGGCTCAGACTCTTCCCTTTTTCTCTATTTTGGGAAGCTACTTTCTGGTTATCGGAGTTGCCCAATATCTCCATAACCAACTAGAGGGAGCTTAAACGGGACCCTTTGGAGAGATTCTTTCCCCCATCCTGCCATAAAATCCCAGATGATAGTTTGTTGGAATTTTTTTACAGGTCTCTGAACAATAGCACCAAGGTTGTAGCAGACACGGTAGCTGGAGGAGCATTGATGAGTCACACCTGGGAGCAAGCTGCCACCATTCATGACAGGGTGACTAAGACAAACAGGGCCTGAAATATGAGAGAGGCTGATGCAGTGGCAGACACATATGTTGTTGGTTTAACTACAGACCAACGAAGAAAAGAAGAAGACCGCAACCAGGAGTTGGCTCGTATGCGCACATCATTGGACTTGCGGACAAAGCATATTATGGGAGTCATACCCAAACAGTTCAATGTAGTGGGTGCTCAAAAAGGGAGCAAGGAGCTGATCACTCTGATTTTGAGGAGGAGGAAAACTTCTTGGATAGCCAGATGGTGGGTTTCTGAACCAACGCCCATGCATCTAGAAAAGACAAATGGCACCAAGGTTCTGGAAATCAAGATCGGAACCAGTATAGAGACAACTACAACAGAAATGGGTTAAGAGATAGGAGACAAGGTCGTGAGCGAAGGTGATTGGAGGCGCAATAATGGATATTGCAGTGACCAAGATGGATTCTATGTACCTCCAAATGCATGAGAAGGGGAGGCTGGGCAATCAAAGTTGGAGAGCATGATGTCCGAGATGTTGAAGAAGGTGAGGTACATTGATGATCAGCTGAAGGAGATTCGAGGTGCTTTGTCAAGTATGGGTCAAAAAGTGGAATCTCATGCTACCGCCATCAAGAAAATTGAACACCAACTTGGGCAACTGTCAACATCAATGAACCCTAGACAAAAGAGTACACTGCCTAGAAACACTGTCCAAAATCTAAAGAACAATGCACATTGTATGGCGGTGATGACTAGGACTGGTAAAACTAAAAGTTACCCCCCATTTCCAATTGAAGTTGAGTGGAAGAAATAGAACATAATGGAGGATGATGATACAAGTTCTAAGAAAGAGACTAGTGAGTTGCAAGAGGCCCCGAGAGGTGAGAAGGAACCTGTCATGGATCAAGGGGCAACACAAGTGCAAAAAAGTATCCCACGACCACCACCACCATTCCCCCAAAGGATGAAGAAGAAGGTGGAGAATGGTATGTTCCAGAAATTTCTTTCAATGCTTAAGCAGCTGTTTGTGAACATACTATTGGTCGAAGAATTAGAGTAGGTGCCAGGATATGCAAAGTTTATGAAGGACCTGGTGACAAAGAAGAGATCAGAGTTATGAGCCTATTGAAAATGTGCATTACTGTAGTTCCATAGCTACAAGGGTCTTAGCACAGAAAAAGGAGGACCCAGGTGCCTTCACTATACCATGTATGATTGGCAATGTCGAGTTCGCAAGGGCACTCTATGATTTGGGAGCTAGGATTAATCTGATGCCCTTGGTTGTATTTAAGAAGTTAGGATTGGGAGCTCATACACCAACCAACATGCGGCTACTGATGGCGGACAAAATAGTTAAGAAGTCGATGGGGATCCTTATCGATGTGCTTGTTAAGGTAGATAAATTTATATTCCCGACAGACTTTGTGATTTTAGATTGCGAGGTTGATTATAAGGTCCCCATCATTTTGGGGCGACTATTCCTTGCAATTGGGAGAGCTCTAGTAGATGTAGAAGCTGTCCTGTTGAAGTTTAGGCTAAATCAAGAGGAGGTCACATTCAACATCTGCAAGACAATGAAGAAACCCGAGGAATTTACTGTGTTCTCAGCACTGGAGGTGAGTATGAATCACTTGACGAATTCTGAGTAGTCAAGATATTTGCATTGTTCTGCGATGTTAAATCAGGCGCTTCTTGGGAGGCAACCCAAGTGGTGGACTGGTGAAGTCTGAGTAACCAGCCTACCTACATCGTGCCGCGAAGTTATATGAGGCGCTTCTTGAGAGGCAACCCAAGTGGTGGACTAGTGAAATTTGAGTAACCAGTCTACCTACGTTATGCCGCAATGTTAAATCAAGCGCTTCTTTGGAGGCAACCCAAGTTATTAAACTAATGTGTGCTCAGTGTACAGGAAAAATTGAAAACAGGAGGCTAAAACATCAGCTTCAATGGCTCTTAGTATGACCCGTAATGAAATCCTACAAGCCTAAGCAACACTTATGGTGAGGTTCAGAATGAAAAGATTCCAAGCCTTGACCTACGAGTCATCCTAGGGATTGTATCTCGATGGTACTAGTTGTAGGATGTATTCGTAGGTCATCAGATAAGTTTTCTTAACAAGTTGCCCACGAGTCCAAGGGACGAGTCGTAGGATCTTCTGACGACTTGTGGTACGAGTCGTGACGGGTTAAAATTAGCATTGATATCCAACTCGGCCCAAATTTTTTAAAAATATTCCCTTAACTATTTAAACCCCCTAAACCCCTTCTCCCACGCTCAAGCATTCAAACACACGACTCCACCTCACTTCCCCTACCCGTAACTCAACAACACCCAAAGAATCAAGCAAACTTCTTGCTCGACTCAAGCTCAGAAAACCCTAGGACTATCATTCACAATTAAATAAGCATCAATCAAGTAAGTAAGTTGTGTTAAAAATTGTTAAAGAGTCACATATTGAGATTGATGGTGTCAAAACCCCTGTGAGTCAGTCACTAGACTTGAAATTTGATGTTCAAAATAGACAATGATCAGGGTGTTGTTTCTGTGCTTCTTCGACCAAAGGGATGCTAGATTCTAGTATTGAGATTTTAAAAATTAATGAGTTACGGATATTGGGTTAAAAAGGGAAGGATTGGGCTTGGGTTATATTGAGTCATTGATATGCCTAGACCTTGGGGGAAATCTGAATACCCTAAAAATTTAAGAAGAATCTTTGCAAACTGAGAAAAGGAAATTTGAAATTGTGAGACAAAGTACGGACCGTAGGTTGTCACTAATGGTCGTACTGAGCACTCGTATCTCAAACCGAACACATTTGCATGAAGATGTCCTTCCTACGACTCTTGGAATTGACCTAGGGGTCGTACCACGAGTCATGGAAAAATTCAAAACAACATAAATGCAGGGCTTCATCAGAGGACTGGTAGTACGGATCGTACTCTTGTGGAATGAGTTGTACCTGCAAGTCATACTGAAAACTAGTTGCAATTCTGGGACTTTTTACAGTTCATACCTTCATGGTAAGGCTCGTAGTGGTGACCCGTGATAAAATTTAGAACATCTTCTTTCTAATTCTTGTTTTTCAAAATGGATTGCTAACCTCTTTCTCTATAGATACAATGACATACAAACGCAGGGAAGACAAAACACAAGCTTGTAGGAGACTGATCAATGAAAGAACTCACTCGGAGGCTGACATGGCTGGAGATTCACCTAGTGGTTCACCTAAGGAGTATCAAGAAGACACCTCAGAAACTGATGGAACCAGAACCACTAGGGAAAAAGCAAAAGCCCAAGCTGAAGCAACCACTACCACATTCACTCAAGCTCCCCGGTATGAAAAGGGAGTTAGAGAGCAACAACAAAAGTTAGGGAGTGACTCTAATACTGAAGAAGGGTCAGGGGAGACCCAAAGTGAAGAGGTAAGCGATAGTGATGAGTCATAGGAGGAGGCTCCTGATGAAGCACAAGAGCAGAACCCACCCAGAGCAAACAGTACAATCCGGTGGAAAGTGCTGGGAGCCAAAGAAATCTATGAACAAAGGCATCTTTCTCACCACCAAAAATGAGCCAAAGAGGAGCATTCAAGAAGAACCGCGGATCCTCACAACCACATTTAATGAAGTTGAGGAGATGAAGTGAATTTTTAGCTTCTACGGTTTTGAGTGGATGGCTAAGACTCCAACACAGTACACAGAAGAGATAGTTCGGGAGTTTTATGCCAACTACTTGGCCACCATGGAGGTAATGGCAAAAGAAGGTCAGAAGATAAAAGATCAGCCTCGTCTAGAGAGTGTATTGATCCAAGGTTGAGAATTTGATATATCCGAGCTGATCATTGCTTGAATATTACACAGACCACAATTTGTGCCTATCAGGATGATGCCGGAGTATGATGACAGGGTGGAGGCTATGAAGCAGATTAGATCCCTGAGTGTGCATGAGCGATAGAGGCAGCTGCAATGGCTAGTAGGGGTGATTGCTGAGAAGAAAGATGAGGCTGAATAGGTTTCAGGTGGGAAGCAGGTGCCCAAGAATTCACTGAACCTCATTGCAAAAGCCTGCTAGCACTAGTACGCCATCGGTTAGCACCTACAGTGAACGACAACACGTTGAGTGCTGACAGAGCAGGTTTTGTTGCATGCCTCATGTCTCGTCACCCCATTAATATTCCAAGGATCATAGTCGGTGAGATACGAGACCGGGTAGTAGGAGTAAGCACTACTATCCCATTCCCAAGTCTTGTGTTCAGATTATATATGGAGGCAGAAGTTCCACGGGGTGATGAGTGGTTGATTGGAGGCCAAAGGATTGCAGATATAGGTCTTATCCTGGATGAGATGAACCCGGTAAGAAGATCCAGGATTCCCACAGCTATTCCAGCAACCCAGCCAGCAGGGGATGTACAGGTGAATGTCCCCATTACACAGGAGCAAAGAAAGACACCGACTATAGACGCCGGTCATTTAAAGTCAGCTCCCACCACATCAGCTACACCACTGCCCGGCATGCAAGCTCAGACACTAGCAAGGTACATCTTGGTACCACAGGACATCCTCCAAAAGCTAGCTAAGAGATTGACCATGGTAGAGCATAAGATTCAGTCCATGATGTATAATGTTAAACCATGGTTCAAGTTAGAGATAGAGGCAGAACCTTAGGCTCTACATGCTCGCCTAGATAGTTTTGAGAATTGATTCAATGAGAGAATGGTGGAGTACACCAATACCAGTAGTCTCCGTACGGAGTTGGGGGCTCTTCGGAGCCAAGTAGTTGAGTTTTCATCATGAAAACCAACAGTTTTAGCAGCCCTCACTCTTTTGGACCTAGATGTCGAGCGTGATGGGGATATTCATTTGGCAGCATATTGGGAGCCGACCACAGCTGGTGATAAAGTCATGAGAAGAGCTACTGAAGATGCTAGTGAGGAGAGTTTGAGAAAAAGAAGAAAGAAGGAGAGAAAAGAGCGCATGAGGGCTAGAGCAGAGAGCATGCAGACTCATGACACACATATGACTAAGCTTCATGAGAGAGCTAGAGGAGTAGGTAGCTCCACCGCTCCCCAACCCAAGCTTGCCCCTGGTCATGACCCTTTGGGAGAGCTACATTCAGCCCATATATTTTCAGAGGCCGTCCAAGAGGCCCTAAACACTGGGGGGACCACTCCCCCTATTGACACACAATTGAGCACGCCGGCCACCGCTAGTGCCACTACTACAACGGAGGTACCACCTCCACAGGATGATAGGAGCGCTTAGTGCACCACAAGTATGTTCTCTTTCCTATGTTCTTCTAGATGATGCTTCGGGGATGAAGCTTACTTTTCAAAAAGGGGAGGGGGTGTACTTGTGATTTTTGTGAATTTTGGTTCATATGAGGGTTTTTCTTGCCGTGTTTATTTTCCCTCAGACATGCTATCTAGTAGAACCGGCATGTGTAGGATTTTTATTTTTTTAGTTTGTGATTTTTGTGTAATTAGAAAGTAGCTTAGGAGTACTCAGCCAATAAAAATGCACTAGTTTTGGTTTTTGAAAAAGTTGACCCTATTTAAGAATTTTTTTTTGATGCATTAGCTATGTATTTGTGACAACATGCATGATTGCTGTTGATCTTTGGATGTCGTTTAGTTCATCAACATGAGTATTTTTGTTAAGCCATGTATAAACCAGATAGGTGAGGTGAAAATAGTTCATGTACCATGTATGAGTGGGGTATATTAGTCAGTTTGGTATTGTGTTGTAGATCTAGAACTTTCTTGGTTGGTCTCTGCATAGGCTAAGGATTGCTGGTTAGGATATGATCATAGTCCATTTTTTTAGCTCACTTTTAGCCTATATTGCCCTAGCAAAAGTTTCATGAATCCCTTGATCCCAAGTTTGAGCCTTAATAGACCATATTTCTTTGATTTACCGATTAACCGTACCCATTTTTTACAATGGAGCTGTTTTGGCCCTGGTCCTTCCTTGGATATTGTGAACCTCAACATAAGTAAAATGCTTAAGTTGAGGGTGGCTACAGTAGGGGTGCGTAAATGGTGGGAATGGAAGAAAGGAAAGGAAAAGAAAAGAAAGAAAAGGTGAAAAATGAGGTGTGGTGAGATGAAAAGAAAAGGATGAAAAATGTTGTAAATATTGAGAAATAAAGCTCAAAGAAATTGTGAAAATGTTGAAAAAAAGTTGAAAACTCACCACACCCATGAAAATGTGAATAAAAAGGAGAAAAAGGGGAAAAAGGGAATGAAAGAATAAAAGGGTGAATTAGGTGAATGGTGTAGCCAATATATGTAGTGCCAAGGAAGGAATAGTCACTTATAAAATCTTCCATCTTTACCATGTCCATCCCTGAGCCTACATTACAAGACATCTCAAGTCCTATAGTGATCCTAACCCGACCATCTGAAAACCCAAAGCTGAGAAAATAGGGGTAAGCCTATGGTATTTGACACATAATACTTGTAACTTCTTTGTGAGAGTGAGTGCCTTAATTTCTTAGTCCCATATCATGTTTGACATTTCACATCTGAGTGGAGACTTCATTTATGTGAGGGTACATGGATTATGTTTGCTTTTACCATTAGACTGTGTGGAAATAATTGGTGATGACTTGATTACCTATTGACAGATGAATGACATGTCTTGATCCCTGTTTATGATGTTTTGAGGTTTCTTGTAATATATTAGCTGATGTTTTTCCATGAGAAAGGGTTAATAAAGTTTGTAAAGAAAGTGCAAGTTTTGTTTGAATATTGGCTGTAGTATCTTAAGACTATTTTCTAGTTGAGCATCGTGTTCTAGTTTTTTCTTTTCTTTTCCTGAGGACATGCAAAAGTCTTAAGTTGAGGATGTTGATGTGCTATGTATTTACATCACTTTCGACGCTCAAAACTAAGAAAATAGCATGAACTTAGGTATGTTTATGTGGATATAAGGCATTTTTCCTTTGATTGCAGGATGAATTGATGTTGGACCTAAAAGTGGAAAAAGAAAGCCATAAAGATGCAAAATAGGCTTAATGTGCAGACCATAGTACGAGCCATAGGAAGGACCTATGATTCATACTGAGGGCCAGGAAAAGTTGCAGAAGTCTGAAGGTGCAGAGAGGCAATGTACGAGCCTCAGTTCAAGCCACACCAAGATCGTATGAGTCGTGATGAAGAAATCGTGAAAAAATTAAGAAAATTTGCATAAAAGTGCTAACTCCTACAACGGAAGGAATGTACGAACCTTGGGAAGATCTGAAAACATGAAATAGACAACTGAAATATGTACATATGGATTGCCATATCTAAAATCATAAGTAAAGCTCATAAACTAATCCTTGGATCAAACCTGTTGAAAACATGATATAATATTTTATAGAATATGCATTACTGAAAATCAAGAGGAATAATGGGAGACTCGTCTTAATTGACAACTACTATGTATGAGCGCATGATGATCCCACGTCTTTCCCACGTGGAGGAAGGCCATCCTAAGCCTTGCCAGTGCGAGGATTAAGTAAGGTGTGATTCACGATGGGCCCTTGGGCCTGAAAAATGCTCTCTTGAGAGGCTCCAAAGTATACCTATGTTGGCGCATAGTTTATGAGACTGGGGATCTTTGGAACCCTTAGCCTACTTGGTGCTATACACTACTCCCAAAATATATATATAATTCTCATATATTCATAAATCAAAACACAACTTGAATCTTAACATATGGGGAGTCTTGACTCTAACACATGAGATAACTGAAATTATTAGCCTTGGCTAAATCATGAAATCTTTCTTAACTTAAGTGGGCTTGCCCAAATCTTAACTTCATGCTTGCATGAAATAGACATCATAAGTAAAATCATAAACATATTCATGGGTAATTTGTAAACATTCACATATGCTAGAAATTTCATCATACTTGGAAGAATAAATCATAAACTGAACTTTTCATGAAACTTGCATAATTAGGCATCATGTTCTTAAAATTTAAAATTATGAATTGTAATCAAAATAGGTACAAAACTTGCCCATGAATCTTAAAACATCATTTAAAACATGAAGAAAATTAACCCATGAATTAATCATGGAGAATTTCATAGAATTGGGTTAAGACCCCTTAAAATCATACACTTAAATATTGATTCTACACCCTTCCCAGAAAGCCCAAGAGATTTGGAGAAGAACTTGAAGAATTCTAGACTTGAACTCCTTTTGGATCCTCCAATCTATCATGCATGGGGAGGGAATAGGTTAGAATAGGCTAAACCCTCTTTAAAACCTCCTAACTGAGCTTAAACTAACGTAGTTTAGGGATTATGAGCTTAGAAATTATGAAAATGCCCTTACTAAATTGACAAAAAAATTGTTCACTGTCGAACCCACGAATCAAACAACGAGTCATACCCTGATACCATGACTCATAGAATCCTTCTTTTGTTGCCCCTGCTTCATCCTTGAATTTCTGGAGTTTTCCACGGGTCACACAATGACTCGTACCACCATCCCACGAGTCATTGGACCCATTCATTACAAAAACTAGGAAAATTCTCTGCTCCTTCCTGTGGGTGTCAGTAACGACTCTTTGCTCCTCACAATGGGTCATACCTTGACCCATACCTTCCCACTTTTTCACCCCAGATCCAACCAATGAGTCCTTACCGCAATCTGTGGTTTCTCACCATGACTTATGTCATGACTTGTACCTTCCATCCTAATAGTCTAGAACCAAACGACGACTCCAATACCATTACTAGGTCCCACGAGTCATTATCGGACTCGTTGCTATCAACGTTTCCTCAGAAAATTGCTACCCACGAGCAATCCTACGACCCATTACTTCTTCTCATGACTCGTATCATGATCGTTCTAAGGTGATTCTTTCCAATTTTTTTGCTGATCAAATTTCAAATCTCGAATCTAGTGTTAGGAACCTTCGCGGTATTATAATATCAAAGAATAACCAACTTGGTTTCAAGTATGGAAAAATGAATTCACGAGTCATCAAGTGGCACAACAACTCATTAAGTGAGTCGTTGCCACTAACGAATAAATGTTATAGATGGGAACTCAGAGTTATTTTAGTAATTTCCTATATTTTAAGAACCTAATTTTGAACCTTTTGGGATTCCTAAAGAGTATATTTAAGGGTTTAATTAGTCTAAAATCATATTCCCTTCCATTGCAATGTAAGAATCAAGATCATTATCTCTCAAGTTCCTCAAGAAAGCTAGGAAGTCTTCTTCTCCAACCTAGGGTTCTTTAAGCTTGATTCTAAGTTTGACTTTTCAGGTATGTAAGGCTATCTAAAGTAAGGATTTCTAATCATCCTTATGCCCTAAATATATGCAAGAATTCATTGAGATTAAAGTTAGGGCTTTTTTAGCTAAATTCTAAAATTGTCTTCTTCTCTATCTCTTGAATTTTTCATTGTTGAGTTATTCCTATTGAATTGTATTCCTTTTCTATTGATTATTAATTTATTGATTCTATTTATGATATTACCTTGAATTCTTGAGTTATTGATTATTGATAGTTCATGTCTCTTATCTCCTATGCATAAAATCACAATTTTGAAAGCATTGTTATTAGAGTTAAATGCATTATTTTCATAAAGATATATAGGTTTTTAGAAGAGTTCTCATGAAGAGATTTTGAGAAAGAATGCATATTTTTTAGCATGATTTTCAAAAGATAATTGAAGTCTTGTTTTGAAACTCATGAGATATTTTGAGCATGGAAGTTCCCAATTTTTAAAAGAATATTTAGAGCAAAAGGCTCCATATTAAAGTTTACAGATTTTGAGGTAAAGGCTCCACATAGATTTCAAAACATCTATTATATCTATAGCTAAATTTCTTTATAAAAGTTGTTTTCAAGTTGCGTCAAATAGGAATAAGTACATGAGCATATGTTTCGGGAGGATTATTTAGCTCTAAGCTGGGTGAAAAGTTCAGATAACTCTAAAGCCCAAGAACTATGAAGCCAACATTGGATAGGATCATGTCGTTGGTAGGGGTGACTCCTCAAAGATAAGTCCCTAGTAAGGACTTGAGTTATGGACCCACAGATTATGATAATTCTGTACCCTGGTAAGGCTTTGAGTAGCTATGCCAACTTGAGTGTGATAGTTGGGCATCATGTCATCATTCATGATATCGGTTATGAGAAACTCCCCAAGTTGAAGATATGTATTTTATTATGTATTTTCATAGATTGTTTTAATGCACAATTTTATTATATAATTGTTTTACACATTGATCATATTGTTTTTTATGCATCATTTAAAGTTTATATTTCAGTCAAAATATTTCACTCAGTTAGTCTTTCAGTTCATACACTTACTTAACTGTTATTTCATTCAGCCTTATTATATGTCGTACATTCTATGTACTGATGCCATTTGGTGCTACATCTTATTATGATGTAGACTTATGTAGACAGGATTAGTAGCAGATGCAGCGGTAGGACGTTACTATCATTCAGTTGTTGGTGAGGCCTCCTATTTTAAGAGAGTCCAATCATTTTGAGTTATTTTGTTTATAGAGCTTGAGGTAGCCATGGGAGTTATGTCCCGATACACATTCTTCAGTTATATAAACTTTATAGATAGAGTTATAGTTGAGTTAATAATGTTACTTTATAACATTGATTTCAATTTCAGTTCATAAATCATAGTTTATTTTATTGAACCCATAAAGTTATTACTCCCACTATGCTTTATTGATATCTAAGCTATTAGTGACCCAGGCCAAGGATTCGCATGGATCACTCTATATTTTGAGTGTCGATCGACATCCAAGGTCTAGACTCGGGGCGTGAAAAACTTGGTATCAGAGCTTTAGGTTCAAAAGTTCTAAGGTGTCTAGGAAGCCACGTCTAGTAGTGTTCTTCTTATAAGTGTGAGGTGCACTATATATATAAAAGGGAGACAATGATATGTTAGGAAATACATCCCCTTCTTTCATATTCTAGATCGTGTGATAGAGTTTAACTCTATAAATCATCCTCCTAACTCATGCATTCGCGTGTTTTAGATCATGCCTCCTAACTGCACTGCCAGCCAGAGGAACATAGCAAAGATGCCTCCACAAACTAGGATGCAGACAAGGAATGGTCCCTGCACTCCATGTTCGCGATTAGTTGCTACGGTTAAAAACCGACACGCAAGTGCACGTGGTCAAACAAGTAATAAAGTGGCTAAGTAGCCATGTATCGATCCAAGGAGGCTCAAGATATGTAAAATTGCCTAATTTACTATATTTCTATTTAACTTCTAATTATGCTAACAACAATGTAACCAATAGTTAATTGAGTTTTTGTTTCTAAGCTATATACTACAATTAATAACAACTATTTACTTTTGAATTCAGACAATGGATGTGAACATGCCAAGGTTAAGAACAAGTAATGAACTTGATATTCATGATAATTTTTGGTTAATTCTCTTCTTCATGTTGCTAGCCAAGAACATTCGCCTAGAAATTAAAACTCTCGTATTAAATTTCACTTTAGAATCATAAACCATCCGTCTACATTTCTGTGATCAAATGCAATTTATGACCTAGCACTACATTTCCGGTTCCTAAATTGACTAATACGGCTTTCAAGTATATTTCTATCAGGAAAGCACATCAAAACCCAATTTTCCCAAATCAAGTTAAGAACAATACCCTATTAATTCACAACTTTCCAATTTCTTGCTCTTTCGAGTGAAATTAGACTTTTTAGATGTACATTAATGTTGGCCAATCACTAATGCAGTAAGAACAAGAATTAATAGAACAACATGAAAGAAGAAGAAGAAAACCATATCATTTACAATCAAAATTCACTACACATGTTCAAAACCTTAGCAAGGAAGAGAATTAGCCACTCATTTGTGGATTGATCATCCTAAAACGAGTGTAAATCATACGTACAATTGGTAGAAAGAAGAAAGGAAGAGAAGAAATCTCTTAGCTTTTTCTTCCCTCAACTGCTGCTAACCCACGTCCTAGCTCCACCAAGTCTGAATCCTCAAAAATAAACCTAAGTGTGGTATTTATATTAGTAGGAGTCTTTCCCGGAATAACAAGAAACGTGTCACGGAGTGCATCGCGGAGCACGGCCTCCGTGACACGCTACGGATGCGGAGGCTCTCTGGAAAATCACCCGAAATTGGCCCAGGCAGCACCCTGCCGCGTTGGCAGCGTGTCACGCTGCCTGGGCAGCGCGTTGCAGCCCCTTGGTCGCGGAGGCCACCTGCCGTGGCACGTTGCCAACGCGCAGGTGGGCTGTTTTGTGCCTCTTCCTTGCCGACGTTTGCGTGTTAATTCCGTTTCCAAGCTTCTACTTCACCAACTCATGGATTAGTTACTCAAACATCATCAAAACCTACAAAACAAAGGCTAATCATTTTGGTTAGCACATATCTCCACATTATATAAAATTACATGAAAGAGTATACAATAACTTAGATAAACAAGACTAATTTAAGTAATAAAGAGTATCTCGGGCATATATTTTTGCCCGTGATCACAACCCCACACTTAAAGCCTTGTTCGTCCTCGAACAACCTTTTACATATCAAGCATATGGAGACTCCCACATAACTAATTTAGCAAGATAATTCAGGTTACGGCTATAATGATTACGTAAGATACTAGCTAAAAATAGAGCATGCCTGATTTGATCATTGAAATGAAGTACAACTATGTTAAGACTTCTTAACCTCAAGAGTCGACTCTCAATATTAGCAAACTCATGTAAATTAACTGATTAAGACATTCCACATGAATTTTATCCTTCATTAAACATGTGCCCCTCACGGAAAGAAAGTTACCCATTTTCACACGCAAAAACAATTTTTATATCACAGCATGTGTGGGTATATGAATAGAATTACGCTCACTCTCACAAAGAATTCACATGCATTATGTAATGACCCATAAGCTTGCCCTTAGTGTTTTATTCCACTAATTTAAGGATGTATAAATGTAAGATCAAGTAGGACTTTTTAGGTTGTAATGTAACTCAGGTGCGGGTAGGTACTATTGTGATCAGTAATAGTGACTATCTTTCCTAAGCGCTTTTAATACATCACGCCTTCATTACAAACTTCCCTTCCCTCACTTCACCTTTTTCTCTTTTCATCTTTCTTTTTCCTCTTTTGTTCCCCCATTTCTTTAGGCACTTTTACTTATTAGTAAGGAGTTCTATAAGTAACTTTTCATTTATTTGTTTTCTTACTCCCTACTAATACTCACCCATATTCAAAAAAATGCACCCTTGACCTTTCTCAACTCTTACAATTGCTACTTTCCCTTTCTTTTCATTCTTATCACTCCTTTACTCTTCCAGATTTTTCCTTTAAGCGCTTAGGAGTTTTGGATCAAATTCAAGGCTAATGAAAGAAAAAGGGTTAAGCTTATGTTGCAGCTGTCAAAGAATAGGCTCAAGGCTCAATGGGGTTAACTAGGATTAATTTTTCAAGCTAGGTATAATGAGGGATAAAAGTTTGGTTCATTCAAAGAAATGCCTAAATCATCTCCTACAATTCACATCCTTCATTTCGTTTTATATACACACCAGGCAAGTTCTAGACATTCCACAATAGCATAGAATACTCAAAAACCTTACACTCATGGCACATGCTCAAATCAAGACACACTCAGTAGACTCTTACTCAGCTAATCACAAGAATTCAGAATTAAGCTTCAATCATATTGAGTCAAATTCAAGAGCCTAAGTGTCTCAAACAAAGTTATACACTTGCATGCTTCATACTGAACATACTTGCATCTTACAACCATGTATAACACATAACAAGAACATCAAGCCCCCAATTAGTTATGGTTTCAAAAACCCAAAACCTATCGACTAATTTTCCTCAAGACGGTCGTCATCCATCCATCGTTGGAAACAATCTCTAACTATGACTAAAAACACTATATACAGACCAAGGAAAGAAAAAGAAAAAAAATTTATTCTTCGGTTCAAAGACCCCCCGTCGGAAAAGAACCGAAAAGAAAAACCAACGGGTGATGAAGTCATGCTTAATTCACAAAATTTTTTCAAATTTTTCAAATTTCTCACAAACTTTTGCACAAGCATTACATTCACCAAAATCGTTAAGCACAGAAAATTCTGAAATTTCCCTTGAAATTTCCCTCACCCCACACTTAAATCATGCTATGTCCTCATAGCATCAAATTAAAATTTACAAAGGGTGAGAAATACTCCCTGAGGCCTTTAGGCTTAGCTAACAGCATGCGTTTCTTCGACTTTGCACAAGTGGGTGTTCAACCCCACACTTTTTCTCTTCCATGCTTGTTAGCTTCCTCCTCCAAGGGTACTCAGACTTCCCCTCCATCTGTGCTTAACTTTCCACCAAAACAACACAAGATGAAAATAAACAAAAATTAACTCAATTGCAAGAAATTAAAATGGTACCTGTGGTACCCTTGGGTTGCCTCCCAAGCAGCGCCTAATTTTACGTTGCGGCACGACGTACCAAGTTTCACCACTTTTTCCTCCACCTTGAGGATATGAATCTCACCCCTAATTTCTTTTCTAATTTCCTCTTATGCTCTAGGGGTGGTGGTGAAAAATTGTAAGGACCAAGCAGTAGATGTTTTCTTTTGAACCTATTGGCCCTTATGTAAGCGAAGTCATTTTGTCTCTCTGAGTTAGCAAATTTCAGAATATATGGGGCTTGGTCCTCCTCTAGACATTTCTCTATAAACTTGGAAGACTCTATTTCTATGTTGTCAACCAAACTTAATGTCGAAAAATGCGTAGAGTGTGGTCCAATACACCTCAACTCTGAAATTGCTTTGTGCTTGACTTCCTTACTTGTGTACACCTTTTCAACATCGACATCTATTTCTCCATTAAGGTCAAATGGGAGATATTCTTTTTCTTCTTCCATGAATGGAATTTCTATAGGTATGAGCCGATCACGGAGACACTCAAGAGATTCTAATTGTGGGGCTTCATCCAAAAATCCACCCTTGTATTCCTCTTGTAGTTCCTCTTGAATATCGGCTAAAACTGTCACCTGCAAATTATCACAATCTTCAGCCTCAGCATACATCTCTCTGAGTTTGACGCTCATCCTGCTTACAGCCTCTGCATTCTCCTTTTGCTGAATTATCAATTCTGCCACCGACTCCGTCATTGCTTCTGATTGCTCCAGGAGTTGTTTCATCATGTCCTCTATTTCAACTTGGCGTCCCAAGTCCTTATTTTCAACATGCCTATATTCAGCAAAAACAACAAAAGGATCATAGTAGGGGCTTGGGGGAGGGGAATATGCCTTTGGACAATCATCCCAATGGCCATATTGACACCCACATATATTGCACGTGTTACAGTTTTGCCACAAGTGGGGTCCTCCGCAATTCTTGCAAGATTCGCCGAAATATGCGTATCCACCATTTATATTCCAAGATGTCATGTCAATGAGGGTATCCGAAAGAGAGAAAAATTAAAATGAACAAAGAATTAAAACAAATACTAAGACCAAGTTGTCAACACTTAAGAAAATAAAACAAAAATACAATAAATTTACACTTAACACAATTTCACAAATCGCCTAGCCTCCCCGGCAACGGCGCCAAAAACTTGTTCGCGGTTTGTTGCTACGGTAAAAAACTGACACGCAAGTGCACGTGGTCAAACAAGTAATAAAGTGGCTAAGTAGCCAAGTATCGATCCAAGGAGGCTCAAGATATGTAAAATTGCCTAATTTACTATATTTCTATTTAACTTCTAATTATGCTAACAACAATGTAACCAATAGTTAATTGAGTTTTTGTTTCTAAGCTATATACTACAATTAATAACAACTATTTACTTTTGAATTCAGACAATGGATGTGAACATGCCAAGGTTAAGAACAAGTAATGAACTTGATAATCATGATAATTTTTGGTTAATTCTCTTCTTCATGTTGCTAGCCAAGAACATTCGCCTAGAAATTAAAACTCTCGTATTTAGTTTCACTTTAGAATCATAAACCATCCGTCTACATTTCTGTGATCAAATGCAATTTATGACCTAGCACTACAATTCCGGTTCCTAAATTGACTAATACGGCTTTCAAGTATATTTCTATCAGGAAAGCACATCAAAACCCAATTTTCCCAAATCAAGTTAAGAACAATACCCTATTAATTCACAACTTTCCAATTTCTTGCTCTTTCGAGTGAAATTAGACTTTTTAGATGTACATTAATGTTGGCCAATCACTAATGCAGTAAGAACAAGAATTAATAGAACAACATGAAAGAAGAAGAAGAAAACCATATCATTTACAATCAAAATTCACTACACATGTTCAAAACCTTAGCAAGGAAGAGAATAAGCCACTCATTTGTGGATTGATCATCCTAAAACGAGTGTAAATCATACGTACAATTGGTAGAAAGAAGAAAGGAAGAGAAGAAATCTCTTAGCTTTTTCTTCCCTCAACTGCTGCTAACCCACGTCCTAGCTCCACCAAGTCTGAATCCTCAAAAATAAACCTAAGTGTGGTATTTATATTAGTAGGAATCTTTCCCGGAATAACAAGAAACGTGTCACGGAGTGTATCGCGGAGCACGGCCTCCGTGACACGCTACGGACGTGGAGGCTCTCTGGAAAATCACCCGAAATTGGCCCAGGCAGCACCCTGCCGCGTTGGCAGTGTGTCACGCTACCTTGGCAGCGCGTTGCAGCCCCTTGGTCGTGGAGGCCACCTGCCGTGGCACGTTGCCAATGCGCAGGTGGTCTGTTTTGTGCCTCTTTCTTCCCGACATTCGTGTGTTAATTCCGTTTCCAAGCTTCTACTTCACCAACTCATGGATTAGTTACTCAAACATCATCAAAACCTACAAAACAAAGGCTAATCATTTTGGTTAGCACATATCTCCACATTATATAAAATTACATGAAAATGTATACAATAACTTAGATAAACAAGACTAATTTAAGTAATAAAGAGTATCTCGGGCATATATTTTTGCCCGTGATCACTCCAGTTCAGAGATCTTATATTGGATCCTAGATGGGCCAACCACTAATGGAAGGATTCCTAAGACACGGTTCGTTATCCCCCGTAGTATGGGTAATTCAGAGGCAGAGTTGTGAGGACACTCAAAACTTTATTGATGAGATTTGTAAATTTTGAAGGCCATGCACACAACAGAGAAAGAGGGAGTTGAGTTTGCTTCTTATCAGCTCAAGGATGTGGCTAATGTGTGGTATGACCAGTGGGAGAAAAGGAGAGGAGATAATGTAGCTCCATCCACTTGGGATACTTTGGACAAAGCTTTCCTAAATCAATTCTTTCCTCAGGAGCTGAGAGAGGAAAAGGCAGAGGAGTTTGTTAACTTAAGGCAAGGTACTATGAGTGTGAAGGAGTACATCCTTAAGTTTATTTAGCTATCCAGATATGCTCCAGAAATGGTACCAGATATGAGAGGGGAAAATAAGGAAATTCGTGTTTGGATTGGGGAAGCACGTGAAGAAGGAATGCAAGGGCTCTCTATTTATTAGTGAAATAGATATTTCTAGACTCATGGTTTATGCCTAGAAATTAGAGGAAGATAAGCAGAAGGACAGGGAAGAGCACCATAGTAAGAGAGCTAAGTTCTCAGGTAATGAGGTCGTACAACAGAGGAATGAGAATGGAAACAGATCTTTCTTCAAGAAGAGGTCTTCTAGACCTGCACAGATGCTCTAGATATAGGTAACAGGGGTGATCAGAGGTCTCAGGCATAGGGAACCCTAGGACACCCACCTTATGGTAAGTGTGGCAAGGTCCACTTAGGTGAGTGTCATTTGGCCAGTGACGGATGTTATGGGTGCATCCAACAGGTCCATTATTTGAGAGATTGTCCATCCCAATAGGATAATGGGGGTAACAGAGCTTAGTCTGCCCCCACAGCAGGCAAAGTTCCCAAAAGGGTACTACTTTAGGAATAGGATGAGGCTAGAACCTTTTGTATGCTATATCTAGTTAATAGGTGATGTTGGGGATATTCTTATGCCTATTTGCCATACTTTTTCCATATATTACCTTGTTTTGAGATGTTTATCCTTATGAAATGCATGAATTCATGAATGTATGTGTTAAATAATATAACAAGTGTTTTTAGATTATTTTAGTAGGTAACTTATGGAAAAAGACTCAAAAATGGTCCAAGGTGTGAATAAAGTATAATTCGAGAAAAATTGGCTTGGTGAGATAGCTAGCATGGTGCGCCTGGCACCAAATTTCAGAGAAAATTGTACTCAAGATAGTACTATATCTGGTGTGGCATGCCAGAGCCCAAACTTCAAAAGAATTTGGATCAACACCTTGGCAAACTGAGTGGTGTGGTGCGCTAGAGGGGTTTCAGACTTAGGAGTACAGTGGCAGGAATGGTGTGCCAGGTTCTAGATTTGCATAATTTGACTAACACCTTGGCGAGATGGCTGGTGTGGCACATCAAAGACCAAACATCAAAGGAAATTTAAGACAAATTTGGCAAGATAAGTGGTGCGGTGCGCCAGAGGCTGTCCTCGAGCTAATTTTTTAAGTCTAAAAGTTGGACTACATAAGGGAAAAAGATTCAATTATTACCTATCTTATCAATACCTAGTCTAGGGTATTTTTTTAGGCATCTTTTTTATCAAAAGATCAAATTGTATGCAATATTTTGGGGGAGAGACACGAAGTTCATTTTCTTCTAAGTTTTTCTTCTTTACTTTAACTTTGTTAATTTAAATGATGAAGTCTTGGGTTTAACACTTGAACATGAGTGGCTAAACTCATGTTCTAGGGTTTTGTCCATGGCTGATAGTTGTAGTTTGATTGTTTGTTTATGCCAAACTTTCAAATCTTTTGTTAAAGATTATTTATACTTACTTATTTTCATTCTTTATTCGTTAGATTGATCATCTTGGGAATATTATCTGTTGGATCTTGGTTGAACTCGAGAGAGGAAACTAAGAGGGTTAAAAGGAAGCATAAAATAGGTTTCAATTGTCTTGTTCAATTACTTCAAGAGTTGATTTGTTATTGAGGATAGGGATATACCCTGCAACATTATTTAGTTGAAACAACTATCATCAACCATCATCTTATATTTCTCCTACAACCATAAAGATATAGGTGTTAGGGTTAATGAGGTAGTTCTTGCATATTCAGGAGAATAGTAAGAAATGGAATAGTAACTTGCAAATAGCAATCTTAGAAGAATGTTGTCTGGCGTATTCGAATCCTAGAACTCAACCTGAAAGCAAGAGTTTCAAAACCCTAGGCTTTTATCATCATTTGAATTATAACACTTTGCAAATGATTCTAGTTTCTTAGTCTTATTTACATTTCAAGTTAGTAGAGTAATTCCAAAAACCATTTTCCTATTTTACTTGTATTTTGTGAATAGTTAACCCCCTTGAGCCACAAACATTATTCTTTTCTTAGTTACAAAAGTAGCTTACTCCCTTTTATTGTGTGACCTCCAAAATTTTTGATCCAAAGTAATTCTTAGGCACTTTGAGACATAAAAGTGAATGTTCACCAATGTATGAATGATAGGGGAAACGAAAGAAACAAAAATGTGGAGAAAGTAAGAAGAGAAAGTAGGAAGAAGGGGTGCCCAAATATGTTGTTTACTTGTTACTAGGACAATGAAAGAAAGAGTTTTAATAGTGAATATACTTGTTGATTCTACAAGAAGAACTAGCAGTCAAGTAATGAATAAAGGGGCATGAAAAGAAAAGAAAAAGGGTGAGTAGAGTGAAGGATGAACAAAAATGAAAAAGTGGTGGACATTAAATATAAAAAATGTCTTAAAAGTGCTTAGGATTGGTAGTCACTGTCAAAGAAAATCATTCCTATCCGTCCCTTAGACGACATTATAACCAAGAAAAGTCCTTATGATGTTAATCTCTTAAGATAACTAAGTAGTCTAGGTGTACATAAAGGGCATGCTTATGGTATAGACATATGTATGATACATCATTTAGGAGTGTGAGTGTGCCTTGATTACTATGTTCCATGCTTTTCATTGATAATTTGAGAGAGGAACATCACTAAAAGTGAGGGGTATAAGATGTTTAAGTCGGTGTACTATATGTGTCATGTTTCGTACCCAATCATGTTGGCCCTGTTTTGAAAAAAATGAGTCGATTATAGAAGTTGAGTAGTCTTGAATGTGAAAACTTTATATGTGCTTGATGTGAATTTCTATATGTTGATGAACCACTTACTTATATGCTCTATGCAAGTTTGTTTAGTGTGAATTGATAAAGGTAATATGTGGTGAGTAATTATGAGTTTGTGCATGGAGTTGAGGATTGTTTGAGGACGAACAATGATTTAAGTGTGGGGTGGTGACATTGGGCATATTCTTATTCCTATTTGCTATGTTTTTACCAATATTTTTCCTTGTTTTGAGTTCATAATCCATATGAAATGCACGAATTCATGTTTTCATGTGTCTTTTGAGATAACAAACGCTTTTACATGTTTTGAGTAGCAAACAAAGGAAAAGGGACCCAAAATGACACAAGATATGAAGAAGGAAGAGTTCACGAAAGTCGGTCTAGGGCCATACCTGTCGTGGCACGCCAACCCCTGAACTTTAGAGAGAGATGCACTAAAGTTGGTGCTATGGGTGGCGTGGGTTGCCAGGTCCCAAACTTTAGTGGAGAATTTGATGAAAACCTTGGCGAGATCAGAGGCATGGAGTGCCAAAAGCATCCCAGCCTTAGGAAATTTTTCCAACACTCTGGTGCTTTGGATGGAGTGGGATGCCATTAGGGTTCAATTTCTTAGAATTTTGACTAACACTCTGGTGCTTTGAGTGGTGTGGGATGCCCGGAGGATCCAAAAGTGCAGAATTTGGCTAACACCTTGGTGTTATGACTGGCACAGGGCACCCGAAGCAAAACTTTAGAGGAAAATTAATCCCAACTTAGGGATATGGAGGGCGCAACATGCTAGACCTATTCTGAGACGGATTTTTCTGATTTGAAGCGAATTACTTTAGGGAAAAATCCTCATTTGAGGGCTCAATTATAAATATAACAGCTAGGTCACTTGTTATCTTACATCATTTTGTTTGATCATAGTAAGGGTTGTGACATGGCTTCTGAGGAGAGATAAATTCATAAGTTAGGTTACTTCTTTTCTCTATCATTTTTATGCTTCGAATGATGATATATTTGTTATTCCTCTTGAACATGAGTGGCTAAACGTCCATTCTAGGGTTTTGGCCATAGCTATCATTGAAGTTTAAAACATTGGTTATTGCTAGTTTTGATTCTTCATTAAAAGTTGTTTATATTTACTTATTTTAATTGTTTATTCGCTAGACTGATCACCTTGTGAATAAATTTATTGGCTTTTGGTTGAACTCAGGAGAGGAAATTGAAAGGGTTAAAAGTAAATGTAACATAGGAATTCAAAGATACTTTGGCCCATGGGGTTGAAGGTTAAAAGTTGGTGATGAGGATAGGGATATTCTTCAACCCTATTTAGCTGATATACAAGTAGCCATAATCGTCATTTCATGTTTCTCCTACGATCATAGGGATATATGCGTTAGAGTTCATGAGATAGTTCTTGGATGCTCAGGAGAGTGGCAAGAAATGGGATAGTAACATGCAACTGGATACCTCAAGAAGAATTAATCTAGCATAATAAAGTCTTGAAAACTCAACATGAAGCGGAAGTGTCGTTTCCATACATTTTCATCATCATTTGAAGTACAAACAAGTTTGCAACATCATTAGTTTGTTAGTTCATTTCCATTTCAAGTTTAGTAGTTTAATTCTCCAAAGTATTCCTCATTTATATTTGTTTTTGTTATAGAAGCGAAATAAAGAGTTAACCTTGAGCAATTAATCTGAAAAGTCTCTGAGGGATCGATAATTGGGACTTCACCATCCTATATTACTTGACGACCATGTGCGCTTGGGTGAAATCAAGTTTTTGGTGCCATTATCAGGGACTTGAATATTGGTTAGTCGTTTGTAGGTTAGGATTTTTATTCCTCTATTTTATAGTTTGCATTCTTATTCATTTGTTTTAAAGTTTGCAAGTGTTGTGTGCTTAGTGTATGCCAGCCATAAGAAGTCGAGGATCATATTTGGCTTCTGTTAATCCTAGAATTGAGAGAACCTTTCGCAGGTTAACTATGGAGAATAATGAGCAAGCACAGGGAAACATCCAGGAGAGGGTTCTAGTGCTTAACGTTTTTAGGCTGAACTTGGAGAATCTTCTAAAGCGATCATCAAGCTAACCATCACTTGAAACTTCAAGTTGAAGTAAAGGACCATGCAGTTGGTCCAAAATACTTAACACATCAGGGCATGTCGCACGAGGATCCTCACAGATATTTGAGGACGTTCATGGAGCTGAGTGAGAACTTTCACTATCATAACATGTTAGATGAGTATGTTAAGCTCACCCTGATTCCATTCTCATTGATTGGTGAGGCTAAGGAGTGGCTTCAGAACGATCCAGCAGGTTCCATCACCACTTTGGAGGCTCTTTCCAACAAATTCACCAACAGGTTCTTCTCTTTAAGGAGGACAAAAGAGTTGAGAGGGAATATCTCTAATTTTGTGCAGAGAGATGGTGAAACCGTGGCTCAGGCTTAGGAATGATACAAGGGCTACTTAAGAAATTGCCCGCAGCACATGCAGCTAAAGGAGATTATCGGGCACAATTGTATGGAGAGGTTGAAATCGGAGTCTAAAATCTTGCTTGACGCTACCGCATAGGGACAAATTTCATCCAAGAGCTATGATGAGATAGAAGCTCTTTTGAATCTCATATCAGAGAGATGTTAAGACTATCAGGATTAAGGTAGAGGATTCATAGCAGATAAGGTGCCAGGAAAGCTCGAGGTAGATGGAGAAGTAGCAACCCGAGCTGATATCAATCAACTGGTGAATATGATCAGCAAGATTGTAATCAGACCAGTAGGAAGTCAGGTTAGCAGGTCCACGAGGTCCAGACTCCACCACCATCATGTGAGGTGTGGAGAAGGCCACACTTATTTAGGTTGTCCACTAAACTCAGAATCTATTTATCTTATGGGACAACAAGCTTGTGGTGAAGGTTTTGTAGGTAACAGCTATAACCAGGGGTCAAAAATCCCTTATAAGGAGGGAATTAGAATTTCTAAAGGCCCCAGAACAACTATCTAAGACCTCAGGGCCAGCAGCCTAGCAATTCACTGGAAGAGACAATGAAGCAATAGATGGTTTAGCAGAATCAGGTGGTTAATGAGATCAGAGGTCCATCCACGAGCTAGAGAGATATATGGGGAAATTGTCCCTTCAGTATACTAACAAGCCACAAGGGGCACTTTCGAGTAACACCGAGAAGAACCCCAAGGAAAATGTGAGTGCAATTTGTTTGCGCAATAGTAGAGCTGGGTAAGGTGATACCCAGAGATAAAAAAGTTGATTAAAGTAGGTTGGTTAATCAAGAAACACAAATCTAAAATTGGTAGAAGCCAGACCACCCCCCTCCATTTCCAAAAAAGTTAAAGAAGCAGAAAGAGGACACAACTTGCTAGAAATTTCTTGATGTGTTAAAGTAAGTACATGTTAACTTACTGTTGATGGAGCTTTTGCAAGAAGTTTCGAAATATTCCAAGTATGTGGAGGATATTATGGAAAACAAGAGGAGGTTTATGGAGTTTAAGACGGTGGCTCTCACGGAAGAGTGCATTTCTCGGGTGCAGAAGAAAATTCCAGAGAAGCTAAAAGACCCTAGGTGCTTCACCATTCCAGTGGTTATTGGGAAAAAAGAAGTTGGTTTAGCACTGTGTGACTTGGATGCGAGAATTAATTGATGCCAGCATCCTTGTTTAGAACCTTGGGTTTAAGTGAACCACGTCCTACCACAGTGACATTGCAGCTTGCCGACCGGTCACTTGCTTATCTTGATAGAATCATAGAGGACATCTTGATCAAGGTGGACCTTTCATCTTACCAGTAGACTCCATAATCCTGGATTATGAAATAGATGCAACAGTTTCCCTCATTCTGGGGAGATGATTCTTAGCCACCGCCAATGTAGTTATAAAGGTGAAGTCGGGCAAGATGTTGATGACTGTGGATGGTTAGGGGGCAGTCTTCGAGGTGTTCAGAGCGGAAAGGATGCCACCTCTCTATGAGGACTTCACAGAAAAGCCAATGGTAAATCTTGGACGTGTAAGCAGGAAATTGAGCAACATTTGCTGCATGAGAATTTAGAAGGTTTTCAAGATCCTGATGTACCGTGATTTTACAGCACTTTCGACGCTTAAAACTAAGAAATTATGCACATACCGAGTATGTTTATATAGGTATGATGTGTTTGTGTTTAATGTTGCAGGAAAACAGGTTAGGAAGTAAACTAGGCAAATTTATGCTGAAAATAACTGAAAGGATGACTGTTAGTCACTTCACGAGTCATTGGTAAGAGGCACGACTCATTTCTAAAGGCATGGGAAATTATTGAAGTTTGAAGAAACAAAGACAGTTTACTTGACGGGTTGAGGGAACGACTCGTTACATCTAGTAATGAGTCGTGAAGTCAGTCGTAAAGGATGGAAGAGAAAATATTGCCAAAGTAACCAGTGAAGATGACGACAGACTTAACGAGTCGTTAGTTGACTAAACAACTCGTTGGCAGATCACTGGACCCAATCATAAGGTGCACTGGGATTTTGAAAGAGTTAGACCACGAGGGGCCTAATGGCTCGTTCCTAGGCACAACGAGTCATTAGGTGACCCGTTGCCACAACTGGGTATGATGCTGAGGATGACTATTTTTAGCAAGGCACGACTCATCAAAGGTTCTAACGAACCGTCACCTAGCCCGTGGTCACTGACGACCTGGTTTCCAGTTTTAATTAGGAAAAGGTTTTCTTGGAACTATAAATACACAGTTTAGGTTTATTTTCATAGAGAAGCCGGTTATTATTATTTTAAGTAGGATTTTGGTGTTGTACTATTATTCTTAGGTCAAGAAACAAGGTTTACAATTTTATTCTTGAATTTGAGGATCAAAAGCAACATTGGAATTTATTCATCAACTTTGGAGTTTTATTCAATTTACTTGGTTTTCTTCCACGATAACATGTAAGTCGCAATTATGATTTATTCAATATTTTGTGATTGTGATCGTACAACCATGAGTAGCTAAACCCATAATTAGGGTTGTGGAAACCAAGATGAATTAACTAACATAGGTGAAACACTCAGTGATTCTTGAACGAGGTTTAATGCATGTATTGTTTTTCCCTTAATTTTTATTGATTCTTGACGGTTGCAAACGTTAGGACTTGCCTTATTCTTTCTTACCGGGCCAAGGAGGTAGTGAATGGGAAAAGGGATTAACAATGAAGATTTGAGGCTATCAACCCTCATCTAATAGGTTGAACGTGTTCGGGAATAGCTAATCCAATATTAAGGGTAAGGGTCAATTAAAATATACCCGTATACAGACGAAGTTGCATGGTGATAATCATCTAAATAGGGGACCAACAATTTAGATGAACCTAACTTACCGATATTACATGTTGAACATCGGAATAGATCACTAGTGTATAAGTCTTGTGGTTATGAAGTCTTGGGGAACACAATCCTAGTCAAGTCGTTAATTAAATATAAATCGAATTTGAGCTAAGCATTCAGTAGTTTTAGTTTAGTTTATTATTTTATTTCTTTCTCCCTTAGGAAATAAGTAACTCAATAGCAACAACTATTCGCATTAACTTACGTTCTTTCCATATTCCCTGTGAGATCGACCTCAACCTCTAGTTGGGTTCTATATTTGACATCAACCACTTTGTATTTCAATTTAGAGGTGTAATTTGGGTGACATCAGATCCTAATTATCTCTCTTGAATGAAAGAGTGAGAAGGACTTTCATTGTGTTGAGATGTTAAATCAGGCGCTGCACAGGAGGGAATCCATGAATATCTTGCCATGACTATAACTATATCACTTGGTGGGAAGCAACCCATCTTTCTAATATTTTTTGGTTTTGTAGAGATGAATAGGACTTTTGAGGCAAGAAGAGATGGGAAAATGAGCTTAAAAAGTCTAAGTCTAGGGAGAGATACCTGGCATAAGGCGCCGGGTGACAAACTTCAAAAAGAAAATAGTTTCAAGTTGGTGCTATGGGTGGCGCACTGTGCCAGACCCAGTCCATGAAGAAAATATTTTTCTATATGTGTGGCGAGGTGACTAGTGTGCCACGTCGGGGTGTTCTATCCAAAACTTTTTTGGTCAATGGGTCAAAATTTTACCAAAGGACCTTAAAATTACTAAAAACTCATGCGCCACACCTTTATTTTAAATCCCCATTCATCCCCTCTCATTAAAAAGTGAAAAATAAAAAGCAACAAAATTCCCTCTCTTCCCTCACCTAACCTATAACTCCCTCTCCCTTTCCCCTCCATTGTTGTCTTCTCCAAGAAGCTTGGTGAAGCTAATCTCTCCAACTCAAGTAAGTATTTTTGTTCTCCCTTGGTTATTTAGTGTAAAGTGCATGCTCCCATACCTTTCTTACCCAAGTTGAGACCCAAAGTCATCATTGTTGGTGAAAAACTTGAATTTCATAATATGAGTTTCATTAGCTTTAATCTCTTAAATTCTTTCATGATAATGTGTTGTCCTTATTTTATTACTTATTTTTGGTTGAATGTAGTGATTTGAAGCTTTGGGGATGAAGGGGTGATGAAAGAATTTCATGAAATTGGTGGTTAGAACATTGATAGAGAAAGTGCATAGTTCTTAAATTCTTGAATGTAAAGAATCTGGAGTTATTGAAATTCATGTTAATTCATTTTGGATTGTAGTAAATTTCATGTTGGTTGTTGAATGAATTGATTGTAACTACTTCCATGTGTGGGTTACATGACTTATGAATTAAAAGTGGGAAGGTGAAAGGAATGGCCAAAGCGAAGAAAACAAAAGAGGAGAGACGTGAAGATGTTGAGATTTGGGATGATAATGGGGGAAGTCTTGAGTATCTTTGACAAATTCTCACGAGTATGCTAGCGAATTAAATATGGGGTCATTTTGCACCTGTTACTCCTAATGAGCTAGTATTTTTATTCACGAACTAATCTTGTGAAGTTCTTGGTTGTTGATTGGCAGATGTCATGATATCAAAAGCTGACTGTCATGCCCACCTTGGGAGGCGTAACTGGCACCTAGTGCCACAGTGGGACTTGGGTTGACCTGGCTGGGCATTGGCATCCCTAGTGCATACCAGTAACTCAAAATCAAGAAAACGACAAGCTATATATTGGTTGTAAACATAGCCTCGGGCCAACAAGGACACGCAACACCTGTAAAGGAAAAAAGCTAACCCAACAACAAGGCAATAAAAGGGATCCTATGCGAGCCGACAAGACCACCATGCTGTCTAGTTATAACATAATGGAAATAGGTGCTCATATTCACACTAATGCTGACAAGGCTGCTAACTAATTAGCTAAATTAGGCTCTACACAACCAACATACACAAATAAAGCACATAGGCCCGAAACAACCAATAACAACCTGCAACTGAGAATTTGTAGCCTGCAAACCTCTAGGAGTGGAATAATGGCCGGGACAGGTCCCCGACCTACCCAATACTGTACAAGAAAAGGGAAAACCTTGCTAACTATCAACTCTGGAGAAAAGTAGCTGATTGAACTGTTGACTTTGACTAGTATCTAGGAAGGTCCTGAACCACGTCTATCCTCACCTGTAGGCAAGAAATGCAGCACCCCAAGGATGGGCGCCAGTATAATATGTACCGAATATGTAAGGCGGCACTGAAGGATAAATAAAGACAATAGAAGGACTGAAAGTAATAAATCAGGGGGATAAGAAGTTAACTTGAATAGCTTCACAATCTGAAAACTAACTAGCAAGTATATATACAAACAATAATTTAACCGGGCCCCATAAGCCTGGAAGGTACAACCAACACAGAATAACCTACCTGAGCCCCTATAAGCCTGGCAAGTACAAACAATGCACACCCCTCTTATCTGAACTACTATAGGTTTATAGGCATGTTGTAACTCAGGTATACTCAGTCTCTGAAGTTGTACCTGAGCCTGGTAGGCTCCTGCAACTGGGTTTGAGCTGTCTGGGCTCCTATAACTATATCTGAGCCTTCTGGGCTTCTGTAAGTGTATCTGAGCCGTTTGGGATCTTGTAACTATATCTGAGCCACATGGGCTCCTGTAACTATATCTGAGCCATCTGGCTCCTATAACTGTATCTGCGTGGAACTATACACTGTGTCGGCAACTACGCCTTGCACTTCTTAGTTTAGAAATATATACTAGCAGTCACCCTCAGGCCTCTGTGGCCTCAAGGTGGTAACAAGGCACCTACTAATCCTTATAATCGGTAAACAACAGAACAGGAAACTCCTACGTCGCCTCTGGCTACAGCCAAAACTGGATGTAAAACTCCCTCCAAGGAATACTATACCATAACCTCGCTTTGTTCCATGACAGATAACCACAACACTTATAGGCACAGGCTACTACAAGGTATTGAACCATCTAAACAACAAGAGTAACTTTTCGTAGGGAATTAGCCTTAACATACCTCGAATGTCGATTCTCATCTATCCGATTAGTTCCAACCTGTAGTCGGCAGTTCCACTCAACTGCAACCCTTATGCTAAGAGAGTAGGGATATTTTCAATACTAAGACTTGGAAAAATATGATATCCTTCAATAACAATAACTACAATTAAACTTCGTTTAATTCGCCCGAAAACTCAAAATTTCTTGATAGCTTAGAAGGGAGAAATGCTTACCTCTTTCTTGTGGCTGCTTAGGACTCAATTTGATGTAATTCCTACAACCTTTACTCAACGGGGTTCTAGTACACCGAGCAAATGTTCAAGAAATAACTCCTCATGGATGTTTTTCGTAGGCCTAAAACTCGATATCCAAGATGACTTTGCATTTGGACGGTGTAATTTGATGAAAGTTAGATCAAACTCATGTTTGGTCTCATTTATTGGTCGATTGAAATTTCATAAAATGATTCAATATGGTCAAGAAGGGATTTATATAAGTAGGATGGTGGCGCGGGGGGGGGGGGGGCACGCCACCGATCGCGCTAGGCTAGAGGTGCGGCCCATCGGACATGGCGCCACTGGTAGGCGCGGTGCAGCTCCCTGTGTGCCTAGCCTCCAGCATTATCCTCATGCTCTCTTGATGTCGTGCTAGTATATTCATTCCCCGAGCCTTTTCCCTCATGCGTCGTACTCCAAAACTCTCAACATACATACGCACGTGTCCATTAAATGATAGAAACTTACGGGGTATAACATCATCCCCCCAGGAACATTCGTCCTCGAATGTAATCTTTAGACTTAAGGGACTCAGCTACCTTAACTATTTCTAGGATAATTTCGGCAGAGTCTTCTCTGTAATATGGACTATCTGAAAACCTAAACGCAGAGAAGTCCAACATAGGCAGTCACAGACGCTATAAAAAACTATTCTGCATCATAAAAGTGAACAACTGAATAGTACTAATAATATAAGAAGTATAGTAACATCTGAACAACAATCTCACCTCAACTATATAATCTGGGTCAGGTTCGGAATGAGGATATCTATACCTCATGTCGTCCTCAACTTCCCAAGTTATCTCTTCTACATTTCTGTTCCTCCATAAGACTTTAACGGAGGCTACATCTTTAGTTCTTAGTTTACAAACCTGTCTGTCTAGTATAGCAACTAGAGTCTCTTCTAGGAAAACTCTTCAGCAACTTGAATATCCTCGACTGGAACAACCTGGGATGGGTCTCTTATACATATCTGTAGCATTGATACGTGAAAGACTGGATGAACAGATTCTAGCCCTACAGACAGTTCTAACTCATATGCCAGTCGGCCTACCCTCTGAAGGATTCGGTACGGGCCAATAAACCTAGGGCTAAGCTTTCCCTTCTCACCAAATCTCATTACATCCTTCATAGGCGAGACTTTGAGAAATACCCAATCATCTACATTAAATTCCTAGTCTCTACGCCATACATCGAAATAGGACTTCTGACGACTTTGGGTTGTCTGCAAGGTTCTCTGATAAGTTTCACTTTCTCTTTTGACTGGTGGATGATATCAGGTCCGGTTAATCCTGACTCCCCTACTTTGAACCATCCTATGGGGGACCTACATTTCCGCCCATATAAGGCTTCATAAGGTGCCATCTGGGTAGCATAATGATAACTATTATTGTATGCAAATTTATTAAGGGGTAGATGCTCGTCCCAACTTCCTCCAAAAGGTAGCGCACAGGCCTATAACATGTCCTCGAGCATTTGAATAGTGTGCTCTACCTAACTGTCTATCTGGGGATGGAAGGTTGTACTCAAATTAACCTGTGTCCCTATTTTTCTAAAATGATAGCCAAACTATGCCCCTCTGTCAGAAATGATAAATGTTGGGACACCATGCAATCAGACTATCTCCTTTATATATAACTCGACATAACCTTCAACTGAGAATATAGTCTGGACTGGCAAAAAATGGGATGATTTTGTCAACCTATCAACAATAACCAAAATAGAGCCAAATTTTCGCCTGGTGTAGGGTAATCCTATCACAAAGCCCATATTAATTGCCTCCCATTTCCACATAGGTACAGCTATCTCCTGAGTTAGTCCGCTAGGTTTCTGATGTTCATCTTTTACCTGCTGGCAATTGGGACATTGTGCGACAAACTCAGCTATGCCTTTCTTCATTTCGGGCCACTAGTATATCTCCTTTATGTCATGGTATATCTTTGTCAAACCTGGATGAAGAGAGTAACGAGAATAATGTACTACTGTCATAATCTGCTGGCGGAGACCTGCTACATTTGGAACGCTGAGTAGACCTCTAAATCTCAAGACCCTGTCTTCCGTTAACTTGAAGGCTTATAATTCCCCCTACTGAACTTTATATCTTAGTTGTACTAGATTAGGGTCCTCATACTGCCGCTCCTTTACCCCTACAACTAGGTATGATTCTGTTGTATTTTTAATCACAACCCTATTATCCTCTGAATCTGCTACCTAGACTGCTAAACTAGCTAATTGGTGCAGCTCTCAAGCCATTTCCCATTGTTTTGGCCTCAGATATACTAAACATGTAATTCCCCAGAAACACAAAGACTATACTCGAGATTTAAAATAGAGAAAACTAGAAAATTTACACCAGGTCACAGAATGAGTCGTTCTGTGACCCATGGGAGGTTACCACGAGTCGTTAAATGACTCATGGTGGGGACTCTGGACTTAGTTGAAAAAAATATGAAAAATAGGGTGAACACGGGTGAGACAATGAGTAGTAGTCAACACCACGAGTAGTGATATGACCCGTGGTCAAGAAATAATTTAAGGCCGAGAAGAAGTTAGGTAGTAAATCTAACGATTAGTAACCAAGAGTCGTGGTCCATGCCAAGACCTGTTAGGGGACCTATGGTTCAAGATATTTGAGGAATTAAGGTTTGGGCAGTGTTGGCAACAGGTGGGTCACCACAAGTCTTGGTGTCCCTCATGGTGACCAATAGGAGGTTCTAGGCAGTGTACCTCACGGGTGTGACCACGAGTCGTGGTCCCTCGTGGGGACCTGACAATCAATTTTCCTGCGAGTTTTCTGAGGGTGTTTCAATAATTTCCTAACCTCCTACACTCTAAACTACGTCATATTAAGCATATTTTTAGACTATTATAGGGGTTAAACGGTTTCCTACCTCATTTTTTTCCCATCCACACTTTTAGAAAACAACATAAAATTTCTCTCAAAGCATTTTAGAGCAAGAACTAGGGCAATCCATTTCTCCTCGGTTCCTTAAGGAAATTCTTCGGGCTTCTTCATCAGGTATGTGGGAATTCAACAAGGGAATAGTTCTTCCCTTGTGTCCCCAAAATTATCCCTATTTTCTTTATAAGTTCTAGCCCTACAGATTATCGAATGTTAAGAAATTCTTAGTCATGCTTCGTCTAATTCATGTGGAACATTATTTCATGTTAATTTTAGATATTTTCCACCAGCTTGTGACTAAATTGATGTTTGTTCTCGTGAAGTGAAATTTAGCTTTAGTCCTTGAACGTAGAAAAATCTAAAATCTTGCTATAGTGATTAAACCTTGAAATTTTCCTAATCCCTTCAGTGTTATGGATTCCCATATTATTTGTATATGCAGAATTCTAAATCAGATGCATGTTAGCCGAGTTTCAGTCAAAATGTTAGAATACTCAATTTTAGTCAGAAATGTCAGCTGATCAATTTGACTATAGAAATTCTCGAGGTGTCAGTAGTGCCTCCCAGTTATCAAAATCAGACTCGGTATCAGTTTTAGTGGTTCATTAGGCGGTCATGACACCTTCAGATAGGAAATTCTGACCAACCTTAGAGCCCCAGTATCAGAATTACATTTTGTTCTTCAGACGGTTACGACGCTTCCAGATACGCAGCTCTGACCAGTCTTAGAACCCAGTTACAAAATCCGGTCCGATAAGATTCTCAGGTGCTTCCAGATAGATATTCCTAACTAGTCGTGGGCCCCAGTTTTGAGATATCAGCTTAGCAGTCAATTTAGAAATATCTAGTAGGAGTAAGACTTAGCACCGAGTGGACCAGGGTTCCAGCGCATCCAGGTTCCCGAAACTGTGTTGCCACCGTAGATTACAGTTTTATTGGCCTCAAGGCCCCAGATTCATGATCACCCAGTTTCATGCCTTTATACCCTTGAAAGGTATATTGGGTCCTATCGATGGGGTATATACATCGAACTCCACGTCTAGCTCATGTGGTTATATATCGATTATAGACTCTCCCACTAGTCAGTTCAGTATCAATTTAGTCCATTAAGCTTAGTCTCAGCTTAGCTCAGTTCAGAATAGTTTCAAACTACTCAGTACAATTATGAGTTCAGTATTGTCTTATAGACTAGGATCTCAGATTCAGAGCATGTCTTTGACCATCAAATAGGGTCTTTTAGACCATCTCAGTTAATTCAGTTATTCAGTTTAGTAGCTCTAGTTGGTCCATGCATTTCTTTTCAGTTTTACTTCTATTTCTTATGCATGATTTCTCTCACTTACTTAGTACATTCAAAGTATTGATGCATACTTTTATTTTGTATCATTTTATGATACAACTGCAGGATCTCAATCTCAGCCTCGGTAATCGATCTCTCTCAAAAGACTTTAGTTGTCCTATTTGGTGAGTCCTCATGTTTCAAGGATGAAGATTATTTTACTCAACTTTTCTTTCTTCTATTAGAGTTGGAGTGAGCTAGGGGCTTGTCCCAACAACTCATCAGTTGTAGTGGCTTTCAACATAGATATGGAATTTCGGACTTGTAGTTCTGCTCAGATGTTTTTTTTAAAACTTTATGATCCAGATCTATTTCATAAATTTTTATATATTACTTTAAAGCTAACAGTACATTTTATGTTTACTTAGAATGCCAGTGTATGATAGACCAGGGGTTGACTTGGGATTACTTGTGACTCCAAGTATCGTGTTCCGTCCAGGGTGTAAGCTCGGGGCTTGAAAAACCTGCTATCTGAGCACTAGGTTTAGAGTATCCTCAGATGTCTGAAAGCTATATCGAGTAAAGTCCTTTTCATGGGTGTAAAGCGCGCCACACTTTTGACAGGGAGGCTACGAGATGTTATTAGGAAAACTCTCTTTTATTCATACTCTTTATCGTGCATTAAAATTCAATTCTAGAATTATTCTCCTAACTCATGCTCTATTTCATTTTAGTGAATCGTGCCTTCTCGACGTGGTAAAGGGAGAAGGGATGGTAATGCTCACCGACCTGCCTTACTAGCTCCAGCAACCCCTCAGGATGACTCAGTCTCTACTGTAGAGTTCAGGGCGGCCATTCAGCTACTCGCTCAGACGGTTACTAACCAGGTGAACCAGCAAGTTGTTCCATTTAATAACAATGGTTCTGTAGTCATTGCCCGAGTGTGAGATTTCACTCAGATGAACCCTCTGGATTTTCACGGATCTAAGGTGGGAGAGGACCCACAAGTGTTCATGGATGAGATTAAGAAGTTATGGTTGTCAGTCCCTCAGGGAGTGCCAACTTTGCTGCCTACCTGCTGAAAGGGGTAGCCCAGGTCTAGTATGATAAGTGGAAGGAGGGGAGGCCAGCGGAAGCAGGACCGATGGAATGCGAGGAGTTCACTGCAGCTTTCTTGGATATATTCTTCCCTCGGGAGCCTAGGGAGGCAAAAGTAGCGGAGTTCATGAATCTGAGATAGGGAACCGGACAGTAGAAGAATATGCTCCAAAGTTCACCAGATTGTCCAAATATGCTCCAGAGATGGTGGTCGAACCAAGGACTCACATGCTAAAGTTTGTTAATGGGGTGTCGAACCTAGTTCTCAAGGAGTGTAGGACAGCAATGCTGATTAAGGATATTGACCTCTCTAGCCTTATTGTCTACGCCCAGTAGATTGAGGCAGAAAAACTGAGGGAAATAGAGCGAAAGAACAAGCGGGTGATCTTGGGCAGAATTGCTTGCCCAAGTGATACTCAAATTCTTCATTTCGACTTGTTTATCTATCGTTATGTGTACATTCTCATATAATTCATAGTTAAATGTGAATTTATACTAACCAACATGATTAGCATTGTTTTGCAAGTAAAAGGAAATTTTGGAAGCTAATATATATGTTGGTGAAGAGCGGGAATGGACTTGGAAGCAAGGAGTAGAAGTTGACAAGGGAGAGCAGCAAAAACAAGGGCTCCGCGATGGATCCGTGTCACGCTGCCATCACGGAGGCATTCTGCCTCGGATGAATTAATTTTGTCAAATTCTAGTGGAGGTTCACGTTTCCTACGTGACACGGAGTCAGTGCTCCGCGATGCACTCTGTGTCACGTTGAGTGTAATTACCTGGAACATCAAGTTCCAGTGAAGGTGCGTGATAGCACCGTGGCACAGAGGCAAGGCTCTGCGATGCAAGCCGTGTCACATTGAGGTGCATTTGCCTGGGAGCCGACCTCCAGTGAGGGTCCACGATACCCCTGTGGCACGGAGGGAGTGCTCCGCGATACACTCCGTGCCTTGTTGCTTGTTATTCCGAGAAAAATTCTCAATAGTATAAATAGCACACTTAGGTTTTATTTTAAACATTTTGGCTTGGTTGAGGAAGAACGTGGGTTACAGGCAGTTGAGAGGACAAAAATTCTAGGGTTCTTCTCTTTCTCTTTCTCTTTAATCTCAATTTTCTGTATGAATTCTACTTATTTGATGATGTTTAATCCACAAATGAGTGGCTAATTCACTTCTTGCTGAGGTTAAGAATAACTGTAGAGGAATGTAATTGTTGATCATTTTAGTTTTCATCTTTTCTTCAATGGTTGTTCTATCAATTCTTATTTTTACTGCATCAATGTTTGTCCAATGTTAATGTATATCTATAAATCCAATTTTGATTTTGAAAAGGAAAGAAATTGGACTGATGTGAATTGGTAGGATATGATCTTTTCTTAATTGAGAAAATTGAGAATTTATTTACATTCAGAATAGAAATATATCTGAAAGTCTTATTAGTCAATTAAGGAATCGGTTATGTATGGCTAGAGCATGAAATTCTTTTATCATAGAAATGTAGATTAAGGTCTCATGATTCTTAAATTGGATTGGAGTCGAAAGATCCAATCCATAGGCAATAAATTCCTGACTAGCAACCGAAGAGAAGATTCACTGAATTGAATTAATAAATTACATCCCTGCATGTTTGTCTTAACCTCAGCTTGTTCATTTCTGTTGTTCAGACTCAAATTATAATTTTGACTTAGACTTTCATTACGTAGTAAACTTTAACTCTTAAAATATTATTTATTTGGTTGTCTGCATTCATACAGATATAGTTCACTGACGCTTAAGTTAATTAATACCGTAGTTCAATCCTTGTGGGATTGATACTTGTCTTGAATTAATCCACTTTACTACTTGTTCGACCACGTACACTTGCGTGTAGTCATCCACAACCGAATAAGTTTTTGGCACCGTTGTCGGGGATTGGCAATTGGTAAATTTATTTTCTTAGTGTTAGTTTACAAATTCTATATAAGTGCTGACAACTTGATCTTAGCCTGTCTCTTGCAGATATTGAATTCTTCTGAACGCTGGCAAGAGATAAGGGGTTGGTGGATTCATTTATAGAGCCGAAGAGACAATTTCATCGCCAAAGAAGGGAAGCTCTAGAGAAGAAGTTGCAGTTGCTAAGACAGGCAATTCTGGAGCAACAACAGAATCCACCACTTGTGAGGGCAGTTTTAGTGCCCGCGGAGATGGCAGCAAGACCGGTTCGTGAATTGGAAATCCCACATGCAAATAATGTTACATCTAGTATTCGCAGACCAGAGCCAGGAGGGAGGTTTGAGCGTAAATAGAACATGGTGCAGTTGTTGCACACCAGCAGGCAATTCACAGGTCTCCCTCATGAAGATCCACAGCAACATCTCCAAATCTTTTTGGAGATAAGTGACACTTACATTCCCCTGGAGTATCATCCGACTATGTGAGACGTACATTATTTCCCTTTTCATTATTAGGGGAAGAAAAGAGGTGATTGAAAGATGAACCACCAAACACTATCACCACTTGGTATGATCTTGCAAGAAAGTTTTTGATACGATTCTTTCCATCCGGGAAGCCAACCAGACTTAGAAGTCAGATTATAAGTTTTAAACAAAGAGAGGGTGAGAATTTCTATCAAGCTTGGGAGAGGTTCCAATCAATGTTAAGGGATTGTCCTCACCATCACCAGTCTAATGATGTGCTGGTGCATACATTCATTGAGGGTTTGGAACCACATACAAAAATTCTGCTAGACTCAGCAGCTGGGGGCAGGCATTGGAAAAGACTTATGAGGAGCTTTTTACTTTGTTGGATCGTATTTCACAGGGAAATCCAGAATGGAATGCGGACTCATCACAAGGAGGAACAAGGAAAGCGGCAGGAGTCTTTGAGGTGGATGGTTTTACGGCTATCACTGCACAGATAGATGCGTTGCAAAATCAACTCAACACCCACTTCAGCAGTATGAGCTTGAATCAAGAACAAGCCCCAGTCAATGCAGTTCAGCAGGTATGGTGTGAAGTATGTAGGAGTAATGAACACTCAGCTGAGTGTTGCGGTGCAAATACGGATTCGGTAAACTTTGTTGGGAACGTCTAGAGGAATAATAATCAACAGTATGGCAACAGTTACAACTCAAATTGGAGGAATCATCCGAATTTCTCTTAGGGTAGTAATAGCCATCAAGGGCAGAGTTCGAATCAGGGAGTGCAGAGAAATCAAGGGGGACATCAGAATTTTCAGTCTCAATACAGAGGAAACAATGCACCTCCTCCACCACCCAACAACATTGAGGACATGCTCAAAACAATTATAGCTAACCGACCGCAAATGCAGGCTGATTATGCGAAATTAGCGGCTGACATGAAAAATCAACAGTTAGCTACAAAGGCGTTGGAGTACCAGTTTGGACAGTTAGCTGGAGCTCAAAACACTAGGCCCAAAGGAGGACTACCGAGTGAACTGACCCAAATCCCAAGCAGGTCAATGCAGTGACCACAAGGAGTGGGTTGTAAGGAGGTGGAACCAGAAAGACCACCTCAACAATCTGGAGCAGTGGAGAAAAAAGGGGAACATGATGATGAGAGGGGGAAGGAAAAGGCAGCTGAGGCAGAAAGACCACCACCCCCGTTTCCTCAAAGATTAAAGAAGCACAAGGAAGAAGTTTTCTTTAAGAAGTTCATGGAGGTGCTGAAACAGGTACACATTAATTTACCTTTGGTTGATGTTTTGCAGGGAGGTGCTGAAATATGAAAAGTATATCAAGGACATCGTAGCAAACAAAAGCAGACTAACGGAGTATGCTATGGTGGCGCTTACGGAGGAGTGCACTTCCCGGATACAGAACATGTTGCCAACAAAGCTCAAGGACCCTAGGAGATTTACCATTCAGATCACAATCGGGAAAAGTATCCGAGCTCCCAGACTATGTGATTTGGGAGCAAGCATAAACTTGATGCTGACATCGGTGTTCAAGAAGTTGGGGCTGGGCAGCCCTAGACCAACTACCGTGATCTTGTAGCTAGCTGACTGTTCTTTGGCCAGACCAGATGGTATTGTGGAGGATGTGCTAGTGCAAGTGGGCTCCCTCATTTTCCTGGTGGATTTTATTATCTTGGATTTTGAGCCAGATGCAGAAGTCCCATTTATTTTGGGACGTCCTTTCTTGGCAATCGGGCGAGCGCTGATTGATGTGGCTGCGAGGCAGCTAACCATGCGAGCGCATGATAAAGTGGAGGTGTTTGATGTGTATAAGGCAATGAAACTTCCGGACATTTATGAGGAGCTATCAGCATTCAATGTGTTAAATCAGGAAGCAATTCTTCAGATTGTTGATTCTCAAGATCCATTGGAGAGAGCTTTGATGGGCTCTGATCATTTCAGAGACAGGGATACGTATGAGATGGTGCAGATGTTGAACGAACCAAAATGGTTTCCCAGGAAGCAAGACTTTTAGCCATTGATGAGGTCCTTGGAACCATTGCCAAAACCATCAATTGAGGAAGCACCAAAATTGGAGTTGAAGACATTACCTCCACATCTGAAGTATGTATTTTTGGGGGAAGATGACACCTTGCCAGTCATCATCTCCGCGGAACTGACAGAGGCAGAGGTGAAGGATGCATTGGTGGTTCTCAAGAGGCGGAAGAAAGCAATGGGGTGGCAAATGTCAGACATTAGGGGAATCAAACCAGCTTTTTGCACACACAGGATTTTTATGGAAGAAGGAGCAAAGCCAATTGTACAACATCAGCGAAGGTTGAATCCGGTGATGAAGGATGTAGTTAGGAAGGAAGTGATCAAGTGGCTTGATGCAGGTGTGGTCTATCCCATTTCAGACAGTGAATGGGTCAGTCCCGTTCAGTGTGTCCCAAAGAAAGGAGGGATGACCGTGGTCACCAATGAGAAGAATGAGCTAATTCCTACACGCACAATCATAGGCTGGCGAATTTGCATGGATTACAGAAAGCTCAATGAGGCCACAAGGAAAGATCATTATCCTATCCCATTTATTGATCAGATATTGGATAGGTTGGCAGGTCAAGAATACTATTATTTCCTTGATGGATATTCTGGCTATAACCAAATAGCCATAGCACCGGAGGACCAGGAGAAGACCACTTTTACATGTCCTTATGGGACATATGCTTTCAGGCGGATGCCATTTGGACTATCCAATGCACCCGCCACATTCCAGAGATGCATGATAGCAATCTTTCACGATATGGTGGAAGATTTCGACAAGGTATTTATGGATGATTTTTCTATTTTCGGTAATTCATTTGCTACATGTTTGCAGAATCTTGATAGGGTGCTAGCTCGATGTGAAGACTCCAACCTTGTACTCAACTGGGAGAAATGTCATTTTTTAGTCAAGGAGGGTATCGTCCTTGGCCATAAGGTGTCATGTAAGGGGTTAGAAGTCTATCGTGCAAAAATAGAAGTGATCGAAAAGCTACCACCACCAGTGTCAGTGAAGGGTGTTCGCAGTTTTCTCGGACATGCAGGGTTCTACAGACGGTTCATCAAGAACTTCTCTAAAATTTCATGACCGATATGCCGGTTGCTAGAAAAAGAGGTGAAGTTCGAGTTTGACGAAGATTGTGTTAAAGCATTCAAGGAGTTGAAACTGAAACTGGTAGAAGCACCTATTCTCATTTCTCCGTATTGGGATCAACCGTTTGAATTAATGTGTGATGCAAGTGACGTGGCTGTAGGAGCTGTATTGGGGAGTGGAGGAATAGAATTTTTCATTCCATTCATTATGCAAGCAAAATACTTGACGCAGCCCAAGTCAATTATACAGTCACGGAAAAGGAGATGCTAGCATTGGTGTTCGCGTTTGATAAATGCAGGTCCTACTTGGTGGGTTCTAAAATAGTGGTATATACTGATCATGCAGCAATTCGGTATCTATTTAATAAGAAGGATGCAAAACAAAGACTAATCAGATGGATATATTGTTGTTAGAAGAGTTTGACCTAGATATTCAGGACAGAAAGGGGAGAGAGAATCAAGTGGCATATCACCTATCGCAATTGGAAAGCCGATTACATGTGAAGGAAGGTGACAGCATCAAAGAAGAGTTCCCAGATGAGAAACTCTTAGCAATAAGGGAAGCTGAAATCCCTTGGTATGCAGACATTGTAAATTTGCTGGTAAGTGGAGTCTACCCACCGGAGGCTACGACTCAGCAAAGAAAGAAGTTGAGACATGATTGAAGGTATTACATTTGGGATGAGCCATATCTGTTTAAGCAGGGACCAGATCAGGTGTTGAGAAGATGCAGTCCAGAGAGCCAAATTGCAGAAGTATTGAGGAGTTGTCACTTACCATTGTATGGAGGGCACCACGGATGCGAGCAGACAGCTCACAAGGTGCTACAGTCAGGTTTCTTTTGGCCTACACTATTTAGAGACTCTATGGCATATGTAAAAATGTGCGATAGAGTCAAAAACCTGGCACAATTGGTAGAAGGCAGGAGCTGCCATTGCAGCAGATATTAGAAGTGGAGATCTTTGATGTATGGGGAATAGATTTCATGGGCCCGTTCCCACCGTCATTTGGTAATCGCTACATCTTGGTAGCCGTTGATTATGTATCTAACTGGGTCGAGGCAATAGCTTGTCCCAAGAATGACAACAAGGTGGTGAAAAAATTTGTGAAAAAGCATATTTTCACCACCCTGAGCTATTATTAGTGATGGAGGGGCTCATTTTGTGAATGCAAGTTTCAAGAATTTGCTAGCTAAGTATGGGGTGCGGCACAAGGTAGCAACAACGTATCATCCCCAAACTAGTGGGCAAGTGGAGGTGTCGAACAAAGAGATAAAGCAGATTCTATAGAAGACGGTGAATGCACAACGAATTGATTGGTCAAGCAAACTCGACGATGCGTTGTGGGCTTATAGAACTGCATATAAGACACCCATTGGGACTTCTCCATATAGATTGGTCTATGGAAAGGCATGTCATCTGCCTATGGAGCTGGAACATCGAGCTTTTTGGGCCGTGAGAAAGTTGAACATGGATCCGTAGCTAGCAGGAAAGAAGAGGCTGATGCAACTCAGCGAACTCGATGAGTTTCGATGGCATGCTTATGAAAGTGCCAAATGCTACAAGGAGAAAACGAAGAGGTGGCACGATAGGCATATGGTGCATCGGATCTTTGAGCCGGGGCAGAAAATGTTATTATTTAATTCAAGACTGAAGCTTTTTTCAGGTAAATTGCGGTCCAAATGGTCAGGGCCGTTTGAAGTGGTGAGAATGACCCCCACACGGGGCAGTGGAGTTGTGGCAAGAAGATAGAAGTACAACAATTTTGGTGAATGGGCAACGATGTAAGCATTATTGGGGTGAGGACGTTATTCGACAGAAGACGTCCATCACGCTAGAGGATGATTGAACATGAATGGCGTCGAGCCACGACGGTAAATCAGGCGCTGCACGGGAGGCAACCCGTGAATGTGTTGTAATAGAAGAGTAGAATTATTTTTAAAAAAAAAAGAAAGAAAAAAAAGAAAAAAAAAGAAAAACAAAGAAAAAGAAAAATATTTTTTTTGCGTTGAAACCTATGATTTTTAACCAATTTCTTATGGTGAAATGATTTTCAGGTGTAACGGAGGGCAAAAATACAAAAAACCGCAAAGGAAAAAAATCGAGGTGAGAAAATAAAAATTGGCATATTACAGTGAGCATGCGCGATGGCTCCATGTCATGGAGGAGGGCCTCCGTGTTACCCTTCGTGACACATTGAGGCCTATTCCGAATTTTTTTAAAATCCAGAATGCCTGCACGATGGCTCCGTGTCACAGAGGCAGTGCTCCGCATTGCACTCCGTGGCACGTTGAGGTGTATTTCGCTTCGGGTCACCGGGTAACCCGCGCGAAAAACCCCTTTTGAAACCCCAATTTCCTTCATTTTCTTCCTATTTTTTCATTCCCTCCGCGACCCACACCCAAAAACCCCTTCTCCCCCAATGTGAAACGGACCTAGGGATCAAATCGAGTTTTCTTCGATTTCATCAAAGTAAAGGTATGTTCTTGAATTTTTCCTTATTTTTGCTCAAATTTTCGATTCTTAAACATGTTTGGTGATTAAATCTTTCCCTAAGTGAAGAATAAGCTTGAATTCGCTTGAGTTATGATTGAATGATGTTCATAGTATCGTTGTGAGTATATGAACTCAATGATTGCATGTTTTATTAAAATTCTTGCGAAATTGATAGTTAGGGTTGAAGATTGAATAGGAAGAATACTAAATTCTTTGAAATGTTGAAAAAATTGGGTTGTGCATGTTGGGTGAAGTGATATTGTGATTGATGTTGAATATGCTAAGTTAGAAGAGGGATTTTCGAGAGAATGCAATTGGAGAATTACATAGGTTGTTGAAAAATTGTTAAGTGCTATGATGATGTAATTGAATCGATGGAGAAAATTGTATTCATTGTATGAAGTCTGAGTAGTACATAGTAATTGTTCCATCGACTTATATGAATGCACTAAGCCGGTTGAACGCTAAAAATAGAAAAATCGTGAATGTCTTGTTGAATTGTTTGGATTGTGGCTTAAGACTAAGTGTGGGGTGATCCAATTAAACCCAACCTTAGTTGTAGCTAATTATGACTTGCATAACATTGGGATTGTATGTTGGAATGTACAGGAACAATGTCAGGCCGACAAGACAAGGGCAAGGGCGCATCCACATCGGGCGCCAGCAGAAAAAGGGTAAGATTGGGAACAGCAGTTCCAGAAGCACCAGCGGTTCCTAGAGGTCAACGCAGACAATACGGAACCCGATGGGTGACTGATGAGGGGAAGAAGTGGTATGCTAAACATAAAGAAACCAAATACTTCCCGGAAGAGCAAATAGCACGAGAACCGCTGGCACAGGAATTCCCGCGGATTGTACACAGGATTGACACCGCTGGGCTAAACTTCATCTTCGAAGAGCCCAGGGAGTGCAATCTCCATCTTATCCAGGAGTTCTATGCCAACTAGAACCTGACCTTACGCAGTCACACCATCAAAATCAGAGGGCAGGTTGTCACTTTTGAGCCCCATCACTTGAATGCAATCCTCGGGGCACGGGACACAGATGCTCATGTCCTCCGTCAGCTGAACATCACTCCACCCTATGCGGACATCAAACGCACCTTATGTGGAGCCCGATCGATAGCCAGGTGGGGTAGGCACAAGGAGAGGGGCTACCATCAGACATTGTCCTACTCTCAGATGAACCGAGAAGCCCGGATTTGGTTGAAAATTGTGTGTTCCTACCTGATCCCGGGGGTGCACTTGACAGATGTCACCCGGGATAGAGTTTTCTTGGTGTATTCCCTAATGAAGGGGCTCGAAATCAATGTTGGGGTGGTAATCATCTCCGCCATGAAGAGAGCCCGACTGCATCAGGGGCATAGATATGGGTTCGGTGGTCTGCATACCACGTTCCTGAGGGGCCACGATATTGAGGAGGAGGCCCTAGATTACATCCCACAGATCGACAGGCGTGCTTTGGATGTCACCAAAACTAAGGCACCTGACACTACTTTTGGGACGGTGCTCACACTAGCCGAGCGACATGCTCGGGATGATCAGTACATGGCCCGCATGTACGGGATGCAGATGTTGCAGCTGCGCATCGGAGGACGGCCTGCAACAGAGGATGAGCTATGGCAGCTCAAGTTGGATTATCCATTCAATGAGAATGCCTAAGCTTTATACAGAGTGGGGCCCGCATTTATTGAGCCCATGGATGATGATGTCCCTACCGATGAGGAGACACACCGGGAGGACTCAGATGTTGAGTCGGACGAGGACGGCGGGGGCAATTCTGATATGGGAGACGAAGCAATGGCACCTGATGAAGAAGTTGAATACTTTGATTGATCAGGGAGTTTCACCACCCAAGCTTTGTGATATTTTGAAATTATGTGAACACTGGGGACAGTATTCGGTTTAAGTGGGGTGGAAATAGTTAGGTGCCAGCTGCTTTGTTTATGTTTTATTTTTGTTTGTTGTGTGTGTGATAAATGTGACCTTGTGACTCTATGTTTTGTGTTCTGTAATTAATTTGGTGTTGTAATGAATATTGAGCTGTTGTTGGTTGTGTTGTGTAAATATTTTTGAAATTATATTTTTATCTTTTTCTATCGAATTTTTTTTTGTTGAAATTTTTTATGTTGGGTTTCTCGGCCTTTGTTTTCGGTGCTTTTACTGAGAATAGTCCCATTGAACCGAAGTCGTAGATAGCGATTGTTCCCTATGATGGATGGATGACGACCGTCTTAAGGGAAATGTAGTCGATAAGAGTAGTTTTTTTCTTTCTTTTCTTTCTTTTGTTTGTTTCCCGAACGTGTTGCTACTTCATGGTTCAAAATTCTTGTTACGTGTTGTACATGATATTAAGATGCAAAGGTGATTCGTATGAAAGCATGAAAATGTGTTAAACATGTTAAGACACCTAGGACATAGAGTTAGATTCGGTGTGATCGAGGCTTAATGTGAATTCTTGTAATTAGTTGATTGAAGAGTCTGTGAATATGTCTTGAGTTGAGCATGTGCAATGAGTGTGAGGCGAGGTTTCGTCTATTCCATGTTATTGTGAAGTGTCTAGAACTTGCCTGGTGTGTGTGCTAAACGAAATGAAGGATGTGTATTTTAGGAAAGGATGTAGGCATTTCTTTGAATAAACCGAAAGTTCTCCCTTATCATACCTATCTTGAATGTACATCATAGTTAGCCCCATTGAGCCTTAGCGTATTTTTTTCTTTCTTTGAAGAGGTACAAACCGAGCTTAATCCCTTCTTTTCATTAGCCGTGAATTTGATTCAAAACTCTTAAGCGCTTAAGAAAAACAATTTTCCCAAAGTGTAAAGGAGTGAGAAGTGTGAAACGGAAGGAAAGCGGAAGTTGTGAAATTTAAAGAAAAGGTCAAAGGTGCACTTGTTGAAATTAAAAAAAAAAAGATGTATAACTACTCTTTGCTAGTAAGTCGAGTGTGCTTAAAGAAATGGGAACAAAAACAAAAAAAAATTCAACAATGAGAGGATGGAGGAAGAAGCAATGCCTGTAATGAAGGTGGAATGTATTGAAAAGTGCTTAAGGAAGCTAGTTGCTATTATTGGTTAGCCCAGTATTTATTAGTTCCTTAGCTTACATTATAACCCATTAAGACCTACGTGATCTTACATCACGCATCCTTACATTAGTGGAGTAATACACTAGAGGCAAGCCTATGGTTCATGACATGATGCATGTGAATTCTTTGGGAGAGAGAGCAAAATCGTATTCATGTACCCCTACATGTAGTGCTTTGGAAATCACATGATGGCAAATGGGGTAATTCTCTTGTGTTGTGAGAGCACATGCTTGACAAGAAATTAAATTTCGTGTCGGATGTCTTGATCAATTAATTTTCATGAGTTTGCCAAGATCGAGAATAGACTCTTGAGTTTAGGAGGTCTGAATGTGATGTACTTCATTGTATTGATGAGACCATGCATGTTTTCTTGAGGATTTGCTATATTAAATAATCGGTATAGCCGTAGCTTGAATGGTCAAGCCAAAGTAGCTATGCGTGAGTGTCAATTGCATGAGATGTGAGAGTACTTTTCAAGGACGAACAAGGTTTTAAGTGTGGGGTAAGTGATCTTGGGTAAAATTGCATGCCCAAGTGATACTCAAATTCTTCATTTCGACTTGTTTATCTATCGTTATGTGTACATTCTCATGTAATTCTTAGTTAAATGTGAATTTATACTAACCAACATGATTGGTGTTGTTTTGTAGGTAAAAGGAAATTTTGGAAGCTAATATATATGTTGGTGAAGAGAGGGAATGGACTTGGCAGCAAGGAGTGGAAGTTGACAAGGGAGAGCAGCAAAAATAAGGGCTCCGCGATGGAGCCGTGTCACGCTGCCATCGCGGAGGCATTCTGCCTCGGATGAATTAATTTTGTCAAATTCCAGTGGAGGTTCGCGTTACCTCCGTGACACGGAGTCAGTGCTCTGCGATGCACTCCGTGTCACATTGAGTGTAATTACCTGGAACTTCAAGTTCCAGTGAAGGTGCGCGATAGCACCGTGGCACGGAGGCAAGGCTCCGCGATGCAAGTCGTGCCACGTTGAGGTGCATTTTCCTGGGAGCCGACTTCCAGTGAGGATCCGCGATACCCCCGTGGCACGAAGGGAGTGCTCCGCGATACACTCCATTTCATGTTGCTTGTTATTAAGGAAAAAATTCTCAATAGTATAAATAGCACACTTAGGTTTTATTTTAAACATTCTGACTTGGTTAAGGAAGAACGTGGGTTACAGGCAGTTGAGAGGACGAAAATTCTATGGTTCTTCTCTTTCTCCTTCTCTTTAATCTCAATTGTTTGTATGAATGCTACTTATTTGATGATGTTTAATCCACAAATGAGTGGCTAATTCACTTCTTGTTGAGTTTAAGAATAATTGTAGAGGAATGTAATTGTTGATTATTTCAGTTTTCATCTTTTCTTCAATGGTTGTTCTATCAATTCTTATTTTTACTGCACTAATGTTTGCCCAATGTTAATGTATATCTATAAATTCAATTTTGATTTTGAAAAGGAAAGAAATTGGACTGATGTGAATTGGTAGGATATGATCTTTTCTTAGTTGAGAAAATTGAGAATTGATTTACATTCAGAATAGAAATATATCTGAAAGTCTTATTAGTCAATTAAGGAATCGGTTATGTATGGGTAGAGCATGAAATTCTTTTATCACAGAAATGTAGATTAAGGTCTCATGATTCGTAAATTGGATAGGAGTCGAAAGATCCAATCCATAGGCAATAAATTCCTAACTAGCAACCGAAGAGAAGATTCGCTAAATTGAATTAATAAATTACATCCCTACATGTTTGTCTTAACCTCAGCTTATTCATTGCTATTGTTCAAACTCAAATTATAATTTTGACTTAGACTTTCATTACGTAGTAAACTTTAACTCTTAAAATATTATTTATTTGGTTGTCTGAAATCATAGAGATATAGTTCACTGACGCTTAAGTTAATTAATATTGTAGTTCAGTCCCTGTAGGATCGATACTTGGCTTGAATTAAGCCACTTTACTACTTGTTTCACCACGTGCACTTGCGTGTAGTCATCCACAATCGAACAACGGGCAAGGACCGGCCAATCAAATTATGGCCACCAAAGGTCTGGCGGTAGCAGGAACCCATAGCAGCAGCAGTAGCAGCAACAGCAGCAGAAGGCTCCAACACCCAGTTCAGCTAGTGCCCCTACCTTTCGATCCCGCCAGGATCAAAGGGGTGGAGCATCTGGCTCTCAGTCCTAGAGTTACAATGCCGACAACAGGTATCTATCTTGCCCTAAGTGTGGAAAGAATTACCCAGGAGAGTGTCTTCAAGGTTGAGAGGGCTATTTTGTTTGTGAATATCTTGGTCATCGGCTTAAGGAGTGTCCGTCAACAGGACGGGGAAGGTCGCAATCCACTACCACAGCAGCTTCACCAGGCTGGCCAGCTGAGCTGGCCAGCCCTTCAAGTACGGATGGTAGCTAGCGCCAAAACCATTTTTATGCATTGTCTTCTCGTCAGGATCAGGAGAGCTCATCTGACGTGGTCATGGGTATGTTACGCCTTTTTCATCTAGACGTGTATGCCCTACTAGATCCAGGAGCCACACTATCATTCGTGACTCCCAACGTAGCAGTCCATTTTGATATCAGTCTAGAGGTCCACTCAGAACCATTTTCAATCTCCACCCCAGTTGGCAAGTTAGTTAGAGTCAGTTGGGTGTATAGAAACTGCCCAGTCTCTATATTTAATAAGGTCATTCTAGCTGATCTTGTAGAATTATACATGGTCAATTTTATCCTCATTCTTGGCGTGGATTGGTTACATTTCGGTTATACCTCAGTCGACTGCAGAACTAGGGTCGTCAGGTTTCAGTTTCCAAATGAGCAAGTGTTAGATTGGACGGGCAGTAGTTCAGCACCTAAGGTTAGGTTTATTTCCTACCTTAAGGCAAGAAATCTTATTTCCAAAGGGTGCATTTACAATTTAGTTCGAGTCAAAGACTCCAGCTCTGAGACTCCAACTATCTAGTTAGTCCCAGTTGTCAACGAGTTTCCTAATGTGTTTCCTGAAGATCTCCCCGGAGTTCCTCTTGAACGGGAAATCGAGTTCGGTATAGATCTTCTCCTAGACTCATCCCATCTCTATCCCTTCTTACAGAATGGCTCCAACTGAGCTTAAGGAGTTGAAGGAGCAGCTAAAAGACCTTCTTTATAAGGGTTTTATTAGACCCAGCATATCTCCCTGGGGTGCTCCAGTACTATTCATGCAAAAGAAAGACGGTACTCTCAAAATGTGCATCGATTACCGTCAGTTGAATAAGGTCACAGACAAGAACAAGTATCTTCTATCCAGAATTAACAACTTGTTTGAACAACTTCAGGGAGCCAACTGTTTCTCTTAAACAGATCTCAGGTCGAGGTTTCATCAGCTAAGAGTCAGAGAGTGTGACATACCGAAAACAGCTTTCAACACTCGGTATGGTCACTACAAGTTTTTGCTTATGTCCTTTGGACTAACGAATGTCCCTGCAGCCTTTATGGACCTGATGAATAGAGTTTTCAAGTAGTATCTAGATATGTTTTTCATTGTATTTACCAATGGAATTTTGGTTTACTCCAGAAATAAGGAAGAGCACGCTAATCACCTGAGCATAGTGCTTCAGACACTCAGGGACCGCCAATTGTTTGCCGAGTTTAGCAAATGCAACTTCTAGTTGAAGTCCGTGACTTTTCTGAGTCACGTGGTCTTGGGCGAAGGTATTCAGGTTGATCCTCAAAAGATAGCAGCGGTGAAAGACTGGTCCAGACCTACCTCCCTAACCAAAATCAGAAGTTTCTTGGGTCTAGCCGGTTATTACTGGCTCTTTGTGGAAGGCTTCTCTTCTATAGCATCCCCTCTAACTAGGCTGACTCAGAAGAAGGTTTTCGGTGGTCAGATGCATGTGAGAAGAGTTTCCAAAAGTTGAAAACTCGACTCACTACAGCGCCAGTGTTGACCCTACTGGAAGGAACATATGGGTTTCTAGTTTATAGTGACGCTTCCAGAGTTGGACTCGGTTGCGTCCTTGTGTAGCAGGGCAAGGTGATAGCCTACGCCTCCAGACAACTCAAAGTTCATGAAAAGAATTATCCAACTCACGAATTGGAGTTGGCAGCAGTGGTGTTTGCATTGAAAATGTGGAGACACTATCTGTGTGGGGCTCAAGTAGATGTTTTCATCGATCACAAGAGCCTCTAGTACGTGTTCAGTCTGAAAATTCTGAATCTTCGCCAAAAAAGGTGGTTGGAGCTACTAAAGGACTATGACATGAGTGTGCTGTATTGCCCGGGCAAGGCCAATGTGGTGGCTGATGCCCTGAGTAGAGTGTCTATGGGAAGCGTGACTCATGTAGAGGAAGGCAAAAAGGAACTGGTGAAGGATATTCACAAACTAGCCCGATTAGGGGTGCAGTTGGTTGATTTAGCTGAGGGTGGAGTAGTTGTGCAGAGTGAGTCAGATTCCTCTTTGGTTGTTGAAGTTAAGTCCAGATAGGATGAGGATCTCATTTTACTTAAGCTAAAGAAAGCGGTTCTCAAAAAAGAGGTTCAGGCTTTCTCCAAAGGGGGAGATGGTGTGCTCCATTACCAAGGCAGATTGTGTGTACCAGACGTCGATGATTTGAGATAGCAGATACTGGCTGAATCACACAGCTCAAGGTACTCCATTCACCTTGGTGCTACTAAAATGTACCTCGATTTGCGGGATATTTATTGGTGGAACGGCATGAAGAGAGACATTGTTGAATTTGTAGCTAAGTGCCCGAACTGCCAGCAAGTCAAAGTAGAACATCAGAGACCAAGAGGTATGACTCAGGATATTAGCATACCCACGTGGAAGTAGGAAGAAGTGAATATGTATTTCATTATGGGTCTACCTCAAACTCGTCAGCAACATGATTCTATCTGGGTAGTAGTAGAGCGGATGTCCAAGTCAGCACACTTCCTTCCAGTTAAAACTATAAATTCAACTGAGGAGTATTCTAGGCTTTATATCTGAGAGTTGGTCAGACTTCATAGGGTTCCACTATCCATTATCTCAGACAGAGGTACCCAGTTCACCTTTTAGTTTTGAAAGTCCTTTCTGAAGGGACTTGGTACCTAGGTCAAGCTCAGCATAACTTTTCACCCGCAGACAGATAGGCAAGCTGAGTGGACTATTCAGACCCTAGAAGATATGTTGAGAGCATGTGTGGTTGATTCAAAGGTAGTTGGGATGATCACTTACCTTTCATCAAGTTTGCTTAGAACAACAGCTACCACTCCAGCATCCAGATGGCCCCATGTGAGGCATTGTATGGAAGGAGGTGTAGATCTCCTATTGGGTGGTTTGAGGTTGGTGAAGCTACTTTAATCGAGCCAAACTCAGTCCATGAAGGTATGCAGAAGGTACAACTCATCAGAGAAAGATTGAAAACAGCTCAGAGCCATCAGAAATCTTATGCTGATGTGATTTGTTGTGGATGACTAGGTTTATCTAAAAATTTCACCCATGAAAGGGGTGATGAGTTTTGGAAAGAAAGAAAAGCTCAGTCCAAGATATGTGGGACCCTACAAAATTTTGAGGCGAATTAGTAAAGTAGCTTATGAGTTGGAATTACATTTAGACAAGAATACAAACAAGAACCTCACCTGGCCCCCATAAGTCGAAACGTACAATCAACACAGAATAACTCGTCTGGGCCCCCATAAGCTGTGGTGAGCACATCTCAATCTATATACCCCTATCCAGGTTTCTATGACTCTACTGGTACTGTTGCCAGCCTACCAGTCACTTGGGTCTACAACTGAGCCCGCTTGGCCCATGAACTGTAGCTGTGTCTGAGTCCGGTGGACTCCTACTGTCTGTACCCCGGGAACCAAACAAGAAGGGGTGTGCCGATATGGCATAAAAGTAGTCCAGCCATGGAATGGACTGTATGAGGACCTTGGACCTCATCTTTGTCCCTCAAGGACGGCAGACCACTCCTCGGAGCGACGTCATCTAGCCCCTCGTGGGCGTCGACACATCTAGTAACCCTACGGTGGTCATGGATGGCTCCTAAGTGAGGGAAACCCCAACCAAGGTGTTGTACTAACATCTGAATCAAGCCACTCAAAAAGTGTAACTGGCCTTCTAGGCCTAACACCACCGCTGCTCGCCTCTAGGATAATTTGTAAAACTGCTAGCAGGCACGCCACACACCTGTATCTGATCAGAGGATCCTGATAGTGATCATGATCTCTAATAGTCTGGACTAAATAGGGCGAGATCTAGAGTGGTACACGACAACTCTCTATATGTCTTGCCGGACATTTATAACTCATAATAACTATGGGATCGCAAATGACTAACTACTCCGTTCCTCTGCTTAGGACAACTGTAGGGCCAGTACTGGACGACATGCTTTTGAGAGATCGACCCCTAATCCTCCATAGGAAGTTTACTGATATCCTTAGTCTGTGGGCAATACTTTACTAACATGGTATTTACTAGTGCCTTAGCCCTCATCTTGGTATAATTGGATCTTATATTACTTTTTGGGTGATTCTTAACCTATAGACAACTTTATATAGACCTAACCATTCCTGTCAACTTGTGGGTGATAGGAACCTGCTGGGGTGTTGGCCCGGCCTCTAACTGTTGATAAGGTCCCTTCCCTTAGGGTACCCACAGGTCTATTTGACTTGGTCGACTAGGATGGCTTCCTGGGCGACCTATATGATAACTGCTAAGCCCACTAAGACTAACAATCACTGGTAATAACTAATAGGGTGACTGGCTGTCACTCTGTTTACTAGACAACCTTAGGCTGCCGACTCAAAAACATGGCCTTCCTATCTAAATTTTTGGCCCAGGGGCGTAGGGATACGCCAATGGCCTCTAGGTGTGCTTTTACTGACCATATAGACGCCAAACTGGTAGTTAAACCGCCTAACAGCACTTGTGCTATTCAACTTACTAGCTTAGGCCTGATAACCATTCACGAGCTCCTAAGGTCTAGTCCTGACAATAGAACATATAATCCTACTAATACAATGAAATGGAAAATAGAAGTTTCTCTGACGCTTCTAGCGCGTATCATACGTAACATGTTCCTTCTCGACGAGGGATGCTGCGATACAACCTATATACATTTTCTAGAAGCTAACCAGAACTTATATAACTGCAAACTACTGATAGCAGTTAATCACAACATATTCGATCTCTATATACCAACAACAGCTAATTACAACATGTCTAATCACAATCTACTAGTAGAGACTATATGCAGCATATGGGACCATTATTTCTATTCCAGAACATAAGTCGTAACACTGTACTATGAGTATACTTGCCGAGGGTTAAGCCTTACATACCTCGACTGTCATTTCCCGAATCACCGATGATTTTCAACTTGGATTCGTCAGCTCTTTTCAGCTGTAACAGTTATACTGGGAGAAAGAGATGAATTTCAATACCAAATTCGGCATAAAAGGATAACTTTTGATATTAATAGCAACTATAATTTAACTAGGTAAAATACGGCCGGAAACTTATAATTTCTCAAGGGTTCAGAAGGGAGAAATGCTTACTTATCGTTTGGGAATTAGTTTGGAATAATTCTTACAACTACTACTCGATAGAGTTGCATTTTTTGGGTGTATTTCGAGAAAATAACTCCATAGTAATGCTCCCTGCAGGGTTAGAATTCAATACCTGAAGTTAATTTGAGATTGGATGGCATTTGGTAGCATAATCGGATGAAAAACCGTCGAAAACCTCAAAGTATACTCCCTTTGGCCGAATGATGTAATTGGGAAATGAATTCAAATGAAGGGAGGGCTTATATATATATTATGGGCGGTGGTAGGGGGAGTCGTGCGCCACCCATTGCGCCAATTCAGGGTGCACCGCACGCCTGCCATAGCATCGTACTGGGGTGTGCTGCACGCCAGCCATAGCACCGCACAGAAGTGTGCTGCGCACCGGCCATAGCGCCAAATCGGCTAGCACGGCGTGGCACCCAAGGAACCTAGCCCCTGGCTCCGGCCTTCTGCTCGCTCGATGCCACGTTCATATAATCATCCCCCTGACCTTTTTCCGCATGCGTCGCACTCCTAAACTCTCAACATACATATGAACGTATCGGTTAAGTGATAAGAACTCACAGGGTGTAACATCATCCCCCCCTTAGGAACATTCTTCCTCGAATGTAATCTTCAGGCTTAAAGGACTCAACTCTTTTTAACTGATGCCAGAAAATTTTGGTAGAGTCCTCTCTGTATTATGGACTATCTGAAAACCTGAAACACAGAGAAGTCTAATACAGGCATCTCCTAGGATGCTATTTTCAACTGAAACATAGATCTATCACATATAGCATAATCAGCTAATAATAATAGCATCAAAGTCAATTGTATAACATCTGAAACTATATAGCCATAACTTAAATCATTCGGGTCTAGATACTATTATCGCAGATCGTAGAATAACTGAAACTGTCTAAACAACGCATCATTCGTAGCTTCTCACCTCATTTCTTCTATATTTCTATCCCCCACATGATACTCTTTTCACCTACAACTTTGGTTCTCAAGATGACTCCTATAACTTTTCGAGTCCCTCGGTGGAATAGTGATTTTATATCTTGAGCATCTCCAATCGGATTAATTTGAGACAAGGTCTTTCACGCACTTTCATAGTGTTGATAAACAGATCCTAGCTTCGAAGGAAACTTCAACTTATAGGCCCCTTGGCCAATCTTCCGTAGGGTCCGGTAAGGCATAATGAATCTAGGGTAGAGCTTGGCCTCCTGTTCAGATTTCATAACGCCCTTCATTGCCAAAATTTCCAGAAATACCCACATGTTAACACATCCTTCCTGAAAGTTCTAGTTGTCTGCGTTGGTTGATGTATTAGTATGCCCAGTTCAACTATTTCTAGTTTATCTGCTTCAAGTTGTCATGTAGGTGTCACACCCCGCCTTGGGGGGGTATGACAGGCACCTGGTGCCCTACTAAGACTTGAACTGCTGGACTGCTAAGCCTGGGCACATCTGGTGCCTGGCTGGCTCTAACTCACATTTCTAGAAACAAAGGGCTATATAGCGGCTGTAAACACAGCCTCCGGCCCATTGGCCTATAGCCTCCTATACCTGCACTAACAGTTGACCAAAAATATGCCGATATAGGAAAACCTATGCGGGCCGACAAGGCCACCATGCTGTCTAGTTATCTGTAACTTAATCATAGAATATTAGAAAGCTACATGACCGGCAAGGTCACCACTACTGTCAAGCTATGGCCCCACACGGCCAACATGAAAGAAACGGAAGTACTAACAGCTAAACAACTGCACGGCCTCACACGACCGGCTCATCTGACCACAGGGAAATACATATATAGACTGCAAGCCTCTAGGAATAGCAATAGAAATGATCGGGACAGGGCCCCGACCTACCCGTACTATACAACAAAAGAAACTGAAATACACCTCTGGAATTCAGTCTCCGGATGACAGGAGCTGAATACTCGATCACTGACAGGAATCACGTAGTATTGCCTGCTCGTCTATGGGTACCTGTAGCCAAGTAATGCAGCGCCCCACCGGGCGTCAGTACCGCTGGTACTAAGTATGTAAAGCAATAACTGAAAGAAATATCTGAAATCAACAATATAACTGATGAAACTGAAGTAGGGAGAAATAGATTAACTGTATGATGATGTAAGTCATACCTTTTCTTAATTATACTGGAAGGAATAGGAGTCGTACCTGGAGACGTATCACTCTACTGCTGGTCTACTCATATCCAACGTAACATGGCATAACATAACATAACATAACATAGCACACACAAACCTTACCCGGCCCCCATAAGCCGGGAGGTACAACCAGCATAGAATCTACACCCCTACCTCGGTCATGCCATCTCCTATAATGGCTATAAGCATCCCGCCGGTCCCTTGGGTATGCACTTGGGCTCGCTGAGCCCCTGACTATAACTGTACCTAAGTCCGAAGGACTCCTGAATCAACACCCGGGCGTATCCGCTCGAAAGGGGTGTGTAAAAGCCGACCAAGGCATAATATGGGGAAAACTGGCATCCCATCTTTGTCCCCTGTGGGACGGCATGCCACTCCGTAGAGTGACGTATCCTCGTCCTCTGGCGGACGAGTCGATACAGCTATCAACCCTGGGGCGGTCATGGATGCTAGGTAGTCCAACACCAAACAATACAGCGGTCTCAACTAGTAATACTATCTGCATATCTCACATGCTGAGGCTAATAGGGGTAAAGTATCGTATATATTACATGCTGAACTAATGATAGTATTCTGTACGTATTTAATACGTGCTGAGGCTGGTAAATATATATATATATGAATATAGTCTCCTGCCAGACTGTTCTGGGGCTAATACTGAACAAGATATAGTATTTCTACTGAAAACCATGCTGTATACTGAGTTTCTATAGTAACATGATTTGCCATTTCTAATGTGCTTTCTAGCTTCACTTTAACTTGTCGTTCTATTTCTGAGATGTCTTACAGATATTACATTGCTTTACTAGGTTTCAACTGAATACAATGATATCCTAACATTTTGTGTCACATCACATACTGAGCATACTGTGCAGATTCTAACACTTGTATTAGGATCTATATCGGGCTAGCAAGTTTTGCACAAATTATAACTCGATACTTCTAATACCGTACCAACACTCATAATAAGCATAACACATGACTTCTGAATATTCTACTGGCCTTTAAATTGTTGTACTGTACCAAGATTACTAACTTGCCGAGGAAACTAGCTTTACATACCTTATCCTCGAACTATCCGTCTGTCGGACGAGGCTCAGCCGGTACTTCAACTATTTTCTACCAACTGCATTCATAAATATGTCAATTAATACTAAATACAGCTTTATTCTAAAGAGCAACGTCACTTTCGATATAGTTTATAGCCTAAACTTAGGCTTATCAAAAGACGGTCGAAAACTCGCTATTTTTCAGAGGTCCAGAAGGGAGAAATACTCACTTCACAACTAGGAAGACATATACATTAGTTTAGAGCAATTCGACTTACCTTAGCTCGGTAGCTCGATGATTCGTCGGCCGTATTTCATGAAACTAAATCCGTAGGAATGCTCTCTGCTGCTAAATACCTCAGTATCTGAGGTTAATTTGAGTTTGGACAACGTTTAGCAGCGTAATCGGACGAAAATTATATTATCTCCTTCGTTCCTTTTCTCCCTCTGCTGGCTTGCTCTATTTTCTGGAAGTTTATAAATGTTTTTATCATTTAAAACCGAAGTGGGGATTTATATACTTGGGCCTGGACAAGGCCAATGTGTCACGGAGCCAACGCGGAGGCCTCTCCTCCGTGACACGCTGCCATCGCGGAGGGGCTCTGCCTCGGATCCTTCCGCGATGGTTCGACAAGTTTCTCGTCCGATCTTTTCTCGGGCCTTTCTCCAGCACGTATGGCCTTCAAATATGCTTAACCAACGTGCGAATAGGTCGTCTAGGTGCTGGGAATTCTACGGGGTATAACATTCTCCCCCTCTTAAGAACATTCGTCCTCGAATGTACACTGCTATCTGGGGGACTACTTAACTTACTTTCTAGAAACATTTCGGCAGAGTTTCCCCTGTAATATGGACTATAGCAAAAACCTAAAATGCAGAAAAGTCCAATACAGGTACTGCACGCAATATTTTAAGATCCACTGGATAACTAAGTATTAATCTTTCTCATTCACACATATACAACTCTAAAGTACTTCTTAAGTAATAATGCGGACATACCTGTCGCCTGACTAGGCCTGAAATAGGTGAGGGTATCTAGCTTTCATACTTCTTCAGCTTCCCACGTCATTTCCTCTCGCTTCCTGTTACGCCACAATACTTTGATAGACGCAACATCTTTAGTCCTCAACCTGCGAATCTGTCTGTTTAAGATAGTTATTGGAACCTCTTCATAGGCTAGCTTTTTTGTAACCTAGATATTCTGGACTGGGACTGCTCTGGACGGGTCTCCTATGCATTTCCTCAGCATAGATACATGAAAGACCGGATGAACGAATTCTAATTCTTTAGGCAAATTCAACTCATATGCTACTCGGCCTGTCCTATGACAAATCCGATAAGGCCCAACAAACCTCGGGCTGAGCTTATCTTTCTTGCCGGACCTTATTACCTATTTCGTTGGGGATACTTCAGAAATACCCAGTCATGCACATCAAACTCCACTTTTCTGCGCCACACATCTGCATATGATTTCTGGCGGCTCTGTGCAGTCAGTAAGCATTCTTCGGATAAGCTTTACCTTTTCCTTTGACTGCTGAACAATGTCTGGGCCAACCAACACTGACTCTCAGATTTCAAACATCATTCAGCGATCTGCATTTCCGCTCGTATAATTCCTCAAAAGGTGCCATCTGAATGGCTGGATGATAGCTATTATTATAAGAAAATTCTATCAGCGGCAAATGCTCGTCTCAGCTACCACCGTAGTCTAGCACACACGCTCGCAGCATGTCCTCGAGCGTCTGGATAGTGCGCTCAGCCTGTCCGTCTGTCTGAGGGTGGGAAGTTGTGCTTAGATTAATCTACGTCCCCATCCCCTTCTGGAAAAATTTCCTAAACCTAGACGTGAACTGCGCTCCTCTGTCTGAAATAACGGATACTGGCACTTCATGCAATCTGACTATCTCTCGGATATACAACTCCGCATAATCTCCAGCCGAGAAAGTAGTTCTAACTGGCAAGGAATGAGCTGATTTAGTCAATCTGTCAACTATTACCCATATAGAGTCATGTCTGTGTCTGCCACGGAGTAATCCTGCCATAAAATCCATATTGACCGCTTCCCATTTCCAGAGAGGCACAACTATGTCCTAAGTTAACCCGCCTGGTTTCTGATTTTCTGCCTTCGCCTGTTGGCAGTTAGGACACTAGGCTACAAATTCAGCAATTCCTCTTTTCATATCCGGCCACCAGTAGTTCCCTTTGATGTCATGGTACATTTTTGTCGTACCTGGGTGGAGAGAATAGTGGCCTTTACATCATAACACCTCATCCCCGGTTATCTGAGAATATGTCACCTCTCCTTACTGAACCTTGTGTTCAAGTTGAACCTGGCTAGGGTCTCTATACTGCCATTCCTTTACTTCCACCACTAACGACAACACTGCGACATTCTGTATTATCGCTCTGTTATCCTTTATTTCTGCTATGTGAACGGCTAAGCCGGCTAACTAGTGTAATTCTCAGGTCTATTCTCACTGTTCAGGCTGCAAGTATGCCAGCTCCCCATAGATTTATGGCTAAGGGCATCTGCTACCATATTAGCCCTTCCTGGGTGATGCAAAATTTTCACTCTTTAAGGCATAAACTATTGCAGCTAACTCCAGGTCATGGGTAAGATAATTCTTTTCACGTTTCTTCAACTGCCTGAAAGCATAAGCTATTACTTTATCATGCTGCATCAACCCTCTGTATCCCCTGGCGATACTAACACTGGAGTTGATGTTAACCTGGCTTTTAACTCTTGAAAGTTCTGCTCACACGCCTCAGTCTACTGGAACTTTGCTGCCTTCTGTGTCAATTTAGTCAGAGGTGCTACTAAGGTGGAAAATCCTTCCACAAACCCTCTGCAGTACCCGGCTAACCGCAGGGATTGCGTACTTCGATCGGAGTGGTAGGTCTAGGCTATGTCTTCACTATTTCGATTTTCTGTATACCTATCTGTACACCAGCCTCCGACACAATGTGACCAAAAAGGCTACTAAACTCAACCAAAATCCACATTTACAAAGAATTGGCATATAACTAACGGTCATACTGGTTTATTATGCCGGAGAATCTGACAAGTAATCTACTGGTATAGCTAGAGCTTATCTGGCCTTCTGGCCGTATGCTAAGGCTACTTGTTGCTAAGGTAACCTTGAACGACTATCTGCACACCATGTGCCCGTATCTTATCAGGGGGTCCTGATATTGACCACGACCTCTAATGATCTGGCTGCATAACCTTAATAACTGAATAGTCGGGTTGAATGACCTGAATGTGGCAGTAGTCTAACAATGCTCTAACTGTTCTACTCGAGTACTTATAGTTCATGCACGACTGCAGACTTGTGGACATCTAATTGCTTTGTTATTTTGCTTGAACCACTGTAAGGCTGGGCTTAATCAAACTTACTCCCAGGCGATCAATTTCTGGATCTTCACGGGGAGTCTACTGATCCCCTAGTCTTAGTAAACACTGTGCTAGCAGAGTACTATCAATTTCTTATGCCTTGTGTGTATCCACTTGGATTTATACTGCTATTCTGGGGGATTCTCGGTCTTATGAGCTATTCTATAAATACTGGCCTTCTGTTAGGGCTCTGTATCTGAATATCTTACGAAAACCAGTTGAAGTACTAGTCTGTCACTGAATACTGATGTGGACCCTTCCTTAGGGTACCCATAGGTATTCTGACTGGGACGGCCGACTGACTTATGGGGTGTTCCACATAATAACTGCTAGGTTGACTAAGGCCGACTCTCACCTACAAGGCTGGGAAAATGACGTACGACCACTTAACATACTAGAACAATTCTGGTATTGCTAATCTCCGAAATTTGCCTACTCGGCCTGTCCTGGTTCTAGCATATGCACTAATGTTACCGATATTTAGGGATACTTCCCTGCTAATGCAGGCACCAGCTGGTCGGTAGACCATCTAACTGCGCCCTTATCATCTAGCCATCTGGTTTAGGTCATTAACTCTAGTAAGCTCCTAGAGCCTAGATCTAGCAACAACACGTAAGTCTATTAACTTAATAACTGAGAACTGAGATAGTTTCTATGACTTCATACGTAATTCACACTTAATCTGCCCTTTCCCTTCTCCTTTTCTTTCTTCCTTCTCCTTTTTTTTGGCAAGGGGGGGCCCTGCAATGCAATTTGTACATGCTTTCTATTACTAATCAACATCTGTAACTGTACCCCTTATAGGAGGCTACTCACAGCATATCTATTATATGTATATATATATATATATATATATATATATATATATATATATATATATATATATAAATAGCTATGTACGATACGTACTAAATTCTGCGGTAATACATAATCTCTGACATGCTCTGCTGAGTCTCATCCCGTACATGATACACCGCTTCTACGGCCTAATAATATCTCCTGCCCTGACCTATCATTTCATTGTATTATCACCCCATTCTGAAAGTAACAAACATAAATACTTTAGTTATTGTCTGCTGTTTGAAATTCCGCCACTCTTGCGATGTGGGGTCAATGTTCGAATCTTGTGGCCTTACTAGGCATATATTAAGAGCCCATGACTATCTGCTGGGCCTTATCTCTAGGCTACACTATATTAGAATTGTTGTATCGGTAACTTCTTTAACTTCTCCATAGCAGGCATACTGCGGTATTCAGAACCGCAATCTTACTATCAGCCCGAGGCTTAATCCTTAATACGATATTTTATCAATCCGGGGGTAATTCTAATTTCCCCACAAGATCTGACATTCCTGCTTCTTTCCCTCATCTTACTTATACTTACCTGGTGGTCTGACCTTGTCTATAATCTTAATCAGATCTTATATAGCTAATAAATAAATCAACTCATATGTACATTACATTCCTGACTTCCTATTTTGACGTTATCAACATATACTGGGGATAATACCGATAAAGGTATCATGCTGGGAGGTTTCGAGTACCTCCTCCTGCTACTATAATTATCATGTAACTGGCTAATGCCCTCTTCTGTTGCTATATCTGATCTTCTGCCTGTAATAGGGTAATGCTGATATGCCTTTGTATCTGTAATCAAAGAATACGGTACGTTTTAGGGACTCAACCCTATACTGTACCGCTCTAAAGCACGACTGACTGGGAAGGAAGGGTAACCATCCTATCATGCCTCGCAGCCTCCTGCCTATAGTATGTGGTGCACAACATATCCATAGACAAGACTCTACTTAGCACGGCTTGCAGAATCCCTGGGACACGACCTGCTCTGATACTAAGTTTGTCACACCCCGCCTTGGGGGTATGACTGGCACCTGGTGCCCTACTAAGACTTGAACTGCTGGACTGCTAATCCTGGGCACATCTGGTGCCTGGCTGGCTCTAACTCACATTTCTAGAAACAAAGGGCTATATAGAGGCTGTAAACACAGCCTCCGGCCCATTGGCCTATAGTCTCATGTACCTGCACTAACAGCTGACCAGAAACATGCCGATATAGGGAAACCTATGCGGGCCGACAAGGCCACCATGTTGTCTAGTTATCTGTAACTTAATCATAGAATATTAGAAAGCTACGTGACCGGCAAGGTCACCACTACTGTCAAGCTATGGCCCCACACGACCAACATGAAAGAAACAGAAGTACTAACAGTAAACAACTGCACGGCCTCACACGACCGGCTCATCTGACCACAGGGAAATACATATACAGACTGCAAGCCTCTAGGAATAGCAATAGAAATGATCGGGACAGGGCCCCGACCTACCCGTACTATACAACAAAAGAAACTGAAATACACCTCTGGAATTCAGTCTCCGGATGACAGGAGCTGAATACTCGATCGCTGACAGGAATCACGTAGTATTGCCTGCTCGTCTATGGGTACCTGCAGGCAAGTAATGCAGCGCCCCACCGGGCGTCAGTACCGCTAGTACTGAGTATGTAAAGCAATAACTGAAAGAAATATCTGAAAGAAACAATATAACTGATGAAACTGAAGTAGGGAGAAATAGATTAACTGTCTGATAATGTAAGTCATACCTTTTCTTAATTATACTGGAAGGAATAGGAGTCGTACCTGGAGACGTATCACTCTACTGCTGGTCTACTCATATCCAACGTAACATGGCATAACATAACATAACATAATATAGCACACACAAACCTTACCCGGCCCCCATAAGCCGGGAGGTACAACCAGCACAGAATCTTCACCCCTACCCCGGTCATCCCATCTCCTATAATGGCTATAAGCATAACGTCGGTCCCCTGGGTATGCACTTGGGCTCGCTGAGCCCCTGACTATAACTGTACCTAAGTCCGAAGGACTCCTGAATCAACACCCGGGCGTATCCGCTCGACAGGGGTGTGTAAAAGCTGACCAAGGCATAATATGGGGAAAACTGGCATCCCATCTTCGTCCCCTGTGAGACGGCATGCCACTCCGTAGAGTGACGTATCCTCGTCCTCTAGCGGATGAGTCAATACAGCTATCAACCCTGGGGCGGTCATGGATGCTAGGTAGTCCAACCCCAAACAATACAGCGGTCTCAACTAGTAATACTATCTGCATATCTCACATGCTGAGGCTAATAGGGGTAAAGTATCGTATATATTACATGTTGAACTAGTGATAGTAATTTGTACGTATTTAATACGAGCTGAGGCTGGTAAATATATATATATGAATATAGTCTCCTGCCAGACTGTTCTGGGGCTAATACTGAACAGGATATAGTATTTCTGCTGAAAACCATGCTGTATACTGAGTTTCTATAGTAACATGATTTGCCATTTCTAATGTGCTTTCTAGCTTCACTTTAACTTGCCGTTCTATTTCTGAGATGTCTTACAGATATTACATTGCTTTACTGGGTTTCAACTGAATACAATGATACCCTAACATTCTGTGTCACATCACATACTGAGCATACTGTGCAGATTCTAACACTTGTATTAGGATCTATATCGGGCTAGCAAGTTTTGCGCAAATTATAACTCGATACTTCTAATACCGTACCAACACTCATAATAAGCATAACACATGACTTCTGAACATTCTACTGGCCTTTAAATTACTGTACTGTACCAAGATTACTAACTTGCCGAGGAAACTAGCTTTCCATACCTTATCCTCGAACTATCCGTCTGTCGGACGAGGCTCGGCCGGTACTTCAACTATTTTCTCCCAACTGCATTAATAAATATGTCAATTAATACTAAAGCTAGCTTTATTCTAAAGAGCAACGTCACTTTCGATATAGTTTATAGCCTAAACTTAGGCTTATCGAAAGACGGTCGAAAACTCGCTATTTTTCAGAGGTCCAGAAGGGAGAAATACTCACTTCACAGCTAGGAACACATAGACATTAGTTTAGAGCAATTCCACTTATCTTAGCTCGGTAGCTCGACGATTCGTCGGCCGTATTTCATGAAACTAAATCCGTAGGAATGCTCTCTGCTGCTAAATACCTTAGTATCTAAGGTTAATTTGAGTTTGGACAACGTTTAGCAGCGTAATTGGACGAAAATTATATTATCTCCTTCGTTCCTTTTCTCCCTCTGCTGGCTTGCTCTGTTTTCTGGAAGTTTATAAATGTTTTTATCATTTAAAACCGAAGTGGGGCTTTATATACTTGGGCCTGGACAAGGCCAACGTGTCACGGAGCCAACGCGGAGGCCTCTCCTCCGTGACACGCTGCCATCGCGGAGGGGCTCTGCCTCGGCTCCTTCCGCGATGGTTCGACAGGTTTCTCGTCCGATCTTTTCCCGGGCCTTTCTCCAGCACGTATGGCCTTCAAATATGCTTAACCAACATGCGAATAGGTCGTCTAGGTGCTGGGAATTCTATGGGGTATAATAGTAGGGGGCCTACATTTTCAGCCATTTGTTTATAGGAGAGGAGTCATGCTCAACTTAACATGCATCCCAACCTGTTCTGGAACCCTTTCTAAAAATTATCTATACGTTGTGCCTCCCTGTCAGAATTTACTAGATACTTGGGCTCGACACAACTGAACTATTCTTTAAGCATTTAATTCGGCATAACCTTTAGCTAAAATATAACTCACCTAGAAAAACATGAATTGCACTTGTTTGCCTTTCTACACTGACTCAAGTGAATCCAATTTAAACCTAGTATGAGGTAGCCTTCTAACTATAATAATATTGACTACTCTCCACTCCCTTTGAAGACACAAGCATCTCCTGAATTGGCCTACTCGATTTTTGTTGTCCAGCCTTCCCTAGTTAGTCATTAAAGCTTTGTGCTATGATTCAATAATGTCTTCCTTTTTCCCATGCCATCAGTAGGTCTTTCTTACAGCTTCATGCATTTTCATTAAACTCTGGGTGAAGGGAGTAACAGACATGATACACCTTAGCTAGAGTCTGCTGACAAAGTTCTGCCACCTTTGGGATATAGAGTCAACTTCTGGGTCTTATGACTAAGCCCCTTATTATCTTAAAGGCCAATAACTTCCTACTGGGCCTTGTCTCTAGATTGTACTAAGTTAGAATCTTTGTGTCTCCACTCCTCTACTTCCATCAGTGGTAATATTGCAACATTCTGGGTTGCAACCTCACTACCTCTTAACTATCAGCCTGATGCTGATTTCTCGACATTCAGTAATAATCCCATGCTTGTCAATCTGCTTCAACCTGGAGGTGGTTCTGTTTCCTTTTAGAGTTAGATACTCGTGCCTTCCCCCTTACTTCTATAAGCTAAGATCTGGGGTTCGTGCCCTCTGCCTCATACTGTCAAAGATATTACTGACCACGTCTGTTGACTTGTATCATTTTGAACTGTACTCAGGACAAATTCGTTCATATGATCTTTTTGTCCTTTGACATAACCAACTAGGGCCATAGAATTATTCTGCGGGTACATCCTACTGTCATTAACACACTGCAGTAGAATCGGCCTGATTCTAACCTGAGCTTTACTCTTGCTAGGAATCTATCGCTTGTAGACTCTCACATGTACTTTGAGTGCTATTGGTAGTCTTATTTGCTCTCCTGATTTACTACCGTAAAGGTCTAGACAATTTACTTAAACACTAGGGATATCCACCACTTCCTAACACTTTCTAGGGGTCAACAAATCTAACCCTCTTTTACCATTTACTCTGGGCAACATCACCTCAATTCTTACACTCTTTGCTATACTGAAAACAAACCTGGGAGGCGGAAGATAACCATTTCTTACTATAATGGGACTGAGGTATGGAACTGTACAACATTCAAAGGGTTGGAGGTTAGACTCCCTCAATTCCCCCTTCTCTCATACCCTCCAAGTAAACCAACATTAACTATCGCCTCTACCTAATCTTATATATCTAGTAGGTAAGTTGACTCATATGTATACTATACTCCTGACCGCCTACTCTGAGGCTATGAAAAGAATTGGGGATGATGCTGACATATCTACTACCTTATGAGATTCCTGGTGCCCTAGGAAATTGTTGGGAAGACTAAAAGACATTCGCCTTCATCCTCAGGCTGGCTGTCCCCCTAACTATGGCATCGCACTAGTACCCTTTCCTGCTGCGGCAGCTAACTGGCAGCTGGCTGGAGTCTATCTTATATCGAACCTTATCCTAGACAAACATAGCAATAAAAACTTAGAGACTCAACCCTGTACAACTCAGCTCTATAGCACGATCTGAGAAGAAGAAAGGGTAACCATACTATCATTCTTCGTAGCCTCCTGCTTATAGAATGCGGTGCATGATCTTGGGTAGAATTATATGCCCAAGTGATACTCAAATGCTTCATTTCGTCTTGTTTATCCATTGATAGTTGTACATTCTCATGTGATTTGTAGTTAAAATGTGAATTTATACAAACCAACATGATTAGTGCTGTTTTGCAGGAAAAATGTAATATTAGGAAGCTAAGATTCATGTTGGGAGAAATGGGGAATGGACTCGGAAGCGAGCAGTGGAAAAGGTCAAGGTCATGCAGCAAATTAAGGGGCTCCGCGATGGAGCCGTCTCACGCTGCCATCGCGGATGCATTCTGCCCTGGATGATTAAAATAGGCCAAGTTCCAGTGAAGGTCCATGTTGGGGTCGTGGCACGTTGGCCAAGCCCTGCGTTGCACGCCGTGGTACATTGGGCATAATTACCTAGAGGACCGGATTCCAGTGAGGTTCGCGTTTGTAGCGTGTCACGGAGGTAGTGCTCCACGATGCACTCTGTGACATGTTGCTTGTTATTTCGGGAAAAATTTCCACTAGTATAAATAGCACACTTAGGTTTATTTTTAATGATTCTGACTTGGTTGAGCAAGAATGTGGGTTACAGGCAGTTGAGGGGACAAAATTCTTAGGGTTCTTCTCTATCTCTTTCTTCTTTATTCCAATTGTTTTGTATGATTTACACTCATTTAACGATGTTTAATCCACAAATGAGTGGCTAAATTCACTTCTTTCTGAGGTTAAGAACATTTGTAGTGGAATGTAATTATTGATAATCTTGGTTTTTCATCTTTTCTTCCATAGTTGTTCTATTAATTCTTATTTTTACTGCATTAATGTGTGGCCAATATTAATGTATATTTAAAAAATCCAGTTTGTGCTCGAAAGAGAAAGAAATTGAAAAGCTGTGAATTAATAGGATATGATCTCTTCTTGGTTTGGGAAAATTGAGAATTGATTTACCTTCAGAATAGAAATATATCTGAAAGTCATATTAGTCAATTAAGGAATCGGTTTCGTATGGCTAGAACATGAATTTCTTCTTATCACAGAAATGTAGGTGGAAGGTTCATGATTCTTAAGTTGGGTTAAATACGAGAGTTTTAATCCATAGGATATAATTCTTGACTAGCAAGCGAAGGAAAGATTAACCAATTCGTATCAATAAATTGCTTCCCTGCATGTTTGTTTTAGCCTCAGCATGCTCATTACTATAGTTCAGACTCAAATTGTACATTTGTTTTAGATTAGTATAAATTAGGAAACAAACTCCCAAAATCTTCTTGAAACTATTGTCTGCATTATTAGAGTTAGAGTTTATTAACACTTAATTAGATTATTACCTTGGTCCAGTCCCTATGGGATCGATACTTGGCTACTCTAGCCATTTTACTACTTGTTCGACCACGTGCACTTGCGTGTAGGCATTCCAAACCACCGAACAAGTTTTTGGCGCCACTGCCGGGGACTGGCAATTGGTAAAATTGTTTTCTTAAGTGTTAGTTTATGATTTCTTATTAGTGCTGACAACTTGTTCTTAGCCTGTCTTTTGCAGATATTGAATTCTGTTGAACACTGGCAAGAGACAAGGAGCTGGTGGATTCACACTTAGAGCCGGAAAGACAATTTATAGCCAAAGGAGAGAAGCTCTAGAGAAAAAGTTGCAGCTGCTCAGACAAACAATCCTGGAGAAACAACATAATCCACCAATTGTAAGGGCAGTGTTAGTGCCTGAAGAAATGGCAGCTAGGCCGGTTCGCGAAGTGGCAATCCCACATGCTAACAATGTTACATCTAGCATTCGCAAACCTGAGCCAGGAGGGAGGTTCGAGCTTAAATAGAATATGGTGCAATTGCTGCACACCAGCGGGCAATTCACAGGTCTCCCTCACGAGGATCCACAACAATATCTCCAAAAGTTTTTGGAGATAAGTGACACTTACATCCCCGCTGGAGTGTCACCCAGTTATGTCAGGCTTACATTGTTCCCATTTTCACTTTTGGGAGAAGCAAAGGGATGGCTGAAAGCTGAGCCACCTAATTTCATCACTACTTGGGATGATCTTGCAAAGATATTCTTGATACGGTTCTTTCCATCCGGTAAAACAGCAAGACTTAGAAGTCAAATTCTAAGTTTTAAACAAAGAGAGGGGGAGAATCTGTATCAAGCTTGGGAACAATTCAAATCTATGTTGCGGGATTGTCCTCATCATCACCAATCCAATGATGTGCTGGTGCATACTTTCATAGAGGATTTGGAACCCCACACAAAAATATTGTTAGACTCAGCAGCTGGGGGACAAGAATTAGAAAAAACATATGAGGAGTTGTATGCTTTGTTGAATCGTATTTCGCAAGGAAATCCAGAGTGGAATGCGGACTCTTCTAGAAGAGGAATAAGGAACGCGGCAGGAGTCTTGGAAGTGGATGGTTTTAAAGTTATCGCTGCACAGATAGCTGTGTTACAGAATCAACTCAATACCCACTTCAGCAATATGAGCATGAATCATTCTCAAGCCCCAGTGAATGTAGTGCAGCAGATTTGGTGTGAAGTGTGCGACAGTAATGAACACTCAGCTGAGTGTTGTGGTGTGAATCCTGATTCAGTAAACTTTGTTGGTAATGTACATAGAAATAATTACCAACAGTATGGCAACAACTACAACTCTAATTGGAGGAGTCACCCAAATTTCTCTTGGGGTAGCAACAGCCATCAAGGGCAGAGTTCGAGTTAGGGAGCACAGAGAAATCAAGGAGGGCAGAAGAACTATCAGTCGCAATACAGAAGCAACAATGCATCTCCTCCACCACCATCACCCAGTATCGAGGAAATGTTCAAAACAATAATAGCTAACCAAGCTCAATTGCAGGCTGACTATGTGAAATTGGCAGCGGATGTAAAGAACAATCAGTTAGCTACAAAGGCATTAGAGTACCAGTTTGGGCAACTAGCTAGATCTCAGAACACCAGGCCAAGAGGAGGACTTCCGAGTGACCCCAACCCCAACCCCAAGCAAGTGAATGCAGTGACCACAAGGAGTGTTTTACAACTCAAGGAGGTGGAACCATAAAGACCACCACAGCAGTCGGGAGCAGTGGAGAATGAGAGGGAACACAATGATGATTGGGGGAAGGAGAAGGAAGTTGAACCAGAAAGACCACCACCCCCGTTCCCTCAAAGATTAAAGAAACACAAGGAGGAAGCGTGTTTCAAAAAGTTCATGGAGGTTCTTAAACAGGTACACATTAATTTACTTCTTGTTGATGTTTTGCAGGGAGTGCTGAAGTATGCAAAATATATCAAGGATATCATGGCGAACAAAAGCAGGTTGACGGAGTACGCTACAGTGGCGCTTACGGAGGAGTGTACTTCCCGGATAAAAAATAGGTTGCCCACAAAGCTCAAAGACCCTGGGAGCTTTAGAATTCAACTTACAATCGGAAGAGTATCCAAGCTCGTGGATTATGTGATTTGGGAGCGAGCATTAACTTGATGCCGACATCGGTATTCAAGAAATTGGGGCTAGGCAGTCCTAGACCAACAACAGTGATCTTGCAACTAGCGGATCGTTCCTTGGCTAGACCAGATGGCATTGTGGAAGATGTGCTGGTGCAAGTGGGCTCCCTTATCTTCCCTGTACACTTCGTTGTGCTGGATTTTGAGCCGGATGCGGAAGTCCTATTTATTTTGGGACGTCCTTTCTTGGCGATCGGGAAAGCACTGATTGATGTAGCTGCAGCGCAGCTAACCATGCGGGCACACGACAACGTGGAGGTATTTGATGTATTTAAGGCCATGAAGCTGTCGGCCATACATGAGGAGCTTTCAGCAATCAGTGTGCTTAATCAAGTAGAAATTCGTCAGATTGTTGAATCTCAAGACCCATTGGAAAGAGTGTTGATGAACTCCGATCATTTCGGAGATAGAGATGTTTATGAGGTGGTGCAAATGTTGAATGACCCACAAGGGTATCCCAGGAAGAAGAAATTTTAGTCTCTAATGAGGTCTCTGGAACCATTGCCGAAACCATCTATTGAGGAAGCACCAAAGATGGAATTGTAAGAATTGCCTCCCCATTTAAAATATGTCTTTTTGGGGGAAGATGATACTTTGCCAGTCATCATCTCCGCAGAATTGATGGAGGCACAGGAAAAGGAAGCATTGGGTGTCCTCAGAAAAAGGAAGAAAGCAATGGGCTAGAAAATGTCAGATATTCAGGGTATCAATCCAGATTTTTGCACACACGGAATTTTCATGGAGACAGGAGCAAAGCCAACTGTTCAGCCTCAGCGAAGGTTAAATCCAGCAATGAAGGATATGGATAGGAAAGAAATACTTAATTGGCTTGATGCAGGTGTGGTCTATCCTATCTCGGACAGCGAATGGGTCAGCCCCGTTCAGTGTGTTCCAAAGAAAGGAGGGATGACCGTGGTCACCAATGAAAAAAATGAGCTGATCCCTACACGAACCGTCACAGGCTGGCGGATTTGCATGGACTATAGAAAGCTTAATGAAGCCACACAGAAAGATCACTATCCTATCCCGTTCATTGATCAGATATTGGACAGGTTGGATGGATAAGAATATTATTGTTTCCTTGATGGGTACTCTGGCTATAACCAAATAGCCATAGAACCGGAGGATCAGGAGAAGACTACTTTCACCTGTCCTTACGGGACATATGCTTTTAGGCGGATGCTATTTGGGTTATGTAATGCACCGGCCACATTCCAGAGATACATGATAGGTATCTTCCATGACATGGTGGAGGATTTCGTTGAGGTATTTATGGATGATTTTTCTGTTTTTGGTAATTAGTTTGCTACTTGTTTGCAGAATCTTGACAGGGTGCTAGCTCGCTGCGAAGAATCCAACCTTGTACTCAATTGGGAGAAATGCCATTTCTTACTCAAGGAGGGTATCTTCCTTGGCCATAAAGTATCTTGCAAGGGGCTGGAGGTCAATCGTGCTAAGATCAAAGTTATTGAGATGCTACCACCACCTGTGTCGGTGAAGGGTGTTCGCTGTTTTCTTGGGCATACAGAGTTCTACAGACGGTTCATCAAAAACTTCTCCAAAATTTCTAGACCATTATGCAGATTTCTAGAAAAAGAGGTGAAGTTTGAGTTGGATGATGAGTCTGTCAAAGCATTCGAGGAGTTGAGCAGAAATTGATAGAAGCACCTATCCTTATTTCGCCAGATTGGGACCAATCATTTGAACTGATGTGTGATGCAAGCGATGTGACTGTGGGAGCTGTATTGGGGTAGCGGAGAAATAGAATCTTTTATTCTATTCATTATGCAAGCAAAACACTGAACGCTGCCCAATGTAATTATACAGTCACAGAGAATGAGATGCTAGCATTGGTGTTTGCATTTGATAAATTCAGGTCCTATTTGGTGGGTTCGAGAGTAGTGGTGTATACCGATCATGCAGCGATTCGATATCTATTTAACAAGAAGGATGCAAAGCCCAGGATAATCAGATGGATTCTATTTTTGCAAGAGTTCGACCTAGAAATTAAGGACAGAAAGGGGAGCGAAAATCAGGTGGCAAATCACCTATCGCGATTGGAAAGTCGGTCGCATGTGAAGGAAGGTGATAACATCAAAGAGGAGTTCCCAAATGAGCAGCTCTTGGTAATAAGGGAAGCTGAGGTTCCCTGCTATGTAGACATAGTGAACTTGCTAGTGAGTGGAGTCTATCCACCGGAGGCTACGGCTCAGCAGAGAAAAAAATTGAGGCATGATTGCCAGTATTTTATTTGGGATGAGCCATACTTGTTTAAACAGGGACCGGATCAGGTGATAAGAAGATGCATCCCGGAGAGCCAGATTGCAGAGGTTTTGAGGAGTTGTCACTCTTCATTATATGGAGGGCACCACGGAGGCGAGCGGACAGCGCACAAGGTCCTACAGTCAGGTTTCTTTTGGCCTACACTGTTCAGAGACTCTATGGCATACGTCAAAATGTGCGATAGATATCAGCGGACAGGCACAATTGGTAGGAGGCAAGAGATGCCACTGCAGAATGTACTGGAAGTGGAGACTTTTGTTCTATGGGGCATAGATTTCATGGGCCCGTTCCCACCGTCATTTGGTAATCGTTACATCTTGGTGGTCGTTGATTATGTATCAAAGTGGGTTAAAGCAATAGCTTGCCCCAGGAATGACCACAAGGTGGTAACAAAATTTGTGAAAGAACACATTCTCACCAGGTTCGGGACACCCCGAGCCATTATCAGTGATTGAGGGGCTCATTTTGTAAATTCAAGTTTCAAGAAGCTACTAGCTAAGTATGGGGTGCGCCACAAGGTGGCAATAACATATCATCCTCAAACTAGTGGGCAAGTGGAGGTGTCGAATAGAGAGGTGAAGTAGATTCTCCAGAAAACAGTGAATGCACAATGTAGTGATTGGTCAAGCAAACTCGATGATGCGTTGTGGGCTTACAGAACTGCTTACAAGACACTGATTGGAACTTCTCCATACCGATTGGTCTATGGTAAAGCGTGTCATCTGCCAGTGGAGCTAGAGCACTGAGCTTTTTGGGCTGTGAGGAAATTGAATATGGACTTAGAGCTAGCGGGCAAGAAGAGGCTGATGCAACTCAGCGAACTTGAAGAGTTTCGTTGGCATGCTAATGAGAGTGCCAAGTACTACAAAGAAAAAACAAAGAGGTGGCACGACAAGCATGTGGTGCATCGTATTTTTGAGCTGGGGCAAAAAGTGTTGCTCTTCAATTCAAGATTGAAGTTGTTTCCAGGGAAGCTGCGGTCCAAATGGTTAGGGCCATTTGAGGTAGTGAGAATGACCCCGCACGAGGCAGTAGAGTTGTGGCAAGAAGATCGAAGGGCCACGTTCTTAGTTAATGGTTAGCACTGTAAGCATTACTGGGGTGAGGACGGTAGTCGAGAGAAGACATCCGTCACCCTAGAGGATGACTAAGCTTCAATGACATCGAGCCGCGATGGTAAACCAGGCGCTGCACGGGAGACAACTCGTGAAATTGTTGTAATACTTGAGTAGATTTAGTAGAAAAGAAAAAAAAAGAAAAAAAAGAAAGAAAAATAAAAATAAAAACAAAAATTGTATTTTATGTGAAATCTATTAATTCTAACCAATTTCTTGTTGTGAGATGAATTTCAGGTGAACGGAGGGCAATAATGCAAAGGATCGCAAAGGAAAAATCGAGGTGAGAAAAATAATAAAAAGTAGCTAAACAGTGAGTCTGCGCGATGGCTCCGTGTCACGGAGGAGGGCCTCCGCGTTACCCTCCGTGACACGTTGAGGTGTAATTTTGGAATTTTTAAAATTCCAGAATACCTCCGTGTTGGCTCCGTGTCACGGAGGGGGTGCTCCGCGTTACCCTCCGTGACACGTTGAGGCTTTAATCGCGACGGGTCACACCGGGTCGCTGGGTGACCCGCGCGAAAATCCCCCTTTTTAACCCCGAATTCCCTCAATTTTCCCTCATTTCTCACCCCCTCCGCGACAAACACCCAAAAACTCCCCTTTCCCCAACGTGACACGGACCTAGGCACAAGTGTTTTCGACTTTTCTTCGATTTCATCGAATTAAAGGTATGTTCTTTAACTTCATCTCAATTCTTGTCAAATTTTTCAATTTTGAGCATGTGAAGTGAGTAAAACTTGCCCTAATTGTAAATTGAGCTTGAATTCATTTAAGTTATTGTTAATTGATGTTTGTAGTATCATTTTGATTGTATTTACTCGATAAATACATGCTTGATCGAATTTTGGTGAAATATGTAGCTAGGGTTATAATTTGATTGCGAAGAAACTAAATGCGATTAAAAATGTGGAAATTATGGGTTGGGCATGTTGGGTAAGGTGAATTGTGTTGGCTTGATGTGAATATGCTAAATAAACGATGAATTTTTGGGAGAATGAAATTGTTGAATTGCATAGAAATTGGTGAATTGCATAGGTTGTGTTGAGAGATGTTTTTGCTAAGTGCTATGTGATGAAATGGTATCGATGGTGATATTTTGATTAGATGTACGAAGTATGAGTAGTACGTAGAATTTATCCCATTGAATTCTCTGAATGCACAAGGCATGTTGTTTTTTTTTTGTAAATTAGAAAGTGAGAATTGTCTTGCCGTAATGTCGTAATTGTGGCCAAGGACTAAGTGTGGGGTGGCCTAGCTTAACCCAACCTTAGTCGAAGCTAATTTTGATTTGAATAACATTGGGACTGTCTATTTGATTTGACAGGAACAATGGCAAGCAGGCAAGACAAAGGAAAGGGCGCATCTACATCGGCCGTCGGAAGGAAAACAATTAGACTGGGAACAGCAATCCCAGCAGCACCAGCGGTTCCGCGCGGTCAACGCCATCAATATGGAACCCGATGGGTGACAGACGAAGGGAAGAAATGGTACACAAAGAATAAGGAGAACAAATACTTCCCCGAGGAGCATATTGCAAGGGAGTCGTTGGCATAGGAATTCCCCAGAATTGTACACCGGATTGACGCTGCCGAGCTGAACTTCATTTTTGAAGAGCCCAAGGAGTGCAATCTCCACCTGATTCGGGAGTTCTATGCCAACTGGAACCCAACACTCCGAAGTCACACCATCAAGATAAGGGGGCAGGTTGTCACCTTTGAGCCCCATCACCTTAATGCCATTTTGGGGGCGAGGGACACAGACGCCCATGTACTCCGGTAGCTGAATATGTCTCCACCATATGTGGATATCAGACGCACTCTGTGTGGAGTCCGTTCTACAGCACGGTGGAGCAGGCATAAGGAGAGGGGCTACCATCAGATGTTGCCCTACTGTCAAATGAATAGGGAAGCCAGAATTTGTCTTAAGATCATGTGTTCCTGCCTGATCCTGGGGGTGTACATGACAGATGTCACCCAGGATCGTGTGTGCTTGGTTTACGCCCTGATGAAAGGGCTAGAGATTAATGTTGGGGTGGTGATCATCTCCTCCATAAAGAGAGCCCGTTTGCATCAAGGGCACAGGTACATGTTTGGTGGCTTGCTGACCACGTTCCTGAGGGGCCTGGATATTGAGGAAGAGGCCCTAGACTACATCCCGCAGATGGAAAGGCGTGCCTTGGACAACACCAAAACTAAGGCACCCGACACCACTCACGGACTAGTTCTCACATTAGCCGAGCGACATGCTTGGGATGATCAGTATATGGCCCGCATGTTCGGGATGCAGATGCTACAGTTGCGCATAGGCGGGAGGCCAGCAACAGAAGATGAGCTGTGGCAGCTCGAGTTGGACTACCCCTTCGGCGAAAATGCCAGGGCTCTATGCCGAGTGGGGCCAGCTTTTGTGGAGCCCATTGATGATGATGTCCCCACAGACGAGGAGACATGCCATGATGACTCAGATGTTGAGTCAGATGAGGATAGCGGGGGTGATTCGAATATGGGAGACGAGGCAACCGCACCTGATGAAGAAGTGGAATACTTCGATTGATCAAGGAGTTTCACCACCTACTCTTGTGCTATGCTAAATTTTGTGAACACTAGGGACAGTGTTTGATTTAAGTGTGGGGTGGGAGTAGTTAGGTGCTGGTTGTTTTTTTGTTGTTTATGTTTATGTTTTGTTGTTGTGCCTGTGAAAAATTGTGACCCTGTGATTTTGGTGTTTATGTTTGTATTGTAATTTGGTGTTGTAATTAAAGTGAAGTTGTTGTGTGCCGTATGGAGTTGTTGTTAGCTGGTTGTGTAAATATTGTTGTTTTATCGAAATTATCGATATTTTTAAAAATTTTCGTGAAATATTTTTTTATGATTGGGTTTCTCGGCATTTGTTTTCGGTGTTTTTACCGAGAATAGTCCCATTGAACCGAAGTCATAAATAGTGACCGTTCCCTATGATGGATGGATGACGACCGTCTTAAGGGAAATGTAGTCGATAGGAGTAGATTCTTTGTTCTTTTTAATTTTTTTTCTTTTGTTTGTTTGTATCCCGAATGTGTCGTTACTTTATGGTTTGGAATTCTGGTTGCGTGTTGTACATGATATTTAGAATGCAAAGGTGATTCGTATGAAAGCATGAAACTTTGTAAACATGTTGAGATACCTAGACCATAGAGTTCGATTCGGTGTGATTGAGGCTTAATGTTTGAATTCTTGTAATTAGCTGATTGAAGAGTTTGTGAATATGTCTTGAGTTGAGCATGTGCAATAAGAGTGTGGTGAGGTTTCGATTCTTCCATGCTATTGTGAAGTGTCTAGAACTTGCCTGGTGTGTGTATGAAACAAAATGAAGGATGTGTATTCTAGGAAAGGATGTAGGCATTTCTTTGATTTAATCGAAAGTTTTTTTTCATTATCGTACCTACCTTGAATGTACATCCTAGTTAGCCCATTGAGCCTTTAGCCTATTTTTTTCTTTTGTCGAAAAGGTACAAATCGAGCTTAACCCCTTCTTTTCATTATCCGTGAATTTGATCCAAAACTCTTAAGCGCTCAAGAAAAGAAATTTTCCCATAGTGTCAAGGAGTGGTAATTGTGAAAAGAAAGGAAAAGCAGATGTGGTGAAAGTAAAGAAAATGTCAAAGGTGCACTTGCCGAATTTAATAAAATGAAGATGTATAACTAATCTTTGTTATTAAGTCGAGTGTGCTCAAAGAAATGGGAACAAAAATAAAGAAAGGCTTCAAGAAAGGGGAGGATGAAGGAAGAAACAATGCCCATAATGTGGTGGGATGTATGAAAAGCGCTTAAGGGTGCTAGTTGCTATTATTGGTTAGCCCAGTATGTACTAGTTCCTTAGCTTACATTACAACCCGTTAAGTCCTACGTGATCTTACATCACTCTTCCTTATATTAGTGGAGTAATACACTAGAGGCAAGCTTATGGGTCATGACATGATGCATGTAAATTCTTTGGGAGAGAGAGTGAAATTGTGTTCATATGCCCCTGCATATAATGTTTTTGAGATCATATGATTGAAAAGGGGCAAATTCTCTTGTGTTGTGAGGGCACATCCTTGACGAGAGATTTAATTTTGTGTCGAATGTCTTGATCAGCTGATTGAATGGGTTTGCCGAGATCAAGGGTCGACTCTTGAGTCTAGGTCTTAATGTGTTGAATGTCATTGTATTGATGAGACTATGCATGTTTTCTTGATGATTTGCTATGTAAATAATCGGTATAACCGTAGCTTGAATTGTCGAGCCAAAGTAGCTATGATTGGGTGTCAATTGCATGAGATGTGAGATTATTGTTCGAGGACAAACAAAGTTTTAAGTGTGGGGGAAGTGATCTTGGGCAGAATTATATGCCCAAGTGATACTCAAATGCTTCATTTCGTCTTGTTTATCCATTGATAGTTGTACATTCTCATGTGATTTGTAGTTAAAATGTGAATTTATACTAACCAACATGATTAGTGTTGTTTTGCAGGAAAAATGTAATTTTAGGAAGCTAAGATGCATGTTGGGAGAAATCGGGAATGGACTCGGAAGCGAGCAGTGGAAAAGGTCAAGGTCATGCAACAAATTAAGGGGCTCCGCGATGGAGCCGTGTCACGCTGCCATCGCGGATGCATTCTGCCCCGGATGATTAAAATAGGCTAAGTTCTAGTTAAGGTCCGCGTTGGGGCCGTGGTACATTGGCCAAGCCCCGCATTGCACGCCGTGGCACGTTCGGCATAATTACCTGGAGGACCAGATTCCAGTGAGGGTCTGCATTTGTGGCGTGTCACGGAGGCAGTGCTCCGCGATGCACTCCGTGACACGTTGCTTGTTATTC